>LR990178.1:3694498-6094498 GCA_905147325.1 Notodonta dromedarius | reverse complement strand
CATTGCATGTTTTCCCCCTGTGCCCTTCTAATTGTAATACTAATGACAGGAAATTACTACTTTAGACTGCATGCTGCTGAATTTTTGCAAGAACCATCATTGCCGTCTGATTATAATATATTAAAGTTTTGTAGGATATAAATATTAGTAGGATGTTTATCTGCTCCCTCATAACTTAGTAAGTTAGGGTAGGTGGCATACGACCACGCCTATTTTGCTAGTCTGTACGAAACAATTGCAGATGGGAATATCTTGTTTCACAGTTTTCAGTAGTCAGGTTTTAGATTTGAAATCATGTTTTATACCCAATAACATTATTGCTTACATTTGAATAATTTAAATGTAAGTTATTAAATCTATTTTAAAGTAATTTAAATAAAAGTTTCATGTGTTTCTACAATATTATTGTCCAACTTAAGGCATCAAAACAAAAAACCATAACCCTCCTTTTAGCTGTAGTCGCGTAATGATATACGAAATTTTGTAGTGCGTCCTTTTTTAAATTTATATTCAGATTAATAATTATCAAAATAATTTTAATTATTCTCTCTTTTACGATGCTTTCTTTTTAAAGAATCGACGTATCTAAGTAGTCATATAGTAGTAGTATAGTAGTAGTGTAGTAGTATAGTCATATATGCTTCAAACCTCATACAGGGAGGTAAAACTGTAGTTCACCAATTAATAAATTGCCAAAATAGTAATTTATTTTGCCTAACTCTTCTTTGTCACACATACAATCAATACAGATCACATTTGGCACTTTATCCCCATTTTTCGAATATAAATCAGATTCTGTGTATATTTTAGCTTCTTGTTCATTAGAAAATTTCTTAGAGCTAGCTTCTAAAACTTTAGTATTACGATCACTATCGTTGACTGTTATGGCACTTGGACCAGCTTCACTGCTGCGGTGATTCATTGATGATATGGACATCGATTACGGAGACTCTTCGTTATTTGGCATATTATCTTTTAGAATACAAAAAACATACATGAGAAGACAACACAAGACACAGGAAAACACACGCACGAGTACAAAACTCAGCAAATCAATAATCCCTTTTTCAATTACTGAACCCTAAAAACTAAAAGAACAACATTTTCATGAGATAAGGTAATGATTTATTTTACTCTAAATATTATCACGGTGGATATGATACTAGTAAATCACTAAATATACAAAAATTGCCAGATTATCTGGATAGCTGTCGTTCTTGAAATGTTTTAGAGTAAGTTGGATATATTAATAAATGCACTCCACACGGTCTTTTTCGCGAATTACAAAATTTGTCTTTTATTATACTCAGATTTTGAAAAATTTCTAAAAGAACTCAAAAAAATTTGAACTTCGCGGGCTAGATGGGCGCTTTAGCCTTAAAGAATATTTTTTGTTTAAAAAATTTGATGAGAACGTTTTGGTCGGTTCTTTGACGGATTTGTTATCGGGTACTGCCATCAAATGGTTTCGGAGTGTGCGTTTGCAGATAGGAACTTGGCATGAATTGAAGGTTACTACTTTATTGAAACGTTTTGATACTATTGAATATGATTACTTTCTGGGGTATGAACTTCGTACTCGTAAACAAAAATATACGGAATTTTTACCGGATTTTATTTCGGAGATTATGGATATGGCTTCACGTCTTTCCATACCTATTTTTGATGCTACGATTATTAAAATCATTAAACATAATATTTTACCCATTTATAAATAGTATGTGTTGGCAAAAACTATTACTTCTTTGGATCCATTTATAAACCTTGGAAAAGAACTTGAAGTTTTTGTTTCTAGAAAACCTAGTAAACTTGTTAAATTAGAAAAACCGCAAGTTAGTGTTGTTGAATCTAACAGTCTTGTTTGTTTGAAGTGTAAGTCTTCTGGACACACTTATAAGAAGTGTACCGCCATTTCTGCCGATGTTTGTTTTAGATGGCATAAGGTAGGTGTCACATCGAAGAGTTGCGAAGAGTGTAACTCGGACAAGAAAGTTTCGACCGAGTCCAAAAACTGATTAGGCCGCATCGAGCACTATATTCTGAGAAAACTTAAAGTGTCTCGATGTTAGAGATAAGTAAGTTCGCACTTGATGACCTTACTATTAAAAAATGTTTTCCAGACTAGTTAAATTATTTAAAAGCATTTTTCACTCATTATAAGGCTGCGCCTATTTTGTTTGTTAAACATAAAGATTCAAGACCTTATTTGGAATTTAAAGTTAATAACCTTACTTTGTCAGGATTGTTGGACAGTGGTTCTACTTGTTGTGTTTTAGGTTCAGATAGTCGCCTAAAGTTTTTGGACATGGGCTTTAAACTTAAACCCATTGCTAGTTCTGCTTATACCGCGGATGGTTATTCTCATAGGATCATTGGTGATATTGAATTACCTGTCATTTGTATATTTTGTATTTAGTTATCGTGTTCGAGTAATTATAAGGCCTCGGATATGACAATTTAGTTTTGAGTAAACTTACCACGCTTTGGGGGTATAGTTTACACTCTTTTGGGTTTGACAGATTACGGACTTTCCATCCGGATCTTTGTTTGCCATTGTGCTCGGGAGTTCGGTGGTGTTGTGCCGATCACAATGGTGCAGTTCTTTTTTTGCGTTTGCACACCGTTTTGGAGTGTGTGAACGTATCTTATGTTTACACCGTTTTGTTGTGTAGATATAAGCTTTCCCTTTTTTATGTTCTTGTGCCTGGAAGTTCGGTGGTGTTGTGCCGGTCACAAGACATATTGTTCTCACACCGTCTTGTTGTGTGATGACATTTTTTTTTCGCACTTTTTCAGGTGTAGGGGAGTCTTTTCACGCCTTGGGCGTTGAGAAGCTGTACGTTTCTGGACGCTAGTCGGAGTTTGATTTTTGAAGTCGGCAGCGCGAGCCTAACCGAAGGGGTAGGAGTTTGGTATTTTTACATTGCAATTTCAGATGCTGAGTCGGTGGCGATTGTGCCTAACTGATCTTAGAGGCTTAACAGAGTTTAGATGAAAATAATGGGGAAGGAGTTATTGGGGTTCTAAATTGGTATTGTAGCCAGAGGCGTTTGTGCTAACTGAGCTCAGAGGGGTTTATTGGGTTTTGATTTGTTGATGTAGTCAGTGGCGATAGGGCTTAACTGTAACTCAAATTGGAGAGTTTGTTAAACATACGCCAAAGATTAATAATCAATCCTGATCGTATTTTTGCAATCTAAAATCGATATTCCAATCCATTTTTCGGGAAATGCTTGCCAATAACCTATCTGTAGATTGATATGCATATCCTCGGAACCAATCTGTCTATGGGAGGGCGGATCACAGACAAAAGATTGGCCTCTGTTCGGAAATGACAGTTTTTAGTTGCCAATAACCAATCTGTCCATTTTGACATTTGGTTCGATCGTTGTAAACAATCGCAGATTGCAATCCAAGAAAGTTCGAGGATTGTAAGAAAGTAATCGTTGATAGTAATTACGATTTGGCACAAGTTATGGCATTTTCAAGTGATAGTGATGATAGTGATATGGAGGTCCTTGATCTGTTATCCGACTGGGACACCGACAGCGACGCTGATGATAGACAACGTGCTGATTCACGAAGACTGAACACAAAAAGAGTCTAACATGGTACAAAAAAATTGCTGTCGACTTACTGTTCCAAGCGGCGATTGTGAATACCCGCGTCATTTACAATGAGCACACGAGATCTGCTATAACTGTTTTGGACGTGCAAGAAGCAATGATTCGCCATTGGCTTGGAGAAGCGGCGAAAAAGAAAAATTACAGACAACAGACCAGATCCACAAATTCTGCAGTAGCTGCTACACACCATCTTTCACAAATACCTCGGAAAGATGGAAAGCTCATTCGAAAGCGATGTGTCAATTGTTACGCTAAAAAGAGAGCAGAAGGAGGAAATCCATTGCAAGCAAAACAGGTGAATACAGAATGCACGGATTGTGGAAAATGTTATTGCCTATCTTGTTTTAACGAGAAACACTCGCAACAATGCGGGTAGTTTGTAATTTGATTTAGTTTGTAAGTAAAAAGTGTTCCTGCAAATTCCAAAATGTGCTGTAATAATAAAAACTTATATTCCTAAATAAGTCTATTCATTACATTCCTCAATACTTACTTTGAACCCGTAAAATCATCCTAGAAAAAAATATGTCACGGCAAGTATATGAAACAATCAACTTTTTTTACCGTGTATTGTTTATTTACACGATATCCCCCATACGTCCCAGTACTCAAAATTACGATCACAACGCCACGTCCCAAAGTAAAATGGGTCTGAAATTGGCACTACTGTTGCTCATATTATGCATGAGTCACGGACGTGTGAAACACGGTACAAAAATTTGTGATGAATCATATCTGATGCATGGGACAGAGACCTGTTAAAATAAAACGCTCATGAAAATAAGCTAGACATAAATGAATAGAAGGCAAAGATTGATGCTGAGATTTCAACACTAAAGCCATATTTGATTGGAAATAACATTCGCGTGAAGTATTCCATGCTTATTTATGGTAAAATAGTATCACAGTTATCTGGAACGTCAAAGCAAAAATGTGACATTTACAAAGCTGTTCCTTCCGATATCAATAAGTTGGAGATAATATCGAAGTGAGTCCTATAATTTAATACGAGATAGTTTAGCAGTCTTTTTTGTTGTACAATTAATTAATTTCAATTATTATTTTACAGAAAACCTATTTCAACCGAATCATATCAATATGGTTTATCTTCTCTCCATGCATGGATTAGAAATATTGAATGCCTTCTGTATTCTGCCTTCAGAAATGGCAAGCGAAGGATGCAATTTGTAAGAAGGCACTGAAGATTATAAAAAAATCTATACACCAGAAGTTTTGTAATGAAATGGGTATACTAGTAGATATCATTAAACAAGGTTAGTTGATAGTATTATCTATTGCTTTTATGTTTTGTTAACGTGTTTTTTGTTAGGTTTCTCATCCTTTTATGTTTATTTTACGTGATCTGTGTTAAGTTATTAATTTCGTTTCTTCTAAATCATGTTCTAAGAGTAGTTTATCCTTGAGCTTGTAACGATGGCAACACATCCAGAAATATTTTTGAAGATTCTGAAAAAACAGCAGTCATCTCAAATTTGAATACTGAATTTATAAGAAGATTAGCAACTACCTTGAAATGTAATTTCACGTGGGAAGTCAGTAAATACTGAAGCGATTACTGTACGTGACATACATGTCAAATTACATGACAGCTGTCATATTGATTGATCTGTCGTGTCTTGTCATCTCTCTATCTTTGTAACGCTCTCTATGCCCATAATTAAAGTTAATTAATAATTAAAAGTAATCGCATTTAATTGGTATAAAACCCTACAAATAGTGAACTGTAACAATTACAAATTTCACAAACCAGACCGCTCATATGTATGCCGATTCAGAAGGTCTTCTGTTATAAGACCTCTTTGCTAGTGTTAGTGTATCATCCCCAGACTATTTTAACTGCTGCAGATGGAACATCGTTCCTAATCAACCTATCTTTCCCAAATTTTGTCTAGGGGTGCCTTGTGGTCCCCCCGATATTATCTGGTATATTTTTCGTGTTAATTTTCAGATTTCTTTAAAAAAATTAATTTCTGCAAACAAATAATTCGATAACCGTCTATCAGTTCATCTGATAGCCGTCATACCGGGTGGGAAGGTCCCCCGTGGTCTCCTCCAGGGTCTGCGTTGTTGGTTCCATCCATAATTTCGCTTTTCTTGAACATACTTACCTATTTTGTCGCCGTCGTCGGTCAAATTTTAGTTTCTGGAAGTTCTAAGTCAAATAACTCAGTACCTAATTAACCGATAAGTACCTAACTCGCTGGGGAGGTCCCTAGTGGTCTTCCTGACGGTATCCGCTATCTAGGTCACCTAGATTTTCAATTTTCTAGAACAAAAATCGCTAATTAATCGCAAATTTTCAGTTTTTTCCCCCCCTCAACATTTTTGAACCTAACTTTTGGCTAATTTTCATCCTATAGCATCGCCAGCGACGCCCCGCTTCCGACGAGGTGTCGCTCGAGAGAGTAGCTTCAAAAATGTACCACCCACCCCCACCACCTCCTTTGTTTCCTTTGTTCCTTTGTCTCCGCGAAAAGTTTACCTAAGCGCGGACCGCGCGCAATACATTTGCTCGTGTCGTTTGAACATCCATTGTGATAACATCGTTCCTAATCTACCTATCTTTCCCAAATTTTGTCTAGGGGTGCCTTGTGGTCCCCCCGATATTATCTGGTATATTTTTCGTGTTAATTTTCAGATTTCTTTAAAAAAATTAATTTCTGCCAACAAATAATTCGATAACCGTCTATCAGTTCATCTGATAGCCGTCATACCGGGTGGGAAGGTCCCCCGTGGTCTCCTCCAGGGTCTGCGTTGTTGGTTCCATCCATAATTTCGCTTTTCTTGAACATATTTACCTATTTTGTCACCGTCGTCGGTCAAATTTTAGTTTCTGGAAGTTCTAAGTCAAATAACTCAGTACCTAATTAACCGATAAGTACAATGCGCGCAACCAAAGATGAGACTTGACGGATCACGTGGTTATACCTGCGCAGTAGATAGTTTTCGGGCCATTTTGGCGGTATGCGAGGCAAGCGGGGAGGGACGGGACCGTTGCGGGGTTAGACAGGAGCGTGCGGGGCGAGGTATGGCGTCCGCGCATGCGTAATCAGTCGTGTGACGTTCCCCGCAGTCCGCGCACACGCCGCTGTGGTCCGAAGTACTGATGAGTGCAAAAGTTGATTGTTGTGTTTGTATTTTTTTTGTTATAGTTTTCGTTATCGTTTTTTGTTGACTATGCCTCGAGGCAAAACTTTAAAAAGACAAAGTAGGAAGATGTTGTTTGACGTTTACAAGTTTATGGCGAAGGAGGCGGAGGAAGGCGTCGGAAATTTGAAAGCGGTACAAAAACGTACCGCTGCTGCCACTCGAACATCACTTATCACGGTGAAGAGAATTGTGAAGGAAGCGAATAGCTCCGAATTGCTGCCAGTGTTTCGCACTCCTGGAAAGAAACGACCGAGATCAAACCCAGTAACCGACGTGGACGATTTTGATAAAGGGGTGATAAAACGTTGTATCCACAATTTTCACATCACAAATAAGGAACTGCCGACAATAAAAAAGATTAAAAATAAATTGCGTGATGACATCGGGTATCAGGGATCCGCAACCAGTTTGCGGAAAATTATTAAAGATCTTGGGTTTCGGTGGAGGAAGACTGAAAATAACAGGAAAATTCTTATAGAAAAGTCCGATCTCCGCCTCAAAAGAATTAAATATTTAAAGAAACTCAGACAATACCGTCAAGAAGGCTGCCCTAAATATACACTGACGAGTCATATGTGCATTCTACGCACACAACATCAAAAGGTTGGTCGGATCTGTCATTGGAAGGACTAAAGAAACCAATTTCCAAAGGCCAGCGGGTAGTCATCGTGCACGCAGGTTCCGAAGATGGTTTTATTCCGAATGCTTTGTTGATGTTTAAATCGGGAACAAAATCAGGGGACTACCATGACGACATGAATTTTATTAATTATAAAAAATGGCTTGGGACTCAATTAATCCCAAATTTCCCACCAAATGCCGTCGTGGTAGTCGATAATGCGTCCTACCATAACAAGGAGGAGGAGTCTGCGCCAACTTCGAATACGAAAAAAGCCGAGATGCAATCATGGCTTGCAGGAAAAGGCATCGCATTTACTTCGGATATGTTGAAGCCAGAGCTTTACAATATAATAAAAAAGCACAAAGAGGGCCACAAACTATATAGCATAGATAGAATACTGCAAGAGCATAACCACCGCGTTCTTAGATTGCCCCCATATCATCCTGATTTAAACCCTATCGAAATGGCCTGGGCAACAATAAAAGGTCATGTTAGCAGCAAGAACGTGAAATGGAATATTACAGGAGTTATGGAGTTGGTGAAGGAAAAGGTGGACCAAATGGGTCCAAATGAGTGGAAAGCGTTATGTGAAAAACTAAAAGAATTGAAAATGAATATATCGAAAGTGATCATATTATTGACGATTTGACTGATCGCGAATTCATAATATCAGTAGGGGATTCCTCCGACGACAGTGACAGTGACACGGAAGACAGTGAAAATAGCTCCGACGAAGACGGACCAGTCTCACCACAGCCTAGTACAAGTGGGACAGCTCGTGATAGTGGTTGCCATCGCACCCACGAATATATAAGTGGTGTGCGTTTTATACAAGATGACGACAGCGATAGCGATTTCGATGTTCAATAAATATATTATTAATCAGTACTCATTATTTTATTTAACTATTTTGAGCGCGACTGTACCTGCGCAAAATCCTCTCTACTAGCATCTGACAGGTCTCATCTTTGGCTGCGCGCATTGTACCTAACTCGCTGGGGAGGTCCCTAGTGGTCTTCCTGACGGTATCCGCTATCTAGGTCACCTAGATTTTCAATTTTCTAGAACAAAAATCGCAAATTTTCAGTTCAACATTTTTGAACCTAACTTTTGGCTAATTTTCATCCTATAGCATCGCCAGTGACGCCCCGCTTCCGAAGAGGTGTCGCTCGAGAGAGTAGCTTCAAAAAATCGCAATTTGAGGCTCACTACGTTAGAAAAGTAGGGAACAGACCATCATCCATATATATTTTTCGAAAATCTAGTACATTTTTAAATTTCAAAAATTGATTTTAATTAAATCTGATTGTAGGCATAGTTCTTTGACGGCGAGCTCTATAGGCTTCTGATAGTAATAAATTTTAAAACAACTACACTCTTGAGTTGAAGTAAATTTTCCATCAAGAAAAATCTGATAAAACCCATATTTCAAATAGTAATAATCAACATTTACACATTTAATCTGGTAATTTGGTAACACAAGACTTACGAAACACTGAAAAACAGCATGTTTAAAACCCCGCCGCCCGGTCGGACCCGGCGAGGGGGCCGGGACGCCCCGGCGGCCGCTCCGGCGGCCTCCTCGACACCCGCTCCAGCACCCGCTCTACCAACTGCCCCGGCTAAGGCCGCAGTTTCCGCACCAGCAACCGCTCCAGCACTCGCTCTGACAACCGCCCCGGCAAAAGCCAAAGTTCCCCCTCCAGCAACCGCTTCAGCGCCCCCTCCAGCAACCGCTTCAGCGCCCGCTCCGGCGACCGCCCAGGCGACCGCTCCGGAGACCGCCCGGTCTTGCAAATTCGTCGTCGACATCTTGCCCCCTGACCTGCCGTCGGCTACCGAAGTGCGGGATATCACGAGCTTCATGCGCGTGGTATCCGGCCTCACAGAAAGCATCATAACCGCCGTCAATGATGGCAAGAGCGTCACCACCCAAAACAAAAAGATAATTAAAGCCGCTGCTGATGAAATCAAGAAAGCATCCGTCGCCCTCCGCACCGTTGTGTCCCTTCCCCCCCTCCCCCCAATGCCCAGCGATCTAGAATTTAAAGAGGATCTCATCTCCTGTGTGAGGGATGAGATCGCAAAAATCACCATCCCGCCTCCCGCACCCATCCCTGATCCAAGCGACCTCATCTCTTGCATGAGAGATGAGATAGCGAAACTCTCCATCCCTCTGCCTGCACCCATCCCCGACTCCAGCGACCTCATCTCTTGCATGAGAGATGAGATAGCGAAACTCTCCTTCCCTCTGCCTGCACCCATCCCGACTCTAGCGACATCATCTCTTGCATGAGAGATGAAATCGCCAAACTCACCATCCCTGCGCCCGCACCCTTCGCAGATCCCGGCGAAATCATCTCTTGTGTAAGAGATGAAATCTCTAAAATTAACATCACCCCTCCTGCACCCATCCCAAGCTTTGCGGAAATCGCAAAGCAGATACCATCCGCGCCATCCAAGCCACCCACCAAACCATCAATTGTAATCCAATCGACGGACCCCGAGGCGACATCGCGCACCGTTCTTGGTCAATGGAGGAAGGGGGTTTCCTTTAAAAACCTAAAGTACGCTCCCGCCAAAGTCCAGTCACTCGCTTCGAATAAAATCCGCGTCGAATTCGACACGCAAGAGCAGTGCAAGGAGATTATCGAAAAGGTCGGTAAAATCCCCGAACTCAAAGCAGAAGAGGGCCGCCCCCGTCGTCCCTTGATCATTATAAAGGGAATCAGCAAGGAGGTTCCCAAGGAAGAGGTGGTCGAATTGCTCTGCTGCCAGAACTCTGTCCCTCTAGAGGACGTTCGCTTCTGCTTTGTTCTGTCAAACAGAAGCAAGAATCGCTACAATGCCGTAGTCGAAGTCACCCCTTCTATCCGCAAATCCATAATCGCACTCACCCGCGTCAATATCGACCATCAGCAAGTGCATGCTGAAGATTTCTCGGGCTTCGTCCAATGCTTCAAGTGCCTTCAATACGGACACACCAAAGGCAAGTGCACTTCAGAAGTGCACCCATGCTCCCATTGTTCCTCCACCGAGCACTCGTTCTCGAATTGCCCCGACAAGGACGATAACAGCAAGCGCAAGTGCTACAACTGCGTCCGCCACAATAATAAATCAACAACAGGTAACAAACTCAACACCAATCACACTGCCGTCTACTCAAAACTCTGCCAAAGATTAAAGATCGCTAAATCCCGTATTGACGAACAAGTCGATTATGGTTACTAAGTCTATCAAATCATCCAATATAATGTACAAAGTTGTTACCTGACACAACTTAAAATTCATCCAACATTTTACATCCAACTATACTAGATATACACCCAAACTAGACGACACAGCCAAAAAACCCCATCGCAATATAATCGATCACAACTCTCATAAAATCAATCATAAACATCTTGAAAATAATCTACTGAACTTAAACACATTTATTTCCAATTATAAAATCTCCTCAGTATCCATTAGCAGAGGAGAACCTAACAATCGAAACAAAACCACAACAAAATCGAAACAAAAACCTAACAATATTCGTTGTTAATCTTTATATAAAAAAAAAAAAAACTGCTGCAGATGTCGCCATACCAAACCCCTATGCAGATCAAAGCCACGGTACGAGTAGTTTCGATGCACACAACAACATCCAGGAGAAAGCTGCTGTGTACCAGATTCTTAGGCACGTATTAATAAATAATAATTAAATTTAAAATAAAAAGTTTGTATGTAAGTACATTTTAAATTCAATTTAGTTACATCACATTCTTATCTTACACCACATTACTATCTTTTTGTCGAAAACTGGTAACCCTTTAACTGTCAAGTTAGTGAATAGGATTAAAAGTCTAACTTTAGTATATCTACGTTTTAAAAGACTTTGAAAATGGACTTTGATATACTCGAGTATGCTTTAAAACGATTCGTTGCAATAGTGGAAGTAGGTGAGACGTTGCTTCCTCAATAGAAGCTTAGTATTTGATCGAAGCCCCAGACTACTCAACTGCCTATAAAGAAATAGTGGGCAAAGAAATAATAAACATCGTGGAAATATTCGAACAAGCGACAAAGCCCGTTTGTGCTGATACATATCCGACAAGTTCATTGATCATACCAGTAATTTGTGGATTGTTTGAGAATTTGACCACCATTGAACATGCTTTGGAGACAGATAGAGGTAAAATGTTTTGCTCATCAGTACGGCGAAATATGAGCAGCAGGCTTTTTGAATTATGAAACAAGAACTGTCACGCAAATGTCAACATACTTACATCCGATATTAAGAACTGGTTTTAGGCGCTCGGAAAATATGTTATCTGATAGAACAGAAAAACCTGGAATTTTTGACATTTTAAAACAAAGGAAACCAACTACCAATCCAACTGCGTCCGGGTCCGGCCGTTGGGGTCCCATCCCGGTATGGCCCGGCCGAGACGCACCCACGTTGAAAAATGTATTATTCCGCTACGCCCCCGGCCGATAAGCCCCCATTGTAACGTTTTTTGGACAAGACACTTAAGCTAATACTGTTGAAAACAAAAGTGTTTTTAAATTAAAATATTTTATTTTTGTTTAAACAATTATGTATAACCTTTACATAATCAACATTAATTTTAATAATTAACATTAATACCGGCTCAGTGGAAAAAAAAGAATGTAACTGATCATGTCCAAATACAGATGAAACATGCTGGTCACTGTAAACCAGATTTCTTCAAAAACTAAGTTGGTGTTGTCATGGACAAAATATTCCAATTATTATTTGATGCAGATATTCCAATCTTCACAGACGTTAAGACCACATTATATGATCATCGTAACAGAGCTTTGGAAGTACCAAAACAAGATTTAAGGAGCCATATGATGTCATCATTCCTGAAAAATTTAGCACACATATTTTGTTTGATTACAAACAAATCAGCAGCAGAATTATTTTATTTACTTCTAAGAAGGCGTTGACTGAAGTAAAGAACGTGTGCAACTATTTCTGCGATGGAAACTTTGATTGCTGCCCTAATCCGTTCAAGCAAATATTTACCATACATGGAGATGTTGGGTGCAAAAGTACAAAAGAAACTAACATAGTCCCCATGTTTTATGCACTTCTCATAAATAAAGAGAGAGATACATATAAAAAAGTGTTAACTAAAATAAAATAAGTTTTACCGGACTTTAACCCAATAAAATTCACATTGGATTTTAAAATGTCTGCAATGCTAGAAATAAATGATATTTTTCCGCAAGCAGCCATCCATGGATGTTTTGTACACTTTCAAAGAAGGTTATACAGGAAAGCAAAATCTTTGGGATTAATGGAACATGACGAGACAGCAGAATATGTTAAGCTGTGTGCCAGCTTAGCATTCCTCCCTAAAGAAGATATAGACCACAGTTAACTTAAAAAAAAAACAAATTTTAAATCGCCGTGGTGGTACACCATTTCGCTAATTACAAGAATCGATTATAAATCATTTATAATGATTGATTGAATAATAAATTATTAATCAATTGTTAGACGACGCTTTCCCATGCCGCGTTTATTTGTACCTACAACAAACATGTAACTGCCGCCGTCTTCCTAGATATGGAGAAGGCATTCGACAGGGTGTGGCACGAGGGTTTACTGTACAAACTGTCCCTTTCCTCTTCCCCGCGCCGCTTAGTTACCATAATCCACTGCTTCCTACAAGGGAGAACCTTCTCCGTGGTGGTGGAGGGCACCACGTCCGCGGAACGCCCCATCCGGGCCGGTGTACCCCAAGGCAGCTGTCTATCTCCCCACCTCTATTCTATGTTCACAGATGACAACCCAGCCGTCGGCGGAGCACAGCTGGCACTGTACGCTGACGACGCCGGAGTATGCGGCAAACATCGCCCATGCTGTCAAATAACTCCAAAGAACACTAAACGTCCTTCGAGCGTGGCTTAGAAGATGGAAATTAAAAGTAAACGTTGGGAAGCCACAAGCCATAGTTACAGGCAGAAAACATCCACCGGAACCGATGAGGTTGTATGATCAGGAGATCCCATGGCAGCCCACGGTAGTATACCTGGGCGTGATCATCGACGGAAACCTATCATTCAAACACCACATCGACAAAGTGGTGACACACGACCTCTAATTGGACGTAGTTACACGAAAAGGATCCAACCCACAACATGGTCAAAAATGAGTTAAACGTACCAAACTGATGCTAAATATCAAAACTATCGGCCAGTAAAAAAGATCCAAGCAAAAATAACTGTTTTAAAGATTTTATCAACCCCAGAACCAACCCACTAGTACGGCGCGTTAAAAAAAAAAATCACCTTGAACAATCCAACCTTCCTGGTTCATGACCAGTATTACCAACCGACTCAGTAAAACGAATCAAGGAGTCTGGATTATTTTTGCGTAATTACAATTTGTTCATCACCGACACTTTCATAAAAACACTAAAACGATCCACTATGCTTGGAACTTTTTTCTGAATACACTTACACTTAAATAAAACAATTAAAACAATCCAAAATGCATGGATCCTTTTCGATAAATGGAATTTCGGGTTATTATTCCAATAAATCTGTCAACGAAAATGATCCAGACTACTTGGTGAAATTTTATTGATACCAAAATCAATTTAAATCATTCTGCGAAAACGATCCAGGCCTATTCGGACCGTCTTGCTGATTTTGTATACTTCGATTCGTACTTTATTCCTAAGTAAAAAACCAAAATAAATCAAAGATTTCTACTGACAGGTATTAAATAGTAGTAATTTATTCAAATTAATGGTCACCCCAAATAAATGGTAACACTGCAACACGTTGATCTAGCATTGCATCTAATGTACGTGTACTCTTTGTCGTGAAAGGACTTGTTTGTTAGAATTAGATGTTTCTGTGACTAACGTTGTTGTAACTGAAATGAAGAGGATAGATAGAATTATGCCTTGTGTGTTAGATGGTCCAGAAGGTATTACAGGAGATCTAGAGCCAGGTAAGTTTAATAATTTGATTTTATTTATAACCTAAAAGTTTTGTTATAACTTGTCGCTCGACAGTCGTGTAGCTTTTATGGGTATATCCTTTTTGTTTTGTTTTATAGCTATAACTGTTCGCTAATATAGCTGTTCGTTATTTGACAGGTGATAATAATGAGCTAAGAGTGAATGCTCCAGATAAGCCAAGTAATAGTAAAAAAAATGAAGGTATGGGTTCATAGAACGTTAAAATTATTGACACTTTTACTGTTGTTGCAAACTTATACACGCTTTGCTTTGCTTTGCAGCTGATAGCTCTGTCTATCTTTTAAAGGACACAGAGTCTCCGGCAGCTCCAATGTTTTCTCCTTTGATGCCACTGATAACAAATAAAAAGAAGGCTGGCATTTTAGATGAGAGTAAGTATTAAGTGCTTACATAATTATTTTTTATGAATTCAGTTTTTATTACTTTTGACAAAGAGATTACTTTGTTATTCTACAGATGATAATAATGAGCTAACAGTGAATGCTCTAGATATGACAAGTTATGGTAAAAAATATGAAAGCATGAGTTCGTAGAATGTTAAAAATATTGACACTTTCACTGTTGTTGCAAACTTATATAAAATACACGCTTTGCTTTGCTTTGCAGCTGAAAGCTCTGTCTATCTTTTAAATGACACAGAGTCTCCGGCAGCTCCAATATTTTCTCCTTTGACACCACTGATAACAAATAAAAAGAAGGCTGACATTTCAGATGACAGTAAGTACTAAGTGCTTATATAATTATTTTTTATGAATTCACATTTTTATTACTTTTGACAAAGAGGTTATATTTAAAACTTAAGTGTATTTAATTATTGGACAGGTAGAGAACAAAACTCGTCTCCTTTACCGTATATGTCTCCAAGCACATTGGACCTGTTTCAAACTTTAAGCGGAGCACAGACTCCGATACAACAAGTTACTGAAAACTTAGACGAGTTAAATAATTTTGAAGAAATAGTTATTAATATTTCAAATAATGAACACCATGCAGAACATTCTGGCTCAATGAACAATGAAGATATTCTACGTGACTTCAGTTCTGATACTGATACAGATTATATACCAGATAGTAACTCAGACTCGTCTGATGATGAAGTACTTAGATCTAGGAAAATCAGTGTTGCAGCTATAGTCCACAGTGATGATACAAACAACAAAGGTGATTTGACTACACATCCAAAAGATACAAATGTGACATACACATCTAAAGGCTCAACTGTAAGAAGTTTGCTAAATGAAACTATAGAATGTAATCCTGATGAAAATACAGAAATTTCAAATACTGATTCTAATCCAGATAATATTATGACTTCACTTGGACGTCCAAAAAAGGGTCGAAAAAGGAAGCATCCAGATTTTACAGTAGCTCAGGCCAAGGCAAGAAGGTACGCCAACAAATGTTATCTCACTAAAAAGAAGCTTGTTGAGCCAAAGGTGTTTACCGACTACTCTTGCTCATGTCAAAAGAAGTGCTATCAACTGGTTTCTACAGAGAAAAGACAGCATGAGTTTCAAAAATTCGTCACTCTAGGGTCTTATGAAGCTCAAGCATTATATATTTCTAATACGGTAAAAGAAAACACAAAGGCTAGGTCTTACACTGTCTTAAAGGGTAACAAGAGTGGCAAAAGAAAACCACGAGAGTATACACGGATTTACTCCATAAGTGGTATAAATGTTTGTCGAGACATGTATGTTAATAACTTTCAAATCACAACTAAAAAGGTTGACATAAGTTTGAAAAAAAACCGCAGTGGAAATACCTTGCAGGACCAAAGAGGGAAGAAAGGTGGCGGTTGGAATAAGACGAAAGAACATGAAATGGAATTTATTAAAAATATTATTAGCAAGTTGCCACAATACGACTCACATTACAGAAGGGATCAAAATAATGGTTGCAAATACCTTAAACTGGGAATGACCGTTCAAACTATATACGATTTATATTTAGAGGAATTCAATAAATTAATACAGACTCTGAAACTCCCGAAAAGCCAGTATCGTTCTCGACGCTAAAGCGAATATTCTACAATAATTTCAATCTTAGATGTAAGAGCCTAAGAAAAGATACATGCAACAAGTGTGACACTTTATGTATTAAGATAAAAAATTGTGCATCAGATGTTGAACGCAGACAATATGAAGAAGAAAAAGAAGCACACTTGAAGAGAGCTGAAGATTTAAGGAGAGCTATGAATGATGATATGATGCAAGCAAAAACTGACCAAAGTTTTGAGTGTCTCACGTTTGATATGGAGAAAACATTACCTTTGCCCCGAATCCCTACAAGTGTTGTCTTTTACAAACGACAACTTTGGTTCTACAACTGTTCAGTACACACAGGATCAGATAATATCGGTCATTGTTATGTGTGGGTCGAGGGTGAAGCGGGCCGAGGGTCACAGGAAGTAGGATCTTGCATTACTAATTACATAAAAAATAAACTGGACCCAAAAGTGCAGCATCTTGTGCTCTGGAGTGATTGTTGTGGCGGTCAAAATCGTAATATCAAAATAATATTAATGTTAAAAGTCGTTTTAGACTCCCATCCCACTTTGAAAACCGTAACCTTTAAATATTTGGAATCGGGACATACATTTTTGCCAAACGATACTGACTTTTCGAAGATAGAGACGATGCTGAAATATCACGAAAGGATCTATACTGTAGAAGAATATATTAATATTATAAAAAAATGCAAAAGGAAAAACCCGTTGCAAGTCTACCGGATGCAAAAAAATGACTTCATGAGCACAAAAGTACTAGAAAAAAATACAACTAATCGAAAACTTTTTATAACAAAAGAAAAAGTAAATTGGTTAAAAACAAAACAAATTTTAATAAATAAAGAAAATAAGTTTGATATTTTCATGAAAACGATTGATAAAGAACATTTCGACCAACTTAATATTGCAAAAAAAAGTAAAGGTAAAACTATTGATATATGTCAGCATGATCTTATTTTATTGTGGCCTAACGGCAAAGAAATTCCTCAAGCTAAGGTTAATGATTTGATGTCAATGTTGGATCTTATTCCAAGAGATTGTCATGATTTTTACAAATCATTAAAGGGAAATAATAACATTGTAGAAGACATAGATGGCTATGATGGGGAACTAGATTTTGTCCCCGAGGAGACTGAATGCTAAAACGCTTAAACGCTGATTCTTGCAGAGTTAACTATCAATCATCTGAATAGTTAACGCCACAACAGCCAAGCTAAAAAAACCTCTTCTTACATATTAATAAATGTAAGACGATCTCAATATACCTATAAAAAGTTATATTTTTGACTTTGTTAATTTTTTGAGTTTTATTTTAGTTTTGTTCATGTGTATTGTAACATTTAAGGATACTGAGCTGTCAATATCTTTATGTAAACAGGTGTCCGCTCTTTATTGACATCTTTATTTTTTTATTTTAAAGAAAATGGAGGACGGAGAGCTGATTAAGGTGAAGTTATGATTCTTAAAATATAATGCAAAATTTGAGAGGTTGTTTTGTTGATTTAGAGATTTTTTTTTGTTGATTTTGAGATGTTTGTGTTGCCATGTTTAAGATTAAGGTTTAATTAAAATAATTAAAACAAAATAACTGTTTTTTATTTCATTGAATAGGTTTTTCATACACAATTTATTACTTGGGGCGTTTTAATGAAATTAAGACAAGAACATGCGCTATGGAAGCTGTAATTTAACGATAAGGATCCAACCGTATAAATTTACATATAACTCGGAAAATACAATACTACGATTGATTGTACCATTAACAATAAAAAAGATTTATTATTCCACACACAACATCATATTTTCAATTAATTTTAAAATGAATACCAATGAAGAAATATCTTCCAAACTTCAAACGTCAATATCTCCAAAGTGACTTTGTGTGGATTGGATCCTTTTCGTGTAACTACGTCCAATTAACTTTCTTTCTTTAGGATTGTGTGACGTGGAGATAGGACGTGCACAATTTTTTCTAATAAAGTAACAAAAATGTCGTAACAATATGAAGCTATTACGGCCTCCTGACCCGATTGTGATGTGAGTATTATGAATTAAATTAAAATAAGCATAAATTCTCAAATGAAACATCCACGGGATCACTAATGAAAATTATTTCTCTGTTAACCCTATTCTTGGCACGGTGGATAATTTGATACATTGAATTTTTGGAAATTCTAGGGACGTTACGAAATGTATTTTTAAAACTTTTAATATTTTTTATGCTACAAAATAGAATCCCAATTCTACTAAAAAATACTATCCAATTACTTGCAACACTGAAAATGCAGTACACAGCAAGATGGCGAACCGATCGAACGCGTCTGGGCGTCGCAAGGTAAAAACAATTATTTTTTGTTATATTTTGGTCAAATTGTTTTCAAAAGCGGCTTAACTTGAATAGGTTACAATATTTTCTAGCAGAAAACGCTATTTTTGTGAACTGAACAGGATTTAAAACTTATGTAATAATTCACTGTTTTTTTCGAGTGTATCAGATATGCTACACTGCCAGTTAGCCAACATTCTAGACATTTTTTGTTATGTATCAAATTTGTGACATTGCTCGATTTGCACAGAAACTATTTATTTGTATATTTTACTATTATAAGAATAATTATTCCTAATTCATTGTTAAATATAATGTTAATTAGTTATTATTAGTCTGTTCATCGTAATTTTCGGTTACAGGTGGTTCAATACCTTAGTATGCAACAACAAAGAAGAGCTCGGTATCTTGTGGCTCTTGTTCCGAAGCCAGGGGCAAAATCTGATTTGGACGATAGTGAATCATCTGCTGGGGATGAGCTACAGTACTGCTTCCGTCCAACACACTCCGACAGTAGTTCACCGCCTCCATCATTGCCATCTTCGATAGAAAACCTCAATCTTTTATCAGATGATGATAATGAGGTAAATCAAGTGGTTGCTTCTACATCTTTGGTACTATACCCACAGTCATCGCCGTCGACCAACCCTGGTTCGCCATCGATTTTATCATCCAATCAATCTCTAATAAGGCAGCTTCATGCTGCTGACGCTAGTCCATTATCTCCAGTAGAACCTTTAGTACATCCAGTAAGTGTACCATCTCCACTGGCAACCTACTCGCAAGTACCATCACCACTGGCAACCTCCTCACGACTACCACCACGAGCCAGCAACTTGACACACCATAACCAGGTGCCGTCTCCATTGTTTACACCTTCTCCCTCAGCGGCTACTCGGTCGAAAAGACCTAGAGTTGTCGCGATAAAGCGTAAAATAATACCCCCCAAAAAATTACAACCGAATTGGTGTTGTTCGAAGTTTACCGGTTCTGCAGACGTGGAAGATAACTCGTGAGCCACGTGAAGAGAAGAGTGCCATTGAATATTTCAAGCTGTTCTTTTCAGATGACATCATCTCTCTCATAGTGCAACAAACAAATATCTATAGCACACAGAAAAATGGCAGCTCAATAAATATCACAGAAGATGACGTCAAAGATTTTCTGGCGATCCTTTTATTTATGGGGGTTGTTAAAATGCACGCCTATACAGATTATTGGTCCAAAATTTTACGATATGACAAAGTAGCTGATATAATGACTCTGAAGAAGTTCCAGTTACTGCGGCCATATTTGCATTTTAGTGACAATTTTATTGACGATGGCGATAGATATCATAAAGTGAGACCACTTCTTCAAATAATCCGTGAGAACTGTCTAAAAGTTGAAGAAGAGACGCGTTTCAGTATTGATGAAATGATGGTGCCACATAAAGGAAATAGAGCCGGCACTCGCAAACAATATATATATAAAGAATAAACCAAAAAAATGGGGCTTCAAAATATAAGTTCGCGCTGGTGTCTCTGGAATCGTATACGACTGCCTGATTTACGGATGAAGAAAATGGTATGGGCCTGGGATCAAAAGTTGTTATAGCTTTGGCGAAATCTATTCACCAACCTGCATGCAAAGTCTTATGCTTTGATAACTTTTTCACATCTATTGAGCTCCTGCAATATTTGCGTAATGAATATGGAATTTTTGCACTGGTAATAATCCGATCAAACAGGCTCCGAGGAGCGGAGAAAAAATTACCCACGGACAAAAACCTAAAAAAAATTTAATCAATGCAAGTTATAAGGTTATTAGTAGTTAAACTGAGAAGCAGTAAATCATCAATATTTTATTTCTTTATATTAAATTATATTTACTGTATTTATTACATTATTGTTACAGAAATGAAAGTGTGCACAAATTCCCAGCAGCAGTGATGAGGATTAGTTTGTTCGGCGAGCAAGGTGATTCAGCCACAGTGTCCAGAAAACTGAAACAAAACAAGAAGTTGTTAACATATTGTTTTCTTATATTTACGCGAATACTACACATTGAAATAAAACTATTTTTACGGATTATATCGCGTTTATTTAATTTTATGTTCCCGACGTTTCGGTTGCTTTACAGCAACCGTGGTCACGGGGGGACTGAGGTGTTAGACGTCCTGATGTCATAGTTAAAAACTGGGTACCCTCAAAATTTAGTTGGTGTTTGCGGTCCGATCCACGCAGAAAGTGCTCACTGTGTCTTGAGGTCTTGCAATGGTACGCTTGGTTTTCGATTTAATTATATTAATTACTGGATCCCAAGTTGGTGGTAGCACCCAGCCATCTTCCCTATTGAAATTAGGATGTTTTTTAATTTCAATGGCCTCACGTATCATCCTTGGTCGGAATCGGTGTTCTATTGCGAGGATCTGTGGTTTATCAAATCTGATATAATGGCGGGTGCGGTCCTGTACATGTTCACAGATTGCAGACTTCACCGACTACACCGGCGCTCCACGAAGTCTGCAATCTGTGAACATGTACAGGACCGCACCCGCCATTATATCAGATTTGATAAACCACAGATCCTCGCAATAGAACACCGATTCCGACCAAGGATGATACGTGAGGCCATTGAAATTAAAAAACATCCTAATTTCAATAGGGAAGATGGCTGGGTGCTACCACCAACTTGGGATCCAGTAATTAATATAATTAAATCGAAAACCAAGCGTACCATTGCAAGACCTCAAGACACAGTGAGCACTTTCTGCGTGGATCGGACCGCAAACACCAACTAAATTTTGAGGGTACCCAGTTTTTAACTATGACATCAGGACGTCTAACACCTCAGTCCCCCCGTGACCACGGTTGCTGTAAAGCAACCGAAACGTCGGGAACATAAAATTAAATAAACGCGATATAATCCGTAAAAATAGTTTTATTTCAAAGTTGTTAACACACTAAAGACTGATCCTATACTTCGCTGTGTGATCTCGATTATATAATTTAAAAGGCTACAATGCTAGATTTTTTTTGTCTGTTATTTACCTTGTTGTTATGAATCTAAGTTGTTTATGTTATATTATAAAGTATAATATTATTAAATACCTCAAAACTACAAAAATGCAATTTTTATTACTTTAGTTAATTATGTTTATAGCAGTGATAGCCGATTGATTAAGCACGCGTCTTGCGGGCACCAGTTCCTAGGTTCAAACCCTGGCTCGCACCTCTGGGTTCTCGAAATCTATAATGCAAATCATAATTTCTATATGGTTATCACTTGCTTACGGTGAAGGAAAACATTGTGAGGAAACCTGCATGTCTTAGAAAATCTAACCAATACTCGAAAGATATATGAAAGCTGCCAACTCGCAATGGGCCAGCGTGGTGGATTACAGCCTGAATCCCCCTCGTAGTGAGGGGAGGCCCGTGCCGTTAAAAGGGCTAAATTATTATTATTATTATAGTAATGTTGTCCTATCGAAAATCGTTTTTTTATGTGAATATCGTTTAGCCGACGTTTTGGAACGATTCTCACCCAATGATCGTATGTGAATACGGTTCAACGATTTTTCAATAGGACGACTTCTACATCGTTCCGATTGACAGATGTGAATACGAAAACGGTTTCAACGACTAAGTCGCAGCGACATCGCTACGGTTTTGATTACGTGAATCGGGCTACAGAGTTTGCCTACCTATCACATTAGTCTTATAATAATTCACCATATACCTCCATGTCAAACTACAGTAATTCAAGCCAACATAGTACTCTAGAACCTTATCACCAATCACAGTGGAAACCCTCAAGGTTCACCCCAATACCAAAAAGCTCCAATAAATTTGCCATTGAAGAATACCGTCCTATTGCAATCTTATCTTCGCCCGCCAAAGTGTTCGAAAGCATACTACACAGACATATAAGTACGCAGGTTACCATAATTTGTGTAACGAAGCAGCATGGCTTCAGAAGCAAGAGATCGGTCAATAGCAACCTTCTAACCATTGTTGATTAACGGCCGAGATTAATAATGTATCTCTGATCCAAGGATAGAGTCAATCTAAGATTGCTGTTTACTGCGCGATCGACCCCAATCCACATGCCAATTTCAAAACTATGCAATCGTTTTTTTTTTAGATCTAGATTGCGAGCGATCTTTTCCCTCCCGACCGTTCCGTTTCACATATCATTTTGATAATGCAATGCATTATGTTCTGTGTTTTATGAAAATAAAGTAGTCACTAAACTACACCAAAATATACTTTTTTTTATCAAAAAACAATAATGACGTGTCTAAAACCCTGTAAAATTAACAATCGTTAAATTATATTTAAAATACTTCAACTATTTTATAAGGAACGGAACGTGAATTTGACGTCTTGACAGTGACGCTGCGCTGATGCATTTTGTTACTGTTTGCTTGGCGTAATCTACCGAACGCTACCGATGTAATATTGATCATTCGTAATAAATAATTAGCTATAAATTGAACTTTATTTGATCTTTGTGTGTATTACCTAAGTACCAGATAACTATAATGTAGTGCGAAATCGTAAGTATTGTAATTGTATGATCGTAAGTGATGCATCCTATTTCGCGCCTTCCCGGTGCGGAGGTCCCGCTGTTTCCCGATGTTTATCAACGTTTTTTTTATGTTACTAGGTAAAAGGCAAGCCTCTAACCAAAGTGGAATCAAAATTTTTGCTAGACCTTACTGAAAGCAGTAAAATTATCACCTTAAAAACGACGAACGCCACCAACAACAATTAAAAAAATCAGGAGTGGATTCGTTTGGCAGATTGTTTCAATGCCAATGCTACGAATGGCCCTAGGACACCACAGCAGCTGCGTTTGAAATGGGAAAACTTGAAAAAGAACTCACGCAAACGCAGAACTAAAATCAGGATGAACCAATTGAAGGTACAATACTACTCATTTCTATTTAGATAATTATGAATTAACTTAATTAATCAATCCTACAATATTAATATTGACTGTTATTTTCAGACCGGTGGTGGCCTTGCTGACTACATACCCCCAGATGACATTTTAGATCGAGTAACTGGCATACTAGGTAGTATTGCCAGTGGATTCACGGTACAATTTGGGGGTGACAGGGAGACAGAGGGTTTGAATATTGGTGGCGGTGATGATGGTGGTAGTGGTGATGGATTTTGTGATGCAAGGGTGATAGTCGAGGATGCAGTTTTAATACCTGTTGACCAGGGTATTGAGCCTGTGATCTGTGATGATGGTGGTGTTGTCATGACTGATAGTCAGATGATATTGTATACGGATCGATTATTATTAATCCGAATTGAAAAACAAGGACAAGTGAATGATTGCATTTTTAGTACACCTGGAAAAAAGCGGCCCCATAAGCCCACAGTATCTAATTTAGATAGCTTTGATATAAATGCCTTGATATGAATTTTACTCAGTAAAAAAACGAGTGCCCACTTTGCCGTGCTTATTGACTGATTGATCTGAGGGAATCAATTGAGTTGACTGGCCCCCGTGAAACATTGTGTTATATACCAACTCGAGCTAAGTATGTACGCGCGACTGGTGCATAATATTACACGGTTATTTAACTCGTCTAATAGCGCGTTGGAATGTGTGCCTAGGCCTCGACGCCAGAGATCGTAGCGATAAGGATTGCACGGCGGCTGAGTGACGCGCGCTCGCGCAGCCAGTATGTCCCTCGAAGGCTGTCACGATCGACGCACGCGCTAATCTGGAGCGAAATTTGGGTGCATTGACACGTAGTTGTGAATTTTGGGGACAAGGACTAGGACAGTTATGTTTGTATTGTTGTCGCGATAGTATTGCCGCGAATAAATGTAACTTTAAAGATAATTGAACCATTTAATTGTGTATTTCTCATCTCGATCGTGTTGAAGCACACACGCGTATACTAGCGTCATAGTGTTGGTGCATGACCGAGGTTGTGAACATTTCGGCTAGCGTAGCCCAGTTGTTTCTTGTGTTTATACTAACTGCCTTGGAGGCCAATTGTTGAGTGAACTATCACGGTTGAATATTGGGGTCTACCCGACCACGCCCTTTTGGAGTCTGCTCGTCGAGTCACGTATGTAATAATTGCGGCTTATAGAAAGGTACCGTGTTATTTGTCTGTAATTATTCGTACACCACGGGCATCACGGCGTAAGGACTGTAAGTGCTAGTATTAAGCCACCTACTTAAGGTGAATAGCGCCGCGCAACCGCGGCCTAAATGTTGTTTAGGCCATTATTGCCATACGGGCAAAATATTCACTGCGCCCAACTCACACTACCCGTATACGATCAGCAACACATTGCGTCGCATATTACTAATGGTTATGAGTTTAAGCAAAACAAAAATGAGCGATCATTGCTGATTGAAAGATTTGATCTTGCAGCTTGGAGATACAATTTTTTAAGAACCATTTATTTTAAAAGTGCAGAAGATAAACTAGTTCCTCTGATCCCGACCATCTGGAACTCGTTGATAGGGAAGTCGAGCGCAGGGTTTCCTTACCCCTCACTACCACTCTCACACCGGTAACCGAATCCGAGGTAAAGGACTTGATTAAAGGTCTCAACCCCAAGAAGGCCCCGGGCTCTGACGGCATTAGCAACAGAGTTCTCAAGCTCTTACCCGCCCAACTTATCTGTCTCCTAGTAGCTATTTTCAATGCCGCTATGACGAACTGCATCTTTCCCAATGCGTGGAAGGAGGCAATAGTCATCGGCATTCATAAACCCGGTAAGCCCCGCAACGTCCCTGCGAGCTACCGTCGCATTAGCCTCCTCAAGGCCATTGCCAAACTCTATGAGCGCCTGCTATTAGCAAGACTCAAAGAGTATATCTTTTCAAACCATCTTCTCATAGACGAGCAGTTCGGCTTTCGGGCTGGCCACTCTTGTGTCCACCAAGTACACCGCATCACGGAGTACGTTCTCAAAGGTCTCAACTCCTCCCCCGGTCGCCCCCTATCCACGGGAGCTCTCTTCTTTGACGTCGCTAAGGCGTTTGACAAAGTCTGGCACAACGGCTTGATTTACAAGCTGTACCTCTTAGGCGTGCCGGACAGTCTCGTGCTCATCTTACGAGACTTCTTGTCAAACCGTACCTTTCGATATCGAGTCGAGGGCACGCTCTCCTCACCCCACCCCATCAGGGCAGGAGTCCCTCAGGGCTCCGTGCTCTCCCCCCTCTTGTACAGTCTGTACACCAATGACATTCCCCGCACGAACAATGTGCAACTTGCCCTTTACGCGGATGATACGGCGCTTTAATTCTCCCATCGTAACTAGGCTCATATCACACGCGTTCTCCAACGCGCTGTCAATTCTCTCGGAGAGTGGTTTAGGAAATGGCGAATAGAGGTGAACCCGGACAAAAGCGCAGCCGTGCTTTTTGCCAGGTCCACCTCTCGACGCCCCTCCAAACGCCACACTCGCTCCAACTTAGGTACTTTGTACAAGCAGCCTATCCCTTGGTCCAAATCAGTTAAGTATCTCGGGGTCACTCTCGATGGCTCCATGACCTTCGGTCCTCACATTAGAAACGTCCGCAATCGAGCCGCCTTTGTGCTCGGTCGCCTTCATTATCTCTTATGCAAGCGGAGTAAAATGTCCCTTAGAAATAAGGTGACACTATACAAAGCTTGCATACGCCCTATCATGTCTTATGCGAGCGATGTGTTCGCTCACGCGGCCAACTCGCACATTAGTCGCCTCCAGGCCATTCAGTCCCGCTTCCTTCGCCAAGCCGTCGGAGCCCCGTGTAACAAATAAATTTGACAAGTTAGTGATAAATAAATATGTGTTTAAATTCTTTGATAAAAGCTCACTCTGGAGTCTAATCATAGGAACTAGTACGTCATACACTAGTACTCTGAGATTTAAAAAACTAACAATTGATGTCTTAAAGATTACGACTTTATGTCACTAGATGGCAGTATACTAACGTAGAATTTGAGATTATATTTATTCATTAAATCGTTAAATAAAAACAAATTAAGAACTACAGTATATTATATTTAATATAACTTATCATAAATCTAAATAATATAAAATACGTATAGATAAATAATAGATGCATATCTTCGCTAGGCTGTGGTTTCTTAACGTAATTTTCATAGCTAGGCTGTGGCCGCTAATTAACTTTCTTTCTTTTGGATTGTGCGACGTGGAGGACGGACGTACACAATTCTCTCTAATTAAATAGCTAGTAAGGCGTAAGAAAATGAAATTATTACGACCTCCCGACCCATCTAGAATGTGAGTACTGTAATTTAAATTAAAATAATCAAAATTTAGTGTTGTCAAATAAAACATCCACGCGGTCTCTAATGAAAGTTATTTCTTTGTTAACAGGGGTCGTTTGAAATCTTAAGATCGTTCGTTATACTTATAATCCTACTTAAATTAAACATGAAAAACTTAATCATAATCTAAAATTATGTGAAAAATCCCGAGTTCCATCAGGCTACCATGTGACGCATATCAGACAGGTACTTAACCAAACAGGACATACCACAGCGTTCATATTGCCAATATGCGCAGCTGGCGCTGATGCGTACGAAGTGACCCTGAAGGTTTGTGAAGATTGTACCTAAGAGTAATCATGATGATGTGGCCGCATTAACGGAAGGAAACATAATAAATACTTGGACTCGGGAAGACTGATGTTTATTTTGTAGTATCCCAAGTATATTCCCTGTACACATGCTAACTGCTGACTGAGCTGCTGGTGAGTAACTGTGTGAAGCCAGGAAAACACGTTACACCCGTGGTTCGTAAGGAACGTAGACCTTCATTCTGACTTTAGCCTCGATTCTATCCAGAAGCACTTCAAAATAGCGTCCGAACGCTATTTCAAGAAGGCTTCTGAACACACCAATGCCTTAATCATTTTTACAAGTGGTTAGTGGAAAAGCTTATACCCAATTTAACCGAGCCTTGTCTTATTGTTATGGATAATGCAAGTTATCACACTGTTCGAGTAAATAAGCCACCTACAACTCAAAATCTGAAAAGTAAAATACAGAAGTGGCTAATAGAAAATAATATTGAATTTGAAAGTTATTTTACAAAGGCCGAATTACTGTGTCTGGTGCAGAAGTATAAATCAGAACCAATCTATGAAGCTGACAAGCTGCTTGAGCAGCATGGACATGAGGTGCTCCGTCTATCTCCTTACCACTGCGATTTGAACCCAATAGAGCTCATTTGGAGTCTCGTAAAACGGAAAATTGCTAGTAAAAATATAAACTTGCCAGCAGCCGAAGTGGAGAATATTATAAAGGAATGCTTTGTGTGTGTTACTCCTCAAGATTGGAAAAAAAAAATATAGATCATGTTGTTCATGTAGAAAATACATACAAAGTAAGATATAAAATTACTTATGAAGAAATGGAACGGTTCCTCATAAATGTACGTGACGATAGCAGTGATTCGCATGCCTCACTAGAAATTGAATTTTTAGATACGCACTATTACGTCACTAAATATACCACCAAAAGCGAGAAAACTCACGTTGCTGATATGTTTCAAGACATAAACTCTACAAAACCTTTAAGAAGCCGCCTGTTTAATATTGGCCTTAGCCTAAGGACTCACGAAGCGGTTTTCACCCGTGCCCGCCGCGGTTGCGGGCCCGCAGCCTTTGTAGAATACAGATATTTATGTAAAAAATTAAAGCACATTTCACGACGCGTTTTACGCCCGCGGCGTGTGCGATTGTTTGCGGGTCCCGCTGCACCGGCGGTCATCTTGTACCGGCGGGCGCGGGTCGCGGTCCCGCAGCCGCGGCGGGTTGCACCCGCGCGTTCTGCGGTCGGTTGGCGGGCGACCGCGCGTGGGCTACTACTAACACTACTACTGTTGCATCAACATCAGAAGGTTTGCTACACCTACCACCTCAGATTCTTCTCAAGCAGGCGTTAAAAGAAAAAAAAAGACGACGCCGAAAAAGCAATAATAGAGATGTTGTCTCAACGCGAAAATAGACATTTGTCATTTTTTCGAGGAGTTATGCCTTCATTGCAAAATTATCATGAAGCAAAAACAAGACGATTTCAAATAGCAGTTCTACAAATTATTGATAATCTTCATAATAATCTTCCAGCATTGCCATCTTATCAATATCCACCATTTAATTATAGTCAAGAAAATATCGGATATCGTACCTATTTTACTTCTGAAAGCAATACTACCCTAAGTCCACAAAATATTCCATCAGTTTCTTCAGTCAATACTAATTTGTCAGATAATGTGTATTTTCAATAAAGAAACATTTTCAATATTACCACTTATTTCATTAACACCTGACGCAAAAACTGGGGTACCCCCTATGTGTATGTGTGTGAGTGAGTGTGTATGTTCGTACGTGCGTGCGTACGTGCGTGCGAGTTATTAAAAGAAACTTACATACCTTACTTAATGTCATTGCCAACATTTCCTCTGGTGATATGGGATCTCGCATATTAGTATGTTGTTTTTGAAGAGCAGTTTCTGTTTTTCTTAAAAGTTCTAAATAACTACATACGGACATTCGAAAATAATTAAATAACTTTTCTTCATCCTTCTTTAAGTCATTAAAAAGAGTAACAAATAATCCATAACGATCTCTTTCCGCAATCAGTGGATGTATCCAGAACCTTTTAGGCCTTCTTTTTTTAATTCTTCTGTGAAGGAAGTATAACGCAACAGCTCGTTTCTGGTGTGTCCCCATGACGGTCTGGAACTCAACTGATCGTTTAACCGCCCGTCTTGCAACCGCCCGTCTTGCGATTATCAACCGCCAAGTTTGCGAGCGATAATCGCAACCGCGACGGCTCCGTAACCGCACAAAACTCCGGTCTCGTGAGTTTTGAAAATAAAACTCCATTCCGCCACCGCGGCGGGCACGGGTGAAAACCGCTTCGTGAGTCCTTAGCCTTAGAGTTTTATCTTATAGAGAGTGCGGCTCTTCAAAAGCCAGTGACACTTTACTTGGTATTCCGTTGTAGGGTACAGGTCCTACCACAACAATTCGATGGCTGGACGTCAATATCTTTCATAACCGGCGCGTTAAATCTAAATCTGATATGATGATGCTAGAACCAGAGTCTTGGATTGATGACCACTATCCTACACTGCCTAAAGAGTTGGAGACTACTAACTTGTACAGTTTCGCTCAAAATTACGATATTGTTAAAACGCGCCCAGTCTCCTCTAAAGTCAAGTGCTACGAGATAAATGACGGTAAAATGTTCCTGTAAAGAAGAGCTAACCCATATTTGATCAATCACTATTTGACCACCGCCCGGGCCATCTCAAGGATATCAGACACCATCATTTGCTAGAAATAATAACCTACCACCACCGCCCTCATGGAATCAAGAAGAATCTGTAGCCTCCGAATCAACATATTCACAGAATCCGCCTAACCAGCGATGGCGAGTCGTACGAGGCGACTATATCGCACGGGCCTCCCACCATCTTGGTCCCGTTAATTTTAAGATTTTATTTATTTATAGTTCTGTTAGTTTTAAAGTCCCGTTCATGTATATTCCGGATAACCTTTAGTTCTAAGATGTAAACGTGGAAATACAATAAAAACATACAAATAAAACACTTATTTCCTATTAATGATTTTTATTTTGCCGAGAGGCGAAAACCCGTTACAATTTAACATACTTACCTTAATGTTAAATATGGCTCACTGACTTGGATACCTCATTTTTGAAACATCTTCGAATCGATGCACAAGTCTCGCGAGTAAACTATCGTAGCGCCTCCAAATCGGTGCACAGTTTCTCGGTTTAATTATTCATTTATATCCAAATGTAATTATTTTTCTTTGTGTGAAATAAATAATTGTTTTTAATAATTTGTTTAATGCGTTCCCAAATTTGACTATCTCGACGGCGTCTATTGTTTATGGGCCACGCGCATTCGGTTCGGTTTCTTCGCGATTGGCCGCCATAGAGGTCAGCCGCGATGATAAAATTACGGGGTTCCGCATCCCGATTTACTAACGCGAATGGTATCCCGACAACTGGCAGGGTATTAGGACAGCCTTGATAAATAACTTTGCTGACCATCGGGACGACACCGCCCTTTATAGCGACTTATCGACTCAGACCCAAGGGGTTAACACCCACCCCGCAAGAATTTTATGAACGGTGCCAGAATTTATTCAGCATCATAATGACGTATGTACATTTGCATGAGTCCATAGCTACTACGATTCAGGCTAAACGCGACCTTTATCAAAATAGGATAGGATACTAGGATACCTAGGATACAGGATACGTTGTATGAGGCCCCCAACCATGGAGAAGGCCCTGGAGTTTGTCCAGGAGGAGCTCAACACGCTGTATTTACAACAGCGCAAAGAAGGTGGGTCTAGTATGTAGCATAGCTACAGTACAGTAGCTGTGGTTTTGCAAGCATTGCCTTATTTTTCACTGAAATCCTTTTTAGTCTTGAATAGTTTAAATCAAATAACATTTATCAACCTCATTTTCATAACACAACTTTGTTTTGACGTCTTCGCTGTCGCTACTACCTGTCACGGTCTTGAGCCCATAGATTATTACTACCGTTCGGAATCACTCGTCAGTTCGCCAGTTCAACATTCTTACCATAAACACTAATTTAAAAGCAAATTGCAATAATTAATATTATTCATATATTTCAATAATAATTTTTATTTGAGAATAAACCAATAAGCAAAGTTATTTAATAATGATAGTGTGATTATTGGAAAATAATACGTCGATGTGTAAACGTTTGTGTGTGGTCGAGCGAATATATTTGTCGATGGTCGTACCATAGACATAGTGCATGACATGGAATTTCAACAAATTCTTTTCATCAACGACTGCGCGAAACGATGGAAGGATTTTTGCGATCTCCAAGTCGTCGACGCCAGCCTGAGCTGTTTTACCTCAGCCTCAAAAGAACCCGTAAAAAGGTGAGCTTTAAGTGCATTGATTGCAATATCTATTGTTGTAGTAAACGATACCAGTTTTCCCAATTTCATGACTTTTGGTAGGTCCTCTGGCAAATGGTGTTTCATGCGCCATTCTCCAATTTGCATATTCTTAAGCGCTGTTTTGTTTACAGCGGGTTTTTACTTCACCCCTTGTTTCCCGTCTCCCCGTGGGGGATTGATTCGCCCGGTGAGCCGAGCGCCAGGTAAGCGGCTTGGATATATACACCCATACGAGCAAACCTCCAAATGTATCAACGTATACGCTTAATCCAAAAAGGTGACTGCGGCGCTAACGGAGCGTACCCGCGCTTTTACTTACGTTTTAATTATAAATTTTAAGTCTTTTGGGGTTGGTGCAACCACCACCCACACCTGTTGGTATATACAGCTGAAGTTACTACCTCTGGATTGGGCAGTACCAGACTGAAGTCCCAGCAGTTGTTTGTACGTGTACTCCAACACACAATTACCTAATTATAAGAGTTTTCCTAGAAATAAGTTTTTTTACTAGTAATTAGTGATGTAACGAATATTCGCATTCGCATTCGCATTCGCGAATATTCGCATATTTTTTGACATTCGCATTCGCATTCGCATTCGCAAGAATCTATGCGAATGTTTGGCGAATGTTTTTTAAAAACAAAAAGGAAATTATGGATATGGTTTTAATACAACTAGTTAGAATTATATATCTTTTCAACAAACTTGCTTGTAGAGTGGCCCTTGTTGCACCGCTTTTAGTTTCATAAAGCAGTTTATTACGCACTAGTGATTTTGAATTAACATTTTTTTTATCTTAGTAAAGAGTTATCCTAAAAATTGTAAGCATTTTTATAAAATAAATAAACAATGTTTATTAAAATAATATACATAGATACATTAATTATTTAAATACATTTATTTCTTAATTTTTTTATTATAAACATTCGATTTATTATATTTCAAATAATATACTTAATAATTGTTAGGAGCCTTGCCAGACCCATAGATAAATATAACTGGCCAAATGCAAGTCAGACTACGCATACTAAAGGGTTCCGTAGACATCCCGCCACTTTTCGATAATATGGAACCCTAAAAATAAAGTAATGTCTTTTTTATTGATATGAAACATGTCAACCGATTAATTTCTGCGAAATAAATAAACTATTGGCAACCGTATGAATAAAATAGTAAGAAATTCTGTTACTAAATTTATTAAACCGGCATTCAAAGACATCTTAAGCAGAGTGACATAAACCTTTATTTTCTTTTTGGACTGATGAAAAGTTCTTATAAGGAGTTTTAATTCAAATAATTAAGTTGTGAATAGACTAGTTGCACAATCAGTGGCGCGTGGGTTTAAAACTCAGTCCAAACTATCGACATTTTTTTAAATAAAATTAATTATATTATTTTTAAAAGAATAGAACTATTTATTTCCTATAATAAACCATTTATAATGTGGTTCTAAGTTAAACGATGAATCTCGCTAGTCACGAAAAAAAACCACCTTGGAGCTCAATATTTCATAAACGGGAATTAATATTTAAAAAACTGTCAAAGAAACCTTCAAATTATTTTAAAATACCTACTGAACAATACCTCACTCGAGGGGGTGAGTAAACATTTTTTCACTCCCCTTTCTTATGTACGTGAGGTAGAATGAAATAACTTTGCTTTCAAAATTGAAATACACAGTTTTGTAGCGGTACAGAAACACAATTTTTTTTTGCCAATTTGCAGTATAACAGTCTCTGAATAAATTACTGTGATGTCAGAGGGACGAGTAGACGGACAGACGGACGTGGCGAAACGATAAGGGTTCCGAGTTGGGTTGACTACGGAACTCTAAAAACTTACGGCGCGCCATTTTCTTTTAATTTTCATTCATCCTGCAATTCTCTAGGCCTTAAACAAATTAGTGAACTGTTTTTTTTTATTAAGATTGTAATATTTTAAATATTTTTTACTCGCGTGTTGTAAAATGTCGTATGAAACGCGTGAGCATTATTCATTACACACTTTGGCTTCATCACAGCCCTGGCGTTAGTCTCGGGCTGCAAACTAGCTTCGATCGTAATGTGATTATCAACTTAGCTCACTTGTACATAATGCACTTATTTACTTATATTTGAATAAAAAAAATATGGAACTGTCTTGAGGTAGGCATCTAAATTATGAATAGGATCTTTCCCTATTGTTCTTGTTAGTCTTATTTAAATATTAATAAACTCAATAAAATTTGAATATCAATTAAATTTCATTTATGCAATAATACTAAGCTACCCTGAAATCAAAACAAATCTCTTCATATTAACTTTATGTGACTAACTTCATTCTTTCAACCTATATGGGTTTGGCTATGTTCGGCCGACACGAAATTTCAAACCATTCTAACATTTTGCGCGCTCTTTACTAACCCCCGACGAAAAAAGAGGGGTGTTATAAGTTTAACATGTGTATCTGTGTGTCTGTCTGTGGCATCGTAGCGCTCAAGCGGATGATCCGATATTAAATTTGTTTTTTTTTGTTGGTAGAAAAGTTTTCTGATCGAGAGTGTTCTTAGCTATGTTTCATGAAAATCGGTTCAGCCGTTTAAAAATTATGAGCTCTTTTTAGTTTAAAAAGTCGTCGCATCGGGATTTCTTAAAATTTTCAATTTTAGTTATTTGAAAGTCAACATTCGCATTCGCATTCGCATTCGCGAATGTTGAAGCCAAATATTCGCATTCGCATTCGCATTCGCGAATGTCAAAAATCCAACATTCGTTACATCACTACTAGTAATGTAAGCGTAGGCAGGCCTTTTATTACTGGTAACCGTTTCATGTTATATTTTTTCTTTATTTTTCATAGTTCATGGGGCTATGTGATGTTGATTGTATATAATATAAATTGTATATATATAAATTGCTAGCCAATCTGGACTCATTTAAATAAGCTGGGCCGGACCGCTTATCACCGAAATTTTTGATTAAATGTTCTGAAACCATTGCTGTACCGATCTTCCTATTATTCAAAAATCATTTGATACCTGTAATGTTCCTCAAATATGGAAATCTGCCTATGTTACTTCTGTGCACAAGAAGGGACCCAAAACTGAAGTAGTTAACTACAGGCCAATATCTAAGCTCTGTATCTTAGCCAAAGTCCTTGAAAGACTTGTATACAACCAGGTTTACGCAGCCCTTAGTAGTTCATTTAGTCCCTCACAACATGGGTTTCTCAAGGGTCGGTCTACGGTTTCGAACCTCATATTATTGAATGATTTTCTGACTGAAAGCATGGATAATGGAGCACAGGTCGATGACGTTTACACTGACTATAGTAAAGCTTTCGACCGAATAGATCATAATATCCTTAAATTTAGGCTGCTCAACAATGGCATAAGAGGCGATCTACTTAGATGGTTTTCCTCTTACCTAGATAACAGAACTCAAGCAGTTGTTATTAGTAATTACATCTCTAGTTGGGTTACTATTCCTAGTGGGGTGCCTCAAGGATCATTAATGGGTCCTTTGCTTTTCATAATTTATGTAAACGACATAGACTCTTGTCTTCTTACATCTAGGCTGCTGTGCTTTGCCGATGATATGAAAATATTTTCAACTATATCCTCGCTTGATGACATGAAAGCTCTTCAGTCCGACTTGACGCGATTGGATGTGTACTGTCAAACTAATAACCTGGATCTTAACCCACTGAAATGCTCCGTCATTTCTTTTAGAAGAAAACGCTCCGCACTCCTTACCACTTATAAGCTCAAAGGGCAAGTACTATCAAGATGCGAGGTTGTGCGTGACTTGGGCGTTCACCACGATTCTAAGCTTTTGTTTAATGTGCATGTAGAATCAATTGTTGCCAAAGCTTCAAGGGCACTTGGGTTCATCATGAGGCTGTCTGGTTGTTTTAAAAAAGCAAAGACTTTTAAAATACCTTATTGTTCTTACGTAAGAAGCCATTTAGAGTATGCCTCACAAATTTGGAACCCTTGCTATGATAAATATATAGATCGTATAGAGAGCATACAAAAAAGATTTATTCGCTTTCTATGTTATCGCCTTCATTTACCTTATCGCTCAATTGATTATATAAATAACTGCAATAAATTCCACATACAGCCACTTGTCAATCGTCGTCGCTTGTCGGACTGTGTATTTTTACTTAAAATAATATCCAACGAAATAGTCTGTCCTGATCTAATAAAAAAAATTTACTTCAACGTTCCCCGTAAGTCGGTTAGGTTCAATCCACCCATCTCTGTTCCTGCTTCCTCCTCAAATTATAGGCAAAACTCCTACATGGTGCGAGCGAGCAATGATCTTGTAAAGAGTTCTCAATTGACTCTTTCACTACCAAAAGCAATGTGGTGAGGCAGCGGCTGAATCTAGAGTTCTTTAAATAATTTTTTGAGTATGTTCCTTTTCCCACTCAGTATCTTAAAATCTTTGTTATTTTTTATCTTTTGCTTCTATTGTCTAAATTTTTAATGTACTATGTTGTGTGCTACCTTGAGATTGCTAAAACTCTGTTAACCAGTCGACTGCTATCCGTGGAAACCTCTAATTGGCTTCATGTAATCTACTGTAGTTGTATATGTATTTAAAGAAGCTGTTGGTTTTCCTTAATATTAAATAAATAAATAAATAAATAATATTAGATATTAATAAACCGCTCGTCTTGGCAGACTTGTATTTCATTGTTCCACAAAACAACACCGCTGGCTGTTAATATTTCAACGAACGGTCCTTAAACCAAAGCGTTCTTTGAGATGCCGGCTAGCCAATACCCAGGTAATTTCTTATATTCTTTCACACCTACTTTCAAATATATATAACGGTAACGTTTCTTTCTCTCTATAGGACGGAATAGGAATTAGCTTGGGCCCAATTTGCTGCCATGTTCACTTTGTCACCCTTGTGTTCCAGTTTGCCACTTTTTATTTTCTTACACCCAAGTTAATTTCGATTCAACCCCTACCCATTTTATTACGTTACAATTGCGACTCTTGTTTTAGCCAAATAAGAACAAAATCGTACTAGCCATGCTCCGCTGCACTGTCTCAATGCGAAAACTTAGAAGTAATTCAAATAAATTACCTAACCCCAAGTCATACGTACATGGCAGTGGATAGTATGCATGCAACTATAGAGCGTGCGGTTAGAAAATCAACTGGCACCTTCTCAGTGGCCGACTATCATGGAAATTGCTAGAAAAAACCCGTTTCCATATGAAGATCATGTACGAGATGGAAAGTTTTTCATAGGTTTTAATGACATCGTAAATAAATCATTTAAAAAGAATCGAAATCTGCATATTTCTATGATAAGTGTTGTAGTTTTCAAAAAAAACGTGATGTTTATTAAAAGATCTATGGCAGCTGATGCTGAATGTTCTGAAATTCCTCTGGGAGATATGGGTAACACCAAACCGTAGGAAAATTTATATAGAGCGAAATTACCGATTTCTTGCCAAAAATATAAGGATCTGAAAAATCTTGTTATAAATGAAATATTCCACCTAACTATGCAAAAGAATTTCTGGACCTAGAGCATAATAATAAGACAGTAGACCGCGTGCCAGATACTGATGCAGAGGATTGAAATGTTTAATTATGTGATTTATTCCGATGTTTTATTTGTATCTGATTTGATTTAATTTGGATTTGATTTTTTCTTGACATCTACTAATCACCCAAGTACTAGATGTTTTTTTATTCATAACTGTTTTGATTTCAATTTATAATTTGATTTTGTTGACTCATTAGTCATTACAATAATAAGGTTTGTTACACGAAGCAGTGTGTATTATTAATTACGTTTTGAATGTTTACATTAAATAAATACAGCTAACTTACTGCCTTTTATCCGTAAAACATTTTCCCACTCCATTCAGTGAAATCGATAACATCAATGCAAGATAATTCTTCACTATGGCTTACGTCTTTTTAACTATACTAAAAAAAGCAAGTATGTCATTTACAACATTGAGTTAGAAGGATATCTTTATAGCCAACATTATAACACGAGAAAAATAAAAAAAACGTGTTTAAAATCGTGATCCTACGATGTATAGTTTTTGAGTAACGATTTTTTTTGCTAATATCAAAAAAGTTTTTTGGCTCTGGTGAACACTTCATGTTTTCGGCTTACAGTAAATACGTTTTCCTACGTCGATATTGATGACTATACAAAAATCGGAAGCCGCATAATTGATCTCAGTCTTAGAGGTGAATTGGAAAGTGATTGGAAAACCAAAACGAAAAAAAATGCCTTGGCAATTCGTCGTGAAGCTTCTGGTACTGGTGGTGGTCCAAACAGCAGACAAACTCTCTCGGCTTACGAACAAAGGGTATTGAGCATAACGGGGTTGTCTGCTGTTATTGGTCAGGCTAGAATTAAGGAGAGGGTTTTTCTTTTTAATTATTTGGATTTTGCATCTTATCCAAATTTTTAAATATGCATGTTGTAATATTTATATTTGAGAGAACAGAATCACAGCTTAAAAAGGGCTGGGACAACTTGAAAACCAGAAAAATTTACCCTAGCTGGAGAAAAAAAAGCGCGCATGAGAACAGGAGGAGGGCAATTCCATCCCAAGCCAGTGCCTTCACAGGAGGATCACGTCATGCTAGTCGATGATGCAGTGTTGGAACAAACTGACGTTGAATTACAGTATGTTATAAACAGTGATAACTTGCCATTTAGATATGTGTCGTTCGCGATTGACCGAATCAAAAGACCCGGGTCGCAAGAACTGAACGACTGATCGGGTCGTTACGAAAATAATAATCCGTTCATTCGATCCTTCCATCTTTGTTTAAAGAACGGCGCATAATTTGAATTTGAATTGCGACTGGCGCCAAGAAACAATTTTATGGAAAATATGACTTATTAAGAAGACATTTAGATGTACATTTGCAAAATGTTACGCATTTGTTTAGGCGTGCACCTGCAATATTCCAATGTTGACTATTTTATTTTAAAGCATATTGTCTAAACATTAACGTTCTTTTTCGTCTGTAATAAGTTTGACTATTTGATTTGTTTAAATTTAAAATTACAAACGAACGAAATAATGAACCAATGACAAAAATAATAAAAATTCGTTGAATTATTTTAAAAGTTTTTAGTGACCTTCTGACCCGTGACCTGTGTGTTTGTTTCTTTGTGCGTGGTGAATGCACAAAAGCCCGCGTAATTAACTTTGTACATTATTTATTAACTTTACCGTGGTGTTGGTTGCTTTGCAAAAAGTGCTTGATCTTTTTATGCTAGCTTGCTTCTGAGACTAAAACCAAAATGTCGAATTTGGCTAAGAAAAAAAGTGAGGTGTGGATGCATTTTTCGGTGGCCTCTGAAAATAGGGCGAAGTGCAGCTATTGTTTAAATACAGTTAGTTTTAGTGGTGGCGCTACTGGTAACTTATTACGCCATTTAAAAACAAAACATCCTACAGTAATTGTTCAAAAGGCTTCTTTTCGACGTGTTATGGACAACGAGAATGTAGTTTCGGCCGAACAACGGCTACCTGTTACAACACAAGATGTCACTTCTTTGCCGGAAACAGCTACTCCAGCACCAAGCACTTCGTCCATGCCGCACACTTCTTCCTTGCAACATCGGCAACCAAAACAAGCTGATCTGGGTGGCTATGTGGCCATTAGGAAGCCAATTTCTGTGAGTAGATCAAAGACGATCACCCAACAGTTAGTCACATTATTAGTGAAAGCATATTTACCATTTAATATTGTGGAAGACGTAGAATTTAAGAAATTTGTTGAAATGCTCAATGCGAATTACAATCTTCCGTCTAGAAAAACAATTTCGGCTAACTACATTCCACAATTTTACACACATATAAAGGAAAAGGTTTATAATGACTTACAAAACGCAGAAGCGGTTTGCCTCACGACGGACGGCTGGACCTCTTTGACTCAACAAAGCTATATAGCAATAACAGCCCATTACATTGACAAGACTCAAAATTTGGGTTTCCGAACGATACGCGTTTTGAATCCACTTTAAAAATCATTCGGCAGAAGATTTCCAATTATGCAGTGACTACAGACTCTGCTCCACAAGCAGACTGTGTTGATTCAGCCGGAAGCGCACGTCCATCTTCGATGGTATGGAGTGCCTTTGATGATAAAGTAAAAGATCATTTAGAAATAAGAAGTTCCTCGGCAGCTGCCATAATTGAGACCGACAAATACATAAATGAACCACTTTTAAAACGGTCAGAAGACCCATTAAAGTGGTGGTATGACCATAAAAAAATGTTCCCGCGCCTTTACACGTTAATGGAACGTAGACTTTGTAACGTAGCTACCTCTGTTCCTTGTGAACGAATTTTTTCCAAAGCGGGAAATACAATTAACGAGCATCGTAGTCGGCTCAAACCAGATAAGGCGGCTCAGTTAATTTTTTTACATCACATACTGGCCACACACACAGTATGTCACATCCTTCTTTGGCGCCACCTTTTGGGTGCCACTTAAAGCCACTGAACTGCTGGGTTTGTCTGCAGCAAGGGGAGGTCGGAGACGCTTCTCTGGTAGAAGCCGATCCTGAAGCTCCTCGAAGCGTGCATCCATCATTCCGCCAACCTGCCGCATGATTGCGCGCGCTAACTCCTCCTGCTGCTCCGCTTGTTGGGGCTACGGCGGCTGCGGTTTACCGATTTCGGCCCGCAGCTCCGCCAGCTCCTTTCGAAGCTCTGCAACTTCCGCTTGCAAGCTAGCGTTTTGCGCCTGCAGGATGGCGGTCTCCTGAGCGACCGTACGGTTCCTGAGCAACTTGCCCGCCATTTTCACCCTATTGGCTGAGGCCTTGAGGTCGCGTACGAAGGTACCCTTAAGGTTGCTCGACTTCGTCGCAATCCTCGTAACCTCAGCACCTCAGTTTGGAGCTGGTGACAAAGCATAGCCGTCGACAGGCCCTGTAGCTCCTCTTCCCTTGCAAAGAGTCGAGTCAACTGCACTGCCACACGACGCTCAAGCTGTCCGCATTGGAGTGCAGTTGACCGGTCTTCAACATCAGCGTTCTTGGACGCCTCAGATCGTATCGAGCAAACGGAAGCGTCAGTTTCGCCTCCGTCGCTTGTCATAGCCGAGTTTGGGGTACCCGAGATTGGCATATTAACCAGATTTATTTTAAGAAAACGCCCCTTAGTATCCCGAGACTGCGTTACCACGGATCCCGAGGCCTTGTAACAAATAAATTTGACAAGTTAGTGATAAATAAATATGTGTATAAATTAATTGATAAAAGCTCCCTCTGGAGTATATTTTAGGAACTAATACCTCATGCACTAGTACTCAGAGACATAAAACTAATAATTGGATTTCGTAAAGAGTTCAAGTATGGATAACTAGATGGCAGTATATTAACGTAGAATTTGAGATTATATTTATTCATTAAATCGTTAAATAAAAACATATTAAGAACTACAGTATATTATATTTAATATAACTTATCATAAATCAAAAAAATATAAAATACATATATATAAATAATAGATGCACATCTTCGCTAAACTGTGGTTTCAAAACGTAATTTTCATAGTTAGACTGTGGCAACTAATTAGCGTTTTCTTTTGGATTGTGCGACGTGGAGGAAGGACGTGCACAATCATATCTAGCCAAATAATCTAGATAAATCATAGTAAAATGAAGTTGTTACGGCCTCCCGACCCATCTAGAATGTGAGTACAGTAATTTAAATTAAAATAATCAAATTTTAGTATTGTCAAATAAAACATCCACGCGGTCTCTAATGAAAATTATTTCATTCTGTTAACAGGGGTCGTTGGATAAACTTATAATAGTATACATACAAACTTAACATAGAAACTTAAGCATACATATAATATAAAATGATGTAAAATCCCGAGTTCATCAGGCATACCATGTGACGCATATCAGACAGGTACTTAACCAAACAGGACATACCACCACAGCGTTCATATTGCCAATATGCGCAGCTGGCGCTGATGCGTACGAAGTGACCCTGAAGGTTTTTGAAGATTGTACCTAAGTTTAATCATGATGATGTGGCCGCACTAACGGAAGCTATACTCCAACAAATATAATAAATACTTGGACTCGGGAACCCTGATGTTTGTTTTGTAGTATCTCAAGTATATTCCCTGAACACATGCAAACTGCTGACTGAGCTGCTGGTGAGTAACTGTGTGAAGGTAGGAAAACACGTTACAATTGATCGCCCAACGTGATGCTTGGAGAATACTACAAGAAAAACTTAATTGAAGCTTGTTACAGTGCTAGTAATTTAGCATTTACTCTGTATAATTTAAAATAGTTTCTTAAGTAGGTCATTACTATTTGTGCAAAAGAATACAAATAGTAATATCTCATTGTATAGTAACTAATTCATACTCTAATTTAGTAGGTTATCTTAATTGAATAAGAAACTGTAATTCTAATGTACTTAACTAATCATTAAACTTAATTAAACTTTAATGTAATTAACTTTACAAATAATATAGTATATGTACTAACTCTTATGATTGTATACCATCATTTAACATACTAAATATGGATAGAATCACTTGGATAGATTGTCTCCGTAAGGAGGAACTTGTTTATGAACTTAAATATCATGGTGTTTCAGTTGACGACAAAGCAACCAGGGATGTTCTGCGTAAGCGTTACCGCCAGCTGTGCAGGCTGATACGGCAAGGCACTGTCAGGCCAGAGGATTATCAACCGCCGACTCCAGCTGATGAGGTATGTCTTTGTTTGGAACCTGTAACTGAACTGATTGCGTCACATGGTAAACTGATCCCAGGAGACTTAACATTAAAAAGTATATTGGCTCGTGCTCAATACTACATTCATAGACTGGCTCGTTTGGCTAAACAATCAAAAGAGTCACTTGAACTAAAAACTAAACTTATTAATCTAATAACTTTGACACAAGATTCAGATGAGGAGGACTTTCAGTCACCCCCGGAATCATCTCCACAAACAAATGTACAGGAGAAAAGTCAAATAGTTTATGTTAAAGAACAAAATAGAAACCTTTGTTCACTTAACCTAAAATATGACGGTACTACATGCGTTAGGATATTTATAGAACGGCTTGAGGAACTTAGGCAGGCTAGACGCATTGATGAGAACCACGCTTTAATTGCTTTCTCTGATCTATTAGAGAACTCTGCTTTATACTGGTTTAGATCGAACAAAACATCGTTCACCTCGTATGAAAACTTACTTACTAGATTGCGAGAGGACTTTGACCTTCCGGACTTGGACTACAAGTTAATGCGAGAGATTCGTTTACGTACACAAGCTAAGGATGAGACCATAGTTGCTTATCTTTCAATAATGCAGGGTATGTTCACGCGACTCACAACGTCATTACCGGATAAGGATCAGTTAGATATTTTAATGCATAATATTAGACCAGAATACATGAAAGAGATGGCATTACTTGATATTAATTCCATTAATGATTTACAATATTATGGTAAAAAGTTAGAACTTGCGCGTGCTAGGTCTGAACAGTTTGTTGAACCTAACCTTAAAAATCTTAAACTTAATCAAAGTACTAGTAATAAGAAACATATAACTTCTATTAATACACCCGCAATTTCTAATAATAGTAGAAAATGTTTCAGATGCAATAAAACTGATCATTTTACAAATAGATGTACTATTTCAAAAGAATTAGTATGCTTTACATGTGGTACAAAAGGATATAATAAAAATAATTGTCCACATTGTTCAAAAAACTAATTATTAAGAGTCTCAATAACGATGTAATATATAATACAACATCTTGTTCGCCAGACAATAGAGAGGAGACTCTTTTCGCTAAAAATAATGGTGACATTAGGCCACACATTATGGTAAATATTTTGGACTTAAAGGTTTATGGTTTGCTAGACACAGGAGCGGTTTGTTCAGTATTAGGAATTTAAATTGAACAAACTACCCGAAGGTCAATGCGTACGAACAGCTGATGGAACTGCAATTGAATGTTTAGGTTATATGCAGCTACCAATTAATTATCTAAATCAAATAAAAACTGTTAAATTCTTTGTTGTACCTGAAATAGTAGCATCGGTAATTTTTGGTATGAATTTCTGTAAAAGTTTCTTTGTAACATCTGAAAATATAATAAAAAGTAACTTCTTTAATTTGCCTATTAATGAGCATAATTGCATTAATTCTATTTTGATTAATAAAGGTTTAGAAGATTTTGACTCATTAACTAATGAACAACAATTAATAATGAGCAAAATCATACAAAAGTTTGAAGTAATAAATACTGAGAAAGTTGGTTTGGGTCGAACTAAATTAATTACCCATAAAATCGACACTGGTGATAGCTTACCAATTAAACAAAGATATTATCCTTTATCACCTAGTAAACAGATAGAATTGGAAAAAGAATTAGATAGGATGTTAAAATTGGGGGTAGTAGAATCCTCAAACTCACCATGGAATTCTCCAGTGGTTATGGTGACTAAAGCAAATGGCGACTTAAGGCTGTGTTTAGATTGTCGTAAACTTAATTCAGTATCTAAAGCAGATGCATACCCATTACCTTATATTATCCAAATATTGGATAATCTTAGAGATGCGAGATACTTAAGTTCTATTGATCTTAGTGCTGCTTATTGGCAAATTGAGTATGATAGTAAGGCATCAGCGGAAAAAACTGCGTTTACTGTACCACGTAGAGGACTTTATCACTTTGTTGTGATGAGTTTTGGTTTAGTGGGCGCGTCTGCAACAATGCAAAGGCTGATGGATAGGTTATTTGGCCCTGAATTTGACAATAAAGTATTTTGTTTTCAAGACGATATAATTTGTGTTTCGAACACTTTTGATAAACATGTAGAACTTTTAGAAAAAGTACATAAACGTTTACTCGATGCAAAATTAAGTATTAATATGAAAAAATCTAAATTCTGTAGAAAAGAACTTAGATATCTTGGCTACATGGTTGACAAAAATGGTCTGCACACAGATCGGGCGAAGATTGAGGTTATATTAAATTATCCTACACCTACTTCACCAAAAGATGTTAAAAGGTTTATAGGTATGGCAGGATGGTATCGCCGATTCGTACAGGATTTTTCAAAAGTTAGTAGATCACTTTGTAAACTCACTTGTAAAAATATTAATTTTGAATGGACGCCAGAGGCTGACGAAGCTTTCAATAAATTAAAATATAGCTTGGTATCGGCCCCTATTCTTAAATGTCCAGACTTTAACTTACCATTTTCAATACACACGGATGCGTCATCATATGCAGTAGGTGCCGTCTTAACGCAAACATATGATAATCTCGACCATCCAATAGCTTACTGCAGTAGGCTACTTAACAAACATGAAATTAATTATACAACTACCGAACGTGAGTTACTAGCTGTATTATTTGCATTAGAACAATTTCGAATGTATGTCGAAGGGCAAAAATGTAGTATAATTACTGATCATGCATCTTTGCAGTGGTTTCATAAATTAAAAAACCCAACCGGACGCTTAGCGCGTTGGAGTATTAGACTGAGTCAGTTTGATTTTAATATTGTCCATAGGAAGGGTAAAGATAACGTTATACCGGATGCGTTGTCAAGAATAAAAATTGAATCAATTGACATTTCGCAAAATTTAAATGACAAATGGTATTTAAAAATGTTAAAGGATTGTCAAGAATTTCCTCATAAATTTCCAAACTATTTAATTAAGGATAATAATTATTTCGACATTCCAAAAATAAATATAACTTAACTTCTCAATTTACATGGAAACAGGTAATACCAAAAGATGATGTGGGTATTCTGCTAAAACAATTTCATGACATACCCACTGGCGCTCACTCTGGAATATTTAAAACGCATAAGCGATTGGCATTACATTACTTTTGGAAAAATATGTATAAGGATGTCAAAGACTATGTTAATAATTGTCAAGTATGTAAAGAATATAAACCGGTTAACACTTCTCGACCTGGATTAATGGGCAGTCCCAAACAAGTAAACAAACCGTTTGAAGCGATTTGTTTTGATTTATTAGGACCTTTTCCTGTATCTACGAAGCGAAACACTAATTTACTAGTATGCTCAGATTACTTTAGCAAATATGTTATGTTGTTTCCTATACGGAACGCAACAGGCAGTGCAATTTCAAAAATTATTGAAGAAAAAGTTTTCTTGGTGCATGGTATTCCAAAGTATGTGTACGTAGACAATGGTCCTCAGTTCATTAGTAAACAATTTAGAGACTTGATGTTTAAATTTAATGTTCCCAACATTTATTACAACCCTAGGCATCATCCACAAGTTAATCAAGCGGAAAGAGCGATTAGGAATGTTTTGTATGCTATCTCTGCCTACGTTAAAAATAACCATAGGCAATGGGATGAGTATTTAAATGAAATACAATGTGCACTTAATACATCAGTAAATGAATCCTCAAAATTTTCCCCATACTTTCTTGTCCATGGGCGTGAAATGTATACCGATGGAAATTTATACAATCATACAAACGAACCAATTCCGTATTCCTCTGTCTCCACAGATGATCCTAGGATACATGGTGAAAATTTAAAAGAACTTAAAAATATTTTTAAAAATGTCAGTAACAATTTAAAATTAGTACATGACAAAAATAAGAAACATTATGGCTTTAGAAAAAGACCTTTAGAATTTAAAGTAGGTCAAATTGTTTACAAGCGTACTTTTCCAATATCGGACGCTAGTAAATATTTCACTTCTAAATTAGCTCCCAGATTTCAACGTTGTATTGTGTCTGTTAAATATTCACCAGTAGTTTATGGCTTGAAGGACATTCATGGGAAAGATTTAGGAAAATTTCATATTAAAGATATATTAAAACATGAAGACTTTCCGTCATAAATATGAACTGTGTTAGGTAAGTATGTAAGAACATGTAAATGAGATAAGTGTGTTAGATTTTTCCAAATTATCGATAAAAATAAAATTAATAAGCAAGTAGGCAGTGAATGAATGTGGATGAATGTAAGGAATGCTATCATGGAAAATATTAGATGCAGTCTGTCATGAATTTAAAATATATTTAATAATCACCATAGTATAAACATTCCATATTAATATATTGGTTAAATGTTATACGATTTGGTACTTAATGTCAAACATTTTCGTAGTTGATTAGTTCTTGGATATTTAATTGCCATTGCTTAATGCTAGCTACATGTTTGTACCTTATTCTAGAATCCTTAAATGATTCTACTCTAAACTTAAATTGAACTCATAGTATTTGCATTCCATGTTTATATAGTGGTTAGATGTTATACGACTTAAAAACTTGAAATCAAACATTTTCACAGTTGCTTATTTCTTAGATATTTAATTGCTATGATTTAATGCTAACTACCTACATGTTTGTACTTAATATTAGAATCCTTAAATGATTCTATTCAATAGGTAAAGTATTTACTTGATACATGAGTATTTGAATGTTAGAATCTCTTAATACTTAGAGTAAATATAGTCATTCTTTAGTGTCTAGTAGCTGTACATACTATACTATAATAATTACACTATTAGGGTATTAAAACTTTAATTTAAAACTTAACTTAAAAACTACATTGACTAGTTACTTAAAATAATATTACTCAAATTAGTAACTTCTCTTTGTGAGACTTAATATAACACTAATTTAATTCATCTACTTAGTTATAACAACATACTTCTTCTAATTTTTCTTTAGGTAAAATTATGTTTGAAATGTATTTTTTCTCCGCTTTAATTTCTAAACCTGTTAAAAAAAATATTTTCATTACTGAAAACATTTTTTTTGACCGAGGTAGGGTGTATTGTAACAAATAAATTTGACAAGTTAGTGATAAATAAATATGTGTATAAATTAATTGATAAAAGCTCCCTCTGGAGTATATTTTAGGAACTAATACCTCATGCACTAGTACTCAGAGACATAAAACTAATAATTGGATTTCGTAAAGAGTTCAAGTATGGATAACTAGATGGCAGTATATTAACGTAGAATTTGAGTTTATATTTATTCATTAAATCGTTAAATAAAAACATATTAAGAACTACAGTATATTATATTTAATATAACTTATCATAAATCAAAAAAATATAAAATACATATATATAAATAACTAGCTGTGCCCCGCGACTCCGTCCGCGTTCTGTTGAAATTTTTCCTAAATTTTCTTTGCTATAAACCTCACGGAGCCTGAGACCTTTCCAACGAATGCAAAACCGTGGAAATCGGTTCGTGCGTTCTGGAGTTATAGCGTCAGGAAGGAAAACCCGACTTATTTTTATATAGTAGATAGATGCACATCTTCGCTAAACTGTGGTTTCAAAACGTAATTTTCATAGTTAGACTGTGGCAACTAATTAGCGTTTTCTTTTGGATTGTGCGACGTGGAGGAAGGACGTGCACAATCATATCTAGCCAAATAATCTAGATAAATCATAGTAAAATGAAGTTGTTACGGCCTCCCGACCCATCTAGAATGTGAGTACAGTAATTTAAATTAAAATAATCAAATTTTAGTATTGTCAAATAAAACATCCACGCGGTCTCTAATGAAAATTATTTCATTCTGTTAACAGGGGTCGTTGGATAAACTTATAATAGTATACATACAAACTTAACATAGAAACTTAAGCATACATATAATATAAAATGATGTAAAATCCCGAGTTCATCAGGCATACCATGTGACGCATATCAGACAGGTACTTAACCAAACAGGACATACCCCCACAGCGTTCATATTGCCAATATGCGCAGCTGGCGCTGATGCGTACGAAGTGACCCTGAAGGTTTTTGAAGATTGTACCTAAGTTTAATCATGATGATGTGGCCGCACTAACGGAAGCTATACTCCAACAAATATAATAAATACTTGGACTCGGGAACCCTGATGTTTGTTTTGTAGTATCTCAAGTATATTCCCTGAACACATGCAAACTGCTGACTGAGCTGCTGGTGTGTAACTGTGTGAAGGTAGGAAAACACGTTACAGCCTTACGGCCTCTTATTATATTATTATCTTGGGCGCCGGACAATCGATCTCCTCTCCACTTGAGGCCTCCGACTTAGAGTCCTTCCGCTTGCGACCAGTCTCGAAAAACTTCGAGGTCCGGTCGCAATCGCCGCCCTCTTCCCTAGCCCTAGTTGGGGAACTGATGACTACTGGCACCCCCAGTTCCCCTCCTAGGGAACGGGGCTCGCGCTCCACTCCTCCTTCAACTACCTCACCCATTCCATCCCCTTCCCTTTCCACAACTTCTTCTCCTCCTCTACTCACATCGGCGCCCGAAGACGCAAGGCGGTCGTTGCCCCCCCCCAGAATACGACGGGGGCTTTGAACGCGACCTGTGGGCCGCGTGGTGGATTCTCCGACTTGGTCGGTACCACCCTGGGGTAAATTATTTACCGAATTCGCCTGCATATTTGTTGTTTTCCTTTTAAAGGGTGCGGTCCCTGTATCCCCTCCCCCCCAGCGCTAGTGACTGGGTTTAGCCCCCCCCGCCTTTCAGCATTCAGGCACGCTAGACCCCCTGCATTGGGCAAGCCGCAGTACCAGTCTTCGCGGACATTGCACCCTCTCCTCTTACGTAAATCACGCTCTCACCATTCATCCATCACCTTTACCCCCCCGAAACCCCTTACCCCCCCGTCGCCGGTCTGCCCCCGACCCTCTCTGAAGAAAGTGCCAGAAGCAGACAAAACGCGACTCCCCATGCCAGACTATTCGCCACCGTCGACCACCTCAACAGGGATGCTGAAGAGGTGGTCGGCGGTGCCCAGGGTGCACCACGAGGAGGTTGTCCAGCAAGCACCCCAACTAACTAACTAACCTAACCTAACCTTACCATTGGGGGACCGGTGAAAATGTGCGGTGACCTTTTAGGATGCGCGGACGCGGTGATACGGTGCGTACTACATTGTGGCGTCCCCTGCCTGACCTTCCGCCGCCACCTTACGCCTTGGAAGAGGACGATGACATCATGGATGACAACCGCTCCGCCGTCTCGGCGCCGCTGGCCCTTTATGACATTCCTCGACCGGTTTTACCACCGCCTCTGATCACTCGAGACTCGATGACCTCGATTCGCGGCGGTGGTGGTGGTGTTCGCAGAACCGGTCACGACGGTCTCAGACGACTGTGAGTGTTTATTTTTATATTCATTGTTATTTTACTGTCGTGCGAATGTCGTGTTGTGTAAAATAAGACATCAATTACTTTCATAAATAATGTAAGTTTATTTTATTTTTTAATATATATATTTATATGTACATTGCGAGTTTTCATTTCATGGTTTGGGTCTTTCGTATGGTGGTGGCCTTTGAGCTGGTGTCTAATGTTCCCGATAGATGGCGCTGTTAGAATTACGGCTATTCTTGTATCGCGGTGTTAAGTTCAGTTTATGTATACGTATAAAGTATTGAGAGTTTTGTATTTTTTCCCTACTACATTATTGTTGCAACTTGCAATAAACCACACTTATCGGTCTTGTTTGTTTTCATTACTGAAATCCCTGATCGTTGAAGCGTTTTTGTGAGATCGCTGTACATGGTCCTCGGTACGCCGGATATAAAGGCTAACCTAGAGTGATCGGTCCAGTAAGTGACGCCGACCCGTAACGTAATGTTGCGATGGTGTCAGTCATCCTGTGCGCAGCCTGAAGTTCGGAAGTTCGAATAAGCACCAACAGAGGGCGCTACTAGTGAACAAGCTTAGCTTCGGAGGCGGTCAAACCGGACTACACCTGTGACGTACAACACGACGACGGCGGCTATACTGCAATACTGGAGCACTTATACTGCAACGGCAAGTCAAAGGATAACTGAAATTGGACAATCAGTGAGTTATTTTGTTGTGTTTACATTGACTTAGAACATTCGGATCAATTTAATGCATGGACTTGTTAAAATTTAAAGTGTTAGCTGGGACTTAGAATAATTTAAGAAAAAGTGAAGAGACGGGGAACCTATGCCCAATTTATTTTTAAGTTCCTAAATGGCTAAACACTTAGAAAATTTTGAAGAAAGTGAACTTCTGTTTGTATCGGACTTTGTGTATTTTAAGTAAGATAACTTTATTTTGGAATAATTATTCAAATTGTTTATGCGATTAGTAGTATTGTGTTAGTTAGTGTATTATTAATTTATGTTCACGAAATTCTTAAATTTTGTTAAATTGTAAAAAAAAAACATGGAAAACTACATTAGCTTACAAGAAGATTCAAAAAATATAATAAATAAAGGTAAAGTTAATTTTAAAAAATCACCGAAAGATCGCATAACACAAAGTTATCTAGAAACACGTTTGGAGAGTTTAGAAGATCAATGGCAAAAGTTTAATGGTACACACCGTGCAATCGTAGCTGAAGTTAGTAGTGAAGAATTTCGTAAGTCAAATTATTGTAAAAACGACGTTTACGATGCAACTAAAGAATTGTATTACGAATATAAGTCAGAGTTGAAGGAAGCTTTAAGTAAATTGTTAAGTACACAAGATAAAGTTTTACCGAATGTATCACAACAATCTAATAAAGTAGCTCACGATAACAATGTAAAGTTACCCAAAATTTCAATTCCTAGTTTTAGCGGTAAATACGATGAGTGGACCACGTTTAAAGATTTATTTACGTCTTTAATTCACAAAAACACCACATTAGACAAAGTGCAAAAGCTGCATTATTTGAAAGCACATTTAATTGGTGAAGCTGAGCAACTCCTTCGGCACGTAGCTATTACAGAGACGAATTATGAGGAGTCCTGGAAATTGTTGAATAACCGTTATAGTAATAAAAGATATTTGTCAAATTGTTTGTTAAAACGTTTTATAGGTCAACCTAGTATCTCTGTTGAGTCAGCTAAATCTATTAAAGATTTACTAGGTACCACAAACGAATGTTTGAACGGTTTAAAAAATTTAGACATCAAAGTAGATTCCTGGGACATACTAGTAATTTACCTTGTTAGTGCAAAATTAGATCCCGAGTCCCGGAAACTATGGGAAGCACTCATCAGTAAAACTGATAAGCTCCCCACTATGTCTGAATTTACTGAATTTTTAGAACATAGGTTTCGATCTTTGGAGTTTTTGCCTCTCAAGGGAGCCAAACAAAATGTTGTAAACCTCAATAAACCTGTAACGCCTAGTACTAAAGTTCACGCCGCTACAAAAGTTGTTTGTGCTTACTGTTCAGATAATCACCAATTATATAATTGTAAGAAGTTTGCTAAGGAAGATTGTGAGACACGTCGTCAGTTTGTCCAATCAAATAATCTTTGTTTTAATTGCATGGGTCCAAATCATTCCGTATTTGCTTGCCGACATTCATCTAGGTGCCGTATATGTAAAAAGAAACATCACACAATGTTACACCACCAAAATGCGGCCAAGTCAACCGATAGCAAAGTTGAGGATACCTCGGTTGGCGAAGGTCTCGCAGTTGCAACAAAGGCATCATCGCCCACAGATAGTAGTGGCAATACAGTCGTAGCATGCTTCTCGAATACTGATAGTCAGGTTTTACTCGCCACAGCCCTTGTCAGGGTAGAGACTAAGTCAGGCAACAAATTGACACTTAGATCCTTGCTAGATCAAGGATCTCAAGCTTCGTTTATAACGGAGTCAGCAGTCCAAGCACTTGGTCTGCAGAAGGTGTCAAAAAGGATGCTCATCTCAGGTGTAGGTGGTGATCAGCGTGACTCCATAGCTTCCAAAACTATGGTGCTCATAAAACTTCAATCACTCTATGACCCCAGTCTCGTTGTGGTAGTGGAGGCGCTTGTCCTCAAGAAACTAACGTCAGTACTTCCAACTAAGAAGTTCAAAGTTCAAATTTGGTCAGAACTAGCTAACATACAGTTAGCTGACCCTAAGTTTAACGTTCCCAACAAAGTCGATTTGTTACTAGGAGCAGAAGTATACGGCCAGATTCTAGTTGAAGGATTAATCAAGGGTCCTCCAGGGTCACCAATGGCCCAGAACACTAAGTTCGGATGGATCTTATCTGGTCAGATTCGGTCTGAATCTTTAGATAACTCCCAGGTGTGTTATAGTAGTAGCGTCATCAACCTGCACACTTGTGTTAATAACAACGACTTATTAAGAAAGTTTTGGGAAATTGAGTCGGAACCGAACTCTGTTACTGATAAGAAAATTCTTACAGAAGAAGAAGAGAAATGTGAAGAGATTTACGCACGTACGACTACCAGAGATCAAGACGGTAGATATATAGTTAGGCTTCCATTTCGTTCTTCTAATCCACAGAGTAGGTTCGGTAACTCGGAGTCCATTGCTTATCGACGACTTCAACAAATGGAAAGAAGATTAAACAACAACCCAGAGTTGAAGAGTCAGTACGCTAATGTCATGGCCGAGTATATTAGCCTTAACCACATGACGGTGGTAGAGGAGGATAAAAAAAGCAGCGGGAATGCGATTTACCTACCCCATCACGCCGTGATACGCGAAGACAAGTCTACCTCCAAGGTTCGGATTGTCTTTAATGCATCCAGTCTAGGAACAAACCGCGTATCGCTGAATGAAGATCTAATGGTAGGTCCTACCTTACAATTAGATCTGAGACATATCGTGATGCGGTGGCGTCGACATCCCATAGCATTGGTCGCCGATATTGTCAAAATGTATCGCCAAATAAAGGTGGCTGATGATGATACTGATTTCCAACGCGTTCTATGGAGAGATGAGTCTGGAAACATACAACATTATAAGTTATTACGTGTCACATTCGGCACTGCATCGGCTCCATACCTGGCCGTTCGAACTCTGTTTCAACTTGCTTCTGACGAAGGTGAATCTTATCCGCTTGCATCTGAAAAGGTTCAACAAGATTTTTATATCGATGACCTGATGACCGGCTGTCAGACGATTCCCGAAGGTCAGCAAATATATCAAGAAATGAACAAGTTAATGAAAAAGGGCTGCTTTGAGCTTCAAAAATGGGGATCTAGTCATAAAGAATTCTTAGAAAAGATTGGGGAAGTGAAAAGGGGAACAGAAGAGAGGTTGGAGTTAGGTACGGACAAGGAGGGGACGGAAGTAAAGAAGGTTCTTGGTCTTACCTGGAATGATGACGTAGACGAGTTCGAGTACTCCATCAAACTCCCACCGTTGCGTTTTCCTGTAACAAAAAGACAAGTAATATCTGATATTTCACGATTGTTTGACCCGCTAGGTTGGATTTCTCCATATATAATAACAGCAAAGATCTTTATACAAAAGCTTTGGGTCTCAGGCTTAGAATGGGATGAAACCTTGCCTGATCAATTGAAGCAAGAATGGTTGAATTATCGAAATAATCTGTCGCAGCTTACCAAATTCACCATTCCTCGATGGATGTGTACCAGCAACAATGACCGATGTGTAGAGCTGCAAGGGTTTTGTGACGCGTCCAATGACGCTTACGCAGCCGTGGTATATCTCAGGGTAGTAGATAACCAGGGTGATGTGCATGTAAGCTTGGTCACGTCAAAGACTAAAGTGAGTCCTATCAAACAGGTGTCAATCCCACGACTGGAGTTGTGTGGAGCTGTCTTGTTAGCGAAATTACTGTTTGAAGTATCTGAAGTATTGCAGATTTCAAAGGACCATATTCACGCCTGGACTGACTCAGCAGTAGTTTTAGCCTGGTTAAGCAGCCATCCCAGTCGATGGAAAACGTTTATTGCCAACAGAGTATCAGAAATTTTAAATCTTTTCGATCGAAATCAGTGGGCCCACGTGCGATCACAGGATAATCCTGCTGATTGCGCATCTCGCGGTATACAGCCTTCAACCAACTTAGATTTGAGCCTGTGGAAGCATGGTCCTACTTGGTTACTGAAACAATACATTAATTACAGTCCACACGAAAGCAGTTACCAAGATACGAAGTTAGAGGAACGGACCAACAAAAAAGTCACCTGTGCAGCTGTTAATGTTGAAGAAGTCACGGTATGCACTAGGTTTTCTTCGTTTCGACGTATGATTCGCGTTCTCAGCTACTGTAGAAGATTTTTCAATGCTGCCTATGCCAGAATAAAGCGGCAAGCTCCACCAATTTATTCTGATTGGCTCACCAGTAAAGAATTAAATGAATCTGTCACAATTCTCATCAAACAATTACAAGCTAGTTATTTTAGAGACGAGTTGAAGTGCTTAAATGACAACAGACAAATAAACATGAAAAGTAAAATACACTGTCTAAACCCCTATAAAGATAGTCAAGGAATCCTGAGGGTGGGCGGTCGCCTCCAGCAATCTTCACTCACTCATGGCATGCAACATCCGATCTTGATTCCTCATAAATCCCATGTGACCAATCTTCTTGTAGCGGATGCACATGAAAGGACTCTCCATGGAGGCCCACAGTTAACTTTGAATTATCTCCGATCTAGGTACTGGGTCATCGATGCGAGAAGAGTGGTCAGACAGTGTATCCGAAAATGCATTCCATGCATTCGCTATTCGTCACGCACGACAAATCAACTCATGGGTCAACTTCCCTCAGCAAGGGTCACACCTTGTCGTCCATTCCAGCACAGCGGGGTGGATTACGCTGGTCCGATAGCGATCAGAACAACCAAAGGTAGAGGATTTCGCTCTACTAAGGGCTATATTTGCCTTTTCGTTTGCATGGTAACTAGAGCAGTCCATTTAGAAGCAGTCACTGATATGACTTCTGAAGGTTTTATAGCAGCTTATAAAAGGTTCGTTGCAAGACGTGGTCACTGTTCCGAATTGTGGAGCGACAACGGAACTAACTTTGTTGGAGCCGCACGCGAGTTAAAAGCTCTACTAGTTGAAGAAAGGTCCACAGTTCGGAAGGAAATTGCTGATTGGTTATCCACCAACAGCACTGAGTGGCATTTTATTCCACCACGTGCTCCGAACTTCGGAGGGCTATGGGAGGCGGGAATAAAATCCACAAAACACCATCTTCGAAGAGTCATCGGAAGTTCCACTCTGACCTTCGAAGAAATCACTACTGTTTTGGCTCAAATTGAAGCTTGTCTCAATTCGAGACCAATTTCACAGACTAGTGACAATGCAGAAGAGCCCTACCCACTGACGCCGGGCCATTTCCTTGTAGGAGAACCCTTAGTACTGGTTCCAGACGCCAATTACGAGTCTTCTAATGTTAGCAGTCTAAGAAGATGGCAATATTCCCAAAGGATGGTGCAAGACTTTTGGCGGCGTTGGTCGCACGAGTATTTGACGCAATTTCTGCAGAGACATAAATGGTCACAACAGGTACCTGAACCTAATATTGGTGACATTGTACTTGTTAAGGAAGATGATCTTCCACCAGCTAGATGGATGTTTGGCATTATTACAGATAAGCACCCTGGTTTGGACCAAATTACGCGTGTCGTTACTTTACGTTCTAAAGGATCTATTATTAAAAGGCCAGTGTCTAAGCTTTGCATCTTACCAGTGGCATAATGTAATTGTAATGAATGCCATGTCAGTATTAATTTCTTTCTGTAAGTTTTATTATTTTTTATGTTGTTATGTTATGTTATGTTATGATGGACAGTCGTCCATGGTGGGCGGTATGTCTAATGTTCCCGATAGATGGCGCTGTTAGAATTACGGCTATTCTTGTATCGCGGTGTTAAGTTCAGTTTATGTATACGTATAAAGTATTGAGAGTTTTGTATTTTTTCCCTACTACATTATTGTTGCAACTTGCAATAAACCACACTTATCGGTCTTGTTTGTTTTCATTACTGAAATCCCTGATCGTTGAAGCGTTTTTGTGAGATCGCTGTACAGCTGGTCTGTCTTGTTTTTTACTCAGCTGCGCTTGTTGTTTTTTGTAATTGTCTTCGAGTGTCTTCAATTTGTTTTGTGCTTCGCTTGTTTTCTTTTTTAATTCTTCCAATTGCGACTCGTCGTATGTCAGTTTGTTTGTCAGCGTGGACACTTCGGTCGTCAGTAATTGGGAATTTTGTTCTAACAGAGTGTGATCGTAACTTTCTCCTCCGCCTGCGCCGCGTCTTGAACGACTGACTATGTCTACCGCTTCGCTGATCGGTTCCGGTTCTCTTTCTATTGCGTTCCTCGTGATAGACGTCACGGGTTGGTGTCCCAGAACTATCTCGGCGAACATGTGGTCTGCCATTTTGTATCCCATGACTAACGGATTCGGTTGAGGGTTACGCATCGCCGTGTATAGAATGTTCTGTCCGTGCGACAAGGCCTCCACCTCTATTCCCGTCTCTACCATGATGTTCAGAATGCTGTTCTCGTGGTTGCCGTCCGAGCTCAACAGGGGCAATATGCCGATGCCCAAGGGCGGCGTGAAGTCTAACGCCGGCACGTTGATGTAGTTGCTGAAGAGATAGTTGTCCACCGTGGCCAATTCGTATTTGACCGGTTCCGCTGCCATATGATCTACCGCCGATTGGGTGCCGTCTCGCAGTACCACGTTGTGTATGGGATTTTTTGATTTTAGATAGTCGTAATTCAACATTCTCCATGCGTTGTTGCGCAAGTGAAAGGTTCCGTCTTTGGGTGTGTGCGTTTTGGTGTATATGAGTCCTACCGAATTGGTAGCGTTGTAAAATACTTTCGCACTGGCGATGAGTGCCGGTAAATATGAATATTTTTCGATACTTTCTTTTTTCAGTGTCTGTGACGGTATGTCGTATATGCCGTTGTGATACCAATATTCCAATCGGTTGTCTATAAATTTGCCTTGACACGCAGCGCTCTGTTTATCTCCCGCCACTAGTCTCTGTTGACCCTGAACGCCCAGGTCTCCCATTTTGCTACCGTACAGAGTACCGGGTGTGATGTTCTCTCCTAGTTTGATCATACCGTGTTGTCCCATGTCTTCCCAGATGCCGATCGTCGTCTGTGAATTGGCATTAGCGTATTGGACCGCTCCCGACGTTGGCGTTGGTCGCGCTCGGTTCGTCTTTGCTGAGGTGCACATGTTACTTTTTATGTGGAAATTGAACATTTTTTTAAATCTAAACGTTTTAGCGTTCATGTCGTTCGACACGCCCGTACCTATGACGTTATATAAAAATAAACACTCACAGTCGTCTGAGACCGTCGTGACCGGTTCTGCGAACACCACCACCACCGCCGCGAATCGAGGTCATCGAGTCTCGAGTGATCAGAGGCGGTGGTAAAACCGGTCGAGGAATGTCGTAAACGGCCAGCGGCGCCGAGACGGCGGAGCGGTTGTCATCCATGATGTCATCGTCCTCTTCCAAGGCGTAAGGTGGCGGCGGAAGGTCAGGCAGGGGACGCCACAATGTAGTACGAACCGTTTCACCGCGTCCGCGCATCCTAAAAGGTCACCGCACATTTTCACCGGTCCCCCAATGGTAAGGTTAGGTTAGGTTAGGTTAGTTAGTTAGTTAGGTGTAAAATATAAAAAACAAACGCCTAACGCCCTGGGCGGACCCTCACATATTGATTATGTAGCATAGCTACAGTACAGTACCTGTGGTTTTGTAAGCATTGTCTTATCTTTCACTGAAATCCTTTTTAGCCTTGAATAGTTTAAAACAAATAACATTTATCAACCTCATTTTCATAACACAACTTTGTTTTGACGTCTCCGCTGTCAATACTATCTGTCAGTTTCGAGCGCATAGATTATCGCTACCGTTCGGAATCACTCGTCAGTTCACCAGTTCAACATTCATACCATAAAACACTAAATTAAAAGCAAATTTCAATAATTAATATTATTCGTATATTTCAATAATAACTTTTATTTGAGAATAAACCAGTAAGCAAACTTATTTAGTAATGATAGTGTGATTATTGGAAAATAATACGTCGATGTGTAAACGTCTGTGTGTGGTCGAGCGAATATGTTTGTCAATGGTCGTACCATAGACAAAGTGCATGACATGGCATTTTCAACAAATTCTTTTCGTCAACGACTGCGCGGAACGATGGGAGGTTTTTCGCAATCCCCAAGTCGTCGACGCCGGCCTGGGCTGTTTTACCTCAGCCTCAAAAGAACCCGTAAAAAGGTGAGCTTTAACTGCATTGATTGCAATATCCATTGTTGTAGTAAACGATACCAGTTTTCCCAATTTCATGACTTTTGTTAGGTCCTCTGGCAAATGGTGGTTCATGCGCCATTCTCCAATTTGCATCTTCTTAAGCGCTGTTTTGTTTACAGCGGGTTCTTACTTTACCCCTTGATTCCCGTCTCCCCGTGGGGGATTGAACAACCTGGTGAGCCGAACGCCAGGTGAGCGGCTTGGCGGTTTTTCTTTGTACGTCCATGACGAGCATAGCCATAGCTATGGCTACAACTTCCAAATGCATCAGCGTAGTTGCATACGCCTGATGTAAGCAGGTAACTGCTGCGATAACGGAGCGCACACGCGCATCTACTCGCGCTATACTTAATTATAGTTGTTACTTTCTCGGGGTTGGTGTAACAATCCTTTTATTATTGCTAACCGTTTCAAGTTATAATTTTCTTTATTGTTCCTAGTTCATAGTACTATGTGATGCAAGTAAAAGGCAATCCTTTTATTATTGCTAACCGTTTCAAGTTATAATTTTCTTTATTGTTCCTAGTTCATAGTACTATGTGATGTAAGTAAAAGGCAATCCTTTTATTATTGCTAACCGTTTCAAGTTATAATTTTCTTTATTGTTCCTAGTTCATAGCACTATGTAATGCAAGCAAAAGGCAATCCTTTTGTTACTGGTAACCATTTCATGTTATAATTAGTCTTTATTTTTCATAGTGTATAGGGCTATGCGATGTTGATTGTATATCTATAGTATTAAGTAGTAATAAACCGCTCGTCTTGGCAGAGTTGTATTTTATTGTTCCACAAAACAACCCCGCTGGCTGTTAACATTTCAACGAATGGTCCTTGAACCAAAGCGTTCTTTGAGATGCCGGCTAGCTAACATCCAGGTACTTACTTATATTATTTCACACCCACTTTCAAATATATATAACGATAACGTTTGTTTCACTCTATAGGATGGAACAGGAATTAGCTTGGGCCCAATTTGCTACCATGTTCACTTTGTCACCCTAGTGTTCCAGGTTGCCCTTTTTTTACTTTCTTACACCCAAGTTAATTTCAATTCAACCTTACACCAATTCTATTACGTTACAATGGCGCCCGAACATTTTGAATACTGACTAGGTGTTGTTTTGTGGAATTATATGTTACTTTAATTAAAATTTAAGTTTGTGTTCGGTAACGGCTGAGTGACTTGATATTTTTTGTAATGGTTAACATTTCATTTGTATTATTAGATTATAATGCTTTTATTCTTAACAGGTCACAGTTTATTGTTGTCACGGTACTATTATTAAGCCAATTGTAGGATGTTTAACCGGATTAATTTTTAAATTTAAGTTTTATATTCTGTTTTGAAAAATGTCTGTTCAACCTGGTGTTCATACGGATGACGAAGCAGGTTTTGCTTCGCCTAATTCTTTAGGCGCTGGTGGTACTACACCTAGTAGGTTAAATACACCTGGTTTTCAGCAACCGATAGAGGTACACATTCCTATTGACACAGTCAATAACCAATCACGGTTTAACCCCAATTATGTACCCGACCACTTGATGACTACAGTAACCAGTAGTCAAGTTGTCTACTCAACTGCTCCTTTGACTTCGTCTCGCGTACACGGCGGTGCACATGCGTTTACACATTGTACTACGGCTACCTCGCAACCTGTTCATACGAGTTCTTGGCTACCATTTACAACTAAACCACATTTTAGTGGCGATATGGTTAATAATGAACAGGCCAACAACTGTGTTTTTTATAAACCGTTTTATTTGACATCAATCAATTTAAAGTTTACTGGTGAATCTGATGTGGATGAATTTCTCTTGTGCGTTAATGAGAAACGGCTTGCCCGACAAATCGACGACGTGACTTTGGTCCGTGGTTTCTCCGAACTATTGTCAGGTACTGCGCTGAAGTTTTATAGAACAGTATCTCACAATTTACGTTCATGGCCCGACATTTGTTCTGAGTTCAGAAAATACTTTCAAGATACGGATTATAGCTATAAGATTGAAAAACAAATTAGAGAACGTAAACAACAACCTGGACAGTCCGTTTCGTTTTTCATTTTGGACATTCAGGATCTGAACGCTAGACTTGCTCGTCCTATTTCGCAGGATGACCTTTTAGAGATCGTAAAGCACAACATGCTTAGTTCATATGCGCAGCTGTTAGCAATTAACGATATTACATCCTTTGATAACCTTATTAGTGTTAGCAAGAACTTTGAAGCATATTCTGGGTTAAGTCAAAATAAGCCTACTGGTAAACGTGAGGTGAACGCGGTAGCTAATACGTCGACACCCCCACAGCAGGTTACCTGTCTTAAATGTAAGAAGGTGGGACACAATTACAAGGTGTGTAGGTCGATACCTGGGATAGTCTGCTTTAAATGTGGAACCAGAGGAGTGACGTCTAGGCAATGTTCCGTGTGCAACAACTCTTCTCGAATTCAGTCCTCAAAGCCGATAGAAAAAAACTAGTAACGCCCCAGAGTAACGCTACACCCAAACAAGCAGTCCTGTGCCATGCTGCATCGGAAGTGTCATCATTCGTTGGCGATTCGCGTTTATTTGTCAAGTTCACAATCTCTAACCAGGGTTATGAAGCTTTACTTGATCCTGGGGCACATTTGTCTGTTTTAGGTGCTCGTAAGCACGAGTATTTTGAGCGTCTAGGTTTCACAGTCTCCAATGAGACATCTACAGTTTTCTTGGCTGATTTATCCGAGATCAAGGTATTGGGCACGATGCAATTACCAATCACTTGTAACGGCATCACCAGGGTAGTTAAGTTTTTAGTTTGTCCTGCAATTCATCACCAAATATTGTGTGGGATGGATTTTACGGATTTATTTAATTTAGTAGATATTTTTAAGTTTGGAAACGTCATTCGACGAGGTAATTCGGATGCGCGAGCTGAGTTTTGCGAAGTTAAAGCATTGATACCGAGGGATGATCTTACTTACGATCAATCCGCTCATTTACAAAATAATATTATTAATTTTAAATCAATTTCATCGGAAGTAAAAGGTTTGGGTAGAACTCATCTTGTTACGCATAGAATAGTTACAAAAGGTCAACCAATTAAGCAGAGGTATTATCCGTTGTCTCCCGCGAAGTTAACAGCGTTGAATAAAGAGGTGGACCAGATGCTGAAGCTTGGCGTCATAGCACCTTCAAGGTCCCCATGGTCGAACCCAGTTGTGATGACACCGAAGAAGGGTGGCTCATGGAGATTTTGTTTAGATGCTCGCAAGTTGAATGACGTCACAGTGAAGGATTCTTACCCTCTTCCCTACATAAGTTCTATTCTCGATAACCTGCGCGGAGTACATTACCTGAGTTCAATCGATTTATCGTCATCATTTTGGCAGATTCCTTTATGCAACAGCGATAACAATGGTGAGGGAACAGGAAACTCGTGCGAAAAGACTGCTTTTGTTGTACCTAACCGTGGTCTCTTTGAATTCCGTAGGATGCCTTTCGGTTTATCTAACGCAGGAGCAGAACTCCAGCGACTAATAGACTCATTGTTTGGACATAGATTTGATGGGAAACTGTTTGGATACCTGGATGATTTATTAATAGCCACAAGCTCGTTTATAGAGCACATGGAGATTCTTTCCGTAGTTTGCAAGGCAATCAAGGATGCTGGACTCGCTGTCAACTTGGAAAAGTGCGATTTCTGCAAAGGAGAGCTCAAATATTTAGGGTATATAGTGAATTCCAACGGTTTGCATACAGATCCAGACAAGTTGAGTTGTATCGAGAATTTTCCTCAGCCGCAAACTGCTAAACAGTTGCGGGGTTTTATCGGTCTTTGTTCGTACTATCGAAGATTCGTCAAGGATTTTTCGACTATCATCGTGCCCATGACGGCATTAGTCGGAAAAAGGAAAGGCAAGGACAGCATAGAATGGTCGCAAGCAGCGGAAGAATCATTTAGAACCCTTAAACGCGCATTAATAACTGCACCAGTCCTTGCATCTCCTGATTTCCGACATCCTTTTGTACTGCACTGCGACGCATCTTCGGTGGGAATAGGTAGTGTCCTCACTCAAGAAGTACAGGGGATCGAGCGTCCGGTAGCTTTTCATTCGCGTTTGCTGTCAAAACCCGAAAGGAACTACAGCACGACAGAGCGAGAATTGCTGGCGGTCGTCGATTCCATTAATCATTTCCGTGCGTACGTGGAAGGCACGAAATTTACAGTGGTAACTGACCACATGAGTTTAAAGTGGTTGAAATCCCTCAATAACCCTTCAGGTAGACTAGCACGATGGGCGATGCAGATCTCTTCTTTTAATTTTGAAATATGCCATAAAGCCGGTAAATTAAATGTTGTTCCCGACGCTTTCTCCAGAATTTCAATCGATGCAATCTCATTTGACGGAGGTGTTACAAACTCCAACGACGAATGGTATAACAAAACTTTTAAAGGTTGCCAGGAAAGACCATCCTATTTTAAAAACTTTCAAATTAAAGATAACCGCTTATACCGCTTTTGTAAGGACAACTCTGCGTTGAAAAATAACAGTTGGAAAATGGTCTTACCTAAGGAGTTAGCAATTCCCTGTATCAAAGAGAATCACGACTCATTCTGTTCTGTTCACCCTGGTACCCAGAAAACGTATCTGAAGGTCAAGGAGAATTATTATTGGAAAGATATGTTCAATGATGTGAAAAGTTTTGTTTCGAGGTGTGATAAGTGTAAGGCGTATAAACATTCTAACTCGGTCCCTCATGGTCTAATGACGAATCAGAAGGAAGTGGATACTCCTCTCCATACTATTTCTTTGGACATAATCGGACCACTGCCGAAGTCGTACTCTGGTCATCAGTATATTTTGTCTGTAGTTGACATATTCTCTAAATACGTTTGGCTTCATCCTCTGCGGACGGCAACAACGCAGACTGTCACGTCATTTTTAGAAAAGGATATTATTTTAAAATGGGGAACTCCTGCGATTTTAATAGTCGATAATGCAACTATTTTTAAAAGCAAAAGCTTCAAAACCTTTTGTGACAAGTATTCTGTCCCAAGAATTTTCTTTAATGCTTATTACGCCCCGCAATCAAATACTGTGGAGCGATATAACAAAACTGTGGAGGTTTGTTTGTCAATTTTAGTCGAACAAGATCACAGAAATTGGTCTAAATATATACAACAGGTGCAATTATCGTTAAATAGTACAGTCAATTTAGCAACGGGATACACACCTTACTTCCTAGCAACCGGTCGAGATATTATTATTGACGGTACGTTCCACTCCATGAAAAGGGATTTACCAAATGCGGTTGATGATATCTCAGTAGGAGACAGGAATAAGGCAGCGTCTGCTTTAACTGAACTGGCGGATATTTTTGTGAAGGTAGGCGACGCTTTGACTCTTGCCTACAAGAAAAACGCTCAGCGTTATAATTTAAGACGGACACATTTACACGCAAACGTAAGCGACATGGTCTGGCGCAAGAATTTTTCCCAATCCAACGCAGCCAAATTTTTCTCTGCAAAACTAGCGCCCAAGTTCATCCAAGTGTAAGGTCGTTAAAAAGTCGATGTCGTATATGAATTGCAAGAGTTAGAATCTGGCGCAATTGGCAAATACCACGCGAAAGATATCGTTCGTGTGGATTATGAATAGCCTGTACTTTAGATAAATTTTTTTTTCATACTCTCTTAGATTATTTCTCTTTGTAGTACATTATTTTCTCTGTCTCTAGTACTGTAACAGCAGTGCATAGGGGGGAAAAAAGGTCTCGTTGGGAACGTCGAGGTCCTTCTTCTTGGGAACATCAGTGGTTTCGGGGGAACCTAACGAGTGTATGCTAGTGTGTGGTATTTATATTAAAGCAAGCGACGGATTAACGAGATCTTCGTGGTAAGTGATGAATAAGAGAATAGAGTGCAAGGTACTGATCTATGAAAGAATTAATTACAGGTATGAAAGAATGCGAAAGGGGATAGTATGTAATCTGGAGCGGCCGTCTAGCCTAGAAGATAGACGTTCTTGAAACCCACTATGAGTTCACGGAGGAGGACCATCAAGCGTTCCTAAAGGGGGATTGACATGGTTGGTTTTGATTGAGTAGTTATTTTTACTCGGTGGATAGGTATAATTTTTTCTCGGTTGCCCCGGCTGCTTCTTCGGTTAACTACGTTAACCTCTTTTTCCCGAAAACAGGGGTATTGTAGCATAGCTACAGTACAGTACCTGTGGTTTTGTAAGCATTGTCTTATCTTTCACTGAAATCCTTTTTAGCCTTGAATAGTTTAAAACAAATAACATTTATCAACCTCATTTTCATAACACAACTTTGTTTTGACGTCTCCGCTGTCAATACTATCTGTCAGTTTCGAGCGCATAGATTATCGCTACCGTTCGGAATCACTCGTCAGTTCACCAGTTCAACATTCATACCATAAAACACTAAATTAAAAGCAAATTTCAATAATTAATATTATTCGTATATTTCAATAATAACTTTTATTTGAGAATAAACCAGTAAGCAAACTTATTTAGTAATGATAGTGTGATTATTGGAAAATAATACGTCGATGTGTAAACGTCTGTGTGTGGTCGAGCGAATATGTTTGTCAATGGTCGTACCATAGACAAAGTGCATGACATGGCATTTTCAACAAATTCTTTTCGTCAACGACTGCGCGGAACGATGGGAGGTTTTTCGCAATCCCCAAGTCGTCGACGCCGGCCTGGGCTGTTTTACCTCAGCCTCAAAAGAACCCGTAAAAAGGTGAGCTTTAACTGCATTGATTGCAATATCCATTGTTGTAGTAAACGATACCAGTTTTCCCAATTTCATGACTTTTGTTAGGTCCTCTGGCAAATGGTGGTTCATGCGCCATTCTCCAATTTGCATTTTCTTAAGCGCTGTTTTGTTTACAGCGGGTTCTTACTTTACCCCTTGATTCCCGTCTCCCCGTGGGGGATTGAACAACCTGGTGAGCCGAACGCCAGGTGAGCGGCTTGGCGGTTTTTCTTTGTACGTCCATGACGAGCATAGCCATAGCTATGGCTACAACTTCCAAATGCATCAGCGTAGTTGCATACGCCTGATGTAAGCAGGTAACTGCTGCGATAACGGAGCGCACCCGCGCATCTACTCGCGCTATACTTAATTATAGTTGTTACTTTCTCGGGGTTGGTGTAACAATCCTTTTATTATTGCTAACCGTTTCAAGTTATAATTTTCTTTATTGTTCCTAGTTCATAGTACTATGTGATGCAAGTAAAAGGCAATCCTTTTATTATTGCTAACCGTTTCAAGTTATAATTTTCTTTATTGTTCCTAGTTCATAGCACTATGTAATGCAAGCAAAAGGCAATCCTTTTGTTACTGGTAACCATTTCATGTTATAATTAGTCTTTATTTTTCATAGTGTATAGGGCTATGCGATGTTGATTGTATATCTATAGTATTAAGTAGTAATAAACCGCTCGTCTTGGCAGAGTTGTATTTTATTGTTCCACAAAACAACCCCGCTGGCTGTTAACATTTCAACGAATGGTCCTTGAACCAAAGCGTTCTTTGAGATGCCGGCTAGCTAACATCCAGGTACTTACTTATATTATTACACACCCACTTTCAAATATATATAACGATAACGTTTGTTTCACTCTATAGGATGGAACAGGAATTAGCTTGGGCCCAATTTGCTACCATGTTCACTTTGTCACCCTAGTGTTCCAGTTTGCCCTTTTTATACTTTCTTACACCCAAGTTAATTTCAATTCAACCTTACACCAATTCTATTACGTTACAATTATTTACAAGATTATAATCTTGTAAATAAAATCAATCCTCATGATTGCTCAAATAGACTGTATTTCTTAAAAATAATGAATCCTTTTCTTTTGAATAATATATGTTTTACAAGCTAATTAAATGATATTTAATTAAATATGATGATTATCCTTTGTGTGTTAGAATATTTTATTGCAAGGATATTTGTGAAATACAATCACACCTGCTATCCTCATAGAAGAAAATAGGAATCTATTGGGTGTATTTCCCTATACACCTACTTAATACCATGTAGTTGAGGAACAGACCCCAAAGTGGAGGAGCTATAAATATAAGGGCTAAGGTTATTGCAGAAAAGTTCCATATAAGGAAAATAAATTACGACAAGCTACAAGAAAGGGAAGAGGAACTCCATCGTTTAAATGTGGCTGAGAATTTAAATTGCAACAAGCCCCGTCGAAAAGGCAGCAATTGGAGGCGCAACGCCAAAAAACTAGAAACGGAGAAGCAGCAAGTGAGACAGCAGGATCAACCAGCCACTTGAATGTTGACGACTCAGGAGAAGACGACCAGTCCATGGATTGCTCAATTGACGAAAGACAATGTAACAAGTCAATTAATAAATCATCTTCTTGGAAAGTCATCGCTAGACAGACAGGCACGCGACGAACGCATTACCACATCATTTACATCTACACCGCAATAAATTGGGGGTATTATACCCGTAGTAAGCTTAGAAAAACTATAATCCAAATCCAAACAGCACAAATGTTCTCAAATTGCATGTGTTCAGTGCTTGCTTGAGTATATTACTTCTGGCCCTAATCGTACAACATTTACGCAATTTCTCACCAGAAGTGATAAAAAGTTGGCACAGTGCTTCGCTCATGCAATGGGTATTGCAGTTGAACCGGGATCGAGTTGTAGCGGGACACATTCGTTTTCAATAGTAGCGACACACTGCGTTCGGTCGACAGTTGTCCCGTGAACCCCGCCATATACACGCGTGCTGTTCCAAACCAATGCGAGCTATGTATGTCTGCGCGAATGAAGCATAATATTATGCACTTATTTAACTTGTCTAAAAGCGTGCAATGTATTTGTGCTTTGGCCTTGAACGCACGGCCGGGCGATGGCCCAGTCACGCAGCCACCAGCTGACGCGCACTTTCTTAGCAATTAGTCCATAGAAAGCTGTCACTATCACGTTTGAACACTGCGGTCTACCCTACCACGCCCTTTTGGAGTCTGCTCGTTGAGTCACGTATGTTATATAATTGCGGCTTATAGAAAGGTACCTTTGTTATTTGTCTGTAATTATTCGTACATCACGGGCATCACGGCGTAAAGACTGTAAGTGTTAATGTTAAATAACCTAGTTAAGGTAGATAGCGCCGCGCATCGCGGACAAAAGTTGGTTAAGCCCGCCATTTTGTTACACGGGCCTAAAGTCTTCCACTGCGCCCCACACGGTCCGTGTACGGAAACCAACACGTGCGTTTGATAATAATTAAGCGACTATATTTAAAGAAGTTTTATTTGTGAACTTTGAACATTAAAAGTGGACTTATAACCTAATTGAAGTTTATTTACTCGCTGTACATACCAGCCCTTACACGCACCACACACAAACATCTAAATTGGTGACCCCGACGACCCCGAGTTGGAAGTGACGTTCTGGACCTGTTAATACGGCGAATTTGGGCAGTGTCAGACATTTGGGGTTGTGTACAGATCGAGGTTGAAATTGAAATACGGGCAACTCACATTCCGCGGTCTACAGTGTCGGTATAAAATTTACAGAGGTTATTGCACACAAGTTGTGACGATGGCAGTGGAAGGAAATAAAAACGTCCTCACCACTGAAGAATATGAGTTATCATCGGTCTCCGTGCATTCGAGAATTCCAGATTTTTTTAAAAAGTCACCGCAGACGTGGTTCATCAAATTAGAGGCATACTATTGCCCCAGAAATTATCTGACGACGCGAAGTACCAGATACTGCATTCCAAATTGGACGAGGAGGTAGCCGAACAAGTCACAATTTTTTTAATAAATCCTCCTGAGAAGAACAGGTACGAGACTTTGAAGAATTAATTGATCTTTATATATCAGGAATCGGAGGAGCGTCAAATCAAGAAACTTGTGGGGTAAATGGAGTTGGGTGATCAGAAACCTTCCCAGCTTTTACGAAAAACGTAGGACCTGGCTAGGGGCCGTGTACTTGATGACACACTTACTGTTTTGTGGCAGAACCATTTAAGGGAGATTAGTACAAAACCGGGTATGGGGGTAAAACCGGGACATGGCCCTAACACTCTTAAATTAATTTCAAATTTCCGCGCGCTTTATGCCGTGCAGTTAGCCACTTTGAATAATTTGTCAACAGAAGTTTGTTGACCTGCGCGCGTGCATGTAGTAAATATTCAAGAAAAAAGTTTTTGAGATAGTTTGATCTAATTTTGGATGAATTTCAAAGCAGTATTCGTTTATAGTGCGTTCAGGTAAGTGAATTTTATTTCTGTAGCAAAGATTAAGTATATATTAAGGTTAAACGAACATTGGTTAAATACTTGTTGTGGCATGATTTTAGGTTATTATATTACTTTCTTTGTCTATGGAATGGTCGGAGTAAAACCGTACGGGGTAATACCGGGTGGTACCCGGTTTTGTACCATTATTAGGTATTTTATTAAATGTTATTTTGTATGTTTGATTGGTACAGTTATTAAACAAAATGCCACGAAATTATAAAAGGAAGACTAATCGACAATCTTGGAGTGAAGAGGGTATGAAAAAAGCTATTTTAGAGGTAATAGAGGGAAAATTTGGTTATCGCATCGCTTCCCGAAATCATTCTGTACCACAATCAACACTTGAAGACAGAGTAAGAAAATGTAGAAAAAATAACAATATAGAAAATGCTGCTAAAAAAGTCTAGGACGCTTTAACTGTGTACTAAGTAATACAATAATTCAGTAAATATAGTTATGTACATCACCATACATACAATCACACCTGCTATCCTCATAGAAGAAAATAGGAATCTATACACACACATTTCCCTAGTTGATGAACAGACCCCAAATGTGATATACTAATTAAATTTTTCTTTTAGTGGACGAGCTAAAAATATAAGGGCTAAGGTTATTGCAGAAGAGTTCCATATAAGGAAAATAAATTATGACAAGCTTCAAGAAAGGGAAGAGGAACTCCATCGTTTAAATGTGGCTGAAATTTAAATTGCAATAAGCCCCGTCGAAAAAAGCAGCAATTAGAGGCGACAGTCAAGAAATATATCATCTTTTTGGAAAGTCATCGCTAGATAATCAGGCACGCGACGAACGCATAACCACATCATTTAAATCTCCACCGCAAAAAATTGGGGATATTATACCCGTAGTAAGCTTAGGAAAACTATTAGATCCAAAGAGTGCACAAGTGTTCTCAAATTGCATGTGTTAAGTGCTTGCTTGAGTACATTACTTCCGGCCCTAATCATACAACATTTACGCAAATTCTCACCTGAAGTGATAAAAATTTGGCACAGTGCACCGCTCATTCAATGGGTATTGCAGTTGAACCGGGATCGAGTCATGGTGGAGGTGCCGAAGGGGGAGATAATCTACTTCTGCATGAAGGCGAAACACGAAACGCAATTTCAAAACGACTGGATTTCAGTGCCTTTGTATCCAATCAAGACATACGTGCAGAATATGGAGGTGATGAACAACAGTATATTCAGCGTGCAAACTATCAACGATGACTCTGGAGATGAACCGAGCTCAATTCACAAGCAGAGAGGGGTCAATGCTAACACAAGACGTACTCAACATGTCAAAGAAAATCAACAACTTGTCCATTATCTATGTCCAAACAAGGCTTTTAACGAAAGGGAAGCTACAAGATTACTGTGCGGAACACCTGAGGGGATTACGATGCAATTCATCAGACACTTCGGAGATAGACTTAAAACAGCATTATGTATCGGGGTCATAAACAGAACAACCCAAAAAACTGTGCTATTTATAAAACTGTGTGAAAAAATAACTTGTATATTTATTTATCTAATACCTACACATTTTCTGTTAACCGTTTGCCTATTAGTCAGTGTTTCATGAGTCCATATTAATCATATTTCATGTATTATTGTAAGTTGATGGCAGTGTTTAGGTTATCCATGCCATCGAAACTTAAAATGTCGTCTGGGGTTGGTAGACTAATGACATCCCCTTACTAGGTGACTCTTAACGTTATGTTACACCTAAATCCGTCCCTTACGTAAGTTTCGTTTTCACCAAGTTAGGTGACACATAATTAGGGAACACTTCCTTAAGTGACAGATTTTTTATTAAGTAGGGAGGCGAAAATCGTAAACTTACCGATAGTAATGATTATTTGCATTGTATTTAATAATAGATGAAAATGGAAGTGTACTAGTATAAAATAATTGAAAGAAATATCCAAATACCTCTTATTTTATGCGATATTTAAAAAATATCACTCAAAAATATACATCCATGATAAATAATTGTGCGCGTTGCTGCAACTCTTAAGTTGACAGCTGACAGTGACATTAAAACTTTGCCTTTATGCATGTTAATTTTGTGAAATTGTGATATTTGTGATCGTTGATGTGATTTGTTTGTGGTGTTTTCTATAATAATCTCAAAAAAATGTCCTAAAAAAGGAAAAGAGGTCAAAATTTCACCAGTGATGAAAAGGAACGATTGGTGTGCTCATGGATCACAAAGAAACAATATTAAACAAAAAAACGGATGGTACAACAAACGAAGCAAAAGCTATTGGTTGGTCAGAATTAACCGATTCATTTAACACGGGGGGGGGGGAGTGGATTTACAGGTTTGTAATTTCATTCCTATTGTAATACATTAATGAAATATATATTTTTTTGTTCAAACTGTACTTACAATTATTCTTTACACTACTTTCAGATCAAAAGAATCCCTGATGAAAATGTGGGAGAAAATGAAAAGTGAGAGCAAAACCTACTATACTGCGTCACGAAGAGACGCTACTCAAACCGGTGGAGGGCCATCTCGCGTCAAAATAGACCCCATTTTAGAGCAGGTGTGCTCCATACTCGGCCGGGGTTGCACTGGCATTATAGGTGTGCTAGATAGTGACTCGGTTAAAGTCCAAGAAATCACATACATACATACATCCATACTCACAAACTTTCGCATTTATAATATTAGTAGGATAATCTAGTATACCTATTATAGGAAGAAACACAATCTTTGTTAATTTAAGCTTACAGCAATAAAGGCTATTATTATTATTATTATTATAAGTGATGGTGAAAACGAAATCGACCCCCTATCTTTTTTAAGGGCCTCCCTGAAGTTCGGAGTCGATGGTGAAAATGGGCATAAGACCCTTAAATTAAGGACACTCGCGTGAGTACCAAACCTTTGTTAAATTTAGTACTTATAGTTTTTTTTTCCTCACATTTAATCTTCTTTAAAAGTATTTTTATTTTTCAAATATAAACCTACATTCCTTAAAGTTTGTTTTATTGCTGCGGGTCAACTGGGGTCATATCACTCAAAGTACTCTCCCTGCTCTTGAGATTAAAGGCCGGAGCCTATTGACTGATTATCCGTGTGCATTCTTCTTGTTTAGTTGCGAGCCAGGCGCCCGAGTTTATTTTCCTTTTCATTTAATACTGTTTTCTTGTGGGATCGTAGCAACCATACTTTTCTTGGTGTTTTGAGTATATTCTGGCTAGGGTGAATGGGGGGCCGCTTGTGGATCTCCTTGCTGTGACACGAGACGCAGTAAGGGGGTAACCAAGTTGGTAACCTGAGCATTACAATATATCCATTTAATAGAAATATATTTACAGAAGCTGATTGATTACATAGCCGCTGCTGCTGATGTTTCAGAGGATCAAACCCCTAATACGAGTCCAAACCCGCTCGACTCACCCATAGCCGCTTTTCGGCGATTGGAGAATTTTGATGAAGCTCAACCAGGGCCATCAGGAATCCAATCACTACCTAGTTACTCCCTCTCAAATTTAACAAAAAACTGACTGATTATTACTTAATAATTATATTAGTATAAGCTATTTTGTTATAAAAAATATTACCAAGAGAACTGAAACCTATAAAACAGTTACAAAAATAAGAAATTTATTAGATAGTTAGGAAAAGAGTAAACAAAGTTAAAGAAAAAAAGGTGAATATATTCCAAACTATCTGCACAATAAGTCAAATGAAGCTTTTGGAGTTTTTTAGGTTGATTAAAATTTTGATAATGTTCTTAGTTTTCGTTTTGTTTTATTCTTTCTATTATTAAAGTTTAATAATTTTCTAACCATTTGATGTATTTTTTATTGGGCTAAGCCATTCTCTTCTCTACTTATTCCCAAAAAACAAACCATTATTCCAAATTTGCTGCAGTTCCTCTATACTCCTAGACAACGGCGCCAAATAAGAAAAATCTGAAAAACGCCGTGGGTTATTAAAAATGCGAAAATCCACCACTACTCTTCTGGAAGATAATACTCCGCCGATGAGTCCTTCTGCATCATTTTCGCGCGTTGAAGTTGGAAGGACAATAGCTGCTCGCAAAAAGAAAAAAATAAAGGCAGAAAATAAGACTTTGAATATAAAAGTTATAGAAATGCGAAAAGAACTGAAAAAATACAGAATTCCAATAAGAAGACTGGAAGCAAAAAGAGGTTAATAAGCCTGGTTCTAATAAAACAATCTTAAAGAGAGATGTAAGAACAGCCTTGCATGACTTCTTAGTACAAGATGAGTACAGTAGACTGACCGCTAGCGAAAACGAAACTATGACCAGGAAAAAAGCAAACGCCAAATAGGCTTAATGAAGGACACTCTTAAAAGTGCATGGTGTTTTTCTAAATGAAACAGGGATGAAAATTTCGTATAAGACCTCTTGTAGAAATCGTCCGTTTTGGGTTCTAATTCCAAAAGCATCTACAAGGAATACATGTTTGTGTGCATTACATGAAAATAGTGATAATACTCGTATAGTTCGATCACTTCTAAGGGCACCAATTATATCCTATGAGTCTGCTTCTGATGTGGCTAAAGCAATTTGCTGCAATAATACACTTAATCGAGAGTGCTTGGAACGAATATGTAAGGACTGCCAAACTAAAAAAAATATATTTAACAAATTTGAAGAAAACGATTTTATTGCGTACGATAGAAGGGTTATTAAAAATGGGTAAAGCCCTCATACAATATCCCCGCTTCTCCCTAACACTTGGAGGGGGCGCGCTAAGAGCCACTAATCGAGCGATAATTAGTATGGCTGAAGGAGGGGACGGTGACAAAATAACGGTTACAAATTACCTGGCTATAAATATCTGGGTCCGGGTAACGACCTCGACTTGGGTGAACCTACAACGAATTGGACGGACTCGCGCAGAAACACGACCTTGAGTACAGTCGAATACAACATGAATTCGACGAACGCATAAAGAGCGAACAAAGCGAAAAAACAACGAAATTGTGGGCAAAACAACAAATGAAACAATCTGATGAAACATTTCGTTTTATACCCGCGGATTATGGGCGCGAACAATTATTCCGCGATGCTAGTGAAGTGAGAGCACTAATGAACCACGTCTCTAGAAAGATGAGAGATGTACCGATGTATACCGGACGACTCGCGAACCCATTCTCTCTCTGTATCAGCCAACTTCATGAAATCTGTGCATAATCTTATCGAAATAATGACGCTGGTTTCTTTTATTATTTTACTAATAGTCGATATTCCTACCCTAAATGAGTCATAAGTAGTGGAGTTTCTTGAACGAACAGCCAGAAACAAAATATCTGTAAACAAATAAAATGGATGAAAAACCTTAAACAACAAAACTTTATATTATTATTATGTATCGGATAAATGGAACAACATTCGAGACCATGGCGAAAATCGATGAAAAATAAGAAAGATGAAAAAAAAACTGGATCTGTTGCCAAAAATTGTCGACGTTATGTACACGATGATCAGATGATGTTTTTAAAGAAGGTTTATGAACCGAGATCAAGAGTCAATTCAAAACTGCGATGAAGGAAATGTACAGTGGTCCTAGTAATGCAACTGAGTTTCGTAAACCTTCGATTCCCAGAAGGACGAAGAGCACAATAGACGTCGATGAAAAGATGTCTAAATTCCTGGACTAAGGGTGACACAAGAAAAAGAAAACCCAAATATATTATTTTTCAAGGGTGTACTACCTGCCGTCGATTCTTTCACAATGGATGAAACTTTAGAGTTACAAGCAGAAGTTTTAAAAAAGGAAAAGCAGTTGGAAAACAAATAAAAAATAGCCAACGACAAATCCGACCATTCCCGGTCTCTTTATAAACTTCTTAACCTATTGTAGACCACATTACTAATTTACAAAAATGTGTAATTTTAGAAATAAATCCGTATAAGTGGCTCTAGCAAGAGACGTTGATGTGAAGTGGAACCGGGTATGAGTATAACCGCTCAATATATTACTTCAAAATAAAAATACCACCCTCTCCAAAAGGAAAAGGAGTTGGAAAACAAATCAAAAATGGCCAACGACAAATCCAACCATTCCCGGTCTCTTTATAAACTTCTTAACCTATTGTAGACCACATTACTAATTTACAAAAATGTGTAATTTTAGAAATAAATCCGTATGAGTGGCCCTAGCAAGAGACGTTGATGTGAAGTGGAACCGGGTATGAGTATAACCGCTCAATATATTACTTCAAAATAAAAATACCACCCTCTGCAAAAGGAAAAGGAGTTGGAAAACAAATCAAAAATGGCCAACGACAAATCCGACCATTCCCGGTCTCTTTATAAACTTCTTAACCTATTGTAGACCACATTACTAATTTACAAAAATGTGTAAGTATAGGACATAGGACGTATACAATCACTACTTCAAATTCACCTTATTTTTATAAGAGATTTCTAGTACACGTTCGTTTAGATACTTATTATTGGGTGACACAACCATGACTCTTTACACACCCAAACAGTGTCCTCTGGAGGAGTATCGGGAGCTTCTAAAAGTGGAAAGAGAGCAAGCAGGTTCCCCCGGGAGCGAAGTACAAGTGTGTTAAGAGTAAAATAACTGTTCTCCTTGAAGGATTCCAAATAGTCGCTCATTCCACTTTTCTCTTCAATCTCCAAGACAACGAAGTTCTATTAACTGAGGAACAGATCAAACACTTTTCTGACACAGACTACAGGGGCTTAGTATGTGAAAAAATTCCTTATTTCTTTGAGTTCATAAGAGACAAAAGAAAACTTTCTCTTGAACTTCCCTTTACAGCGGAAGCAAAACGGCCCCTTTACCTCCCAATCAATAAATCGGTTGCTGCCGGGGTGATTCTGGCGTTCTATAATGGGATGAGAGACCCGGTTGAAAAAATCATGTCCATGTACGGGACAGACACGGGAGATGCAACAGATGAAATAAATAGGATTCTTGTGACTTATTACATGTGTTGTATCAAGTATCTGACTGACGTTGACTTGACTAGTGTGGTCCAGGAAGGGGTTAACGAACACTTGGTTTTTATGATAGATGATCAAACGTGTGTCCCCACTTCCCTTCAAGATAGATACAGTCGGTTGAAGGATGTCAAAATCCCGATTCCTCAAGGGACTATAGCTTTTCATGCAGTGTACGGGGCATATGTTATGTGTCGTCCTGTTGCGAATAAGCAAGAGTTTCGACAGTGGATTCTTAAAAGATACAACGCTTTTTTATCTTCCATCCAACAGGCAACAGAGGCCAACACTCAGATGGATCTTCAGTCTGGAGGAACTAGGGTCAATAACTTAGCAATTTCGAGACCAACTTTGAGGAAAGCAGTTTTTAAGGTTATCAGAGGGAATTATGTAGATATCAGGACTGCCGCTATCAAGAAACATATCAAAATGCTGACGGCCCTTTCCGAAATGACCACTTATTCCCTGGTTCAAAAGTTATAGCGACAGGAGGCAGCGTGATTTTGTTAAAGCCTCTTCCCTCTCAGATTATAAGTTTTATCTCAGAGAAACGAGAGATTGAGGACCTTATTGTAGGGCAAGGTTATACGAAGGAAGAGATAGTCTATGTTCACCTCTTTATGCCAAATCTTCAATGTTTTAGGTCAGCTCAATACGCTGATCTTGTAGTGACGGCTAATGCTATTGAGGAACATTCCTCTCCCAGGAACTTGACACTGGACCGTTATAGGGCGAAGACCGAAGGTGCAACTATTAACGTAAAACAGGTCAAAGCCTTTTTGGCTGCTCAATCCACCAATCTCAACTGTTCAATTGATGAAGAGACTAAAGAGAGGATGAGAGATCTATTTGGGGACTCCATCGATTCGATGATAGAAGATGCCGAGCGAGTGATGAGGATAATTAGCAAACAGTCTAGATTAGATTAAAAGCTAAGAAATGTTTACAAAACTCAGATTTCCTCTTCCGAATACTCAATCATTGTGAAGACTCTTTGGTCCAATTAGAATTAGAAATAAATCCGTATAACTGGCCCTAGCAAGAGACGTTGATGTGAAGTGGAACCGGGTATGAGTATATCAGCTCAATATAATACTTCAAAATAAAAATACCACCCTCTGCAAAAGGAAAAGGAGTTGGAAAACAAATCAAAAATGGCCAATGACAAATCCGACCATTCCCGGTCTCTTTATAAACTTCTTAACCTATTGTAGACCACATTACTAATTTACAAAAATGTGTAATTTTAGAAATAAATCCGTATAACTGGCCCTAGCAAGAGACGTTGATGTGAAGTGGAACCGGGTATGAGTATATCCGCTCAATATATTACTTCAAAATAAAAATACCACCCTCTGCAAAAGGAAAAGGAGTTGGAAAACAAATCAAAAATGGCCAATGACAAATCCGACCATTCCCGGTCTCTTTATAAACTTCTTAACCTATTGTAGACCACATTACTTGTTATAAACCAAAATGCGAGCTACGTGCGCGCGAATAAAACATAATATTATGCACTTATTTAACTTGTCTAAAAGCGTGCGATGCATTTTAAGCTCGACCGTAAACGCGCGGCCGGGCGATGGTCCAGTCGAGCGGCAGCCAGCTGACGCGCACTTTCTTAGTAATTAGTCCATTGAAAGCTGTCACTAACGACGCACGCGCGAATTTTGCTCGCGATTTGAGTGCGCTGACACGTTAATTTTGAACGTTGTGGATCACGGCTCGCGGAGCCCTTTTGTATTGTTGTCGCGATAATAATGCCGCGAATTATTGTAATATTAGTGATATATAGACTATTGAATTGTTTTTCTTGTCACGTTCGGTTTGAAGCACACGCGCGGTATACTAGTGTCGTATTGTTGGTGCATGACCGAGCCTGTGAACATTACGGCTAGCGGGGCCCTATTGGACCTTTGTTTGTGTACTCACTGCCTTGGAGGCCCTTATTGTCAAGTGAAATATTACGTTTGAACACTGCGGTCTACCCGACCACGCCCTTTTGGAGTCTGCTCGTCGAGTCACGTATGTTATATAATTGCGGCTTATAGAAAGGTACCTTTGTTATTTGTCTGTAATTATTCGTACATCACGGGCATCACGGCGTAAAGACTGAAGTGTTAATGTTAAGTAACCTAGTTAAGGTAAATAGCGCCGCGAATCGCGGACAAAAGTTGGTTAAGCCTGCCATTTTGTTACACGGGCCTAAAGTCTTCGACTGCGCCCCACACGGTCCGTGTACGGTAACCAACATTACTAATTTACAAAAATGTGTAATTTTAGATATAAATCCGTATAACCGGCCCTAGCAAGAGACGTTGATGTGAAGTGGAACCGGGTATGAGTATAACCGCTCAATATATCACTAACTTCAAAATAAAAATACCATTCTCTGAAAAAGGAAAAGGAGTTGGAAAACAAATAAAAAATAGCCAACGACAAATCCGACCCTGCCTGGTCTCTTTATAAACTTCTTAACCTATTGTAGACCACATTACTAATTTACAAAAATGTGTAATTTTAGAAATAAACCCGTATAACTGGCCCAAGCAAGAGACGTTGATGTGAAGTGGAGCCGGGTATGAGTATATCCGCTCAATATATTACTTCAAAATAAAAATACCACCCTCTGCAAATGGAAAAGGAGTTGGTAAACAAATCAAAAATGGCCAACGACAAATCCGACCATTCCCGGTCTCTTTATAAACTTCTTAACCTATTGTAGACCACATTACTAATTTACAAAAATGTGTAATTTTAGTAATAAATCAGTATAACCGGCCCTAGCAAGAGACGTTGATGTGAAGTGGAACCGGGTATGAGTATATCCGCTCAATATATTACTTCAAAATAAAAATACCACCCTCTGCAAATGGAAAAGGAGTTTGTAAACAAATCAAAAATGGCCAACGACAAATCCGACCATTCCCGGTCTCTTTATAAACTTCTTAACCTATTGTAAACCACATTACTAATTTACAAAAATGTGTAATTTTAGAAATAAATTCGTATAACTGGCCCAAGCAAGAGACGTTGATGTGAAGTGGAACCGGGTATGAGTATATCCGTTCATTATATTACTTCAAAATAAAAATACCACCCTCTGAAAAAGGAGTTGGAAAACAAATCAAAAATGGCCAACGACAATTCCGACCCTTCCCGGTCTCTTTATAGACTTCTTAACCTATTGTAGACTACATTACAAATTTTGCTAGAATGTGTAATTTTAGAAATAAATCCGTATAACTGGCCCAAGCAAGAGACGTAGATGTGAAGTGGAACCGGGTATGAGTATATACGCTCAATATATTACTTCAAAATAAAAATACCACCCTCTGAAAAAGGGAAAGGAGTTGGAAAACAAATAAAAATAGCTAACGACAAATCCGACCATTCCCGGTCTCTTTATAAACTTCTTAACCTATTATGGTAGAAAGAAGGGCCGTACAATTTGATACTTCTGCATCGGAAATAAATAGAAAACTACACAATTTACGAACGCAGTTTAATAACGAACTGAGAAAACTTAACAAAAAGAAGAGTGGACAAGGTACAGATGAAAATTATACGTATAAGTACTTGGGAATACTTCACAAGTTTAAAATTTTTAATGCCGAGTATCGTACCAGCAAATGAAACAACAAAATTTGGTGAGTTGTCTTTATTATTAATTGGTTTATTGTTAATTTCCACTTATGTATCGTTATTGCCAGCTAACTTCGCCTTCACTCCTGAAGGCGAAGGGTATGAAGTATAAGAATATAAAGAATATATTGAATCTCCATACAAAATATTATTTACATTCTTCACGGATTTCTTTACTATAATTGGACATGTTGGATCCCAGTGGTCTATTTGAGAACAATACATTATCCGGCGGGGGATCTTGTCTCCAATTGCCAGGAGTTATTACACCATCAATTTCCTCGTCGAAGATACCTTGTGGTGCATACACATGCCTTGAATTCCGTTCCAAGAGAAAGTTATGCAACACGCAGATTGCAGATACAAATTTTCTAGACATAGTTCTATAGGTTTCCTTAATATTCTAAATCTGTTTGCAAGTAAACCAAACGTATTTTCTACCACACGTCGAGCTCTCGACAGTCTGTAGTTATAAACACGATTGGGACCAGGTTGGTTACGAAAAGGATAAGTTTTCATAAGATAAGGCTTCAATGGAAAAGCATCATCAGCTTAAAGCTGCTTGAACCAAACGTTCTGAGACGCGATACGTTGCAGCTTAAAGAACAGCCAGAGCGCGTCTCTGGGGGCCTGGATAGACGAGAAATCCCTGATCAGCACAAAACAGGCATTGCAGGAGAAAACCGCCCAGTACTACATGAGAAGGAAGAACAGGCCGTTCACACAGACATTGTAGGTGTGTAACAATACTCACCCAGCAATTGCGAGAGGTTTTATGGGGTCTTCAAATAGAAGGGATTACCATGCCCACACCCTGCGATAAGCTGATGATCTCTCCCTGGGCACATGTTACAGAGGAGGTTGTGCCTTCCTCCATCATGGTGGGATGGTCTGGCACTGCTGACCGAAATAGTTTTTACGCGAGAGGCCCTCACACACCCTATATAGGCTCGCCGACAAAGGTTAGGACAAGGAGGTCGGCCCTACAGGTTTTGGAGGTAGGAAGTATGGTAGAGAACATCAGAAACCCTGCTAGAGTTGAAGAGTTGGGTTAGAGGGAGTGAGGGACTACAAGAGTTGCTGAAAGTGCTTGTGGAGGAGAAAACCCACCTATCTCTGGAAGAGCTGGAGCCCTTCACCTCTCAGGTATACTCGGGCATGTTAGCACACAGATTGCCCTGTCCGGCCTTGAGAAGAGGAGCTATGTGGAATGGATGCACTAATATACTCTCTTGACTCAGAATCGTATCCGACACTGCTACACATTATGCTAAGGGACGAATTACAACATATGCTTTCAGGAAGATTTTTTGTATACTCTTGCTGTGATAGCGGAGTGGTACAGGGAATACGGCTATGTGCCTACCACTATGGCCTCTGTATTTGCGGAGAAGTGCTGTGTTTGGGAGTTGCCTCCAGAGACCTTCGAGCTGGACACAAGCACTTACCAAGGCCTACCCCGCTTAAAAGTTATTGAAAACCTCACCCAGGTGGAAGACAGGCACCTGATACCCACCACCGCAGTCGGAAATCCTAGAGTGTCTTACACAGTCCACACTGCACATAAGCTGGGAGCTTGGATCCTCCACATCAGATCAGAAGAGTTTGTAACCTCTTTGGGGAACCGCGCAATATCGGAGAGCGTGCACGCAGCGTTTCTCAACCTAACGGAATTCAAGTCGGTAATAATAGATGTGCTGATCCCCTGCCTGGTCTTCTATCTAATGATTTACGACCGGGACTTCTTGAACACAAGCCTCACATACTTTGATGTGATTTTCTCACCTAAGAAGACCTCGTATGATGTGTTCTTAGACACCATCATGGCATGTGGCAAGGCGGGGGAACTGTATTCCTGGGCCGGACTCTCTGCCTCAGGGAAGGGCAGCGACCTGAGAGCCACACTCTACCTGGCGTTAACCAAATGTGTGGACAACGGATACCTAAGACTAATAGACAAAGGAGCGTTCTTAACACCAGATAATGCAGACAAAGTGTATCCACGCCTGGTCAAGCTCGTCCTGCGACTGTTGGGAGAGCCGCAGCCTCCTACTAATGTGATTAGTTACAGAGATTACGTACATTACGTTGAGGAGCTGCCTGGAGCTGTGGCCCGCCATATACCGCATAGGGTGGTCCACACAGAGGAGGAGTCTGTGAGCTTCGTAAGGACAGAAGTGGCTCCCGCCCGGTTGGACAGCTTGGGTATAGCCTTGATGAGGAACCCTTCAGGCGGGTTGACCCCGTCCCCCGGGCTGGCATCGTCACAACGAACCGTGCAGTTGGCGCTGCCCTATTGTGCCAGTCAGCTGGGGTGCTCTCTGGTGTGTTCGCTGCAAGGGCTGGGAGAAACACACAGATTCGGAGGCCTGCGGCTACTGACACTGGAAGATGTGGAAGGGGAGATTTTCAACATCATCACTCATGTTTAGCGCCTAGAGGGCTTCCCCACTGGACCGGGGCAGATGTGGGCTCGAACCTGTGGGAAAGAGGCCCACTGGCCTGCGCCACAGATCCTTGTGGGAGCCTGCTGCTAACGAGTGGGTTCTTCGCGAATATTACACACCCACCTGACGAGATAGTGAACAGGAAGGTGAGCGGGCGCGCAGCAACACAGAGGTACCTAGTGGTTCACACGCGGAAACCTGAGCTGATGGACATCGTAGAAGCGCACTACTCTAAACCAGAAGGTGAGAGGGATTGCTATCTATAAAAGCTGAAAGTCCTTAGAAATTGTTAGGCGGAGTAGGGCAACGTTGTTGAACGAACAGATTAGTTTTGACGCCTCCCCTTTACTTAATTTATTTTCATTTCAATATCAAAGTCGCTCAATTGATCATCCGAGTGGCGGGGGTAGTGGGGATGGCAGTTGATCGCTTATGTAAGGCGTGCGCGCGGCACTTCGTCGCTCATTCGTAGCCCAACTTTCCTGAGGATGTCTCGTTCAGAGGCGAAACACGTGTCGAATTTTATTTTTAATTCGCTTTGTTCCGCGGAAATTTGCACATTATTAGGGTCCCTGACACTCATGACTGACAAACTCGACCGACGGAGTTAGGTTTTGTTAACCTCTTCCATTATCGATCAACCTATTTGATTTATAATTTTGGAGGTTAACAAGCCAAGGGTGAGTGGTGGGTCCTTATCCTAAATTGTTTTTTTTTAATACCGGTGTCTGTCCTTGTCTACCCACATCCTCATCACTTGTAATTTTACAAGGACCTTCAACATCCAGCCAATGTACTTCTGTTTCTTCACCACCACATACTACATCATCTTTGCTTTTACCAACTAACTCAACAAGTACAGCCTCTTGGCCACCGCTTTGCTTTGCTACACCATCTTTACTTCTATCGCATGAACCAACGGGACGGATTTCTAACAATCAACCAACCCCTGCAAGACCCACTGTGGCGACCTCACATTCACTTGTTTGTCTGAAAAATCAGCACGCAGGGATTATAACCATTAAAGATCATTATTTCAGTTATAAAAAGATGGATGTGTTTTTTGTAATAGCAGCGTTTGTTGTTGTGACAACAAACATAGTATTACACATAGTAGTACACTAGAAATTGAGATCTATAACAAATGCCGTATAAATATAAATGGTGACAAGGAGAATTTAACATTGAACAAGACAAAATATGAGCATGATAAGATAGTATGCAAGCCATGTGGGTTATATTGCACTTATAATCAACAATTTATAAACTGTGCTAATAATATACTCCTGTGTCATTGTCTGGTATTTAACCATTAATGATAGGATGAGAATGTGTGTTCTACCATTACTTGGATCTCACAATGGCAAACGCATGGTTGCTTTATAAAAGAGGCTCTAATGACAAAGACCTTCCATGTCGTTTATCGTCAGCAGATTTTCGTTTGCAGTAACTCTTTGTATATTGGGCATAAAGCCTAGTATGTCTAGTCGCCGTTCGCTGGATAACGAGATACAAGCAAAAAAATACAAAGGACCTGCCCAGCATGCACCTCCAATGGCAGTACGGCAAGACCAGATTGGGCACTGGGGCCAATGGTCTGATAAAAAAAATAGGTGCAAGTTCACAAAGTGTATTTGATTTACTCACAATATATGCGAAAAATGCGGGGTTGCTATACTAAAACCAAGAACTGCTTCAGAAACTTCCACCTTTCATAGCCAACCAGTGTTGCCCCCAGGCAACACTCCCTGTTTTTCAATTATTATTATTTTAATAATTGAATAAATTAAAAATTATGAAACACGTATATTTTTTTAAAATTAACCTGTACACAAAAAATTTAGTAAATCTATGTCCTTGAGTTATAGAGGGTTAAGAATGGAATATTGGACCTTTTTGCCTCCTCGCTGTCCCTTTTCACCCCTACTATGGGGCTAAAAGAGACAGATGACGATGTCTAGAAAAACAGTAAAATGATATATTTCTATAATGATGAATCAACCAAAAATAGAGCCAAACATAGTTCGATAATTGTTTGTTTCATATCGAGGGTATTCTGGCAAAACCAAATATTGCAAAAAATCTAAAAATTTTGTTAGAAAGACAGGATACATAGTTTTTGTCGCATTTTTTATCTGGCAAAACCATAACTGTCGAAGCTTTCACAACGGTTTTTTCCTCTGGGTAAAGAAAATATCTAGCATATTATTCTATAAATTAAAAAGCAAAAAGTGATATGGACTCATAAAAAACAAAACAAAGAATTTATTTCAGTGACAACGGAATAAAACAATTTACTTTCTTTACCCTCAAAAACACTTTGAGATAATTGTATTTTATATTAACAGGTAAAACAAAATATTGCATCTTATTTGTTTATCATTGGTAAAACAAACTGAGTTATTTGTTTTATTAATAGGCAGAAAAGAATAAGCGAGTTTATTTTGTTTCGCATGCTACAAGTAATGCAATTTGATCCTCTTCTACAGAGATAAGGCTCACTTAGTCTGTTTTGCTTGCAAACGTTTTTGTAACTTAGTCTCAGATAAACGTTATCGCCTGCGCACGTGTTTATTTCATCAAGAGCTTAATTCGAATAATTACTGTGTTATATTATGTGAATCTGTGTAAAATGGTTTCCAGAGGAAGAAGATTGTATCGTTGGTAATCAATGACAGTGGAACACACGGTAATTTCAATTTATATACATAATTTAATTTTGAGGTTATAATTTTTTTTCATTTAAAATTAAAGATTGTAACGTTGTTTAGAAGCTAAGATAATGCTTAGTTTTTGTTTCTAGGGCAACACTCTTCTTCTGAAAGTGATAGCGAACCAGTTCAACATCATACTGTTGTAGCAGCTGATGTTCATCAAACGAACAATGAAGGACTTTCCAGACGTCGATCCGGTATGTATTTCTGCATAAGTACATACATTTATTATGATAATATATAGACAAACATATCACTTTTACCTTACCCACTGTGAGCGTATTTTTTACTTATCTCGCAGTTAATAAAAATGTTTAGTTATTTACAATGCCTGGTACTTTTTCGGGTCGTCAACCAGTATCAAGAGCTCCACGAAATGCATATATCAGTGATGAAATTGAAATAGAGATGGAAAGCTTATTTAATTTTAGCGATGTATTTGATAACGAAGATTCTTCCTATTTACCTCCCTTCCCAAACCAACACATGAATCGAGAAAGTGACTTAATTACACTTCCAGATTTACTTGGAGACAGTTTACAGCCAAATAATGATGGAGTCGATGGTTTGTTACATAAAAATATTCTATTACGGCAGGAAGAAAACACAAAACAAAAAGAGTCGTCAGATATTGCTAATTCAATATTACAGGAAATTTTAAATAATATGTGGAAAAAAGTTAAACCTATGAAAAGGTGGAGAAAATCTAATCCTGAATGTTGGGCAGTAAACGTAGCAAAAAGAAGAAGAGCTGATGGTTTGCCCTACAAGTCTCGCTCTAAAGAGCGGCCAGCAAAGATTCCAAAGGACATTAACTGTTCCAAATGTAAGTACAAATGTTCTGGTAATTTTGATGAGAACGCTAGAAATGAAATATGTCGACATTACTGGCAGCTTGATTTTGTCGGCAGAAAAAAATTAATTCTTTCCCATGTAGAAGTAAACCGTCCTAAGCGAGTACTTGCTGTGAGAAATAAACGTGAAATAAGAGCTTACACAAAAAAATGCTACTTAGCAAACAATGACGAAAAAAAACAAGTTTGTCAAAGTTTTTTACGAAAACTCTTAACATAGGGCCATCTGTCGTCTTTGACGCTGTAAATAAACGCAATAGTATTGGTGCTTTTGATAAAATTGACAATAGAGGAAAACACGAGCCGGCTAACAAAACTAAACCAGAGATCTTAGCAGATATTCGTCGCCACATAGAATCATTTCCATGTATAGAATCTCATTACACAAGAAAAGATACTTACAGAAAGTTTGAGCGCAGATCTTAATATAAGAAAAATGTACACATTGTACAAAGAGTTATGCCAAGAAAAAAGTCAAGTAGCAGCAAATGAGCTCACTTATCGAAGAATATTTGCTACGGAATACGATTTTAGTTTTTTTGTGCCGAAAAAAGATCAATGTACAATTTGCACAAATTATGAAAAGGCTGACGAAGATAAAAAAGGATTATTAGAAGAAAATTATAAAGAGCATATCCAGAGGAAGAATGTTTGTAATGCGGAAAAGGAAAAAGACAAGGAGAGAGCTAACAAAGATCCTAACTTTGTTTCGGTTTCATTTGATCTGCAGGCTGTACTCCAGATCCCTCACTGCAAAGTGAGCCTGTTGTATTATTCTCGAAAGCTTTGCGTGTTTAATCTTACTGTTTATGAAGCGGCTCTGCCCAATAATGCCTACTGTTTTCTATGGTCCGAACTGAACGGTAAAAAGGGAGCTGCGAAATTGGATCGATTTTATTACATTATTTAACGAAATGTGTTCCAGAAAATGTAACTGAAATTAGCCTATTTTCTGATACTTGCTCAGGTCAAAATAGAAATCAATATGTGGCAGCAATTCTTTTGTGGGCTGTTGAGAATATTCAAAATTTGCAGATTATATAGCAAACATTTTTAGAATCCGGACATACATACATGGAGGCCGATTCTATGCACAGTGCTATAGAATCACAAAAGAAAGAAACATCAGTATATTCAATGCAAGACTGGATTTCAATATGCGAACGTGCAAGGCGTAGGAAAATACATACTGTTCAACAGAAGAAGATAGTCAAGGAGCCATACAAAACAAAAGAGTTTAAATACCATGAGTTTTATGATTTAAAAGATCTAGCTTCAAAGATTATTCATAATAAAGATAAGGACAAGGAAGGAATTAAAGTACAGTGGCTTAAAATCAAACGACTGAGGTTTGTAAAAGGGGAGAAAATAATTTACTTCAATTATGACATGAGTGAGACTTTTAATTACATTGATGTTACCGGTAAAGAAGGAAAAACTAGAGCTACACGAACAAAAAGAAAGGAAAAGGATGAATTTCCAACAGAGTTAAAAAAAAACTATAAAGAATCATTGCCTATATCCGAAGCTAAAAAAAAGGATTTAATTAATTTGGTTAAAAAAAATATAATACCAGAAGAATTGGAGCCTTGGTATAAAAATCTGAAAACGGTTAATGTTCCTGAAGAGGGGGATGAGATGTCTTGCGAGGAAACCATTACGTAATTTTTTTTAATCATATTTTTTCTGAATAATATTTTTAAGTGCTATTTTATCTACGGGATTAATCTGTTTAAACTTAAGGAAGCTTACAATATTATATAAAATAAATATCGCCTATTTGTTTTTTTAAAGCAGTAATTCCCAAAATAATTACAGGTAGAAACAGATAAGTGAGAAAAAAATAATTTTACCGCCTTAATGAGAATATTATTTTAATTTATTTTAACATCAACTTATTTAATACGGGACAGAGAACCGTTCCTAATATGGAAGGTAAAGATTAATGTGGGTTTAAGAGATTTACAGCTTTTCTACATATTTCAGGTAAAACAAAATAACTACAATACCTTCACGCCAACTTTCCCCTTTTTTAAACTTGTAATGACAATTATTGCATAGATTAATGTATGAAAATAATCTTAAATAATGTATCTGAGTAGAAGTAATGAGAATTTTCTATAATTGTGCTTCGTCGGTGACCTATGATCATCCAAAACTTTAAATGCCTTTTTCTCATTCTATCAGTATCGCTACTTATCCGGTTCTCCCAGAATACCCTCGATATGTGTTGTTTATTTTGATGTACCTATTAGGTTTGGTTTTCACAATATAATTGCTAAAAGTGAAATTGGACCTTTTAGCCCCGCCCTACCCTACGCAAGAGTGTTATGGAGCTGAGTTGTTATGTACATGATATGTTTTCTTTATAGCCCCGCTATGCAAATGACGATGATGTGTCTGAGGAATTGCGTGTTATGGTATCTAGAGTTATGGCTACGAGAAGCGGCAAGAATGAGGAAACTGTATTTTTTTTGGTGCACATGTATTTGTTTGTACCCAGTGTGGACGCTATACAAATATATGGCGGCGTTATATATTATATTATATAATATATGAAGAAAATATCACCCGAAAATCGGTGCGAATCAGATTTTTTTAACACCATGATTTATTCTATAGCAATATGAGAGTCTAAATCAACATTTTGAAAACTTTGGTTTTCTCTATGATCTAAAAACGTTAAAGAATATTTCAATAAGGTATTTATTAAAGAATTGACAAGACTTACACACAGTCCTGCGATTGTGTGAGAGCAGTGACTTCCAACCCTAAGAATTATACGAAGAATTACAAACAATGATCCCAAATTTACCACAAAATTTATGATGGGAAACAGCTGCGCCAATATCTAACAGAAAATAACGTAAATAAATCTAGAATCACTTTCAAGTAGCACAATGTCTGGAACTTGCCGGTCTAGTCCTCGAACACCACCAAAATAATTCCTGGAGCAGCGAGCAGTCCTTTGCGACCCTGGCGCTTGCCTTACGGGGAGATGCTTTAATGGTTTTGGAAAATCTACCACTGGAAGGAAGGACTCTGGAGACCCTTATGGATTCACTGGATACTTGGTCATTACTTTGAAAAGTTCTAAAATAGCGTGTCCATCAATCAGTATTTAAAGTGAGTGCTTAAAAAAATTACAATACTTTTGTCAATGCGAACATTTATCACCGGAAATCTTGCGTAAAGTCATAGAAAATGCGACAAACCGGGCACAAAGATGTATCAACACTTGCGGCAGAAACAATTTTTAAAAATCCATATAAAGATTTCCATCACTCAAAAGCATGTTTTATTAGAAAAAAAGTTACCTATTCTAAAAACAAAACTAGATAATTAATTTTGCGTCACCTTGAATTAAAATTAGATTATTCATGGTCAAACGGTGCAGTAAAATTAATGAAATTGTATTGTATGTTATTCCATAATATGAATGTATGTGTGTATGAAACTTTTTCATTTGATAGATCAAAACCCGCCTTTGTCGCCTGCAACTCACCACGGGCATATTATTTTTTATATTTGTTTGGGGTTTAGCCATGTCGGGTTATTTTTTTCAACGCGCATGCACTTGAGTGGACGGAAGCCCTATAGATGAAAGGAGATCGCTTGAAAGAAATTCATGTGAATGACGAATACGTTACGTAACGCGAGGAACTGCGTGTCATGGTGTCGAGAGTGATGGCAAAAAGCCAATTGGCGTGATTGGTGGAAGTAGCGAAAGCTAGGAGGCTACCAACAATAAAAATGTAATCTTAGCTAGAAAAAAAATCCTCAGAAAAGACCAAGTAGTTCCTCGTTCTACTCGTACCTCGTTCTTCGCGTTGTCAAGAAAATATTTTGGCTGAGGCATTGGCCAAACAAACTGAGATGTTCACGGCCATGATGAGCTCTTTTAATCCAGCCGTGAACAACAAAAACTTGCGGCTCACATTTTAAGCAACACAATAAGTTGCAACTCGACGGGAGACGACATTATTTTTAATGATATCCGCATCTTTACTCTTATTTTTCAAAACATTCCTTAAAACGATACGTCAAATAGTAACTGTCCATGGACTTAGAAATTTGTGGATGTTCTTCTTAGTGATTAATAATTCCATTATTTTTGGACACTCTATCAATTTTCTAGCGACTGTTAAAAAACTTATTTGTGCAAAACACTTTAATAAAACACAGTTTGAACATGAAAGCCGAGGACTTCGGTAGTCCTATCCATGCTTTTTAGTTTACTTGATTACAATGTTATTGAATTATAGTTCTACAAAATATCTTTATGCTTCGTATTTATACCTTATGAGAATTCTTTAATTATTATTATTTATCTACTTATTTATATAAGGGGCGATTACGCCGTTAGTTAACGCGTCATTTTAGGCGTTGGCTGAAAATCAGCGATGTGGAAGATTCAATACTCTAGCTATAATGCTGATGCCAAATTATTTTCATATTTTTTGAATGATTGTCGGTGTTTGGTGTGTTGGTTCGAATAGTACACAACATCTAGCCGAATTTTAAAAATTACTTAGCCGAATACCAAATATTCGAGACATCTGTACTCTCTGGGGAAAGTTCGACATTACCGACTGTTTTTTTTTCCAAATTCATCCGCATTAGTTCCAGGCTAGGGAAATGTATTTTTCCAAAATCTTAAGATAGGTACTGTTTTGGGTAAATCAAAATCGTCTCCCGCGACTCCCTGAGCAGTTTTCACTATTCCCTATAGTTTCCCTAAAATTGAACCCTGTAATCGAAATAGGTTAACATTATACCAAACATAGGAAGATTACACACGGGTAGCGGGATTATCCCGTTACTTGTGATCTCATCCTCTTTTGTTACTGGATGCTTTTTACTTGATACTTTTTACTTGATTGAGCTTCACGTATGACCACAATGTCGCAGTGCGACTGAATCTCATTTCACAGAACGTTATCATGCTATGGATGGAGTTTTATTTCTGAATAAATAAATTCAGCAATTAAACTCCACTTAACTTATTACTTACCCAACATTTAAATAATTAAAGATATTTGGAGTTATCCCTTATTTATACTGACTGAGAGAACAGCTTAGGAAATAAATTATTACCACAATGAACCCAGACATCAATAAAACGACTAAGGTTGACGAACGAAGTTTAAAAACAATACTAATTTTTTGCAATAATTATTGTATTTTATGGGACTAGTACCACCACACACTACCACCACTGTTAATCAACAATTCCCGCATCAAGCATCTATCTATTCACAATATAGAGTATTCTTGGAATTGCTAGAAGCCAAATATGTATCGTTAAACAGTAGGTAAATATAAATGTTACCAAAATTATCTGAAAATACCTCAAAATTCACTTATATTTTTATGCCAACGCCGATTATACCCTTAATAGACAGTGTTGGTGTTCCCTCAGATGATGTAAGTATATACCTAATTGTTGCGGCATCACGGCGTGATGCAGTTGGAAATTTTCAGTCAAGACCAGAGAACCCAATAGTTATCGTATATGTAAAGTGGTTAATTTGTTGAGAAATGTAATTATTGTCACACTTTACACATACAATTATAAGATTGACAATCAACAATATGACACACCCAAAACCTTTTCATCAGTAAACACAACATCAATTCGAAGAAGCATCCAGGACTTTCTCTTCAAGAGGCGATTGCATGCACACAATATAATTAGTGAGTAAAACACGGAAGTGATGAATCAGGAGTACTATTGACAGAAATCGAAATGTCCATGACTGGTAATAGACTAGCCTAAACAAGACAGTTTGCCCACAAGACCCACTTTAGCACTTATAAGCGGTCATTTAAAACCACAACCTAACCCGAACACTAAGTTCAGACAATATACCCAGCGAGTTGTTCATATTTGCTGAACCTTAGCAAAAAAACCAGAGCTCCAACATATCAGCTTATATTAAAAAAAGGAATGTTGCAAGTTATTTGGTGAAACTTGTAATAACAGACGTTGTAATAAAGAACATCGTGGAAACAAGAGGGCTGCAAAAAGCGGCTGAGTTTCATTTCATGTTTTATTTGTTGTACTTTCACATAGACACACTACATAGCAAATTGTAAAATCAATTCCTCAAGTCTTGTTAAGTTATTTTGAAATTTTTCAATTAACAAGTTTTGAAAAATGATTATCTAGAAAAGAAGTAAAATTGATGAGGATTTTGTTAGTAACTACACAAGCTAAACATGACCAAATTAACTATATTGTCATTTTCACAATCCTAATGTATGACATAGACAGCAATATTATTAGTTTTGTCAAATTTAGGTAGGTATAATACATCGACAAAAATCGACACTATTAAGCAGTCACATTTAGTCATACTACTGAATAGTATGACGCCCAAACAGACTTCTGTACAAAAACAAATTTATGACAGACAACAGCGAACCAACAGAACTGCTGTGAGAGGAAATTAGAACATGACCATTTGAATGTGGTCATTCATGCCATGGCTAAGAATAAAGCCAACGAAAGAAGACAGTGATGATCACCAATCGAGCCAAATACTTCAGTATCTTCTAAACTGTTTCTTGAACTTTTCATAATGATAATCATCTGTAGCCCTCTCCCCTTTTGCTTTCTTGACAATTTTTTCAACACTTTCCTCTATGTTAATAGTTGCAGGTTTAACAACCTCAGGCTTTTCAACTTTCCGTTTTTTGCTATCACCATCTATATTGAACCTATTATGCTGTACAAAATTAACAGCCATGTTTGTAGGTACAAATTGTGAAGGCCCATCCTTTTTATTGTGTCTTTCCCAAAGTAACTTCATTTTCGCCTCTTCAGTTGCTTCAATGTTTTTAATTTTAGCATCAATACCCAAATCTACTTCAGGTATCCCACTGAGCATTTGATTGGACAACATCTCCTCAGATCTGTGTGTAGACGATACTCTCAAGTGTTCAGGCAGTGACAGCAAAGCGGCTTCTTCAGGTGAAAGGTATTTTAAAGTATCATTAAGGTCCAACTCCCCTTTGTCTTGGGGGTTTCCTTCTGTAACAAGAAAAACAAAATATTAATAAATTGTACATATATTATGACACAATCCGAAATTTGGTCAGATGGGAATCAAACACTCAACCACCAAGTACAAATGGTTATCTCCTCAGATAAGGTAAAAATAATTATATCCCTGTCTATTGGAAGATAGGTTGGTGACTAGCTCAGCAAAAGCATACTGTAAGCAGTAACAACCCTGAGACTAGGAGATGAAAAATTTGAGAATCGATGGTGAAGGGAATGAGTAGGGAAAGAATGCCAAACCCAATTAATGATCAAAGGACACCCAAAAAAAAAACTTTCTTAGTAACTGTGAGATTGTTGGCAATTTAAATAGAGATTTATATTGTTAAGTACTTACCTCTATTTTGGAATGCCCAAAATAGAGACAACATCATAAATGCGTGTTTCGCCAGTGCGAACACGGAGTAATAAATACGTACTATTATTATTACACAGGTAGGTTACCTTTGCGCTTTGCCAACTGCTCCTCAATGTATTTCATCATCTCCTCATCTTCATCCCGTTTGTTCGTCTCCGCGGAGAACTGCGTGCCGATCCCAGTGTCATATGCGTCATCCACTTGCTTCACTTTACCGCTTTTCAACGCTTGCATGTTCACCATGCCGCCAGCTTTAACTTTAAAAGGGTCTTTAGCTGTGATTTCATCTTCCAAAGTGGTTTTTTGTCCAGTCGTCAGTGCAACGATACTAACGCCATTGGGCCTTTCTCTAAGCTTCTGTAAGATTTTGGTCTCCTCTAATTTCGCTAAGATTTGTGCCTCGTCATCAGAGTCGTCGTCTTCTTTAACTCGCTGTCGCAAGTTCTTCTTTTTTTTCGGCTTGAATTTGATATTTTCTTCGCCAGTGTTCGGAGCGAGCGTCTCATGGTCCTCCATTGAAAATATGTTGGATAATGGGCAGAAGAAAATACGAGATTTACTGTTTTACCACAGCGAATTAGTTTTATTATGATGCATGCAACTGCTCCACAATGTGAATTACTACTTCGTGCAGCACAAGTGCAGCACAAATAGCACAAATCACAAATTATTTCACATATAATGACAAATCAACGTGTCGGTCGTAGTCACAGATTAGAAAGAAAGGACCAAAGACTACAATCCCTTAAGGACTAGCTTGCTACATATCTCTGATCTGTGGAAAGGACCCAGAGCAGAGAGTAGGGATGTGTAATAATCAATTAATAAAAAAAACGATTTTAGTTAGCGATTGTAATATTGCAAATAATTGTTGAATAATCTATTTCTTAAAATTTATTTTTATCTGCCACACTCCGACATTTAAGTCTGGCCGTAGCGCGAAATGCTATTAGATCGAATTAAAATTAGGTACATTAACCGGTTTCACATCCGAATCAAACTTTTATATCGCTGTGCCTCTAATAGGATTAAAATAAGATGCTTTAAAATCCTGGAGAAGCTATGGGGAGCTTATACCAAACTGACACAGTTGTCGTGTAAGCACCTTTTGGTACCGGCTTCTTCAGCTCCAGCAGAGAGATTGTTCTCGACAGCTGGCGCCATATTAAATAAGGCCAGGAGCCGAATATTATACAAACGCGAGCTTCTTATTCCTAAACTCATTGCCTACTAATTTCATTTTTTTTTATTAGAATAGTTTGGTGTTATGTTGATTATAAATTCTAAAACTTTAATTTGTGTTGATTTGTATATATATATACTTCTTATTTCTGTAGTTTATTTTAAATTAATAATACTGTGATTAATACAATATTTTGGTGGTTATTTTGGAATTATAGGTCTACCAGAATCTCATGGCAAATGGGGAAATAAAAATTTGTTGTGTGCAATACTGGGGAAATTGGATTAAACGATCTTGATACTGTTTAATTTTTATTTATATATTTAGTCATTAATTAACATAAAGTATACTAGGTATGTGTATGAAATTGTTGTTATGCATCGGGTTCTTAACATAGGAAAATATGACAAAAAAAATAAATCCAATCATATATTACTTTATGTACTAATTTATTATAATGTTACGTACACGTACAGGGGTAGGTACAATTAATGCCGTTAAACGTGTAAAAAGGGTTTATTTCGCTCTCCACAAACTCGACAAATACACAGTACTAGTTCACTACTAGTACACTAGTTCACTAAGACTAGTTACACACAACAAGCACCGTTCCGAATCACTTAGCAGACTCGCAGTATTCCAATATTATCGCTCAGGTCACTGGTATAATTGCTTTTCGTTCGCTTACTTGAGTTCCGTACACAAAATGATCAAAATGATCCTTTTTGATTGGCATTTAAAATATTCAAAACCTGTCTCCTTAAGTATAAGTCTGTAAAAAATAATAAAATTTATCATGTTACTGAAACGATAGCTTAGTCAATCATCAACATCAACATCAGTCTAAATACTCGTACGTCCCACTGCAGGGCACAGGCCTCGTCTTACGAGTGAGAAGGATTATTACTTAATATTTTTCTTACCTCAGAGATTCTCTCCCTCCGTTGAAATCAATTTCTTGTCGAAGAATTTTTAACAGTTTTATTTCTGTTGGAATTTCCTTCCGAACTGTATAAAATTCATTTACTTTATTCCTTATCAACTGTAAATCGAAACTCTCCAAGTTGATTTTCTTCTTCCCCGCTCTCCTCTTTTTACCAGGCGTGGAAAATACACCATCGTTCGATGTGCACTCACCTATGATTCGCCGTATAGTAGTACTGAAAACCCCTATAAAGAAGCTATAATTAAGTAAGATAAATATAAAATAAACTAAAAGTATCAAAACAACTCAGTCCAACTTACCGGTCAACTCTACGACGCGCTTTAAAATCAAAGATTGAGTTTGATTTACGCCTTCTTCTTCCCTTATTTTACGATACACATTGAAAACAATATTTCTCGCTTGAGATCGAAGTGGCTTTTTCGACATTTTCACAAAAACAATAAATTGCCAAGAAGATATCACAAAATCTCAACAGCGGTTGACAAACCTTGTACTTTGATTTGGCAGGTGACAATTGACATTGCCATATGAAAATCACATTTTTTTATATTTTTTTAATGCCATGAGATTCTGGTAGACCTATAATTGAAAACATGAGGAAAAAGTAGATTATTATTAAAAAACCGATTATTGATAAATCAATTTTTCATGGTAAATAAATATCGTTTAATTAATAATCGACTTTTATGTCGAATGTCACATCCCTACCAGAGAGTAAGAAAAGCAAACGAACAAACATGAATCAAGCGCCATAAAAAAAAACATGAATCAAACCAAAGAAAAGAAAGATATAGGTATGTAGTCTATGGTCGTGGGGTCCAAATAGGTAGCTACCCCCTATCTATTTGGACCCCACGACCGGTGTACAACGTGTGAGGTACAAAGACATAGAGAAAAAAAAGCAGACAAGATCATAGAAATAGGATCTCATGGCAAGTTTTTTCTTCTTGCTTTCGCAGCGTATCGGTTTTTAGTTCAACCGGCGGCACACAGAAACTGGCATCTAGTTTTTCTTTGTACCAAACATAATTAGTTTCAGAAGTTGTGGTGGATTATTTACATTATCTACTACGAACCATATTGCTGTTTGTGTAACAACGATATTTGAAATCCGTGTTGTGAAAATCATGAAAATATATACCTTTGCTTTGACTTCTGTATACTGTTACTGTCCCTTACGAATGTCTGCAATATTCGTACTTTTCCATATTATGGAACAGAATGCCTCAAGGTTCAAGATTTGAATCATGTCTCTATGAAAGAGACGTAGCTACATACGAGGCATGCCTTTTAAGTTCTGTCGTTTCCATAATTCCCGGCAATTTTGAATTTGGAACTGTTCTATATTCGAATGTGTTTAAATTTCGAATCTCAAAACAGTTGAATGTATTAGGATTAATGTTATTGTTTAGTCACAGCGTCGATTAGAATCTGTCAGGTTACGTACGAAAATGAATCTTTCTAAGGAAAATGTTCGTGCAATAATTTTCTACAACTTTAGAAGAGGCCTGACACGGCTTCAGTGTTTTGAAGAGCTAATATCTGTGTTCAGGGATGAAGCCCCATGTCTGCAGACTGTCGAACGCTGGTATTTAGAATTCCAGCGTGGACATACTAGTGTTAGTGACAAATCTCGCGAAGGTCGCCCAAAATCTGCATTCACTGAAGATAACATCATTGGAGTGAGACAACTAATTCTCGAAGATCGTCATGTGACGTATCGAGAGATAGAGGCTCTATTAGGCATCTCAGGGACAACCATTCAGAAGATCTTGCATGAAGCGCTTGGTGTAAGAAAGCTAGTTTGCCGTTGGATACCGCATCTGCTTTCCGACGATCACAAGGCGGCCCGCGTCAGATGGTGTAAGAAAACTCTGCAAAGGTTCAACCGAGCAGAGTCAAATCACGTCTACGACATCATCAGTGGTGACGAATCTTGGATCTATGCCTACGATCCTGATTCCAAACAACAATCTACAATCTGGGTCTTTCAAGACGAGCCAAAGCCGACTAAAGTTGTTCGTTCTCGAAGCACTTCAAAGAAGATGGTGGCCACGTTCGTTAGAAAAACCGGCCATGTTGCGACTATTGCACTTGATGATCGTAGAACGGTTAACGCAGAGTGGTATACCACAGTTTGTTTACCACAAGTCATCGCCGAACTTCGAAAATCTAACTCAAAGCGACGCATCATCCTGCACCACGACAATGCAAGTTCACACAGCGCTCGTCAAACGATTGAGTATTTGAAGCAGGAAAAAGTAGAAATTCTTGACCATCCTCCATACAGTCCTGACCTAAGCCCTAACGATTTTTTTACATTTCCTAAAATTAAGAAAAGTCTTCGTGGTCAAAGGTTCCAGTCCAGTGAAGAAGCAGTCGACGCTTTCAAGTCAGCCATTTTGAACACCCCCACTTTAGAGTGGAATAAATGTTATAATAACTGGTTTGAGCGAATGGAAAAGTGTATTAAGCTACGTGGTGAATACTTTGAAAAACAATAAAAAGTACTATAAGGTTCTAGTTGTGTTTTTTTCTTCAAACGACAAAACTTAAAAGGCATCCCTCGTATTATAAGAGTATAGACTCAACATAAAAGTCGAAGTAAGTTTCGGAAGAATGATAAGTATCGAGGATCAGCAATTCATTTGACTGTAAAAATGTAGTAGTATTATGTTATTCAAACATAGGCTCTTATGAGATATAATGATGCATCCGCTGCAATCCGTGCAGGTAGACACGTAGCAGTGATAGCCGATTAGTTAGGAACGCGTCTGGAGTGCACAAGGTCATTGGTTCAATCAAACCCTGTGTTCAAACCCCGGCCGTCCCACTGAGATTTTCGAAATCTATGTGCGAATTAGTAATGGAACGTTTCACCTATGAAAAATCATATTATATAGGTTTTGATAAGTAGCACTTACTACGGACTTAGGTAGAAATCGTTAAAATTATAGCTATGCGATCGGCGCTGTCACTGTTTTTATGATAAATCAACAATCAGTGATTTCAAAGAATTACGTGTCATAGTGAAAATTCAGTATAAATAAAATCATTTTAGTGAAAAATTACAGTTAAATATAATTGATAGTAGCAATCATTTCCTAGTGCAAATCACTGTGCGAATGATTAATTTCGCAGTTTCGCAGACTTGACAGTTCTCACTGCTCATTAGTCTATGGTTCGATGTTCCAGTGCTTGATTCACGTAGTATTGTATTCTCTTTGCATGATTCCCCCCTCCCCATTCCTTTTGAGGCGGTCTCGCGCGTTATCTAAAAATGATAAATAGAAATGTGATAATACCACTGATAAACAAATATTTTGCAGTGGCAAACATACAATGTAAAAACAATACAAAATCTTTATTAAGTGTTCGATTGGTCGCACAGAGTACCGTGAGCAGAGATCACTTGCGGTTGTGATAACTGCTAAGTTTTTAATGAACTTTGTTCCTTGCAGCAATAAAATAAACTAACCAGTGATGTCTGAAATTATATTTTTACAATCACCACCGCCTAAATTTGAAGATGTTCAGAGGATTATATTTAGTGGTGAAGCTTTAGAATTCTTAGCACGTATTCATAAACATTTCGATGTTGAAATTGAACAGCTTTATAAGAATAGATTGATGCGAGCTGTGGAAACCCGTACCCAATCAAGTTTGGACTTCAAGAAATCGCCAGAGAGGGATGATAAGACGTGGAATATATCTCCTTTGCCTTCTAGATTACAGTATGTATCATCCTAATTCCTAAATTTAATTATTATTCATTTATTCAAATACATTCAATCACATTTTTATACTATGAACTTAATTTAGTGGTTGACAAATAATAGTCTGCCTGTTACAATATCTTTGCCTAGCTAATTACAATAATGGCAATTGTTTTAAATTTAAGAAAAGTAATAATTAAATATGTTTTAAAATGTTATTGCCAGTGGCGGATTTACCAGTAGGCTGAGTAGGCTGAAGCCTAGGGCGGCAGAATTTTGGGGCGGCAAATTTTAGCCCCGATTTTTTTTGCGACCAAATAGAAATCAAAAAGATTTCTGCATGACGGTTTCCTGGGGTTTAACAGATAGAACTCTGCAAAAAAAATTGTCGATGACTTTTTTACGTGCAATTTCAACGAAATTTTTAGATTGTAAAAATAATCTAGGATATAAAAATTGTAGAGGCAAGGGCGGCAAAAACTTGACAGCCTATGCCTTGGAAAATTGTAAATCCGCCACTGGTTATTGCTAAGATTATCTTGCTAAACTGTGAAGACAAATAATAAAGAATCTAATTAAACTCTAAAGATGTACAAAGTCCACCAAGGCAAGCATGTTTATGCATGTTAAGCATGCATAAGTCTGCATTCCCCTCGCATTGAGAGGGGGTTTTTTCACAGTACGGCTACAGTATGGTGTTCCTTAAAAATCTTTGAAAATATTAAATACCTTTTATTAGGTTTGTATTTATTTTATAAAGGTGATTTATTGATTAGACTAATTAAATTTACACGTGGTAATGTCTCTTATTAATAGAAATAGAAAAAATATATATTCAAATTTTTGTCCTATTTCCTATTTCTGGAAATACTAGGGTATATCATGAATGTAGACACTTTAGAAATATTCCCAATCTTCCTGGTAATGGCACCATATGACTTGTATATACATTTTGTATTTTAGGAACCGTCACCTAGATTTAGGAGATGTATCAGCCTCCAACACAGCTCATTTTGTGTCTGCACTCAATGAGGATGTACAAGGTATCCAAGTGGACTTTGACGATGGCCACTGTCCCACGTGGAGGAACCAGCTGCAAGCCTACCAGAACATTAGACTGGCTGTGCTCGGGAAACTCCAGGGAGCGCCGGCCACAATCTCAATGTGCCCAGTACTGATGTTACGCCCAAGAGCTTGGAATATGATTGAACATAATATTCTAGTGAGTATCTACTGTTAAAACAAAAAACCTTAAACACACTAAAGGACCATTTGGCACAATGTTTCCCATTCATCGTCCTCTCACTGCACCCAGTGGTTCTAGGTTCGATTCCCACCAAAGCAAATTACGGTAACAAAGTATTCGTAATTTCCCATTGGTCTTAGATCAACCCCAGTCCATCACTACATAGTATAAAAGAAAGTATTTTATTGCACCCATCCGAAGCCAGGACGGGTCGCTAGTTATACTAATAATATGTTACACATTGTGCAAGTGTTACTTAGTTTGAGACTGTACATTTGGTGTATTTTTTTTAATTTGCTAGACCATAACCACAATCCACATGCAAGAATGAATTTTTTGCCAATGCCGAACAGACTCTTTTGCCACTGACCAACATGCTATGACTGGACGATTCCTTGGTGGTTCAGAGCCTGATTCATTCACAGGTTCACAGGTCATTCATTGGTGCCGTGCAGTGTTAAGAATTAGAAAAAAAAGTTTGGACCAAAGATATTGTTACTTTGATTATAACAGACTATAAAAAAAATCTGTATAGACTTAAACTTACTATTTTATGATTTAAAATGGCTTTCTAATGTGACATTGGATGATTGTTATCATAGCTAATAAGTTTGAATGAATTGCGTCAAGAATTTCTAATCAACAGCCAGCATTATATGCATTAAATGATAATAGGCTTGTTCCTTAATACCTTTAAGGAAATTATGTATCACAGTAGGCACTGCCAGCATTCCACCTGCAGATAGTGGAAGTAGCAAGTAGCTATGATGTTATGTTAGAATTATTAAAATCAAAAACTTTAGAAGTTATGGCACTTGGATGGATGGACAGATGGATGGACTGGATGATCTAATAAGGGTTTTTCATAGGGAATATGTAACCTTAAGAATTGACTCCCTGGAGCCGACCGTTTTAGATGCTGCCGAAAAAACATAGCATGTTATGTTGTATCGATATCTTTTTCTAAAGAGAGAAATATAGAGCATAATTACGTTTCTACCGTCTTTTATATGGCTTTAATTAATACATGCTTCATGTGAATGTTATTATTATTTTAGATCGACGGAAAAGAAGCAATCGGTCCTCTAGTCGACTTTGCAATCCTCATGTTTCACAACGCAAAAAAACTCTACGAAGCAAACAGCGGTCCCTGCTTCTACCTGTCCAAGCTCGAAGGAGCTTCTGAAGCGAAACTGTGGAACGATATATTTGTGTGGACCCAGAAGGAACTAGGAATCCCGCAGGGAACGATCAAGGCTTGCGTGTTGATTGAGAACATAGTATCCAGTTTCGAGTTAGAAGAGATTCTGTATGCTTTGAGAGAACATTCGTTAGGGTTAAATTGTGGAATTTGGGATTACTGCGCGTCCATCATTGCTAAGTTTGGTAAGTAATACTGATCCATATCTTATGGAACAGAGTACGTACGGTATGGGTTTCTCCTTTCCCATAGGGGTAGGCAGAAGTTGATTGTAGTGCATCCATAAAAAAAAATTAGTACCAAGTTACTTCTTATAACATCAGCTAGCTGCCTGTGAAAGTCCCGTCAACGTTACCGAGATTAGCCGAAACAAACAGACAGACAGACAGGCAGACAATTTTATTAATTACTTACTATGGATACACCTACTTAGATTAATTTTACACCCAGGGGACGGTACCTATATTCACACACAACGGAAAGTTTCCGTATCGATAACAACATCTTCTAATGCATTTGTAAAAAAAATATGAAAGCTGTCGTTTCGACATCGGAAACTTATCGTCAATTGAACGTAGCTTTGCAAAATGGAACCAACCCACACACACTTCTCCAAACTAAAACCAACCTAGAACCACTAACACAAGGTTGTCTTCTCTACAGAAATTCATGTGGGTTGATTGCGTGCCGCAAGACTATATCCAATTGCAACTTAACCCCCAGGTGACCGCGAACAGTACCTGCTGCCCGACAGGAACAAGTACGTGAGCATGGAGCGTCACTTCCTGAACAGCTACCTGCAGCTGGTGGTGGGCGCGTGCCACGCGCGGGCCGCGCCCGCCACGGGGGGGATGGCGGCCGCCATGCTGCCGCCCGGCGCCGACACCACTAGCAGAGAGTGAGTCTCCTTTACTTTACAGACCCCCATATATATATATATAGTGCGATCCATCGATCTGCTGATAAATATAAATTGAAAATTTAAAAATCCCCGATGTGATGATTTTTAACTACAAAAGAGGTGATCATTTTACAGTACACTCTCGATCAGAATACCTTTCTGACTAAAAAATAAAATAAAATCGGTTCATCGCTTGGGTGCTGTGACGCTCCAGACAGACACACCGATACACATGTTAAACTATAACACCCCTCTTTTTTGTCGGGGGTTAAAAATCGTGATGATTGATGGCTTCAATTTTGCCGCTCATACACGGAGCGACGGTTCGATGCGATCGAGCGATAAAAACGGAACGATAATAAGACGTAGTATTATAGTGCCCAAATAATTGCATGACCTCGTAGTCAGACTGAGACAAAAATCCAATTGTCGATTGCAAAGAGCCATACACCGATTTATCGTTACGATAAATCGACAGTGTGTGGCTCTTGGTTGCGCGTTGATTAAGTAAATCGTTAACTAAATTGACACACACTATCGATTCGTCGTTTCGATCAGTTTGAAACGACGGATCGCACCGTATATGAGGCCTTTTAGTCCCATAATGGTCCTAATTCTGTTGGATATCAATTACGACCCCACATCCCAAATCCCCCTTCAATTGGACAATATCCAAGCAATACCATGTAACTGTAATTAGTGGTAGAGTCTACTAGAGTAGTACTAGATTAGTAGTACTAGTCTCATAAAAAAAAACATCGATTAAGGCTAAGGCGCCCGCGAAGTTCAAATTTTTTGAGGTTTTTTAGATTTTTTTCAAAATCTGACAATAATAAAAGGCACATTTTGTAATTCGCGAAAAAGACCGTGTGCAGTGCATTTATTAATATTTCCAACTTACTCTAAAACATTTCAAGAACGACAGCTATCCAGATAATCTGGCAACTTTTGTATATTTAGTGATTTACTAGTATCATATCCACCGTGATAATATATAGAGTAAAATAAATGTATTAATAAACGCACTGCATACTGTGTTTGTCGCAAATCACAAAATTTTGTCTGAAATCTTTTCAGATTTTGGATAAACTATAAAAATACTCGAAAATTTTGAATTTCGCGAGCTAGACAGGCGCATTCACCTATATGACGGCAGGAAATGTAGCAGGGCGGACGCCATATTGGCGTGACAAAGACGACAGGCCAAACCAAGCATCATCTATTGAGCTGATTTGTTTGTCCCTTATTGGGTTTTAATATGTTTAGGTCAAAGGCGATAATTGCAAAGATATTGGAGGCGAAACTGAAGGAGATAGAATGCGGGGTGGACGGGTTTATGGTGTACGACTCCCGCGTGGTGCCGCACGCCAATGAGGTGGGTATACATTATTGTCACAGACTAATAACACAAGACACCGCTTAAGTCCACTATTGTATGAGAATGCAATCGTCATAAGTAGGCGGGGTAGTATGTTTGGCCCGTTCAAGGTTGAAGCATGAATGGATCAATCAATACAAATACAATATCAATCAGGAGATAATGCATTATGTCCTGTTATGCGAGCGGGGGGGGGGGGGGGGTTCGCTCAGCTATGTGGCGTCTATGACTTATTGGTCTGTAATATTATGTACAATCATCATGATATGTACTTCGGTTTTATAAGTTAAGGTAATACCTGAGCTTTGTCCGAGAATCTTGTTTCTGTGGCAATCAGTGCATATACATGGATTCATATTTCATACAACGCCTCTTATTCTGACGTTTGATTAAATTCGTGCGGGTTCCAAGACTCATAAGCTTTTACCCGGGAAACGTCGAGGGTCAAACCGCGGCGTGTTGGTTGGACTGAATGTTGATCCAATTTTACCGGAGCAAGAGTCGAGCTGTCGAGCGAGCCTAGTCTCATATAAAGAAGCCAATAGTGTCCCTTTGAAGGCAAATACCTCCCATCTCTTTCTGACCATGGCGTAGCTCTCTCAAACTACTCGTTTATCATCACTAATTAGGTATTTTATTTGCTTCGACAATGTAGATTACGGTTACATAGTAACGGACAATGTTACCAGTAAAATCCTTAAGAATTTTCTTGCAAAAAAATTAAATACAAATATTTTTTTGCTTTCAACTCTAACAATGGGATAGTTTACGGAAACGCGGGCGAGATAAATTAGACTTTTTATTAGTTTAAAATTAATGGAATTTACCGTTGAGGACTTCATTTTTTATATATAATTTAAATAAGCCTTTTTGTCGACCACTGTGACTTATTGCTATCACTCATTCTTCTCTCGTGTTATATGGACTTGCGACAATTTTTGCTCAACGCTACTGAAAAAAAACTGCTTGAAACCTCGGATTGTTATCTTGAATTTTACGTAGTTAAGTACATAACCTATTCTTAAAAATGCAAGTCTCAATTTTGAGTTGCGTTTAAAAATTCGTCGAATTCGAATGTCATGTAGTGTCCGCGAAGGCTCTCTAACATCATAAATATCTATTCGCGAGATCTAAGCTAAGTTTAGACTATCTTCTTCTTCTGACAGACAATACACAGCCTAAACCAGCCTTATATTATTAGGAAGATGTGCACTATGAAAGGATATTTTTAAATACTTCCCCTAAGTGGGTTTAATAGGGGATGAGAGTTTGAGACACATGCCTGGCTAGTTCAGTCATATTTTTTATTGTTGTCTGGTCATTATGTCCAATCTCTTTCATTTTTTTTCACCTCAGCCATTATTTTCTCATTTTCTCATCTATCAACCGGAAGTCGTCCATTGCTGGGGTCGAAGTCTGTTAACCGCTCGACTTACCACTCGCCCAGCCGTGCCGACCGATTTCTAGTAGAAATCAGTCGGCAGAGTATGGTTAGTGGACTTCGGAATGTGATCAAAACTGATGTGCTACTCTTAGCACCGATAAAATTGATATATCGCGATTCGTGACATTCGTATTGACGAATCCTACTCAAAATTTCATCTTTTTTTTGTATAACGTCTGAATGAACGATAATTTTGTATAGTTCGTTTAGTAATCGATACGACGGTAATAATTTGGATTTTAGAGTAGTATTCTTCAATACGAATGTCACGGTATACATATGGATTATCGTTGCTAAGAGTAGCACCCCTTGCGTATTACGAGTCGAGCGAGATTCGACCGGTTAACAGACTTGTTGCCCTTAAACATGGGCCTTCCCTAATTACTTTCCCACATCACGGTCCGGCCCTCCGCCCCACGCCTGTGTAATTCCACAATAATCCTTATTTATTATTGCAATTAAAATTACAGCTTTGGAAGAAAAGCGGCGCGACGCCCAATCAGATATCGAAGAAATTCCAAGTGGACATAACACCTCAAGACTTGCTGGCGATACCAAGCGGCGGGGTGACCCTCCAGGGGTTGAAGCACAATGTAGCCATCTCGATACTATTCATTTACTACTGGCTGGCCGGCATCGGACATTTCTTCTACAGCGGCAATGTAGAAGATTCCGCTACGGCTGAAATATCCAGATTCCAGATTTGGCAGTGGATAAGATTCTCTGTAAGTTAATTTCAGTATAGTTTAGGCTTGTTTCAGTGGAGGCGCGGATCGGAAGGAAACCATTCGTACCAAATCGGGTGTCCCGATATGATAAGGTCATTTTAAATGTAAAGTGAGTTTGTATGTGTGTATTTTTCACGCAAAAACGGCTGGAAAGATTTGGATGAAATTTGGTACACAGGTATACAACCCTGGATATATTATAATATCGATAGAGCAATACTATAGATAGTACATAATAATAATAAATAAATATCGCCAGACTGACACTCCAACTGTATGGTCCTAAACTTTTGTACTATGGGTACCTTACAATGGACTGGGGCGATCCCAGTGACACCCAGACCTGGGCAAATTATGAAAAGGTCATTTCCGAAATTTGCCCCGGCAGGAATCTCACCCGCAACCACCACGTGCAGTGAGCCGAGCGGCCTACGATCGAACTACTGCGCCAAGCGGTCGTCATAGTATCGACGGTGATTGCATTAAAACACGCTACTATAGTGATACTATCGGTATTATGACTAGTTTTAGAGTTTTAATATCGAGAGTTTGAATGGACTAATTTAAATTGACGAATCCTACTAATATTATAAATGCGAAAGTTTGTGAGTGTGGATGTATGTATGTTTGTTAATCCTTCACGCAAAAACTACTGAACGGATTTGGACGAAATTTGGAACACGGATAGATTATAACCGGGATTAACATATAGGATACTTTTTAACCCGATAATCCCGAATTTTTTGCTAAGTTAAAATACTACGCGGATGAAGTCGCGGGGCACAGCTAGTAGGGTATAAAATTAAGTATCAATTTCAGCCGACTCTCGAAGACGATCCCAAGCACCGCGTCACAGCCAGACTAGTCGAGAAAACGGCCTCGTCGTTCGCCGCGCACGCGCACAAGAACCTCTGCCGGTCCAGCGCCGAGCGCAAGCGGCTCACGGCCGCCCGGTACATGAGTCTCGAGCTGTTCCTGAGCAGGAACCCGCCGGAATTTATCACCAGTTATTTAAACGACAACCACAAGTTCAGAACCTTACATAATAAAGCTCTATTGAGTAATTTGTAGAGTAAGTATTGTGATATTGGTGCCAATTCTGTTGTGTCAAATTTAGTTCTAAAAGTATTTCGGATGGCTAGAAAGTTTAGTTTAGTCAACCAGCAGAATCAGCACCATTATATGAGTTCCTTGTTATTAAATATTGATATTATGACATGCTCGTGGAAGAAGTTGTATTATACATATATGTATTTGGAGGGAGAACATATTAATACTAATGCGGTGGATATCTTGAATTAAATAAATCTAGGGATTTGTTGGTCAACTGATCGTGTACCTTATAAGGGATTGGTGAAAGGCAGCTTTTCATGATAGAATGCTATTGTACCTAATAAGTGTAAGACAAGAAAACTACTCAAAACATATTTTTGTAAAACATTTACGAACGCAAGCTTCTTAGATGTAATATTTTACAGAACTTTCTGTTATCCTACTAATATTATAAATGCGAAAGTTTGTGAGTGTGGATGTATGTATGTATGTATGTATGTTTGTTACTCCTTCACGCAAAAACTACTGAACGGATTTGGATGAAATTTGGAACACAGATAGATTATAACCGGGATTAACATATAGGATACTTTTTAACCCAATAATCCAATACTACGCGGATGAAGTCGCGGGGCACAGCTAGTGTGTACATATGTTGGTACCTTGTAATATAGTTGTAATCGACTTTTATCTACTCTGTGATATTGATAACACGACTCCAAATATTTACAATTATGTTATTTATTGAATAATTATTAAATTATGGGTTAAAACACTTCTTTTTTTTCGGTAAACATTAGTTGATAAAAATAGAAGAATAATACCAAAATTTTAATGTAAATTATTTATTTTCTTAACATTTATCTCAAAAATATTGACAATTTAATAATATAAACTTAATAGTTGGTTTGATTGCTGCTGAACACCGTACAAGCTAAAGCTGGGTTAAATAAACTTACATAAGTGTCGAAACATCAGCTCTGCATTTCAGTGACAAAATTTGTGATGTTAAAATTCTGACAAACATTACAAAATAAGCGAATGACTTCTAGATGCAGTCCAAACGTGACCTTAAGAATAAAAAAAAATGTTGAATATGATTTGATTACAATACTTTCAAGCTGCGTCAATACAATATTACAATAAACCTTGAATAATCAATTTTATAACGTCATAATAAAGTTATGAATTGAAAAATATCACACCAGCCTACCTCTGTGGGTTTTATTATTTACATTATTTAATTATTTAAGTTCATTATTACTAGTACCGATATGTGAATACATAGTTTTCTTCACCCGAAATTAATAAATAAAAAAACTACTTAAAACATAATTATTCGTTTACCAAGATTTCAAGTCTCCATATTTAAATCTATTTATTTGGAATGGTCTATCTGTATATGTAATATATAAATGAATCTCTATTGCCTTGGTCATCGCATCACGCGTGAACGGATGTAACGATTGCGCTAATTCTTTTTTTGTTGTGTTTTTTATTGCCAGAAGGTTCTTGTGAAAGAAAAAAAAGTGGAAAGTTGAGCGGAACAATTCGAATTCAATATTGAAAGTTAAGACAGGACAATGTCTGTCGGGTCAGCTAGTATTTTATGAAAAGAAATTTGTATGTACCCTATTTATATTTATTTACTATATTCAGCTCATAATTTACATGACAAGCTTTTAGTCCTTGCATAACTTAATTTGGATTAAAAGCAGGAAAGATTCATTACGTATGAGGCTTGGTTCAGTACTCAAAATTTCAGTACATATTGTCTTATCCAATAAGGAGGCATCATAACAGCCTCACTACAATCAAGCCCAGAATAGTAAACATTTTTAACATGAAGTTTGAATGGATTCTTCATTTATATAATTGTGTACATCTCCTTATCCTTATAGGCACCCATCATTGATGTAAAATCGAATGTTCATGAAATCGAAAATTACTGTGAAAGATACCTGCTTTACTGAACACTGAACACCGTTCAATGCCAGGCAAAGTTATTAAATCCAGATTGATTTATCTATTTTTAAGCACCGATTAGTCCAGGGGATGAGGACATAACGTCACATTTATCAATAGAACTTCCACTTTCAACCCATTTTGGAGCCACATTTTCATTTCACAACTCGCTTCAAACAAAGATTTTACTAGGACCACAGTCGAGTTGACTAAAAAGTCTGTTCTTTATTACACTTTTTTGGGAGCCGTCCATGATATAATTGCGAGTATTCCGAGTACGTTCCTGAGAGTAGTGGTGGCGTGGTAGTGGAGTGGCAGTGCGGGCCGCTAGGAGAGCGTGCAGCGGGAGGCGGGCTGGTCGCCTCCGCCGCCGACACGCTGGCGGGCGAGCGCGCGCGCCAGCGCCGTGTCGCGCGCGCGCAGGTCGCCGCCCGCCTCCTGCATGGACGCCGCCAGCGCACGCGCCAGGGCTTCGTCTTCACTCTGCAATTTGATAACTGACTTTACAGCTTGCGCGAGCTTTGGTACTGCACACGATCGAATGGCTACATACGTCAACACAGAAACCTTTACAACTTAGGGAACGTACACATTACAGTGTAATCTCACTAATCCGGCACTATTAAAAACCGGAGGGTGCCGGATTATTGGAACGTTCGGATTACTGGATTAAAGCATTTCATTGAGGGAATAAATGTATGTAATGTATTAAATTAACATGTAGGTACATAAATGTATGTGACATTTTTAACTATAAACTATTCTCACTTGAAAAAAACAAATATGTAAGAACGTTTTGAGGTTAGATTGCTAGTCGGCGACGCAGCGACCGAAGCGCAGAGGTATAGAGGGGCGAGGGAGGCGTGGGTGGAGAGTGCCGGATTATTGGACGTGCCGATCTATCGAAGTGCCGGATGAGTGAGATTATCTATACAAATAAATAAAATTGGAGTGTCTGTTTGTAATATCAAAATAACACCTTTTCACTAAATGCATATGAAAGTACATACGAAACCTATAGCAAAAACGTGATTTAATTTTTTTTTGTCTGTCTGTCTGTCTGTGTGTTTGTTCCGGGTAATCTCCGAAACGAGTGGACCGATTTTGACGGGACTTTCACTTTCACGGGACGGGAATTTGCCCTGGCCTGGGTGTTACTGGGATATCCCCTGGTTCATTGTACGGTACCCATAATACAAGCGCTGCTTAAATTGGGACCATAGAGTTGGTATGTCAGTGTGGCGATATTTATTTATTTATAATATTTTTTTTACTTACCATATCCCCTTGTACTTCCGAGAACGCAGTTACGGGTGTCGAAGTGGGTGTGTTGTTCTGTATTATCAGACTGTCAGTTGCTTTCATCCTGGCCATAGCTGCGTTACTGGAATAGACATATATAAAACAAATTAGCCTACAGTTAAACATACCTAATGCCTTTAGTGTGGGGATAGGCCTTAATGCTTTACAATAAGGTGCATATTCGGCTACTTTTGAATGCCGAAAATTTCACACGATACTTTAACCACACAACCACAGCTGAGATAAGATTAGTTTATAGAGGGCATTACTGGCTTGCCCTTTATGATCATTTTCGCATGGCAATAGGAACTCCATCAAATTGAGTATAAAATTGAATCGTGAGTAGGCTTTTTTGACGACTGCTTATTAGTGGTTCGAGCTATGACCACTCAGCTCACTCCGGGTGATTGCGGGTTCGATTCCCGTCGAAGCAAATTTCGGATATGACATTTCGCAATTTACCCTGATCTGGGTGCCATTTGGGTCGCTCCCAGTCCATTTTAAGATACCCATATTTTAAGCGATGCTTAATTTCAGACTATACAATTGAAGTGTTACGCCCAAAATTAATAATTTATCTTGTATCCATGATAAAAATCAATCTTGGATCGCTGCATATCGTTTGATCGATCTCCTACAGCGTGCCAGAGCCAATTATGGTTATTGGCAAGCTTCTCCCAAATGAGGGATTGCAATATCAATCTTGGATGAAAAATTTAGATCAGGGTTGATTATATTATTGATTTCAGGGGATTTATAGTGCATATAGAGGATATACATACGCGGCTTGTCTTCTCTTCGCCGCCAGCTTGCCCTGACAGGCGTGGTCTGTCGTGTGGCGGTGTCTTAAGCAGTAGTTCAGCGCACACTCGCCGCACACCAGCGGCACCATCTCTTTCGTCTTGCAACCTTTGAAGGAACACCGGTTTGTGAACACCTGGCGGGAGACATAAGCAATTAAATATTAAAAATTATAGTGGAATTCAGAACCTTATGTTAATATGAAGTGGGCTTAAAATAGCACTTTTGTTAAACTTATCAGTTTTATTGTATCAATAAGCTGTAACTAATGGACTACAGCTAATATATGGGCAGGCTCAACTAGGGTAGTACCAACCTCTCACAGAAGATCAGTTATAGTTACGATTTGTATGATGAATGAGAGAGCCAGAATATAAATGTAAAAGAGTTTACTTGTAACTTCACTGAGCATCACGCCAAAAGTGCTTAATAGATTTGAATGAAGTACAATACAGAGATATGTTATCTACTGCAATTAGATTTTTCTTTATTTACAATAGGTTAGGTAATTCCACAGTTAAGCCAAGCATTTGGTTTTGTGGAGTTATTAATAATATTATGCTATGCTTGGAGATAAATAAATAAATACATTAATTACTATAGTGTTATACTTATGTAATTCTTGGTAATTTCAAAAGGCAATTTACTGGAGCTATTATATTTATATTTAAATCTACGACCCTTTGTATTTATTAACTAAACTAGCTGAGCCCGCGACTTCGTTCGCGTGGAATTTAACTTAACAAAAAAGCCCGCTCCCGCGTTTAGAGCCTGCGCGACAGGACCCATTTTTTTTATTTTGTTTTTCTAAAATGAAAGTAGTCTAAGTTACTGCTTATAACATCAGCTGCATGCAACATCAGCTTAGAACAGACAGACAGACAGACAGACAAAAATTTTTTTAAACGCGTTTTTGTTATAGGTGTCGTATGTACTTTCATATGCATTTAGTGAAAAGGTGTTATTTTGATATTACAAACGGACACTCCAATTTTATTTATTTGTATAGATGTAGAGATGTATAGATAAGCGACTGGCGATTAAAAGAAAAATATAACAAATGGAAAAAGACAAGCCTGCTTGTTTTCTTGCCAGATCTTCCCAGTCGAGGTCGCGTTCCGATGCGGTTGTAGATATAAGACAACAATGTAAAATAGTCAATTTCTAAGTGCCCCTGTAGGCCTAAACAAATTCGTGAATCTTACTTTTTTCCTCCTCTCTTTGGCCGGATCTGAGGTGCATTGGTTGTCGATGTGCGCGCCGACGGCCAAATCCGGCGGCTCCCCGCGCCGGCCCGGCACAGGCCTGCCGCACAGCGGACACACCGGCACTTGCACGTCACGAGTGTCGGGCTCCGGGCATTCATGCTTCGCATATGCAAAGTGATCAGAGCTGTCATGGAGTAAAACTTTATTAAATTAACATAATAATTTACAGCAACTCTAATTAGAGGAATGTTAAATTTTTACGCCTTACATATGTGCAAGATGTGCCAGAATATACCGCCATAATATAATACCTTCCATACCATAATCCTACCAGAATATACCTTCATATTGCTAACTTGCACAAATATTACCATATTCTTATAGTAGTCTTCAAATAGCACAATTCACAATTCCTAGGGTACCTACCAATTAGCATTAGTTGACTACCCTAACTTGGGCATTATCCGAACAACCCTTCAAATAAAATAAAAAAAAAATGAGCCAAATTGTGGTATCTGGAGACTACTTTATAGAAGTACCTGCAATGCAAATGTAATTAATTTGGCCAATCTATTAATTGAATTAAGTCTTCAATATTTTTCGTTTGGTTTTTTCGTTTTACAGACAGTGTTACAAAGTATATGACCATTTCTACTTACCAGAACACTTCTTTACATCCACCACATTTCATAGGCAGGAAATCTGTAACAAGTAACCAATATTATTTAATACCATCCAACTCCCCCTTTTCTTTCTTATGGTTAAATTTGTGCAACTTCAGAGACCATGTAGTTTTACTACAGTACTTGTTGATGGTCAAACAGCAGCATTCTCAACCCTAGCTTACACAAGTAACATTGGTGGGAATTTGTGGCAGGACTAGTCCCATAAATAAGTAACCAATATTGACTCATTACACAATTGTACTGTGGCGTCGACCTCCTTTTTGATTTGTTTGCTGTTGGCAGGTGATACGTTCGATGAATTAATTTTGTAATTGGAAATTGTCAGATGGTAGATGTTTTGTGAGTTACTTCATTATACAGCGCTTAGCAAGAACGTTGGTTGTACTTATTTTCCCAAATTGGTGACCCCGACAGAAATTGAAGACATTTTTTTCTTGGTTTCATGCGTTTTGAACGAGTGGACCAGCAGTGCAGGCCCTCGCCTGCCTCCCTCACCTGCCTGCCTTTCCTGCCTGCCTTGCCTGTCTACCCTGCCTGCCTGCCTTTCCTGCCTGCCTACTGCCTGCCGGCCAGCCTGCCCGCTTGCCTGGTTTCCGGGTTGAAAAGAGGATTCGGAGCGGCGTAGCAGCACTACGCAAGGTTTTTCTTAGGGTGACAACGAGGTTTACGTAATACCTAGACAATAACGGCATATCTACGGCATCGGCCAATTGAGAGGTTAGACAATTTGAGGTGCTTTTCCTGGTGTTTTATTATCCTTTTACTGACAGTTTTTTGTTTTCCCGTTTTTTGTACAACTTTTGTTTTTTTTATGATGTTTTGTACAATCTTTCTCTATGGTTATTGATTGGATGTGTTTAATTAGTGTTAAATACGTGAATTAGAACTGTTTTATAAACCACTGTTCGCGACGTCACACACCCTACCACACTATGAGTGAGAGTGAACCCGAGTTTTGTGAGGCGACAGGAGGTAGTGCGATGGTAAACCGCGTAACAATTCGTACGCCTCCGTTTTGTAGGGACCGCCCGGCGCTGTGGTTCGCGAGCCTGGAAGCTCAATTCTTCATCAATAACTTGACAAAAGAACCAACTAAGTTCCACTATGCTGTAGCGCAGTTAGACACCAATTGTACGCGTGAAGTTGAAGACATAATTATGTCACCCCCGGAAGTAGATCCGTATACCAAATTGAAGGAAGCTATAATTTCTCGTTTTTCCGTTTCGCATGACGAAAATATTAGGTGTTTGTTAGAGAAGGAGCAAATCGGAGACAGGAAACCATCTTCTTTCTGTAGACACCTTCGATCGTTGGCGGGGAGGTCGTTTCCCGATGACGTTTTAAAGACTATTTGGATGAGCCGTCTTCCACGGTACATGCAGACGGTGCTTACTGCCCAGAGACTTCAAAGCTTGTCAGAATTAAGTGAGTTGGCTGACCAGTTGATGGAAATTAATGCTCAGCCAACTCAACATAGGGTTTGTGCGGTGTCGTCATCTTCCGCTGCGTCTGCCGTTGAGGACCCTCAGATGAAGGAACTGAATAAGAACCTAGAGCAGTTGACTCGTATGGTGGCTTCTTTGGTGAGCCGTGATGGTAACCAAAGAGGTCGCTCACGTGAGCGAGGTAATAACGGTAGCCGTAGACGCTCACGGTCGCGTAATCCGTCATTATGTTTTTACCATGATCGTTTCGCGGATAGGGCGCGGAAGTGTGTACCGCCGTGTAGCTGGTCAGGACCGCCTCCTAGTGGCGGAAACGGTGTTAATTCTTCGGTAAACTAGTAGAGCGAACGGTAACGGCGGCGTCCGATCGCTCAGTTTTAAGTCGTCGGCTTTTTGTAACCGATCGGTATTCAGGACGGAAGTTTCTTGTCGATACCGGCTCGGATCTATGTTGTGTACCTTTTAGTAGCACCCAGGGTTGTGGTAGGCAACATCAGCCTTATGATTTAATTGCGGCGAACGGCTCGGTAATAAAAACTTATGGATTAATTCCATTGAGACTAGATTTAGGGTTGAGGCGCGAGTTTTTATGGAATTTTGTTATCGCTGAGGTGGAGAGCGGCATTATTGGTTCCGATTTCCTGTCTCATTTTAATCTACTACCGGACTGCGCGGAAGGGAAGCTTCGAGATTGGAAGACTGGTCTGTCATCTTTCGCGGAGCTCCAACCGGCGAGCCAACCTAGCGTGAAGACGATTGCAATCCCGGACTCGCAATATTCCGCGGTCCTTCGGATGTTCCCTAGTATCACGCGTCCACCTGGTGCACTTCAGGAGCCAAAGCATACAACGATGCATTACATCTCAACTACGAACGGCCCACCAGTAACAGCCAGGCCGCGCCGTCTGGCACCCGCGAAGCTTCGCGCCGCCAAGAAGGAGTTTGAGGACATGATGAAGGTTGGAACAGCTCGTCCTTCAAGTAGCCCTTGGTCCTCTGCCCTGCATCTTGTGGAGAAAAAGGATTTGTCGTGGCGTCCTTGCGGTGATTATCGTGCACTGAACGCCCGCACCATTCCGGATAGATATCCAGTTCGACACATCGGTGACTTTGGTCAGAACTTGGCTGGCTCCACGGTGTTCAGCACCATTGATCTAGTGAAAGCTTATCAACAAATCCCTGTAAACCCTGACGACGTGTGCAAGACTGCAATAATTACACCCTTTGGACTATATGAATTTCCATATATGAGTTTTGGTTTGAGGAACGCCGGTCAAACCTTTCAGCGTTTCATCGACGAAGTCGTGCGTGGCCTTGATTTCTGCTTCGCCTACGTTGATGACATCCTTGTCCATTCTGAGAACCCGACCTGTCATGCTGCCCACCTGGAAGCGCTTTTCAAGAGGCTGCATGAGTATGGGGTAGTCATAAACACCACCAAAAGTGTTTTTGGGGCTGACGAGGTTACTTTCCTAGGGTATCGGATTAGTGCAGCGGGAACTCGCCCTCCGGAAGATAGAATCCAGGCCATGGTAAATTTCCCTCCTCCCAAGACTGTTCAGGGTATGCGTCGTTTCCTCGGTATGGCAAATTTTTATCGCCGTTTCATCCCAGATGCTGCTAAGTACCAGGCACCGCTGATTGATGCCGTTACTGCTATACAAGGCAAGGGCGCCAAGCCATTCGTGTGGACGCCGGTTTTAGAGGAATGTTTCGAAGAGTGTAAGAGGAGCTTGACATCTGCGAAAATTTTAGCCCATCCAGATTGCAGCGCCACGCTCGGGTTATTTACCGACGCATCGAGCACTCATGTTGGTTCCTGCCTGCAGCAGCGTGCGAGTGATGAGGATGATTGGCAGCCGATAGCGTATTTCAGCAAGAAACTGAGTCCCAAGCAAGCGGAGTGGCCAGCTTACTATCGGGAACTCCTCGGCGTTTATGAGAGTGTTCAGCATTTTAGGCATATTCTCGAAGCCCAGCACGCGACCATCTACACGGATCATAAGCCATTGGTTTACGCTTTTGCGCAGCGTAGAGAAAAGCTGCCTCCTGTCCAGTTGAACCAGTTGTCATTTATCAGCCAGTTTACTACGGACATAGTTCATGTTAAAGGCACTGACAACGTGGTTGCGGATGCTCTGTCTCGCATCGAGTCGATTTCTCTCGAAGAAGATTTTGCCGCACTGGCTATTTCGCAGAGTACAGATGGGGAGATGGCAGTAGCCCGTAGTAACTCGTCGTTGAAGTTGCAAGACATCATAATCCCTGGAACGAACGTGACAGTTACGTGTGATACTTCGACGGGCCGACCTCGTCCATATCTGACGTCTCCTTTTCGCAGAGCGGCCTTTGATAAGTGTCACAAACTCAGCCACCCTGGCGCGCGGGCTACCGCACGCATGGTGTCTGAAAGGTATGTGTGGCCAGGAGTTAATGCTGATTGCCATAGATGGGCGCATACTTGTCCTGAGTGCCAACGCTGCAAGGTTACTAGACATGTCACGTCACCTCTGGGTAGTTTCAACAGTCCGTCTGGAAGATTTAGACATGTGCACCTCGACATTATCGGACCTCTTCCGCATTCCAACGGTTTTAATTACTGCCTCACCGCTATTGATAGGTTCACGCGGTGGCCAGAGGCGTGGCCAATGAGTTCGATCACCGCTGAGGAGGTGGCGGACACGCTTGTAAACGGTTGGATTTCTCGTTTTGGCGTTCCCAGTTTATTAACAACTGATCAGGGGAGACAGTTTGAGTCCTCCCTTTTCCAGCGCCTGATGTGCGTTTGCGCCACGAAAAGGATACGAACAACCAGCTATCATCCGTGTGCCAATGGCATGGTGGAGCGCATGCATCGACAGCTTAAGTCATCTTTGATGTGCCACTCGACAACGTGGACTAGAGCGCTACCACTGGTGCTTCTCGGCATGAGGACGGCGTTCAAGGAGGACATCCGAGCTTCTTCCGCTGAACTTGTTTACGGAGAATCTCTTCGTTTGCCTGGTGAGTTTATAGCAACTCCGGACGTACCAAGAAGCCCCAACGACATAGCGGACTACGTTTCCGACCTCAGAAGCCGTTTAGACGCGTTACGACCCGTTCCTCCCTCGCACCACGCGCAACCGTCGGTTTTTGTATTTAGGGATCTAGCGACGGCAACGCACGTTTGGGTACGTGACGATACCGTGCGACGCCCTTTGCAACCACCATACACCGGACCACATCGAGTGGTAGGGCGAAAGGATAAGACGTTGACCGTAGACATTAGAGGTCGGGAGTCTACGGTCAGCGTCGACCGCGTCAAGCCTGCGTATGTAGAGGGAGGGTTGCCGTTTAGCCGCATTCCTTTTCCAGTCTCGCGCGGTACAGTGTTGGGCACCCCAACGTTTCAGGAATTACTTCCACCCATAGCCCCGCCTACTCCTGTTGTCACAAGATCTGGTAGGAGGGTTCGATTCAGAGATATTCTGGATTTGTGAATGCTCTAGCAGCAGGTCCAGCAACTGTAAGGTCTAGGTTTTAGTTTAGTTGTTAGGTTTTAATTGTTAAATTTTATTATAATTTATATTATTGTGTGTTATGTTAAGGGGGGTTTTCTTTCTGCGTAGGGGGGTGGTGTGGCGTCGACCTCCTTTTTGATTTGTTTGCTGTTGGCAGGTGATACGTTCGATGAATTAATTTTGTAATTGGAAATTGTCAGATGGTAGATGTTTTGTGAGTTACTTCATTATACAGCGCTTAGCAAGAACGTTGGTTGTACTTATTTTCCCAAAGTACAAAATGATTGCATAAATATAGGGTAGATTACCAAGTAGGAATAAATTTATGCTTATAGGGTCGTGTATGTATAAATAACAGCTCTTCTAGGAAGTAGGAATGATTAGTCGCAAATGACCTCCAGCAATTATTTCAATTTTCCTTTTCTGGAAATTTCAATATTACTTAAATTTAATTTCAGATTCAGAAATACAAAATAGTAAAAGAAATGTGAATGTATTACTAGCTAAAATAATAAAAGAGAAAGAGGTAGGAATGACAAAAATTAAGAAAGATTTGTTGAATTTATTGTTTATTTATAGGTACACTCACCAAGTTTGTTGCAGGATTTATAAGAACAATTTCTTCCTATATGAGGAAACTCCATGGTTTTAAATACTACAAAAAACACCTTTTCCAAATGTAGGACTTAACAGTAATGACGAAACAAAATTGTTACTCACTTTTATATCACGTATTGCAAAAGAAATATCAATTTTATTCGTCATCCACAATCGTCAACACATAAGGTCATAGACAAAGTGAATGACATGAGCATGACAGGCAAAATGAAATTGTTTGACATACCAACAAGAACTTTATACATGTGGTATTCTAAGCTTCTTGCATACCAACATTACATTTTTTTGACAATTATACCCTCTCACTTTGCTCGTCTTATAATTTGTGACCACAGCATAATGTTTAGAAGTCTGTGATTGTGACATTGTGTGGTGATCATGGATTTATATTGGATGTATAGAAGGCAGTAAGGCAGTTCCCTTTTTAGGTCATAGTTAAAAAAAGTACCAAGACGATGATATGTGTTATATATAATCTTCTTGGTCAAAGCTCAGAAGAAATAAATATGACAGCTGTTAGACAGTCAAATGTCTCTCATTGTTTAGTGTCATTTCGTTCATTAACGTCATCTATGACCTACGAAAAGGCTGATTACAGCTGGGACGGCGCATATTTCTTTAATTTCCGTCAATAAATCAGTAAAAAGTGATCCTTGCTGAGGATCACTAGATAAATCTGGGATTCGTAGAAGGATTCATAACAAAAATGAGTAAAATCATTCCTTCCGCCGCTAAACTTTTCTCTGGAAACACGATCACGGTTAGTCGAGATTTTATTTAAATTTTAAAATAAATGTGCCTTTCGAATGCCTTGTTTAATATCAAGTAATAGTAATCTAATTACGCCTTTCATTTTAGAAAGTGGCCGCCCCAGTGGTATCAACTCCAAGTGTAAAATACAGCACGAAGAAAGAAGCCACCTTTGAAATCAAGGTAATGCATATGTTTTCAAGTATTTCGTTCAAGTTGAGTAGATTACCATTGTGGTGCAGTGACACCACCAAAGCCGGCTGCTGTTTTTAATACAATTGATTAGATATAATAGTTTCTATAATTATGTAACCTAACCTTCAAGTGTCAAGTGTAAGAATGTTTTGATGTCACTTTGACGTATGATCACTCGCTGCAGCAGTGACAGTGTTTCAAGGACGCCGCTTTTAATCAGCTGGATTGATATTATGGTGTTTTGACAGATTAATTTGTAATATTGAATCATCATAATATAACCCTACTAGCTGTGCCCCGCGACTTCATCCGCGTAGTATTGGATTATTGGGTTAAAAAGTATCCTATATGTTAATCCCGGTTATAATCTATCTGTGTTCCAAATTTCATCCAAATCCGTTAAGTAGTTTTTGCGTGAAGGAGTAACAAACATACATACATACATACATTCATACATACATACATACATACATCCACACTCACAAGCTTTCGCATTTATAATATTAGTAGGATTCTCTGTCAGCAATAATGAGATTAGGTACATATTTATATTGAAGCACACAAGAATAGTCAATGAGATCTGACAAGATGTGCTAAAAAACATTATCAACACTTGCATATACTTGAATACCTATATACTTGCATTAAATCAAATCTTATTCCCCATAATATTTTGTGACTGCTTTAAATGTCCAAATGACTCTGAGGCTTATCTCACAGAAAGCTGCTTAATGTTCCATACGTAACCATCCAAAAAGTGACAGATAAGAAACTCTTAAACAGCTAAATCAAGGTTAAACATTTATATGGTTGTTATAGTCTTAATTTTAACTATTAAAGCTGTATTTCGTATGATCAGTGAGAGAGCCCAACCCAACACCTCCCTTCCCCTCTGTCCATCCTACTCCCCTTTAGGTTGGCAATGTGCAAGCAATGCCTTTGGTACTGCAAGCGTCTATAGGCTATGGTTGTTTACATCTTTATTACATCAGCAAAAAAATAATCATGTATCTATATGTACTGTTTAACAGCAGCGATAGCCGATTGGTTAAGCACGCGTCTTGAGGGCACCAGGTCCTGGGTTCAAACCCTGGCTCGCACGTCTGGGTTTTTCGAAATCTGTATGCGAATCATAATTTCTATATGATTATCACTTGCTTACGGTGAAGGAAAACATCGTGATCAAACTTACATGTATTCGAAAATCTAACCAATTTTAGATAGACATGTGAAATCCGCCAACCGTCCCCAAGGCATGGTGGTTTACGCCCTGAATCCCTGTCGTAGTAAGGTCAAACGTCAAAAGGAGTAAAATATAATAATTATTTTATTATATTTGTTCATTAGCCATACAAACTCCACAAGTTGGATAAGGGCCCGGCCACAACAGCGAAGCTAACTAGTGAGGATGCCCTCAAACTGTACGAACAGCTGGCAGTTTTGCGGCGTATCGAAACTGCTGCTGGCAACTTGTACAAGGAGAAGATTATTAGAGGCTTCTGCCATTTATACTCAGGTAACGTATGGCTGTATTACAGCTTAAACTAATGCAGCAACAACTAATACTTACTTAAAGTAATGGAGTGGCGGCGAAGCGACTTATTTTGTAATAGTTTAAATTCAACTTTATACAAGGCTGAAATTAGCATAACGCAATAAAATTCACCATTTTTGGGCGCTTCAGCTCGGATTCCTATCATGATTGCTCGTAGGGACTACGGATCCTTAAAAATCTGTGTATTTCGTCAATGCGAAGACGATAGATAATCTATTGAGCATTGCCCTATGTAGAAATTGTCGATCTACTTCGGTTTGTCTCATTCGACCATCGATCTATTATTGTTTTGCCACACTGTTCTTCGACGTTGTTGCACTCTTGGAGGAGTGGTCGTCTTCACTTAAGAGTTAGTACCAACTACCACGACAACTCGTCGCCATTCCTCATGCACTGCTTGTCTACTGTTACACTCATAGAAAGGACATTTATGCGGCTTGTACTTGATCGGTCCATCGCAATGGCGACCTATCGCGTGGTAACACCCTAAACTAGTCTCCAGAGGCACAATTTGGCTCACGATTCGCAGAGCCGATCGATGATGTCCCTACTGATCGGCATGTTAATAAGCAAATTGTTTCCCCCGACTCAAAATCCGATTCGACTCGCATAGACTCGCAATACGTCACTTTTGACAGATTTCCTATAGAAATACTGTCAAAATTAACGTATGATCATTTACGCGAAACGTCAGTTTTGACGTGTTGCGAGTCGAATCGAGCGACAATCGTTAACAGAGTTGGGCCCCAGATTGGCCCTACCGATGCTGAGCGAAAGTGTGCCGTATGAATGCTGCTTGAATGCACATTATGCTTTGAACTTTGAATGATGGGGGCAGGTCAGGAAGCCGTTGCTGTGGGTATGCACGCAGCCATGCGCGTCGCGGACTCTGTGATCACCGCGTACCGCTGCCACGGGTGGACGCACCTGATGGGCTGCAGCATCGTGGGCGTACTCTCCGAGCTGACTGGCCGCAGGACCGGCTGCTCGCGCGGCAAGGGCGGCTCCATGCATCTGTACGAACGCAACTTCTACGGCGGCAATGGGATTGTCGGCGCTCAGGTTGGTTGGAAATAAAAAAAGTCGCAGTCAAATAGTTTATTTTGTTAGGGCCTACATGGACACTTACAAATTCACATTTTTACATCTTTCTAAGTCTACAACCGAACTGGAAAGCTATCTCGACTAAGAAGATACAAATTTACAAACACAAGATCTACTAGATAGCCCCGACTCTGTGATTGGCGTGTTTCTATTAATTTATTTACAAACTAGCTGAGCCCGCGACTTCGTCCGCGTGGAATTTAATTTAACAAAAAAGCCCGCTCCCGATCTGAGTCCGCGCGACAGGACCCATTTTTTTATTCAGTTTTTCTAAAATAAAAGTAGCCTAAATTACTGCTTATAACATCAGCTATCTACCAGAGAAAGTCCCGTCATAATCGGTCCAGCCGTTTCGGAGATACTCTTTGATTTCATGTGTTTTTATTTTTATACGCGGAACCCTAATTGTTTTTCTAAAATTAAAGTAGCTTAAGTTACTCCTTATAACATCAGCTATCTGCCAATGAAAGTCCCGTCAAAATCGGTCCAGCCGTTACGGAGATTACCCGGAACAAACACACAGACAGACACAGACAGACAGACAGACAATTTTTTTTTAAATCGCGCTTTTGCTATAGGTGTCGTTTGTACCTTAATATGCATTTAGTGAAAAGGTCTTATTTTGATATTACAAACAGACACTCCAATTTTATTTATTTGTATAGACTATGTACGTGGTACTTTAATTAAATAAACGTAGCCTAAGTCCTTATAACATTAGCTATCTGCACTAAAAGTCCCGTCGACATCGGTCCAGCCGTTTTGGAGATTACTCAAAACACATGGACAAATGGACATACATTGGCGTGTTTGAGGTTTTATGACAAATCCTAGCTCATTCATCAGCAAAATAATCCATCTATGCGTTAGAAGCCGAGAGCTCGTAAAGCGTAGTTTTTTTATGATAAGGGCAATAAGATTGCCATGTTTTTATGATTAGGGCAATAAGATTGGTGTGTTCTCATGATAAGGGCAACATGACCGTCTTCTTTTTATTAGATTAAAGCCGCGTGATTAGTGTATTTATTCATCGATCTCGTGTACCAGGTGCCCCTCGGTGCTGGTGTTGCGTTCGCGCACAAGTACAATGGGGATGGCGGCGTCAACTTCGCGCTGTACGGCGACGGCGCCGCGAACCAGGGCCAGCTGTTCGAGGCGTACAATATGGCGAAGCTGTGGGACCTGCCCGCCGTTTTCGTCTGCGAGAACAACGGATACGGTGAGTTAGTAAACTTTAATTGAACGTGTGACCACTAGTGACCATTGAGTTTCTTTCAGGATCTACATTAGGGAAGCAGCATTCCGAACCGGTGGAAGATTCTGACTATTCATAAGTGGTTTGCTTTGACTTACATAAACAAAAAATAAGATGATTTGATTTGAGCTTGGTATCGGATGCTTTGGCTTACATTAATAAAGTATAATATGATTTGATTTGAGCTTGATATGTGAATGTCCAAAAGAATCACGTTGTTAAACGCGTCATAATAGTATGACACTATTATAATTCCGGCACTTTCAGTTCCTTTTAAAATATGGAAAGTGAAAAGAAAATATTTTTTTTCACTTTTTTTGATGACCGCTTGGCGCAGTGATTCGAGCGTAGGCCGCTCGGCTCACTGCACATGGTGGTTGCGGGTTCAATTCCGGCAAATTTCGGAAATGACCTTTTCGTAATTTGCCCTGGTCTGGATGTCACTGGGATCGCCCACAGTCCATTGTACGGTACCCATAGTACAAGCGTTGTATAGTTTTGGTACCATACAGTTGGTTTCTTAGTCTGGCGATATTTATTTATCACTACATAGTATAAAACAAAGTCGCTTCCCGCTGTGTCAGTCCCTATGTATACTTAGATCTTTAAAACTGCACAACGGATTTAGATGCGGTTTTTTTAATAGATATAGTGATTAAAGAGGAAGTTTTATATGTGTAAAACCTGCATCATATAGTAGAGAAACACTGATAAAAATACCAGTGCGAAGCCGGGCGGGTCGCTAGTTTTTTTTTTTTTGTCGTCCAGGCATGGGCACAAGCGTGGACCGCTCATCGGCTAGCACAGACTACTACACGCGCGGGGACTATATCCCCGGCATCTGGGTGGACGGCATGGACGTGCTGGCCACCAGGGAGGCCACCAAATTCGCCATCGAATATTGTACCAGTGGAAAAGGTCAGATTACAATGTTATTTTTTTTAATGCCAATAAGGTATCAATAGCCTAATGGTTAGAGGGGCCGCCCTCGTAGCCGAGAGGTTCCGGGTTCGATCCCCATCCTGGCCATTAAACTATTGACGTGGGCCTACTCCTAACACAGCATTAGCTTAGCTGGAGGGACTAACGGGAATACTGGAAATGTGATAAACTAACATTGAATAGTATGGCGCCAATGGTTATAGTTGACGTTACGAGTCAAATAGATACCGTATTAAGAAATAAAAATTTGCTAAAGCCTCAACAGTCTAGTGGTTAGAGGAGTCGTCTTTGTGATTGAGAGGGTCCGGGGATCGTTCCCGCGCCCGGCCATTAAACTCCAAGTATTAAGCTTAGTTGGGGATGCTAAAATGATTATAATTAGTGTGATAACTCCACATGGCTAGTTATAGTTGAGCCCTTCTAACGTGCCACTACTGAGCAAGCGCCTTCCCTGCTAACGGGGGGGACTCGAGCCATAATCCACCACACTTGCCCAGAGTGGGCCGGCGCATTTCACATGACTTTCTAAGACATGCAGGTTTCCTCACGAGGTTTTGCTTCACCGTAAGCAAGTGATAATCACATAGATTAAGAAAAGTGAAATTATGATACGCACATAGATTATTAATAATCCAGAGGCGCGAGCCGGGGTTTCAACCCGGTACCTTGTGCCCGCAAGACGTGTGCTTAACCAATCGGCTATCACTGCTCCTTAGCTAGTACATGGCTAGTTAATAAAAAAAAAATACAGCGTCAGGTCGCCTGCATATTTCAGAGAAAATGAGAATGTTGTAAAAGATGAGCTCTCTTAATTATTGACATCCATGATAAGCGAGCTCAAGTTATGTCGGAAATGTGTCCCGGGAGATGCAAGCGACAATACATACAGATACAGAAGTGTTGAGTGGTGATTAAAATGCTAAATTATTTCTAAGATTATAATTTACGATAACTGAAATACATAAATCTTTTCACGTAATAACCGTATCAATAACATCTCTTATAACAATAGGGTTTACATTAATATTTTTTTATTGCCACTTTGCGTTGTTCAATTCATATTTTGTCAAGGTTGACTTTATCCACTCTGATTTAACCGTCGTAAAGTGTTTATAACTTGTTTGTCTTATGATATAAGGTACAAAATGATGTATAATGCTCAACACCATGATGTTTAGGTCAATAACATCAGAAAATTATTAAAAACTGGCCAAGTGCGTGACGTGCCACGCACAGTGTAGGGGATAGCCGATTGGTTAAGCCAGCGTCTTGTGAACACAAGGACCTGAGTTCAAATCCCGGCACGCACCTCTGGGTTTTTCGAAATCTATGTGCGTGCGAATCATAATTTCAATATGATTATCAATTCCTTATGGTGAAATATAATTGGCTTGACACGCTACCGCGTGTATAGACATCGTGTGGAAACCTGCATGTCTTAGAAAATCTAAACAATTTTCGAAAGACATGTGTAATCCGCCAATCCGCACTGGACCAGCGTGGTGGATTATGGCCCGAATCCCCCTCGTAAAAAGGGGAGACCCATGCTCAGTAGTGGGACGTTATAAGGGCTCAATTATAACCAGCCATGTGAAGTTATCACACTAATTATAGTCATTCTAGCGCCCCCAACTAAGCTTAATACCATAGTATAAAGAGAGGGGAAGTAGGTTATCTTCATACAAACGCACCGCGCGCGGCTTGTATGTGTGCGCTATTGTATCTATGTGTCGACGCACGCACACTTTAACAAAATCTCGACCCGTTTCTCAGTGCGCCAGTCGGGGCTAACACTGCACAAGGTTCGCGCGAGGATATTAAGAGGATGGAGCAGATATTCCAAAAAGCATTTAAAAATGATCACATAAACTGCAAAATTGGCATGTCTATTTATGAACAAATAAAAGATTTACATTTTTCGCTGCCCTGCCCATGTTTTCCGAAATTATATTTGCAAAAGTTATTTATAAGGATGCGGATATATTACACATTGAAGTTTAATAACAAGGCGTTTCGTAATAGTCGAAACCGAAGAAAGTATTTTTCTGTAGCTAATTTGTAATTTTGTAATAAATGTGTGATTCAATAGATATGTTTGTATTAATTAAAAATAAATGTGGTCCTTTATGTGTAAAAATACTACATTATGCATAATAAAAAAAATCAAAAAGCTGACTTGTATAAAGCACTAAGCAAATAAATTAAACACAAGCTCTTAGACTATGTTGCCGCCTGTACCATCTAGCGGCGACATGGCGAGTCGGGACCGCGACTTGACGTTGCCGCTGTTCATGCGGTTGCTAGCGAAGCGCGAACAGCCGCGCCTAATATTTAGCTAAAAGTGACAACCCTAAGACAGTAGGCAATTATATCGCGAATTGGGCCGGAGATAGCCTACTCCCTCTTCTTTATACTATGTTAATACTTGGAGATTAATGGCCTGGCGAGGGATCGAACCCGGAGCCTCTTAATCAAGAGGGCGACTACTACAACCACCAAAATGTTGACGCCTCCCCTCCTTACGAGGGGCTTAAGGGCTAAATTATTTATCCTACTATATACCTACTATATTATATATCCTATATTATATACTTTATTATATATTATTTATCCTACTATATCCTATCATAAATGCGAAAGTTTGTGAGTGTGGATGTATGTTTGTTACTCTTTCACGCAAAAACTACTGAACGGATTTGGATGAAATTTGGAACACAGATAGTTTATGACCTGGATTAACACATATAATACTTTACTTAAGTCTACGCGGACGAAGTCGCGGGCAAAAACTAGTTAATTTATATGTGTATCGTTGAACGCCAGGTCCGCTGGTAATGGAAATGGAAACATACCGGTACTCGGGGCACTCGATGTCGGACCCTGGCACGTCGTACCGTACGCGCGACGAGGTCCAGGAGGTGCGCCAGACGCGGGACCCCATCACCTCCTTCAAGGAGAAGATACTCAGCAACGAGCTCGCCACGCCTGATCAGCTCAAGGTGAGTGCGACGCCAGGGTAGAACTACCGAGCTGGGTGAATCCGTAATCGATTTAGGTGAATGAGGAATCGATTTCAGCGGATGAGGAATCGATATAATTGAATGAAGAATCGATTTAGGTGAATGGGGAATCGATTTAGGTGACCGAGTAATTGATCTAGGTGAATCAGTAATCGATCAGTACCTGTCGCTTTTAGTGTTTTGGTGATTTAGTTATCTTTTTTTATATAGACCTACAAAAAAGTCTGCAAACTAGCGTATAGTTCGTTCATTGCACGATAACGCGTGCTGTGGTCACAGCACGCGTTTTCGTGACTTATGACAACTGGCAATATGGTTCGATTTGTGATAACTGACGCGTCATCGCGAAATAAGCTGACTATAATACCCGCTTGATGTTAAGCAGCTATGGAAGTCCATCGATGCTCAGTCGTAATGGTGTGAGCGAATTTAACTATAAAGGAATCAATTTACAGAACAGAAACAGGCATTACACCAAAGCAATTATTTTCTTATCTACCTTTGTAAAAATTGAAATTGATGTAAAGTGTGAGTAGGTATGCACACCTCACTAAATTAGCTTTCTAATTTAAATATGTACCTAACTCTGAGTGGGATTTGATAACTATTTACATATTTAGTGACAATGGTGTTGCATGCTCACATTCTGTGGCTGTTCCTGATAATGTACACCATTTCTTATTAATTGAAAGGAGTAACTATTGAGTTCTTACCGGATCTTCTCAGTGGAAGCGGCATTCCGAACCGGTGGTAGATTCTGACTATTCATAAATGCTTAGTTGGCTCACATAACAAAAAAAAATGAGTTGAGATTGAGTTTGAATTGGTTTTAGGAAATCGACACAAAAATCCGCCAGGAAGTCGACGAGGCCACGAAACAGTCCAAGTCCGAGCCCGAGATCGGTATCGAAGAGCTCTCAGCGGACATCTACGCCAACTGCATCGACCCACAAATCCGGGGCATCCACCCCAACGCGCCGTTGCAACACATCCAAGTTGCATCACGCAATTAGAAGTCTTACAACGACGGAATTAAGGTCTGTTTTCCCACCTAATATGTTCTCAGTGCAGGAACGAGTTCGTGCCTTTTATGTTTCGAACTATTTGAGTATAGTTTTTGAAGTAAGAGGTGTTAGTTGGGTTGAGAAAATGTATCCCATTTTTTGTCGATAAAAATAAACTATGATAGCAATAATATTATGGTAATAATGAGTGATTAGTAATATAACATATTGCGTTGGGAAAAAAGTTTTTTTTTCAAGGAGGATGATAGAGTTCAATAAAAAATAACTGCTATCGATAAAACATTGGCTTACATTGGCAATGGAACATATTAATGGGAATAGGGATGTAATATAGATGTGTATTTATAAAAAAATATCCTTCGAAACCACAGATTAAAAATGTGGCTATAATTTGGTCAGACATAAAATAGGTATTGTTAATATATTTATTAGCCCGTTGGCTAGTTTAGGTGCTCTATGCCGATGTTTATTCTATGAAAATGACCATAATGTAGCTACAAATATTATGATGAATATTTTGTGACGACTCTTGTTAATTAAATATGTATTATTTATTTATTATGCGTGTGCTGATTGGGTTATTTCATAGATATTACTACTAGACACACTATCCAGATTAGAGCTGCAACTTATTTGAAGCTATAATTAGTCGTAAAATAAAACACAAAATTGTGTGAATCGATCAAATACATTTATTTGCCAATGTGTGCTAGGCTTTTACACCCTCATTTATAAACGTGGATAAGCGGTTTCATAGTTACACGATGCTTTGTCTTCTTCTTTCGAATGTCAAATTACTGATGACAGAAAGAGATAATTTCGGTGTATAACTATTTACGCGCTATAGGTATACCACGTTTATTAAGGGGGGTTAAGGTTTAACTGTCCTCATGATACGTGCATTTATCTATCGGAAATAGACTGTATTAACCTTCAAATAAAGTTGTAATTAAATCGTGCGGTCATTGAAATCCAGATCAAAAAATTAATAAACTGGTAGTGTATCAAGTTTTTTTTTTGTCTAAATTGGAGTAGTATTCGATCAATAATACCTATTCATTAAGGCTAAAGCGCCCACCTAGCCCGCGAAGTTCAAATTTTTTGAGGTTTTTTAGAAATTTTTCAAAATCTGACAATAATAAAAGGCACATTTTGTAATTCGCGAAAAAGACCGTGTGCAGTGCATTTATTAATATATCCAACTTACTCTAAAACATTTCAAGAACGACAGCTATCCAGATAATCTGGCAATTTTTGTATATTTAGTGATTTACTAGTATCATATCCACCGTGATAATATTTAGAGTAAAATAAATGTATTAATACCCGCACTGCATACTGTGTTTGTCGCAAATCACAAAATGTTGTCTAAAATGTTTTCAGATTTTGGATAAACTATAAAAATACTCGAAAATTTTGAATTTCGCGGGCTAGCCAGGCGCCTTCACCTTAAGGGACATACACGAAGAAGTTATGTACAAATGTTAATATTATAATAGTTATTCTTGTTTTCTGTTCATCCCCTTTTTATATCACATTCTGTATGTAGAGTGTAAGCAAAAGTGATATTGTCGACAGCGGAAAATAACCTTTAACCTCCATATAAATAAACGTGGTTTAGCGGTTGTATAGTTACACCATGCTTTGTCTTCTTCTTACCAATGTCAAATTACTGATGGCAGAAAGAGAAAATTCGGTGCATGAGTATTCCCGCTCTATACCACGTTTATTATTAAGGGGGTTATTGTTTAAAATATATTTTTTCTTTATCATACTATATATTAATTAAAAGTTACTCATGAAAATGTTTTAAAGGGTTTTTTTATCTGTGGATGCTAAATGCAATTACAATAATACAAGGAAACATAAAAGCGACCTTACGCCACCACAATGAGACACAAATATACTTTCGTAGTTCATTTTAATATTTTCTATACAACTACATAACTCAAATACTATAATTAGCAAAACACAAATAACATAATCGCAATACAGTAAAAAAAATATCATTTCGATAACATGACGTCATTCTTTACATTTGAGCACAGTTTATTAGAATAGTCTCAGTATCTACGTCTAGAAATGCTAATTAATAGATGCTTTTACAATACTGAAGGGATTATAGTCGGAACACGATGTCGTGAGACTTTTGACACAATTGATATATGCCTCTAAAGTTCCGTAGCTAAGTGTCAAGAATGCCAACACACCGAGTATCGAGTATAGTAATGTAGAAATGATTGATTTATAGGTTATATTATACATTTTGATTTTATACATTATCGGTTATTGCAGCATTTCAAGCCGTTATAGTAATGTGGTGGAAGGCACTGGTTTAAAGGCGAAGCTTTGTAGAATGATTGTAAATATACACACATATAATAGAGAAGGCTCTCATAAGTGACAGAGTTTACGCTTGACAAAAAATCTTTACGACTATTGCTGTAGGTAAGTATTCAACAATGGATGTAGTATTAGTAATTTATTATGTCTATTGTAAAAATTTGTGGGACTAGATTAATTGATATTCATTTTTATAATTAACTTCTGACTTAATTGAAAATATCGATATTCGTCTTACACTAACATTTCGTCAAATATAATTGTCTAATGCATTTTTAAGTAGAAGTACCAAAACACATATTAAATAAGATTTTCTTAGTCAATATAATACAAGTTTTGTGGTTTTGATTAGATATTTTACTAGGGAATGTAAAGGGTATCTATTGGATAGGGAATGCTATATCTTGGATGCATTGGATGGGAATGTAACAACTACTTCTATCATTTTAAACTGCCAAAGGGCATTGACCATCACTTCAATAATGGTCCTACGATTGGTTAGGGTTTTTCTGAAGAAACGGTTGTCATTGGCTTTGCATATTATTATCATGCTAATGTTGGCATGAGGTCATTGACCTCGGAGAACGGGTCAATGCTCTGAATTAACATCTCAAAAGTCGAGAGTATAAATGGAGTGTGATAAATTACAAATGAAGCCCTTTTTAATTATTTTACTGTATCTAAATACCGCCATGGCAAGTATTTCATATGGACTTTTGTCATATTATTTGGGATTCTATTAGGAACAATACACTCAATTTATTGATACCTATAACTAATAACACGATTGTATTCACTATCTAAAAGCAACTATACCGACATTGGTCATTTTTAACTTCATAAAACAGGAGAATGCTTAGACGAGAGATATATTGTAGGGGATTGAATAGCAAAATCATTGCCTGTTCTTATGTGCTAGACGATTTTCGGCAGAATTGCTACTGTTATAAAGTTCAGTAGTTTCTGGGAAAAGAATCGCGCATATACAAACATACGGGCGAAAACAGAACCTTATGTTTTGAAGTCGGAATACCTATAACCTATAATTTTTTTTCCTATTATAGGTAAAATTTGACGTGTTTTTAAGAACGTTTCAAGATTATTTTCAAACGCCGTTCGCCAAATTTTGGAGCACTGTAATTCGCAGAACTGACAATCGAGGTCAATGACCTTTCGGATGTCGGATACAATAGATCTCTCGTTAAAGCATCTACCACGCACTACGAACGGTCGCATGCATATCTCAGAGACCATTCCCGGCATGAGCTGAGCTCCTGTTACCATTGACACCCATAATAAATCGAGTGCAGTTTACGCTGGAAACGTTCTCTGAAAGGTGCATTCGAACTGTACCCATTAATCACTTCTCTGATTTTCTTGTATATTTTCGTTGCTCTCCTCAGCGATGCCGCATTGTAGCTCGTACAGCCTGGCGTATATCCCTTTTAGCGCGATCAGCTCCTTGTGGGTGCCGGTCTCGGACACCACGCCGCGGTCTATGACCACTATCATGTCAGCGTTCTGTATCGTCGACAGTCTGTGGGCAATGATCAGGCATGTTCGGCCTTCGCTCGCTTTGTCTAACGCTTCTTGGACCACCTGAAAAACGCGACTTTGTATTATTTGTGTGTTGGCTACATTGGAATGTAAAAGGCGTGTAAACCATCGCCATCTATTGGTGTTGGATTACAAGCGAGACGCGTAGATTGTTCCGCATAAATAAATCTACAAACACTAAATACAAATCTATTATAAATAATTAAAAATAACAAAAAAAATTACCCACTTCAATAAGGGTGGGTGCATTAAAAAGCTAAAAATAACTAGGGACCTTGTAATTTCTTTCATTTAGCTCCAAATGGCTTTCAAACAAAAAAAATAATTCAAAATCAATCCTCGATTGATGGAGTAATCGGTGAACATGCAGAAAAAAACATAGGAGACGAACATATAACCTCCTCCTTTTTTGGAAGACGGTTAAAAAGACAAAATTCTAAATTGACAACGCGATCTTTGTAGACACACTATACCAGATCCCTGACAAGCATATTTATTCAGGTGATCAAATTTGGTCAAACGAGTGTTGTCATTACAAGAATATGCTCCAAGTAATAATTACCTACATACCTAATTACTTTGTTATATCCTCACTAGCACTTATTATTACAGGTGTTAGCTATTGCAATAATATAGCCTGTAATGCGTCTATATTAAAAAAGTAAAGTATCCCTATCTCGGATAATTTTGCCTAAAAATAGAAATAATGCTATCCTTGTAAATTCACCCGAAGCTCCAATAGAAACGTCTCATTAGTTACAAACGAAGTTGTATGTGCGGAGCACGCGCTTTGTGAGGGCAGTCGCTGTAGTAAATAAAAAAACTATCTATATAGGTATATAAAAAATAATCTCTTGTTCCTTGGTCATCGCATTACGCGTGAACGGATGGAACGATTTCGCTAATCCTTTTTTTGTTGTGTTTACCTATTACTGTCAGGAGAAGGTTTTATGAAAGAAAAAAATTAAGAAAGTTGAGCGGAACAATTCGAATTCAATATTCAAAGTTAAGACAGGACAACGTCTGTCAGGTCAGCTAGTGCAACAATAAAATTGTAAGCTACTTTTCACCTTTTCGCTGTGTGTGTCCAAAGCTGACGTGGCTTCGTCGAGCAGTAGAACGCGTGGGTTCCTAACGAGCGCCCGCGCGATGGCTATCCGCTGCTTCTGACCTCCTGACAGCTGGGATGCGCGCGCGCCGATACGGGTCTCATACGCCTGATACAAATGTAATCTTATCACAATCACGAACCCCTCGTTCACACTAGTGATGGAACATTTCACAGGTAGCATGTGAAAAATCATATTATATAGATTTTCATAAGTCGCACCTGCTACTGACATAGGTAGAAACTGTTAAAAATCATTGCAATGAAATCGCAAAGCGTTCGGTACTGACTGTCGCGGTTTTTGTGATAAATCATCGACCAGTGACTTCGTAGGATTACGTGTCATAGTGAAAATTCACTCTGGATAAAATGATTGACTATGAAAAATCACAGTTGAAATAACAGTGAAAGAAAAATATAATTTCACGTAATGAAAATGAATTGAAAGTAGCAATCATTTCCTTTTATGCCTAGTTTACACTGACGAAGTACTTGTGTTGAGTTATGTAGCTGTCTCTATTTTTGACAGCTCAATAAAATAAATAGCAGCCTGAGTCAATATACAAGTATTGCATCAGTGTAAACGAGGGGTGACAGTCCGCCGGCCGAGAGAATGCGTTCCAGTCAGTCCAGTTTTTATGATACAATTTTTATTTCCGACACAGATTGTACCGCGAAACAAACAGACAAACAAACAAAGACCAACAGACCTTTGCAATGTTAAAATATCAGCTTCTTAGTACATAGCTGTACTGATAGCGCTGTGTGCTGTGTAGCGTGTTATATAGCTGTGCCCGCGACTTCGTCCGCGTGGAATTTAATTGTCAAAGTTTCATACAAACTTTCATCCCCTATTTTATCCACTTGGGGTAGATTTAATCAAAATCCTTTCTTAGCGGATGCCTACGTCATTACATCTACCTGCATGCCAAATTTGAGCCTGATCCGTCCAGTGGTTTGGGCCATGCGTTGATAGATCACTATGTCAGTCAGTCAGTCAGTCAGTCAGTCAGTCAGTCACCTTTGAGTTATATATATATATATATATATAGATTAAAGTATAAAAAATAACAAATTAGCCCTTTTGACGTCCCACTCCTGGGCACTGGCCTCCTCTGACTACAAGAAGGATAAAAAAATATATAAACGATATGGATAAGTAATAAAAAAACCCAATTTTCAATTTGTCCGTCTGATGTTCCGGCTAATCTCCGAAATGGCTGGACCGATTTTGTACGCGAGCAACAGCCGGTGTCAAATAAAACAATCTATACATTTACGTGGCCGCGGTGTACGTACATTGGGCAGCGCAGATATGAATGTATGCACGTTGGCGTTCTTTGCGGCGATGACGATCTCCTCGATGGTCACGTGGCGGGTGTTGTCGCCGTACGCGATGTTGTCCGCGATGCTGCGGTCGAACAGCACCGGCTCTTGCGACACGATGCCGAGGTTGCGACGCAACGTCGTCAACCGCATGTCCGACGTCACGCTGAAGTCGTCTAGGTACTGTCAGGGATATCAATATAAATATGGGTTACTAAGGCCCGGTTTTAACCCCCGACAAATAAATAGGGGTGTTATAAGTTTAACATGTGTATCTGTGTGTCTGTCTGTGGAATCGTAGCGCCCAAGCGGATGAACCGATTTCAATGTTGTTCTTTTTGTTAGATAGGTAATCTCATCGAGAGTATTCTTAGCTATGTTTCATGAAAATCGGTTCAGCCGTTTGAAAATTATCAGCTCTTATGTAGTCGAAAAAATCGTCGCATCGGGGGTTTTCTAAATGTTCAATTTTTATAGTAACTCATCGATCTCAGGTATGTGAGAGATTTTGAGTAGGTACGCGATTGATGAGTAATTTTGTACTGATATGACCAAATAATGACATTTTTCATATCGCTCTCAGACTTAAGGGCTGGAAATAACTCCAACGAGAGGTAATTTTTGTGGGATCCTCTACTATAAGGTAGATTGACACAAGTGTAACAATGTTATTATGCTGATGGCCACTTGGAGCCATTTATTATTACATTTAAAATAAAAGAAAGTGCACGGAGGAGGTAAGATAATTATTATAATTAGGCTTCCTTCACGGCTCAACTGACCTCACTATCAAATCAAACATCAAGTCCAAATGGTCACTTTCCCTTCACTACAGGCCCAATATATCCAATTTAACAAAACGGAAACTATCCTTCAACGGCCATATTTTAAAAATGTCCACTTTCCCATAATTACCACTCCTATAATGCCCACCTTAGCTAAATAGACATTTGCCCAAAATGGTCACTATCCCAAAATAGCCACTCCTTAATAAGCGTTGTAATTGTAAACCCTACTCACCACACTGCCTTCATCTGGATCGTAAAGCCGCTGCAGCAGCTGTATAAGGGTGGATTTCCCGCAGCCACTGGGCCCGACGAGCGCCACACGCTTGCCGCTCGGGATCTCCAGCGACAGCCCGCGCAGCACTTCCACCTCGCGGCGCGTCGGGTAACGGAACTTTATATTTTTGTATTGAATCTTGCCCTGGGCCACCTGTTATAAATCGTGAATGGTTAGGGTCTATTCGATCGCTGGACAACTGCCCCTCTAGCCAAGTGGCTTTGTCTACTTTCGTTTCTACAATTTGCTACGCTTCATGTATGGTAATGACATAAGTCACGTGATCTATTTATCGACTTGTAATGTCATTTCCATACATTTAAGCGTAGCGTTTTGTAGAAACGCTTGTAGACGAAGCAACTTGGCTAGGGGGGCAGTTTTATCTTCACCAGGCGTAAACACAGGGTAAATGGTACGGTATGACCACACACAGCCCTCCACGCCCACCTTCCCTCTCTTGGGGGATGGGAGAAGGTGGGACTCAAATAGAAAGAATCCAAGAAACATTGAGCAGGTAGCCGCGAGTACCTTTACTAGGTACTTACTTTGGAAGCTCGAGTAACAATTGTACTCCTACCCCCTTAATAAACGTGGAAGAAAGCGGTAATAGGTACCTACACACCAAATTATCTCTATCTGACTTCAGTAATTTGACATTCGAAAGAAAAAGTTAAAGCACGGTTTAACTATACAACCATTAAACCAAGTTTATTAATAAGGGGCTAGTGTTTTATTTTTCAGCCTGGTACGATATTCTAAGATATCCCGTAATCCCACCACAGAGTGGGAGTGGGAACTGGGTTTAGTCGGTAGACCACAAGTAGTCCGACATACCCTGTTTGCCAGCTCTGGGATTTGCAGATACCAATGGGGGTTTTCCATGACAAACAAAATCGGCCACGTGCATGTCGGGCCATGCACAATGAAGGGTTCCGTAGCCATTTCAATAAGGAAATTATAAGGGTTATACTAACATAGTTCTCTTGCACTGACGGCGTGGCGGTGCTGGTGACTTTGGACTTCCGCTTCAACAGCGCCAGTACTCGCCCAGCCGCGTTGACGGCCGCGCCGAAGTTAGGCGCGAACGCCAAGGCTTGCCCCATCATCCACGCGCCGAAGATCAATGCTTCTGACACCCTGGCGAACAAGTTTTGTATGTTCACTCAAACAGGCTGAATTCGATAAAAAGAATTGGCAATACCTCAAGCTGTATTTATATTTGAGATTAAAATAATAAAAGAACAATCTATAAAATAAATTTGCAGTTGTTTTTAATATCCATAATCGGCTCTGGTTCAGTATAATCTAGTAGGGATTAAGAAATCAGGACAACTAAAGAACCGATGTTTGTTATTGTTTCAAATCGGGAGAAGTAGGTATAAGGGCTATATATAAGGTATAAGATTTCAGAGGGCATTTCACTGTATAATAAGTATTTAACTGATCTGCCTACATAAAATTGTTTTCACGCAAAACGAGTGAGTGATTAAGGCAGATACACGGACCAACCTCTCTTTGGCCGTCGCAATAGGAATAACTTGATTCCTAATAAATCCGAATAAAATTGGTCTATCATAAATAATTATGGATTGTGATTGGTCGATCGTAAATCTTATACACCTTATTAACCACAGCCACAGCTTAACTACTGCCGACAAATAGCGCGTGTGTTTCCGAAACTTTTATCCAAGAGTACGAAGTCTAACGTGGGTAGGAAGAGGGGGGATTGGCACAAAGTGTAGTGCCGACGGGTTTAAAAAAGTACCAATTAAGGCGTCAATAGCCTAGTGCTTAGAGGGGCCGCTCTCGTAGCTGAGAGGTTCCGGGTTCGATCCCCATCCCGGCCATTAAACTATTGACGTGAGCTCACTTCTAATACAAGCATTAACTTAGCTGGAGGGGCTAACGGGAATACTAGTAATGTGATAAACTCACATTGCTAGTAATTTTTTGCCGTGTGGAGCTATATTAACGGGGGTAGGAGGACTTACTTGATGACATCTTTATATGGCACTTCCTTGTTAGCGACGAGAACGCCACCGTACCACAGCGAGAGCGCGTAGCCGGCGACCGGCGCCGTCTGGCCGAAGGAGAAGACTATGCCGCGCCAGCGCAGGCTGTTGCGGGCGGCCACGCGCGCCTTCACTCCCGCGTCCTCGTACCGCTGCATCACGTTTGACTCACCGCCTGTACCACAACAGTGGTTGTGTGAATCAGTTCCCGCCTGTACCACAACAGTGGTTGTGTGAATCAGTTCCCGCCTGTACCACAACAGTGGTTGTGTGAATCAGTTCCCGCCTGTACCACAACAGTGGTTGTGTGAATCAGTTCCCGCCTGTACCACAACAGTGGTTGTGTGAATCAGTTCCCGCCTGTACCACAACAGTGGTTGTGTGAATCAGTTCCCGCCTGTACCACAACAGTGGTTGCATGAATCAGTTCCCGCCTGTACCACAACAGTGGTTGTGTGAATCAGTTCCCGCCTGTACCACAACAGTGGTTGTGTGAATCAGTTCCCGCCTGTACCACAACAGTGGTTGCATGAATCAGTTCCCGCCTGTACCACAACAGTGGTTGCGTGAATCAGATCCCGCCTGCACCACAACAGTGGTTGCATGAATCAGTTCCCGCCTGTACCACAACAGTGGTTGCATAAATCAGTTCCCGCCTGTACCACAACAGTGGTTGCATGAATCAGTTCCCGCCTGTACCACAACAGTGGTTGCATGAATCAGTTCCCGCCTGTACCACAACAGTGGTTGCATGAATCAGTTCCCGCCTGTACCACAACAGTGGTTGCATGAATCAGTTCCCGCCTGTACCACAACAGTGGTTGCATGAATCAGTTCCCGCCTGTACCACAACAGTGGTTGCATGAATCAGTTCCCGCCTGTACCACAACAGTGGTTGCATGAATCAGTTCCCGCCTGCACCACAACAGTGGTTGCATGAATCAGTTCCCGCCTGTACCACAACAGTGGTTGCATGAATCAGTTCCCGCCTGTACCACAACAGTGGTTGCATGAATCAGTTCCCACCTGTACCACAACAGTGGTTGCATGAATCAGTTCCCGCCTGTACCACAACAGTGGTTGCACGAATCAGTTCCCGCCTGTACCACAACAGTGGTTGCATGAATCAGTTCCCGCCTGTACCACAACAGTGGTTGCATGAATCAGTTCCCGCCTGTACCACAACAGTGGTTGCATGAATCAGTTCCCGCCTGTACCACAACAGTGGTTGCATGAATCAGTTCCCGCCTGTACCACAACAGTGGTTGCATGAATCAGTTCCCGCCTGCACCACAACAGTGGTTGCATAAATCAGTTCCCGCCTGCACCACAACAGTGGTTGCATAAATCAGTTCCCGCCTGCACCACAACAGTGGTTGCATGAATCAGTTCCCGCCTGCACCACAACAGTGGTTGCATAAATCAGTTCCCGCCTGCACCACAACAGTGGTTGCATGAATCAGTTCCCGCCTGCACCACAACAGTGGTTGCATAAATCAGTTCCCGCCTGCACCACAACAGTGGTTGCATAAATCAGTTCCCGCCTGTACCACAACAGTGGTTGCATGAATCAGTTCCCGCCTATACCACAACACCAGTGGTTGAATGAAGGAGTTCCCGCCTCTACCACAACACCAGTGGTTGTGCGAACCAGTTCTCCCCAAAGGGGTAGGCAGCGGTGCATTGCGTGCATCCGTCTTTTGGCTATTGGTATTTTCGGTCCCAATGTAACACTGCAGTCAGTGGAGTAGCTATGTACTTAAGGGATCCGAGGCAAAAAAGCTAATTATATTAAAGGTGGAAAACTACTTTATTATCAGCCCCTTATATCGCTCACTGCAGGGCATTATAAAGCAAGCCAGTTACTTCTATGTAAGTATTATGTGTAACTTAAGGATATTATAATGACTTTTCTAAACGTCGTTCATCCGATTAAGACTTAAGACATTAGTAAGTAAATAGGTAGGTACGTATAGGTTTGTTAATATTTTCATTACCGGAGTTACCCATGTATAGTTTTAGAATTTATCCATACAAATAAATAAAATTCAAGTATCTGCTTGTTATGTCAAAATAACAGCTTTTTATTAAATGCATATTGTGAACGTCTCTACGGTTTGTCTGTCGATCTGGTTTGTTCAAGGCTAGTCTCCGAAACGGACGGACCGATTTTGACGGGACTTTCACTGGCAGATATTAGCTAATGTTATAAAGAAGTAATTTGGCTACTTTTATTTTATGGAAGTAGGTACCACTTGGCTGGAGTCGTGGACAACATTTATAGTACTTAGTAAGTGGATATACTAAAATCATTCCCAAGAGAATTAATTAATACTCACAAAAAGCGCTAACAGTTCTTATATTAGTTATAGCCTCAGTAGCAATGGTTGTCGCTTTATCTGACGCCTCTCTGACGATGTCCAAGCCGGCTGCCAGCACCCTGCCCTCCAGCACCACGGCGATGATCACCAGAGGCACGGACACCAAGGAGACGAGCGTCATCTTCCAAGTGTAGTAGAGAGAAAGAGCGATGCCGATTAAGATGGTCGCGGACGCTTGCATCAGCGCACCGATCCTGGTCCCCGTTGCCTGGTAAGGGCCGAAAAAAAGGGCCAATAAAAATAACATTAGCTACATCTTTGTGGGTATCACACAATATCGTCCAGGGGTGTCCAGAATCATGAGTTGAATCTATGTTATCAGTTCGTTGCCCCTTACCTACAACCTGTATTCATTTTGTTGGTAGCGGCGACTGGTTGCGCGGATATGATCTCTCAGTGAAAGCCTTAAGGCCGAAAATGGGTGATAACTCACGCCTTGTACAGCAGCGGCGTCTGCGGCCAGCCGCGCACACAGGGCACCGACACCGTTCTTCGGCCTGTCGAACCAACCGATTTCCTGTGCTAACATCGTCCGATACGCCGCCACCCTGTCGAACATAGCATACATATGGATAATTATTCATTTGCATGCGCGTGCTCAGCTTTTGGCCTAACAACCTTTTAACGATGGCTGAGCTAAGCTGGGGTGCTACTCTTAGCATCGTTAATCGATATATCGTGACATTCGTATTGTCGAATCCTGCACTAAATTCCATTTGTTTTGTCGTCGTATCGATTACTGATTGAACATTACAAAATTATCGTTCGTTCAGACGATATACGACGGCAAAAAGATGGAGTTTGGAGCAGGATTCGATATTACGAATGTCACGATATATCGACTATCGACGCTAAGTGTAGCACCCCTGTTTAGCCAATATACCTCATCGCATATATGGACTGGCTCGACTGGGGTCGACACATCCTTTCACATAAGATCAGCGTTAAGCAGCTATTAGTAGTGTTTATGATGAGAGAGTGAGCCGGAACCCCTTCCCTCTGTCTCACTCCCCTTCAGGTGGCAACGTGCGAACAATGCCTTTGGTACTGCAAGCATCTATAAGCTACAGTAACTGTTTAACATCTAGCGAGTCGTACGATTCTTTGATAACTTTGTCATATAAAAAAATTAGCGCAAGCTCCCCTAAAAAACAAAAAAAAACAATGAGCAGAAAGTGAAGGCAATGTTGTCAAGACGAAGAATGCCTTTCTTCCTCTTGACAACATTGCTTGGCTGGATGGCCAGTAAGAGTTTACCTCAGCCGAGCGGTGAGCCGAACGCCAGTCAAGTTGAATATGAAGATTTGGAAGAAAATCCCAACTCCGGTCAGAAGTCCCACCATAAGAAATAGGAAAGCAACAATATTCGTTTGTCCTTGGACCCAGTCCGCGTCTGGGCTTTCTAGAAACTGAAATAAATGCGTAGATAATTATAATTTCGGAGATATCGTGATGAGTGAAACAGTAGATAAATATTTGATTTGTCTCCTTAGGCATTAACAAAATAAACGCTTTGACTTTGAACTCGGTCATCCAACCTAGAAATATAAAATCGTGAAGTCTTTAAAATTACCTACATGTTTTTGGTGTCGCAAATTTTCCGGTATGAACGCCAAACCGAAAAGGTGTGAACGAAGGCTTACTTATGGATACAGCGGCTGTACCCAACAGCGCCATAAGAATCCATCAATACGTACTCCATAAATCTCTCCGAACAGAACAGCGAACATCGGGAACGAGGAGCCCACAGCAATGGCGGCCAGGATGCCCACCAGCATCAGCCACTTCTCCGGCTCGCACAGCTTCATGATCTGCCAGTTCGTCGGCTTGATAACCCGTTCCTCCGTATCACTTTCCGCCAAATCTTCATCGGAGCCTGACTCCTCGCCATAAGATGATGTGCTATGGATAGAATCGACTGATTCCATTTTTTGGACCTTCGGCCTCCGCATTCTGGCGTCTGCATACAAACAGAGAAATAAAATTATGTAATAAACTAGCTGTGCCCGCGACTTCGTCCGCGTGGTATTTAATTGACAAAGTTTCATAGAAACTTTCATCCCCTATTTTATCCCCTTGGGGGTAGAATTAATCAAAATCCTTTCTTAGCGTACCCTTTTTTTCCTAGCGGATGACTACGTCATAACATCTACCTGCATGCCAAATTTCAGCCCGATCCGTCCAGTGGTTTGGGCTGTGCGTTGATAGATCACTATGTCAGACAGTCAGTCAGTCAGTCAGTCAGTCAGTCACCTTTGAGTTATATATATTTAGAGATAAGAATATCGCCCTGTTTATTTATTTTTTATAATGCAGCGGCCTTCGATCAAAACACTGCACCAAGCAGTCGTCAGAAAAAAAAAATGTGTTGTTTTGTGGTGATAGTACCACTACTGCACATATATGGGTTAGCTTGACCGGGGTTTTACCAACCTCTCACAAAAGATCTGCGTAAAGAATCTAGCTATGGTAGCTGCGTTTCGTACGATGAGTGAGATAGCCGGAAGCTGAACCCCTCCATCATATCCCCTTCCCCTGCCCCATTCCCCTTTAAGTCGGCAACGTGCGAACGTGTCAGTCGTTTTGGTATTGCAAGCATATATAGGCTACGGTAACTGCTTAGCATTAGACGGGTCGTATGCTGGTTTGGCGACATTGTTATCTATACAAATAAATAAAATTGGAGTGTCTGTTTGTAATATCAAAATAACACCTTTTCACTAAGTGCATATCAAAGTACATACGACACCTATAGCAAAAACGCGATTTAATTTTTTTTGTCTGTCTGTCTGTCTGTCTGTCTGTTAGTTTGTTCCGGGTAATCTCCGAAACGGCTGGACCGATTTTGACGGGACTTTCACTGGCAGATAGCTGATGATAAAAGGAGTAACTTGGGCTACTTTAATTTTGGAAAAAACAATTAGGGTTCCGCGTAAAAAAATAAAAACACATGAGATCAAAGAGTATCTCTGAAACGGGTGGACCGATTTTGACGGGACTTTCACTGGTAGATAGCTGATGTTATAAGCAGTAACTTAGGCTACTTTTATTTTAGAAAAACAAAATTAAAAAAAATGAGTCCTGTCGCGCGGGCTCAGAGCGCGGGAGCGGGCTTTTTTGTTAAGTTAAATTCCACGCGGACGAAGTCGCGGGCTCAGCTAGTTTATGTATATAAAAAAGCAGTGCCGTCTAGGGACGCCCGAAGGAAGATTTATAGTATAAAGCGTAGGGCGCCGCAGCTGCCACTCTGTATACCTATATATATCGTGTTACGCTAGTGACGCTTAGCACGGATAGAGTGGCCGCGCGGCAAGAGCCCCGAACGTCCGTATAGAAGCTTCGCTTCAAACATTATAATAACACAGGTGCCAATTCATAGCCTTGAGTACGTCATATTAGTGCTTACGTCACGTACCGTAAAATGCATCCTACTAATATTATAAATGCGAAAGTTTGTGAGTGTGGATGTATGTATGTATGTATGTATGTATGTATGTATGTATGTATGTTTGTTACTCCTTCACGCAAAAACTACTGAACGGATTTGGATGAAATTTGGAACACAGATAGATTATAACCGGGATTAACATATAGGATACTTTTTAACCCAATAATCCAATACTACGCGGATGAAGTCGCGGGGCACAGCTAGTAACACATAAATGGCATTGCTCGCACGTTGCCAACCTGAAGGGGAGTGGTACAGAGAGAGTGGGGAAGGGATAATGGGGGAGGGGTAGTGAGGTGGCTACAGCTTGGCTCTACCACGTGGTGTAAATTGTTAGCCAGATTATTTCGGGCTTGACTGCTATGTCGATAACTAAATTGAAAAATTCAAAAACCCCCGACGCGACGACCTTTTAAATTAAAAAATAACTGATAATTTTCAAACGGCTGAATCAATAAATAAATAATAAAATAAATATCGCCAGACGAACACACCAAATGTATGGTCCCAAACTAAGCAGCGCTTGTACTATGGATACCGTACAAAGGACTGGGGGCGATCCCAGTGACACCCAGACCAGGGAAAATTACGAAAAGGCCATTTCCGAAATTTACCCTGACGGGAATCGAACCCGCAACTACCCGATGCAGTGAGCCGAGCGGCCTACGCTCGAACCACTGCGCCAAGCGGTCGTCCATGAAACATAGCTAAGAACACTCTCGAACAAAAAAATTAAATAAAATGGGTTCATCAACTTGGGCGCTACGATGCCATAGACAGACACACAGATACACATGTTAAACTTATAACACCCCTCTTTTTCGTCGGGGGTTAAAAATGAACTGTTATGATTGGTGCGAGATACTCACGCTTCTGATCATCGGAGGTCGACGGTGCGCCCGCGCCGGGCTCGTTCTCTAACACCAAGTGGTAGTAGCGGCCTCTCAGAGCGAGGAGTTCCTCGTGCGTGCCCTCCTCGATCACGTCGCCTTTGTCGATGAATATAATCCGGTTGGCGTTGAGAACAGTCGCCAACCTGGTGTCAGCAGAAAAACAAACTATTACATACTTACTGTGCTACAGAAAAATAAGTTAGCCGAATTTGGAAGTTGAAAATGACAAACGGCAGTCTTATTCCCTACAAAAAACGTTCAGATTCACACATAAATATTATAAAATAAGTGAAAGTTGGTATGTTTGGATGTTTGTTAGACAATCACGCAAAAATGGCTGAAAGGATTTGGACGAAATTTGTGAAACAAATAGTTTATAACCTGGATTAACACATAGGATAATAAACTGAGCTGAGCTCTATTATTAGTATGTACTTATCATGTAGTTTATTTTCAACACTCAAACATTTTTCAACACTCATCAGTCTACCTCTCTCGCACACATCCGTTTCATATATACCTGTGGCTCACCATGATGGTGGTTCTGCCGTGGGCGGCCGCGTCCAACGCCTTCTGGACCTTGGCTTCGCTGTGCGAGTCCAGGGCCGAGGTGGCTTCGTCGAGGAGCAGAATCTTCGGCTTCCGCACCAACGCTCTGGCAATGGCGATACGTTGCTTCTGTCCGCCAGATAGCTGGGCGCCACGCTCACCGATTAGTGTGTCGTAACCCTGGAGGGAAAGGCGAAAAGCGTCTTTGAAAATTATAAAATAAATTACACATAAATTTACAATTTTAAAAACCCCCGATGCGGATAATTTTCAAACGGATGAACCGATTTTCATGAAACAAAGCTAAGAACACTCTCGATCAAAATACGTTTCTAACAAAAAAAAACAAAATTAAAATCATTTCACCCGCTTGGGCGCTACGATGCCACAGACAGACACACAGATTCACAGATACACTTGTTAAACTTATAACACCCCTCTTTTTTCGTCGGGAGTTAAAAACTCGATACAGATAGTTTATCAACAGATCTTGTTTGATTGATTTTCACATTAAACTACTCACTTCAGGTAGTTTTTTGATAAAATCATGGCAATACGCTTGTTTAGCCGCTACAATGATCTCCTCGTCAGTGCTCGAGGGGTTACTCATTCTGGAAAGATAAAACAAATTCTTGACAAATATTAAAAATAACAGGCAAATATAAGCAAGGAAAGTATATCCTAAGTAGAGCGTGGATTCTATTAACAGAAAACAGTCCCCCCTGTGCATTTATCATGACTTTTTGAAGCGAAGCTTTTACCTATAGGGTCGTTCGGGGCGCTCGCCGCGCGGCAACTCTAAGCACTCCATGTATCCTTCCTAAGCGTCAGTAGCGTTACACGATAACATCGGTAGTATCGCTTCTTTCGAGCACCCTTTTCGCTCTTTCAATTTGAGCGATGCGAGCTTGCAACGACACCGTAACATTTCGTTAGGGGAATTCAAAAAAATCATTCGCACATGTTTCAGACCTTATGGTCAAATGAAATGAGTGTTAAAATCCCTCACCGAATATTGTCTCTGATGGTCCCAGCGAACAGAACAGGCTCCTGACCAACCACCGCGATGTGGTTCCTCAAGTGCCTCACGTTGATTTCCCTCAGATCATGGCCGGACGCGAGCACGCTCCCAGAGTCAGGGTCGTACATCCTCTGGATTAGTTGGAGGACCGTGGACTTGCCGCATCCACTTGGACCCACCAACGCTACTGTTTCGTTGCGATTTATGGTTATGTTGATGTTGTTTAACACCTACAAATATATTAAATAAATATAATAATAATTTAGCCCTTCTCACGGCCCACTCCTGGGCACGGGCACCCCTCACATGTCTCAATTTTTTTTTTCTAAGATAGCCCTAGGTTTCCTCACGATTATTTCCTTCACCGTAAGCGAGTGATAATCATATTTGCTACTTTTATCCCTGAAAACTATTCATGAAGAACGGCTCTGTCAAGAGCGTATCGATGAAGCTTACTTACAACAATAAAACAAATTATTCAATTTACCTGAACGTCATTCCTCGCGGGATATCTAAAAGTCACGTCAACAAGTTGCAAATCACCGTTAAGCGGTGGCGTCGAACCTTCAGTGGACAAACTGTCTATCTGTGGTATGCGGTCGATCACCGCGAAAACTGTCGCGGCTGAGGCTCGAGCAGCTGATATGGTTTCCATATGGGGCGCCGTGAGGCCTACGTTTTGTGCGCCTTGAAGAATACTGAAGAATATCTAGAAAACAGACTAGCAGTCGATTAAGTCGCCTTAAACAGTTACTTTTGCAATTAACGGTCGAATTGTGGTACTCTAACTGACAAATTTTAAAAACATTATTCACAGACAATACTTGTCTAAGTAAGCTCTATTTGCCTATCCAACTCCATACAAAGTTTGACAGTCCGCAATGAGCTGCGCGTTCGCGAGCACTGTGAGACCTCATAGTAATCCCAGTTGGCCGAACTCAATCCCGTAAAGACTACGGAACCATAGACACATGCGTGGACTGCCACTTGACCGGTTTTTATGTAATCCCTTGGTTTCCAAATCTAGTAACTTTTGTTTTGTATTCGTGTCTTATCTTTTGCTTCTATATATCCACACTTTGGGCGTCGAGCTGGGCCGTAAACGCTTTATATTTTTATGATGTACTTTGTGTGATTGTTATCTATTGTGTTGACCAAATGAATAAATAAATTCTGCTTAGGCTACAGAAGACCATCTTACAATCATGAGAACAGCGGGAGTGTACAATGGAACTTCTTCGTTTCTGCTCTCCAGGATCAGGCTGACGCCGTACCAGAACGACAACGCATATGTAGCGTATATTATCAACCACATCACTCCGCTCCCTATCCCTGAGAAAATACCTCGTTTTGTTCCCATCTTCATTGCTGGTTCCAATCGTGTTTCATATCTATAATAATATTAATAATAATTTAGCCCTTTTGACGTCCCACTTCTGGGCACAGGCCGATACAGGCCGTAGTAGTCTTACGAAAATTGATTTATATTTTCTAAGACATGCAGGTTTCCTCACAATGTTTCCCTTCACCGTAAGCTAGTGATAATCATGCCTATAGAAATTATAATTTGCACATAGATTTCGATAGACCCATAGCTGCGAGCCAGGGTTTGAACCCAGGACCTGGTACCCGCAAGACGCGTGCTTAACCAATCGGCTATCACTGCTATAAAGAGGAGACATTAAAAAGATCGGACTAGATAACATTAACTCCTTGTTTGCGCTGAACATTCAAACATATCATGATATTGTCTTTATTTTAAATGATGATGCTCTATGCTTCGTCCAGTCCAAATTTAGAGTAATGAAATACAGTTTAGAAACATTTACGTGTTGTCAATTGTCTTTGATTGAGTTATGGAGCCTTACCAAATGAGGATAAAATTAGAAGTTTGTCGTTGAGTCCAGTACAAAAGAAAGTAATAAAAAAATCCTGCTTGACTTCTAGTTCATTTGGCTACTTACCTTTTACACTGTTCTGTTGCGAAATAGATTATGTTTCTTAATTATAAGTACGATGGATGAGAGATTAATACCTTTTTATTTCTATTTGCTCGCCTCCAAAAGCGACTACTGTTCGTATTGCAGATAGAACCTCCTCAGCCACTACACCCGCGATGCTGTACGCTTTCAGTTCTTGTGTGGTTAGAGATGATTGTATCTGGAGAAAGGTTTCCATTAACCTCAAAAACTACCGACCCATTTAACTCATCCTCGTTTTCGTAACTCAGGTGTAACACCATGTCCTCGAAATATTTATAATATGTATACTTATTTATTTATACATATATGTAAATAGGTACCCAGGTACCTACTTATATGGTTGGTAACCTGTTGGTATCTAATTAATTGTATAGTGATGTAGGATTCGTGAATGGAGTTCCCATTAAGTTATTGGTGTGAAATCTGACTCGGTCTTCATACTCAATCCTGAGATGCAAAAATGTGTCATAACATTTGGTACAAAGGTAGAGCATAAACTTAAGTATTCTAACATGCTAGTTATTGACAGAAGAAAGGCGGAAAAGAGTATCTTACCTTAGCAACGACAGCTGTAGTGGCGATGATGACTGGTGTGCAGGAAAGGATGACCAGGGTCAGCTCCCAGCCATAGCCGAAGGAGATCAGGATAGCCGTGACGAACGACATCACCAAGTAGACAAATATGGGCACCTTTTCGGCTATACCCTCCCGCAATTTCTCGAGGTCACTGAAAAAATACATAATCGTAAGGAAGTTAGTGATACAAGGAGTACTGGAGTACTGCTGGTTCAAACCACGGCTCACACCTCTCGGATTTTTGGATTTTGAAGGTATACCTACATCGTTGGGAAACCTGCACGATTCCAGATAATGTGTATAATGTTTTCTCAAGAGGTTTGGTGATCACCCACCCACCCAGGTGAAATGAGAATTTCAATTGAGGCAAATCACCTTGGTGATTGATTACTTACCTTGTGCAATGAATTTACCTGGGTGATTTCTGAAAAATTGAGTGCACATTCAATGTCTTATATTTAAGTGTAAATAACACTTACTCTGATACTTTGGTGGCGAAGTTCATGGTGGTGTTAAGATCGTACCAGGATATGTCTTGGCGGAGTACTGCTTTGAGAAACGCTTGCTTCACCCGATTGATCTAAAATGACATAGGATATTTATCTTACTTGTTTGTATTAACAATTACATACATTGGTCGTATTATTTCGCTCTGCTGGCCCTTCCGCCAATGCGATGTAATGTGAGCCATTCTCTCCCACGCTGGGTCTTTTGAAAACTGATTAAGATCATCCAACTATGTAGGTTTGCTTACGACATTTGACAAAGAATTAGAATTGTTTAACATTTAGGGACCGATTCATCGATCGTCCCGCTGGGAGCACGCTCATAAACCGCTAGTGTTATAAGGACCTAAGTCCCACCTGGTCCACCTGTCCTACCTGGCTTGGAGCTGCTCCCCACCAGTGCTATGGTCGAATACAGAAGAATCGCTCCGTGAAAATAGTCGATCTCAATACACGTTAGAAAAAGGGCAAGGGTAATAACCATGAGACTTGATAACCTACCTGCTTAAGAGCTGTATAGTTAAAAAGGTCAACACTGATGGCTCCAGCGATGAACTGCAGTATAGAAAACACGGTGCAGCTGATGCCAAACGCCATTGAGTCTTTGATCAGCGCCGCCCTGTTTTCTTCCGGCGTTGCATCCGTTCTGCGTGCCAAACAAAACACCACATTACACCAATATGCTGATAATTATAATATTTTTGAAACATTACTCGCAATGCAGCAAAATGTGTCTAGAAACCGTTTGGCGTAGTCAAGCATAGGCCGCTCGTCTTACGGCAAAAGTGCTTGCGGGTTTGTTTCCGGCTGGGGAATTTCGGACGCGGCCTTTTCGTAATAAATATTTACTGGTACAATGGACTGGTGTCGCTGTGACCTCGCCCCCAGTCCATTGTAGGCTCCCATAGTACAAGCGTTACTTGCAGTTTGGGACCACACGCATAAACATTTATGGACATTGCTCATTATATTAGAAAAAACAAGTTTTGGAAGTTATAAAACGAAAATGACAACATCAATTTTCCGCCATGATGCCTCCAAAAATGCTTTTTATTACTCAGAAAGTCCGGGTACTTAAAGGTGACTTTGCAGTTGAGCGTCATATACGTGACGTCATATACGCACGGACCAGTGCTCATATAGGTGAAATTTATATTTGTAAATTCGAATGATATATGTACTTACAATACTTGTCCACCGCCGAACAGCGCTATGCCCCAGGTCTTGCCCGAGGTGCCGGTCATGATGGTTCGGTCGATGAGGAGCGACGTGAACTCGCCATAGAGGATGATGCCCAACGGCACGAAGAGCCCATTGATAGTGGCCAATATCAATCCAATTGCTAGGAGAAGGTACTCAACTGGTTTTGCATATCTGTACTGTGGAAATTTGAAAAGTTTCAATAGATGAAAATTTGTCAAGGGCTTCTTCTGCGGACACGTTCGCAAACCTCTGTTGGGATAAGGCCTTAAATGTCCGTATCAGAATCACACAAAGAGGATTCTGTGCTATTACCCGAAGTGATACATATAGGTACCAAACGGGTTTGGTACCTACATTACCTCTGGATTCTGGACATTTATTATAGTATGAAACCAGTCTACGTCGATCGACAGTTCCGTAATAGAGCAACGAAGATGTTGGTGTGGCTGTTACCACATGTTCCTCATATTCACCTAAAGGTGGAGTTTACGGTGTGGGATAAACGGAAGTATCGCTAAATTAGAGAAACGCAAATGATGATTCATAGTAAGATTGGTATTTGAGACATTAAAACACTATAAACCAAGTCCATACTTACTAATTTATACCAAGAGACGGGTCTTCCTAGGGCTTTTTCCTCTTCCGCACTAGAAGAATTGAAAAGACATGAATATTGCGGACTAAATCTAGCAACCTAGATAAAACATCTACTACCTACCCAAATGTTCAAATGCAAATCGAATTTGAAGGCTACTTACATTTAAACGCGTCATGCGAAAAATAATTAGGATTCTTATTAATAAATGTATACAGGCCCAATAACGCACTGACTTCATAAGACCTTAATATAGAAAAGACCCAAAGTATAATTCAAATAATTGAGAAGCATTTGACTATTTGGTCGTAGACTTTAAAGCTAGAACCACTATCTAAAGCTAGGGACATAATCATTCGTCTCTGGTCTTGTCCAGGGCCACACCAGTAAGGGAATTGCGATGCGACGGTAATTAAAAAACTAGCTTTCGCTTGTGTGATTCGGCCATTACCATATTTCGTAAGGGTTTGTTTAACCGAAATCGCTGTTGTATCGCAATGGCTTTAAACTAGTGCGGCTCTGGCCTTTAAATTATGACGGAGCCTAAGCGCGAAATAAGAATAACTTAAGCCCCTATGAATAAATCGATCTCAAGTCCAGGAACGATTGTGAGTACACTTTTGACAGATCATTTTGTAGTGGTATGACATAAGAATGACTTTTCCAAGGTAGGTCTCAGATTTGAGATCGATTTATTACTACAGGCTTTAGTCTGCAGTGCGCCATAGTAATGTGAATCGCGAATACTGAAGCGCTATTCAGATGTTAAGCACCACTGAGCTGATTAAGGACCGCATTAGTAAATGTATTTCAAGTCTCAGAGCGATCTTAAGTGTGCTTTAGACAAGTCACTTAGAACTGGTATGACATACGATGACATTTCCAAGATCGGTCTCTAGACTTGAAATCAATTTATTAATACGAGCCTAAGACATCGCCGTTATCTCTCATATTGTGTGGCGCGTCAAAACTAAGCAGCACTCAAATTTTGAGTTGCGTTTGAGTATTGCCTATTAAATACCTTTGAGTACAATCAGCCAACGCCCGCAATGTCATATGAAATACTCACGACTCCTGGTTAAAAGCTTTCTCGGCTAAATAAGCGGACTGCTGCGCAAGCGTGCTAATGGAAAGCGAATTCTGTCGCCACCCGTATGTTATTGGTTGCTGCCCGCTCAGCCGCCGCTGTGACGAGTGTTTCGAGACGCTCCTTATAGATTCATTGCGTTTCATTCTCGGGTCAACCGATCTGGGAACAACAAACAAGTGAACAACATGACTACCTCAGTGGTAGAGACAAACAGTAGCCTGACTACAGCCAGTGGCGGATTTACCAGCAGCCTGCCGCCCCAAAAATCCAGCCCAGGGTGGCAGATTTTTGTGGCGGCAAATTTGGGGACCGATTTTTTTTGCAACCACATAGAAATAAAAAAAGATTTCTGCATGCCGGTTTTCTGATATTGTGATTAGCTCAAAAATTATGTTACGTGCAATTTCGACGAAATTTTTTGGATTGAAATATAATCTAGGCCATGACAATTGTAGAGGCAAGGGCGGTAAAAACTTTACAGAAATTTGTAAATCCGCCACTGACTACAGCTCATATACGGGCTGGCTAGATCGAATAAAAAGCTATTATAGCGAAAAAATAGCTATTAGGTTTAGCTGTTTCATAAAGGGGGTCAGGGAGCAAGAAAACCAATCCCCCTCCTCTTCAGGTTGGCAACGTGCGAGCAATGCCATTGGTATTGCAGGCATCTGCAGGCGACGATAACTGCATAACATCATATCATCAGGCGCCTAAATAAGCTTTTGTTATATTTTACGCCGGTTTACTCAGAGTTTCATATTCCTAGGACATGTGGTAGACTCATGCACCTGTGTTTGTCTGTAAGTTTGACTGAGAATGAAGCGAAACCGTCTAGATGAATTATGATAAAATTTGGTAGAATGATAGGGATAATTAGGCTGTTCTTTAATCCACTAAGTAGGCAGGCTAAATTTGTGCTATGAATAACTACCTATACGTTTACAGTATTCACAAACACTAGAACAAATTACGAGAACGGAAATACGTTTCCGGAACCCATGACCTTCGGCTGTGTCTGTGTGTGTAGGTATATATCCAATAATAGTACTTAAGTACCATTAATAATGTGCCGTAAAACTCGGACTTAGAGCTACCCAGTTGGAACCTTATTTCCTTACAAATATTTCTCAAACAACAAATCAATGTTTAACAACAAAAATGAAATTAACAGGCAATTAAATTTAATAAAACAGTGTATTTTTGCGTGATAGCCGATTGGTTAAGCACTCGTCTTGCGGGCACCAGGTCCTGGGTTCAAACCCCGGCTCGCACCTATGAGTTTTTCGAAATTTATGTGCGAATCATAATAACAATGTGATTATCACTCGCTTACGGTGAAGGAAAACATCGTGAGCAAAACCTGCATGTCTTAGGAAATCTAAACAATTTTCCCAAGACATGTGAAATCCGCCAACCTGCACTGCACTGGGAAAGCGTGGTAGTTTACGGCCTGAATCCCCCTCGTAGTGAGACCTGTGTTCAGGAGTGAGGCACGTCTAAAGCTGAATTATTTATTGTTATATAATAATACCAACCAAAACGAACTACCGTTAGTAAACTGCTGCATTTGACGTCCAAACACGAGATTCCTGGCTCCGGGCCACGCGAGCCAACCCTGTATGTCTGTTACGACATTCGAACGTAATATAACGTGACCACACGAGAACGGATTGGTTTGATTGATTGTCTACGTTTGAGACATCAGCCAGACAATAGAATGAACGGTCAGTATCATTGATCGATAAAAAAAATATACCTATACAGGGTTTAAGAGGTATCGTAACGAAAAGTGATACCATGAATTCTTGATTCTAGACCCCCTAGAGTTAATATTTACCGCCGATATTTTCATGAATTAGTTATGCTCAAATTCAGCATTTTAAAATTGGTTTTAGCGTGAAATACGCGAATTAAAAAGACCCACCAAGTTGAAAAAGTGTTGCGTACGTCCAAAATTTCCTGAATCGTCCGTTTGACTGTTTAAGTAGTTGAGCAGACTTGATATAGAGCAATGCGTTCCTTTGAGCCTTTTAGATAACAGTTAAGCCGCTCAGTAAAGCGAAATATTTGAGTAAGTTAAGTTTGTAGTCAAAATATCAGATCAAAAGAAGGGTATTATTTTTCAAGTTTCAAGTTTTTCCATGACAATACGCGTACAGTGGATGTGTTATACGTAAATAAATTTTACGGATTGTTAAGCTGGGATGTTTTTTTATACATAAGTCGTCCACTAAGCGGATGGCTAGACACTCTTTAAAATATTATCATGAGGTTAAGCCGAAGGCTACATTACCGAGAAAACTTACATTTAATAGATCTAAACTTCACTTAGTGGTACTTAAACGGTGCCACATATTCACGCATGTTTTCACTAATTTCCACCTTTAATTCTAAAAATAATAACGCAAGAATTTTGACACAAACTCATAATGAAGCACCGTCAATTTGACGGATTTTCAGAAGCATGCATCGCGCGTCTTTTTTGATAGAGAACGCTATGTCTGCTATGAAAACTTTTCTCTACATTTTTTAACAGTTATGAATATCTGTGTCGTGAATTTATATTCCACGGACTCTATGAGTCCTCGTTATCATTTAACTAGCTGAGCCCGCGACTTCGTCCGCGTGGAATTTAACTTAACAAAAAAGCCCGCTGTCGCGTTCTGACCCGCGCGACAGCACCCATTTGTTTAAATTTGGGTAAGTAAGTAGCCTAAGTTACTGCTTATAACAACAGCTATCTACTAGTGAAAGTCCTGTCAAAATCGGTCCAGCCGTTTCGGAGATTACCCGGAGCAAACACACAGACAGACAGACAGACAGACGGACAGACAGATAGACAGACAAATAGACAAAATTTTTATAAATCGCGTTTTTGTTATGGGTGTCGTATGTACTTTCATATGCATTTAGTGGAAAGGTGTTATTTTGATATTACAAACAGACACTCCAATTTTATTTATTTGTATAGATAAATAATGCACAGCAGTACCATCTGGAAGTATCGATTCAAATTATAACTCACAGTAGGTACCTACACGCCGCATTGCGGGGGTCTCGCTAAAAGCTTTCTGCGACCTGACATAGATAGGTTATTCATCTGTAGCTATTACAGAACTACGATGCAATGGATTGAAACGCCTTACGGGTTAAGAACAAGGTATTCCTTGCCGTTAAAACACTCCATATTTTTTGTTTGATAAACCCAAAAGACAGATCGATTATAAAGTTTCGGTGATGGAAGTTAGAAGACCTCCACAAGATGAGAGATGAATTTATAGATAACTACTTATGACTTCGGTGATTTCCTACTTTGGAAAGTATTTTTCGATATTCAATCGTAAGGGAGTGAACATAGAGGGTGATGATAATTTATTTATTTATATTCAGGCATCGCAGGCCCATAGATAAATACCTTATAAACTAACATACATATTAATAAAACAAATAAAAACTAAACTAAACTGTGTGTGTAATAAGGGTCGCATGGGTAACGACTGAGCTTTAGGCACATTTAAGAGCTCTATTAGGTATCCTACTAATATTATAAATGCGTAAGTTTGTGAGTGTGGATGTATGTATGTATGTATGTATGTATGTTTGTTACTCCTTCACGCAAAAACTACTGAACGGATTTGGATGAAATTTGGAACACAGATAGATTATAACCGGGATTAACATTTAGGATACTTTTTAACCCAATAATCCAATACTACGCGGATGAAGTCGCGGGGCACAGCTAGTACTATATAACCCTGCGTTACTTACTTTTTAGATTGCACTATACATTGTCTTTTCGAAACCATGGCTCTATTAGACCACACTATTATAATATTAACAAGCTTAGTACCCAAGTACCAATTTTATTGTGCAAGGTTTAACATTACCACTGCACAACACACAAAACGTGTGTTACTTATGATAAAGTAACAAACTGAGTCATGATCCCACTCTGATAGGAGCGATCGAGCAACAAACTATTAAGTATTTGCCAGATAAATTTCCTGTCTTGTTAAATATTTGTATTCTGCGGATTATCTACATTACCTGGTCGGGCGCCTTTATGGAAGGGTCAATAGCATTGACTCCGTAGGGAGGTGATGGTAGGATTCTAGATTCAGGAAATGTTGGGGTAGACGCAATTCGTACTTACCAACGTTCGACGGTTAAATAGCTTTCTCAATAGTCTTATTACAGAGATGCCTTTAAGACTTCCGATCCGGTTGTAGATATAAGAAAAAAAAATAATGTAAAATTGACAATTTGTAGGTGCCCCCGTAGGCCTAAACCAAATAAAACAATTTGAATTTGAATTTGAACTATCTACCATCACATACAAACTATATTTAAGTTAAACTTTCTTGGCTTATACATTAAAAAAAATATATCTGTTTAAATAAGAAAGACGAGGCAGCTGTGTTACTTGCCGGATCTTCTCCGCCGACGTCGCGTTCTGATCCGGTTGTTGACTTAAAGAAAATAATGTAAATATGAAAATTTGTAAGTGTCCCCGTGGGCCTAAAATAAACGATTTAAGTCTGAGCTTGACAAAAGTCTTCCCGCACGTAGATATACACCATCCATCATACCACCACTGACTAACAAAAAAAGACGATTAATAATTATACATGAAACGGCTAAGAAAATAGTTAACGTTTTGATTTCATGAGTACTACCTACCTGTATTTATTTGAGATAATTTAGTTATGGCATTCATTCAATATTAAGCGTCGATAATCGTTTCAATATTACCTACCTACATACAAAGAATTAGTAATCCTACATACTTAGGTATTTTGTGGTATTTCTAAGTCCCCAACATATTATTATTTGTGTATCCTTAAAAATATTCAGACTTGGGGTGGCTTTATATTTTTGATTACCATTTTTATTTCCGCCATTAAACACGAATAAAAATAAAACAACTGTGAAAATTAATGAGGTTTTTACATACAAATAAGTAAATAAAGAATAATAAACAAATATCGCCAGACAAACACACCGACTGTATGGTCTCAAACTAAGCAACGCTTGTACTATGAGTACCGTACAATGGACTGCGGGCGATCCCAGTGCACACCCAGACCAGGGCAAATTACTAAAAGGCCATTTACGAAGTTTACTCTGACGGGAATCGAACCCGCAACCACCCTGTGTAACGGCCTACGCTTAAACCACTGCGCCAAGCGGTGCGCATAGACGCAGATGTTTTTAGCACAAAACCGACCTAAATCAGACACGACACGCGATGAGCTGATTCGATTCAGATCAAGGGCCCACAGACTATAGTTAAATTAGATTATCGTCACAAGCCAACTACACTTGCCAGTAACTATGCTATTATTATAATATAAAACTTTTGTTACGGAAATATGAACCTTGGCACCTTATAATTGTGCTTCATACGGTACAGCCGAATGGGAGACGAAATTCATTCACTGCAAAGAAATTGTAAGTAGTGATTCACTGTCTGGCGTTGTTTGATTTGAATTGCAACACTAGGTAGTTACTTATAACAATTATTTATCGAGACATATTCTCTGACGTAGGTAAATATATATTTTTTGACTATTAATTAAGTACCTATTCATATACATAAGTACTCCAATGTATTATTTTTAAAGTAACTCGTATTGAATAAATCTCTATAACTCCTATACCTATTGGCATAGCTGTAAGCACAACATGCATTTTATAATAAACTAGCTGTGCCCCGCGACTTCATCCGCGTAGTATTGGATTATTGGGTTAAAAAGTATCCTATATGTTAATCCCGGTTATAATCTAACTGTGTTCCAAATTTCGTCCAAATCCGTTCAGTAGTTTTTGCGTGAAGGAGTAACAAACATACATTCATACATACATACATACATACATACATCCACACTCACAAACTTTCGCATTTATAATATTAGTATGATAAATAACAAACTCAGGAAGAAAAATAATTATACGGTACATGAGGCTTCACATAAATAAGGCCGAGGCCCGTGGCATCAGCATTATCGCGTCATAGTTCTTGTACTTTGACGTTTTCATGTCGACAATTAAACAACAATTGCAATTTTAAAAATGCTGTAAACAGTTTATTGGTCGATAGTTAAGGCTGAAGCGCCCATATAGCCCGCGAAGTTCAAATTTTTTGAGTTCTTTTAGATTTTTTTCAAAATCTGACAATAATAAAAGACAAATTTTGTAATTCGCGAAAAAGACCGTGTGCAGTGCATTTATTAATATATCCAACTTACTCTAAAACATTTCAAGAACGACAGCTATCCAGATAATCTGGCAATTTTGTATATTTAGTGATTTTCTAGTATCATATCCACCGTGATAATATTTAGAGTAAAATAAATGTATTAATAAACGCACTGCATACTGTGTTTTTCGCAAATCACAAAATGTTGTCTTAAATGTTTTCAGATTTTGGATAAAATATAAAAATACTCGAAAATTTTGAATTTCGCGGGCTAGACAGGCGCCTTCACCTTAAGTCGGCAAGTTAACCAGAAGTCAGGAATTTTCCAGACATGTCCAGAATTTTGCGAGTGCGTGAGCGCAGAAAAGCGCCTAAAAACCAAGAAAAATATACGGTTATACGCGTGATAAATTTCAAGTTTTTAGCATAAATCTCATGGTTTTGGGGATTCCGTGATAAGTCACCGCCAAATACTCGATAACGCTCAATAGGGTAGATACACAAATTTGAGAGATTTCATTTTTGTAGCTGTTTGATACGTTGTTATAATATATCGACGTATCTCACGTAAATACATTTCATTTAGGTATTATGTATTTTACTTTGTATGACACGCTCCAATTGCGACTTGCGTTAACAATATTTGACGAAATGTCTCACTTTTAGTAATTTCGTGGTGAGTGAGTCAGGTTCCGCTTTTATTACGTTAGGTACTTACCTAATTTACGGTAGTACTGACTGACCATCAAGTGAAATATACTAATAGTTACTGACAAACAGTAGCGATCGTGTTCTCATCCAAAAATGTATGATTGTAACTATTTTAATTGCTTTAGAAATACTATCGTCAGTCGGTATTTTTATCGCAGTTCACGTGAATTAACATTATCTAACTATTATTATAATTGGATGTAATTCGCAGACTGTAACCAACCCACGCACGTCTGCAAACTGAAACCGACCTACAACCGCTCGCACTTGGGTTGGTTTTGCTCGGCAGGATATGTATGAGCTAGTCCATTCTGTAAAACTTCATCCAACTATAGCTAAATCGTTGTATTTATAAATTAACTGGCTAGTTAAATACTTACCAATAATGTTTATTAAACATTGGGAGATGGATGAATAAAAAAATATAATAATGTAGCTTTCTATCGTCCCACTCCTGGGCACGGGCCTCGCCATAATCCACCACGCTGGCCCAGCGTGGATTAGCGGATTGATATATTTTTAATTGTTAGGTTCAGCTACAATACGAAGACAATAGGATTCGTTGGGTTACGTGAGGAAAAGCCTATGAGACTATCGATGAGAAATGACCATGGCTAGGTTTCAGCGAAATAGCTATTGAATGCGTTATAATTTGGTATAGGTAGGTGTACTCAAGAAAATCTGTAAAACCCGCAATCTCTCTTCATGTTCTTATTTTTACTGCCTAATACGAGTATATTATGGTTGATCACCACATCCGACTGTTCAAGCGCAGCTCTAATTAGAGGGCTGTCTTATTTTCAAGCCTCATATGAAAATTGCACTATAACGACTTCTTGTAATTGGGGTGTAAGTAGGCACCAATTCTTTATTGATAATATCTATTGGGAAATATTTTTTCAAAAATATTGAATGACTCCAAAGATAGATATTACAGTTTCTAAAACTACAAAGTTTTGACGTCATAAATCAGTTGGCTGATACGAAATGTTTATGAAAATACGTCAGTATTTGGCCAATTTTGAAGTTATTTTAAAAATTCTTCTACTTTAGATTATCCTGGCACATTCTTAACTTAATATAATTATAAGAAAAGAAAATTGACAAATACCGTTTAAGTTTATCACATTACTAGTATTTCCGTTAGCCCCTCCAACTAAGCTAATGCTTGTGTTAGGGGTGGGCTCACTTCAATAGTTTAATGGCCAGGATGGGGATCGAACCCGGAACCTCTCAGCAACGAGGGCGGCCCCTCTAACCACTCGGCTATTGACGATTGGTGATGATGATGTATCATTTATTTGACCAAAGTTAAAAGAAGTATTTTATAGTTAGGTGATTGAAAAATCTGTGTTGTCTATTCTACTAATATTATAAATGCGAAAGTTTGTGAGTGTGGATGTATGTATGTATGTATGTATGTTTGTTACTCCTTCACGCAAAAACTACTGAACGGATTTGGATGAAATTTGGAACACAGATAGATTTTAACCGGGATTAACATATAGGATACTTTTTAACCCGATAATCCCGAAATTTTTGCTAAGTTAAAATACTACGCGGATGAAGTCGCGGGCACAGCTAGTATTTAATAAATGTTGTTTACTGTTATGGGGTTAAAGTCCTAGCTATGGGGTTATGGCCGTTAGTGGTACGCGTCACACGCCGCCCAGACGTCGACGCGCCGGGTATTTTACGATCAAATTATGCGCTTTCCTTTATGGTCATCTTATGGAAAGATGATGGTGTTTGATTATTATGGAGTGTTAATAACACTCGCTTTAACGACCTACTATAATTACCTACTTACTTATTAAGTATAAGGTATTATGTGGCAATTAATTAACGCAAATTGGAACTTGGGACGGGAGCAATTCAGAAATTTCCTGTGGGTAAAGGACGAGATAAGTACTTGGGACTCAAATACGAGTTATGAACGAAACTGTTTAAGTAATTACCTAAGTATATTATAGATGGGGGGGATTAGTTGCCCCCCACACCTCCACCCTTTTCAGCTGTTTCAGCTCATTTGCTTAAAAGATAATTTGATACCTTTTGTTTACTTTTCTTAATCAAATGGCCGATACAATTCAAAAAGCAAATTCTAAACAAAATTTGCCAATAGCCATATAGGTGCTGGGTAGATACTAATTAGATAACACATCTGTCTCTGAAGAATTATTAGTGACATGCTGAATTACAGTGTGTTTCAGTACAAGCTGGTGATTATGGCAATGCGCCAAACGCTCGCCTGTAGGCTGCATGGGACTGCAGTACTGACCTACTTAACCAACTACTTAAATACCCGAAAAGTTCCCAATAAATAAAGTACTTAGCCCTATTTGATGGGACTTAATACCATTGGCGGATGGTTATTATCTAATTACCTATATATGACAATTGCTGCCTACCCCTCCGGGGATAGGGGTGTGATGGTTTTTCTAAAGCAGAGGAAATCGTATTAACTTACGATTAAAAAGTTTGTAAAGGCAACCGACATATTAAGCGGTTGTTAATAAAGTTAGGTAGGTACTGGCCATTCGCAGCCGTGGCTTAATATTACAGACAGCAAAAAAAAAGTAATAAGAATACGCATAAATACAAATAACATAAATTGTTTTTATAAGCATAGCAACTAGTTACTTACCTACTTATATCCTGTAGAAATTGTTATCCCGGAAACACGTCAATGTTGTTAAAAAGTCCCAGGGAAAACTCGCGAAATTTTCTTCCTTCATAAGGACACGTGATTCACAAACGTGATAGTGCCAAATGGCGCGGGAAAATTATGATGCAAAGGCAGTGGCGCTCGGTCTACCCTCCACCGCGGTTGGCATAACACTGGGTGGTTTTTGGCACTGAACTGACTTATCAACCAGAGTTTTGCACCTTATAATATAGCATTGTGATCATATTTTCCGATACACTGTCTATATCGAGAGTGCGTGATATAGAAAATGGGAAAAGTGCCATTGTTGGCATGTGGTTATGAACCGTTGGTGTCGTCCGTGGTTACGGATAAATAAAACTAGTTAGCTGTAGTTAGTACGTTTTCGAAAGTTAGGTAGGTATTTCAAATTCGTAACGTAAGCAAATCAATTACTTTTAAGTAATTCAGGATCTACGTAAAATACGAAAGAGGTCCCTGCATTAAACAAAGTTGAATTAAATAAAATAATAAACGCTTATGTAAATCTTGTACCAACCACCCAACTGTTACTGCCAGTATGTACCACAGGTATTTATGTGTTTCTACTAAGTGCTCCCGTAAAGTAAAGTAAAACGGACAGGTACCTACCTGTAGGTTTTACTTTACTTTACTTAAGGTTATTTTATTAAGCAGTGATAGCCGATTGGTTAAAGCACGAGTCTTGCGGGCACCAGGTCTTGGGTTCAAATACCGGCTCGCACCTCTGGATTTTTCGAAATCTATGTGCGATTCATAATTTCTATATGATTATCACTTGCTTACGGTGAAGGAAAACATCGTGAGGAAACCTGAATGTCTTAGAAGGTCTAACCAATTTTCGAAAGACATGTGAAATCCGCCAACCCGCACTGGGCCAGCGTGGTGGATTATGGCCTGAATCCCCCTCATGTTGAGGGGAGGCCCGTGCCCAGCACTGGGACGTCAAAAGGGCTAAATTATTATTATTATTAAGGTTATTTTATATCAGAGTTACTACTAACTGATTCAGTAGGCAGGTTGTAGGTATTATGGACCAAAAATTATTCGTGTATCTGCTCACTAAATTCTGATGATGAATTCCTACCTTTTTCCAAAATCTTGGATGAGGATGACATTTATTTCAGAGGGTTTCGAGCCTTCAAAGATCTTGCTACCAAAGAGATTGACGAAACTCTGTTGTAACCTACTCCACTTCCAAACTTCGCCCTAATGGGTGATAAACGGCCTCCCTCCCGATGTATGAGGACAAGCCCATAACGATAACTTATATGTAATGTGCTTAACGTCGCTTCAATCAGTCATAAAACCTGGTTCTGGATAGCAACGCCCAGTGGCAATTCCGAATAGTTAAACCCAGGTGTGACCTTGACCGTGAGATCTTAAATGTCAAGGTCGGTCAGCTGTTGATTCCGTAACCGATTTGTAAGTCTTTCCAATTGCTCTACAATATGGGTTTCTTCAAAAGGCTAGTCTACAGGTCCCTAAAAGGCCGGCACCGCGTCTGCTTCCCATAATTTGCAGATATCAGATAATCAGTGGCGGATCTACAAATTTCCAAGGTATATGCTGTAAATGTAAAGTCTTTGCCGCTCTTGCCTCTACAATTGTCATATCCTAGATCTGAAGCAGTTCAGGCCATTTTCGACCCACTATAACTTCGTTGTGGATAAAACTAGAACGCTGAATTTTCAGTAACCAAGCAGGTTATTATTACAATCTAAAAATTTCGTTGAAATTGCACGTAAAATATTCATCGACAAAATTTGTTGCAGAGTTCTATCTGTAAAACATCATAAAACCGTCATGCAGAAATCTTCTTGATGTCTATGAGATAGCAAAAATATAAAATTCGGTCCCCAAATTTGCCGCTCCAAAAGTCTACCGCCCTAGGCTCCAGCCTACTCAACCTACTGGTAAATCCGCCACTGTAGATAATAAATTTCAGTGTAATACTTAAACTTAGGTAGGTACTTATTTTAACTCAAGCACAGTGCTGCATGCGACTTGTTCCTTTGGCAACAGCCCAAGCCGAGGCCGTGCCTTAGCGGCGCCCTTGAGCTAGCTGCCCCCTGCCCCGCTGGCTTGAGAGCACCTATGGCTACTTTGGCCAGCAACATTATTATCAAAAAAAAACATGTCTTTGCTCGGAAGAAGTAGGTGGGACTAAACTGCAAATAAAATGCGCTTTGTGGGCCCGGGCGTATAGTAGGTAGATAGCGTAAGTATCGGAGATTCTTCAAATAATACAGAAACTAAGAATAATCATAACGTATTTATTTCCACTAGAAACTGTGAACTAGACATTATTGCACTAAAATATTAAATTAAAAATAAACATTTCCTAGTCACAAAAATTGTTTGAAGTAAAATTTTAGTGCGAAAAGCAAAACGGTAGGTACATAGCTTGCGAGTAGTGTGAAAAACGTAGACCAAAATATATGTTGTTACTTGCACAAGGGTCGTTGTCTTATAGGAAGGTGCCTGTGTACAACCACATGAGACTTTCACATTTTAGCTCTTGACCACCCCAGTCAGATTTAGGCAATGGATATTCTTTTGGTATGATTCGCCTAAAATTTCATCCGATTAAAATGTAACGACATCACAAACAAAACTTTTGCAGAAAAAACACACACTTTGTATCCCTTGCGCTATCTGAACGTACAAATGAACTCAATTGATTTCACAAAGTTCTGGTTTCGACTTCATTACAAATTTGGTGTTCGATGAATTGTTTTATTAAAATCGAAATAAGACTAGTATTGTGAAAAACTCCGCCTCATTATTTTATAAGTCTCAATAAAGATATTATGTTTCCCAGATAGCTGATCAAATTTCATACGTAAAACTTGTCTGTAAGTATCAATTTGATCAACAATATAAGCATATATTATCACCGTTATACATAATGCCACTTCATAGACCACACGGAATGAATCCACAATCAATCGTAATTCGGGTTTATCCTTATTTAATATAACACGCGACATACATCCAATCAGTATCTATTTTATTAATTACGTGTTATATTATAAAATAAGTACCTGATAGTAATTATGATCCAACCACAGAAAAAAAAGTAAGGAAATTAAAATAGGGTTACGACCGCTTGGCACAGTGGTTTGAGCGCAGGCCGCTCAGCTCACTGCTTCCGGTGGTTGCGGGTTCCATTCCCGCCGGGGCAAATGTCGGAAATGGCATTTTCGTAATTTGCCCAGGTCTGGGTGTCACTGGGATCGCCGTCAGTCCATTGTGCGGTACCCATAGTTCAAGCGTTGCTTAGTTTGGGACCATAAAGTTAAATAAGTAAATAAGGCTGGGTTGCACCATCTTACTTTTACAATAACATAATATACATGACAAACAATAAAAATATTTATATATAAAGTAATTACTTTTATTTACAACTAGCGGCGGTCCGCGACTTCGTACGGGCGAACCCTAGGGCACCTTTCACCAGGATAAAAAGTATCCTGTTCTAGGTTATAAACTATCTGTGTGCCAAATTTAATCTAGCTGTTTAGGCGTGAACAAACACACACACAAACCCTCGCATTTATAATATTAGTAGGATCAAAATTAAAGTTAAGGTTATTATTATTAAGCTAGAATTCTGTAGAATTTATGCAGCGATTATTACAGCTATATTTGGTAATACCATATTTAAAAATGTTATCCCCAACGATTTTAGGGTAAATTACGCCTCATTTGACTTGCAACCCTGATAACTTTAACAAAGCTAATGAATTCGCCGGTCCAACACATTGTGATGTAACCGTCAAAGTCGGCGTTACAGTTATTGTTAAATTTGACACAAACTTTTACTTTGACTTCTACTTTGGTGCAACCCAGCCTAAATAACGTCCAGACGAACACACCAACTGTATGGTCCCAGTGACACCTAGACCGGGGCAAATTACGAAAAGGCCCCGGTCTGGGTGTCACTGGGTTGTCAGTCTGGCGATATTTATTTATGTACTTATTTACAATAATGTATACTAAGGGAGATAATGTAGAGACGTCCTTCAAAGTTGAATTTATACTAGGTGATACAAAATGGGTATACAATTTTTTTTACAACTTAACTTTGTAAATCTCAAACTATCGGCTTTGTGAGACAGTTGAAGTACTAAAGGTTTTGTAGACTTGTGAAATCGGTCAACAGCTGTATTCCTATAACACCTTTTGTTTTTCAAGTTCCCTCCAAAGCTGATGGTTTTAGAAATACAAAGTTAAGTTTTGAAAAAAAAAGTATACCCATTATGTGTCACCTTGTACATGTTAAGACACATGTAAACGGCCTGTCTCACACCGTTTTTACGGTTGTAGAGCCAAGCTGTAGCCAACTGACTACATCTCATATACGGGCTGGCTCCACCGGGGTAGTACTACCCTGACACAGAAGATCGGCGTAAAGCAGCTATTATAATTACGTTTCGTACGATGAGCGCGAGCCCCACCCTTTATCCCAATCTACCTCAAGTCGTCAACGTGCGAGCAATGCCATTGGTATTGGCTTCAGTAACTGCTTAACGTGAGGCGGGTCGTACGCTTGCTGCCTACTTTGTTACATAGAAAAAAATAAACAAGTTTCTCTGTTTGTACACAAATTAAACATGGCTTAACTGTATTGCCTTCCTTACCAACATTTTAACTCGACGAATATGACTGTTCTTTCTCAGCGCAATACAGATATATATATTATTTATAGCCGCTTGGCGCAGTGGTTCGAGCTTAGGCCGCTCGGCTCACTGCACATGCTAGTTGCGGGTTCGATTCCCGCCGGGGCAAATTTCGGGAATGGCCTTTTCGTAATTTGCCCTGGTCTGGGGTGTCACTGGGATGGCCCCCAGTCCTTTGTACGGTACCCATAGTACAAGCTTTGCTTAGTTTGGGACCATAAAGTTGGTGTGTCAAACTTTATTTTTTTTCTTTTCGGGTTGGAATTAACAACTTACTATAACGATACTGACCATTCGGTGATCAAACTTGCACAATATAAAAATATCAGCCCAAATACAATAATAAAGCTGAGCTACTTATAATAAATTAAAAATATAAAATTCTAATCATATATTGGCTTATCATGTCTTTGAAACACAACTCTCGGATGCGTACAATTATTTGTACAGAACATTGTTGTAAGCTGTCTCGAACATTTTTAGTACTAAACTATTTCATATTCCTCACTTGAGATATAGACAAACTGACGCTTCTCTTGCCACAAATTTACGTGTTCCGGTGGTCAACAGTAGAACTAACGTTGTCTCATACATGTTATCTTGTTCCTTGACAGTTTTGCACGGACAGTAGCGCCGCGATCATCGGAACACATAAGTTTGTGACATGTACTAATTAGGCCTCGTTTACACTGACGCAATACCTGTATTGCTGCTGCTATATTTATGCTGTTTTAGCCGACTTCAAAAAAAGAGGAGGTTCTTAGTTCGAATGTATTTTTTTTAAATTATTTTAAACTGGCAACAAAAATAGAAACAGCTCCATAAATCAATATAAATTTTGTGTCAGTGTAAACGAGGGTTTATTGCTACAGACGTGTGTAAACACCATTATACGCCCATCAATAAAAGGGAAAACGATTGATGGTACGTTTGACACTTGCCTATTTAATTTTGTAATATTAAAAAGTTATAGCAATACTCTTTAGTTGGAGGGAACTTTGGATATGAACTTTGCTGTCAAAATGACATGACCATGTGGTATGTCAAAAATACCATCCATCCTTGTCTCTGGTATAGTATATAACGATTTACACACCTAACATCGACCGTATATAAAACAATACCTTTATGTAACCAGCGTAAGTTTGACTATGAATACCATCTACAGCAAACATATCCGTCCTTGTTGCACAATAATGCATATGATGCGGTTCTCAATCAGTGTGAGTGAGACAGAAAGCTGGTGAAATTAATAGAAGAATAGCAGTCTCTCCTGGGCCGTCCCGGAGAGTAGACGCCAACCGCGCTTTATATTCAGGTACTGAATGATTGCGCGGACGCAGATTAAAATACCTGAAAAGATACATTTATTAGCTGTCAAATTAACTCCACAAGTTTCTAATCCTACTAATATTATAAATGCGAAAGTTTGTGAGTGTGGATGTATGTATGTATGTTTGTTACTCCTTCACGCAAAAACTACTGAACGGATTTGGATGAAATTTGGAACACAGATAGATTATAACCGGGATTAACATATAGGATAGTTTTTAACCCGATAATCCCGAAATTTTTGCTAAGTTAAAATACTACGCGGATGAAGTCGCGGGGCACAGCTAGTGTATACATATACTGTAAACATTAGATCAATAAGGCACACCAAAATAATGATAAAAATACGCAAATAATCACAGAATTATGATTAGTAAGTGATAAGCTGCTATACACGTAAACATAACGTATCATATGATAATGATGGTTTAAAGATAAATGTTATCAGTAGATAGCCCATTCATATAAGAGTTATTTTGAACCAGGGTTCGCCGATATATATCAGCTGATATATATCATGATATATATCACGATATATATCAATTGATTTTTATCTTGATATATATCAATTGATTTTTTCCTGTCTTCTGAACTAAAAAAATTGGAGATTAATGTTTACCCTGGCAACACGTAGCGAAAAACTACAATTCAGAATAATTTTGATTGTTTCCCAAAATGGCAACCTCATTTAAAGTTGGGGAAATCCCCTTTAACTTACCAGAACGGCTAACTTTTTATTGAAATTCAAACCTTAATTTCATATCATATAAGGTTTATTTTACGAGGTATTAAAAAATAGGTGTTCGCTGGTGCTCCTAGCGTTAATAATTTTCACTTTCTAGGGAATCCCAATCTCAAAAACAAATGAAGATTATTATAATACCTACTTGTTTTTTTAAGAGTTCATTAAAAAAACATTTCTCAAATAAACACTAATTCTTTTATTACTTTTTAAGTTGTTTTAAATAAAACATGTGTAAAATATGTGGTAATTTGACACATATTATTTTACAAATTCCTTTCACATTTTTAAGTGTTTAATCCCCTTACAGAATGAAATTCGCTTCTTTTTCTTAGCCTGGATATATATCCGATATATATCGGATATATATCAAAAAATCGGATTTTTGATATATATTATAAAAATCGGATTTTTTCGAACCCTGTTTTGAACATAGCGGGTGGCGTTCAAATGGTAGGCTCGCCCCCTATAACACTCGAAGGAAAAAACCAGACAAGGGCACGTCAGGACGTGCACAATGTAGGCTTCCGGACCCATTTCAATAGCGAAGATTTATCGTATCTGTAACCAAACTAGTGAAACATCATTTTTGAATCTCAGTATTAAGTTTATTCAGAAACGACGGGGAATTAACTTAACTTTTACTTGGTCGGCTGTAGCTCGTGATTTAGTGAACCCATTTCTCCTGTTATAATTTTAACTAGCTGTGCCCGCGACTTCGTCCGCGTGGAATTTAATTGACAAAGTTTCATACAAACTTACATCCCCTTGGGGGTAGAATTAATCAAAATCCTTTCTTAGCGGATGCCTACGTCATAACATCTACCTGCATGCCAAATTTCAGCCCGATCCGTCCAGTGGTTTGGGCTGTGCGTTGATAGATCACTATGTCAGTCAGTCAGTCACCTTTCGAGTTATATATATATAGATTGCAATGTCGTGTCATGTGCTAGTGTCCTAATTTTTTCTAGATTTTCTGCACAGTGTTTCAAGTTTTTACAGCAAGATCTACCTAGAGCCACGTTTTCAGCTTAAACAAAGTCGGGACCCCAATACAAACTGGTTTCCTTTATTTCACACACTTAGGGGTGGAATTTTATAAAACGCTGAAAATGATATTTTTTATTTGTAATGAGTAACCTTAATACAAATTTTCATGGCTCTAAGTTGTTTTTTTTTACCCATACAAACTTTCACCCCCTATTTTATACACTTAGGGGTGGAATTTTACATAATCCTTCCTTAGTGGATATTTATGCTATAAAAGGTACCTACTGTCCAAATTTTATGATTTTACCATCAGCGGCTTGGGCTGTGCGTTGATTCCTTTGTTTTGATAAGTGAATTTGTAAAAAGTATCAAATATGCGACATAAATGGCAGTATCTTTTGATTGCGCTGTCTTAGAAGCCTAATTTTTTACACTTACAAGAGACCATAGCGTTTGATATTTGACATTAATTTCAACTTGATATCTCTATCTGTGTCTGAGAAAAAGGGGTATTGACAGACAGACAGACATACGGACAACAAAGTGATCCTATAAGGGTTCCGTTATTTCCTTTTAAACAAAATAAACGTTGATTGATAAATAAATACAAACCAAACGCCATGATGAGCCACCACAGCCAGGAGTTCTCGTGAGACGCGAGCTCGGTGGAATGCTTCACGATAAGGGTCCACTTAGCGAGGGACAGCCCGAACCCGGCGAGCGCGCCGTAGCGGCTCGCGACAGTGTGGCAGAAGCACATCAGCAGCAGGAAACCGATCCAGTTGAAGAGGAATGCCACTGGAACCATATATTCTATGTTACAGGCTTATACTGCTAATAATAATAATAATATTTTAGCCCTTTTGACGTCCCACTCCTGGGCTCGGGCCTCCCCTCAACATGAGGGGGATTCAGGCCATAATCCACCACGCTGGCCCAGTGCGGGTTGGCGGATTTCACATGTCTTTCGAAAATTGGTTGGATCTTCTAAGACATGCAGGTTTCCTCACGATGTTTTCCTTCACCGTAAGCAAGTGATAATCATAATATAGAAATTATGATTCACACATAGATTTCGAAAAATCCAGAGGTGCGAGCCGGGGTTTGAACCCAAGACCTGTGTGTGCAAGACGCGTGGTTCAACCAATCGGCTATCACTGCTATACTGCTGAAGACAACAATCATTGCAATACAATTCATTATTATAATGAAACAGTAAATATTATCATTTATTTCATTTAAATTACAACGCTGCAAGGGAAGAAAAATAAAACAAAAAGTCAAAGAAATTCAAAGTCAAAGTCAAAGCGTTTATACCTATTGTTTAGCTCTACAAGAGGGGACACTTACAAATTGTATTTTTTACAGTTTTTTTTTCTTATATCTACAACCGGATCGGAACGCGACCTCGACTGAGAAGATCCGGCAAGATACTCAGCGGGCTTGTCTTTTTACATATTGCAATATTTTTTTTTATCTGCAGTTGCTTGCTGCAAATCCAAACAAAAATCTACAAAATATTAAATTTCTACTTTGTAATTCAAAAATAATAGCTATTTAGTAAATGCATAATATGAAAGTGTATACGGTACAATTAACAAAAAAAACTTTTTTTTGTCTGTTCGTTTAGTGTTTGTTCCGGCTAATCTCCGGAACGGCTGGATCGATTATGACGGGACTTTCACCAGCAGATAGCTAATGTTAAGACAGTGACTTAGGTTACTTTTAGTTTATCGAATTAGCACGCGAGTGGAGCCGCGGGTAACACTCGTCTTAAGATAATATTTCATTATCATCACTTTATACCAAGTGACATAGGAGTGTGAGATGATATTCAGCTTGCAATCCATAAAAGGTCATAAGTATATGTAACAAAGAGTTGAAATTTGAACTCATAGCATAGACAGATAAATCTTATCTACAATTTAAAAGAAAGCAGACAGTCACCGGATATTATAATCAAAGCTATCAAGCAGACAGGAAAGTACCAATTTATCAGCAAAAACGTCGAACACTGTTGACTCATACAAACAATAATCATACAATGAAACTACAAATAATACAATTGTAATGAAAATTGATTGACATAAAGTTTTTAAAAAAAATACCATTCTTATCTTTCGTAGATAACGGTACTTAAGGTCGGAAATACACGTAAATAAATAATATCATAGCGATGTATCTGTAAAAGGTTCATTGATCGTGTTTGTTGAACATTTTTTCCACTATTTGTCATATAAACGATCAAAGTAATATAATAATATCGCCAGACTGACACACCAACTGTATGGTCCCAAACTAAGCAACGCTTGTACTATGGGTACCGTACAATGGACTGGGGGCGATTCCAGTGACACACAGACCTGCGAATTTCGAAAAGGCCATTTCCGAAATTTGCCCCGGCGGGAATCAAACCCGCAACCGCCACGTGCATTGAGCCGAGCGGCCTACGCTCGAACCACTGCGCCAAGGGGTCGTCGAAAGTATCCTTGTGTAGATCAATATAAGTAGATAAATTGCTACGATATAATGTTCCGTGTGTAGCTAGCATTACGTAGATATCTTAACTATTAATTTTAACACTTGGTCAAAAATGGTCGATGCTCACAATATGAAATGTTATTGACTGAAACTATACCAAAATGCGGAACTCTATGGAGTCGCTTACAGTATAAATAATTGTGAGACAAAAATACATAGACAAGCGAGTGAAAAGGTAACGTACACTGCCAGCCACATGTTTCTCTGTATAGCTTCATCTTTGTCTGTGGACCTATTTAGTATTATAGCAATGACAAACATTTGGCGAACCGACATACTTACTTTTTTCTGATTTTCATTTGTTTTGCTTTGCTCATGGTTCCATTCAAGTTCATCACCCCTCGTTTCCACTGACGTAATATTTGTATTGATTTATGCTATAGTCTCTACTTTTGAGTTTACAACAATACTAGGTGAAACAAAAAGGGTATACTATTTTTTTTTCATCTAACTTTGTAAATCACAAACTATCGGCTTTGTTGGACAGTTGAAGTACTAAAGGTTTTGTAGACTTGTGAAATATGTCAACAGCTGTATTCCTATAAGTATTCCAAGTTTCCTCCAAAGCTGATAGTTTTAGAATTACAAAGTTAAGTTTTGAAAAAAAAAGTATACCCTTTCTGTTTCAACCTGTATATAGAGAGACAAATACATATATGTAATATTTATTACGCAAAATTATACCGACATAGGCCCGTATTAATAAATCCATCTCAAGTCTGAGAGTGATCTTGGAAATGTCATACCAGTACCGTGTAATGGTCACGTGGCACGTATGGTCCCGCAAAGGTGGGCAAATGCCATCACAAATTTGATACCAGAAGACGGTTGCCGCAGCCGGGGTAGACCCAGGAAAAGATGGCGGGACAATCTGGTCACTTTTGCGGGAGATACGTGGCCCGAATCAGCACAAAACCATATTTTGTGGAGTATTCAGGGACAGGCCTTTGCCCAGGAGTGGGACACAAAAACAGGCTAACGAAAAACCAGCATAAAATGACGTGTCAAAAGCGTACTTAAGAACGCTCTCAGAGATCGATTTATTAATACGGCCCATAGAGAACAGAACAGACAGACATTACACAATTATCAATATATTGCGGCAGTGTCAACGAGAGGTTACTGGTATGCCAAACTTACCAAAGAACGACGTAAGGAACATGATATCAGTGCCCAGCAGACTGTTCTCAGGGTCGAGCTGTTCCGCGGTGGCGTCTGTGGACTCGACCGTCACGAAAGCCGCGAACGTGGGCGGATGCGGAGGGGGCCCCACTAGCTATATAACAATAATAATAATATAATAATGTAGCCCTTTTGACGTCCCACTCCTGGACAAGGGCCTCCCCTCACTACGAGGGGGATTCAGGGCGTAATCCACCACGCTGGCCCAGTGCGGGTTTGCGAACTTCACACGTGTTTCTAAAAACCGGTTTTGACGGGACTTTCACTGGCAGATAGCTGATGTTATAATTATAAGGAATAATTTAGGCTGCTTTTATTTTATTTAACTACTACGCGGGCGGAGGCGTGGGCATCAATATTTTGATATAATAATAATAATTAATTAATTTTTAGAATTATATCTTTATTTAATGAACCTAATAAGTAAATTATGAATACAAGGAAAATTTGTTGTTTGAACTACAAACAAAACAATAATAAAATAACTGAAGCTGAATCTTAGTACTCTGATGTTAATGTTGAAATTGACAAACAACTGCTTAAGGCTAAAGCGCCCATGTAGCCCGCGAAGTTCAAATTTTTTGAGTTCTTTTAGAAATTTTTCAAAATCTGACAATAATAAAAGTCAAATTTTGTAGTTCGCGAAAAAGACCGTGTGCAGTGCATTTATTAATATATCCAACTTACTCTAAAACATTTCAAGAACGACAGCTATCCAGATAATCTGGCAATTTTTGTATATTTATTGATTTACTAGTATCATATCCACCGTGATAATATTTAGAGTAAAATAAATGTATTAATAAATGCACTGCACACGGTCTTTTTCGCGAATTACAATATTTGTCTTTTATTATTGTCAGATTTTGAAAAATTTCTAAAAGAACTCAAAAAATTTGAACTTCGCGGACTAGACAGGCGCCTTTACCTTAAACACATTTTTTTTGCAATCAAATTTATTTATATTTCATCTTTACATCACACATACACCTTAAAGTCGAGTTTTAGCTATCACTGCTGAAGCTAATTTTCCTGTAAACAATATATCTATCTATGTCAGAGTCACCTGCGGTGGATCTTCCCCCTCCATCTGTTTCTCCCGTTGAACTTCCTCGTATGTTGGGAGTTTAGAGTTTGCGGCCACATCATATGGGGGTGGTGCGGAGAAATCTGCCGTTGGTGGGGGTATATCTTGCATGTTGTCTACAAAAAAAAACAATATTTACCTAAATTTACCTTTTATTATTTACCTAAGACTAGTTTGATTAAGGGCCTATGCACACCACGTTTTTTAAACGCGCCGTCCGCGTCCATGCGCGTTTTTAGCGATACGCACGCGAGTCAGACGCAGCCTGACGACTTTAGACTGTAGACTTTTATAAGATAAATGCGCGCCGTCGACGCGCGTTTTAGAAACGTGGTGTGCACAGGCCCCAAATCTATACAAATAAATAAAATTGGAGTGTCTGTTTGTAATATCAAAATAACACCTTTTCACTAAATGCATATGAAAGTACATACGACACCTATAACAAAAACGCGATTTAAAAAAAAATTGTCTGTCTGTCTGTCTGTGTGTTTGTTCCGGGTAATCTCCGAAACGGCCGGACCGATTTTGACGGGACTTTCACTGGCAGGAAGCAGTTATAAGGAATAACTTAGGCTACTTTAATTTTAGAAAAACAATTAGTGTTCCGCGTAAAAAAATAAAAACACATGAAATCAAAGAGTATTTCCGAAACGGCTGGACCGATTTTGACGGGACTTTCACTGATAGATAGCTGATGCTATAAGCAGTAACTTAGGCTACTTTTATTTTAGAAAACCAAAATTTAAAAAATGGGTCCTGTCGCGCGGGCTCAGAACGCGGGAGCGGGCTTTTTTGTTAAGTTAAATTCCACGCGGACGAATTCGCGGGCTCAGCTAGTCTATATATATAAAACTCAAAGGTGACTGACTGACTGACTGACATAGTGATCTAACAACGCACAGCCCGAACCACTGGACGGATCGGGCTGAAATTTTGCATGCAGGTAGATGTTATGACGTAGGCATCCGCTAAGAAAGGATTTTTATTAATTCTACCCCCAAGGGGATAAAATAGGGGATGAAAGTTTGTATGAAACTTTGTCAATTAAATTCCATGCGGACGTAGTCACGGGCACAGATGGTTGTAAACATAATGGCTTACACATAGTATAACAGAGCTGGATTTTTCAATATGATAAAGACTGCAGTCTAAACCCTGTGTTAATAAATCAATCTCAAATCTGAAAGTGATCTTAAGTCTGCTTTTGACAAGTCATTGTACTGGTATGACATTTCCAAGATCGCCCTCTGATTTGAGATTGATTTATTAATACGGTCCTAAGGGTGGCAGATTTCCAGACAGAGAAGTTAATCTTTACAATACCAACCTTATCTACCCACTTAAATAGATATGTTAAACTATTTGTTACTTGGGTGATTAAGATAGGGACATGCAAACAGGCCTGGGCACATTACGAAAAGGCCATTTTCGAAATTTGACCCGACGGGAATCAACCTCATAAACAACCAGTTGCAGTGAGCCAAGCATCAAGTTAGCTATGCTTAAACCACTGTACCAATTAATAAACTGATAGATTACTGTATTTTAATAATAATTTCAGTTACGTTCCATAATTATTACACAAATAACCATTGACCTTTTCCAACACAATGATAACAAGCTATTGCATGAGTCAGACACATCACAGGTTGATTCAAAACATTGCTATACTGTTAGCTATACAATGGGCACCATAGAATAATGTCAATACTCACTCATATTCATAAAGGGAGGCGACATACTCCCTTCCATGTACGGAGGTGCCATGGTTGACTCCATAGAAGCAGGCAACATGAGCCTAAAATGCGCCGTAGCAGGAATATTTTCAGTACGAGGGTGGCTCTGCAACATAACAACAACTTTCACATATCGCACACACTCTACGCAAGCAGTTACATAAATAAACAATCAAATAATATTTATCACACTTGTAGTACCATAATCCAAGTAGTTTGATAAAATACGACTCTAAACTAACACTGTGTTGTCACAAAAACGCGAGTTAGATTCTATTTTGCTATCAATACACAATAATTATAATGGTTCGCGCATCGTTCAAGGTTTTTTCAACAATTTATCAAAGTAAGCAGACTATCAGGCGCACCACCTCAAACAGTTTTATGACGTTTGCCATTGAGATTGAAGTTCAAATATAAATTGAATGTTTATATCACTTTTTTTATACATCGCTCAGATAAAAGATTTGTATCTTAAATATTTTATAGTAAGTGCAACTCGCACAGCTCGCATTACTACTGCGATCGTTTGTTATTATTTTAATGGCGTTTCATATTATACATTAATTATAACAAATATAAATATGCTACGATATTCGTGCTCTGAACGCATGCAGAAAAATGTCAATAACCACTCAAAGTTGCCCGCATTCATGGTTTACCCTTGTGATTTGTAGTCTTTGGTTTACCAGTAATGAAGAGCTTTCAATTTACTGAAATTGGTAATTATTTTATTCATTGTACTGCAAAAAATATTATTGTATTTCAATGCGATTGCATTCCACTAAAGTTTTGCAGCGCTTTACGATAAATAGTAACTTACCACCTCTTTGATTTCGGTCAGTCTGTGGCGACCTCACATTCACGTCGCCAAGCATAACATAGCGTAACATAGCATAACACCCGCCTGGCTGAAAGATCTCCACTTTTCGCCAAAAATCTAATGGAATAAGGTTTACAGATATGGTATCGTGTTACTTACTACATCATGTGACTATAAAAAATTAGATGATCTCATCTAAAAGTGAATCATTCCCTTTCTACCCAGTTCGGTTTCAGCATCATCTCAGCCGAAATACGTCCATAGGTCCATTACGCCTCCCCCAAGACTCGCCACAATAACCGGTCTTGTGCTGCCCGCATCCAACGGATTCCCGGTCTGGTATGCAAGTACGTAATTCATCATCTTCATCATAATCATCAGCCTATATCACTGCTGGACATAGGCCTCCCCTAATGAGCGGCATGGCGCCCTGTCTTCAGCTTGCTGCATGACGTAATTCTAGGAGGTTGTAAATATGCTATAGGCAACATTTTAATTTTCTGTCATAATATGAATCCGTCAACTAAACTGTCAAAGTCAATGAATCAATCACATGTCAAACAATATTCTCGCTCCGTTGGTCGACGATTGTTCGTTTTCCAATTTATTTGTGTAATAATACATGCAAAAATCATTCAATTCCGTTGTTAAATCATGAAGACGGCTTTGATGGTGGCTGAAAAGCCATCGTTGGCGCAAAGCCTCGCTAATATACTTAGTAACGGGAAATGTAGCACTAATAAAGGTTTGCAGTCTAACATGATTCTAACCAATTTAGAGTGATGTCAGGACATATTATGGTTTTTTATACGGAAATTACGTTTTTAGCATCAAACTCGGCGTGTTCTGTGCACGAATGGAACGGGTCATTCAAGAACGAGCCGGTCCGGTTCAAAATGACCTCTGTTTGTGGGCATGTGATGAGTTTGGATTTCACTGGTAAATACAATAATTGGGATAAAGTGGATCCCGTTGAGCTGTTCAGCTGTCCCACTGAAAAAAAAGAAGCGATGCCCCGGCTGAGGATACCGGCTTTATTGGCGCAGGAGGGAACTGGTTGTGACTATCTAGTTTTGTGGCTTGATTGTGATAAGGAGGGAGAAAACATTTGTTTTGAGGTGAGTCAATGTGCAGGCAGTTTTAAAATCTACAACCAAGCCTCCATAGATTCTTTTCTGTCAGATTTCATATACTTTAGGTGGGCAGATTTGGATTCCCAGCCATGATTTCCACTGACAAAACATTTTCACTGATTAATGATATTGTCTCTATTTTTTGTACTAAAAATATAGAGAGAACAATATTACAGTGCAGCCAGAATGAACATTAATATTTGTATTTTTTTGAAAAACAAAGAATGTATAGTTTGAAAAGATTTTTATATTGAGAAACATTACTATTTATCCATAAAGTGTAAAAAATTATGATGTTATTATTTTACAGGGGTGGTTCATACAAAACCATAGCGTGCTGTGCACGCAAACCATTGTGGGGTATGTAATTAATTTTTATTTTTAACAGGTAATGAACTGTGTCCAGGCCTACATGAATGGTGATGTGAGCTCACCACTAGTGACTTATCGTGCTAAGTTCTCCGCCATCACAGATAAGGATATTAAGGCGGCTATGTTGAATCTAATCAGGCCCAATGAAAATGAATCTCGCAGTGTGGACGCTCGGCAGGAGCTGGATTTGCGAATTGGTTGTGCTTTCACACGGTTTCAAACTAAGTATTTTCAAGGTATGTTGTAAATGCAAAGGGTGTTAGATAATTAGGTCAAAATATTCAGCTCAGTTGCTTGAATAGAGAAGTTGATGTTATCTGTCACTTCACTTCTGACTATAAATACAATTATCACAACAATCCCACATGTGTCTATGGCAACCCACACTAATGTGGCGCCATCCTGGTAAAAACCTGGAAGCTCACATTGAAGCTTTAACATTTGAAGATAAAATTGAAATCAAAAGCAAGGAAGTTATGAAAGCTATTTTCATAACACATCACCCATCTTTTTCTTCTGCATGCCTTGTACATAAACCAACATCTACTTGTGCATATTATGTAACTTAAACATCTTGCACAGTACCATAACAGTTTTTTTTTATAAAATACTATATTTAGTTCTGATTTGTAGTTTTATTTAAGTTGTGGTGTTATTCCTGTTTTGGGTACCATAACAATTTGTGACTGTAAAATTCGCCAAAGTTCTCCCTTTCCTTTTAAACAGAGTCAAATGAGTGGCACACACGTAATTGAGCATAGGTTAATGTATTGTATTTTTACTTTTACAGGTAGATATGGAGATTTAGACGCATCACTAATATCTTACGGTCCGTGCCAAACACCAACACTGGGATTCTGTGTGCAACGTCACGACGAGATCCAGACATTTAAGCCGGAAACATTCTGGGTACTCCGTGTGACAGCCAGCACCTCTGAGGGTAGGGAACTGCCTTTAGAATGGAAGAGGGTACGATGCTTTGAAAAGGATATAGCGAATATGTTCCTTGCGGGGATCAAGGAAATTAAAGAAGCTACGTAAGTGGAAATGTTTTATGAATTTTGAACTACATTTCGTTGGATATAAAGTTTATATTATTAAAAGTCTGTTTTGCCACACACTGCTGGCTAAAGCTTTCTTTGTCCACTATCTTATATCCCTTGGATATAAGTCCATTTACTGCCATCATTTAGACTTGACGTATTATTGAGGCACTTTGGGGGAGCTACTCAATGATTACTTTTACCCGAACAGTGGCAACAGTGCTATGACTGGTTTTCAACCAATCATCAATTAGTGTCCTCAAACATAGTAGCACAGTGTTATATTCCTAATTAAATCTGTAATCATCTAAGACTCCTATAATGATCATGTTAATTACTTTTCTTCATTAGTGTAGTGAATGTCCAAGCTAAAGAGAAGGTGAAGGCGAGGCCAGCGGCCTTGAATACAGTCGAGCTCATGCGAGTCGCCAGCTCTGGCCTTGGTATGGGGCCACACCACGCGATGCAGGTAACAATCAACAATCATCTTCATCATTCCAGCTGGTCCCCTCCCCCCTGGACCTAGACAGCCACCTCTACTTACCTCCTCCTCTATGTGTAACGATATTTATTTTTGACGACCGCTTGGCGCTGTGGTTCGAGCTTAGGCTGCTCGGCTCAATACACCGGGTGGTTGCGGGTTCGATTCCCGTCAGGGTACATTTCGGAAATTGCCCTGGTATGGGTGTCACTGGGATAACCCCCAGTCCATTGTACGGTACCCATAGTACAAGCGTTGCTTAGTTTGGGACCGTACAGTCGGTGTGTTTATTCATTCACATATATTTAAAATTGCAACTGTAAAAGAGTACTTAAATATTGTTTTATTTCCAGATAGCTGAGCGATTGTACACTCAAGGTTATATATCGTATCCTCGAACAGAAACAACTAGTTACTCTGAAAATTACGATCTAATGTAAGCACAAAACATTTGCTATCTAATTATTTAATATTTTTATTCTTTAATTGCCAGTAGTAGAGCCAAGATGAGGCGAACTGATTACAGCTCATATACGGGCTGGGTCTATCGGAGTAGTAACCTCAAAGAAAATCAGTATAATGTAGCTATCATCTCTCCGTTTTGTGCGATGTGTGAAAGAGCCGAAAGCCATATTACTCCATATAGTAATACTGGCCCCTTATTACGTTAGCTACTTAGATCGCAATAGAAAAGCAAACGCTTGTCAAATGCTCTGCTTTGACGTTTTTCCGTAATCTACTAACCACCGGCTGACACGAGCTTCACGATTTCTACCACAGAGTACCTTGTATCACTCGCAAGTTAGTCGCTAGTAGAATACCAAATATTTGCCAAAGCGTTTGAATGTTAATTAGCTTTCAATCGCTCGCGTTTGCTTTTCTATTGCGATTGAAGTAGCTGACGTAATAAGGGCCCTGGTAGTATGACTGAAAACAAAACGCCAATAGTATTGTCTACAAATTACGACGTATTGCTTGCTTGCTCATGCGCTACAATGATGAGAAGAATGGCAGTATATCTAGATTACTCAAGTTAAGTTTTTATGCGTAAAGAATGAAGGTTATTGCCATGCAAACTTGAACTTTATTATAATTGCAGGGGGACATTGCGTCAACAGCAGAATTCGCCGAAGTGGGGTGCTGAGGTCCGCGCTATAATAGCGAACGGCTTAAGCAAGCCGAAGAAAGGTCACGACGCCGGGGACCATCCCCCCATCACGCCTATGAGGCCAGCTTGTGAGTTTTCAATTTTTTTTAAACTATTAGAATTCAGTTTTTTGTTGCGATTTTGCACCTTAAAACATCTAAATTATGATGTTAGTGGTGTTAAATTATTATGTGTCTGGTAAAGAGCGGGCACAAGGGGGGGAGGGGCTGCCCTAGAGACTCGTAAATCAAGATTTAAAATTAAAAATGGGTCAAGAAATTTACCAGAAACGTGTAGATGTAGGTCAAATATGAGACCATTATAAATTATATTTAATTGAAATACCTATAGGTATCATTATTTACTTCCTTTACTTGTCATCTTGTCAAACTTGTTCGATTTTATGTGTTTATTAAACGAAAACGTCGTATTCAGTGCCATCTATTATCGGCGTCGTGAATGTGAGGTCACATTATATCAGGGGTTGTTACTCCCAGCAACGATAATCGATAGTATCGTCACATTCGTATTGTCGAATCTTGCTCTAAAGTCCATATTTTTTGCCGTCTTGTCGAATACTGAACGAACAATACAAAATTATCGTTCGTTCAGACGATATACGTGGGCAAAAAAGATGGAATTTGTAGTAAGATTCGACAAAACAAAGGTCACGATGTATCGATTATCGTTGCTAAGAGTAGCACCCCAGGTTATATCGATGACCCTCAAACTGTTGGTGTTGTCCAGCTGAAGCGGAGCTCGAGGGGGACATGTGGCGTATCTACGACTACATCACGCGGCACTTCATAGCGACACTATCCCGCGACTGCAAGTACCTGTCCACCACCATCACCTTCCAGATCGGCACCGAGACCTTCCACTACACCGGCAACACGCTCATAGACGCCGGATACACAGAGATCATGCATTGGCAGGTGGGAGACTAAACTCCATATTAATAAATCCATCTCACGTCTGAGAGCAGTCATGAGTACGCTTCTGACATGTATTTAAGTACTGGAATGACATTAGAATGTAATTTCCAAGATCGCTCTCAGACTTGAGATCGATTTATTAATATACGGGTCTTAATAATTACGTACAGTCAAGGGCAAACGTGAGTACACACTTTACGATTTGAAAAATAAAAGAAAAAACTAAATTATTATTAATTATTTATTAATGTAGGCTGAAAAACCACTTATGTATAGTCAGAATCTACCATATCTATGCTGCTTTCACTGAGAGCTCAATGGTACTCTTTTCAATAGAATGAAAGTTGATGTACCATCAACAAAGTTGACGCTTGATCAATTTTTAACACTTTTCCCTTGCAGGCAGTAGTCATAGGATACCTCGCCCATTATGTTGTTGTCCAATGAGACGAAAAGCGTCCGATGAGACAAAAGCCCTTTTTTCAGAAAGCCATAGTTTTGTTTTTATGACCATGCTAGTCGCATGTGGCTCTGGTCACTGCACACAAAATGCAACCTTAAGGTGATCAAGCGTCGAGTTTGTTGACTGTACATTCTCAGGAACAGCAACACAAGCATGAGCAGGCAACACCATTGTCATCGAAAAGTACTAGAGATTATTACATTATTAATTCAGCATTACCAAGCTAATTCAATCTCACTCAGATCTAAGTATTTAAATTAGAAAGCTAGTAGAAATAAATGTTTCCATAATTTTGCCCTTAACTGTACTATCAGAGACCATGGCGAGCTATCACGAGAGCTGTTGCCAAGCGAAAATGACCCTTCAGGTGTCCAATTAAGGCTCTCATAAATCATCATTGTAAATTGTTTGCCGGCAGGCTTTCGGTAAAGATGAGTTCGTACCCACTTTGAACGTAGACGAGGTTTTACGAGCTCACGACCACAGGCTCGTTGAGTGCCAGACCTCACCGCCTGACTACTTAACGGAATCTGAGGTGAGTTTGTTGTGTAAACAATAACAATATGCCCTTTTACCTTCCCACTGCTGGGTATAAGGCCCGTATTAATAAGTCGATCTCAAGTTTGGGAGCGGTCTTGAGTACGCTTTTTAATCCCCGACGAAAAAGAGGGGTGTTATAAGTTTAACATGTGTATCTGTGTGTCTGTCTGTGGCATCGTAGCGTCCAAGCGGATTGTCGCTCAGCGATCTTTTTACGCGACGCATACTGTCCAGATTTTAAAGATTCCAATAATATGCCATGTGATTTATCGACATTTATTTGAATTATTGCACAGAACATCAGAATTTCCGGTGCGGCAAGGCATTAATATGTTAGGCGAGTGGGGGTGCCCAGCTATGCGGTGTCTATGGCTTATTGGTCTGTGAACTCTTGGGTACATTTTATTAAAACTAGCGACCCGCCCCGGCTTCGCACAGTTTTATGCATGTATTATACATATAAACCTTCCTCTTGAATAACTGTATCTATTAAAAAAGCTCATAAAAATCCGTTGCGTAGTTTTAAAGATCTAAGCATACATAGGGACAGACAGCGGGAAGCGGCTTTGTTTTATACTATGTAGTGATGTTGTTTTAGGTGATAACATTGATGGAGAAACACGGCATCGGCACGGACGCCTCTATACCGGTGCATATTAACAACATTTGCCAGAGGAACTACGTCACCGTGGGCAGTGGCCGCCGGCTCGTGCCGACCAACTTGGGCATTGTTCTCGTACATGGATACCAGAAGGCGAGTAAATTAAATTAATTGGACATAAATAAATCCTTACTTCCTTACTAATATTATAAATACGAAAGTAACTCTGTCTATCTGTCTGTCGCGCTTTCACGCCAAAACTACTGAACCGATTTAAATGAAATTTGCTACACAGGTAGTCTAGAGCCTGGGAAAGGACTTTTAAAAGCGAAACAAGGGTTGCAAGGGTTTGAAAGGAAAGGATGAAAAGTTGTATGGAAGTATCGTCATTTTTAGTGCTAGAAGCTTGAAACTTATATTTTAGGCTGTTGATTGGATATAAATAAATATGACATTCAAAGTTTGTAAAAGTTTTATCGTCAAGGGTGTAAAATAACAATAGGGATTAGGGGATGAAATATGCTATGGACATATAGCTATTTGCAGTGAAACACTACAAATAGCTCATATCGCTAGACTAACACACCAACTGTATGGTCCCAAACCCAAGCCTCCCCTTTCCGTCTCCTCAGTTTACTATCCTGGGCTTATTGTGGCCACGTTTTACACATAAAAGCGTTCAAAATGTCTCACCATCTTCGCTATGGTCTGCCATTTTAAGATTTAAGCGCGTATTAATAAACTGATCTCAAGTCTGAGAACGATCTTGGATATGTCATCCTAACGTCATCCCAGTACAAAACTACGTGGCAAAAGCGTGCTCAAGATAGTTGTTAGGCTTAAGATAGATTTATTCATGCCTTAGTCCTTCTAAAAATATGATATAATCTCAAGGCATCGTAATCAGCGCCATCTATCCGTCGGCGTCGTGAATGTGAATAACAGAAAAATCCATTCCTCTAAAAACAGATCGACCCGGAACTAGTCCTGCCAACCATGCGTTCCGCATTGGAAGAGCAGCTGAACCTCATCGCCGTCGGGCGCGCCGACTTCGAAGCCGTGCTAGCCCACACATCGGAGATATTCCGACGCAAGTTCCAGTACTTCGTGCGGTCCATTGAGGCCATGGACCAGCTGTTTGAGGTCAACTTCTCGTCGCTGAAGAGCAGCGGTAAAGCGCTTTCGCGGTGCGGCAAGTGTCGGCGGTATATGAGATATATACAGGTAAGATGGTGTCTTAAGATTTATGAGAAATAAATACAAAATATTCAACCGACCTCAGAAATACCTCGGTACTAAAAAGATATAAATAGCTAGGGACCTTGTAATTTCTTTCATTTGCAGTTGGTGCCAATTTAAGTAAGTAAGGGTAGTTCAATAATAAATAAATATTGCCAGACCGACACACCAACTGTACGGTGCCAAACTAAGCAAAGCTTGTACTATGGGTACCGTACAATGGACTGGGGGCGATCCCAGTGACACCCAGACCTGGGCAAATTACGAAAAGGCCATTTCCGAAATTTGCCCTGGCGGGAATCGAACCCGCAACCACCATGTGCAGTGAGCCGAGCGGCCTACGCTCGAAACACTGCTGCGCCAAGCGTCCGCCAAGTTACTTAAGAAGTTGTCCTAACGTAATGTAAATATAGTCCACAATTGAAGGGAGAAATCTGTGAAAATTCATAAAAAAAAATACAAACGAACATGAAACCTCCTCATATTTTTGAAGTCGCTTACAAATGAACCGGCCAAATGCGTGTCGGGCGACGCTGTACTCGTATATAGGATTCCGTAGCCATTTATGGGTGGTCAAAGAGTTCGAACCTTCTTATACTTAGTGACAACTTATCAAAGTTGGTAGGAGACAAAACTATAACTTCAATAATGATCTCAGGCGAAGCCGGCTCGTCTCCACTGCTCGCACTGCGACGACACGTACTGCCTGCCGCAGAACGGCACGGTCCGCATATACCGCGAGCTCAAGTGTCCACTGGACGACTTCGAACTGCTCTCCTGGTCTTCCGGGAACAAGGGGAAGAGCTTCCCGCTGTGCCCCTACTGCTATAACCATCCGCCTTTCAGGTGAGTACAACATTTTACGCAACAATGTTGGTGTAATTTGAACTGTATAACAATGGAAGTAAGAACGAAATTGTATGATAACCCGGTCGTTGACCACTAGTGCCGTCGATCGAAACAAAAGACGCTGAGCGTAAGTGCGGACCGCGAATGCGATTATGGATTGTATTCCAGAAGGAATAGATCGCATTTCAATGGTCGTGGGTTAAAATTACGTCGTCCCAACCTGCACACTATTTGACGTCACTAATCTTCATTTCGATTAAGGCTAAAGCGCCCACCTAGCCCGCTAAATCTGACAATAATAAAAGGCACATTTTGTAATTCGCGAAAAAGGCCGTGTGCAGTGCATTTATTAACATGTCCAACTTACTCTAAAACATTTCAAGAACGACAGCTATCCAGATAATCTGGCAATTTTTGTATATTTAGTGATTTACTAGTATCATATCCACCGTGATAATATTTAGAGTAAAATAAATGTATTATTAATAAAGGCACTGCATACTGTGTTTTTCGCAAATCATAAAATGTTGTCTTAAATGTTTTGAGATTTTGGATAAACTATATAATACTCGAAAATTTTGAATTTCGCGGGCTAGACAGGCGCCTTCACCTTAAGTAGTAAATTTAATAAATTGCTACATCAATTTTGTACGTGTACGTGTGTTCAGTTCGTCAGTACTAATGAACGGTAACATTCATTATGTGTATTGAAATCTATATCATTGTCGGTTATGGTTCCAATTGCCTGAACGCGCATCTCACTGAACTAGCTTTCTAATTTAAATACCTAAATCTGAGTGAGATTAGATTACTGTTTACTTATTTAGTGACAATAGTGTTGCCTGCTCACATTCTGTTGCTGTTGCTGAGAATGTACACCATCTTTTATTCACTTAAAAGAGTAACCATTGAGTTTCTTGCCGGATCTTCTCAGTGGAAACAGCATTCCGTACCGGTTGTACATTCTGACTATTCATAAATGCTTTGTTGGCTTACATGAATAAAAACCTTTTTGAGTTTTGAGTTTTGAGTTTGAGTTGAGAGCCATTTTTGGGCCCAGGGACATGAAGAAAGGATTCGGCTGCAACTCGTGCACTCACCCCACTTGCCCCTACGGGGTCAATTCCACTGGCGTGTCGGGCTGCGTGGAGTGCGAGTCGGGAGTGCTGGTCCTCGACCCGTCCGCCCCTAAATGGAAGCTGGCCTGTAATCGGTAAGTAACGAACGACTTCGGGCACCACTTTAATAGGACTTCAAATACTTATAGGGTTGTCAAACATTTCTTATAATGCTCCTGCCCTGATGGCAAGATTACTTTTGAGTTGGAGTTGTGTTTGAGTTCGTGTTTACTCGTCTAAAAGTATTTATGTAAATTGTTCATTTTCGTATCAGGTTTTCTTGCATGACTTTACTTTTTTTTTTTTTCTGTCACAATTCGAAAAATTTTTACGGATTGAATAATGATGTAATTGGAGAGGTTTAGCTGACTGAATGCTTATTTTTTGGCAATTTTTTTTCTCGTCTTTTTCGGCGTAGTGTCCCGTATCGGCAAGACAGTTCTTTTATGCCACTTTCGAGACACGCTCGTCGGGTTTTGTTTTTTAGAAAGTTTTTGGAACGATTTTTTTATTATTTTTTTTAATAATTTTTTTATCTTGTCCAGGTGCGACGTAATTATAAACATATTCGAGGACGCGACGCGCGTGTCGGTGTGCGAGCAGCAGTGCGGCGCGTGCGGCGCGCAGCTGGTGAGCGCGGAGTACCGCGCCGAGCGCACGCGCCTGCCCGCCGCGCTCACCGAGATGACCGCCTGCCTCTACTGCGAGCCCGCCTTCAGCGCGCTGGTCAGTCACAACACACAACACACAACACTAGCGGCCAGGGGCCCTACCCTACTTCATTATTATTACTGGCTCTATCCCGCAGCTTTACTAGCGCGCGCTGGTCAGTCACAACACTAGCGGCCAGGGTCAAAGGTAATGTGTTAGGAGTGGCCCCATATCAATAGTTTAACGGCCAGGATGGGGATCGAACCCGGACCCTCTCGGCTACGAGGACGGCCCTCTAACCACTAGGCTATTGACGCTTTAATAATAGTGATGTGGTCAGGTGGAGAAGCACCGCGCGGTGGCGTCGCGCGCGCAGATGCCGCGCGGCCGCGGCGGGCGCGCGCGCGCCAGCAAGCACCGCAACAAGCAGCCGAAAGACAAGATGGCGCAGTTGGCCGCTTACTTCGTGTAACAACACTATTTTATTCTAGACGATTTATCGGTAAGAACGCTTTTATCTCATTCTCTCTTATGAAGTTGGATTAGTGACTACTTTTGTCGCGATCTATGAATTGTAATTTGAGTGTATGTTTAGTGTTGTTTAAGGCCTCAACCGACTGCCGCGGAAGATTCGCGAACACAATGAAAATGTTATTTTTGCTATGTATCAACTAAGTAAACATATACCTTGCAAAATACTACGGTTTCTTTTGCGACAGTGCGTAGGACAGTCTTGCGTTTTTTTTGGAAATAAACCCACTGCAGATATTTATAAGGTTCGGTTTTACACTGGCAAGGATACCACTGCGGATGATATGCGTGAATTTTCCGCCGCAGTCGATTGGAGGCATCATTTTCTATCAAACAAACACGCGTCTGTTCGACTGGACCTATGTATACAAATCAGATTTTAATTTATTTGCGAAACTTCTTTTCGTTTTATTTTTGTTTCACTAGAGAACCGCATTGAATTACGTACCCAAAATTCATTTCCATTGGTGATATATGAAATTACGATATCAATTGCTGAGAATTAATCTCAACGGATTCGTCTTCTAAAGCAAGTTAATTATAATGATGATGGTAAAAATAACCGCTATTAACCAATTGCAGCAATTTTATACATAGGCTGTGTTTTGTATAGAGTTTAATTCCTTGAGAACGCCTGTCGCTTATTAATTACTTACTATAAAACATTTTCATACAAATTCTACAGGTGTTTCAAAGATCCGAAATAATACTTAGAGGTGTGGATAATTATCGGGTATAGAATTGGATGGTACTTGTGAAATTTAAATCGTAATTGGAATACTATTTTTCATAATTTTTATCCGCAAATTAAAAATAAAATTAAAAAGAATTAGCATATCAAGTAATGTGAATTGATTATTATTACGAAATACTGGATGCTCCTACTCCTAAATGCAGGTTACATCGTTTTCTAGGCCATTGGATTGGATTGGATTGGATTCTAAGGCCACAAAATGAAAGTTGTGAAAATTATTCAAAGGCCTGTTACTCAGAAAATATTATAGTTAATGCGTATAATTAGTATTTCTTCACATGGCATCTTCATATCACCTACCGTAATACCTGAATTATACTCGTAATTTCGGACTTTTGAAAAACACTGTATACCCAAGTAGGGATTATTTTATCTTGCTTGTTTAGCAAAATAATATTACTTTTACCACAAGCTCTGGTAGCTAAAGTCATTTTCATCTCGAATTTTATTTACAGAATTCTAAACATTGCTTGTACTTGTATATTATAAGATTATTTGAATGTTGTGGAGTACAGGTGATTTGTATTTATTTGTACAATAAGTAAAATAAATCAATTTTAACTAGTATTTTATTTATTTTATTAAATTTCGTACGTACACCCCCTTTTAATTTTCATTAATTATTATTGATTTAAATGGATAAATACGGCATAAAAATAGAGAAAAACGCAATGCATACTTAGCATATGCTACATGACGTTTGTTAAATTGATGTCACAATGATTTTTTATTAATATTGGGATTTCATACATTTTTTTTTAAAGCGGAAATAAAACAATGTACATATTGAAGTCTTCATTTTATTGTGAAGGTTGTCACCTAGTATAATGTATTGGTACAGTACGACATAAGCTTACAATGTATTACTGTATTTCTCGTTACATTAATATATCGCTGTTCGTGTCGCAAGACAGGGTGAACAGTATTCAATGATTCGTAAAAACTGGGACTTATTAGGCTAGGGTACTGTTACAAGTTCGGGGTTACGATTTAAGCGAGTAATTAAGAAACTATCATTTATTTTAGGGGCCAATTACCTTTTGCTATGCTTTAGGATGCAGGGTTTTATATCAAATGCACATAGCAAAACTTATGAATAATTCGTATTATGACGTGGCCGTAGATACTTGCTATTAAGAATAAGAGTAGTTTAATGCTCTCGGGTTATATAATAGCTCGCTTTGGTAATAGATGTCGCCGTATATTTCTAAAATTATTTACAATTATTTAAATTCAATATACTTCTGACAGTTAACCTAAATATTAATTGAATTATCCGCTTACTTCGTGACCCCAGTTACACTCGAGTGTCTGTATGATTGATATGAAAGTAGGTATCAGCATGATTTTGTTTACTGGTAATAATGTACGCGTGCAGCATTTAGTGAGAAAATGAAAAAAATAATGTATTAACGATTCGACTGCTCTATTATATAATTTCAATGTTTACTTAGAATATGCGTTGTTTCAATCAATTGTACGTTTTGTGTTTCAATTAAGTGTTGCCACTGACAATAAACAGCCAATGATACCAACATAAATACGTTTCTCTACGAAATATCATACGGTCGTTAAATTAATATCACACAACTGTAAAATGAAGATTAATAATTAAAATCTGCAATAATTAATATGACGCGTTATTAATTATTTTCACAAAGTAAATAATTGTTTAAAATAACGCGGGTTTGTGCCAATTTCTTTTATTATATATCACAGATTAAGCCAATATGAAATATATTTTATAAGAATACGTATGTATGTACACAAGATATCATTTTGAATATTAATAATGAAACATAAATACAACTGTTTAATGCGGGTTTGCATTATGTCAATACATTGTGTTACATAGCAAATAAAATAGGATTTTCGGTGTCAATTTTGGTCACATGGAGAATAAAAGTACCTATGTAATAATCTATTATAGTTTTTCTACGTGCAGCTGCAGTTAAACTATGCATATATAGATATAAAGGTACCAAAAAGTAAATAACTTTTGACACCCTCTGTTCCAAAACCAAAGTCCAGATGTTTTATTTTAACCGACACCTTTGGAATGGTAATTGTTATTTTTACTTATATTCTTCTATATAATTTAATTCAATCTTAATTATACCACGGCTAACGAGAAGCAATAGGAAAATAAATGGGTAGGTTATTTTATTAAATTAGTTATTTTTCACGTTTCCTTTTTTTTTATTTATCGAGCGAATCACGAATTTATTTATTTCACGAATGTTAATGAGCCCTTGACTTCGAAGATTATTACAATTTTATATAGGCTCTCGTTGGTCGTGATATAGGTTCAATTCACCAGGACTTTGTGTAACAGGCCAAGCAATACAATATATAAAAATAGGAAAAATTATACATACCTTAGTACAAATAGCACTGATATGCTTCGAAAATTTCACAACTTTCAATAAAATCAATTTAACGTCGCTCGGACAGACTTGATATTCCGAAAAATTATTTATTAACTTATACGTAATATAAAAATGTCTTAAATCGAATAAGTATAACTTTTAGATGGAATGTGGTTATGGAACGATTGTTTTGTGACTACAATTTGGTGAACTAATATTTTATTGAGTAATTATATTGGAATCAGTACTTTAAAGTATTAAAATATTTTACAATACAATTAATAGGACACACGATGCAAACGTAATCCTAAGCATGTTCCATGTTATTACAAAAAAGTTAAACACTCCATAAATACGTGTCTAGTCAAATTTCCCTTGAGAAATTTGACAAGACATACGTTTAACAAGTGTTTCGATACTTAAGAGCATTCAAACCTTGTTTTTTTTTGCTTTAAAAAAAGGTTCCAAATTAAATTCACCAAATCATGAGCACAAGGTATTTTGGACTTACAATGAAGACTTACATACAGATTTAAATTAATACAGTAACGGTTGTGCTTGTTATATATTTATCATCACCTATTTATTCCCTACGGTTCCAGTAGTATTTAACTAAATGCGTACATTCCTAGTGACGATGCGTGAACTATTCCATGCCTGGACATTTAACATCTCCTCATAATTTAATGAGATTCATTTAATTTGCTAGAAAACACATGCCAGATACTTGCGAAAACCGTGTAAACAACAAACGTGTTAGTAGATGGCACACCGCGTTTTATTTTTAGTAAAATGTCAATTTACTAATTACATTACAATGTCAGGCTCTGCTGCAAGTGCTGGCATCTGTACTACATGCATTATAGAACATATTAAATGTTCAGACGTGTGTTCATCGCTTTAAATTTACTATGCCTATAATATTAATTTTAATCTCACTGAGTTTTTTTTTGATAATATAATTAATTTCTAATAGCTTTATATACTTATAGCGATTATTTACAGATAACGAATACTTTTTTCCCCCCCAACATTTATATAACCGTTTAAGCAATATTGCCTTAATTCTGTTGTATTGTTTACCTTTATATGCGATTAAGCGACACTCGTGTCCTGTCCATAATTAGCCCATATGATAAACAAACTAAGTGTACTAAATTTTTATGCCACGGAGGAAGTGTTCATTGAGGCTGAGGTTAATTATATTCGACATTTTTATAGTTCTCATTTGTACCGAATCGAATCTAAGTAGTATTGTTTGGACTCAGATTGGACACGAGTATCGCCAGAATCTGCATCACAGATGCATGGCGAATGGTTATAACTGCACGGTATTATTATTTAAATATGATTAACTTATCTATATAAATACTTATTAACTAATACGTCGATAAAAATGAAAATGAAAATTCGTTATTTTTTCACGTATAATAAATGTCTTTATGATTATAAAACAGGACTCTATTCAACCTAAAGTTAACTTTACGATGCAAAGTAATCGATAATAAAGTACATATCCATGAGGAACTGTACACATAGCTTACGTTACATAACGTATACTTTTAAAGTAAAAATCCTAATTTTCTAAAACCTACAAATAAAAATAAAAGGAACAACTATTTTTAACGTTCAAATTGACTAAAAAAAGCCGCATTCATTACATTGTTAAAATCATGATATTTATGAATGATAGAAAAATAAAAAGAACGTTACTAGTACTCAATATGTACTTAGTATAAGTACTTCCGTTGCTATGCCACACCATCATGTATCGTATGCTAAGTATGTATTACAGTGCTGCCATTACGTACGGAAGATTAGACGAAACCATAGTTAAGGAGCAGACTTATAAAAAGTACACTTAAAATTGATGGTACATTGAGTATTGAACATATTGTTAAAATGCATGTATTTGTACTCTCAAGTATTACACAAGTAGGCAAGGGAACTCTCATTATGCCGCTACCACGACTAAAACCTCTAACTTTACTAAATGGTCCGAATTTAGTATGTATTATAATATATCGGGTGACAAAACGATATATGGACCCATACAATTCCATCAATTTTGTATGAGAGGTCAGCTCGTTTTATATACTATAAACAAATACATCGAGGCTATAAAAACAGATTATTAATATTTAAAATTAAAATAAAGAACATATACCATAATCCAAAACCAAAATATTGTTTTAAATTAAACTATTAATTATGTTGGTATTCGAAAATTAATAATGCATGACGTCATTTCTAAACGTTATTGTCATATAATTAATTTATATCTACAAACAGTGACTACATAGATCTTAATTTATTCTGGTCTTGGACTATGGAACACCATTCTACTTATAAGTATGTGAGAATAACTTTACATTTATGTAGTTATACATGAACTGTAGAGTAAATAAGCTATGAATAGCTTTTATAATATTGAGCCACTGAAGTATATAATATAATATTATATTTAATTTTTTTTTGTTCACTATTTAAAGCTCTTAGTTTTCATTTCATGCGACTTCTATTATCGCATGGAATACTAATATGCCCTTTTTGCCAAACGTAGTGTATGTGTAACAGAAGTTTGTAAACTTGGAGATTAACCTATGACGCGTTCTGTCTACTCCCGGGGTCATATCAAGCAATAGGTATATTGTGTCTGCTTATAGCCGGTATTTAGGGTAATTAAGCTTCACGTTTGTTATCGCAAATTTTATTATGCCCAGTTTACACATCTGGTATCATCCATTTAACTACGTCTCGCTGCGGGCAACGAAATATTAATATTATATTAGAGATAACGACTAGTAAACTTTTATAGAGTGACTAGAATATATTAAAAAACAAAAGCTTCGCTTTTGGCAATTTCGCATAGGGTTAACACCTCATATAAGATCCGTCTCTACGGAAATGTCCTTAGCATTCACTTACGTGTTCTGTAGGAAGGTCACTTCGATGTAAACACTGCACTTATTAGTGTATTTTTATTAATTATATGTTCAAGTTCATAATCGTTACTATTTCATAAGATTATAGAACGTATTTACCCGAGTTATAATTATCATCAGCCCTAAATATACCAGCAACGGAACCTCGCAACAGCATTTAGAAGAAGAATACGCAATAAGTCCATTATATGGTCCACACTTGAACTTTTTCCGCTATGACACACCAGCTGGCCTGGTCGTAGTACGAGGACACCACGTGGAGACTCTCCACGTACTTCTCGATGAGCTGGTCGAGCTCGCCTCGTTTGAAGACGTGGTAGTATCTGTGGTATGTGACGGCCCCTCCCTCGGATGGTAGGCTATCCGAGCCGTCGCTCAGGGATGGCAGCAGGGGCGCGTGGGGCAGCGGGCGGGACGGCGCCGCTGGAACTGTGGCCGTGTCCTCGGAAGACGATCGAGTTTCAAGTAATTTCCTCTCTTTGGAGCACTCGCTACACGACGGCAACGACGCTAAACTGGCGCAGCCCAGCGACGCTGTGCTTCCAGTTTTATCCCGCCGGCTCCAGTCACTACCGGCCGATGTGTCGCTCGACTCGATAGAGAATCCAGATTTCAATGGAGCTGTGCTGGTGCTCGAACGTGACGTCATGGATTCCGGGCTTATTTCCATTTTGTCCAAGTCGCTCGAGTCCGTCGACTGGCCGACCTTCAATGATGAACGCTTATCTGTGCTAGTGCATAAAGAATCTACGCTAATTTCTGATTCTAAAGAGTATCCAGTTTCGAGTGATTGGCTTGTGTCGTATGCGCCGGAGTCAATAGTGATTTCAGGGTTGCCATTACTAGATGAAATTGCGCTGTCATCGTCTGGATTTTTAATATCTGTGTCTGGTATTTTTTCGTCTACAATTGGCTTCGCAGTGTATTGGATGTTGGCACAATTGTTGAGGTATATGTCCTCCTCACTAGTTACTTTGATGGATTTCTTCAGTTCTCTGTACTTGTTTATAATTGGATCCACATCTTTTGATCTTTTCTTGCTTTTCGTCTTTGCGATACATTTCGGGAATAGTTTGTTGATATCCGTCTCTTGTGTGTCATTTATAGACGCGATGTATTTATTCCTTTCTTGGATTTCGGCGCTTAATTTGCTGAGCCCTTGCATTTCTGTGCTAATTTTATTTATGTATGGGTCTTCTAAGTGTTGTAAGCTATCTGATAGTTCATCCAGAATTTTCTGTGTATTCCTATCCTCCTCTTCTCGTTTCAACCTCAACGAAATGCTCTTTTCGCTACTGCTGCTACTTGGTAAATCAAAGTCTTCTTCATTGATTCGCTTTGAGTAATGGTCGATTTCTTGCAACAGTTTCTCGCTTAACTTCTCTGCGAATTCTGTCAGGTGTTGATTCCGGTCTTGTTCTGGCCACTCATCTTCTGTGGGTATCATGTCAGATTTACACGTGACAAGAGGTTCATTAGCTTGTACCCTATTGAAGCTCTCTGATTTAGATATAGATTTTTCTGAGTCTGTGCTGGATATTGAAATAGAATCGTACGGTAGTCTAGTGGGGCTTCGGTGACTCTTGCTCAGATTTTCGTCTAATGATCGCCCTTCTGGCCTGTTGGGAGACAATCTGTTCAGGCTCCAGGTAGAATTGCTAGTACTGCCCAGTTTTGGCGAACGATCTTTGGATCTTCTTCCAGGCGACAGACGTTCTAAACTGGAAGAGCTTCCACTGGAGCTAGTGTGAGATTGAGATCGTGATCTATCTTCTAATATTCTCAAATCACCGGGAGATAACTTGTTGAGGCTCCAGTTGCTACTACTACTGCTACTCGAAGCTCCTTGTACAATTGCCATTGCTTCAGCGCTTTCCAATTTCTCTAGATGTTTTCGTTTTGACCGTGGGCTGGATTGAATGACAGTTTCGCAGGTCTCGTCCAAGGAATGGGCCACTTCTGCTGCAGCTTCGATTAATGTTTGTGGAACAGGTGTCGGTATAGGAGACTTTTCTGGTATTGATTCATCTTTCTTGGAATCGGATGTTGAAAGATCTACTGTTGGAAGATCTGTAACAAACATAAAAATTTAAGTACAAAATTCATTGATGTATGGTTTGATGAAGTATGTTTTGTTTGTATCTAAATCCTTACCTTTTTCCACTGCGGTTTTCCTTAATTCCTCTGGCACAACGCTTATAACGCTATCTACTGAATCAGGAGATGATACACCACTGGAATCGCTGTCCACGTCATCAGTTGCAGGATTGAATAGCTCTAAGGACATCAGGGTGGGTTTGCTCTTAGCAATGGGTTCCGTATTCTTTGCACCACGAACTATTGGGAATGGCGGTCTTCGACTTGCATTGACGGATGGAATACCCTTGTTCAGCATGTCTTTGATTTGTCGTATTCTTTCTTTTCTCTTGCGATCTGCAGATCTTGAGTCTAATGTGTCAATTGTCGGTGATTTACTCGGTTCCTTAGATTTGAATTGTGGTATTTCGGGCAGTTCCGCTACTGTTTGTAACGTTATTTTAGGGTAAGGTTTTACGTCTTGCAATACGACACGTGGGTTAAGCTGATTTGTTTCTGCTGTTAGCTTGTGTATCTCTTCTATATCTTTATTTATTTCTGCCAATAGTTCTTTAGTTACTTCGGAAGGAGTTTCTTCTTCCTCTTTGATAGGTGGTATCGGATCAATATCCTCGAAAACGTCTATTGACACATTTTTATTTATTATTGGTAGAAGTTCAGGTTTAGTAACTGTATCATCTGATTCTGATTTAGGCGGAGAATTAGGCTGACTTTTTGACTGGGGTTTCAATGGAGCGGCGCAAACTGAACTAATAGTTGAGTAATTCTTCAAACTGTACTGGGCTACTAATATTTTATTGACAGTTGTCGGAGCTTGTACAGAGTTCGGTGACGCCGGTGGTCTTATCAACGGGAATGCTTGTTTTATTCTAGGAGACGGGAGTCCCGGGGAACTTTTCATTCTTGGTGATGTTGGCACTGAGGAAACTTTCAATCGCGGTGACGTGGGTCCAGGAGATAGAGGGGTGGGTGACAGTGGGTCACTGGACCCGTCAGCTTTCGGAACGTATATAACAGATGCGAAACTGTCTTCAGAATCAACACTAGTGTCACTCTGTAAGCTACTGTCCTTCGACGAATCCGACCCATCTTCTTTAGAGTGTCGCCTCTCTGGGTATATCTTTTCACTAATTGTGTTATTGTCGCTCGGTGTAGGAACTTCTGGGACCGGTCCGTGACTTTTCCAACCTTGGAGCATTCTCACGAACACGGTTACTTTATCTATATTCGTTGTAGACGTTTTGAACTTACTAGTGAGGCCGTTCTTTAGTGATTGGAACTTCTTGGCAGTGGTCGCCGACGTTGAGAATATTGAGTCGCGAATGGAATCAAGGGCTCCCGGCCTACGGTAAAGGTATTCCTCGTTCAGTGACGCTTGCTTCTGTATATTCTTCCTTAAGCGTTCCTTTTCCCGTAACCGCTCTGCTGACATCAATTCCTCATTAAGGGACGTCTGCTTAAATACGCCAGGCTTCTTAGATTGCAACCTATGTGTGTGAATTTTGAAATTAGGCATTTCTTCAACTAAACTTTTCATGTCTGTTGGCTTGTCGAGATCTTCTTCCGCGTCGTCCTCGTTTATTGATTTCTTTTGCTTAACAAGTCGTGGCTTTTTTCGTGGCTCCGTGACTTCGGGTACTGGAGTTTCCGGAGGTGGTGGCTCATTCTCGTCGCCACCTAAACTAGGTAGACTCGACCGCGATCGAACGAGGGCGCGTCTCTCTATATCCGCAATATCAGTTAGACTTCGCGATTTTACGGTTGTCGCGTCTGACGCTTGTGGCATTAATCTGGGAGGAAACGCTTCGTCTAATCGTCGCAGTTCGATGGGCAGGTCCGCCGCCGGTGGTTCGGGGCGTATACAGGGCCGTTGCGGCACCCTAGCGCCGATATTCCAGGAAGGCAGGAATGACCGACGACCGGCTAATCGTTGGAGCGCCCTCCTCACAAATGAGTAGCAGGTTTCGTTGGGCGACGATAATGATGATGATCCAGGGGAACCGTCCCGGCTTTTCCAATGCGCACCGTTACTGCAAGAAGAAAGTAACTTATTAGTTACTGTACAAAAGACTTCAGTTTGAATGTGTGGTAGTCACTTACTGGTCATTATCTACTGAGAGGAACCTAGGAGTCTGCGTGGGCGGGCACAACGTGACTGGTCGATGCCATGGTATCAACACGTCCTGTAAAAGGCAAATTTTAATTATTGCAGATCAATTCGATCTGATTTTGGTGATCTAGTAATATCAGGCGGGATACTTCTCGCAATTAGGTACTATCTCAATAAATCAGTTGCTAGGGACAGCGGAGCTTATAGGTAGGCTTATAAAAATTATTGGTCTTTCTCATTTCATGGAACCAAAAGGTCGTTCATGTTGTAGGGAAAGCGATAAAACTAAATATTCGATGGCTTTCGTGCCTGTGAATGGAAATTCCGTCCCTCGTGTTCCATCGCCCACACGGTGAGCAGCAGCCGGCCGCCTATCCTGGTGACCCTCGCCAGCTCCCGCAGCGCCATCGCGCGGCGCTCCACCGTCGCGAAGTGGTGGACCACCGCGATGGACAGCACCGCGTCGAACGACTCATCGCGGAACGGTAGGCACATGTTATCGCATACAACCACCTGGAAAAACGGTAGTGGATGTTGTACATTGCGGTACTATCTTTATGGAATCATAACCGTGTTCATTACCCGAAAATGTCAAAATTTTTCTTGGTGGCAAACCAAACAGTAGAATAGATTTAAAAGGAGGGGGAGTTAAAGTGGTAGTGGATGAGAGTTTTTAGAATGGCAACCATAAGCTGTAAGGCAGTGTGAGACGGACCTGAGCAAAATGGACTGATGACCTCACACTTCAAGGAAACCAGAGGAACCGAGTAACGGTGGACCAGGGGCCTAACTCTGTCAACCGTTGTTCCTCGACTCGACTCACACTCGTCTCGCAAGACGTCAAAACTGACGTAACGCGTAAATGAAAATGTGACTCCTGTCAATTTCTATATAAATATTGTCAAAAATATTCATTTACGCGTAGGTACTAGGGATTGCAATCCGGAAAACCGGATCCAGTAATCCGGCGGACCCGGCATCATTTGACGTCTACCGTATCCGGTACCAATTTGCCGGATCCGGTGACCGGATCCCTATGTACCACAAGTACCATGGGGCTACTCCGGCCGGATACGACCGGATTGAAAATGGTTCCAGATTGCAATCCCGAGTAGTTACGTCAGTTTTGTCGTATATTGACCAGTCGAATGACAACGGTAAACAGAATTGGGACCTCCGATCGTGATCTATACAAATAAATAAAATTGAAGTGTCTGTTTGTAATATCAAAATAACACCTTTTCACTAAATGCATATGAAAGTACATGCGACACCTATAACAAAAACGCGATTGAAATTTTTTTTATCTGTCTGTCTGTCTGTGTGTTTGTTCCGGGTAATCTCCGAAACGGCTGGACCGATTTTGACGGGACTTTCACTGGTAGATAGCTGATGTTATAAGCAGTAACTTAAGCTACTTTTATTTTAGAAAAACTAAATTTAAAAAAATGGGTCCTGTCGCGCAGGCTCAGAACGCGGGAGCGGGCTTTTTTGTTAAGTTAAATTCCACGCGGACGAAGTCGCGGGCTCAGCTAGTAATAAATAAAATAAAGATCGCCAGACAGACACACCAACTGTACGGTCCCAAACTAAGCAAAGCTTGTACTATGGGTAACCGTACAATGGACTGGGGGCGATCCCAGTGACACCCAGACCTGGGCAAATTACGAAAAGGCCATTTCCGAAATTTGCCCCGGGCGGGAATCGAACCCGCAACCACCATGTGCAGTGAGCCGAGCGGCCTACGCTCGAACCACTGCGCCAAGCGGTCGTCAAATGTGTGAATGATGTGTGAAAGTCATACGGGAAGACTCCTATGTCCAGCACTGAACGCTATTTCGGATGATGATGTTGATAACAGGTGTGTTACCTCATTTTCGTGATGCCGGGCCTGGCCAGCGAGCCGCGAGCACCGGTCGCCTCCTACTGTGAACACGGACGGATTCACACTCAGGTATTTTCCGTTGCCGCAACCTGGAAGATGAAAAAATAACTATGAACAAAGTCGGCAAACATGCTCACGGCCCGCCTGATGCTATATGTAGATGCTTGCAATACCAAAGGTATTCCTCGCACGTTGGTCTTGAAGGAGAGTGGGACAGGGGGGGTGGGCTTCCGGCTCTCCCACTCGCACGAAACGCAGCTATAATAGCTACTTTACGCCGATTTTCGATGAGAGGGTGTCGAGCCAGCCGGTATATGAACTGTAGTTAATTTACTGCAGGAACGGCCGGTAGATTTTGTGATAGGTCAGCCATGTGATACATATTAGGCCCATAGATAAATACCTTATAAACTAACATACATATTAATAATAACTAAACTATGGGTGGTGACGGCGGCAATCTCCCCCGAAAGCGCCTGAACACCACAACCTTCGGCCAGTAGTCTTCCTGCATGAAAGTTGACAGCCTGTCCGTGGGGACCCTAATCACAAACGCCTTGAAACTAGCGTCGTGACTAGAGTCCAACGGCTGAACTCTCAATGAGACATTGCTCTTTATTCTGACATACTCAGCAATGTCCCCCGCCGTGCTAGTATAGTGGAGGCGGGACAGGTAGACTGGGGTGGACATAGATATCGCCATGGATACTAACCAAAATTTGATTTCTGCTCAGTACCAAAGTATCATCGTGTATCTGGATTGATCCTTAAAAGACTTAGTTAAATAAATATATTTGTATTTACGTGTACTTTAGGTACTTGGTATAAAAAAGAAGATTTGCGTAGGTCGGTGGAAAGGTCGCGATGCGTAGGCAAAACTTTGTACTTCATTCATTAAACATGTAACTGGTTCAATTTATAAATTTATATTTTTCGTGGCGCTACGAAATCTCAGCAAAAGGTTAAAATAATTGGAATACGCATTTTCTTCTCCTACGTTAGACACCTACGGAAAGCGTGGGCGATGGAAATTTCAATATATCACATCTAAGGCTATTTTGGTTTTATTCTAATTTATTATTTACTAGCGGCCCGCCCCGGCTTCGCACGGGTACATTGCGGTTACATTATTCGAGATCTAGTAAGGATCCCTAATTTTTTGAAAATATATTATAGCCTATGTCACCCGGGGATAGTGTAGCTTCCCAACAGTGAAAGAATTTTTCAAATCGGTTCAGTAGTTTCGGTGCCTATTCATTACAATCAAACAAACAAAGTTTTCCTCTTTATAATATTAGTATGATTACTTAATATTATTTATTACTAAATGTTAATATTTTTAAATTATGAATGAGCTTTGGCGATACCACGCTGCTAACGTCCTCGGAGTTGTTTAGCTTACGACCTCCTGCGCCCACGACCAAGGTCCTCTACTAAGTTGTAAAGTAGGGGGAATCTTAAGAGTGCTGGAGGTGTGCCTAGGCGACAACCAACTATATACTGTCATCATCCTCTATTTCTAAGGTGGCATCTAGTCAAAACTCCAATTTGTATAGTAATGTAGGCAGTGAATGTTCAGACAGACAAAGAGAAAAGTTCAGTAGTAGTGTTACAGTAAATGCGTAGTAAATATCAAACGTGCCTCTCTCCACGCCTAGTTCACCTGTGACATTCTCAAACAAATCTGTTACAGGTAGATTAAATGGGTTTGGAATAAGTAGGTGGGTATTAAGAAAGATGTGTGACGCGACAATAGTATAGTTTTGAGGTTACCGATAGGTTCCAGGGATCCTACTCTGTATACGTCAGTTTTGACAGATTTCTATAGGAAAACTGTCAAAAGTTTTGACGTATTGTGAGTCGATCTAGGCGCCAGTGGTTAACAGAGTTGGGCCCCAGGTTTTATAATGCCGCGATCGGAAGCCTCGGGTATTTAAAATTGTCGGAAACGACAGTGAATCCCACATCCTATATTATCATGAGTCCACTCACCAACATCGCAGACGAGGCTGCCAGGATCAAGGTCCGAGAGGAACGCTCGCACTCCCGGGGCGGGCGCCCTGGAGCCCTCCTCCCCCTCGTCCCCCGCCTGCTCGTACACGTCGTGCACGTACGCGCGCTCGAGCGCCGCGCCGCGCGCCGCGTGCTCGCCCGCGCCCGCCTCCGCGTCCGCCGCCGCGCCCGCGCCCGCGCCGCCATCCGCCATCACCGCACCGCCATTGCACCGCGCTGACAACAACAAAAACAAATGAATTGGAAACTTTTTTCAAGTAGGCTATCATTCAGACTTTTTTACCTCTGACGAAAAAAGAGGGATGTAACTCGTAGTTTAACATGTGTATCTGTGTGTCTGTCTGTGGCATCGTAGCGTCAAAGCGGATGAACGGATTTTAATTTTGTTTTTTCTTGTTAGAAGGGTATTCTGATCGATAGTGTTCTTAGCTATGTTTCATGAAAATCGGTTCAGCCGTGTGAAAACTATCAGCTCTTTTGTAGTTTAAAAAATCGTCGCTAATAGGAGTGTTATAATTTATTTCCTATCAGTCTATGGCATCGTAACTATAAAACATTATAAACATATTTCAACGCGGTTTTAACGGTTCGGTGTTTTGTTTCATATCGGTGCGATCACAGAAAGAAAATGGAATGTGTAATCTGATATCTAGGCACCTAGTAGTAAAGTGCAGATTCCAATTAGTTATCGTGGAATATTCTACTTGCATTTTCAAAATAGGTTTCTGGGAAGGAACATGCTCCTGTTTATGTTTCTAGCAACTTTGAAGAGATTTATAAAAATAAATTACTTACCTACTTATAGTATAGGTATAAACAATTATATTTTGTAACAAAATTGCTGGCTGGAGGGAGGATTTCAAATAGGCAAGAACGCCGTTTACACTTCTGTTATTATTAATTGCATATAATATCCCTTGCATTCACTGGCAACTCTTTCACGCGGGCGTGTCGGGCCCGCCCAACACCTATCGACTCCAAAGGCCATAAATCCCGTCGGATTCCAGACGTGACTACACTGCTTCCGTGTTCCCTTAAATTGAACTTCCTCCTTTTTGATCAAACAAAGGCGGAAATTGAAAATGAAACAAAAGGAGACTGGCTCGCAAAATATTCAGAAGTGTAATAAATAAACAAGTACCATTAAGTGCAGTACCAAGGGATTGGAAGGGATCTTGCATGCACAAGGTCTTGGGTTCAAACGCCAGCTCGCACCTCTGGGTTTTTCGAAATCTATGTGTGAATCATAATTTCATTATGATTATCACTAGCTCACGGTGTAGGAAAACATCGTGAGGAAACCTGCATGTCTTAGGAAATTCTCGCCAATTTTCTAAAGACATGTGAAATCCGCCAACCCACTGGGCCAGCGTGGTGGATTATGGCCTGAATCCCCCTCGTAGTGAGGGGAGGCCCGTGCCCAGGAGTGGGTCGTCAAAAGGGCTAAATTATTATTAGGTACGCCTATTCTTTGAAGGGGAAGAATAGTTCGAGTTAGTACTGCCTTCCCACAGAAGATTGGCGTGAAGTAGCTATTACAGCTGCCTTTCGTACGATGAGTGAGAGATCCGAAAGCCTAACTCCCCATCCCTTCTCCTCCCTCTGACCCACTCCCATTCAGGTCGGCAACGTGCGAGCATTGCCTTCCTTATTGCAAGGATCTACTAGGTGATACAAATTGGGTATACTTTTTTTTTGCAACTTAACTTTGTAAATCTCAAACTATCGGCTTTGTGGGACAGTTGAAGTACTAAAGGTTTTGTAGAATTGTGAAATCGGTCAACAGCTGTATTCCTATAACACCTTTTGTTTTTCAAGTTCCCTCCAAAGCTGATGGTTTTAGAATTACAAAGTTAAGTTTTGAAAAAAAAGTATAGGTACCCATTATGTGTCACCTTGTATAAGCTAAGCTAACTGCTTAACATCAGGCGGGTCGTACGTTTATTTGCCGAGATTCGTAGGAGAATAAATAAAAAAACAAGGGACTCCTTTCGATTTTGGGGCGATTGTAGGTAATAATCAAAGAAAATATCGCGATGCAATCCTAAGTTACATACCTACTTATCTTATTACTTACAGAAAGCTATGATCATTAGTAAACAAAGAATCATATAAAAGATGTGACACATCTGTGCTCGCGGGCGGTTGTTATCGTTTTATTAACAAAGTTTCCCAGAAATTTGCTGAGTGCCGACCCTAGTGTTGCCAGACCCTATCGCGTGGTGGGGCATCCAATTTTAAGACGAGCTCCCGTTTTCTAAGGTTCAATTTCAATTAAAAAATTACTTAAGTAGCGAGAATATAAGGAGTTTTTAAATCCCTATAAAAACTGCGACAAAAGCTTCGAACCATAACACCATACCAATACCAGCTATTTTAAACATTCTCGGATTTATTAAACATTCTCTTTGGGTTGGTAGTTTTATTCTATTGGTGACTGTAATTGCTTGTCTTTTACCAATTACAAACTATAACTAAAATAAGGGGTGTGCATATTTTCCACATAATTAACGATGTAGACCTTGTGTAAGGCATTATAGCTCTACTTCACTTAAAAATAAATCAGGATACCTATACAGAGAGCGGATTACAGATGGTTAAACACCAAATAATGAGGTATTCTTTTTTAATTCTAAATAAGTAGTTAAATAATACCGTGGTTGACAATAAGCAATTAACTGAAGCCTAAAACAAAATATTCTAATAAAAAATAAAACCGTCTTAAAAAACTTGGGTGCAATAAAAAGCTAGAAATAACTAGGGACCTTATAATTTCGGAACCTTATATAGGCTGTCTCCAAATGAAAATCGGTCAAAACTCACCCTACATTATGTACCCAGGTCATTATAAAAGGACAGATATGATATAGTTTCTGTTTCGTTTAAAATTATCGAATGGTGGATGGCATAGCGGGGTGCAAGCGGGGCGCGCGTGCCGGTTGCCTAGCAACGCATCTGGGACGAAACCAGGTCGCCCCAGAACCTTCACCTCATTCCCTGAGGGACTCGCCTGGATAATGCACTGATACGATGTCCGTTTAATTTTAATATCGATATTGTTGATAGTTTATTGAGTTAGGTAAGGCCTGGGGGCGTGTAATACGCTATGGAAGTTGAACTAATTGCTTTTACAAGGAGCAGGCGTATACCTAGTCTAGTAAGATTTTGTTTATTGAATACTAGCTGTGCCCCGCGACTTCATCCGCGTAGTATTGGATTATTGGGTTAAAAAGTATCCTATATGTTAATCCCGGTTATAATCTATCTGTGTTCCAAATTTCATCCAAATCCGTTCAGTAGTTTTTGCGTGAAGGAGTAACAAACATACATACATACATACATACATACATCCACACTCACAAACTTTCGCATTTATAATATTAGTAGGATGGAGCAATTTGCGCCTTAGGCTTCTCTAAGATCGGTGACATGGGAAACCTAATAGGTACTTTGTTTAAGAGTGGGATAATAACAATGTTTTAATTATTAATTAGGCGCGTCCACATGCATTGAGTAGCCGCGCCCGAGCAATATGTAGGTAATGATGTTACATCTACGTGGTCAGACGACGAAACGGATTGTTCGGGCGCGCGGCTCGGTATATTTTCATTTTAGACATTTTGTTTATGGGCCTAGGCCTAGGACTAGGCCCACTGTTACTCCTGTAAGCCAGGATAGACAATGTCCCTCAACAAGTCTCGGGGAAAATCCCGCACGAATTTAATTTAAAAGAAGCAATAGAGGAGATGGAAGAGAATTATCCTCTTCGCTCTGTTGCAAAGCGGGAGACAAAAATAGCTTTGTTATAGACAGTTAAATTGTCCTTCTGATGCAAACAGATTTTCAATTATTGATTGTTCACTAATTGGATGTATAATTAGATAGGTATTTAGTCCATTTGGCTGGTGGCCTGTCCATAATTCTGCGTTCAGTACGAGGCCGTCACTCGAGTGTATTTTTGTGGTATACCAATACAGCGTGAACATTGCACTATCTTCATAAATTCGTATAAAACATAATTTGTATCGCAGCATCCAGTGAACGGATTCACCGTGGCTCGCATCGCTCCAAATGCGGGCCATCGGATAACTATTTGTAAAACCCCCCGCTTCCATCAACATCATCCCAAACGGATTAGTCGTCGGAAGCATTCATTTTGTTGCAGCAGTTTTTTTAATTTGTGTGGGACTAGTCCCGCCACACACTCCCACCACTGTTACTCCCGTAAACCAGGATTGGCAATGGTGACCAATATTGTAATAAAATACTATAATAATAATATACCTACTTATTTGCTGACAAATTGTATACATATTGATGTATTAAAGAGGTTGTTTCTAAATGGATAGGGATACAATTGGCATAGGGGTGAATCCAGTTTAGTTAGATGGGACACCAAATATGAGTATCTAACCTCCTTAATATTAGGTAGGTACTCTTTTTTCACTCTGAGTTAACTTCCAAAATATCAAAAGCACAGTATGACAAAAATAATTGGTACTTATGAGTTTATATAATATTATATTAATATACTAATATATTGCACTAAATCGTTATAAGCCCATATTAATAAAGCGATCTCAAGTCTGAGAGCGATCTTGGAAATGTCATACCAGTATCAGTACAAAAATACATGTTAAACGCGTACTCATGACCGCTCTAGAACTTCAAATTGATTTATTAATACGGACCATAAACTCAAGTGTAACCCATAATAGTAGTTTTATTAATATATAATAATAACACTCATATAATCGAGCAATCGATAGTTGGAAGTAAACAGTTTGCTGACGTATACACGGTTTCTACCTATAATAGTATTATTAGTGGCTGTATCGGTGCCGGCTATTAGTTCTCATTTATTAATAACTTAACCTAACCTCCTTATAAATAGAATACCTTTTGCAATTGTTATATAATCAAACCAATCGATACTCGGAAGCTAAGTCGCCGACGTACCGTCGATTCTTGCAATAGGTACCTACTTTTTATCGATTCGAGGCATCGCTTCTTATTCGTCATTATTCTATTTACATCGAAGACGGAGCAGTATTGATGTGCTATCAGATTGGCTAAGTCTTTTACAACAGAAGGTCGTATTCCGCTGCATGGTCTTGTGATTCGATTTGTTTTTGACTTTTGGACTTTTATTTTGTTATTTTTATTACAAATTAAGCAGTGATAGCCGATGGGTTAAAGCACGCGTCTTGCGGGCACCAGGTCTTGGGTTCAAATCCCGGCTCGCACCTCTGGATTTTTCTAAATCTATGTGCGAATCATAATTTCTATATGATTATCACTTGCTTACGGTGAAGCAAAACATCGTGAGGAAACCTGCATGTCTTAGAAGATCTAACCAATTTTCGAAAGACATGTGAAATCCGCCAACCCGCACTGGGCCAGCGTGGTGGATTATGGCCTGAATCCCCCTCGTGTTGAGGGGAGGCCCGTGCCCAGGAGTGGGACGTCAAAGGGGCTAAATTATTATTATTCTATTATATTATATTAATACAAATTCGTCAAACAGCCGTAGCCTATAGATGCTTGCAATACCAATGGTGCTCGCATATTGCCGATTAGAAAAGGGAGTAAGACGGGAAGGGGGGGGGAGTCTTTCGGCACTCTCACTCGTCGTACGAAACGCAGTTCTTTGCGGTTTAGTTAAGATTGATAATTTAAAGGCAGGATTATGATCGGCAGGCAGCGATTCTGATCACTAAATCAAAACAGTAGTAAGAAATTCAATTACGTACGACAGTAGGCTTAAGATCTGTGGTATTCTAAACCAACGTGAGTTATGTTTTTAATTCTGCTTCGGAACTAGGGTAAGGATGGAATGAGTGATCTGTTAGCCCCTGTGCTGTGCGAGATAAAATGCATGGCTGAAGCGTTCTGGTATTTGTGGGGCTCATGCAGAGAGCTATATTCGTTTGCACGGACACTGACAACGACATGAATAATAATCTAGTAAGGGAAAGTTTATTTAGGTTGCATAGACTGACTTCGTAACTACCCAGCTCGGGAGTATTCGTTGGGTTATATTTTATGAGAATCAATGGTGTCATCCTTATGAACGAAATCCGAATTATGAGCGGGACAGGACTAATTTCGATAGAGGGTAATGCTACGTGGACAAGTGGGTAATATTGATGTTGGGTACCAGGTTCGCATGAAAAACAAGAGATGAAATACAAAAACGGTTGAATTAAAATACAGTTAGTGCATTGGTTCGGAGAGCGGGTCGACGGCCGCGTGACCTACTTGCGCTCGCTGCAGACGCGCACACCATGAAGCTAACGTATCTGATACTGGGTGTGCTAATTTGGATTGTGGAAGGTTGAAATTCGTAAATCAGATTACATAAATAATATGGTTATCTTCCACCTTCACAATGATTCTCCTCAGTGTTATTATTAGTAAAATCAAACCCTAGGGATAATGATAAACAATATTACAAAATTTAATTGCTTTATTTTTGACTGACGAGCAAACAACAATCATTATAATTATCACGATTTTAGTCTTAACACTAATGAGACTGGTTTCGTACTCAAGTAAAGGTATTTTTTGTACCATATTTATAATAAAGCCGGAAAACAAGCGTACGACTGTCCTGATTTTAAGCAGTTGCCGCTGCCTAAAAGCGCTTGCAATAAAAAGGCGTTGCTCGCATGTTATGGACCTAAAGGGCAATGGGACAGCGGGAGCGGAATGGAGGAAACGCAGATATAATAGATCTTGCAGCACAAAAGATACTATATAATTTAGCCCTTTTGACGTCCCACTGCTGGGCACGGGCCTCCCCTCAACATGAGGAGGATTCAGGCCATAATCTACCACGCTGGTCCAGTGCGGGTTGGCGGATTTCACATGTCTTTCGAAAATTGGTTAGATCTTCTAAGACATGCAGGTTTCCTCACGATGTTTTCCTTCACCGTATGCAAGTGATAATCATATAGAAATTATGATTCGCACATAGATTTCGAAAAATCCAGAGGTGCGAGCCGGGATTTGAACCCAAGACCTGGTGCCCGCAAGACGCGTGCTTTAACCAATTAGCTATCACTGCTAATAAAGATACTATATAGATTGAAGCAACTCAGCCCGGCCGTTTTTGACCAATTTCATATTTAGATTAATACTACTGCATTCTGCCTTGAATTTATTTTTGCTACGCGATATTTTATCTTCTCCTGATAAAAAAGTCTAAAGTGCTAAACGCGGCTATTAGGGCTGGAAGTCTACAAGTTTGCCATCAATCCATCACCGCGTAAGTGCTGAACAATTTTTATATAATGTGGCCACTATATACTGAGCAAGATTTCAGTCAGGTAGGCAATTTTATGTAATACGTACTACCCTACAAAGTCGTTATTTGTAGTTCAATAAATTGGCGCCCAGCGTGGGACTTTGGAGTCGTTAATTTTTCATAGTCATTTCATTTACATACATAATAATAAATAGTTGCAAAAAATAACAAAGTGATTTTTCATGGCTCGTTGCAGCGTTTTGCAGATTCAAAGCTGAACGAACTTAGGTTGTCCGATCCGATCGGCTAACCAATGGGACGCTCTCACGCGCAATGCGACGCCCTCATTGGATGATGCATTCGTAACCGCCGTGAATTTGGTACTACACCCTATTATTGAACGTTTGACCAGTTTTGAACAGGGTTCTTAATCTCTCAAATACAAACATTACTTCAAATATTTAAGTATAGTATGTATGTTAAGTAGAGTTTCAGCTTGGATCATTATAATTCGAAGTCGAAAGCACACTAATCCATGATAAAAAATCAGGCATATTTCTAAGGCTACGAAAAATCAACATTATACAATTTTCTGTCTTCATATTTCTCAAGAGTATAAGATTTAAGTCAATATAAAGTCCCAGCATTTAAGTTTAAGAGTGTTCCAGGAAATTTAAATTCCGTAACGGTTGCCAAAGAGTTTTTACAATCGCATCGGTCGGTGCCTCGCAGACGCAGTGCATTGTCATTAAATAGTTGTTTTGCAGTACATGTAAATCACTAGCCGCCGACCATTTGGAAGCGGCCCAGTTTTCTGAATAGCTTAAGTTTCAGCAAGCCATACCTCACTATATTTGGGTTAATTTAATTTGGTTTTGTATGATATTGTTTATGTGGAAAGAGATGTGTAGTTTGCATGTTTTTTGAAGGTTTTGGTCTCTTATCAACTTTAGGTAATTATCTGGATTTGGTCAGATTTATTTTCTGGGTGTTTTTTATAGTTATTACTTGAGTAAATTAACTATCATCTTTCTCATGTCCGTTTGATATGAGCAAGACAGCCTTAGTTTATATATACCACAGCCACCGAGAAGCAATACGAAAATAAAGAGATTCGTCTTCATTTATTTTTGATTACCTTTACGATTTCCGACACAGTTAGCACCACGAACTCATAAAATGGCCTGCCAAATGTTGGCAAGCCTGCTGGAGGCCGACTTCAACTCGGAAATTATGACAATTTCGTATCGTTTCTCGTTCGCCGTGGTATAGTTGTGATTTCAGGTTTTCAGAGTTTCCGTCACTACCTACCCAATTTTTACCTTTCACTCACTCACTATAAATGTTTGTGAGATCTAAAAAGTAAAAATACAAGGGCAGCAAGCTCCATTTGAAATGAATTGCATGCTATTTGCGGCTTAACGGAATTTTCCCTTTATACCTAAGCTCTGAACAGCCAATTCCAAGAATGGCTGGATCACTGACGGCTTTACAATGGTTCCGCGCCCGTCTATGGGAAATCAATGCCACTACATGACGTCAGAGCCGAATGTGGATATCATTGTGCCTTCAAAGGGGGTGTGAAAGGAAATATATTAACTACTAGCTGAGCCCGCGACTTCGTCCGCGTGGAATTTACCTTAACAAAAAAGCCCGCTACCGCGTTCTGAGCCCGCGCGACAGGACCCATTTTTTATTTTGTTTCATTTTGTTTTTCTAAAATAAAAGTAGTTAAAGTTTCTGCTTATAACATCAGCTATCTGCCGGTGAAAGTCCCGTCAAAATCGGTCCAGCCGTTTTGGAGATTACCCGGAACAAACACACAGACAGACAGACAGACAAAAAAAAATAAATCGCATTTTTGCTATAGGTGTTGTATGTATTTTCATATGCATTTAGTGAAAAGGTGTTATTTTGATATTACAAACAGACACTCCAATTTTATTTATTTGTATAGACAAAAGTTGTGCTTAGCGCTGGCTATGTTTGGTAGATATACCAAAACGGAATGTGTTGGTTTATAAGAAATATTCGTGTTGAATTTTAATGTCGAACTATAAAGATGGTATACGCCAATGGTGTTAGGGTGGTTCCTGCTCCAATCCATCGTCGATCAGTTGTCGATCGATGATCGATCGAACGTTGTTGATGGCTTGATTTGATAGCAAGAATAAAATCTTATTGGATGAGTTTCAATTTTATAGGAATCTTTTGTTTCCACTGCAATAATGCGGTATTCATACAATATGTCCGAAAACATAATATGTCCGAAAACATCTAGTCATCAGTTTAGGTTTCTGTCAAAAGAAATAATTATTTGGTGATCAATCGGATCACACAATTTGTAAATATTTAGTAAATTTCTGAATTTCGTATAAATAAGTGGTTGAGAAATGTTTTTGCATTTTAATTTAAAATACCTGGAAGTGATACGACGAATGATTAAGACTTATTAGCTGCTGCCGGTGAAAGTCCTTTCAAAATCGGTCAAGCCGTTTCTGAGATTAGCCGGAAGAAACAAACGCACAGACAATTTATTTTTTTTATAGTACCGAATATAAATACTTTCATAATATGCATTTAGTAAAAAGCTGTTATATCGTCATGACACCTCACTTCACATCTTTATTTATTTGGATAGACTATTGCTTTTTAGCGGAGAAGGGAAGATCTTCCAGCCAGGCGGGTGTTGTGCCTCGCGGGGCGGCCGCTATGCCCCGCTGGTTATTCTCGGGGTCTTGTATATATAGTCACGATGCTTGCGAGACTTAATATCGTGATTCAGTTTTTCTATGAAGAATCCGTACATTGTATTGAAGCGCTGCATTTACCGCCATCTGTCCGCTTCTGTCGGCGACGTGAATGTGAGGTCGCCACAGCTTTTTTATTTTTGTTTTTTTTTATGCGTCACCCTCTACGCAGTTCGTCGTGGCATAAAAAGGTTGAAACAAAACCGTTTGTGTATCCATTCTCGTTGCAAATTCCCCAAGGTCGGGCGGCTACAAACGCCGGTGACTGAAGACACTGAATCCAGTTAGCGGCTGACAAGATTAGCCTCTCTCGCGCCGCCGCAACATGCCCCTATTCACACAACAACTTGGTTATGAGTTTATTCAGTTAAATAGCAGGGATGTGCGCCCAAAGTCTATCTTCTGTTAAACATAGGCGTGAAGAGTGCAACTTTACTAGTGATCTGTAAAATCACCATTTTGGCGTAACAATTTTTTTATACAGCTCATATACGGGTTGGCTTGACCACCCTCTCACAGAAGTTTGGCGTAAAGTAACTATAATAGCTGCGTTTCGTACAATAAGTGAGGGAGCCGGAAGCCCAACTCAACCCCCTTTTCCCTCCCGCCATCCCGATTCACACTCTTCCTCAGGTCGGCGACGTGCGAGCAAAGACTTTTGTATTGCAATACTGATGGTGAATGATTTTCAGATCTGCTTTTATTTTAAAGATATACCCTTAATTGATACGATAATAATATTTTAATTAAAGAAAATTCTTAATTTTAAAGAAAAAAATGATATTTTAAAATAATTTTCAAATTTCCCGCAAAAACACTATAAAGCTGTCACTTGGCTTTGATGACGTCATAAACCGGTAAACAATGCTGGCGATCTGTCAAAGTCTATAGAATTTGAATAAATTCTTCAGAAAATGTTAATTAAAAGCAAAAATCTGCAAGAATAATGAATACAAAATCGTCGCTATAAGATTCTCTTGATGATCTGAAATAAACAAACAATAAAACTATGTAGCACCTTTCTATAATAATATGTAATAATAGTATAGGTAATTTCAAACTTTAGCACGTAACCTAACTTTTAAAAATGATAATATTTTACCGATATGTACTTCTAAATACGATAAAGTGATATGTAAAATGCGTAAATAATGTGTTTCTGTTATGGTTAAATATTATATTAGTATATAAAACTATACTTACAAAGACGTTTTCACGTTCCTAATCTCCGCTGCACAAAAATCCTTATTATCAGCAAAGTAATTTGCCACCATCAAAGAATCTATCTTTGGTAAGTTTGAGCTATTTCCTTTGACAAATCCAGACTCCATTATGGTAAATACGATTATATTATTAGCAAATTATTCAGAGAGATAGTTCACACGCTGGTACTTTCGCTTTGTAATGACAGCTTGTTTGATTTGTTTTGCGGTTTATGACGTAATGAGCTCTGATAGGTGTTCGCCGTCACGTGATAATGTGTAGTAATTATAGCTTTTTAAATTAATTTTATTTAATATAATATGATAAATGTTATTTATAGAATGTGATTATAGGTATGTTAATATCACCATTCATCGTTTAAAAATAACTTGGCATGAATTTGTAATTATTGTCACGTAGCCTATTATTGCAAGCATTAGGCTACGGTACTGCTTAACATCAGGCGGGTGGAAGGCTTGTTTTCAAATTATATTAAGTATATAAAAAAAGATTATAAATTATGTAATTTATAGTCTTTTTTAAGTCAGTCTTTTGTAAGATCAATTATGAGTTCGATTCCCTTCAAGGTAAATTTCGGAAATAGCATTTTCGTTATTTGATCTGGTTTAGGTGTCACTGCGATGCTTAGATTGGGGCCATGCAGTTGGTGTCATAATTTTATAATGATTTATCAGTTGCTTATAGTGATGACAAAAAAATGTGAAGAAACCTGTATGTCTTCGAAAATCTAACCAATATTCGAAAGACATGTGAAATCCGCCAAACTTGTGTGAAATGCTTTTCAGGTACATATCACAATGCGGAATTTCTCAACTTAACAAATGGGTCTGCAAACCGTTTCCCTGTGTTCCTGTGAACGCGAAAACACGAAGGCTGGCATCGTAAAGTGCAAGGGAAGCTGCACAGACGTTATCTTCAAAGTGAAGTCAAGATAAAAGGACATAAAGAGTACTTTGTACGAGCCGCCGCATTTGACATTGAGCTTTTAAAATTTCGCACACTTGAAAGGGGAATGTTGAAAGCTTTTACGCTGTGCATCTTTATTGTTTTCAGGTGAAAGCCAGGGATGTACCACGTCATCTTTTGTGCTGTTATTTATTGAACGGTGCTATTATGTTTGTGCTATTATCTCTAACGACAGCCCTTGTATGAGCTGTAGTCAAGTAGCTACAGCTAAGCTCACTGAAATTGAAAAACACGTACAGAAGACAAAAACTGAAGTGGAAAAACAGTTTTCAATATCGTGGTATAAATACGTAATGTATCACAAAGCAATTCAATTTCAACGGTCATTCGGCGGCGGGCGTGAGTGGTGGTTGTCAAAGTTCCAACTGCGTTCGGAACTCGGCCGCATTTGGCAACTCCGCCGTGAACTGAGCCGCGAAATCGAAATAATATTGGTGTGGACATACATACATACACAATGTTTAACTATAACTACTTAGGTAGTTCTATATAGAAAAAAAATTGGTAAGAAAAAGAAGTTACTGACGTTTTCGTAAATGTTACCTACCTAACTACTACTTAATATTATAAGTTCGAAAGCTAGTATTACTTAACTAAGCACCTTAAATATATGTTAATAGAGGACAAAGATAACCAAACGTTCTGAGTAAGATCATACAAAAATAAGTAAGAACAATAAATATCGCTAGACACCAACTGTATTATTATTATAGCTGATTATTACAGCTGATTATTGATAGCTGTAATAAGTATAATCAGCTCACGAGTTTAGGTCCAATTAGTCATATTACGATCCGTGGTGCCTTACAACTGGTCTTCAATCAGCTGTAACAGTCTTGTTTCTGTGGCAATTAGCCCATACCAGCTACATATATTTTGTCTCCCGCTTTGCACCGGAGGGAAGTGGAAATATTTTCTTCCAACTCCTCCTATTATTTCTTTCGATTAAATTCGTGCGGGTTCCAATACAATTTAACTTTTCCCCGGGACTCGTCGAGGGTCAAACCTCGACGTCATTATTGGTCACCATTGTCGATCCTGGCTTACATGAGTTACAGTGGTGGGAGTGTGTGGCGGGACTAGACACCAACTGTTTGGTCCTAAACTAAGCAACGCTTCTAATATGAGTTCAATAGACTGGGTGCGATCCCAGTGACAGACCTGGGCGAATTACCAAAAGGCCATTGGTCTTTACCAATAAATTACCGAACTTCTTGGGGAAGCCAAAACGTAATATTTCACTACATTTTTATTTATTATTTGCGAGTTCATAATTTAAACATGATAATCACTTGCTTACGGTGAAGGAAAACATCGTGAGAAGACCAGCATGTTTTAAAAAATCCGACGAATTTTTGAAAGACATATTGGTGAAATCCGCCAACCAGCGCTGTATCAGCGTGGCGGATTATGGCCTGAATCCTCCTCCCAGGTATTCAGGGGAGGCCCGTGCCAAGGAGCGGGACGTTAAAAGGGCTAAATTATTTTATATTTATTATTTGCGAATTCCAGTAATGCATGATGCACTAGTATATTGTAATACAGTATTTAGAAGCGGTCGGGGCCCGTCGCAGCTGGCTGGCGGGCGGTGTTGGCTGGCCGCCCAACGATCGCTGACCCAATTACAAAGCACCGAGTTACGGACCACCACTTAACCGGTTGTGGTGCCACTGATTATTTACTGCCACTGATACTTGTGGCTTTTGGTAGAAACAGTAAGAGAGTAACACTTACGTTTTGCAGGGAAGTTAAAGTGGCGCCCAATGTGGGACCAATAATTAAGTAAGAATTTCTATCGCGTACTGTTGTTAACAAGGCAATAAAAAGCGCATTTTAATTCGTGAGAATAAGTCTGAAAATATAAACATCAAACGAAAAATTAAAATATTTTTTGAAGTACGATAATAATTCCGAGAATTCTATATCTTGATAGTTATCCGTGTTCAGAATTATTTGTTTTCCAAATGAATATTCATAGAAGCATTAATTAATAAAAATATTGTCAGAAAGAATTATTTATATTTCCCTGGCTAACAAAAACTTCCAATCGAAAGCTCAAATAGAGTATTGAAATAACATTGGTTTTGGCAGCCGTCGGTCCACAGTCAGACAGGTAATTAGCGCCTGATGGTTCCATTGAAGGCTGTCATTATGCGATGACGTCACACACTCACCCCTCTCCCCATACATAAAGGTCAAATATCATGGGTATGTAATACAGACGTGTTTGAGCCAAACAAGTGCTTAACTTTTGATGACTCCACGAAATATATTATACATATAAATTCGTTATTCCGTGCTCATTTTTAACCGACTTCCAAAAAAGAAGGAGGTTATATTTTCATCTGTATGTTTACCGACTACTCCGTCAGTTGTGGACCGATTTTGAAAATTCTAAGCCACTGTCTTTACACAACGTAAGGACTACGTCTTAGGTAGGTCATCATCATCATCATCATCATCAGCCGGAAGACGTCCACTGCTGGACATAGGCCTCCCCCATGGAACGCCACAATGGACGGATGCCCGCTATCCGCATCCAACGGCTCCCCGCGACTCTCACCAGATCGTCGGTCCATCTAGTGGGGGGCCGTCCAACTCTGCGTCTTCCGGTTCGAGGTCGCCACTCGAGAACCTTTCTTCCCCAACGGTTGTCGGTTCTACGAGCGATGTGGCCTGCCCATTGCCACTTCAGCTTGCTGATTCTGTGAGCTATGTCGGTGACTTTGGTTCTTTTGCGGATATCCTGGTTCCGGATCTTATCACGCAAAGAAACTCCGAGCATAGCTCTCTCCATAGCTCGCTGCGTGACTTGGAGTTTATGCAGTAGGCCAACTGTAAGGGACCAAGTTTCGCTTCCGTAGGTCACCCACTCTTATTTACTTGAATTGGCACAAACGCCAAATGAAAGAAATTACAAGGTCCCTACTCCCTAGTTAGGTATACTAGCCTTATGCCACCTAGGTTTTTTGAAGTTGGTTTTCTAATTTTAGTCTCAACTTATCTTTGCAGTCTTTACAAATATTTTTGAAAATGAATACGAGTATATAATTTTAATATTTCATAGGTTTTGGAAAATAGTAGTGATACTGTTACTTGAAGAGATACCAGGTGACTTCGAGGTGATAAAAGGACAAGAAACACCTTTACACGAAATTTGAACATTTACTCCTATGTTGTTGGGCAATCACAGTATCAAATTCATTTTTGGCGCCCAACGTGGGACTAACCGTCTCGCGCCAATCCTTTTAATAAGATTGTTCCATTAATTCCGACACAACAGACAATGTATAGAAAAGGCAAATTATCGAGACGGAGCCAATGTGGCGAGCCGGCGACATCGCGCATCATACGATGAATAACTGCAGAAATCTGCCAAGGTCGTCTAAAATAAATCTTTATTGCTATATTCAAACAACTATTTTCGTCACAATTTAATAATAAATTGGCGTGAGTAACACAAGAGTTTTTATTTTATTTATTGTGATTATATGTAATAGGATTTGTTACTTGACATTTCGGAAGTCTAATTATCCGCGTATCCATTTATAATGAGCGGTTTACTCCTATCTCAAATAATTACATCTGTTCTTGAATACAATAAAACAATGTACCAAATTACAAGATATCTTCTTTGACTGCTACAATGACTGTATATTGCTGTCTTGCTCTCATATCATGACCATGGCAAGGACGGCAATACAATCAGTTTGCTCAAATTTAGTTTGTATATTAGATTATCTTAAATTGTTGATCTAAACTATAATAATACTGTGAAAATGATTGATTTTATTCATCATGGCTAAATCTTATCTTACGTAAAATATTTTGGCTTCCTCTGGCCAAAATAATTATCTTGTATGTGAGCCATTAATCAAAGTAGGTACCAGTGGAAGCCTCCATTCACGAGGGCTGCGTGGGAGTTGGCACGTCTCCCAGACTTTGTGTCTACTATCTAGCCTCTATACTATATACCTTTATAATATGCTGAACTCTAAGATTACAGACTCTAAGATTACTTACTAAGGACATCTCGCACCGGCTCCAGGTCTTCACCAACCGTTGTCTTCGCCGTATTCTTGGTGTTTACTGGCCTGAGAAAATGTCCAATATAGAACTGTGGGAACGCTGCGATGAGACCCCGATCGACCAGCAGATCAAACGCCGGAAGTGGAACTGGATCGGCCACACGCTCCGAAGGGACCCTAATCACATACGATCTCGACAAGCCCTAGACTGGAATCCCCAAGGAAAGCGTAAGCGTGGCCGCCCAAAGCAAACCTGGCGGCGGACGATCATCGCAGAGGCGAAGAACATAGGGAAGACTTGGAGCGAATTGAAACGCGATGCTCAAGACCGAACGGGATGGCGGCGCATTGTGGAAGCCCTCTGCCCCAGCTAGGGGACAGTTGTAAGTAAGTAAGATTACAGGCTTTCAGAGCGACAAGCCAAATTGTGCTTTATCGACAAGTGTAGTAAAAATTGAAGATTCTAATTTAGCATAGCATAACTGTTACAGTTTCTATGGATGTCGTAAAAGACGAATAAAGGTGACAACTTGGACAATCGTCAAAAATCGTCAGACTAGGATTAACTGGGAAATGAGCAGCGATCCCAGTGACACCCAGACTGGAGACATCAACTCAAACCACCAATGGAACCATTTCCGAAACTTGAGAACTTCATCACCTGCTACGTATAATACTGCCCTGCCAGGGTTAGTGATAATTCGACGTACTTATTGCAGCGTGTGATGGAGGAACAAATATAAATAATAATATCGCCAGACTGACACACCAACTGTATGGTCCCAAACTAAGCAACGCTTGTACTATGGGTACCGTACAATGGACTGGGGGTGATCCCAGTGACACCCAGACCTGGACCAATTACGAAAATGCCATTTCCGAAATTAGCCCCGGCGGGAATCCAACCCGCAACCACTATGTGCAGTGAGCCGAGCGGCCTACGCTCAAACCACTGCGCCAAGCGGTCGTCATCAACAGTAACAACTTTTACTTTACTACTTTGTTATACGAAATTCAGTATTTAACTGGATATTAACAAATTAAACTGTTTAATTATTCTTGTGCGTATGTATATTTCTTTGGCACGATATGGATTTAAGTATATTATGACGTGTCGTTAGATTCCTCATTATTGAGGGAGTGACATAAGGCATACAATATTCTAAATATGGTGTCTACGAAAAAAAAAGGTTTGAAATATAATAAAAAAATCGAAGATACATAATTTTACAGCTTTTTGTATTTTTTAATAATTTGTTTATTGGAATGGAATCTGTAATGGTAAGCAACTACTTTCGCAGTACAAGCTGCGATAAAATGCCTGTACAACCTAAAATTCATATCTATGTGGGACAATGTGATCTGATAATGTTAATGCCAACAGTAGTAATAATTGTACTGCGCATCACTGAAGAGCTGCTGAAGTTGTTATGATGTTTCAGAATCAAAATGTTCCATTGAAAAAAATATATGAAAAAATATTTATTTATCTCTAAGTCTACATGTTCGCAGGTTAATTCGTTTACAAATTATGTCCGTAGACTTGAGAAACAGAAAAATAAATTATGTAAGAGTGCTTAACTTGTGACCCTTAAACTACGCATTGCCTGTATCTTAAGTTTGTCTTTATCTTATGACATGGTACATTTTTTATACTTAGAACACTTATAGGTACTCGTACCATTAGTGGCGATCACTTGGCTATACGCCTCACTATACCGGTGGTTACGAGTTCGAGTCTCGTCGGAGCAAACTTCAGAAGCGGTATTTCCGTAATTTGCCTAGGTTTGGTTGTTACTGGGACGGCTAATTAAGTAGTTAATTAAGTGAGTATAGCATGCTTTGCATAGTTTGGGGCCATAGTGGTGTTGTACCTATTTGTCTGGATATTTACTTATTAAAGTACTTATTGAATAACAAATAATCTAATAACTTGAAATCAAATCCTCCTTTGGTGAATCCTAGAACGACTAAACCAATTTCTATAAACAGCTGAGACAAAAAGAATACCAGCGATCAAACATAAGAAATAAGTGAGAATCAGTTCAGTTTGGGAGTCATAATGCCACATACAGAAAAAGTTATGAAACATAAAACATCCCAAACAGAGTTACGTGGTAAATGAAAAGAACAAAATCCAAGCACGCCTCCAAAACAAACTGTGTTAATAAACATATCTAGTCGGGACATACCTTTATCATATTCTGTTGACAGCTTGCAAGCTCTTTGGGAGTCCAGTCATAGCGGGCTGCGCGTGAGTCGTTTCGATGGCCCAGACATTTGTAGCGTCACCTCGCGATTGGCTTTTTCAAACCGCACTATTCGTTCCAACAGCCACGCATTTACTTTATTTTCATTGTACCGTTAATTTTCAAATTTTCTAACTTGGAACGGAACGTCACCTGATTTCCACACTTTTTAGGAGCTTCTTTGACACCAGTTATTGTAGAATTTAATTCATACTTCTTCTTTGAACCTATCAACAAAGAAGGGGATGGTATTATTAGTATTTAACGCACCCTAATCAAAACAGTTGGCTACTAAATTTATTGTTTTTTTTCAAAAATCATAGCAATGCTGTAATGTAAGGTTCCAATTTTATTCATTATGCACTGAATGTAATAAAAAGGTACATGAATAGGTTATAATAACTTATCGGAATAGAACTAGTGTTACAAAAACTCTGTAACCCAAATGCATATTTCGACATTGCGATAGTTTTATATATTTCGCGCAAGGTTGCAATATCGATTGAAGAATGGGTTGTTACTTTCTTCCCAAGTCTAAATAACTCAACCTCCGACTCGAATCGCTTTACCTTTTTTGTAAAATAAACCGCTAATACACAAAGATAGTCTCTACCCATTTCTGTGTTCGATTCCCAAAATAGCTTTTCATTAATCGATACCTACCTACTTAAAATTGTTATTGAAATTCAGTGTTTGTCAGCGTCAGGACGAATGTTTTATGCATAGGGACGCTCCAAATCCGGTCGGGCAACGCGAGATATTGACGTAAATATTGGAATCTCGACACTCGCTTCAGATCTAAAAATAATAGTCGACAAGGACCTGTTATTGGACAGCCGTGCACACAGACTAAACATTTTTTTTTGCCTAGGACGGAAAATAAGTGATAGTTATGACAGCTGTGTAAGCGAGATGCGCGCATACACTTTCGCGTTAGTGTGAAAGAGGTACATATAGTGTATTGTGTCTTGCTCAGCGTAACCGTTTTATTATTTTTTTGGTGACATTTTAAATTAGTTTCAATGGTTCCGGTGCATTTATTGCATAATTAAAACCAAAATGATGTATGTGTAACATCGATATTTGAGTATGCCCTGTGAAAGTCTGTCAAAAGTGGTTTGCTTTGCTTTAATAATTATTTTCGTGTAATGTTGCTGCCCCCCACTGATGTACGCAATATTACGTTTCCATGGCATCCTTGTTCCATGGTCGTGCAGAACGTTATCAAACAGACATTAGCGGCGGACCGCCCACGTCATCGTCATTCATCCGCTTCGATCGCACACACACATACACACACCCCCACACACGCGGCCCACGCGACTCACCACACCCGCGGCTACCGCGCCACACCACCACTCACCATCAGCCGAACGACCCACCACACACCATAAATGACCATAAAACTCGACCACGACGTCGCCCTACACACAGCCGTCCACCATCTTAAATTCATTCACAAAAATCGCTATGCCAAAGCGCCTATTTGTTTACCGATTTACGCCTCTCTGAGCACACTGTCGCACTTGAATTGAACACGAGTAGCTTCTTCGGACGAGGATGAACAGTTTTACACACGTTTTCGCGGTGGAACTGCGGTTTTAGCTCGTTTTTGAGGCAATACAGTCGCTCGGTTTCGCGCGAGCCTGTTACGTGGGTACGCCGCGGCTGACAATGTGGAACTGAAGAATGGTGGCAAGACTGCGGACGGCCGCGGAACGCGCATGCGCGCTGACTACCCGCCAAAATACACCTACGCGCATGTATGAGTTATGTAGGCTCTGGTTCTCTTTGAAAAGTTCCACAGATAAAATTAAATGTGGCTTGTTTTTAATCATACCTTTACATACGTTTTCTTGCAATTTTGTGGTATGGCTACGCGCTACGAGCGAGGTAAAGCCGACAAATTAAATTTCAGTACCTACGATGCCGCGTAGCACGGTGTAGCGTCTTCGCGCTACGAATGGCTACGGCGTAGATTTGCTATATTAACGATAGGGCAAGTGGTTTTATTTTTAAACATTATGTAATACATATGTCCTTAATGGATTTTTAAAAAGATGTTTTCAGTTCATTAAATTGTAATGTGAGGTTTGGGTTAACTGAAAGTTCTATTATGCAATTGCACGGTTCAGTACACACGGGTGTATACTGGATAATACATTATCTGAAGTCATTTCTTTTCGTCGTCCGGTACGTTCAAATGGAAACATTACAAGGATGACGAAACGATTGCCCAACTTAGTATTTAGTAAGTATGTTGGCATTGACTGTCTACGTCCCACAGGCCTACGCTTGATGATGGCGAAGATGGAAGTATTTATTTTTATTTTGCACTCTATAAATAGCATGAAATGGTCGGGAATCGATAGGTTTATTTTCGACCAGCTGTTCCCGCGACTTCGTCCGCGTGGAATTTAACTTAACAATCATCCCCTATTTTATCCCCTTGGGGGTTGTATTAATCAAAATCCTTTCTTTGCGGATGCCTACGTCATAACATCTACCTGCATGCCAAATTTCAGCCCGATCCGTCCAGTGGTTTAGGCTGTGCGTTGATAGATCACTATGTCAGTCAGTCACCTTTGAGTTATATATATTTAGATTGACTACGCAACATTGATAAATTCTTACGTTTCATTATGATAATGGTAATTGGCAAACAAATATTTTTACTTTCAACTGTCAAATGACGTCATACATACATAACATCACGCCCGAAACCCAAGAAAGGGTGGACAGAGTTATTTCAAATAGCGGTCGACCCAAAATTTCCTAAATAACATGGTTGTCCACAACTTAGCCACGTTCTTGACAAGAAACCTGTTCAATCGATGATTTATCTTTCTACATATAAGTTGTTTATTTTCCTTGGAATTACGTCAGTCATGAGACCAGGCCACCATGAAAAAGGCGAAGTTATTTTTAGATTGAACGGCACAGACACTTCATGAATGTCTCCAGACACACACATCAATCGTGTTCGACCCAAACTAGACAACGCTTAAATGCGTTGGGTTGGATAGAGCATCTTCGGGACTGGCTGAGACTCAAACCTTGGTGACCTCATTGGACACACTGCTGTCTATTTCATATATTGATCTATATGCAATAAAGTCGACAACCAAACGTACGACTCACCTGATGTTAGCTCACAGATAGATTATAACCGGGATTAACATATAGGATACTTTTTAACCCAATAATCCAATACTACGCGGATGAAGTCGCGGGGCACAGCTAGTTATTGTATAAATGACTCGCGCGTTGCCAACCTGAAGATAAGTCGTTGGAGACAAAGGAAAGAGAAGGGAGCAGCGGGGTTGGGCTTGCGGCTCTCTCACTCATCATATATTATTATGAAACGCAGCTATAGCTACTATACTTCGATCTTCTGTGACTACCCCGATCAAGCCAGCCCGTGTACGAGCTGTAGTCACATGGCTACCGCTTAGCTCTACCATCGTAGAAGAATCAATAGTGTTCACAGAGGTAAATCCCGGTTTTCAGGAGTAATGCTCGGAGTGGAGTGGAGTTTTTGTGGAATTTTTTATAAGGGTTTTGGCTTACAACATACTCGTTGTAAGCCAAAACCCTTATAAAAAAATATTCAGTGATGACGCGACGCTAGAATTATGGTCCCCACTGTCCAATATCATAGAGTCGCGACGATCCCAGTTTCACTTAAACCATACCCTGGTTTAAGTGGAACGGGAAGGAATGTATTCCAAATATTTTCCCGCACGGGAATCGATCCAGAGACCGTTCGAACTATAAGAGAAATAGAGTTCGTATATTCAATTTATTTTTAACAGACTCCAAATGTGAAATCTGTGTGACCTTTGCTATTATCTGTGAAAGGTTGATATTTAAATGCCTGAACTCTACCAGGAGACTGTGCTTGCACAGTCTGGGCAACACAGAGGAGGTACTTTTTCGGAAAAATCCCTGTAGAGCCTTTGTAAATTTATATTTTTGGTGCTATGTTTGTATCACACTATATTTGGATTCTCTCCAGACGGATTTTTATTTGGTAAGAATGTGGTAGTTTTTTATCGTTTTTAACAATATTCTGTAATGTTTGAGTTTGAATCTATATCTATAACAACGAATATCGTACACCCCCAAAAATCTACTTATAAATATAATTTAATACCCCCAGGTAAGTTAGTCGAGCAAGGTATTATCGTATTTGAATCATCCGCAGAGCATAGTTAAACATTTTGCGGACGATTTCAGAGTCGCTTTGTAAATGTTCGACCATTCAGAAAGTTTAATTAAATTCATGTTTTATTTCAGGATCATTATTGATTTCCGTCACGTTCTTGGAATGAATGAGAGGTAACGTCCATTCATTGTTTCCCTCACACTTTAGGAGCGTTCTCCCCACTGTTCTCCCCCTCCGTCTGCGTCGTGACGCAGTGCCGAAGATTACAGCCAGACGCAGACACTCCGGCGCCGGTCTGGCTAGACCGAGGTCAGACATGGTTGTTCCAGCCAAAAAATAAATAGTTCCGAACGTCCATTTATCTTTCTCCATATAAATGTATTATGTGATTACGAATTCGTAGCCAAATGTAAAAAAGTATAATAATAGAACTCTGCAGTAGTTTTCTTTTTTATCGGGTTTTTCGTATGTATTTGAATGACTACAGTAGACATATTTAAGGATACGAGTATACTAGGATATAATACAAAATGGGTATACTATTTTTTTTGCAACTTAACTTTGTAAATCTCAAACTATCGGCTTTGTGGGACAGTTGAAGTACTAAAGGTTTTGTAGACTTGTGAAATCGGTCAACATCTGTATTCCTATAACACCTTTTGTTTTTCATTTTCCCTCCAAAGCTGATGGTTTTAGAATTACATAGTTAATTTTGAAAAAAAAAGTATACCCATTATGTGTCACCTTGTACATACATCTCTCGGGACAAATGTCTTTGGTTATGAATTGCCTAGCGCTCAGCGAACTTAGGTACGAAGCTGCGATTAGATAGGTCAGTTTATAAAGCAGGTACTTGCCTGAATACCTGCCAATGTGGGCATCGCTTTACGCCAGCGGTACCTATCAGTGACGCGATGTGATGATCCAATCACGTCATAGAACAATGACACTCCTTGCCATCCCGCCAGACAAATAGATCCAAAACAAAGCGATCTGGTTGATCTGATTGGATATATGTGCCGTACCTACTACCTATTTAAATGCAAAAAACCATTGGGTTTTAGGTACTCCCTTATACAAATATGTTACATTCTATTTTATGATAACTATATTATTATGGTTGTAATTCCTTAAGGTGTCAGCAGAGATACTATACAGATATATTCTTTATATAATACTAGCTGAGCCCGCGACTTCGTCCGCGTGGAATTTAACTTAACAAAAAAGCCCGCTCCCGCGTTATGAGCCCGCGCGACAGGACCCATTTTTTAAATTTTGTTTTTCTAAAATTAAAGTAGCCTAAGTTACTCCCTATAACATCAGCTATCTGCCAGTGAAAGGCCCGTCAAAATCGGTCCAGCCGTTTCGGAGATTACCCGGAACAAACACACAGACAGACAGACAGACAGACAGACAGACAACAATTTTTTGAATCGCATTTTTGCTATATGTGTCGTATGTACTTTCATATGCATTTAGTGAAAAGGTCTAATTTTGATATTACAAACAGACACTCCAATTTTATTTATTTGTATAGATTTTCGTGGACTCGTCGAAGTTGATGACCCAATCACGTAAAGCAGCGTCATTCACCAAACCCTCCCACTAAATAGGAGCTATAATTGGGCTTCCACACCCCATTTTACCTACGGTCCCAATAGCAACATCACTTCCCCCACGTCCGGGTAACCAAACCCAAATTAAATCAAAAACAAAAACACGAAAGTACACACTTACTACCACTAGCTGGAACCACGAGGGAGCAAAATGTATTTGGTTAAATCATAGTAAAAAAACATGATATTTATAGACATACTTATAAGGTCTATAGAGCAGTGATATCCGATTGGTTAAGCACACGCATCCAAAAGGTCCTGAGTCCAAACCCCGGCTCACACTTTTGGGTTTTTCGAAATCTATGTGCAAATCTTAATTTAAATTGATAATCACTTGCTTACAGTGAAACGGTCTTAGAAAATCTAACCTATTTTCGAAAGACATGCCAAATGGCCAGCGTGGTGGATTATGGCCTGAATCCCCTCGTAGGGAAGGCCCGTGTCCAGGTGTGGGACGTCAAAAGGGCTAAATTATTTATTGTATTTACTTATATTATTTATAAGGTCGCATTTTAATAATGATGATGATTTATGAATGACATCTTATTTAATTCTAGGGGTGTTATCACACTAATTGATGGAAGTTACTCCATATAGAGACTGTCAATCGACATCAACTTTTCTCATTCTCCCATCGAACGACGGGTCGGTTGACAACCCACCACAAAAAAGAATTATGGTACCTAGGTATAAGTCTTTTCTGTTAGGTTGGTTCAGCAGAAAGAAACCCATTAGCTTATTTGGACATAGTTTTGCAAAAACGAACCAACCCATACATACGTCTGCAAACTAAAACCAACCCCAGTACAAGTGTGAGTAGGTCGGTTCCATATTGGAAAATTATGACCATTTTCTATATGTGCTAACTACATCATCTTTAGCATTCTCTCAGGCGCTATGTGAAATTGCGTACATTAGGTATTAAATTAGGCCTTTTATAGGTACCTACTTATTTGACACTGTGGGTAGGTAGGTACTAGATTATAATACAAACCCAATAATGACTTTACCGAAAGTCCAAAGTCAAAAGTACGAGTATGTCTTACAAAAGTGCTGAAGTTGACAGACCTATTTGATACAACAGCATTATCCCACATTTTATGGGATTGTATTATGTTTCATTTTCAGCGAGTGACATTATTTTTCGTCCGGTCAAAGTTATTTACCAACAAAACAAAACTGTAAAATAAACTAATAGGTGAATAAGCTATAGTATTGTCGCATCGACTGCCAGCGGCCGGCTACGCACGGCCCGCCTACGATCCTGTATCTCCGAGCATTCATGTATGCGAGAAAAGGAGGGAACTCCGTCGCGCGTACTACGAGCTCTACGAGTGAAAGGGACAAAGGTTGGCATCGATCGGCTTGCGTCACGGAATACGCGTGGGCGCGATGACGTCACGCCGCACCCGCCAATCAGTACGTAAGGAAATGGCGCCACGAATTCGACGTATGTTTGCAAAATGGAACTAACCCACACACACTTTTGCAAACTAAAACCAACCTAGAACCACTAACACAAGGTTGGTTTCGGTCTACAGCAGTGCATGTGGGTTGATTCTATTTTGCAAAACTATATCCAATTAGTGATGTCGGGAAAATATTCTTAGAGAATTTTCCTTCCACTGATGTTATGTTTTTGTCATGTCTAAAAATATTTGACGGTGGTAGAGCCGATCTGTAGACAATCGACTACAGATCATAAACGAGCTGGCTCATCAGGGTAGTACCGCCCTCTTACAGATGAGCGGCGTAAAGCAGTTCTAATAGTTGAGTTTAGTACGATGAGTGAGAGATCCGAGAGCCCAACACCCCCTTCCACTACCTCTATCCGAATTCCCACTCCCCTTTAAGTTGGCAACGTGCGAGCAATGCCTTTGGTATTGCAATCTATGGGCTATGGTAACTGCTTAACATTAGGCGGGTCATACGCTTCTTTGCCAACTTTGTAATTAATATTAAAAACGTAATAAATAGGATACTAATACAAGTTTTCAAATCCTTCATTGGGTTGGTGGTATTAATCTACAAAAGATACCAATGATATAACACTTATATGTTATATTTATATATATACCAGTCAATAACATTTTACAACTAAAAAAAAAACAAAATTGTTTTTATTCATGTAAGCCAACAAAGCATTTATGAATAGTCAGAATCTACCACCGGTTCGGAATGCTGCTTCCACTGAGAAGAGCAAAAACTATAGGATAACTAAAATATCCAAATAAATTTAAACAGGTAAGTTAGATCTACTTATCTGTATGTACATTATCGGTAGGTATTAATTTGACATAATCATCGTAAAATAACAATTTATAAAATAAACATTTGAAATAGATAAAATATTACAGATACAACACTTATCACTCGTATAATAAAATACTTGGATGCCGTATATTATTTTTTGTTTTACACGTTACAGCGCCATCTATTGTACATTTAATTTCTAAATTTGTACAATACTTACGGGGAAACACGGAGTTTGTCTTGTAATAAAAACTTTTCGCTAGATGGCACTTGAATAAAGTTGCAATACATTATCACGCTGTATTCCCTAAATGGGTAGGCAGAAAACATTTACAGAATCAGATTTATTTTTGTAGTAGTTTCATCACTTATTAGTATTTACTAAGACACACTGCAAAATTTCGTGGATTATTAACATAATAACAAGCGGCAATCAGAGCGGCTAGCCGCTCTTACAAAATCAGTTATTATTTAACTCTTATTAACTCTTAAGTACATAGTTAAGTACAAAGCATTAACATTTTCTCTACATTTTATATACAATTAGCTATACCCTGCGCGCATTGCTACGCTGTCAAAGATTGGTCGTACCAACTCAGAAACCTTTGTAGGCTAATGCACAACACTTTGCTGAAGATCATGCCATGATCAAATGCACCGTTTACGATTCTAAAGGACATATAGACAAACATTCATTTTTATATATATAGATGAAGATGATATTGGAGATAATAAAAAAATCATCGCTATCATAAAACAATAGCTACTCAAGCCTTAATTATACTCCCAGTGGGCTCTACCCATTCGATTTGATTGCAAAAGTTCACATCGTCTTAATTGATTTATTCCACCGGATGTCTATAAGCCCAATACAAAATAGATTAGGTACAATAAAATATATTTCGCTGAACAGGATCCAGATTTTTGTTAATAACAAAAATAATTTAAATAAGGGGTGAAACACCTATCACGTATTTTTGAACTAGTTCCTGCTTGCGTCTCTACGTTTTCTTAATAAATATAATTCGTCACAATGTGAGTTCTCTACAAACGACTCTACTGAGGTAGGTAGACAATAACAATAAAATATCTCTACTTTTCCTTAGATTTTTTTTATTTATATTGAGATTTTTTATTGTTATTTTCTACCTACGTACCTAGTAAGTCTTAACTTTATAATACATTTAATTTTTGACTTGAACACAAATATTTAATAGGTATCACAGTTCAATTAAGATTGATTGAGCAGTTTTTGCAACAGAAAGGTTAGATTAAAGGTAGAGACGAACACTCTAACCCATCTCATTTAGTTTTTAAAGTATACAGACACCTGTCTTCTCTTTGAACAAATATGAATAAATTCAAACCGATATTTTATACAAATTTTAGCGAAATTAAAAAGATCCAACATATTTGGGTCAATGATCCCATTCGTCTTAAGTTGATCTTTTAATGCTTTTTATGGCTCCGGCTCTTCATAGGAATAGCTCTTGAAAAACTCTAAGGTCGTGACTGGTCGGGTTTTTAGACAATTATTTGCTTGTCCGTCATTTTTTATTTACCCTTACATCGAATTTTTGTGCGGTACTTAATGATTTTTTTGCCTGACGCTTTTTCATAGTGTTGACTTAAAATAATAGTTTTGGTAAACGCTTTGTAATCCTCACTGGTATTTTGTAGGCGCGTGTGTCTTAACTTAACCCTCGTTTGGACATACCAATAATTTACACCGATTTATGCTGCCAAAAAATAAGGACAACAATATCTTTTGTTTAAATGTTTCGCTCTGCAGGCGTTTTAAAACTCTCATAGACTTACTAAAGTCGTATCTGACTATAGATAAATTTACAGTAGAAAACAAGTTCCAAAGAATCCATCACTATTGCAAAAATACTCGGAATAGAAAGTCAGTGTTATAAACACGGCGTACTGTTAATTTGATTAACGTTTTCTGAACACATCAGTTTTCGGCATTGTGTGTGCTCTATGTGAGAATCTTCTAAACAGATATAGTACCTTGTACAACCCATAAGGATTACAAATTACATTTATCGCCTATAAGCTAGATAATGTTCCTACAACTACTATTATTTATTTCATTAAAATTCGTGCGGGTTCCAAGGCAATTTACCTTACCCCCGGGACTCATCAAGGGTCAAACCTTGGCTTCGTCTTGAACATCATGGTCAATCCTGTCTAACAAAAGAAACAGTGGTGGGGACAAAAATAAACCTATAGGGATTACCTAATTTTATGAACGGCAGTAATATCAATAAGATACTTAGTTGCTATCAAATGCTATGCTATCAAATATAATTTGGAGTAAGTAAGAATATGCTATTCAATTAGAATTTGAGGAACACAATGACTTAAACATTCGTGTAGAAGGAGCACAATTACTATAGTTAGTTTACTTTGACTTAGGGGGGTTAAGAGTGAGACATGTTTTTTTTTTAAATTAATCATAATAGATGTGCGTTTTGCGAAACCGTCCTTGCCACCACGATACACAGGACTGGACTTTTTTCAATAACACAATATTTGTCGAACAATGGATTGCTAAACTATTTCATTCAATAATCTATGGGAAACGTTATTAATGTCTAGTCTATTGTGTTGTCCAATCATGTAATGACTTGAGGTTATGTTGCAACTTGTTATATTGAGCCGACCACACGTGTGGGCACAAACTATAAATTCTTCATAACTCCTTCCTCTACAAAATTGGGAACCCTTGAGGATTACATAACACATTTAATGGGAATTTGATTCGCATCCGTATAAAATCCGTCTGGAAACGACCTGTAGGTACTGTTAAAGCGAATTCTTGAGGATACGTAGGTAATTCAAAATTGAAACGAGACTTTTCTGAGGCTGAAAAGGCTAAGAATGGATTTTCACATTAAACAATGTTAAAACCGCTTCCAGCTATCTTATTGCAATGTAATCTAAATTTTTATCTTAATCTTTTGTATGACGCAACGCAGCATAAATTCATTTTTTTTCTATTTAAATGTCGGTGCGCCATCATACGAGTAGGTCCTGTACGATGTTAAACCGTTTGGCTACAGATGTTTGCAATATCAAAGTTATTGCTCACACGTTGCCGACATGAAGGGGAGTGGAACAGAGGGTGGGGAAAGAGGGGAGGTTGGGCTTCCGGCTCTCTCACTCATCGTACAACACTCAGCTATTATATCTACTTTACGATGATCTTCTGTGAGAGAGTGGTACTACCCCGGTCGAGCAGCACGTATAAAAGCTGTAGTCAATTGGCTACAGCTTGTCTTTATCACATTATCACAGTACATGTTAAACTGTAAACCTTTTATGTGATAAGATGTATGCCACTATCTCGGGTCACGAGCAGCGACCAACAAATGCTAAAAAGACAATCTGGGCCCTAACCACGCTAGCTACTCAAATCGTAATAGAAAAGCAAACGCTCGCGATTACGTTTCAAACGCTCCGCTTCTGACGTTTTGCTGACACCATACCATATCATTGTCAGTAGAAATCGTGAAGCTCGTGTCAGCAAAACGTCAGAAGCGGAGCGTTTGAAACGTAATCGCGAGCGTTTGCTTTTCTATTACGATTTGAGTAGCTAGCGTGGTTAGAGCCCTGGATTAATGCTATTTGGTATTAATTTTAATGGCTTCACCCACTAGTTCTACAAGCTCCGTTTACATTATTATTTTCTTCTTAGGGTGTGCCTAATCAAGATCTTACAGGCAAAACAGGAAGTGAACGGAAAATAATTCACGTCGATAAATGTAAATGGTCGGTTTGGCCCAGTTTCGCGAGCCCTGCTCAAAGGTGAAGGCGATGAAAAGGTTAAACAACTCCGACCAACTGTTGAGACTTTGGTCACGTCAGACGGAACCTTTTGTGATTGAAGGTATTTAGGTTAGGACTATTTTTATACCACGGCCAGCGGGAAACGATACGAAAATGAATAGATGATATTGATGATTTTTGCTTCAAGTAAAGTTGCTACGTTTGCGCAGTGCTTAAAATATCAAAGGATTCTAGATTGACGAAGTATCAAAAGTACAAAGGTACCTAAGTCAAATAACCCAGAAATGTTTTTTTATCCCACACATTGTGATCCATTATTATGAACATCGCGGTGTGATGGAAGCAGAGACTTGACAGTTCTAATATCACACTGGATGGAAGTCTGTTGTGTAACTTGGAATATTTTAGTATAATTATTGTATCTCAGGCTCGTACCAATCTCAAGTCTGAGGGCAATCCTGAGTAGACGTTTGACATAAGAATGGCAATATAAAGATCGCTCTCAGACTTGAGATCGATTTTTTTACACGGGCCTTAATTCTTAAACACCTCATAATAATATCCAGATTTATTGATATTCGATACACATTCCGAACAACTTGAGTAACGTCCAAAATACGTGTAATATGACTATTAGAAGATATTTTATGAATAGTGTATACTTACTTAAATATTTCGCTATTCAGTCTTTATTGCTTTTAAATGCTAAATGTTATCGACCTTAGAAGATGTCCGTTGAATTTAATTTATAACAGTGATGGTACATCTCGGGTCGTTTCGAGTTAATTATGGTATCACTTAAAGATCAGAATTGATAGTTTTCAATGTTAAAATCGTATGTTGAATGTTCTCTTAATTTTAGTGTAACGTCAATTTGTTTTTTCTTATGCTAATGAGCGATGGAACTGGATAGATAGTAACACAAAAAAAACTTGAGTGTAATCAGAAGCGTGGGTTTGGCAGTTAGTTGTGTAGCTTATTTCGCCGACATAGGCTTACAAGCACGTATAGAGTTTTTAGGGTTCCGTACCTCAAAAGGAAAAAAAACGGAATCACTTAGTTGTCCGTCCGTCTGTCCGTATGTCCGTCGAGACGCTTTTTCTCACAAACGGGTAGAGTTATTTCATAGGTATCTTATAATTAAAAATGCGTATTCCAAATCTATTCGACGATTTGGAACGTCTCTGACCAAACCGCAAGAATAACGGTCGTAATGATACACATGTCTGTAAAACCTTCTTTATATTCCGAACAAAATGTCCGCTGGGTATTTTAATCCGATGTTCCGGCGACCGATCAAGCGATGTTCAATGAAGGCACGTGTTCAGCGGTACTATTCTTTGGCTTTGACTTTGCAAACTATCTGATTATACGCTTATGTAAGCTATTCAGCTGCTTTCACGATGCTATGTTATTTAACGAAGCCCGTATACGCATACTAGAAACTCGATCTAACACTTAATTCAAAGTATTAACAATCTAAAAACGTGTTTCGTGGCTTAAATATTCGGTAGATTGTAATGAATTGTATCACATAAATTCTGCCTCTTTTAGCTATAGGTAACATGCTATAGGTCCCTGCATTTTAGGTAATAGAATGTATGCTTTCAATTATAAACTGGTCTCGAGTAGCTAGAAGCGATGATAGGCACCCTTTCCTCAGCTTTCACTTCAATAAACTGTGCTACGAATAGCCTATCCATTCGAAGCAAGGTTTATTAACTATGTCCTATTAAATATAGGTACAGGTGTAGCTCGCAAAACTGATAGCCGGGGCAGAAAGGTAGGTATAATAGCGACGACTTGTGAGGTTATCTGTAGTGTAACCAGGTTATATCATTCGCGGCTCTTGAGGCTGGTAAGATCACTGAGCGGAGGACCGTGGAAGTCCTTTGGGAAGCTCCAGCATCCAGCAGTAGAGACGGAAATGGATTTAATAAGCTATATTTCATTGTGACACCAAAAGTTTCATATCGGGGCTCTTCTATGGCAATCAGCCTATATACTTACTATTACTATTATTATGTGTCTTTATAAAACACACGGCGTCATGAGGAAGCTGCTTGTGATTTGCTGTGCCATAGTATCGAATCTGTTCACCTTACCCTATATTTCCGTTGTTAGTCGAGTACATTACCATCAGTTTCCAGCAAGGCGCGTCACATCCCTATCTAGGTACTGGCGCGCTTCCATCTGTCAAACCATATTAGCTTCATATTCGCCAGCAAGCAACTTGCTGCACGCCGTGTGTTTTATCCGACACATAATATCTGTTTTGTTTTTATGCAAAACAGTTTTATTATTGTCTCCCGCTTTGTAATAGAGGGAAGTGGATAATTTAAGTCTTCCTATTCTTTATTTCTATTTAATTCGGTTCCAAGATAATTTGGCTTATCCCCAGGACTTATCGAGGGTCAAACCTCGGCATCATCATTGTACACTATTGTCGATCCTGGCTTATAGGAGCAACAGTGGAGGGAGTGTGTGGCGGGATTATCCCAAATTCCATAGTCACTTGGTCAGTGTCCTTTAATAGGAATCTGCCTATGTATTCATACGGACAAGATAGTCAAAGGGAGAATGTAATTTAAATTTTTGACTCAATGGAATGTGCCTCCACAAATTATATATTTCTTCATGCGGCTTAAAGCAAACACAGCTGTTTTGATAAAAACACGTTTTATCAATTTGACGTCATCTACAAGTAAATATAAATATATCTGGTATTATCACAATACTATTGTTATCAATCGATATCATTTGAACATTGATAGGCACATTCAATGCATAAATTTCGCAACACCACACACCATCCTCGGTAGTATAGTGGTGAGTATCCCCGCCTGTCACGCGGGAGACCGGGGTTCGATTCCCCGCCGTGGAGATTCTTTTGCAACTGCACCCCGCAACTACAAAGACGTAGACAACTTAATTTTGATGTTTAAAAAGTATATAAAATGTATGTGTATTGTCAATCAACACAATGACTGAAGAACGGATGAAATGCGCATATATACAGGGTGTAAGCAGTATCGTAACGAAAGCTAATACCATGGATTCGACTCATGATACTGGACCCCCCAAAGTTGATATTTTTATGAATTATGCTAATATTTTTCAACATTTTAAAATTGATTTAAGCATGATATGCACGCTTGAACGTTGTGATTCTTACTTACATTGCAGTTTATGACTAAAATAGTAAATTATACTCCCTGATAGGGAGTGGAATAATGGGAGGGAGGGAGATTGTGTTGATCTTCCGGCTGTCTCACTCGTTGTACAAAACGCAGGTACAATAGCTACTATACGCCGATTTTCTGTGAGAGGGTGATAACCTTTTACGGGAAATTGGTTCAAAAACAGTCGTGATATGACAGCGCCCCGCCTTTATATCTTGGCGAGCTCTGGTCTACACCTAATAACATTTAAAATAGTTCCAACAGTAGTTTAGTTGCCGGGTAGAGCTATGGGGTAGCGTGTTTGTGTAGATTCTAGTAATTCAATTTGGAGGTAAAGTGATGGTATTTTTGGGTAAGTAAATAACTAACACTTATGTAGGTATTTTAAGCAATGATTTATTTTGTTACCGGCGTTATTATCTTATCAGTATCATTCAGTATTTGTTTAGTTTTGTTAACATTTTTATAACAATGTATGAAGATGACCTTAATTAAACAAGACGAAATTTGAGTATAATGTAGAATGTAAAATATTTTCACTCTATCAAAATAAATTTGATATATTATACCTATATGAGTCAATACATTCTGATAACCTATTTCGCAATCCAGAGCATCTGCCTCCGTGGCGCAATTGGCTAGCGCGTTCGGCTGTTAACCGAAAGGTTGGTGGTTCGAGCCCACCCGGGGGCGATTCTTTTTCATCGTTGATTATTTAGTTATTTTATTTAACCAAACACTTATTTCATGTTTCCAATTCATTTATTAGTATAAGTAATTTTTTTTTTTTGCTTTTGTTAGTTTTTGGTTATCAACTATGTATACAAATTCTATTCATGTTACTTTACAAAACATTATATTTATAGTTATCGAATTAATGAGGCCACATAAAGTGTATGTGTATTTCGCTGCGCCTCTTGTAGCCTTCGATAGCTCAGTTGGTAGAGCGGTGGACTGTAGCGGATTAGAGTTGGTATCCATAGGTCGCTGGTTCAAATCCGGCTCGAAGGAAACTTTTTGTATTCGATAATTACTTTTGAATGCAATTTAGGTTTGAACACTCTTTATATTTCTACCTCTGTTATAGTCTATTTCAGATCCCGGATCCAGGAAGTCCCGCGGAAAACATCGGAACTAAATTGTACACAGTGTAAATTGTATTGCCCACACGCGACTACAGCGCCGCGTCTACAAGACTTTGTATGTGAAATAGACTGTAATTAATTTACTACAAATTTCTTAAATATATATAATACTAGCTGTGCCCCGCGACTTCATCCACGTAGTATTTTAACTTAGCAAAAATTTCGGGATTATCGGGTTAAAAAGTATCCTATATGTTAATCCCGGTTATAATCCATCTGTGTTCCAAATTTCACCCAAATCCGTTACCCGAGTAACAAACATACATACATACATCCACACTCACAAACTTTCGCATTTATAATATTAGTAGGATCTATCACATGACTATGGATAATCATATTGGGTTTAAAGCACTTGAGTATCTATTAATAGAATATAATAACTCTTTATTGTACCTACACTAGAGTTCATAATTGATATAATAACGTTATAAATAAAACAACGTTATAATAACGTTATAAATGTACACTACACATTTGGCTGTCTTATCTATTAATGTGAGATAGATAACTGATTTTTTTTCAAGAAAACGAAGCTGCGGGAATTATTCGCTTCACACAGATGCATATAAATTATTATATAATTATTAAACTGATTTAAAACACTAATCATTCATGATTTTAATATCAAGGTTGCATTTTAAGGCTGGGCGCAATTATCATTTCCAATGGCTAGACCATATTTAGTGCAACCAGTTCTCCTCGACCTGGACTGATATCCGGTTATATTTTCTTGATTATCGTAAATTTGAAATTAACCTCCATAAATTACGTGATGTCATGACAATGTCGTTTCGCATTCCTGAATGTAAAAACAATAAACGACAAGGCAGTAAAGTTTGTCGCTAAAAGCAATTCTTATACCACCAAAATTGACCGAAATTTGTGACAGTTCAATCCTGAGAGATGTATAAGAATAGATTATCTATAAGTAACAAGAAAACAAACCTTTTCAATAATTTACGAAAGCTTGTATACCCTGAGGTAAACGTCTAAACGAGAAGGAAGTAATATAGTAGTGCTGAAACTTAAATAGAAATAAATTCTAAAATTAACCACGACTCCAGACCTTACACCCAAAGATACTATCACAATTATACTTCTCAGATCAAAAACAGCATTGATAAATGATTGAATTCGCCTCTCAGGACATTTGTTACGATTTCGCAACGAGCCCGCACTGAATATAACACGGTTTGAGTATTAGTGAACCACCTTGAATTTAATCTCAATCCTTTCTAAACTTTGCATACACGTGAGAAAAATATTCACAAGACTTTATATTAGACAGGAAATGATTAATAACGTATTGTATACGGATGTTCTAATTGTGTTTTTATTGTTGGTATTAGCCTGTTGAAGCTATGACTCATAGGTACCATGCTGGCAATGAAATTGATTGCAGAGATTGCAGATTTGTAGCTGCTTCGGTGAATTACCAAACAGGACACAAGTAATTTTCTGTTTGCAAACGCCCGTGAGTAATTCTGCTCCAAATAATTAAGTCAACTCTGGCAGTTATGGAAGACAGAATGGGAGACTTTTGCCTAGCAGTGGGACAGCTAACAGGCGTTTAAAAATCAAGGTAAGTTTCATCCCAGAATACTTATTTGTCGACAAATAATAAACAAAACCCTGAAATTTCTAATCTTACGGCTGGTAATAACGTATTTTAAATGGGATATAGACTAACAGTGTGATAAATAATATATTATCTTATATATATTTCGACAACAAGTTTCAACAATTCCAACTACCCAATTGATTTGAGTGGTATAAATCATACTAGGTGTGGTAGGACGCCATTTTCAACAAAATTGATGTCCATTTATGTTCTTAAATGCGATGAGACGATGAAACATAGTGAAGAGTATAGTTTAAAATATAGTAATTTATTGTAATGTATGCCAACAACCAGTTCCTGAGGTAGACGGATGTTCTGATGAAATGCCTTTACCTAAAAATAAATTATGTTATAATTAGTTGTGTTCCATACCAAACAGGTACTTTTAGGACCTCTACAGATGACAGAGAATGGGTTAAACCGGCGTATACTCGGACGCAAATCAAAGAGAACTTCAGCGCCATACAAATTTATTGATAACAACACGGGGCTAGCGTCTCTAGCGGACAATTAAACTCACAATGGCCTCCATTTTGGTTTTCCAAAGTGGACGGTCACATTTTTGTATTGTATTGTTATCAAATGTGTTTGTATTGATATTTGTTACTTGACACTGGCGAAATACCTATTATTAACCTGGGTGGGCAAATATTAAAGGGAAGAATTAAACTCATATGGAAGAGCTTCAGATGGTACCACATGAAATTATATTCACATAGAGTATCGCAATAAAGAGATTTGCGATTCGAATTTTCATGTAATATTTTAATTAAATACATGACTTTTATGTGTTACAATTAAGCACGGTGATATTAATATAAATATAATATTTATATTTAAATGTAACATAATGCATTGTATACACTAAACAAGCGATTATTATTGATTGATCACGCAGCACACCCATTACAAGTACCTATATTACTTTACGTACGAAGCTAAAGTTATTTTTGTCAATATAAATATCGTTTACTTCTTAATGCAAAATAAAATTAATTGTTATTGATACGCTTATACTAGATACGTTTATCTACTGTCAATAGAAATACATATTACTAATAATATCCAATATATTTTATTGCCAAATATAGAAACCCTGTATGTACTGATGACATATTAACACCAATTTATAGTTGTCTCTTTTTTTGGCAGCAAAAAATTGAGACGACAACATAAATTGATATTGTAAATGTTCCTTCAGCGTAAATGAAGTTACGTACTTATTTATCCACAAATAAGTACGTTTTTTTATCTGTATTATGATACGAATGGATAAGTAGGTATTTAGCGTCTGGTCGAGTGTGAACAAGGCATTAGATATTATATCGGTAGCGAAACTAATTCCAAACTATGTGTATCAAGGCCAAGCGGATCTCTAGTTGTAGAGTCGGTATATCAATGATCTTTTTTGAAGGCTATTAAATCTAATATTATTTAAAATTACTGATAATAAATCAATAGAGTCAGTTCCTTATATTAATGTAATTTAAAATAGTTGGAAGATAACCCATCTTCATGGTGGTGGTTAAACCAAGTGGTTTAAAAGTGTCAACAACAAAAAAAATCAGGCAGGTGACGCCATATCACTACATAGCATAAAACAAAGTCGCTTCCGGCTGTCTGTCCCTATGTAGGTATGCTTAGACCTTTAAAACTACGCAACGGGTTTTAATGCAGTTTTTTAATATATAGAGTAATTCAAGAGGAAGGTTTATATGTATATTTTTTTTTTTTTTTTTTTTTTTTTTTTTTTGAATTGACTATATGTTGTTGGCCAGAGTGGCCATAACAACTTCACCCGGACAGAGGGCGAGCGCAAGTGCGCTCCAGCCAGAGGGGCAGGGGGGCAGCTAGCTCAAGGGCGCCACAAGGGACACGACCTCGGCTTGGGCCGCTGCCAGGAGAGGTGGCGAGGGTAAATCTACCACCGGATCGGAACGCGACCTCGACTGAGAAGATCCGGCAAGAAACTCAGCGGGCTTGTCGGGTGCCAAGGTGCGTCTAGGTAAGTAGACGCACCTTCTAGCGGAAGCGGGGGTTCGTCGACCTCGCCGGCGAGGTCGGTGTCTGGTGGGGAGTGTGCGTGTGTCGTTCTCCTCGACATCTGAGTCTAGGAGAGCGGTGAGTGGGTCGGGGGGGTCCAGCAACACATGCCGCGGCCTGCGGCGGCATGCAACTGGCGCGTGTGTAGGTGCATAATCGGCGGCGGCGACGATTAAGGCATTGGTGTGTTCAGAAGCCTTCTTGAAATAGCGTTCGGACGCTATTTTGAAGTGCTTCTGGATAGAATCGAGGCGTAAGTCAGAATGAAGGTCTACGTTCCTTACGAACCACGGGGCTCCGACGGCTTGGCGAAGGAAGCGGGACTGAATGGCCTGGAGGCGACTAATGTGCGAGTTGGCCGCGTGAGCGAACACAACGCTCGCATAAGACATGATAGGGCGTATGCAAGCTTTGTATAGTGTCACCTTATTTCTAAGGGACATTTTACTCCGCTTGCATAAAAGATAATGAAGGCGACCGAGCACAAAGGCGGCTCGATTGCGGACGTTTCTAATGTGAGGACCGAAGGTCATGGAGCCATCGAGAGTGACCCCGAGATATTTAACTGATTTATAATAAACATGAAATAATATTTAAATTTGTAATAAGTAATTAAGTATTAACAACCTTTTTGAAACCTTCCTTTTTACGTATTTAGGACAGAATCTCATGAAGTCATGACACACAAAGGCACATATTTGATTTTTTTTATGTGAGACAGAGCTCGCGTAGACCATGCAGTCCGGATTTTATGTTTCAATTACGGAACCCATCTACCATTTTTTTTTTTAAATCTGAGTAATAAAACATAATATACAATTTAGTTCCAACTTTTTCCGCGATAATGTTTCGTAAAACGGACTTTAGAAGTGTCAAGTTTAGTAACACTTATAGGTCAATAGTACTTTAAAGCTATGTTGAGGGTCAATTGGAGATACTTACAAACTCGTTGTTTCTGTAAAAAAATAGAAATTTCCTAATACTCCAGGAGTCACTATAGTATACCCGACATACCGTTTCATAAAACATGAAAGCGAATCTCTCATGTTGCGACCTTGTCTGTCTGTAGGTAATCTCCACTCGTTACGCAAACATCTATTTATGATACGCGCGTTATTTCTATTCGTATCGGTATGTTTATTACCAACTCTATTGGAGTTGATCGTGGTAACCCCGCTGGGTTACAGAAGATGTATATTGAACTAACTTTGATATATCTAAAAGTATTTATGTCTCATTCATACGTTACGAGCATGACAAGAATGGCAATATATTTAGTTTAGACAGATCAGCAGCAATAGTAACTAAAAATTAAAATTATTAATGGGTAGGTACAAATCGTATAATTAATTAATTAATATATAAAAAATGAAAAAAGTGGTTTCCGAACAGGATACAATTAATTATTTAATTGAATGGCACGTAAAAATATACTTTATTTACTTCTGTACAGGGTACATTTCCTAAAAAATACGCAAGTGCTTTGGCATGAGTGGCTAAAATCTTACGTAAGCATTTTAGGTAGGTACCTACGTTCCCTGCGTCGGAATCAAGTCTGAACATGTCTGTCGGCTTGCGAGCCTCTGACGATTTCAGTACAATGTTGTTATTGGGTGAATACAAGTATACAGAATTATAAAATCGCAATATTCATCGAAATAGCAACCTAGAAACTTTTCAAAGCGTTTGGTTTAATTCTTTATAATCATATTTACAAACCTTTAAAGTCATTGTAGTGTGGTAATTTAAATAATTATCAGACTTTCTTGCGTTGATACCAGGTTTCAAACAAAACAACGTCCCAATATTGCTTCATCCGTACTAGACCTGGTATAAAGCCACATATATATATTAGACGTCAATATCCTAGAGGTAAGAGGGGCTACCTTCGTAAACGAAAGCTTCCGGGTTCGATAACCATCCTGGCAAATAAACTATTGACGCGAGTCCGCTCCTAGCACAAACATTGAACCTAGTTGAAAGGGCTTATTGTGGTAACTTCACAAAGCTAATAGTCTTAAAAGAAGATAGACACAAACAATATTTAATCCGTGTCGAAAAAGAAAAGAAAAAAAAAAGAACCCGTGTCGCATCGTTTATACACTTGGGTGTATACGACACCGTAGATTTATCTATCTATGTTTACCCTCTCGTGAATCACGTATTTGCCCTTCAAACTATTTTTTTTAAGCTAGTCCATAAATAATATCCTGTATATCTAAACAACTGGAACATTAATCAATGCTTGTCTGAATCGGATCGGATGCAGCATATTACATACTTCGTACTCTACGCAATGGTGTGTGGAAAGGAGAGCCATTAACCTCCGGTTGGCAAACTAATAATTACATACTATTAATAGCGTGCTGGGTTATCTACTTAATTATTGTTATATTCATCAATGTAATTACATTATTAGAGTAAAATAGATTAGATATCTTTTTGATTACAATTTCGAAAGGTGTTGCGTGTGATGGGTACTTGTGAATTTGTTTTGTTGTTGTTTTTTATATAACAATGTAGGCAAGTAAGCATTTTCTTATATCGCCAGACTGACTCACCAACTGTATGGTCCCAAACTAAGCAACGCTTGTACTATGGATACCGTACAATGGACTAGGGGCGATCCCATTGACACTCAGACATTGACACCTGAGCAAATTACGAAAAGGCCATTTCCATAATTTGCCTCGACGGGCATCGAACCCGCTACCACCCGGTGCAGTGAGCCAGCGGTCGTCAATTCCGCGCCTAAAGGCCTGCCGACCTGAAGGGGAGTGGAATAGAGGGAGAGGAATTCTTTCGACTCTCTTACTCACACAACACAGCTATAATAGATAAACTGTATTTTTTAAAATCTTAGCATATCTTTTTAATGTAATTCGTCATTCAAAATTATTAAAAGACGTTCTAATAATAATTTAACATAAGTATAATTTTTTTTTACCGAACATGGGAGTGAGTATGGGAGACTAGTTATTCTATTTTATAAACAGATATTTAAAAATGAAACATTAATACGGATTGCCAAGATTGTTTACTTAGTAAATCCGCATCCTAAGGAAAAATACACGATACTTTACGCTGATCTTCTGTGGGAAGGTATGAACAATTTTTTTTTTATAAAATCCCATTGTTAAGCACAATATTATATAGTAAGTATTATGAAACTGCATAAAATAGTACTATTACGGACTTCATTTTGAATATTTCATCAATGGTTGGATCGAAGGTCGACCGTATAATGTTGTAACACCCCAAGCGAGCTTTTAAACCACCATTGTTTTTCGCTGCATTGCCTAATCTTATCAAAACATTCCGCGCAAGCACAGACCAATCTATACAATTTCATGCGTAATCTCTTACTGGTCTAAGTACTAAAGGTCAGGAGGTATCGGATGGCGATTCTTATCGAGAACCTATGCGCACGATTCTGAAATACTGACCTTGGCTTAAAGCCTATGGGAATGCTTATAGAGGATGTTTCAAAAGCTCTAAATAATACTTAGGCCCGTATTAATAAATCAATCTCAGGTCTGAGAGCGATCTAGGAAATGTCATTTTTATGTCATACCAGTTTAAAATTGCACGTCAAAAGCACACTCAAGAGCGCTCTCAGACTTTCAGATCGATTCATTAATACGGGTCTTAGAGGCTTAGATGAGTAGCGGGCTTTGATCGAAATTAGAACACTAATTTCAATTTATTATTTCCCCGCCAATTTAAAAAAAATGTCATTACTATATATGCTCAATTTTACAAAGTTTGGCTGTTACTTGTAAATGCAGGTTTATCGGTTTTCCAAATTGCTAGGAATGATGGATTATATACTCACATTTTTGTTTCCCAGAAATCGCTTACATTTATCGTTTATTCACTGTTTAATAGCGTGCGTACATTATCTTTCGTTACCTAGATGCGTGCGATTATATTGAACAAACGCCCGCTCTGTGATATGCACGGCATGGTCATTTGGAATATTAATTCGGGTGTGCAAAGGAAAAGTGCAATGTGTGTGACGCAATTTAATTTAGTCGGGAAAAGCTCGCGGGCTTGCCGTCGACCTGGGTTGACCGCCGCGCGGGGGAACAAACGCGTCGACAGATCGCGCAGTCACCGTCTCGAAAGGAACGCAGCCGCTCGTTCCGAACGCACCGCAGAATTTCGAACTGTGATTCGAATTCCGAACGCGCCCGGTGCCCCTTCGATCCGAGAAAGTGACTCGTGAAAAAATTAAAATATAATAAAATACCGGTGTTACTATAATAAAAAAAAATTGAAAGCTGTAAGGATATTCTTTTCGGAGATCTGCCGATCGCTTCGCGTCGACTACCTTACGGTAAGTTATTTTTTCCTGTTATAATTATTTTGTTAAATAATTTCAATTTCACAAGATGGCGTGCAAGTGCAATGAAAAAAGTTTCATAGTCTTCTACCCGCAGGTACGTCATTTAAAATTATGAATCTTGAGAAAATAACTGCGTTTACGTGGGAATTTAACGTATGTGTATTTAAAGATTATCAGGTTATTTATAAAGTAGGTACTAATCACATGACAAGTGCATTATTTACGAAAAATACATTGATATTTTTTTTGATAAATTAATAAGCTACGGCAAATTTATATTCCGATGTTACAAAAAATTGGAGTTGCACTCTTCCTGAAAGTGAAGGTATGTTTTAATAATAGAAATGCTTTGAGAAAAGATAATACCTATATAATTTTCTTGTAATTAAAAGAAAATTTTATAAGTTAGTAACTTATAATGCATTTAGAATCATAAGATTATTGTAATATTCTCACAGAACAACATTAGAGATATACGAAGTAGCTATTAATTATAAATCAAATAAAAACCTTTTTTTTTTCCTTGAACAAACGGACACTCGTGAACGAGAATCATTCTTAACAAAAGACATCAACGGATGCCTCACGTTTTAATTCCAATTACATAACTTACTTAGATAAGTATACCTATACCTACACATCATTAATATGATAATGGTTACCTATATGAACTGGAACACGTTTTTTTGTCTGAGCATTTTAGTCAGAACGTTATAGCACTCATTATGAGTTTGCAAAAACTTGTTATAATATGTTACGTACTTACTTGATATGCTTACAATTATGTAAATAAGAAATTGGACATACAAGATTGTAAGGATTGTAAATTTAAAACTGTAGACACACAGGTTGCGTTGAATTAGGTAAATTGGTTTACATTCACAACACAACACCGACAACTTAACATAAACTACATACATTATTTTTAAAGGCTTTTGTTATAAGACTTTTTTATACTTAAAGAAAGATTAAAATATTTTATACTAGAACACTAATGTACCTGAGGCTTCTCAATGCGAGGGGTTTCAGCATACAGAAGTGGAAAGAAAATAAGTTCAAAATATTAATACAATAAACCGCTCCATAAAAAAATCCATAGAGACAAAGAGACATAGAGGTATCACAAATCAAATAGGGGGATTTTTTAAACGATACTCAAATTAATGGAAATAGTTTCAAATATATAGATTGTGATATTAAATATCCCCAGACCGACACACCAACTGTATGGTCCCAAACTAAGCAACGCATGTACTATGGGTACCATACATTGGACCGGGGGCGATCCCAGTGACACGCAGCCCTGGGCCAATTACGAAAAGGTCATTTCCGAAAATGCCCTAGCAGGAATCGAACCAGCAAACACCTGTTGCAGTGAGCAGAGCGGCCTACGCTCTAACCACTGCGCCAAGCGGTCGTCAAAGGTACCAGATAAATCCGAGGCAAATGGCTGAGATTTATAGAATGGAATATGTTAGCATTTCAGATGTTACTAACCGCATTCCATCACGACAAGGACATCTAGAGATTTTTTAAATAACTACACTACCTCAATTGATCCCACCAACGGTTGCAAGATTTCGACTTTTACGATCACTTTTGTGAAATTCCACACAGAAATAATCTTTATTTATTGAACATTTGAATATATGAAACAAGTTTTTAATTACGTAAGTTTTCGTCTGATACATGTTATAATTTGATAGGTGAAGAAGCATCTTGCAATTCCTATTTATATCATCTTTATTCCGGGTTCAGTAACCGAAAAAAGAACTAATTGAGGCTACAAAAACCTCTATCAACCTGTCTTATTAACCTTTTTGTGGGAAGTTTTATGTATCAAAATGGCAACGCACACTATTATTACTGAGTTCGTAGGAAAAACTCAAGAAAAACTCTGTAATTGTTATAAATTATCGGGTTCTTTGAATACAATCATTATTGTATGATGTGTATACAGGGTAAACGAGATTTGACACAATAATAATAATTTCAAACTCTTATATATGGAATAAAGATATAAAAAACAGGAATTATTAAGGCTCTGGAAAAAATATTTATAATTATTGGGTTCTCTGTCTTAATAATGTGATGTTCCAAAAACGTTTCCAATTTATAAAAAAAAATTGCAGACTCGAAAAATTCCGCGTGAAATAAATGAGATAGTTTTTTATCATTTAAAGTTATTAGTTCTGGTTATGTTATAATGTTACAAGATTTAATAAATTTACTTCACAGTATAAACAATGTAAGTATCTACATATCGTGTCATTCAAAAATGTTTCATGGAATAGTAAAAAATCGCATATCAATCAAAGGGTTATTAAATTATCACAAAAGCAATAAATAAATAAAAAAAACCGTATCTCTTTTGTAATTAGCAAGTCGTTGTAAATCTTATTTATTTGTTTTAAAATTTGGTATGTTTTTAAGTTACGAATTTAGTTAACGTGTTGACCTCCTCCTCTAAAGTGTGAAAAGTTGTTTTTTTTGAACATAGGTCATTTGGTACTTTTGTCCTTACAATTGTTATGATTGCAATTATAAATAACAAATCAACTTTTTTGTTGAGTTCCTTGCCCACAATTTTCATATTTATACTCGTACCAATTGTTTTGATATACGTGCAAGGTCTTTATATAGGAGAGCCATTGTTAACTCTTTAGTAATTTGTTGTGGTCAAGTGTACTTATGCAAAACATATTTTAGGAGTATTAACTCCATCCTTATACATTACATATACATTATATCTTTATTGTTTGACTTAGGGTTTCTTTATTTGGCGACTAGTAGACTTATGACATTTATATGAGTCTTAAGATTTAACCAAATGTTCTTAATCTAAGTCTTATTCAAATGTCATTTATTATTATACTAGCTGAGCCCGCGACTTCGTCCGCGTGGAATTTAACCTAACAAAAACGCCCGCTCCCGCGTTCTGAGCCCGTGCGACAGAACCCATTTTTTAAGTTTTGTTTTTCTAAAATAAAAGTAGTCTAAGTTACTACTTATAACATCCGCTATCTACCAGTGAAAGTCCCGTCTAAATCGGTCCAGCCGTTTCGGAGATACTCTTTGATTTCATGTGTTTTTATTTTTTTACGCGGAACCCAATTTTTTTTTCTAAAATTAAAGTAGTCTAAGTTACTCCTTATAACATCAGCTATCTGCCAGTGAAAGTCCCGTAAAAACGGTCCAGCCGTTTTGGAGATTACCCGGAACAAACACACAGACAGACAGACAGACCAACAGACAGACAGACTGACAGACAGACAGACAAAAACATTTTAAATCGCGTGTTTGCTATAGGTGTCCTATGTACTTTCATATGCATTTAGTGAAAAGGTGTTATTTTGATATTACAAACAGACACTCCAATTTTATTTATTTGTATAGATTGCTAGATAACAAGTAAGGGGGATTTTCAGGTATCAAAGTTGATTATTTATTCCTTAACATTAATTAAAGTACCTACATATAAAATAATTTAGGTACTAAAAATGAAAAAAATACAAGAACCTAGTACGTATTTATATAGAAACTCATATCACAAAAGAGTGTACAATATTTATACTGTCCGACCTATTATCCGATCCTATTTATACAATCTGCAGTCGACCAAAACTCACTCTTAATGTTATTAGTCGCTGTTATTTTTATCTATTAACAGTAAATAATTTTCATAAACAAACTGAATGTTTATGAAAATTAGCTGATATGTCGATACGTGCATTTACAATTTATAAATGTGAATCATTCATCCATGTGGTAATGTGTACCAAAGAATTCCTCATGCAACTGTGTGAAGTTATTTATGTACACCCACCAAGTATATTCATCATTGTTTGCGGTGCATCGATGCCTCAATATGGTAGAGTTTTGAGGGTGTCCGTGGTTGCACGTAGATGTAAGGCGAACAATGTTTACGAGTCATTTTAGTCATCGTACTTTCTAAATGGTTGCGGAACCGGGTAATATACGCATAATGGACTTATAACACGCTGAAAATAATGGAAGCTGATATAAAAGAGGCCTGTTATCAATTTAAGAATTTATTAATTTTGTAAGCACTTTAATCTATGTAAAAAAATGGTTTGACGGAAGAAATTTAAAATGTTTCGGAAGAATTAAAAGTATAAAATAAGTAAATCATGTGCGTAAATAGGCTAAGTTATATGTAATTACATTAGGTAATGAATACGAAGCGTATCCATCTTTCATATTGTTAGAGTAAGAAGCAGGATTTTTTTGAAGTGATGCTATTTCGATTAGAAATTAATGCCGCTAAACAACCCCAAGTATTATTGAATTTCGAAATTGAAATTACGGACTATTGAAACACTCTGTAGATAAAAAAGGCATACCTACACACTTGCCAAAATCAATTAATTAATAATAATTCGTACCTACGCGAGCGAGATTTTGCAATACATAATAAGATAACGTCACTGCGCTCTATCAGGTTTTAGTGACTGTAACCTATAAGTAACAATATCGTGAATTAGGATAATATCTACATCGTGAAACCTGCAATATTACAATAATTAGGTGCGGGGACTGAATAGTAATGCTACCGTAGCCTTGACTTTTGTCTATCATTATTAAAATAAGAAGGATGTGATTCGGAAGCCTTGAATTAACTCAACTTATTAGATATTTGCAAAATCTCGTGGCAACAGTGTAGGTCAGTATAAATCAGTTTTTTTTTCAACCAAAAATAATCTTAGTCTGTTCAAATATCTATGTATGGTAGTAAAGAATGCCAAGACAGTTTTATTGTGTCGTAAATGATTTATTTTAATGGACGATCTGTTAAGGATCTCAGAATATTTTTAAAGCTTTTATGGGACTAGAAAAATGAAATATTTTTAAAATAATCTGAGCTAGGAATATATTAGCAAAGAAAATAAATATATTATTATTATTATTTTTATAGAAGTTTTTTTTTCTGTATCGTACTCAGTGGAAATAAGGTTTTTATTTAAACCTAATTTGACATAACATTAAAAAAATATAGTCAATATAAATGTTTATTTTTTTCTACGACTCAAATGCGCCTCTCAATAAGGAAGTAAATATTACATATAATTGCGTAAAGTTATTATTTTTTGTACGCAAACGTTAATCGAACGTTTAGGCCCACACCAATTGTAGTTTACATAATTGTTTTCAACGCCGCGCCGACTCAATAGCAAATCGTGACAAGTATTATCTACATACTTATTTACTTAAAAGCGGCTATTATGGTGGTTAGGTAAAGTTATTGCCTACATTATGTTATTATTGTCAGAAATGTTGTAGGTAATTTATGTTGCCTAGCATGTCAAATTTTTTTTTCTGCTAAAATTAAGATAAGTTTGATATAGGATAATTAAGATAGGATGAAGCTCATAATTTGATAGTATCAAAAGGCTCTCACCTCGGACCGGTACACTTTGAATCAATAACCACTCCAGTTTGACCGGGTTGCCGGGTTGGCACTGAATTTAACTACAAGTAAAATAAACCAATAGGTGCATCACATAAAGATATTTCAAAAGATATTTCAAGATACTGAAGTTTACACAAAAATATTAGCATTTATCTACGTTTTGTATAACTGAGCATATATTGTTCTTTGTTCTGTTTTGTCTACAGTCTCGTATTAAATAATCTCGATATATTACAAATTAATTATGTTACCTATTACATTTTTATAGATACCCACTGCGTATTCGATATAAGTACAATTACAAACTCCACATAGACGAAATGTATTCAAAACATCGTCGTAATTCTTTATCTGATTCTTTCCCACTGATAAGTGACATCCCTGACGGTAATATTACAAATGTCCGCAGCACGCATCATTGGCCGTTCTAATGAAAGTAGCCGCGCTGGATTCCACCAGCGCAGGCGCAACTCATTTTGGACGTAATCCCGCACTACCTGGAACTGGTCATTAACACTTCACTTACATTTTCTACTTCACATTAGGTATTTTACGGCACCGAGTAATTGCGGGTTCGATTCCTGTCGCAAGCCAAATTTCCGATATTGTCTTTTGTTTATTTGCCCTGGTGTGGGTGTTACTGAGATCGCCCCCAGACCTTCGTACATTATCCATACCATAGGCGTTGCTCAGTTTGGGTCCATACAGTTTTATTGCATCGTATGGCCACCCCGATACAGTACACCTCTGCCTATACCCCTTCAAGGAAAGCAGACGGTAGATGGATGGATTATAATATATGATTTGAGCATCTCTTTTTGGTCTAAAAATCAAGCCACAGGTGATGCCCAAAGTCTGTAACACTTTAAAATTAAGTTATAATTTTTCAAAACATGTTGTGATAATTAAATTCACGGCAAACAAGAGATAATTAAGTGATTTAGCTCCCCTTACAGTATGCCTAAAATGTAGTTTATTTCCTACGTATTCAATAACGAAACTCGAACTTTAATCAATGTCAATATAGCATTATCAAGGTGCAACCATCTGCGGTATAAGTTGGCCTTTTTAAACTTTCATTAACACTTTCACGGTCAGTTAAAGATCTGAATTCGATACACCGCATATACCTCTAGGTATATGACGAAAGAGGGAAGAGACACTTCCGACGTTGACATCAATCTACATTTCAACCATCTACACTGTAAAACCAACTTATTTAATTATTCAAGTACAGTACAACAGAAAGCAAACAGTTGTACATGATTTATGTATGATTTTACATAAATGATAAAGGCTTGTGTGCCCATCACATTGAGAGATGACCCGTGCCAAGGAGTTGGACATATAAAGGGCAAAAAAATTAATTACTTTTACTTCTACTATTAAATAATTGAAAGTTAAGTGTAAGGATTAAGTAGTAAGTTTCCAGTCGCCGCTTTCTGGGAGTATCTGTAAACTAAGATTAAAAATTGAATACTTAGATTCGTAAGCTTTCGAAAACCGTACTAAATCCACTCCGCAACGTAAATATTTAATTGTATCTTAGATATTATAGCCTTCAATCTAGATTATAGTTGACGTTCTCTAAGCCAGATAGAGCGGTAAGATAAAAAATCATAACAAATGGACCACAGTACCCTTGAACAAGAAACCGGTCCGTAATTTAAGAATAATTGCGTGGACCGTATTTATCCATTGTACCTGGCCGGTAACTGGAGATACTGCAATACGAATTGCTTGCAGTTTATTAAGAGGTTGGAGGTCACGGTGGGACATGACCGCTAATTGCTGAGGATAATTATGACATCCAGAAGATTAGACGGTCAAATCAATGAGGAAGGGGATAAAACGGTAATTGATGCAAGGAATTTGAGTCAAGTTACTGTCTAGTCTAGTTTTATAAAATAATCGCGATATACGGGGTATATTTTACTGTTTTCAGATGTCAAATACGGCCACTGTCTGTCTAAAATGTATAGACAGAACAGTGTCGGCTTTATCGTGTGAATGACCGCTGTTTTTGCAGTCAGGTTCCAGATTCTTTCGGGTTGAAAGTGTGATTTAAATTGACAATTCATTGGAATTGACTATCTTTAAATAATCAATACAATTTCATTACATATATTAATAATAATGTATAACAATAATTTTATAACAAAAGTATGGTCAAGGAATATTAATAATGCTAGTCAATAGGAATGAATTTCAAACACCTACGACTTAGTAGGTGGAAAATAATAATTGATGTAATGTCTGTATTGCTCAATAGGTAGTTAATATGAACATAATTTAAATTGACAATTTGTATTGTTCAATGTAATAAATTGAGGCGACCTTGCGAACCTAATAAATAAAGAACTTAGCATATGTGGGAGGAGGTTATTGCGAACGAAGCTGTCAAAAGTTTTAGAAAAATCGCAGTTGTATAACGATAATATGTTACATTCAACAGTAATTATGCTTTAAGGTCGCCTGTAGGAAGTTGGTAATCAATTACCAATACGTATTCACAACCTGGGAGTACTACGAACATTATAAGGTATTTCGTGGAAGCGGATATAAAGGCTTGCCAAATTGAGTTGACAAATTAACTTTTACTGTAGACAGGTATCTTCCAAATTTTTATTTTGTGGACAATATAAAAATGAACAGTAGCCAGTTTATTTCAAATCAAATAATGCCATATCTTGTTTTATTTAAATACTTTAGATTACCACTCAAAATATTTAGATTTTTTTTAAAATAATAAGTTACTTTTCTGGTAAGTGTTTAAATAAGAACATGTCTTTAGGTAGATAAATATATTCATAAGATGAATGAGAACAACTTTCGGATATGGGATCGGAATTAAAAGTACGCCACATTACGCAAGGTAACATATAAAACAACTAGTTATATTGTATTACATAATGTTTTTATCTCGTTTCTGAGTAATTATGGAGATAAGAACATATTTAACAATCTATACATATATACAAATAAATAAAATTGGAGTGTCTGTTTGTAATATCAAAATAACACCTTTTCACTAAATGCATAATATGAAAGTACATACGACACCTATAACAAAAACGTGATTTAAAAAAAAAAGTCTGTTTGTCTGTCTGTCTATCTATCTGTCTGTCTGTCTGTCTGTGTGTTTGTTCCGGGTAATCTCCGAAACGGCTGGACCGATTTTGACGGGACGTTCACTGGTAGACAGTTGTTGTTATAAGCAGTAACTTATGCAACTTTAATATTAGAAAAACGAAATTAAAAAAAATGGGTCCTGTCGAGCGGGCTCAGCACGCGGGAGCGGGCTTTTTTGATAAGTTAACGCGGACGAAGTCGCGGGCTCAGCTAGTATAATACTATATTATATACCTACCTATGCATAATAATTATGAGAAAAATATACATTTTATACTGGGACAGAATTATTGTTTAGACAGCTAGTGACATTAGCCAAACCAATAGCGAAAACAAATATTCCAATATTTTGAAATAATTTTAAAAGAGTTTTTCGTTTTTACGTTTAGTGCTAGGTCTGACGCCGCCACTAGAGTTTAAAACAACATTATCACGCACCTATTAAAGTTATGGCATATGTACTATTGTTCATTAATAAACAATTACCGTGTCAAATTGTTTATAATTATTCAATCAATTGTTATGAAGATTGACCTTTGGATATCATATAAAAAGGAGATTTATTAATAGGCATTTATGTGTTTGTTTTGTTGCCCATTGCCCACACAAGCCCTTGCCCATTTTCATCAAAAAAATATTATATAATGTCCCACTGCTGGGCACAAGCCTCCCCTCAATGCGTGGGGGATACGGGCCATGAACTACCATGCTGGCCCAGTGCGGGTTGGCGGATTTCACACATCATGCGAAAATTTGTTAGATTTTATGATCCTACATGGATCATTTTTGTTAACTCTTTATAATTTATGTATTATTTAACATATCAATTATTTTTGTTATAAAATATTTAAATATGTGCAATAATGTATATCAATGGCCAGTTTCAAGGCGTTTGTGGTTAGAGTCCCCTCAGACAGGCTGTCAACTTTCATGCAGTAAGACTACTGGCTGAAGGGTGTGGTGTACAGACGCTTTCGGGGGAGATTGCCGCCGTCACCACCTACTGTTTAGTTTAGTTTTTTAATAATATGTATGTTAGTTTATAAGGTATGTATCTATGGGCCTGCGATGCCTGATAATAAATAAATAAAATAATAAATATCACTAGAACTATGTAGAGATGTATATGTAGAGTTAGTATAAAATCTGATCAATGATTACAATGTTGTCCGTAAACAAAAATTATTTATTTTAAAAGTAATACTACATAGTAGTTATAACTGAGCTTTTTCGTACGGCTGGTGAATCAGCCGATGTTTCATGGTCAAATGTTTTGTTCCGCGATGTTTACATAGTGCTCTCGTTATTGTAAACAGAGATGATGCAGAGTGGTTTCAGTCTGTCAAGATATTTAGAGGAAAATGGTTTTATCTCGTTTCTTACTTTGATATATCTGAGCTATCATGTTGGTAGCATGAATGGCTGAACGGAGTTAAATTAAATACATTAATATATTTAACTGGTACATGTTATAAACATTTTTGCAAATACAAACGTCAAGCGAGCGTAAAGCGTGCGTAAATGGTACACATTAGCTCGACTCTACTTCAGATTTGTAATTTTTTATAATATTTAAATTAATTTTCAAACGAATTTGAACCAAAGTAACTCTCTACATAGCCACCCACACTATTTTAGGTAATTAAAAATTTGCTTGTCTTCTCTATAAGTAAATGTTTTTGCAATTTCTGGAAATACAAGAGCTACTCGCGTCTTGATCTTTTAAATTATTATAATACTAGCTGTGCCCGCTACTTCGTCCGCGTGGACTTTTATATTTGTTCACCTTTTAAACCTTCTCTGGACTTCCACAAATAATTCAAGACCTAAATTAGCCAAATCGGTCCAGCCGTTCTCATGTTTTAGCGAGACTAACGAACAGCAATTATATTGTATAATGTGTGCGAGCTATTCAGCTACATTTATACACTATCACGTACATTTTCTCATGACGACAGCCTTTGCAGTGCCTCAAAGCATTCCTTTATATGAACGGAGAGGGAAACCTTGAAATATAGAGCGGCCGATTTTACTTCACACGTACACATGGCAACTAAGATACGTATCAATTATTAAATCATAATATACCATTCTAACCCTTATTGCGTTACTTTACAGAAGCTTTTTGTGTATCGCAATTAACGGCTTGGTTGCAGAAGCTATTCCGGAATGACCGTTCGCGATTGCAATACATAATGAGTTCAACTATGATTAGATGCAATGACATTTTATATAATTGGCTAGTTCCTATAAAGTTGAAAGCTATTTGTATTGTTTATGAAATACTTAATTAATACTCAATTAAATTATTTATTCATGACATAGTCATGATAAGCATATTAAAAAAAAGCTACTTTAAGTTACTGAAAAAGAAACTATGCATAAGTCCGAAATTCAGATTGTATGCCGTGATAGCCGATTGGTTAAAGCACGCGTCTTGCGGGCACCAGGTCTTGCGTTCAAAAGCCGGCTCGCACCTCTGGATTTTTCGAAATCTATGTGCGAATCATAATTTCTATATGATTATCACTTGCTTACGGTGAAGGAAAACATCGGGAGGAAACCTGCAAGTCTTAGAAGATATATAACCAATTTTCGAAAGACGAGAAATCCGCCAACCCGCACTGAGCCAGCGTGGTGGATTACGGCCTGAATCCCCCTCGTGTTGAGGGGAGGCCCGTGCCCAGCAGTAGAACATCAAAAGGGCTAAATTACCTTTATCCTAATTAACTACGGAAAAGTATTGACATTGGGCGAATAAGAACTTGTTGAATGATCATAAAAAAGTCAATTAATTAACTAATGTTATTTTAACGAAATAACGGGACTGTTTCTTAATGTTTCGCATTTGAAACAATGCAAGGTTATGTTATAATATTCTAGTATGAAATTTACGTATGTCAACAATGATTTTACAGTTCGTGACCCGTGCTGCCACACTTTGTGTATTATTTAAGTCGTGTTAAATTATGAAACTAATGTCAATTGCAAAGAAATAGTCACACGTAGTTGAACTGCGTTTCTGGGCGACAAATGTTTTGCGACATTGCCCGTAACAAAAATTGTTGGGCATTTTTTTTCCTATGATACTGATGATACCTGTATCAGATTGTATGATATATTTTCCCTAATGAAAATACTATTTTATGTATGAAATATTGCAGGTATTTTTATTTCCAGAGATCTCAAATGCGATCTGGTACCCATAAAGTTCAGTGTTCGATACCCGAGTAATATTACAGTGTTCCTTAAATGGCTTTAATTCAAGTAATAATTAAAAGGGCGCCCCCGTTTTGCCGGTAATTATGACCTCATTTCATTGAGATGTAATACCGCGGCTGTAGTAAAATTATCGCCTAAATGTGAGTGAAAATAAATACACCCCTATCTACTCCAAATAAGCCTTAGTAGGGTGATATTTTATTTCGTTAATTGGAACTACAAACACATAACCTTAATTTTCGTAATAATGTTTTGGCATTAACAAATAATCTTATAGCTACAAATTGGCAACACAAATTGACACATAGGTTATCTCTAAGTAGGCAAATGAATAGAACCCATTACATTCATATTCAATCAATTTACTAACCATTTATGGGTCGATTATAATAGCCAAATCACGTACACATACAATACAATATTGATTGAGTAATAAATAAATAAGTGATAAATGAGCAGTGGCTACAATAATGAGTACCCATTTGGCATAATTTTAAGCTTAATTTTGTTATAATAAAACATGAATAGATAAAAAATATTTAATTTTAAACGATAAATATATCAAATATTGTATTTAAATCCTACTAATATTATAAATGCGAAAGTTTGTGAGTGTGGATGTATGTATGTATGTATGTTTGTTACTCCTTCACGCAAAAACTACTGAACGGATTTGGATGAAATTTGGAACACAGATAGATTATAACCGGGATTAACATATAGGATACTTTTCAACCCGATAATCCCGAAATTTTTGCTATGTTAAAATACTACGCGGATGAAGTCGCAGGGCACAGCTAGTAATTTATAAAAATATACTTACCCTGTTTTCCCGCGCGGGCAACATAACTCACGGCGTTGATATTCGCACTTTTTGTTCATACCATGTGCCTTTGTTGTGTTAATGTTTTTGCATAATTTACGTACTGATGCATTCCCAACGTAATGCTTGTGAATCGTATTATGACTATTGATGTATGAAAGTGAACGTAATTATGGAATGTAGATAAAAAAATATAAACTGTGAAAAAAGTTTATATTAATATGAACAGACTTTTTTCCCTCTCCGAATGTGATTTTACTTCTTTTATAAACAAAATAATATGACGTACACGAGATAAATAGCACATGAGAAAGAGCAATGCAAGAAAATATGTCCACCGTTCAGACATTAATTAATAGGCTTAAAAATAAATATATATATAATAATAAATCATAATAATTTTGCCCTTTTTGACGTCCCACTCCTGGGCACGGGCCTCCCCTCAACATGACGGGGATTCAGGCCATAATCCAACACGCTGGCACAGTGCGGGTTGGCGGATTTCACATGTCTTTCGAAAATTGGTTAGATCTTCTAAGACATGCAGGTTTCCTCACGATGTTTTCCTTCACCGTATGCAAGTGATAATCATATAGAAATTATGATTCGCACATAGATTTCGAAAAATCCAGAGGTGCGAGCCGGGATTTGAACCCAAGACCTGGTGCCCGCAAGACGCGTGCTTTAACCAATTGGCTATCACTGCTAATATATTTGCTTAAAATTATTTCAATATAATATATATATTTATTTATATAATATTTAACACATCCCCCTCGCATTGAGGAGAAGCTCTTGCCCGAGAGTGCTACTCTTAGCATCGATAATCTAGAGATCGTGACATTTGTATTGTCGAATCCAACTATAAATTCGATCTTTTTTGCCGTCTTATATCGTCTGAACGAACGATAATTTTGTATTGTTCGTTCAGTAATCGATACGACGATAAAAACTATGGAGTTTAGAGTAGGATTCGATAATACGAATGTCACGATATATAGATGATCGTTGATGGAGTGGGACATTGACCATGCTAATTTTTATTATACTTGTTTATTAGAACACTCAGTCGAGAATAAAGAAATAACTTAATCTTTAAATCTAGGTAATTATTAATTTTAAGTAGAAATTAATAATTACCTAGATATTATTTCAATAATCTACTTGTTTTGGGACTAAAATGAGCGTCATAAGTATTCAGATATCTTGTAAAGGGTGCTAATTAGATACAATTTCCACATAATAATTAAGATTAATGGTTATAAGGTAAACGCGGTTGAATTTAAGGATAAAAATTAAATTGGTATAATCAAGTCCAAATGTATAAAAATATAATAAGCCAATTGCATAACTAATTAGCATTTTTTAATGAAACCACACACTTTCATTTAGCAAAGTTATGAAACTCGTATAAATTTGACATTGATATTATATTAAATATCAGACGAGGAAATAATATGATATACTTATAGAAAATAAGTATTATTACAAGAACGTATCTTTATTTAAACTGTTTTTTTATTTGATTACGTAACAAGCTATTTATTCAAAAACTTTATACTTAAAAATAATTCTGAAAACGTAAAAGAACAACCAAATAAGTAATTAATTTAGCTAATTTTCCACCGCATAAACGAAATAAATATGATTCTTACTCATGGTTTGTTAAGCATGTACTTAGCGCAAAATAAAACACATTTAACCAGCTCTACACGCAGCAAAGCCTATTCATATTTGTACACATTATATAGAGGGGCATACGCGATAAATAGTGAAGTGACAGTGATTGCTCACATTTCCCACAGAAGGCGTCTTTGTTCTCGATCACGAAACATTGTTGCGGCGTTATTCTTTGAACTAATTAATAAATTGATGATGGGCAATTAATAATCATTTTCGCGCTGTTGTTCGTACTTGGTCCGCGTAATCTTCCGTTACATTGCAATCGATTAGTTAGTTAATTGTTTTTCATTTTAATACAACAATGTCAGCGAACAAGCATACGAATTGCCTGATGTTAAGCAGTTAACGTGAACGTGGCTTATGGAAATGTAAGCAATACCAAAGATATTGTTTGCACTTTGCCGACCTAAAAGGGAGTGGGACTGAGTTTGAATAACAATAACATTTTGTATACCATTTAATTGCACAACCGATAACGATCATCCAAACACCCGAGTATTTTAAAAAAAATTTGAAACATTATGTATTAAGTAAGAACTCCTGTGCAAAAGTAGATGCTGCCTCACCGTAATAGGTTGGGCTTTGTCTGTCACTGAGTTAATTTTTTTTTGAAGCGAAGCTTCTTTACGGACGTTCGGGGCGCTCGCTACCCGGGCACTCAAACGGTGAAAAGCGTAACGCGTAACGCGTTACGCGTTAATATAATATATCTAATATCTACTGCAAAGCTTCGCTTCTTTCGGGCGTCCCTAGACGGCACAGATTTTTTTTTTTGGGTAGAAGACGGACTCAAATGTACGTTTAATAATATGTATATCGTATCGCCACGCGTTGCAGAATCACGCTAATAGCAAGTAGAGTAGAGCGGTTACGTCAGTAGCGAACTCGGCGCTTGTTTTCTCCGCACTTTCGATTTTATTTCGCGGGCGGCGCCGGCGCACGCCAATCGTAACGATACACGTCGTGGAAACAAACAATTTTAGTGGTGGAATTGACAGTTTGGTTGATTTAATAAATAAGTCAATAGCGCTAGATGAACACACCAACTTTACGGTCCAGAACTAAGCAACGCTTGTGCGCACCGTAATATAGACTGAGGCCGGTGCCGGTGATACCCAGACCATGATAAAATACGAAAACGCCATTTCCGGAATTTACCCAAACGGGAATCGAACCCGATGCATTGAGTCGAGTAGCCTACGCTTGAACAGCTACGCGGAGCAGTCAATAAATAAAAAAAAGAATCACATTTTTTTTATAATTTTAGGGAGTAGTTTACCTTAGGTAGGGTAGGTAGGTACCACACCTAATCTAATCTTATAAATAAGGTCCTTCTTATTAATAAATCTATCTCAAGTCTGAGAGCAAACTTAAGTACGAGTTTGACAAGCAATTTTGTAACTACTGGTATGACAGAAAATGACATTTCCAAGATCGGTCTCAGATTTGAGATCGATTATTTAATACGTCTCCGATATCCAGGTAAAACAAAACACGTGGTGATACTACTCGTCATACAGATAATTTACAATGTCAGTGAACGTATGCTAGCACAATGCTTATGATACAATCGAGATAATACGAAATGAAAGTAGCTTTGTTCATTATAAGACGTTGATGAAATTTAATTAGCCCACACTTCGAGCAAAGATTAAACAAAGCATTATAGATGTGCCACTCGAAACTGCATTTGAACCTGGTTCGAGCATAGGCCGCTTAGCTCACTGCACATGGTGGTTGCGGGTTCGATTCCCGCCGGGGAAAATTTCGGAAATGGCCTTTCCGTAATTTGCCCAGGTCTGGGTGTCACTGGGATCGCCGCCAGTCCATTGTACGGTACCCATAGTACAAGCTTTGCTTAGTTTGGGACCATGGAGTTAGTTTGTCAGTCTGCGGCGATATTTATTTATCAACTGTATAAAACTGTGAAACTCTAGGAAAAATAAGAAAATAAAGCAATTTTGAAATTTACCTTGACTAGAATCGAACCCGTAACCACCCGGGGCAGTGAGCCGAGCGCCTACGCTCATACAACTAAGGCCGCCATATATGGCGTTATGCTTTATTGTAATCATGTATGAGTAGGTAGGTACTTATATGCAAGTAGGTAAATGTAAAAATAATTATCTCAACATATTTACATGTAAACGGCACTTAGAAATGAATTCCAATGTCAGATGCTACGATAGCAACAATCTTATAATAATAATACGCACTTTGTCTTTGCAATTATTTTTATTGTCTTATTATACAGGTTTACGCAAATATATATGTTGCCATTTTATGCAAATTATTGACCAATTTATTTTATAATATAGGTACCTACCTACTTTATAATATTCAATATCTAAATATATGTCGCAGACAGCTGTCCTGCAGGGCTCGGTAGGCACGCGTTTTCATCGGTTTCTGACATAATGGGTAGTCTCGAGTAAAATTACACTTTTAACGCAACTCAAACTTTATCATTTTAAAGTAGGTACATCGATTTAAATCAATTCGAAGCAGTCGAACAGACACGTCCGCTCGGCGCGAGCTCTCAACTTAGATTGCCCGCCCGCTCCAACGGCCGCATCCAAAGATGGCGCATTGTGACGTCATCCTTGCGTTCGACAGCTGTCAGGCGGTGTTGCCAACGTCAGATCGTAGGTTTTCCGACATATATATAACTTAAAGGTGACTGACTGACTGACTGACATAGTGATCTATCAACGCACAGCCCAAACTACTGGACGGATCGGGCTGAAATTTGGCATGCAGGTAGATGTTATGACGTAGGCATCCGCTAAGAAAGGATTTTGATTAATTCTAGTGGATAAAATAGGGGATGAAAGTTTGTATGAAACTTTGTCAATTAAATTCCACGCGGACGAATTCGCGGGCACAGCTAGTATTATATAAATTCAATATAAAGTATCACTGAAATCTGTTCTTTTGCATTCAACTTTTTTAAGGAATGTGTCAAGATGTCGCGGCGTTAGTATATTTGAATAAATCACGTAAATGAGTTCCAAAAATCACGCAATATGGCGGCCTGTCATTTTCTCACCTACCTACACGTAACAAAAGTATGGATCTAAAACATTGTAATTGCGTGTTGTATTGTAATAAAACAACATTGTGAGGCGATCGTTGGCCGATGTACACACATCAGATATGTCATAATTTGTGATATCCATACACAGATAATGAAATTACTGCGATAAGCACTAAGTATTGAATGTAAATTTAAACATCTGCACGCAAAATTAAAAAAAAAACGGTCAGGATCACTAAGGCCCGTAAAATAAATCTATCTCAAATCTGAGAGCGATCTTAAGTAGGCTTGTGACATATCATTTTGTACTGGTATGATATAAGAATGACATTTCCAAGATCGGTCTCAGATTTGAGATCGATTTTTTTATACGGATCTTAGAATATCAAAACTCGGCTACATGTTTCTTATATGAATCTTAACATTTAACTAATCCTTGTGTTGGTGTTTTTATTTACCTACTTATTTGCACTTTTTTTAGGTATTATAGGTAATTTAAACTTAACCAGTCCTCAAAACTTAAGTTGAGCTCGAGTATTCGTTTGTCTATAAGAAAATTAGTTATATGGTAGAATAAAAATACTTACATGGCTTTTGGTAATTCTGAAAGAAGGCAAGTACAAGTTTTATCTCGATAATTTGTTATCTAGATTGCTCTGTCGCAGAAAGTGCACCTAGAACCGGTTTGTACCGACCCATATTACAATATTACGAGACCAGTGTGAAATACTTATAGAAACGGATTTATAAATTATGGTTTAAACTGTAAAAACAGAATATAGGTAGGTACCTAACAAATCTCAATGTAAATAAATGCACTTATTAAATGACAATTGCTTTGGTGTGATGCCTTCCATGCTAAATAATGAATAGAGTTTAACAACAATGTTGTTAAGAGGAAAGCGAGGGGACCAATCAAGAGGGGGCATGAGTTGAAAACCGGCTTCACTCTCCTCAACCATAATAGAGGGAAGAGGGTGACCCGCTCCACAAAGCCACCGCAAACAAGGACATTCAAGCCAGCATGATGTAGATACATACCTATGTGATGGCTGAGTCACCGTTATCAAAATTCTGATAAAATTATTAACTATAGATGGATCCCGATAGGTGGCGTTGTTGTCAACATCAATAAACGACGCAAGCGAAGCTAAGGCCACAAGCTATTTATTTGCATATAATGACGAAGCTGTTACGTTCCAGGTACTTTCGAAACAGTATTGATATGCATCAGGTACCGGACGCATGTGTGTTGTATTACATTGACAAGTCAGACGACGCACCGATTCGGATCTCGATTTCCGCACAGATCCGTTCGCGTTTCTATTTCCCAATACATTCAATATTCGATTCATGTTAAATCATTCTATGGATTCAATCAGATTACCTACTGCAACTCTATCTTTGACTTTTGCAACAGGCAGCAGGCTATTATAGTTTCAGCCAATTGGTGAGAAAATAACTTCTATTCTTTATTTTACCCTATTATTACCCCTTATTAATAAACAAATATGTATTTTTCTTACGACATTTCTAATCAACAGTATTAGCTACCTTAGCAGTCGTAACAGTGTTGATTTTATACATCGGTCCGGTTACTTGCGTAAAAATTACGTAAAACATGGACACCCGAGCGCTGATGCACAAGCGCACGGTTTTATTGAGGCTTCACACGTGACTATCGTGCCGTCGTTAATCATGTTTAGAGTACAATGTAGTAAGTGATAGCATTGAATAAAAGACACACTACACACAATATAAATCTGTGATACATTTCTACCACTTTCACAAGTCTTATATTATAACTTGGGCCTAATTTTTATTTAATGAATAGTCACACCAATTTGTCACACCGATGTGACAACGGATAAATTTATTTACCCCGAGTCACATTGGCTTGTCGGACTAAGCTTATATTTTAAAACAAGAATCAATTATGACATTGTAACTCTATCGGTGTTATAACATACATTTTGATCTTTAAATAAATAATAATAATAAATATCGCCTGACGAACACGGTCCCAAACTAAGCAACGCTTGTGCTATGGGTACCGTACAATGGACTGGGGGCAATCCCAGTGACACCCAGACCGACGAAAAGGCCATTTCCGAAATTAACCCTGACGGGAATCGAATCCGCAACCACCCGGTGTAATAAGCCGAGCGACCTATGCTAGAACCACTGCGCTAAGCGGTCGTCTATGGGTGCCGAATATCGTCAAAGTACATGGAAAAAACCTTGCGGTCTTTACCGTATGAATGAAGCCTAAGCTTTATTCCACTTTTTGCTCCCAGGTTATATCCGTTCAGTGAACAAACCATCCCGAATCGTCAATTTCCATAATAACTATAATACCTTCATAATGGCGGATCCACGGATTGGTTCCTAATAACACAGCATTATGTCCCTAATTAGGGACACAATGGATTTCAAAGCTACGTCCGTTAGTTGCAATAGCTACTGATTGCATTCTAGGGCACATTAGCGATTAGTACCGTTTGTAACCTTTGATTATCCAACAATGGAGATGTTAGGAACGAGTTTCTGTACTGAGTTTATTTACTTAATTCTTGAAGAGACCCAAAAAACAGCAGTTCCAAGCTTTAAGTATCAATAGCGTAGTGGTTATAGGAGTTTATTGGGACCATCTTCGTTACCAAAAGGTACCGGGTTCGATTCCAACCGTGAATTGTTGACGTAAACCTATATCGCGCAAAAGCGTTTTAGCGTACATGTATAACGGCCACTTCATTAATTGCATTTAACAGCTTTTACTGTTGATTGTAGTTTAGTATAGTTGTTCACGAACTACTCAACTGGCTCTAAGACTACAGTAACTTGTCAATCACATATAATTACGAATGCATTCTCGTGAACAACAAATCATTTAGGAGTTCCTAGCAGGTATCCCTTTTAGTGATTGTAATTACAAAAGGCTTAGTATCAAATACTAGGAATTACAAATAACGTTTGCTGTCGTATTCTTTTATAAAATTTCGATTTATTTTTCCAGCTTGAACACTGCCGCGCCGGAAGCAATGCTTTCATGTAGGATTAACTATGGTACGGTTAAGTATTGCAATGCAATTGCAATCGCTGTTACACATTCGCCAGCCACGCCAAATAGAGCATTTAAACATAGGCTTACAACATGGAACTACTGTACACGTCGGAAAGTTATTAACGAACTAGCTGTGCCCGCGACTTCGTCCGCGTGGAATTTACTTGACAAAGTTTCATACATACTTTCATCCCCTATTTTATCCCCTTGGGGGTAGAACTAATCAAAATTCTTTCTTAGCGGATGCCTACGTCATAACATCTACCTGCATGCCAAATTTCAGCCCGATCCGTCCACTGGTTTGGGCTGTGCGTTGATAAATCCCTATGTCAGTCAGTCAGTCGGTCAGTCAGTCACCTTTGAGTTATATATAATTATATAGAAGTAAACCAGCCCTTGTACAGTTGAATAAATGTTTTTCGGTGGTAGAGCCAATTAGATCCAATTAGAGCAGTGATAGCCAATTGCTTAAGCACGCGTCTTGCGGGCACCAGGTCCTGGGTTCAAACCCTGGCTTGCACCTCTGGGTTTTTCGAAATCTATGTGCGAATCACAATTTCTATATGATTATCACTTGCTTACGGTAAAGGAAAACGTCGTGAGGAAACCTGAATGTCTAAGAAAATCTAACCAATTTTCGAAGAACATGTGAAATTCGCCAACGAATTAATCCCGCTCGTATTGAGGAGAGGCCCGTGCCCAGGAGTGGTACGTCAAAGGGGCTAAATTATTTATATTATGTATTATTTATAGCGCTAATTGACCACAGCTCGTACACGGGCTGGCTTGAACAGGGTCGTACTACCCTTCTACAGAGGTCGGCGTTAAGTAGGTATTAGCGTTTCGTACGACGAGTGAGAGACCCGGAAGACTAACCCCTCCCTGCTCCTTCCCGCTCTGTTGTTCTACTCCCCTTCAGTACAGAAACGTATGAGCAATAAAATAATAATATCGCCAGACTGATACACTAACTGTGTGGTCCCAAACTAAGGAACGCTTGTACTATGGGTACCGTACAATGGACCGGGGGCGATCTCAGTGACACCCAGACCTGGGCAAATTATGAAAAGGCCATTTCCGACATTTTTCCCGGCGGGAATCGATCCCGCAACCACCATGTGCAGTGAGGCCTACGCTCGAACCACTGCGCCTAGCGGTCGTCAATGCCTTTGATGTTGCAAACATCTGTACCAAACTAATAAAACTATACATATATATTATATGAAGAACCGACAACCGCTGGGGTAAACGTGTTCTTGAGCGGAGACCTCGACTCGGCAAGCGTAGTGTAGGACGCCCTCCGACCAGGTGGGATGACGATCTGCGAATGACTGCAGGCAGATGCTGGATGCGACAAGCTGAAGACAGGGCGCTATGGCGCTCATTAGGGGAGGCCTATGTCCAGCAGTGGACAATTATAGGCTGATGATTGATTGATTGATATATATTTGCTTGTTTATTTGTAGGTTTGTTTTTAGAACTGCCTAAACGATACTGAACATTCGTTCACTCATAGGAAGCTACTCTATACCTGAGTTTAATAGATTATTCAAAATATTTGCGGATGAAACCGCGGAACGCAGCTGATTCTATCCAGTAAATTGACTAATCTTAATTACTTACCTTATATGTAATTAGACAGTTATCTACAAAAATAACCAGTAATTAGTTCAATAAGCATCAGTTTATTAACTATAAAATGATCCGACATCATGTATCGTATTAAAATACCTCGTCACATGAAATTATATAAAAACACCTTTCTGATGAACAGATAATCAGAAGATAATAGCGGTAATACTGCTAATTGCGGAGTGCTCGACAGATCGCGGGAACAATGGTTAGGTTGATACGTTATCGTGTACATCGCAATTTAGTCGCGTGAACTAAGAATAAACTTGAAGTGTTATGAAAGTTCACATAAGCTTTAATAAACATGATCAAGACAATTGATATTTTTCGCGGAACCACCGGTCTCACCCAGCTACATTTCATGTTAGGTCTCTTCTCAAAAAAATCCTTCCTGTTTCAAGAAGTTTAAACTATAAAACTACTAACTATAAACTCAAGCTGTATCTGTCTCAGCAGTTTCCACAGAGGTACACAATAGTTAAACCCATCTACTAATGGCTGAACAGACGTGTATAAGTGGGTTTAGGGGGGTCAGACCCCCATTAAGCCTATGCAAAACCGTATAAAATTGTCGCCGCAGCTTTATTTGCGAAATGGAAATAATAGTGCGTATGTAATTTCCAATTCTTAATTTTATTAGTGTTAAGAGCGGACTTTCTTATTGCGTGACGTCACTTACCTTTGTAAGAAAGCTTTCTACGTCGGTGGCTAAATCAAGACAGAATATACGTCAATTTACCTGCTAAACATGTAGAATTTCTTAGAGTGAAAAAAGATCACTGTGCGATGTGATTCACAGAAAAGTATACAAAAAAACCAGATGAATTAACTTTACCCTTTTGTTTTTAAAAGATGTAGCTTTGATCAGTGCATTTGACCAATCTTATTTATTGTATAATTATATGTTAAAGTATATGTTACATCTCACGATAACCAACAGCATTTTTTTTCCAATATCTTTGAAATTAACAAAAATCCGTTTCCCAAATATTTAGTCAAATAAATTTCTGTACTTTTTATAAGAAGAACTGCGAACCAGAACATATTTTAAAGGATTAGATGCCTCGCTTCGCTGCCTCCAAAGATGAGATCATTTAAACTTTGACACTCACGGTTTTTACTCTTTTTATATGGGATCACAAAATATAATAAAGTGTCTCCATTAATTTTATTTGTGTTTCGCCACTTAAATGTCAAGCAATAAGTTATAATAAAAAAATAAAGGCGGAGGTCAATAAAAATACTTGCTTAGTTTTTTTGCTCTTTGATTTGATTTTAGCGTAAACGCCTCATTAACATTTTGTGAGGTGATACAGTTATTTTGCAATATTTTATGTATTTTTTTTATTATTTCGGTAACGGTACTCAACAGGTCGAGAACCTCGTTGTTTTTTTTTATTCTGAGTTAAAGGGGAACTTTTGTCGTCAATAAACTCAGAATTAATTTAGTTTTGAAACGGGTTATTGATTGAGACGTTGACCTGACTACACATATAGCACGGGTGAATCTTCGACCCATCTATCAGTCTATAGCCTGTGTTTAGTGTGAAAGGTCCTATTGTAGATTTCCTCTAATATTCAATTTTTGTTTTGTTGGTGCTTCATCTCAATACTTATATCTTTAGACAGTGAACTTTATTTAAGTAAGTTTTTTATTAGAATAACCAATTGACATTAGAAATAATCAAGCAGATTGAAATAAAACAGTTTCTTCACAAGTTTTTTTAACATTCATCATCGACTACTACCTATATAAAATTACATGAATATAAATTATATTAATATTATGTTAAATATAATCTCCTTGGTCAACGACTACGGTAATTATTTACTGTTTCAATTGTCACATTATATTAACATTAGTTACTTTTTGTTCTCAATGTAAACATAAATTAGAAAAATATAATGATATCCACTTATCCAATTACGGTAAATTTATGTATTACAAGGTTGTATGTTGTAATTTGCAATGCACTTAACTATATTACGTTCTTTGTCTTTTCAACTGCTTTACATCATCATACGTGTAATCGCAGGTTGTAATAGAATAATTCTTGATAATGAGAGATCAGACGGCCCCTAGATGAACGATAGAATATCATTAGCATGAAGCAGTATGTTAGCCTGAGTTACTAAAGCTGGAACACACTACAGACTAACCTGTCCTAATAACGTTTACGGTTAATTTGACCACCACTTGATGTAGGGTTCGAGCGTAGGTTGAAGAGGTAGAGGTAGGTTTGTAGAATAGACATCATCGTGATCATCATCATTATTTCAGCAAAAAAACATCCACTGCAGGACATGGACCAGCCCAAAGTTTTCCACAACGATCGGTTCTATGCTGGTCGCATCCAGCGGTTTCCAGCGACCCTCAGGTCATCGGTCCACCTTGTGGGGGCCGACTCACGCTGCGTCTTCCGGTGCGTGGTCGCCATTCGATAACCTTTCCGGTCATCGGTTCTTCAGGCTATGTGCCTCGCCCATTGCTTACCACTTAAGACCTTTGTTTGTCTATGAATCTCCTCATATCTGAATCTGTAACCATGAAGTTCTAAGACGTTTAGTTTCTAGTAGTGTTGCCAAAGTTATTTTGATACCTAATGGTTCCACTGTCTCTTTTAATTTTGCTGTCTGTGGAAAGATGCAATTTTGATGTTATTATTTCATCACTTTTCAACATAGAAGTCAAGCTTTACAATTCAATAACGAGTACTCCCCTCAGCTGTGTCCATATATGGTGTATTCTAGTCCTAACATGTCCTTTCGTTGATTTTCTTCATGCGATTGCTGTCGTCGGTAAATAGGGTCTTTGTATGCGTAATTCCATGTTCTTTATTTAGGCCGCGTATGGTATATCGATAAAATGCGCTTTGATGGCACAGGTCGTGTGATGCCATAAATGTTTCATTGGTAATTGCGTATTGATTTCATAAGTTAGTACGATCGCTGTAGTAGTGACAACCAAAGGTGACGACCGCTTGGCCGGTTGGTTGCGGGTTCGATTCCCGTCGGACAAATTTCGGTACTCGCCTTTTCGTAATTTGCCCAGGTCTAGATGTCACTGGGATCGCCCCAAGTCCATTGTACGGTACCCATAGTACAACCGTTGCTTAGTTTGGGACCGTATGGTCACACCGACTGTATAGTTGGTGTGTCAGTCTGGTGATATTTTTATTTATATGTGAAGCAAGTCTATTTGTAGTGCTCCGTGGTCTTGTGAAGTCTTCAGCATAGACCGGGGTGGTTTCGGGCTTCATTCGTGTACGGGTTCAAATTTTGACATTATTTTTTGTATTTGAGGTGTAAACACATTCCAATGTATGATAAAACATTGTATTAAGTAAGATTACTAGAAATGTGTGTCCTTGGTCCTAGCCTAACCTTTAGCCCCTCCAATGAAGCTAATTCTTGTGTTAGGAGCGGCTCACGTCAATAGTTTCATTACCAGGATGGATATATAACCCGGATCCACTCAGCTACGAGGACGGTCCCTCTAACTACTAGGCTATTGACGATTGATACTCCTACAATATTTATTTGCTTATTTGTAATTATTATTCAACAACCAATAATAGTATCATTTCCGTATTGTTACAGATATCACCCGAAGGTCCGCCCGCTGAATATCACCTCAACGCTTCGACCTTTACGCATCGATAACCTCAAACCGCAATGTCACTATCCCACTGACAACAACAGTAATAAATAAATAAATAATAGTATATTAATTTTTGTATCAAACAAAAATCGGACAATATAAAAAAACTATGTGGATAAGATCCTTGAAGAGATAGTTTATATTTTTTGTTAGTCTTTTTGTATTAAACTGTGATATTATGCTGTCGGTGAGATGTGTGGGTCTGTGGTTAGTGTGTGCGGGGCTCTGCTTGCTGGGCAACATCTCTGGGCTGGACAATGGAGTAGCCCTGACGCCGCCCATGGGCTGGCTGGCGTGGGAACGTTTCAGGTGCAATACTGACTGCAAGAATGATCCTGAAAACTGTATTAGGTGAGTTTTCATTTATCAGTAGAGAACAGCAACTTGAAGGTCCGGTCACTGGATTATCATTGGCAGTTTAACTGTCATTCTGCAAAATCCGCCAATCCAATAATTGATAAATACGACGCATTACATCAATCTAAAATACTATGTGGGTTCCACCACTGGTACTCCCGTAAGCCAGGATCGTCAATGATGATTCCCGGGGTTTTCCTCGGGATAAGCTTAATTGTCTTGGAACCCGCACAAATGAATTTATCAAATAAACGAATAAAGGTGGAAGAAGATTTGCCCTCCGTTTACAAGGAACTACAAAAATAATTTGCAGTCGTATTTTTTTCTCAGCGAGCGGTGTAAGGGGCATCGTAACAGAGACTGATACCATGGATTCAACTCATGATTCTGGACCCTCCAGAGTTGTAATTTTCCGTTGTTATTTTTGCCTAAATTATGCTGAAATTTTTCCAAATTTTTAAATAGATTTTAGCATTAAATGCGCGCTTGAGCGTATTATATGTATTAATTTACATTGCAGTTTATTTCTAAAATAGTTATATGTTTGTATAATAATTTCATGCTCAAATTAATTTAAAAATACTGATAAAGTTGAGCATAATTCATGAAAATATCTACGGAAAATTCCAAATCTTAGAGGTCTAGAAGCATGAGTTGAATCTATGGTATCAGTTTTCGTTACGATGCCCATTACACCCTGTATAATATACATTTGTTCCCCAGCGACCGACTATTCCGTACGATGACCGACATCCTGGTGTCGGAGGGGTACGCGGCGGCGGGCTACGAGTACATCAATGTGGATGACTGCTGGCCAGAGAGGGAGCGCGACCCACGCGGCAGTCTCGTGGCCGACAGAGAGCGGTTCCCTTACGGGATGAAGAGCCTCTCCGATTATGTGAGTTTATCTTCCTCTTTCTTACTTAATAATGTCATGTAAGGCTGCTGAGCAGGGACCTCTTAATGCGAAGGGAATTCAACTCAGTTCGGGTTAGCGAGCTGAGCGTTAGGCTACGGTAACTGCTTAACATCAAGCGGGTTGTACTCTTGTTTGCCGAATTTACCTACTAAATTAATTAAATTAATTTACCTATTAAAAAGAAATGAACATAGTAACGTTATTTCAGTTTTCTTACATATGCTTACATAGTGTATAAAAATAGTCTGCCCAACGAGCGTCCTAGTGATCGCTTTGTATAGGTAGAAGATCAATTAATAATAAAAATAACATACAATTTACTTTCACATCTCATTAAAACCGGTCGAGTAGTTTCGTAAAGACGTAACAAACGTACGAACTTTCGGTTTTGCAATATATTTACGTGTTTTGATACCTAATATATGCGACACCTGTTTGTTATATTAGGCCTGATGTTATGACACCGATGCGTTTATTGACTATCGATTTCCACGTTTCTGACGCAATCTAATCAAATCATATAAACATTGATTAAGTTTTATGTTTTGATCGCAAAAGTATACTTATAGCCGATAAACAAAAAGGTACTAGCTAGCACGGTTAGGATATGCCAATTTGAACCCTGTATAAACTAGCGTGGGTCGGTTCTCCTTCATTTTCAGATGTGCAGGGGCCCAAGTATATTAACTGATCGAAGCTCGCTCGACTTACACTCGACTCACACACAATACGTCAAGGGTCCAACTCTGTTAAATAAATAAATATCGCCAGACCTTTGATAATCTTTTATCAAAGCGCCAGACTGACACACCGACTGTAAGGTCCCAAACTAAGCAAATCCTGTACTATCGGTACCGTATAATGGACTGGGGGCGATCCCAGTGACACCCAAACCAGGGCAAATTACGAAAAAGCCATTTTCTAAATTTGCCCCGGCGGGATTTGAACCCGCAACCACCATGTGCAGTGAGTTGAGCGGCCTACGCTCAAACCTCTGCAACAAGCGGTCGTCGGCGGTTTCTATAGAAAATCTGTCAAAGCTGACTCATTCACACAGACGATACGTCATTTTTGACGTATTGCGAGCCGATCGAGATTAACAGAGTTGGGCCCCAGTTGTGCCAACTGATTTCTAGTAGAGCCCACTCGTGCCAACCGATTAACAAACTTAAGCCCTTGGGCGAACGAAGATTACCGCTTACAATCAAGTGGGCCGTCAGCCAATGTGCCTACGTAGGCAATAAACAAGCTCTATGCATGATGCATTGAAAATGTAGAGGCAATTACAACACCTCATTAAACCGCTACAATTCATGATTTATGTTACGACTACGAAAATTAAGTAAGTAATCAACTTTATCAAGCCCGTCGACAGAAGTAGAACGTGAAATGTAATTATTTTTCAGTTCTTGATAAGTTAATTGAAATAGTTATAATGTGTAAAGCCATAGGGTCGTTACACGGTTTTCATTGATATTAATCTCAAGAATGGGTCATATTTTCTATTTAATACCAATTGCATCATCAATATGGTGGATATTATTGCATTTATTGATGCAACAGACGTTATATCGTACGAAACTTGTACCTAATTGATGGGGAAGATTTTAGAATAACTTAAGAAATGGCGTTTTCTTGTTATGGAAGACTCGACGTTATGCGTTCGACGACTTTGCTTCACGGTTTCGCTTGGCTCTACATTTTCATCGCGAAGCTGGATTTGAAACCCATGCGTATACCTAGTCACGAACTAACTACTACCATCATTATTTTTTGTTAACTCACAAGTTTAAAAGGCCAGTGTGGGTACCACCCTCTCACAAAAGATTGGCGTAAAGTAGCTATTATAGCTGTTTTTCGTACGATGTGTGAGAGAGCCGGAAGTCCAAATGTCCAGTCAGAAATTGCGCCATATAGTAAGGCTTGTCTTACCTCGGTGTCGTAATTGTTCGGTACAAAAATTTTTACAACCTTAAATATCCACAATACCTATAGTAGTAGTGGCCGGAGACGTACTTAGCAATATTTAAAGATGAGAAATACTTTGTATCCTCGCTTTTATTACAGTACTAGTTTATGGCCGCGACTTCGACCGCGTAGTATTTAACTTAACAAAACATTCGCGATTATCGGGATAAAAAGTATCCTTTGTATTAATCCCGGTTATAAACTATCTGTGTTCCAAATTTTATCAAAATCCGTTCAGTAGTTTTTGCGTGAAGGAGTAACAAACATACATCCACACTCACAAACTTTCGCATTTATAATATTAGTAGGATTATCAAAAAATCATGTTAACAGAATCGTCTCCCGATCGTCAATGTCCGCGCTCTTACGTAGTATTGTATTCTCTTTGGTCCGCAAATCGCAATTCTTATTCTCAAAAAATTACTTTCTTAAATTTGATTTGCTCTTTTATAAGCAGCCAGGAACTCAGTTGTGGCCAGTGCGCCGACATGGACCTTACAGTACCATGTGCTGTGTACTATGTATCTAATAAACATGGTTTCTCGTTAAGGCTAAAGCGCCCATCTAGCCCGCGATGTTCAAATTTTTTGAGGTTTTTTAGAAATTTTTCAAATTCTGACAATAATAAAAGGCACATTTTGTAATTCACGAAAAGACCGTATGCAGTGCATTTATTAATATATCAAACTTACTCTTTAAACATTTCAAGAACGACAGCTATCCAGATAATCTGCCAAATTTTGTATATTTAGTGATTTACTAGTATCATATCCACCGTGATAATATTTAGAGTAAAATAAATGTATTAATAAACGCACTGCATACTGTGTTTTTCGCAAATCACAAAATGTTGTCTTAAATGTTTTCAGATTTTGGATAAACTATAAAAATACTCGAAAATATTGAATTTCGCGGGCTAGACAGGCGCCTTCACCTTAAATGATCAGCACGCCTGACCGCCTTTAATGCCCGAGGGTAAGTAGAGGTGACATTGCAAAAAAAAATACAAAATATTTCATTTACCCAGAGTTTGCATTTACACCGAAACATGTCGTTGTACCTATCTTTTGCTATAATAATAATGATACAATATATTTCAATGTAAAGCGTACCTATTCGAAATTATTAAAGTACCGATTACAACTGAAACGAATCAATATTTAGACAAAAAAGATCTAAATGCTATCGTAAAAAGTGTCATTATTTGGTTGTCCGGTGAAATACCAAAGTCAAACGGACTTTGCATCACAATCATGTCATAAAAAACACTTGATTCATAGTATCCTTATGCGGTGTAAGGATTTTTAAGTGATTACCTATTTGATCTTTACCGCAAAGATCTTATCGAAAAAGTAATGTATTTATTCCATTATATGTATGTAGGTATACTTATATTTGATGATAGATCATCATGCAGGTATAACGTAATATTTTTGTTATTAGAATTCTCGCCACACACTACTGTTACTCCTGTAAGCCAGGATCGACAATGGTGTCCAATGATGACACCGAGGTTTGACCCTCGACGAGTCCCGGGGTAAGGCTACATTGTCTTGGAACCCGAATGAATTTAATCGAAAGAAAGAATGGAATCTAAAGAACGAGCTGGAGGAACATTATCGAATTAGGCTTAATAGGTAGTTTGTTAATGTATCTGTACAAATAAATAAAATTGGAGTGTCTGTTTGAAATATCAAAATAACACCTTTTCACTAAATGCATATGAAAGTACATACGACACCTATAGCAAAAACGCGATTTAAAATGTTTTTGTCTGTCTGTCTGTGTGTTTGTTCCGGGTAATCTCCGAAACGGCTGGACCGTTTTACGGGACTTTCACTGGCAGATAGCTGATGTTATAAGGAGTAACTTAGGCTTTTACTTTAGAAAAAACAAAATTTAAAAAATGAAAAAATGGGTCCTCTCGCGCGGGCTCAGAACGCGGGAGCGGGCTTTTTTGTTAAGTTAAATTCCACGCGGACGAAGTCGCGGGCTCAGCTAGTTGTAAATGTATCTAAATAGGTAGGTACTACATCTGTTTAACAGATTCTCATTTATGGAGTATAAACAGTGCCGAAAACGTATTATAGGTAGTGGGCTTACTTAAGTAGTGGGCGCGTCACGCACGTATAATAAATATTCGGACATCAGTGTGGTGCGATTGTGTTGCCACGGACGTAGGCGCACTTGAATGTACTTGCCTATTATTGTTATATTTATTTAACCAAATTACCCTATGGGGATATTATACATTTTTTCTATATTTTAGACCTGCGATCAGTCGCCTAGACTATAATCAGGTGTGTTGCAAGAGGTTTGAGTTTGGAGAGGTAGAGCCACTGATGCTCCATCTCCCCTTAGTAAGGCAGCACATCAGCTCTCTTGAGTCTTCTAATAGGGTTTGGCTGCAAGAGCATATTGGATAATGGGTTTGGGTGAGTTGTCAAGCGGTCCTTGTAGTTGGCCGAGTATCGTTTTGCTTCGTCCAAAATGGTTGGGATTAATATTATACATTTAAAGCTTATACAAGTACTTCGTGCGCGACTATATTCGAAAACTCGCTACATAATATTAGTTGTTTGTAATTAGTTAGGTTACTCACATTATATATCTAACTTTGTCGACACTGAATCACACGGATGAATCAATTTGATTTATTAATCGTTGGTAGTGTGTATTTCGATAGATCATAGTAGGCGGCGCTCGTTTCTCACGGGACCTATAATTATCAAGTCGTCCTTGTTCCGCACCCACTGTTTGTTGTATATCCTATTTAGAACCTAGCTTGCTTATGAATACTAGTTTCTGAATCAATGTAATAATTTATATTTTGATGCAGACAGACCGAGACCCTCTGTCAAAACTTAAGGATTTACACAAATCTTTGTTGTAGATACGAAACGTTAAGTAAAAATACAAAAAAGAAAACGAGCAACTAAGAAAATCATTGTCGTTGGAATTCTTTTTTCTCAGTGTTCGCAGGTAACGTCTACTAAAATAATCCCTAAGACATAGTGGTTGAGCCAAACTGTATCCACTTGACTACAGCTCATGTACGGACTGGCTCGACCAGAGTAGTACCGCCCTCTCACAGAAGATCGGCGTAAAGTAGCTGTTATAGCTGCTTTTCGTACGATAAGAGCTGGTAAGTACCGAATGTTTGTGAACCTAATTTGCACTATTTTTAAACCGACTTAAAAAAAATGAGGAGGTTTACAATTCTGTTGTACCTATTTTTTTATGTGTGTTACCTCAGAACTCCGTCATTTATAAACCGATTTGAAAAAATCTTAATTTTTCGTTTTCAATCTCAACCATATTTGCCTTCTTTTAGCACAGTAGGTATCATTGGTAATGTTGTACATGTGATGTTAAGAGGCGACATTACGTAACCCTTTTGTTTCTTCAGTTTAACAACAAGCGGTTAGGCCTAAATATTTCCGGCTTTGCGATGTCAGTAGGCTATTACTGCTTACGACAGTTTCCAGCCAGGAAAGTTATACAACATTTTTTTCTACTCGCACATGGGCACTTAATTGAACAATTTTGTATTGAGTAACAGTTATTTAATGTCGCCAGATTTACTCACGAGTCTCGATACTAAAACTATTACGCTAAGTACTTTAACTTCCCTGCCTTAGGCGGAGAAAGTGTAGAGTAAATTCGCAAAAGATTAGATAAAAATAAATTGCAATTGTAAATGCATGCATTATATTATTATTATTATGTAGATATATAAAATAGGCATTTGTTTATCAGCACGTTTCTTTCGTAACTCCGTATCTTGACTTTTTAATCGTACCGTGACAAGGAAACAATCAACATAACGGATTGAGCCGTTCATCTCCGTCATTACAAACCACAGCATAGCTCGGCAAATTGATTATAACCGCAGCACCCTCAATCCACGGTTAAACTTATAACACAGTAACAACTCATAGTTTAACTAACCGCGAGACGGTATATCGGCGCGTGCCGGGAAAGCAGCTGCCGAATGACTTGTGTACCATCAACAAACTTGACGCTTGATCGGTTTTTTAAACTTTTCGCTTACCGGTAGTAACTAAGTATAGCTCACCTCGCCCATTATGTAGTTGTCCAATGAGACTAAAACCATATTTTGATACAAAATACCTTTTTTGGAGAGCCATTTGTTTTAATTGTTTTTATGACTATGGGAGCCGCAGGTGGCTGCTGGTCACTGCACACAAAATGCAACCTTAAGGGAATGAAGCGTCGCGTTTGATGACTGCACATGCAGCCATAAACATATGGTGGCCTTGGTGGTACAGCCAAGGTGTAGCTAATTGATACAGCTCATAGATACTCGTACACAGGATGGTTCGCCTGCTGTAGGTAGTCCTTGAAGGGGTAGGCAGAGTCCCCCAAGAAGTCTGGTGATTTATTAGTGAAATATCCGCCGCTTTACAGATAGGGTTACTTTTTATTTTTTGAGGCAAGAACTCTTTCTTCAGCTACATAGAGATAAATACTTATCCACAGTATTTAAAGGCCTCAGAATATGAGTGTTGGGTATTAAACAGATAACTGTCAACCACATTTCACAGTAAATATATTATTAATATTAATCCGACATGTATCGGAACTCTTTTCTAAGTGAAAGTTATGACGCAAGTTCTGTTATTTAGTCAATGCAACATCTATTATGTGTAACAGCTTGACAATTTACTATATTCCGTAAGTACCTACTTACTTTTATTTTCCCATTTGCTTTCCTCCAGTCCCATTGTTAATTGAAATTGAATTGTAATGACGCCGGTCGCATTTGCCGAATTGAGTGAAAGCTAAGAAAAAGCGTAAATAAGTAGATACCTAGTTATCCATTTATAGTTGGTTGGTTTAATGAATTAGAAATGGGTGACCTTTCATTTTGTACCTGTAACCTGACATAGTCAGTGAATCTGAAAGGCCATGGAGATAGAGACAAGTTGTAGCCATTTGACTACAGGTCATATACGAGCTCCAGCTTAACCGGGTTAGTACCTCACAGAAGATAAATCACAGAAATAAATATCGCCAGACTGACACAACAACTGTATGGTCCTAAACTCAGCAACGCTTGTACTACGGATACCGTACAATGGACTAGGGGCGATCCCAGACCGGGGTAAATTTCAAAAATACCATTTCCAAAATTTGCCCCGGCGGGAATCGAATCTGCAACCACCATATGCAGTGAGCCGAGCACCCTACGCTCGAACCACTGCGCTAAGCGGTCGTTAAATAAGCAATAAGCGAGATATATTGCGATTATATATATAGTATCTATTATTGCTGCGTTTCATAAGATGAGTGAGAGAACTGAAAGACCTTCCCGCCTTCACCTTCCATTGGCCCACACCCCTACAGGTCGACAAAATGCGAGCAATTCTATACTAAGGCCGCAACCTAAAAGTTGTGACAAACATGCAAAGCCCCATCACTCAGAAAATATTCTAGTTAGGTATGGTCTGTCTTCCCAATGCATCTACATAATTATCAGCTACCATATATGTGCTATAATGATTACTTCGGACATTTGAAACACCAGTATTCTTGAGCTGCCTAACATGGCGTCATACTCACTAATAGACAGATGCATGTTGAACAATAGCTCCACAAAAAGTTGCATTTAATAGAAAAAATTAAAGAAATGTAGCTCTGAACATGGTTTGTAACGAGATCGAATCACGCTTTCGTCATAATTCCGTTGCGGTCCATGTATGCTGTCTCGTTATTTCGCAACTCCAAATACTATCCAAATACAGAGATGATTCGATTTCAAATGTAATAAACCGACTGATTTATCTTCCATGAGATTATAGCATGCATTATCTTTGATAAATGTCTTGATATGAAATCGTCGGTTCATTAATTGACGCCAGCGAGCTGTTGATCTGTGTCTCATAATGTCTGTTCTACGATGGCTTTTGACGTAAATAAAGATAGATTGTTACTGCCAAGCTTTATTAATTACACTCTACGAATAAGGTGTTTATATCGTCTTCTTTTTCGTACGGTATATGCGTGAGGAGAACAGAAGTTACTTAAAAAAGGCGCCCTAATTGGACATCGTTTGTTCGAACACTATTGTTGACTACGAACATAGGGGATCTGTCCATAATATGGTACCTTGGTAGTACTTGTTGATATACTACTAACCTCTAATATCATAAAAACTCTTAACTAAACACAAAAAGTTGAATAAACTTTGACTATAAACATTTTGTCGATGACAGTACCATCCCAATTAGCACTCAGCTAATCTTTGACGTACGCAAATAACAATATACAGGGTGTGTCCATGTTAAACAGGATAACAGTACATTATTCTTTAATCCATGTAAACATTAGTTTAATAGATTTATGGTTTAACGGATTGGCTCTGTTGTTTGCGGATAAAATTTATTTTTTCTTTACCATACATTTTTTTGGGGCCCGCTGTCTTTTCCTGTCGTCAGGGTAATTTTTAGAATGTTTATTTTGTTTGTATATATTTTTGAATGCAGCATTGTGTACCCATTTGGGAATCCTTTTAAGAAATAAATAAATAAGGCTGGGTATATTTGAGAAACGATTCTTCGGTCAGTTTAGGTACATACAAGCAGGATATGAAATTCATCCTTCACTAAGGTCAAAATACTTAACCACTACATTATATTATCTTCCATCAGCAGGATACACACAACTTTTTCCTTATCAACGTTAAGTTAGAGACTTATAAAGTACAATTTGGCCTGCATACGAGTTTTGGCTTATCAAAACCACTATCCGGGTTAAAATCTAAACCCAATAACCTGCTTTCCCGCATCCGAATCGCCAGCATCGTTCCGGATCGCAGCGATTTCTAGACAATCCCGAGACGAAGTTGAGTTACGGTTTATGAGCAACCAATTGCCTTTTGTGGTACTTTCTTTTACCAATTGGGTTAATTTGGATTATGGTTTGGTCTAGATCGAGTGGGTTAGTACTTGTAACCGGATGTAGCCTAGTTATCCGGGCAAATTAAGAGATATTTAGACAAGTGGTGCTCTGATTTTGCAAAGTTAGGCAAGTATATACATTTTTGTTTTCTTTGTCTTGTCATCCATTGATACTCGTATATCCATTCTGAGTAAGTACCTGGGCGATTAATCTGGTATGACTTTGAAATGTATTCTGGATTATTTATGAAGTGGAATTACGTGATATTTATCTGGAATGTCTTGTTATGTGACACCACAGACACAGACACACATTATTTCCTGAATACATTTATTTTACATCTTTGTTATCATCAACATTTTCGACACCAATGTAATGTCCCAAGAATTAATTACAACGAATTCAAAAACTCCATAAAAAACTGTTACGATGCGTCAATAATCTTCTATTCATACAGTTGTTAATTCGACAGCCATAAAGCTAATGAAATTTTCTACTTTGAATGCATTATACTCGTATAACTATTTTAACATGGAACTTTCTTCGTTGTGTTTATGGCTGTTTGAACGAATGCAGCTTTTATTTTATTGGTTAGTAACATGTACCAATATTATTATCATTACTATATATATGTAGATGTCGAAATCCGTTTCGCTGCAAAAGATTTTTGTTAAAATAAACTTTCAAAAATATAATATTCTCTTTGGGATTCTTTACTTTGTCTGTCTGTGAATCAATCGCAGATAAAATCCGCTATGTAAATTGACCTTTCTCTGAACTTTGTATTTTAATTAAATTTAAATTAAAGTCGATATATAATCAAGACGATATTGTTAAATGTCATATCATCAGTCTATAGGTACCTACCTATTAAAATACATTTATCAGCACGGAAAACATAAAATATTTAATCAAGGATTTGCTCAAAATATATCCTAGGTATTTATATAATTATAATATTTATTTCCATCTGTAAGAAGTCTAAAAAGTATATATTGTAGTTAACTAAATCATCGGATAAACAAGTCTGAAAGAAACCAAATTGGGTAAAAAAGGCTCAGTATGCCCAAACATTTGGTGTTCATACAATGATGCAATATGCGTATAAATCTACCAAACATTAATTCCATATATGTACATTCAGACAATTCACATGACCCTGCTCTAGATCGCTTCCTTCTCAATCACGTTGATCATGGGTATCATGGTCACAAAACATATCGCCTCGGGCCTTGTCTATCCAAAAAATAATAATAATAATAATAATTTAGCCCTTTTGACGTCCCACTGCTGGGCACGGGCCTCCCCTCAACACGAAGGGGATTCAGGCCATAATCCACCACGCTGGCCCAGTGCGGGTTGGCGGATTTCACATGTCTTTCGAAAATTGGTTAGATCTTCTAAGACATGCAGGTTTCCTCACGATGTTTTCCTTCACCGTAAGCAAGTGATAATCATATAGAAATTATGATTCGCAAAAAATATATCCAAAAAAGTTTGTGTTAATAAATTTCAATGTGATTTTAATCGTGATAATAAATTAGCATAGTTGACTATTTGTTGTAATATGTTGCTGTATGTTGGGATAGTGTAGCTTCCCAACAGTGAAAGAATTTTTCAAATCGGTTCAGTAGTTTCGGAGCCTATTCATTACAATCAAACAAACAAAAATTTCCTCTTTATAATATTAAGTATGATAATTGATTGGGTGAGATGTTAGATTATTTAACTCATCAAACGTGATACTTTATAAATTGATCTTAACAATTAATCTTGTAGAAAAATATATATTTTTATAAATTTTGTTTCGTAGGTAGGCTTCTTATTTTTTGCAAAGATTGGATTTCAGTTTTGTTTATATTTATTATTTGTTAAAAAATACTTGTCGATTTTTATTACATTTTTTATTATTGACGTAACAAAAAAACTCCAAAACACCAATCAGTTCACAAATAAAAAAACATTTGTTTTATGAGAGCCAAACCGTTACAGATTCGCTTCAATGTCGTCTGTCGCTCACCGTGAGAAAAACACCCACCATCGAACGGCCCAGAAGCGCGGCCCGAAGGTCGCGGTAAAAGTGTAAAAAACGGCCAACGCCCAACCGGCCATTGCCACAATTGGGTCAAGTGTACCAATTAGCCGAACGGTGCGTACACGCGGAAACAAACTCGCTTTTTATCGGTTTTTGCGCGGTTGGAATGTTCACGCTTTCGTTTGGCGGGAAATTGGTCGATTCGGACTGACAAGTCGTGGCAGGCTGATGTCTTGTTTATTGTTATTTTGCTCTTGCAACCTGCTTTTTTATTTCGATTTGTCTGTGTTAGTGCTGTTTGTTTGTATACCGGTTTTATGCTTTAGAAAACCGTAACAGATCTCTGTCTTAGTTATTATGTTAGTTGACTGTTGGACATAGGCTTTCATACAACAGAAAAAGCTTCCATAAAAATTAAAAGGAAACATGTGTTAGAATATTTTCAACAAAAGCATGAGGTTATTGTACCTTAATACATTGTGCATTGTGCTAAATAAAATTAGTTTCAAACCAATAAACAGGTATCTACGAAACAAATTGGAAGCCGTCGACACTGCATTAATCGACGCAGTTAACCTCATATAAAGGTACACAGTACCCTTTAGCGAAGCGAATCAATTCACAACGCAATCATTTTGTATGAAATCGTGGCATGAATCTCGTCTGATCCGTTTGTTCCAGGTCATATGGTTAGGGCCTAAATTGACTTGACGACTTGTGAATATTTTGGCATATAATAGAAGATATATGACTTTGTTGCGAGAATATTTACATCGTGTACTATAAGTATATAGGACTAATAATACTGTTGGGATAGTCACAATTTTCTGTGTTGCAATGCTTCAGACAGCCCCTTCATATCTTAGTGTGATGATATTACATTAAAAAATTACTAGTTGTTAATAAGTATATCTATGCAAAAATACCATTGAAATCGATTTCGGCGTGAGAAAGGGGCACAAGCGGTTATTAGTATATAAATATATTAAACTAGCTGTGCCCCGCGACTTCATCCGCGTAGTGTTGGATTATTGGGTTAAAAAGTATCCTATATGTTAATCCCGGTTATAATCTATCTGTGTTCCAAATTTCATCCAAATCCGTTCAGTAGTTTTTGCGTGAAGGAGTAACAAACATACATACATACATACATACATACTAGTGATGTAACGAATATTCGCATTCGCATTCGCATTCGCGAATATTCGCATATTTTTTGACATTCGCATTCGCATTCGCATTCGCAAGAATCTATGCGAATGTTTGGCGAATGTTTTTGAAAAACAAAAAGGAATATATTTATAAACAGATATGGAATGTTAACAACTAGTAAGAATAATATATTATTTAAACAAACTTGCTCATAAGGTGGCCCTTATTGCACCGCTTTTAGGTTCATCAAGCAGCTTATTACGCACTAATGCTATTGACTTTAGTTTTTTAAATCTTAGTAAAGAGTTATCCTAAAAATAGTAAACGTTTAAAACAATAAATAAACGAAGTTTATTAAAATATTATACATAAATACATTAACTATTTAAATAAATATCTTTCGCATTCAATTTCATTGTAAATAAAACATATTACAAACATTCGATTTATTATATTTCAATTAATATAATAATTATAACCGGCTTTGCCAGAATAGCTAAATATAACTAGATAAATATACTATAGAGTTTCGTAGACATCCCACCACTTTTCGATACTACGGAACTTATAAAATAAAAGTTATTTTTTTTATTGATATGAAAAATCGAATACGGCTCTGACGTAACCTATTAATTTCTGCGAAATTAATTAACTATTAGTCACCTTTTTAAATAGATTTGTAAGAAATTCTGTTACTAAATTTATTAAACCGGCATCACTGACATCTTCAGCAAAAGTGACATACCTAAACTTTTATTTTCTTTTTGGACTGATGAAAATTCTTATAAGGATTTTTAATTCAAATAATTAAGTTGTGATTAGACTGGGTGCACAATCTGTGGTGCGTGGTTTGACACTCAATTTAGATTGTTTTTCAAATTACTTATATTGATTTTGAATAGTAAATAACTATTTGTTTCCTATAATAAACCATTTATAATGTGGTTCTAACTTAAAGGATGAATCTTGCTACTTAAGTAAATAGGCCACAGTGAAGCTCAATATTTCGTAAACGGGAATTAATATTGAAAAACTGTCAAAGAAACCTTCAGATAATTTTAAAATACTTACTGAACAATACCTCAAAGGAGGGGGTGCTTGAACATTTTTTTCACTCCCCTTTCCTAGGTACGGGAGGTACAATGGAATAACTTTGGATTCAAAATTTAAAAACAGTTTTTTAGCGGTACATAAACTAATTTTTTTGGCTTGTTTGCAGTATTTTAGCCCTAATAGTCTCTGTATACAATTACTGTGATTGCAGACGGACGTGCCGAAACTATAAGGGGTCCGAGTTTGACTACTGAAACCTAAAAACTTACGGCGCGCTATGTTGTTTTATTTTTCATTCATCCTGCAATTCTCTAGGTCTTAAAAAATCCCGAATTGTGATTTTTTTCAATTAAGATTATAATATTCTAAATACTTTTTACTCGCAAGTAAGTTGTAAAATGTCAGCATTGTTAATTACACACCTTGGCTCCATCACAGCACAGTCCTTGTGTTAGTCTCTGGCTGCAAACCAGCCTCGATCGTAACTTAGCTCACTTGCACATAATGTACTTATTTACTTATATTTGAATAAAAAAAAACCTGTCTTGAGGTAGGCAACTAAATTATAAATAGGATCTTTCTCTATTGTTCTTGTTAGACTAATTAAAAGATTAACTCAAAAAAAATTAATATAAAATAAATTTGATTAATGAAATAATACTAAACTACCCTCAAATCAAAACAAATCTCTTCGAATTAACTTTATGTGACTAACTTGGTTCTTTCAACATAGGTTGAAGGTTCGTGTCGGTCGAACATAGCCGAACCCATAGAGGTTCGGCTATGTCCGGCCGACACGAAATGTCAATCCAGTCTAAGAGTCATTTTGCGCACTCTTTATTAACCTCCGAGAAATAGGCGTGTTATAAGTTTAACATGTGTATTTGTGTGTCCGTCTGTGGCATCGTAGCGCCCAAACAAATGATCCCATTTTAATTTTGTTTCTTTTTTAGAAAGGTGTTCTGATCAAGAGTATTCTTAGCTATGTTTCACGAAAATCAATTCAACCGTTTGAAAATTATCGGCTCTTTTGTAATTTAAAAAGTCGTTAAATTTTTTTTTTATTATTTTTTACATTAAAAAGTTTTTTCAATTTTCGATTTAGGGTTTCTTATTTGAAAGTCAACATTCGCATTCGCATTCGCATTCGCGAATGTTGAAGCCAAATATTCGCATTCGCATTCGCATTCGCGAATGTCAAAAATCCAACATTCGTTACATCACTAATACATACATACATACATACATACATCCACACTCACAAACTTTCGCAATTATAATATTAGTAGGATTTGTTTATCTACTATATAAAAATAAGTATGCACATCATAAGTATGCACCTTTGACATTTCACTGACGACTGACGTCTGACAGCGCGTGACCTTGACAGTGCGGCTCTGACAAGCGCGGGCGCATCCGACACGCAGTCTTGAACTTTGACTGACAGACTGTCGTGGTAATTAATAGAGCATGATTCCTCATTTCCGTAATAGTCAAGGTTTAAAAGGGAGTACTATTTAAGTACTTTGCTTTTTAAATATTTTATGCATAATAAGTCATTACCTACCTATTTACAATTTCTTACGAAAGACTCCAAAATGTTATCTTCATATATTCAGAAACTGAATAGTTAATATAAATTTTAGTCAATTAGTGTAACTGAATATTGACTGATAATAAACTTAAACTGGAATTAATATGAATGTCTGTATTCCAACTTTAACTGTGTCGCGAAAATTACTTAATACCTACAGGTATTACTTTCAACTATTTATCGAGTAACAACTTGTTCTAACGTGTCCCAACTCGATTGCATTTTAATAGCACATACCTACCTATAAGATGGGGTCATAACAATTTTCACGTCATAATTACAAATGGACGGCATTACGAACGAAGCTGCCACCTACTTACGAGGTTGCTTGAAATATCTATTACATGATGTACCGCTTTCATGTACTTAGAAAAAAAAGATTAATATCCTTAAATTACTTCTCAGTACACTTTCTTACTAAGACAAGGAAATTAGAACTTTATTTACAACTAGCGGCCCGCCCCGGCTTCGCACGGGTACATTGCGGTTACATTATTCGAGTTTTAGTAAGGATCCCTATTTTTTTTAAAAATATATTATAGCCTATGTCACCCGGGGATAGTGTAGCTTCCCAACAGTGAAAAAATTTTTCAAATCGGTTCAGCAGTTTCGGAGCCTATTCATTACAATCAAACAAACAAAGTTTTCCTCTTTATAATATTAGTATGATTAAGAAGATTTTATTTCCTTATCCTATTTAGGTCCGCCTGATTTAACAAAAGCGCTGCTTGAGCTGCTTTTCGAAATTTAAATCTTAGTGCACGATATGAGGCTTATCCCCAGGGGACTGGATTTCCGGAAAACTGGACCTCCAACGGATTTGTTGGTGAATCAGACGGGATTAAATCGCTGCTAGCTTAAATCTACACGATTTTTATGGAGTTTCGACATTGCGACAAAAATACTGAAAGTTTCCACCAGAACTGACTCATCCACGTTAGTCTAAATTGTGAACTTTGAATTTTAAATACATACCCTTTTCAAAACTTTATTACCTTACCAAAAGCGGTGTCCCCATTATGGCCACGAATCATCACCATATATGTGCCCATAACACGTTACTATTGCGCAAACGTGCAACCAAATCTGATCTTTAAAGAAATAAGAGTACGTTTCAAACTTGAGGTCGATCCCATAACAATAAAACATGGTATTTTATAAACATTTTGTTTGCAACTTTTTTTTTACGGGGCGACGTATGCAATCTCATTATGTTACAATCGAATGTCGTAACAGCCCTTACGGTAATGTGAACGGGCCAACAATAGTCCTGACTGTAACAATAACTACTATTGGTACCGTATCTCAAGACTTATCTGGAGACCTTCGCTGTAGGATCTATGGTTCTCACGCCTTCGCCGCTACCAAGAAAACAAAAGCGTCAGCATAAAGGTGCGTGCGACCTTTTTAAATTGGACTAAGAATTTTTGAAGCGAATTCCAAGATGCGAAACGAGTGATAAGTTATATTTGGATGCTGTCATGCATTACGGTAATTGGGTTAGGATTTATGGCTATAACAACGAAGTTAAATGGTGTGTAAATTTGGAAGTTATCTATACAAATAAATAAAATTGGAGTGTCTGTTTGTAATATCAAAATAAGACCTTTTCACTAAGTGCATATGAAAGTACATACGACACCTATAGCAAAAACGCGATTTAATAAAATTTTGTCTGTCTGTCTGTCCGTCTGTCTGTCTGTCTGTCTGTCTGTCTGTCTGTCTGTCTGTCTGTCTGTCTGTCTGTCTGTGTGTTTGTTCCGGGTAATCTCTGAAACGGCTGGACCGATTTTGACGGGACTATCACCCGGCAGATAGCTGATGTTATAAGCAGTAACATGGCTACTTTTATTTTACAAAAACATAATTAAAAAAATGGTTCCTGTCGCGCGGGTTCAGAACGCGGGGGCGGGCTTTTTTGTTAAGTTAAATTCCACGCGGACGAAGTCGCGGGCTCAGCTAGTCATCTAATAATAATTAAATTTAAAAATGTTATCTTAGTAATTGTCTTCTTTCATTACAGTGTTTGTAAAGTTCATCGAATCTCTTTATATTGATGTGCCGAAATTAAGCTCATACTGTATAAAGCTATTGTCCGAGATAAATGTTTTGCTGACATATTTATTTTTTTCAATCGCAGTAGTTAATAACTTAATTTAATTAGGTAGGTATTTTCATTATTATTTATTTACTTTTTTAACATAGCCATCATATTTATTTGTCGATCCAGTTAACATGAATCAACATTTTGCATATTTTTATGGACGTTTATGGACTTAAAATAAAAAAGATTACAGACTAATAGGAAAACCATTCAAACACCTTCTCAGAAATGGACGGTGGACGCGGGTGTCGCAAATAAACAGGTTGGACTCAGGGGAAGTAATAAACAATATTACCAACACAGCCCGGGCGTTGCCTAACGCTTCGCCTGACGCAGGTCGCCGATAGATTCTCGTTAAATGCTCGATACCTGCATCTATCTGGATAGTTACTATAGGAACTCGATTGATAATTATATTCGGAGCACGAGACTTTTTCATTGCCACCCAGTAGATAATAACGAAACAAGAAGGTTTAATAAGTTATGAGTCAAATATATCCTACTAATATTATAAATTCGAAAGTTTGTGAGTGTGGATGTATGTATGTATGTATGTTTGTTACTCCTTCACGCAAAAACTACTGAACGGATTTGGATGAAATTTGGAACACAGATAGATTATAACCGGGATTAACATATAGGATACTTTTTAACCCAATAATCCAATACTACGCGGATGAAGTCGCGGTGCACAGCTAGTAATGTATATTTTGTCCTTCGTAGTTGAGCTATACTTACCTACTAAGCTTGTTGGATATTGTGGTGATCCCTTATTGTTTTGAAAAAAGCTTATAGAGTAAAATAAAATACTTATATCGCGCAACCATATCCGTTTTTTATGTAAACACTAGCTGTGCCCGCGACTTCGTCCGCGTGGAATTTGATTGACAAAGTTTCATACAAACTTTCATCCCCTATTTTGTCCCCTTGGGGGTAGAATTAATCAAAATCCTTTCTTAGCGGATGCCTACGTCATAACATCTACCTGCATGCCAAATTTCAGCCCAATCCGTCCAGTGGTTTGGGCTGTGCGTTGATAGATCACTATGTCAGTCAGTCACTTTTGAGTTACTTATATATATTTAGATTTAAATTCATATGTGTACAATAAAAGCTACGTATTATCAATAAATACCCTAAGTAATTTGGTTTCTTCCCAGTAAATTGGTTATGGTCTATAAGGGACATATGTCATTTTTAGCTAAATACAATTATTTTAGGTGATTAACATTCGTAGACATATAATGATAATTGATTTCTATATTTATTGAACACAGAACAGGTTAGAATAAACCGTAGATATTTACATACATGACCACAGACCTTTCCGTATTTAAAACATTCACCTACCTACTTAAAGTTATTCTAAGAAAAATTTCGTCTAATAAAGCCATTACAGTTTCTTGGAAAAAACAAATAATCTGTAATAATTCTGATCTGCTATCCGCCAACCCGCGCTGGTCCAGGTTGGTGGCCTGAATCCCACTCGCATTGAGGGGAGGCCCGTGCCTAGGAGTGGAACTTTAAAAAGAGCTAATTATTATTATTTATTTCATTTACTTTTATTAATTTAATTATTGTTATAAATATACTGTTAGTTGACGAACGCTTGGCGCAGTGGTTCGAGCGTGTGCCGCTCGGCTCACTGCACATGGTGGTTGCGGGTTCGATTCCCACAGGGGCAAATTTCGGAAATGGCCTTTTTCGTAATTTTCCCAGGTCTGGGTTTCACTGGGATTGCCCCCAGTCCATTTTATGGTACCCATAGTACAAGGGTTGCTTAGTTAGAGACCATATAGTTGGTGTGTCAGTCTGGAATTTATTATTATTATTATTTAATTTAACAACCATACCTGTTGGCTGTTTTACGTATGAAAGCAATTAATAACAGAAGTTAAAAAGAAGCTAATATAGTACAGTTAGTAGCACATCTTGTGTTTCGAAATGGATCCACTGGAAGCTTTTCCCACGGGTTTGCGCAATAGATCACTCGCAAGAGTCGCGCACTAGAAATGATATGTTATACTATACTGTGCGTCATTTGTGTACTACAAATAGACAAATATACAAATAGACGTAACACATATAGCTTTCTGTGGTTGAGCCAAACTGTGGCCAATTGACTCCAGCTCATATACGGGCTGGTTCGACCATTGTAGTACCACCCTCACACAGAATAAATAATCCTACTAATATTATAAATGCGAAAGTTTGTGAGTGTGGATGTATGTATGTTTGTTACTCCTTCACGCAAAAACTACTGAACGGATTTGGATGAAATTTGGAACACATAGATTATAACCGGGATTAACATATAGGATACTTTTTAACTCAATAATCCAATACTACGCGGATGAAGTCGCGGGGCACAGCTAGTAATAATAATAAGCTTTATTTCTCACCACAATAACTACTCGTATTACAGAAATTCATTTACATAGGTAATAAAGTCATAGATAATATTGTGGGAGTCTGGTGCACCTAAGCTTTATTTATTACGTAGCTACTCGTATACATGTAGGAGGAAAAAATGAATATGAAACCTTAGAATAATTAAGTAAGTAGAAGTTAGTACGATTTCCCGAATCCCTCCTTCCTTCCTGTCCCGCTGTTCCACTCCACTGAAGAGCGGCAACAAGCGACCAATGCCTTTAGTAGGTGTTGCAAGTTTATAAAGGCACAGGGCGCAGACACTGGAGGGGTGCAGAAATGAGTAGATCAGGTCCAAGTTTTCAAGTTTTTAGGGCGCATATGAGCTCGCAGCGGACAATAAAAGGCTATACTAGGTGAAACAAAATGGGTATACTATTTTTTGCAACTTTACCTTGTAAATCTAAAACTATCGGTTTTATGGGACACTTGAAGTACTAAAAGTTTTGTAGACTCGTGAAATCTGTCATCAGCTGTATTCCTATTACACCTTTTGTTTTTCAAGTTTCCTCCAAAGCTGATAGTTTCAGAATTACAAAGTTATGTTTTGAAAAAAAAAAAAGCATACTTACCCTTTCTGTTTCAACCTGTACAAGGCACTGGTAACTCGTTGACTACGCGGGCCATACGCGTGTTTGCCGATTTTGTTATACATAGAAAAACACATTTATAACTAGCTGAGCCCGCGACTTCGTCCGCGTGAAATTTAACTTAACAAAACAGCCCGCTCCCGCGTTCTGAGCCCGCGCGACAGGACCCATGTTTTAAATTTTGTTTTTTCTAAAATAAAAGTAGCATAAGTTACTGCTTATAGCATCAGCTATCTACCAGTGAAAGTCCCGTCATAATCAGTCCAGCCGTTTCGGAGATACTCTTTGATTTCATGTGTTTTTATTTTTTTACGCGGAACCCTTATTGTTTTTCTAAAATTAAAGTAGCCTAAGTTACTCCTTATAACATCAGCTATCTGCCAGTGAAAGTCCCGTCAAAATCGGTCCAGCCGTTTCGGAGATTACCCGGAACAAACACACAGACAGACAGACAGACAAAAATTTTTTAAATCGTGTTTTTGCTGTAGGTGTCGTATGTGCTTTGATATATATGCATTTAGTGAAAAGGTGTTATTTCGATATTACAAACAGACACTCCAATTTTATTTATTTGTATAGATAGTATACACTTCTCATATATATCTATTGAATTACGTGTCATTCCCCTTTGAACCAACGCAAAGTTCTTTGACACCTATCAATCAATCCGATACAAAATCAAATCGCAATGTTCACATTAAAGTTAATGATATCTAATCGTAACCTTGAAAGATGTTGGCCGGTGTGAATGACTCGCCATTATAACCTCCGATGGTAATGATTGCAGTATCTGTGATTGATAATGATCGCAGTTTCTTGTGTCGTAACGATGTCAGATTATTTAACAATGATCTAAATAAATTCCGCTACGATTTATCACCGAGTACTTACCTACCTATATTGCTTAAGTTGTTTGGTAATGACGAGGTGAATTGGATTGTATCTATTATAATATGTAATCTATACAAATAAATAAAATTGGAGTGTCTGTTTGTAATACCAAAATAACACCTTTTCACTAAATGCATATGAAAGTACATACGACACCTATAACAAAACGCGAAAAATTTTTTTTTTTTCGTCTATCTGTCTGTCTGTCTGTCTGTGTGTTTGTTCCGGGTAATCTCCGAAACGGCTGAAACGATTTTGACGGGACTTTTACTGGCAGATAGCTGATGTTTTAAGGAGTAACTTAGGCTACTTTAGTTTTAGAAAAACAATTAGGGTTCCGCGTAAAAAAATAAAAACACATGAAACAAAGAGTATCTCCGAAACGGCTGGACCGATTTTGACGGGACTTTCACTGGTAGATAGCTGTTGTTATAAGCAGTAACTTAGGTTACTTTTATTTTAGAAAAACAAAAAAATGGGTCCTGTCGCGCGGGTTAAGAACGCGGGAGCGGGCTTTTTTGTTAAGTTTAATTACGCGGACGAAGTCGCGGGCTCAGCTAGTACCTACTATAATCTAAAGCAGTTTTTGTTTATTATACCTCCTGCAGATGACAATGATCTAATGACTGACAGAGAAAGATACGGCTGACAGTGTATCTTACGCTTTGTATATCGCTGTTCTATTCTGTCAGGTTACATTACCATCGTCTGATTGATTTGCCGGCGTATACAGATCTTATATGATCGCGCCATACAACAAAATGATAGATAATAATGTCTGAACAAGTTGTGTAGGACCATGAAACTTTATACTAAAGAGGGATTACTGTTGCATAAAATACGAGCTGTGTGAGAGGCTCCTGGTGGGACTGTGTCCCTTTCTACTAGGGTGTCCATAGAGGACGGTAGTGACGAGGACGGTAGGAGTATTTAGGCATGGCCACTAGGAGAGAGACGGACTTAGTCCCACCAGAACTAAGTATCTCCCTTGGCTCTTTTTTCTGACTACAGAAGTTTTAAACTATAATAGACTTTAACGTGAGGTAATAAAGCACAATAAAATCATGGGCGCGATTAAATACATATTGTTATGTGGGAAATTCAGTAGCATTTCAGTATCGGTTGGTGGGTTGCAATAGCTCTGCTCTATTGACCTTAAAAATAATGGAAATGAATAAATAGAAATAAATATCGCCAGACGAACACACCAACTGTACGGTCCCAAACTAAGCAACGCTTACGCTTCTATGGGTACCGTACAATGGACTAGGGACGATCCCAGTGACACCCATACCGGGGCAAATTACGAAAAGGCCATTTCCGAAATTTACCCTGACGGGAATCGGCCTACGCTCGAGCCACTGCGCCAAGCGGTCGTCAAATACCTACTAAGAAACTCATACCGTTCATGTATCCACCTAATAAATGTTATATCTTTGTCAACAGGTTCACAGCAAAGGTCTCAAGTTCGGTATCTACGAGGACTACGGCAACTTCACGTGCGCCGGATATCCTGGAGTCGTCGGCCATCTCGCCGGAGGTAAACAAAATAACATTTATACCTATCCACACAAAGTTGACATTCCTGTGTATGTCATAATGTTATGTAAAACAATATATCACAACCCACAATATATTGTTAAACATAACTTAGTGTGCCTACTCGTAAAGTATAGTTGTAAAATGTTACTTGGAGTTATGTAACAGCAGTAGAGCACCAAAAGCTGGGTTGATGGTTGGTTCGACACAGAGATAGAGTTTAGAGCATCCTTGTTTTAAAAAAAATAGGACAGGCTTCGTGCACGGGGAACCAGTAATTACTTTAACCTGGCCTAGGAAAATTACCTAGTTTTCTTACAGTTACCGTAGCGTATAGATGCTTGCAATACCAAAGGTACTACTCGCACGTTACCCTGGGACAGAAGGAGTTAAATGTACGAGAGGGGTTCGGCTTTCGGCTCTCTCAAACATCGTACGAATCGCAGCTATAATAGCTACTTTACGCTGATATTCCGTAAGAGGGTCCAGCCAGTCCGCATATGAGCTTTAGCTACAACTTGGCTCTACAATCGTCAAACGTCGTTAGGCGAGTAAGTAACGAGTAAGGCTAATTTCTAAATAATTGTAGCGCATACAATAAGTTACAACACAACCACGCCGCTGTGTCCCAACCCAACCCACATATCGAAATTAGTTATTCGGTGTACAAACTTCATCATTGACCTAACATTGCCGCGTTACTTCGTACATTCAAAACGCATTCTAACGAGCCGATTTTATACCTATTAGAGCATTTGGAAGACATTAGATCATGTTAAAATGCTGCTATAGTTATGCATCGACTTTGTTTTTAAAAGTAACAAATTTGGTTTGGTTCGAAAAAAAATACTTGAAACAAAGTAGGTATTTTACGAATTTCAGAGTTATTTTTACAAATTTCGCGTAAGTCTGAATATTAATTATGATTTCCAGACATATTAATTTATGATTCACGGGCTTCTGAGAGCTATTTGCTACTAGATTTCAGCCCTTTACATGATAATACCTATATTTAACGATAAACAGACATTTTAAATCTTATATCTACTATTATAAGTGCGTTTCAACGTCTAGTTATCATAGGAGTTGCATAAGATACGCGTGGGTCGGTTTGCAACGGCTCTCGTGACTTCCTGACCGACTGTACTAGCCGTGGTAGAGTCACCATACACGTAAATATTTTATGGACGGACTTAATTTTCAAAATTCACGCATAATTACACTTTAGTCAAGATATAACACTAGAAGTGTTTCAAATCGTTACGGTAAAATGCTGTTTTCGAAAAATTGTTCTTAGATCGTGATATGACATAAGAAATTCTTATACAAATTATCACAAGCATTCATGGAAGTGCATATTGCCAGCATGACCGTGACATTTGATTAGCTTATGTAGAGATCTATGATAATTATCCACTCTACTTACAATGGCAAGCAAATTAGAAAAATAAACTACAGGTATTTTTTCTAGGAAGGTCATCACACCACATCGTAATATACCATTTGGCATTTATGTGTAACTAGCTGAGCCCGCGACTTCGTCCGCGTGGAATTGAACTTAACAAAAAAGCCCGCTCCCGCGTTCTGAGCCCGCGCGACAGGTCCCATTTTTTTTGTTTTGTTTTTCTATAGTAAAAGTAGCCTAAGTTACTGCTTATAACATCAGCTATCTGCCAGTGAAAGTCCCGTCAAAATCGGTCCAGCCGTTTCGGAGATTAGCCGGAACAAACACACAGACAGACAGACAGACAGACAATTTTTTTTTAAATCGCGTTTTTGCTATAGGTGTCGTATGTACTTTCATATGCATTTAGAGAAAAGGTGTTATTTTGATATTACAAACAGACTCCAATTTCATTTATTTGTATAGATAAAATAACAACTGCACTGTTTGCAATAGCCATTTAATATACATTATTATAAGTCTATGTTCTTATTACAAGTTCTTGATCATTAACTTTTCTATCTACAAATCATGTTAACAGTCTCAATATTCCGTAACTGCTAATCAGCAATCGACTTCTCACGTCTATTCCATTTTGTGTCCTGAATAAATCATTGGACAGAATGGTGACCGTATTCTTTTCACACGTGACTTCCTCAGTGTCCAGCGTAAGTGTTTAACTAGCAATCTGAGTGTCGTAATACGTGTATCGCGTGTATATAGGTTGGAAGCAATTAGACTAGGACTAATTACTGGTAAAGTAGAAAAATACGCAAGTGAAATCAATTGCCTTTTTTAATTAGCTGTTGCTTGTATTTTCCCATCGCCTTCCTTCCTTTATTATGTTTTGTTCCATTTGCTCTAATACTATGTAAATGAAGTATGGGCTGAGGGCTTCCATGCTTCTTTTACAAATTAATTAGAAGAAGGCTGGATGCTGTCGTTTCAGACACAGAAACATTCCGTCGACTGTGAATATCCCTCCAGGTCCTTAAACGTTTGTTCTCATCATCATTTTGCACACCCACAGACGCAGCCACATTCGCCGCATGGGGAGTGGACTATGTAAAGTTGGATGGTTGCTACGCGCTGCCCGTCGACATGGATTACGGGTATCCCGAGTTCGGCAGGCAGCTGAACCTGACCGGTCGCCAGATGGTCTACTCCTGCAGTTGGCCCGTCTACCAGATATACGCCGGTATTCAGGTGAGTGCTTCGGCAAGGAAGAGTACGAACCACCTGACGTTGAGGGTATTACCGAAGCCTATAGATGCTTGCAATACCAGTGGCATTGCTTGCTCGTTGCCTAAAAGGGAGTAGGAATTGCGATACAAGGGGAAGTGTGAAGAGCCAATGTGATGATCCAATTCCCGGTTGAGGTGAGATCCTAATATATGGGTCAGGTTATACTTATCTAATCTCGTATACTTGTCTCTTTGGGATCATTTTGCTCGAACATTAAGTGTTTGTTTCCCACTTCGATTGAGTATGTAAGTATATGACAAGAAAATTTATTTAAAATGTAGTATTCGTTGTATTTTAAACTTCTTAAATTCAGAATGCAAATCACAATGTTGTGTTCTTTTATAGATATTTGCTTTAACATTCGTTACACTCTTTATCAACAAAAACAACAAAAGCGAACCATATATCACAGAACACGCCTCGAATGTAAATGATACATTGTTCAATATAGGCGCAAAACCTCTTTACAAGTGGAAGGCGCCTGAACTTGTTGGAGTGCCTCGAGGCGAATCGATGTTTCATTGCTAATTATTGTGAAGGCTGTACATTGTAGGTACATCCCAATGATGTCATCTGGACTAAATACGCGAATTAATAGATTGGTAGGCCACTCGGCTCACTGCACGTGGTGGTTGCGGGTTCGATTCCTGGCGGTGCAAATTTCTGAAATGGCCTTTTTGTAATTTGCCCTGGTCTGGGTGTCACTGAGATTGCCCCCAGTCCATTGTTCGGTACCCATAGGACAAGCGTTGCTTAGTTTGGGACCATACAGTTGGTGTGTCAGTCTGGCGATACTTATTATTAGTAGGTATACACTAAATTATCGGCAATTTATTATTTCCTCTCTATTTAATATAAATTATATCATTACAGCCTAACTTCTCGTCGATCATTGAACATTGCAACCTGTGGCGTAACTTCGACGATATCCAAGACTCTTGGGCATCCGTCGAGTCTATTATTGACTACTACGGAAACCATCAGGACGTCATCGTACCCAACGCTGGACCCGGCCACTGGAATGATCCTGACATGGTACGTTTTTTTTTTAACCGTAAGACACTTTTTTAGCATTCATCTATACGCTGATGCCTGCTATTATTTTTATTTCTTCTTCTTTCACCCACCAACATTCAACATTAACATTTTCAACATTAACCAACGCTGAGTAGTAGGTCTCATCCATAACACTCTATTCCTTCCGAACCTAGCTTTCCGCATCTGGGATAGTAATATCACCAATACATTATCTGTAGGACTGTTTTAATTAATCCTCAAACAGCGACCAAAAACTGGAAGATGTAATGTGACCTCTCCCTATAAAGTGGACTGATGGCCTGATGGCCAACCAGGAGATAGTGACAATCGAGGGTCATGACGTATGGGAGTACTGGGTCCAGCAGTATTCTAGCTGAAGGTCATACTGATTCTAAAACTAATCTACTATTATTTTTGATACTAAGACTCTTCTAGACAGTAGTCATTATGCACCCATTAACATTATAGGACCCTAAGCAATTGAGAAGCTGGTCTGGGTGCTACTCTTAGCAACGATAACGGATAATCTATATACGAGTATCACTATACAGTAACAGTAGGATTCGACACTACACAATATGACATGTGTAGTGTCGAATCCTACTGTTAATTCCATCTTTTTTGTCGTCGTACATCGATACGACGACAAAAAAGATGGAATTAAGACTCATCATCATGAAAGTACGATTACTGAACGAACGGTACAAAATTATCTTTCGTTCAGATGATATACGGCGGCAAAAAATATGGAATTTATAGTAAGCATAGACACGACATATGAGTATGCCACGATATATCGATTATCGTTGCTAAGAGAAGCACCCTCTGTTTCCGATCAAAATCTTCTCAAATCCCGTATAGGAAGCTTCAGATGCCTAAAGAGAATTCAAGAAATTAATACGTAATCTCATTCTTTCAGTTGATCATCGGTAACTTCGGACTGTCATATGAGCAGAGCAAGACCCAGTTCGCGATCTGGGCGATACTAGCGGCGCCGCTGTTGATGAGCGTAGATCTACGGACCATCCGGCCGGAGTACAAAGCGATTCTCCAAAACAGGAAGATCATTGAGGTGGACCAGGACCCGTTGGGGATTCAGGGCAGGAGGATATACAAGGTGATTGATCACTGTTTAAAACTGAAGAATAATATGACATATATAACTATAATATAATTTAGCATTTTTCACGTCCCACTCCTGGGCACGGGCCTCCTCTCACTACGAGAGGGATTCAGGCCACCACGCTGGCTCAGTGTTGGTTGGCGGATTTCATATATCTTTCGAAAATTGGTTTGATTTTCTAAGGCTTGCGGGTTTCCTCACGATGTTTTCCTTCACCGTATGGATATGATATAAGCTATGGAAGTAACTTACATCATCCGTGTCAGTTTTAATATAATAAAATTAAGTCAAGTCTTATCGCAGTCGCAATGGGCTGGAGACACTTAGACCCCAGTACTTGAAAGGAGGAAGACAATTTAAAGGATGCCAATAATGGAAGTTCTAGGTAATTACGAATTAGGACTATTAAGGCTCTTCTAAATATCCCATAGGTATGTTATTCATAGTCTCAAGATTTTCCTAATTTAAACTCCAAAATTTCCAGCACCGTGGTATCGAGATCTGGTCGCGTCCGATCCTGCCCATCCAAGGCCAGTACTACTCGTACGCAGTAGCCTTCGTCAACCGGCGGACTGACGGCACGCCGTCAGATGTCGCCGTCACGCTCAGAGAACTAGGACTTAACAACCCTAGTGGATACAGAGTAGAGGTAAGCAGTTAATTCTTGAGCTGGACAGAATTTTGATTTTCCTGTGGAACTGTTTCGAGATGCAAACTATTTGACGTGTTCACCAATGCAATAGCTAAGATGACAAACTTCGCCAACAGGTTTTGGATAATTTATGCATATTTGTCATTTTTAAGGATGTCATATTTTATCATTATAACTGTTTTGAAAGTTATAAACTAGACCGCATTATCGGTGAAAAATACACTAATATATATTGTTGTCGTTTATCATTCGATTACGAGACACACGGATTTGCTTTTAAAAACCTCGCAAATCAAACGATTTTATTATTAACAAAACTTTACAAAATCGAGACACCGTCTACTCCACCCGTATTCATTTAATGTATTCACATGCATCTAAGATCGTTTGTATTAATATTCATATTATGATTTCCAAACAGGATTTGTACGAGGACGTCGACTACGGTGTGCTGTCACCGCAGACCAAGATCAAAGTGAAAGTGAACCCCTCAGGTAGAAAGTGACGCACTTGTTTCATATGCGAAGGGACGCGGCATCATTATTGGTGAACTTATGTTGCGATAATCGTGTTGATATTAATCGATTTGAAACATAATCGACAAAATACTAATTACCTACTACTTAGATCAAATTTAATCGATCTATCACCTTTAATATCAAAATAATAGGCCCGTATTTATAAGTCTATTCAAAGTCTAACAGCCATCTTGAGCATGCTTTTGACATGTCATTTTGTACCGGGATGACGTAACGATGACATTTCCAAGATCGCTCTCAGACTTGAGTTCGATTTATTAATACGGGCCCTAAACAAGTATTGATCGTTAATAAGGACGTTAATCGACTGATTTGCAATGTACGTTCACAATCACGCTTCTTGTTTTTTGCTAAAATTTGAAGTTAAGAATAGTTTGGAACCAAGGATACATCCCTTGGGAACTCTCTTCGAAGAAATTGGCTTAACGTAGAATTTTTGAATGGAAGGTCCTAGGTGAACCGGTTTGTGTAGATAAGGTATAATGTAATATACAAACACCTTTAAAAACCAGCCTAGATTTAATTTTCTTAAATAATTCGTGCTAGTCATTATCAGAAGCTTTTATATAATCAGTTTTTAATTTATGCTTTGTGCTAGTAATACGTGATTTATTAACCAGTAATGTTCGACTGCTTTATAAGTCAATCGCTTGAACATTTTATATTCAAATAAATTAATTTCACTAATTGAGGGTATATCTTCACGCCGCAAATTTATTTTCCACTTTATCGCAGATTATTTTCTAACCAAGTTATCAATATTTATTTTCTCTCTATTTTCTACCACAGATAACCCTGTATTCTTATTATTTTAATAATCATCTCTGTCACAATAATTTACATAATTTATAGTTCAATTTTTGTTTTTTTAGATGTAACAGCTCATAATGTGTAATGTCTCCTCAGATAACTAAATAAGCTTATTGTATACAGGCGTGGTGATCCTCCGGGCAGACGCACAGCCTTCGTATGCGTACAATGCGATACCGACACGAACACCGTACACACCACTCAACGACGTGTTCAGACTCTCCAAGAAATAGAGCCATCGGTAGCGGCGCGCTAACGATCAATGTGAAGTCAGACTCTACAATCTACAAGTACAATAAATGATGTATAATTTACTCTGTAATAGTCCTTTGTTCGTTGTTTACACGCTATCAGTTCGTTGTTGCTATTGCTGCCACGTTATAGCACATGATAGAGCCAGTTATCAAAGCTCTATATAACACAGCATGAAGGGCTGATTATGATCGAAGTTCAATTTAGAACCTTCCGACTTTCAATTTAGAACTAACAGCAAACCATTTGCTGCGCGTTTGTATCGGTAAATTTGACTTGAAACAGGCGATGGTATCGCTACAAAAGCCGTCATATGTGAAGTCTTCTAGACTGAATCATTTGAACAAAATTGTAGGAGGAACATTTGCAATTCTGACTTCAGTTGTTTCCCATTAATTTGTTATGTATAAGCCATTCGTATCACATATCTGTATATAATATTCATCGTTTACTTACTTGTTTTAACAATTCCATTTGTATGTCGTAAAGTTTTAAAATAGCGTGTAAACTTATTCAACTTGTTTTTAGCTTGGATGTGAAAGAGTTACCAACCCGTGTGTCTCTCTTTCTTGCCTTAGGTTACATTTTATTTATGTTTTGTTCTCGCTAGTGTGATCATTGAGATGATATTGTGTAACAAAATCACGTTGAGAATTGATTTTTTGCCATTATGTTGTACCTAGGATAAGGATGTACATTTTAGGTGCCTATAAATGTAAGTTTTTCGTAGTGAACGTCAATAAATAATTATACCTACTTCTGGAGTACATTCAGTTTTATTTATCCAAACTTTGGTATAATAAATAAGTAGTTATCGTAACAAAAAAGGAAATAATGAAATTACACTAACATAAAAGTTAATATTATCTACTATATAAATAAGTAACGTGTTTCAAAGGTAATCCCCCGAACTGTTCCTGTGACATACTTCTTCGTATGCACGTTCATGAATTTATATTTTTAAACGACAAATCGTTACTTAACTGCGTGTCTCTGCCTGTAAATTTGAATCCGGACACCGTTGTCCCAAGATTTTCCTCCTCTATCACATTTACGCTTCTGAAAAGTAGAATTAATAATGACATGTTGAAAAACATAGAAAAATTATCTAATCAGATAAAAAGTGTATTAAAATGATTTACCTTTTCATTCTAGGTTTAAATGCTAATATCACCTCTGTTGTGGGTATTACTTCATCTCGTTCATTTGTAATGATATTTTCTTTATTATTTTCATTCAAAAAGATAAATTCATTACGATCAGCTATTTCTGCTGGGGAGATATTTTCATTTTCTTCACTCCAATTCAGATTTGCAGTTCTTTTTTCAGTATTTACTTCAACAGGTTTAACTTTAGGTCTAAATATGCAGTCATCGATACTTAAAATCCTGTCTTGATGTATCGCTTCAATTGGTTTTACTTTGGGCGTAAATATGAAATCTTCTGTTTTAAGAGAACTCTCTTCGTTAACTCTAATTGGTGTTAACAAATCGATTTTCTTATTTTCGTTGCTTGGATACATTATAGTAGCAATGTCTTCTGAATAATCGCCACGAACACTAAAATCTCCATCATAAAAGTTATTGCTTCGCGTTTCGGAACTGACCTCAGCTGGTTTATCAATGAAATCCAAATTTCTTTTTGTGTTAACTTCCTGCACAGATTGTTTAAATAGTTCCATTGGTTTTGGTCTTAAAAACTTAGTATTTATAACTGGACTCTTACTTGTACGTTCTACCTTAATTAAATCAGGTATTTTCTCGCGAAGCACCATTTTCTTCATCAACGGCTTTTTAGTTAAAACTATTGGACTCTGAGTAACGTATTTCCGATATACGAATGGTTTCACTATAAACTTCCGACTGCTTCTGGGGAATATTGGAAGTTGGCGCCTCTCTTCTGGCAGCTTCTGTATTGGTTTAGGAGAAGACTCGTTTTGCTGACTGTTCAGATTCAGTCTCGGTTTGGAAATTCTTGCAGATTGAACCACTGATGCTATCACTAAGCAGAGCAGAATCTGTTGACAAATTATTACCGCTGGTATATAAAATATGTAAGAGAAGGTTGTGGGAGGAAGAAGCATGAGTGCGAGTAATTAGGAGACCACTATTTCTAAAAATTGGAGACATTTGGTGGTTTCTCTGCCATAATTTTCTAATTCGGGCAGTATATTTATTTAATATTGCCAGACTGACACACCAACTGTATAGTCCAAAATTAAGTAATCCCAATATTACCCAGAACTGGGAAAATTACGAAAAGGTAATTTCCGAAGTTTTGCACCGGCGAGAATCGAACCCACAACCACCGGGTGCAGTGAGCCGAGCGGCTTACGTACAAACCACTAGTTTATTTCCCTACTTGGTAGAAAAGGTTTACTTATGTTATTTTTGGGAATTGCAACTTGACATGTTACAACATCTTAGTTTTATTACTACGCACACACACACTCGATATCAACATAAAAAAAAACTGGGCTATTATTCGAATTAAAAGATTTGTGTTTTTTATTAGCATAGTTTTTAAACTAGGCTGCATTAATAATAATTCAAAACTCACCGGTATTAGCTTCATCGTTAACCAAGTAGGTATAGGACCACTTTCACGTTTCATAATACTTATCTTCGCAAGGGTCCGGCAAACACTGCTTGAGTATCACTATATTTAAACACAAAACACTTGCAATAGAAAGTTCAGCTCATTATGCGATACTTAGTTATTAATTTAGGCGTTTCGTGTCATAATTAAAGGTAGTAATTTAGAAATATGCATTAAATATGCTTGAAATGAATCACTTTTTACATGACGCATTGTCTTGATTAGAAACAGAACTTAAGATTATTATCTGTTTCTGGTAAGTTATCTACTTAAGCTACTCCAATAGCGATAACATATAGAATATGTATTTCTAGGTCCCCCACATGAAGAGGAAATTGTTCAAACCTTTTTACTTATTTAATTTTAATATTTTTGTCGAGTCATGTTTTTATTAGCTATATATATGCATATTTTAGCCCTTTTAACCACCCACTACTGGGAACGGGCCTCCCCACAATACGAGGGAGATTCAGGCCACAAACCATTATTAAATTAATAATAATTCAATTAATTGTTTGTTTTTATTTTATAGCTTTTAGTGAAATATTTTCCTATAGCGACATGTGTTTAAAAAGTAATAAAAAACGTGATTACATAATTATTTGGCGCAATACTTACTACAAACAAAAATATAAATAATAATTAATAAACATTTAGCCCTTTTGACGTCCCACTCCTGGGCACGGGTGTCCCCCACTATGAAGGGGAATCAGGACGTAATCCACCACCCTGGCTCAGTGCGGGTGGGGGGATTTCACAAGTCTTTTCGAAAATTGGTTAAATTTTCTAAGAAATACAGGTTTCCTCACGATGTTTTCCTTCACCGTAAGCAAGTGATAATCATATAGAAAATATGATTCGCACATAGATTTCAAAAAACCCAGATGTACGAGCCGGGTTTGAACCCAGGACCTTGACCGCAAGACGCGTGCTGCACTACAAACAAAAAACACGAAAAATTATCCGAACACTGGGGTCACCGTAGATGGTTTAGTTGAGTCAAATGCAATAGGTCACTCATGTGTGTCTCTTGGCTGCGCCAAACAAGTGTCCAGCTCAGCATGAGCCAGGGATTGTAGACGACAGGGCGCTGATTTTTAGCTAGAACCCTCAGCGAGTACACGGATTTCAGTTATAAATCACAGTAATCTAGCCTAGGTTACTCGAGATAATGTCAAAGTTAAAGTCAAATTGTTTATTTTGTTTATGGCTACGGGGACACTTGCAAATTGTATTGTTTACATATTTTTCTTAAGTCTACAACTGGACCGGAATGTAAGGACTCTGACGATACCTCCGTCATCTGAATAGATTAAGGCGTCCAAAAGTTACAGAAGAATAAATAAACTCACAAACAGACATACTTTAACCCTGAATACATTACACTCCTTTCTTGGTCAGTCCGGTAAAAATCTAGACGCCTATCTACAATTTATATTTCTACTTGCACATTGCAATAGGTAGGTACATTTGTATAGATATTTGTGGACCCTGGGGTCAGCCGCCGCGTGTGTAACCCCGAGATAATACTGCGGAAATATGTCGCATATGTCTGTTAACATAAATACCAATATAGCATATAAGGACAATAACCCGAAACTATACGTACGTGTACCCAGCTTATGTATACAAACAGAGCCAACTGTTCTTTATCTATCTTCATATGCGATAGATATCTCTAACTAACTCTAACTTGCATAGAATATGAAATTTGTAGACGCGTTTATGTAAATTGTAGTCTTATTGAGAGTAATATCAACAGGCGTATTATAATCATATTGATACCAACACTATGGCCCACCCTTTCCGATAAAGGCAAGGAGATGCAATAAAAAAGAATAGAAACTCATAAATATTTTTAATAATCTAAAGACTTGCACATTATACGTACTCCCGAAAAATATTTTAACATCACGTGAACAATCTCTCTACTTCAAACACGGGTAAATGGCGGACGGTCTCTTTAAAATCAGGGACGGTACAGCAAAACGTATATCCTTCCATAGGGTTGTCAGGATGCCACGTTAACCATGAGAAGTTACTGGTGGTCCTACACAGGTCCTCACAGAAGAACAGCTCCTTAGCTTCGGCCGGACTGTAATACGGATTATTGATGCCGATAAAAACTAAGCCGCTCTTCGACGAAGGCTCATAGACAACCTTATAAAAATACTGAGGCACTGGTATGACTGGATTATTGTTCTCATCAGCATATAGATAAATATCCACTCTGTGGCCCTGTTGGTTGTGCAATTGCGTCACACCGTACGTCCCGGTATAGATTATAGTGTCGTAGCCTTTTACGTGTATATGATTCCTGAGGTCAACTTCTAAAGTGTTCCAGTTGCCACCATTGAACCCTGTCCACTGGGGCGCGCAGTTCACATAGTGGAACGTCGCACGCTCTCCGAAGGCGAGGGCGAAATCAGTTTTAGCAGCTAAATGACCTCTCGAGAGAAATTCTTGCTTAGTGACGTAATTTTCAATGACATTACCCACTAATTGAGCGACGGCCGCTTTCTGACTTCCAGGTGAGAACAATTTTTCTACAGGAACGTATCTATAAACGTCGTTTGAGATGAAGAACGGCCGTTCCACCCTGGTCTGGTACATAGCGTTGTAGGGTTTCTGCGTGTACTTAGAGTAGATAGGGTTTAAAACAGCCTCGTTGAAGCAGGACTCGTACAGAGGGTAGAATGTGTTTCTGACTGTGTATCCTACTTCATAGATGGTGTTACTGTCGAAGCAAGTGCGGTCGGTTCGTCTGCTGCCATAGTTCGGGGGGTGTGAACAGCGGAAGAGGGGAAACTTGGCGGGTGCGCTCAGCCACTCGTCATTTTTGAAGGAATCTCCTCCTTCGCAGCTTATAGTGGCCGTGGTCAGTTCCTGCTGTGTGTTCGGATGGTTTATGTACCCTGACCCTTCACAGCTCAAGGTGAGAGTGTCTCCGTAATCTATATTCACATTCCCAAATGGGTCATTAGGCTCCAACAGCATTCCATTTCTTATTATAACGGGCAATGGTTCACCGAAATGGACGCGGGTATTCAGCCTGCATTTTTGACCTTGGTGAATATTCAGGGCGCATAAAATTAACATGAAAGCTTTGTGAAACATGCCTTCAAAGTTTCAACGTTTTTTTGTAATGATTATTTGAGTTCTTTATTAATATTGTTTAATCATTTTATGTTATAATAAATAGACTGGGGATTTTGATATAGACAATACAAAATAGGCATGAACATGACATAAAAATAAACAGTACCTTAATGTCATGTACACATGTCATAAACAATATTCATAAATTCCAGAGACAATCAAAAGAAAATCATTTGGGCATAAAGTGGAATTTACACGGGTAGATTTCCGCTGCACGGCAGGAACAAAATCTTAGATTTTGGGTCATGGATCGAATTAGTTCCTAAAGTCAAAGGCATATTGTATAAGAGCAAAAAGCATATATCATGAATACTAGTATAATAATAAAACTATGTATTAAAGTAGTGAGCGACTCAAGTAACCCTGCAGACAACCTTTCTTCTTGATTCCACTCCAAGCCGGTATTATATCTTGCTGAAGTCACATGACTAGAGTAGTTATCCTGAGGAGTTCCAAAGAGCCTTTTATACTAACGATGATATTATATTCCGTTGCTCGTTATTACATGAAATAAGTCGATGATGTACAGTGAGGTATGAGTATAAAGCATAACAAATTGCCGCAAAAAATCGCATCTACTTATTTCATTAATGCAGATTTTTTTTGCACTGTTTTTGTGATTCGACCTCTCAGTGACACCAGTATACAATAGTAGTCTTTGAGTGACACCATGAATTTCCGAATCTTGAGTTTTACCACGCAAAAATAATTATATCTACAGACATTTAATTAAATTTTATTCCCTATTACAATATTATAGAATGTAGAGTGATCGAGTGAGAGACTATATTTGTTATTAAAGCATCTATTTTTGCATCTATAGGCTACGGTGACTGTTTAACATTGGTTTAGCATCATACGGGTCGTATGCTTGTTTGCAGACTTGTTATATTAACAAGTAAAAACGTTTATAAACCTGTAACACGACTACGAAAAATTGTGTTCTTTTAGTTACACGAATTTATATTCAAAACAGCTCATAGATAGCGCTAGTAGAATTCATAAACGCTGAAAAATAGTATAAATGTGGGTTTCTGTCGTGTGATATATTTAATACGTATTATATTCCGTACTTACGAACCAAGACATTACTATTCTTTCATCAGACATCACACACGATACCTAGACAGCCAAAAAAGAAACAGGTTCCCTGACTTTTTTGGATGTAACATGATATAACTAACATCCAGCATATCTATTTTGTTCTTATAAAATGTAAGCTATGTCATCCGAAGCATAGGTACTAACGATTCGATGCACACTTCATACATCAAAATCGGATCGGTGGTTAAGGCGATATGGTGGAACATACAAATTATACTTACATACATACATAAATACAATACATACATAGACCGCTTAAAACATAACCCTTTGGCTTTGCCGTAGTCGAAAAAAAAATAATTTATAAGCAGACAACAAAAAGTGATAAATTTTTAAGTACTTATGTACTTAATGTAAACTCAGAATACTGAATTCGTGCCTCAGTCTACATTACCGTGTTTGATCTACATTACAGTGTCAGCAAATATTTTCAAACATTCTAAATACAGCCACGTATTATACTTGCTAAGTAATCTATGATCTGTGGTACCTACTGAAAAGCACGTTCATTCTCCGTTGCTATGTTAGTATTGTTACCAAACAGTTTGTACGAAATCCAATTTTTATTGAGTTCGTACGAAGTTTAATGTTCGTGCGAGCGATTCACTATCATCCTTCCGATACAACCATTGAAGGCGGAAAAAAAGTCACACATCATTTTTCTATTTTAACTTTTTTTTTTATTTTAACTACTATTCCTCGAAACAATCCTACTAATATTATAAATGCGAAAGTTTGTGAGTGTGGATGTATGTATGTATGTATGTTTGTTACTCCTTCACGCAAAAACTACTGAACGGATTTGGATGAAATTTGGAACACACATATAACCGGGATTAACATATAGGATACTTTTTAACCCGATAATCCCGAAATTTTTGCTAAGTTAAAATACTACGCGGATGAAGTCGCGGGGCACAGCTAGTGTTTTAAATATATCTGTTTTTTTTTAATTTACAATCACCATTAGGACGATGCCTACCTATACAATGATACTTACCTCACTATCTACAAAACACCTAGGTATAGGTAGATATACGAGTATAACCATCATAATCGATGCTTTCACACGTCAACTATTTCCGTAAAGTCATTATCTATATTTGAAATCCAGATTTGTCGTAAAGATAAATAGAAACAAATTAGTTGATGACGTCAAACGCAACTAAAAATCAGGTAGGTCAGTCCAAAACCATGGCATGTCTATCTACTTGTCTTTTTGTTCCTTACTTGCTGTTTTATGTAAAAAATCGTCATACAAAATTACTCAATACAAAACGATATAATTACTTAAACTAATTACTTACCTATTACAGTTTTTGCATCATAGATTTGATTATTATTTTACCTAATTACGTGTCCCGCCGCACACATAGTACCCATGTACTTTGAAAATTAAACATACTCGTAAAAAGACATGCTAAGATTGTTTACTAAATTCGAAATGTAGGTAAGTGTATTACTTATTTGACGACCGCTTGGTGCAGTGGTTCGACCGTAGGCCGCTCGGCTCACTACACATAGTCGTTGCGGATTCGATTCCCGCCGGGGCAAATTTCGGAAATGGCCTTTTCGTAATTTTCCCAGGTCTGGGTGTCACTGCGATCGCCCCCAGTCCATTGTACGGTACCCATAGTACAAGCTTTGCTTAGTTTGGGACCATGCAGTCGGTGTGTCAGTCTGGCGATATTTATTATTATTAACAAGTGCCCCAGTAGATAATTATCGTGTGATTCCGAAAAGAATAATGTCGTGTAATTAGGACAGTCGCTCTTTTGGATCATTCCACAGAGTGCTGTAGCTCAGGCCAATGTTGTATGGTCTCATTCAGTCTCATTCCTTAACGGCCGCCACGGGGGATAGACGTGCATTGTTTGTCCAAAATATAGGTCGTTGTTATTGTTGCTCGTAGATAAACACAAACAATTACACGTGCGCTGTGCTATGATGGTTGATTCAGTTTGATGTCGTGACTGCCGGCAATATGACACGATTATTGGTGAGTCTTATTATTATTGCGTTTATTATTTTTTTGTTGTAAATAGTTTGTACTATTTAAGGATAAATTATCTCGTGTCGTTTTGGAACATAACAGCAATTGTTTGTAATTATTTCTGCTTTTTACTATCTGATTTTTTTTTATATAATTGATATTTATCAATTAGCTGACCCGACAGACGTTGTGCTGTCTTAACTTTGAATATTGAATTCGAATTGTTCCGCTCAAATTTCTTATTTTTTTTCTTTGATAAGAACCTTCTGACACAACGAAAAAAGCATTAGCGAAATCGTTCCATCCGTTCACGCGTGATGCGATGACCAAGGAAATAGGGATTATTTAATATATATGTATATAGATAGATAGATAAACAAGTATTAATTAGCAGGTGACTTGTTACTAGATTATCTACCTGGACTAAGAATATTTTTATGAGTTAGGTAGGTTATACCCACGGAAGTTGTAGTAAAGACTTCTTACCTGAGGTTTTTCCAACAAAATTTTAATCGCTTTAATTACATACTTACTTAACTCAGCTAGCTTACATTACGTATTGAATGCAATAATACATAAGTGGTTACATATAGGTTAATGGTACATTATTAGATGGAAAAATACAATATGTAGGTACCTACATATACCTATTCTAGATAGAAGTATTTTCAAGAAGAAAATTGTTAAACGCCATAATTTTTGTTCCTCGAAGAATATATTTACAAATATTGTCTATTCGCAATAAAGCTTGAGGAACTTAAATAGAAGATAATAATATGCAAATAGTTTTAGTAAGTACTCTACTTATGTAAGGAATTATTTTTTCCGCATATTTAGGGCTGTTGGCGACTGTACTGTGAACTAATAAACATACAGACTCTAGATTCTTGAGCGAGATCTAATTGAGTCAACATACAGTGTCAAATAGTTTGGTTAATGAATACTAACATGCTGTTAGTCATCCATTAAAATCCACCACTGCCAGTAACTTTTTTCCAGCTAGACAGTTGGGTAAATTTATGCTGAATAGATCCAACCACCCATACTTCTGCAAATTGAAAGCAACCTACAATCACTTGAACTACGGTTGGTTTTGGTCTGAAGAAGTATGTGTGGGTTGGGTTAATTCTGCAAAACGATAGTATCCAGTTTAAAATAACCGAACTATTCATAGATCCATGGAATATTTTGTGAGCATAGTTCGTTATGAAGAGTGGTGGCTGATTTATTTATAGTTGAATATATTTTATGGTGCTTTATTATTATTATGTATTAGTAAGTAAGTAAATACCAGATTTCCTTCACATCGCCCTCCACATGTAGAAATAGGTATAGTATTATAAAGTAGCCGTAGCAGTGTTAGTAGTAGTAGTGAAATCCGCCAACCCGCACTGGGCCAGCGTGGTGGATTATGGCCTGAATCCCCCTCATGTTGAGGGGAGGCCCGTGCCCAGCAGTGGGACGTCAAAAGGGCTAAATTATTATTATTATTATTATAAAGTAGGCCTCCATTTTGGATTTCCAAAGTGTACAGTCACGTTTTTGTTTTGTATTGTTCTATAATACCTAATTGCGAAATATCTACCTATTAAACAGGGAAGAATGAAAGTAAATAGGTATGTAAGTATACCTACATTTGCTTTCTTTACTGTATTCTCTTGACATTTCATAGTCATTTATAATGACGAAGATAATGAGCCCAATCATGATTGGAGCAGATGTTGAGAATAAAACATTATTTGTGAAGTGTTAAAGTTTGACTAAACCCATTTCTAAGGAATATAGAATATAATATAATAGAATAACTCTTTATTGCACACTAAAGTTCGGAATATATCTAATAACATAAATATAAGTACCATACTTGAGGGATTTAGACAAATAAGTAAGTAGGTACTAGGGCAGCCGTCTTGTCCAGATAGATGTACGGCTCGCCGATCTGCAACAGCACTGGAAGAAGAAACCTAAAATAACCCAAGCGTCACCCTTTTTGCACTGCGTCAAAGTTACATTGAAATAGTTATGTGTATACCAAGAACTTTATACATAACACATACCTACCGAGAAACTAACTGACAGACTATCAACTATAACTATCTATCAACGTACGTCCAAAACCACAAGCAGAGGTTCGAAAAAAAAAAAAACATTACATACTAGCAATGTGTGTTTAATCACATTACTATAGGTACTAGTATTCCTTTTAGCCCCCCAACTAAGCTAATGCATGTGCTAGGAGTGGCCTCACGTCAATAGTTTAATGGCCCAGGATGGGGATCGAACCTGGAACCTCTCAGCTACGAGGACGGACCCTCTAACCACTAGGCTATTGACGCTTTAAATACCTATTAAATTTGGCCAGTAGGGTACGTTTTGCACCCTAACCATTATTGCCAGTGGGTACCTAAGACAGAATTTCGATAATTCCACACTTAAGGAAGGACACACAGGAAGTCAAATTAGGTATGGAAGTTTGAGAATATAATAGTTATTATATTTTAAAATTCCAGATGATAACCTTGGTGTGCTGTGCATTACTCGCGGAGAATGACGTCACGAGCTCCGTCCTACGCTCACCAGAAGACTCTGAGCATGTGGAACAGAAGACTGAAGAAAAAACATCTCGGGAGGTATCCGAAGATTATAGAAAATACAGTTATATTATAACTACGTACCTATAGTAGTAGCTACTGCAAGAACCTTAGAGCGTCTGTGATTTATAAAAATAAATATCTATATTTTTAGTACAATTTCTACCTATTCTTGTATTTATTTATTTACTAGCGACCCACACCGCCCCGGCTTCGCACGAGTGCAATACTGATACTAAAGTGTTTCTCTACTATATTATCCATGTATTATCCATATAAACCTTCCTCTTGAATCACTCTATCCATTACAAAAACTGCATCAAAATCAGTTACGTAGTTTTAAAGATCTAAGCATACATAGGGCCAGACAAACAGCGGTAAGCGACTTTGTTTTATACTATGTAGTGATAGTGAGTTAAGTACGCTTTTATGACATGTAATTTTGTACTAGAATGACATAACGACTACAGCACTCATAGTACAAAACACAGCTTAGTAATTATGTACTTTATGATCTTCTGTGAGAGGGTGGTACTAACCCAGTTGAACTCGAACGTCGAAATTTAAAATTAATGCGCTTGCGCAGGTTTTAGAATCACAGTGGTGTGACTGTGGCCACTTTTTACTAAGCGACCGAGCGAAGATTAAACAAGTTACTTATTTAGGGTGCACGTGAGGTCGGCTATTGAACTCTATCGCTAATCATAGGTAATTTTTTTTTTTTTTTACTTCGAAATAGGCAAGTATTTGACCACAATCTCACCTGATGGTAAGTGACGATGTGGTAAAAATACTTATACTTATGCGTGACTACTAAACTATTAATATGAGGTGATATACGTTATATGTATATACTAGATGTGCCCGCGACTTCGTCCGCGTGGAATTTAATTGTCAAAGTTTCATACAAACTTTCATCCCCTATTTTATCCCCTTGGGGGTAGAATTAATCAAATTTTTTCTTAGCGGATGCCTACGTCATAACATCTACCGGCATGCCAAATTTCAGCCCGATCCGTCCAGTGGTTTGGGCTGTGCGTTAATAGATCACTATGTCAGTCAGTCAGTCAGTCACCTTTGAGTTATATATATATAGACTTACCTACATGATTGGTTGGCTATAGATTTTTTTACCCTAAAGTGGACGATAATTATTTACTATCTCCTTTGGTCCTGGCACTTTCTTGAGGGCATCTCAGTTATTACTTTAGTAATGCCCCTGGGGCAATAAGCCGCTTGACACTTGGCCGCATTTTGTGCGGGAAGACTTAAAACTATTGTCTATTTCACATACGACGCCCGGTAGTCGCGGCGCTGAAGTCGCATATCGGCAATACAATTTACACTGTGTACAATTTAGTTCCGTATTTTCCCGCAGCACTTCCTATGTGAAATAGACTATAGGAACACCCAATATCGATGTGGATGTTGGCTATAGGTACCGCTCTATAGTAAGCATATATTGCAGACAAATTATGTTTACGGAAAGTACGAAAATAACAAATTTATCTTCCCTTATTTATTCCAATTCCGATTAAATTGTACATTAATATAAAAGACTAGACGCAGGTATCATCGGCTCTCCTTCTTGTCGATGGCATCGGCTCTTTGTACCTCTGCATCGACCTCCAACAGGCTTTGGCGGAGGCGCTATATGTATCCATGTACTCAGTACGCCCTGGGTATTCCGTGAACCAGGTCTGTAGGGCCTGGGGCGATACCCCGGTGTGGACAGGCCCCGGTGGGTTGATGGTCGGTCTAACGACTGGCGGGTTGTCGGTGAAGTGGGTTGGGTCCTTGTAGCAACGGAGCATGCCTAAGCGGTTCGATTCCATTGGTATAGGTGCCGTGGATTGGGCGGCCGCTTTTATTGTTCTGTAGTCAGCTACAGGGAAAGCTGTGGAGAGATTTTATGTATTTATACAAATAAGCACCGGGTACTTATACTTTGGTAAAATACATCCCCAAAATGTATATAATGTAGAATGTATTTGCAGTGCAGTGGTATTCAAAATCACTTGTGTTCTGCAAAATGCCTGGGTAAAGCCGAACAGTAAATTGGGATGTGTGTGTGTGTGTGTCTGAGTATATAATATTTATGAAAACAGTGTCAAGGGAATGCAGGGGTAACTAACTAACTAGGCATACACTACAAATCTGACGTTGGTTAAATACATTAAAAACAGCTGAGCATATTTGGAACATCCTCCTCTGACCAAAATGGGATAGGAATTATGAAAGTCGAAGTGCTTCTGTGGTTGAAAACCCATGATTGCACCTAATTGCTTACAGCGAAGAACTGATATGTGGCAGTTATTGGAAGAGGCCTTTATCTAGCTGTGGACTTCTTCTGGCCGATGACTGGATAGATTTTTACCATGGACTAAGTATTATGGACTTTGATTAGGTACTAACATCTCTTTTTGTATGTAGCTTGGTACATGGTGATCATTTTGCTGTCGAGGTCATCGCACGGGTGGTCTAGGATGTCGTTCGTTACGTCCACCATCTGTGAACGCATTAACCTCTCATTAATTGAGACTAATGCTGGGGAAGTGACGTCATCACTAATTTACGCTGCCTACTTACCTCAAACGCGTCAGTATATGACCAATCCTGTCTGTCGTCAAATTATTGTGTACCTACTTAAGGTGAAGGCGCCTGTCTAGCCCGCGAAGTGCAAATTTTTTGAGTTCTTTTAGAAATTTTTCAAAATCTGACAATAATAAAAGACAAATTTTGTAATTCGCGAAAAAGACCGTGTGCAGTGCATTTATTAATACATTTATTTTACTCTAAATATTATCACGGTGGATATGATACTAGTAAATCACTAAAAATACAAAAATTGCCACATTATCTGGATAGCTGTCGTTCTTGAAATGTTTTAGTTTTAGAACTTCGCGGGCTAGATGGGCGCTTTAGCCTTAATTAAATTTGTAACAACTGAATTACTCACTTGTCTTCCTCACACGTCATAGGAATGAGAAAAAGATAACTACCTAGTCTAGTTCTAGTTTCTGTGGAAACAGAATCAGCACCATGATAATAAGGTTTTATTTCAATAATCCACTGTATTTTGGTATGTATATGCAGCAGGAAATCCCTACATTTCTCGAAAGACTCCCAAGTTTCAGTTTGAAGTTATTTATTAACAACACAATAATTGTAGGCGCTTAGATCCTTTTTGATGAACTATTAAAGACAGTTCTCCGAAGGGAGTTAATTATGTTGATACATAGACTAAACTAAACTAAATGACATCCTGATAGTTTTAAAATTAGCAAGGGTTCAATATTTTTGCCTCAAATTCACATACAGTTTCGTCGTAATGTAGACAACATAAATTAATTCAGTCGTACAAATAACCATGATCAATACTAACGAAACATTGTTGCAACAATAAGCATGTTGTCCCTTATGTCATGCCGTCAAAAAATAGAGACAGCAACATGTTTTGGTATGAATGATACAACCGAGGGGTAATACTCACTTGTCTCCTCAAGACCTCATAATCCTGGCACAGTTTCTGTTCTTTCTCCAACAGTTGTTTGTATTGCTCCACTCTTGGCGAGTAGGAGTGGGCATCGCAGTGGCAGTAAGGCGCCACGGGGGCCAGCCGGACCGTCGGAGCCGCGTCTGGACTCGGCGGCTCGCATGGCCTGGATAAAATAATTGACTAGCAATTTTTGCAACGGCCTGGACAAAAGGGCCAGTAAGTACCTAATATTTGCGATGACCTCGACAAAATGGTGGACCAGTAATCTTTGTCGGGGCTTGGACAAAATAACAGAACAGTAGGTAATCATTGCTAAACTATCACCAACTAGCTGTGCCCCGCGACTTCACCCGCGTAGTATTTTAACTTAGCAAAAATTTCGGGATTATCGGGTTAAAAAGTATCCTATATTTCAATCCCGGTTATAATCTATCTGTGTTCCAATTTCATCCAAATCCGTTCAGTAGTTTTTGCGTGAAGGAGTAACAAACATACATACACCCATACTCACAAACTTTCGCATTTATAATATTAGTAGGATGCTCCAATCTATAAGTACTCTAGGGTAGAGATGATTAGAAAGGACAATGGATTTGTGTCGCGGTGAACTGGTGTGTGTGGTCCTGGGAAGTGGAGACAAAAAGGACTTGAGGAGGTCTGTGTTTCTGCATAGGTCCTAAGTAAACTTATCTCTATTTTAGAATTAGTGATCAAAATGGAGGCGTCATCTTGTTTTATAGAACACTAGCTGTACCCTGAGCGCGTTGCTACGCTGTCAAAGATTGATCGTACCAACTCAGAAACCTTTGTAGGCTCATGCACAACACTGCTGAAGATCATGACATGATCAAATGCATAGTTTACGATTCTATAAATGACATACAGACAAACATTCATTTATATATATATATATAAATATTGTTATATACGTACTTTCCGACTATAGGCTTCGGAAACGGCCATTGAAAATCGTTAGACGTTGTGCTTTTGAAATCCATTTCAAAGTAATGCTACAAAGAAAAATGTACAAAATTAGTTATTACGGACTAAAATCGGACAAACTACAATTAAAAGTAGGTATTACCTTAGCTTATTACGTTAATATTTTTTAGATTTATTATTATAATTTTTGCGAATTGACACCCTACATAATTTAATATTGCTTTTGAAGCCAAAAATTTGATTTGTAACAGTATTTCTTCAATGAGGGAAGATAAAAACATTTTTGATGTTTTGTGTCTTTTTTTACTTTTATTAGTGGCCTATCTAAGCCTGCCATTTTTGACATAGATTTCTATGAAAATAATAGCCGTTCATTATTTATTACTCTGGTAATACCAGTAAAACTGAGAAAATTGAAAGCCATGCACATTGTGGCAACATCTCCCTCCCACTTTGAGTAAACATCGCTTACCTGCCAAAATTACGAATTCTTTGTTTACATTTTAAATTAGTAGCCTAATATAATAGTTGTCACTACTAAAAATAGATATTCAATTGTGGGTACAATTATAGCTTATTTTACTCTATTTTTGTAGCTGCCATTAATATTATTTTGTTAATAAAACGTTTTGTTAGGTTTGTTTACATTCATTTCCATTGCATTCTGTACTTGACGTTTAGAATATTTCGATACCTCCCACGTAAGTTGTTGTATCCCCAAAACCGTAATTTTACAGGAGAGCATTTTAAAGATTCAAATTGCACTAAAAACTGCATTTATTATTGTATCTTTGTGAAATTTGGTTTATAAGTTTAATTTATAGTATTCTTGACTTTGTTGAAAGATAATTTAAAAAAATATGAATATTTTATGAGATATTGTTCATACAACATTTCACTGCGGAGTACAAGCTGCGCCAGTTGTTGTATGTCATACTTACAACATTTTACTGCGGAGTACAGGCTGCGCCAGTTGTTGTATGTCATAATTACAACATTTTACGGCGGAGTAAAGGCTGCGCCAGTTGTTGTATATCATACTTACAACAATATACCGCGAAGTTTAAATTTCGTCAGTTGTTGTATGTGACAATAACAATATAAATCTGTCAAAAATTTGATTGTGTATTATTGCACGTGAACAAATTATAGGTAAAGAAAATAAATATAAATTATGATCTAGGATAAATGTCTTTATTTTTATAATAGGACATATTTAAAAATGATATTTTTTTTAATTGAATTTATAATAAAAACAGTAATGTCTTCCATTACTCTGTAATAAAAATAATTCAAATATAATCATAAGAATTAACATGATGAAACATAAAATAAAAAATATGTTTTTCTTAATAATTTATTTGAGATCAAATTAAAATGAAGATAACTATAAATCAGGTAACCATTTGTAATTATCAGCAGTGTAGCCTTAAATCAGTAAAAACGAAACAAATAAAAAAGACGCATAATTAAAATAAACATAATTAAGGTAATAAGGAAAATACTAATTTACCTCCTAATTAATTCTGAATCAGAAATAATCATCATTATGAGAGCCAGCAACAAAAGATAGACTCCTGAAAAAGTCGTGATTAATTCCACTGTGGCAGAGTTTGCCTTTGTTAAGCGAAGATGGTTGGAATAGAGAGGGTATAGCTCTGCCATACTATTTCTGGGACATCTTCGGGTATTGGTATTAATGGTAATAGCATTATTGTTTGCGAAACGATATAATTACTTTTATTTTGAATATCGACAGACTGACACCAACTGTATCGTCCCAAACTAAGCAATTCTTGTACTATAGGTACAGTACAATGGACTGGGAGCTATCCCAGTGACACCCAGACCAGAAAATTATGAAAAGGCCATTTCCGATTTTTTCCCCGACGGGAGTCGAACCCGCAACCACCATGTGCAGTGAGTGAGACGAGCGGCCTGCGTTCGAACCACTGCAGTCGTAAATTTTAAAAGGATTTTCGGCACATACTCGCTCTCGTTGGTCCATTTAACTACGTCTCCACTTATATTTTTCGACCAATTACCTTATTGGGACTAGTCCCGCCACACACTCCCACCACTGTAACTCCTGTAAGCCCGGATCGACAATGGTGACCAATAATGACGTCGAGATTTGGCCCGCCACGAGTCACGGGGAAAAGTTAAATTGTCTTGGAACCCGAATGAATTTAATCGAAAGAAATAATAGGAGGAGTTGGAAGAAAAAAAATCCACTTCCCTCCGGTGCAAAGCAGGAGAATAAAATAGCTGGTATGGGCTGATTGCCATAGAAACAAGTCTGTTACAGCTGATTGAAGACCAGTTGTAAGCCATCACGGATCGTAATATGGCTAATTGGACCTACACTCGTGAGCTGATTATACTTGATTCCAATAAGAGGTAAGGCAAAAGCGCTTGAACGCACGGAAATTGTCCCTGGTTTCCACAAGGTCTGTGTAATTAACTGCTACATATGTCACTTGCAGGCTATTTAGCATAGTAGTCCGTTTGCTGTGCCAGAGACTGCACTCCCACAAGATGTGATGTGCAGAATGTTCACGATTGTTTTGCGGCGTCGAACATTGACAGAAACGGGAAGGAACCAATTTGAAGTAGCCCTTAGTTATTGTATCCCATCTGGATTGCCATTCGGTCAGAAGATCTTCGTAAACGACAAATATCGGACTAAATAATCTAGAGATTTAAGAGCGGTCTCGCGCTTTAAGGAACTCGGTGTTCATGCTCTCTCGAGTAGAAGATTACGTCGAATTACGCCCGTTCAAAAATTATTTTTAGTTATAAAAATCACTATGCTTAATTTCTATGACATTATAATAGTCTTCCATCCTGTTTAGCTCGTCTAACCAAGGTAAACCATTCCAAAGGTGTATAAATAAGTTTATTTTTAGATGAACGTTCTATGAACGCGTGAAAGCTGTCACCCTCTGCTTGTACCTCTGTACCTTTTTCGAGAAAGGTATGTTTATAGTTATGTTAAGTTTGTGAGCAATATACACATAAAACGCAAACACAATGCGATTGCGGTTCTGACCGGCACAATTATCAGACCAGAATCTAAATTCGGTCGATGACAATTCAAGTAATTAGGGGTAGTAGGTAAGAAGTAGACGTATTAACGTTGTGCAAAGATAGTGGCACTGACTCCGAATGAAATAAATTACAAGTTCCCTGGTTATTTCTAGCTTTTTAGTGCACCCAAGTTATTTGATGTCGGTTTATTTTTTTTATTTAAAATTTCATATATTAAGCAAAGCTTTTTAAGACCCAATTTTAGAACTTACTTTCGACATACAACATTGAATTGGAGTAAAAAAAAGTAATAGCAACGTAAAATATAGTATGTCACCATACAACAAACTTTTGAATAACAACTCCCGAAGTAAAATGTAGTATTTATTACATACAACAATTATTTTTATTTAAATGTAAACGTATAATGGTACATGTATTACATACAACAATTTTCATGAACGCTTATCGACGTATACTGTTGTAAGTAATCTATACAACATTTCAGGTCAGTTGAAAGTCCGGCGTAGTCTGTTTTATGTGACCAATACGACAAGCGAGCGCGCGGTTCCCGCTCTCCCGCACCCCGCGTATACCATTGCAAAGGTATATACAACGTTGTAGCCCGTTCTCGTTCAAAAGTTACAACAATATACGTCTAGAAAATCCTTGAAAAAGTCGTGTTTTCATTATTTTTTCACTTTGAATGCATTCATTAATGCAAATTAGGATAGTTTTCAGTAAAAACGCAAAACGGTATTTTTGTGGCATACAACAACTTACGTGGGAGGTATCGATTTCATGTAGATGGAATATAAATCTAGGGAGAAAATTATAATTTATATGGTAACTTCCCCGTTATATTTTCCTTTTTTCCCACTGCCAACATTGTTGTTTTGTTGTCAGTGTCATCGAAATCAAATCAGCTGTGTATCACACACAGAGAACATGTAACATAAATAAATGTGCGTATTAAAATTACTCGTGTGAAAATGTCCACTGAGACAACTGATAAAAAATTAACTCAATGTTTATGATAAATTCACGGCGGAAGAGACATGGCGCGCCGGAGGAGCAGCGGTATCACGAGCCTGGGGTTTAACCAGGATCAAGGTTTGTGGTGCTTCCTAGTTCGTCAACCTGAGTTCTTTGTTCTCAGGTGGTGTGTGTATACATTATTTAGATGACCTAAGTGTAGAGTAGAGTGGTTCTGTGGTGTAATGGAATGTTTGAATGCTTCGCAGCGGGGCACAGGCTGTCGCTCCGCCCCGCTGTGCTCACGCTACCTCCACTCCACACTCCACGTGTTGTTTATATTTATAGTGCGCGCCCACGCGCAGTTTCCATTCTCCGCGTTTCGGCCGCTATTGTTTTGGGCGTTGGTTATGTTTGCCTTCGTACTTGCACGTACTTGTAATTTAAAACGCAATTTTCGTCAAATTCTGCGCAAATATATCTTTTGTTATAAACATCTGTTATTTGTATAGGAAACCATGTTTGATAGTAAACAATAATAATATATTTTAATACAACAACTGATTGTATACTTACTGCCGTATTGTAAAGATCGTTTAGCAACAATGATATAAAGAATATCTAGGAAGTCAATAGATGATTTGTTTGTTCTGTAAATTACATAGCCTTGATACAGTTTCAACAAAAGACTTCAATTTGTTGATTTTTACATTTCAGTTTTACATGATGATCATTGTTACTCATCCTTTATATTAAACTATCTCATTAAAACCAAGGTTTTAATCCTATCTTTATTTATATTTTTTATCAGGTAAGTAGTTATTCAGAAAGTAGATTATTATTATTATATTTATGATAAGATTCACTAATATTTATTTTACAATTTGAATCACTCTTCATCTACAGTTTTTTTATAATTGAATTTCCTTTTGTTTACTTCTAATACCTAAGTGATACTGGCATATCTTTGTAAGTATAAAAATTCATGATAATAAAACATTGCAGGCTGCTTCACGTGCTGCCTGAAAACCGGCCTGCGTGTCTACAATGTGGAGCCACTCGTGGAGAAAGCACATTACAGTAAGTTATTTTATCATACTAACATTGTGAATATCCAATATTTGATATCTACTGCCTTATACTTACCATCATATCATATTAATAGGTACTATTCGTTCTTACAAACAAAAAATCATTGATTCTCAGAGTGACAAAATAAGTTTGAGAGCCTCTGGACTTAACAATACAGATGATAATTTCCATTCTCAACAGCTTATAGTTTGTACAAAAATGAATCGACTTCAATGGAACAGTTAATTATAGGTGCTCTTCTACCTACGTTGCCTTACACCGTCTTTGACCTTCTGTCATTGATTCTTGCCCTATTACATAGGTCCCTACCGATACCTAATATTATTTGTGACGATATTTCATTCATTTAAATTAAGTAGGTACCTTCATTAGTTATCTGTACAGAGGTACACACTAACTCGGAGACTAAGTTTAGTGATAAAAAGTTTATTTATGTAAAAGAAATCGTTATCTGACTTACCTGAAATTGGTAAAGAATCTCATTTAAATTTTTTATTCATTACAAATAACAATATTTGCAGTTCCAATTTCATAAGAATCTTTCAAGGAGTGTGAATGAACTTCTATATTTAGATCCATGATTGAAATCGAATCTGAGTTTGAACACAGTCCAAGCGGGAATGATTTATTTTCGTTAATGACTTTACGGATGCATTTTTATCTATTCCCTCAAGTGCAGCAGTATCTATTAGTTATTTACAGATATCGCATTTCGCCCTTGGGCATCCCTAAGACGAATCTTCCACAAAGGATCCGTATGGCAAAATCCAAATAAATCCCACAGGATCCGTGTGCAAAAATCCAAATGAATCCCACAAAGGATTTGTGTGGCAAAATCCAAATAAATTCCACAAAGGATTTGTGTGGCAAAATCCAAATAAATTCCACAGGATCCGTGTGGAAAAATCCAAATGAATGCCACAAAGGATCCGTGTGGCAAAATCCAAATGAATCTCACAAAAGATCCGTGTGGCAAAATCCAAATGAATCCCACAGAGTATCCGTGTGGAAAAATCCAAATAAATCCCACAGAGTATCCGTGTGGAAAAATCCAACTAAATCCCATAGAGGATCCATGTGGCAAAATCCAAGTTATTCCCGTTGAGAGTGTCTGAAATACCAAGAACATTTATAAACTAAGCGACATACCACAACGCGTTTTTTTCTACAATTACATTTCACTACCGACAGGCTGTATTGATACAATAAATCAAACATTGAATAGGTACATTAGCACGTTATTTTTACCTTATAATGCGTAGGTATTGTAGCATCGGTTGCTAACAGCACCACATAGGTGAAGAATCGTTCGCAACGTGCAAAGAATTAAATACTACCGACGTTTGGTTCGCACACACCTAATAGTAAGGTCATTGAATAATTATAAACAATGCGGACATGACAAAGTACACGGTTCAAGATTGGCGTGGATTCACCAATGAATACGCAAACATGATGTAGGTACACATAACTTTACATAACTTTAAGCGGATATTGTTTGGATACGTTTTTCACACTATACGACCCATATTCAAATTGGCAACGCTTCCAATTTTTAGGCATAGAATAAGTAACAAAACGACCAGTGGCCCAACTACTAGGTGAAACAGAAAGGGTAAGTATACTATTTCTTTTGCAACTTTACTTTGTAAATCTAAAACTATCGGCTTCGTGGGACAGTTGAAGTAAGTACCAAAGGTTTTGTAGACTTATGAAATCTGTCAACAGCTCTATCCCTATAACACCTTCTGTTTTCAAGTTTCCTCCAAAGTTGATAGTTTAAGAATTACAAAGTTAAGGTTTGAAAAAAGGTTATACCCTTTCTGTTTCAACCCGTATAAGCAGGTACGGACTAGCAGTCTTGGCCGCCCTAGGCCGTGTAGTTACCAGCCGCCCCTCAACCGCTTCTCAGCTCATAGTTTATTGAAACGTATAATAAATGTATTTACTTCTTTGCCAACTTTTGATCTTCTCAGTGGAAGCAGCATTCATGAACCGGTGGTAGATTCTGACTATTCATAAATGCTTTGTTGGCTTACGTGAATAAAAACAATTTTGATTTTAGTTTGAGTTTTATCAAAATCTTACCCTTAATATCCGGGCTTGCTAGGCCTGGGTCTAGTCGGTCTTAAGGAAATACGCCACTGACTTAGGCATAGCGGTTAACTGAGTAGGTTCCCGCGGTAGTGGAGCGGTCCGGGAAGGGTGGGCCCTCCCGCACCGCTCATCCTCATTATCCCCTCCCCCCCAGGCAAAGAGGAGCTCGGTGAGGTGTCGCTATGCGAGATGGTGTTCCGCACCAACTGGCTGCTCGTGGTGAAGGCGCGCCGCCCCTGCAGCCTCATGCTGCTCGACGACCAGCAGCGCGCCTTCCGCGCTGAGGTGCTGTTCAAGTCTCCGATACGAGCGCTCAAGGCCAGGAGAGACAAGTGAGTTTATCCTTCTGGCACCCTTTACTCAGTCTCGAATGACGTCACTTGAGCTAGTATTTTTTATAGTGAATGTAGTAAAAGTGAACTCGTATTTTTTTTTAGGTTCATAAGGCCCGTATTTATAAATCAATCTCAAGTCTGAGAGCGATCTATAAGTACGCTTTTGACATGTAACTTTGTACTGGAATGACATTTCCAAGATCGCTCTCACACTTGAGATTGATTTATTAATACGGGCCGTAATGTGTGTGAGTGTGGGCAAGTGGAATATGATGGTGGATAGTGGTGACAAAATATGATCTTTTCGGGTTCCCCAAAACTTGTAAGTAAAGACTCCGCCACTCAGTCGTTTATTTTTTTTAGGCCGGGGGAGGGGTGGAGGGGGCTTATAAATTGTCATTTAACACTGGCATTGTTATTTTGCAAATTGTCACTTAATTGATAGGGTTTTGGAGTATATTAAGTCCAGTCAAACGCCTTCGTAAGAGGGAAGAGTAGGAAATCTGTGCTGGGCATTGCTCGCACGTTGCAGACGGGAAAAGAGGGGGGGGGAGATGGGCTTCCGGCTCCTGATGTGTGACCGCTATTACAATTCGAGATTCAACAAAAGGCATTGCAGCAAAGCAATCAGTCGTGGGTATAAGAAACGTGACCGCCACAGCTGGGTTTAAATAACTTGTAACGTATTAAATGCCACTGTACGATAAGATAGCGGCAACCTTCACCGAATAACCTAATAAATTGTAAAAATATTGTAACCAATGTCGGTCGTTATAATTTAACATTTCATAATAAGTACCGACTTATATTTTATCTACTTCTACTCCTACTTGTTATTTCAAGAAATAGGTACTTGTTGGGCACAGACCATTAAGGCCTAGACGCTGCATAGCCGGGCACCTCGCACGCCTATGACCGCACCTGAATATTGATTGGTCCATTCACGGTTCTACCTTGAACGGATCAATCAAAATTTGCCGTCATCCCTGATACTCTTCAAACTTTTGACGATTGCATTCTCATACAATAGGTAGTGGACGTAAGCGGTGTCTTGTGTTATTGGTCTGTGTTGTTGGCTTTTGGACATAAATCAGACAACATTGAGGTTGTTCACAAAAGTGTTGTAGTGTATTTTATTTAACATAGGAAAAAAAATGACAGAGCGAGTATAATGAAAATGGATAGATGACAAGGCAGAACGAACCAAAGATGAAGAAAAATATTTTTTAGAAAAACCAATCGCGCTGTTGTTTTTTTAGGTATTAAGGTGAAGAATGTGTATGAAAGGGGCAGTGCCAGGGTAGCGCCAATAACAGATAAAGTAAGAGATAGGAGGTTGGAATGGTTTGGACACGTGATGAGAAGGGATGAGAAGCATGTGGCTAAAAGAGTGAGCAATATGAATGTGGATGGATACAGTGCGAGAAGAAGGCCCAAGAAAAGGTGGATGGATTGTATCGAGAGTGATATGAACGAGGTTGGAGTGGATGTGAGTATGACAGGAAAGCGCGATGAATGGAAGGAAAATACATACTGCGCCGACACCAGATAATGGGAAAAGACAGATGATGATGAATATTGTACTTTATTAAGCTACATTAAAATCTATTATGCTTCAACACTTCTGTAGTGTAGGCAGAAAAACGAGCCGAAGGAGATATTACCCGATGGGACATGTGTCTCTTCTCACTCGTAGGTGCCATGACTAAATGGACCTTGTTTTGAAAAAGGGAACCAACCCGCACACACTTCTGCAAACTGAAACCAACCTAGAAAAACTAACACAAAGGTTGGTTTTCGCCTGCAGCAGTGCATGTGGGTTCATTCCATTCTGCAAAACGGTGTCCAAATGTCTCCACATCTTCGTCTCCCATATCCAGGGTGGCGGTAGTGCTATCATCCAGCATCCAAGTCCTCGCGCTGCCGTCCCTAGCGCGGGTGGCCCTGGTCCGCACACCAGCGTCGTCGCGGCCGCTCGTGGCGCTGGCCAGCGAGCCCGCCGCGCCGCACCTGCTGGCGGCGCCCGCGCATCGACGCGGATCACTGCAGCTGTTGGTGAGTACCAAAGAGAGACATCTAAGTATACAAAGATTTAAAAAAATTAGTGTCTATTTGTAATATCAAAATAACAGCTTACGATAACATATTTAACACAAAAAAAAAAATTGTCATTCTGTCTGTATCTCCGAAACGGCCGGACCGATTTTGACGGGAGTCACCCTGGCAGCTAGCTGATTTGTAATTATTAACTATAAAAGTAACTGGCGATTAAAAAAATATATATAACAAAATGTAAAAAGAAAGCCCGCTGAGTCTTGCCGGATCTTCGCAGTTGAGGTCGCGTTCCGATACGGTTGTAGATATAATGTAACATTGACAATAAAATTTTAATTTGAACCGATTTTAATTTGAATTTGAAAATGTACTACACAACTAATACAAACCTCATCGTTATTAAAGGATGTGACGCGAGCGGTGAAGGGCGCCCACTCGTCGTCCCCCGCGGTGATGGGGTGCCACCAGAGCGAGCTGGTGTGCCTGAGCCTGTCGGCGGGCGGCGGCAAGCTGGCCACCGCCTCCGAGCGCGGCACCATCATCCGCGTGTGGGACACCGCCTCCAAGCACATGCTGCACGAGCTGCGCCGGGGCTCCGACTACGCCAGCGTGTACTGGTGAGTCAACTGCTTCTTCCTTCACCACCTATACCTATACCCTATTCCTGGCCCAGCTGGCTGTATAGCCAGCAGAGCCACAGGCTTGGGGTCTTAGGGGACGCCGCCCCAAACGCTGGTCGCGAGTGACGCTGCAAAAGACCTAGTATTACGGCCCAGAGGCGCCAGGGTATTGAATGCACCATAAATCGATGTAAAAGTTGCGTCAGTTCAATCTAGGAGTGAGATGACCACAAAAATACTTACTCGAGTTAAGAATTCAAACTTTTTGTAATCAATTATGTATTAGCGAATACGGGATGATCTAAGGTGACATAGGCAGTGATAATATTGACGTCTATGCCTTACTCTGCTTATGGTATGCATTTTTTTTATAAAATTAAGTAAAAAGAAAAATTACAGCAAAAAAAAAAGGCGATTATATTATTTATTTGTGGAAAGTAGTGAGTCTTAAATTTCTGTTGACGTGTATCATCTATCGTATCGTATTGTCGTTGTGGGGCAGCATCAACTTCAACCAGTCCGGCTCGCTGGTGTGCTGCGTGTCGGACAAGGGCACGGTGCACGTGTGGGCGGCGCGGGGGGCGGGCGCGCGCCGCGCCGCCGCGCCCGCGCAGTCCGACACGCGCGCGCTCTGCGCCTTCACCGACGACGACACCGCTGTCGGTCAGTACTCACGCATAACACCCCCACACAACCCTTACACAAATTAAAAGTCCAAGCGTTTATTTTGTTAAGGCCTACGGGAGAACTTTATTTTTTTTTCACATCAAACAACAGAGCATTAACATTATACTATTATTATATCATTACTTACAAATTGACATAAATATAAATATCGCCAGACGAACACACCAACTGTATGGTCCCAAACTTAGCAACGCTTGTACTATGGGTACCGTACAATGGACTGGGGGCGATCCCAGTGACACCCAAATCAGGGCAGATTACGAAAAGGCCATTTCCGAAATTTACCCTGACGGGAATCGAACCCGCAACCACCCGGTGTAGTGAGCCGAGCGGCCTACGCTTGAACCACTGCACCCAGCGGTCGTCATTGTTACATTTTTTTTTTATAACTACAACGGAATCGGATGGCGACCTCGACTGAGAAGATACGGCAAGAAACTCAGCGGACTTGTCTATTTACATTTTGTAATATTATTATTTTTATTTTAATCGCCAGTTGCTTATATGACTTACTAGCGGCCCGCCCCGGCTTCGCAAGGGTATATTACGGTTACATTATTGGAGTCTTAGTAAGGATCCCAATATTTTTTAAAAATAATATAGCTCATGTTACCCGGTTATAGTGTAGCTTCCCAACAGTGAAATAATTTTACATATCGGTTCAGTAGTTTCGGAGCCTATTCAATGCAAACAAACAATCAAATCTTTCCTCTTTATAATAGATAGACAAACACACGCCCCCACCCCACACACGTACGCACCCCTTCATCATCTGCCTTTACATTTCCCAATATCACACACTCCCACCACTGTTACCCCTGTAAGCCAAGATCGACAATGTTGTCCAAGGATGACGACGCCAAAGTTTGACCCTTGACGGGTCCCGGGGAAAAGCTAAATATATTATCTTGGGACCCGCACTAATTTAATCGAAAGAAATACTGACACACACAAATTTGTTTTTTTATAGGTATGAAAAATAGATGTTGACCGATTCTCAGACCTACCCGATATGCACACAAAATTTCATGAAAATCGGTCGAGCCATTTCGGAGGAGTTTGGCAACAAACACCGCGACACGAGAATTTTATATAGTAGATTTAAGGAATTTGATATCATTATAATATAATCATCTTGTTTTCAGTGATATGCGAGGACGGTACTTTCCATAAATTCACATTTGCAGCCGAAGGTAACTGTCATCGCAGCGACTTTGAATACTTCTTACAGGTATGTAAATCCCCAAAGTACATTATAAAGTAATCCAATATCCGTGATATCTGTACCTACAGAAATATTGAAAACAAATCATACAAATCATGTATTTTTTATAAATAACCATGTCGGCAAACAAGCGTACCACCCGCCCGATGTGAAGCAGTTTAAAGCGTTTTTTTTGTTTAGCCCTATTGGGGCACTTACAAATTGACAATTTTAATTTTTTTTCTTATATCTAAAACCGGATCGGAACGCGACCTCGACTGAGAAGATCCGGCAAGACACTCAGTGGGCTTGTCTTTTAACATTTTGTAATTATTATTTTTTTATCGCCAGTTGCTTATACGAGTATAGTTAATAATTACAAAGATATTAATATAAATATAATAGCTCCAGTGTGTTGCCTTTTGAGATGACATAAGTAACTCGGACTAGTACGGCAAGACAAGTTACCATCGCCTATACGATACCGACTTTAAGGCTGAAGCGCCCATCTAGCCCGCGAAGTTCATATTTTTTGAGTTCTCTTAGAATTTTTCAAAATCTGACAATAAATAAAGACAAATTTTGTAATTCGCGAAAAAGACCGTGTGCAGTGCATTTATTAATATATCCAACTTACTCTAAAACATTTCAAGAACGACAGCTATCCAGATAATCTGGCAATTTTTGTATATTTAGTGATTTACTAGTATCATATCCACCGTGATAATATTTAGAGTAAAATAAATGTATTAATAAACGCACTGTATACTGTGTTTGTCGCAAATCACAATGTTGTGTGTAAATGTTTTCAGATTTTGGATAAACTATAAAAATACTCGAAAATTTTGAATTTCGCGGGCTCGACAGGCGCCTTCACCTTAAAGGGAGTGGGATAGAGGGAAGGGAACGGAGGAATGGGTTTGTTTAACCACAAATATGTATGCTACGTAGTATACCTACAATTTCATAATGTTTTTAACATTTTCAGGTGGGCGACGACGACGATTTTTTGCAATGATGATCTTATATTAAATTGACTATTCAATATGGCTACTATAAGTGGTAACACAGTGAAAAGTGGTGATAACACTTCCAAATACGTTACGATTGAAGTACTACCTAAATATACATATTTTTGAACTACTTATAATATTTTGTGGATGAAAAGTACGAGCGATTAGCGACCATAGCGCTCAAGCAACAAAAATAATTATTATATTTTCGTACGAAAACAAAAATTAATGTAGAAGCGAATGTACCACGCTTGGACTGTATCCATTACGGTTTCTGAATTTCGTAATAGGTAATTTTATATGAAGTACTTTAAAATTTATGTAAATTATAACATATCGGTTTTAGTACTAAAGTTATAAAAAAATATTAATATTTATAAAAATATTATAAAAACTTACGCAATATATATTTATAATTTCCTTAATAACTTTAGTACGGAAAACCAATTTATTGTTTAGACATAGAGTTTAAATTCCCCTGTTATATATGTTTTACCCGCAGGGAGCCGTTACAGTACCCCGGCACTTAATTGTTATAATAAGCCAACGTCACAAGATCAACGATAAAAATGTTAAGGATACGTGAATTGGTTTTAATTATCGTCAAAACAAAGGCAAATATATCATAGTACCTATAGTTAATTCATTTCACGAAGATGCGTGAGTTATTGAAAATTGACCCATATGTCAGTGTCATAAGAGTCACAGCACGCATCTTCGTGAAATGAACTAATGAAGTTAGGTACATATGATAACATTAGTGTACACAAACTGAACTTAACTAATGCGTATTGTCATCCATCTCAAAGTCGTAGTGTATGAGCAAGATGAAAATATTTTCGGATGTTGTGTTAGCATAACTTAGTTCACTCTTTTTGTAAATACTTCAGCAACATGTTGCCATAACGAAAATTAAAGTTTTTATTATATAACTCTTATTTTATTGGTTATAAAGGTCAGAATGATTTGTCATCTCAAGACTTCATAAATCAATTTATCTACCTACATCTTGTTATAATCAAAAACAATTCACGATCCTTAGATTTATTAAGTAAATAGATTTTAATATATTAAATAGGACTTTCATAATAATAATATATTATTGCGTTAAATTTTAGTTAGTTACAAATCAAGTCGTGTGAACGGTAAAAGACATGAAGGCACTAAATTGCATTTTTTTATGTTTTAGGATTGTAATAGAATTGTTTTGTTGGTCGGCGGAACACTGTATAAACCGTTATTATACATTTTAGTGTGTGTATAATATATTCCAAGTATATATTGCAAATTTCCAGAAATTCCATTTAAGGTTTGGTGTTTGGTAGTAATTTCCTTATTTTTCAAAATTTTACATAGATACCTAAATAAGATCTTATGTATTCATAAATAAATATTATATGTACTAATTAAATTCACATAAAGTTGCACAGTAAGTATGCTAGATTGGAAACAGGTTAGGTTATGTAAAATTAAAACATAGACTTTTCAGTGATAAGTGAAAATAGTGCTACTATAGCTATATTGTAACCTTGGAAAATTCCAATGTAAATATGTGATGTGGCGTTATATAATTATATCACCATCTTGTATCTGTTCAATATGTTTTAGAAACTACCATATAACAGGAAATGGTTGAATGTATATCTTATAATGGATATGTTTTCATTATTTCCATGTATCCCTATTTTTTCGTCTTATGTGTTCACAATTTCCTATACTTAGTTATTTATAAACTGCAATATATTTCGTTACTATGTAGTCTGAGTGCACATACCAATAATAATAATTGTTATATAAAATCAATTTTTAGGATCATTTTACTCACACAATCCTCATGTGTTACGGCTCAAAAATTTAAATTGTACCTTTGCATTTGCTCATTTTATTATTGGGACAATTTGTGAAAAATATTGATACTTGTTTGTCCCTTAATTTTGTAACTGTGTCACCTTGATATATTATATATTAATCAATCACTCGCATGAAATAAAACATGTCAACCCAATGTAAAATTATCATGTAAAGACATATGTATAAATGATTATGTAAATATGTATTTTTAATAGTCGCATATTAGTTTTTGTACATTAGAGAAATAACGATACTTGTCTCAGCTTAGAACTTATTTAATCGCTTTAGTAATAATGTTTTGAAGCGACAAATTGAGCACATTCGGACACTGTAAATATGGAGTTTCAGAATAATGATTTATTTTTTTATGAAAATGTAAAAATGATGAACTCCACTGTTTTGTATGAAAGCTTGAGTGGTATTGAAGTGCCCATGGAGCTATTTGGAATATTAACATTAAAATTTTCTTTCATATATTATTTATTTTATTTACTACCTCATCTTTGTGAACCTTACCCCTTTTTCCCGTGCAGGTACAATGAATTAAAACAACATCAACAGTTCATTTCAATTATATTCTATCACCTAGTAAAACTATATTTTGTACACTTCACTTGCTATCTGGCTTCTTTCTATCAAATGGATCGGTCCATACTTTCATGTCTGAAAATAAAATTTATCAAAATATTAGGTACATACCTACGCATCTGATTTAAAAACTGAGATAACTGTTTGCTTAAGTTATTAATTATTAATAAATCAATCTCAAGTCTGAGAGTGGTCTTCAGTACCCTTGAGACATCTCTTTTGTACTGGTGTGTACATAAGAATGACATCTGATTTATTAATACCAGCCTAAAATAGGTAGAGGTGGAAATATGAAAACCTGGTTTGGCAGACATCAATCTTGGAGTCTTCAAAGAACACACAGTTTATAAATTGATCCATAAAAAGACAGTGTCATGCAACAACAAATAAAAAAAACTGTTAGTCTAGTTTCTGTAGATACCTATATGCTGTCTGGGCTGATAAAAACTGCTTAATTTCGTTTACTTACTTCCTGGTTGAATATCCTCTTGTCTGATATTCTTCCTAGCCTCTTTTTGGATCTGTTCTGAGAAATAAAAACACCAGGACTTAAGTACTAAAATATAAATTAATTTAAGAGTATGTCTATGTACTGGTTATACTAGCTCTTAGGTATAATATTTATGTCATGGAATGGACAACCAATGGAGAAAGGCTAATGCTTGCTGTTCACACACACGCCAATTAATACTTATGTAATGATTTTTTTATGATCTGGATTATTATGGATTACTATATATTATAATTATTCCAGTAACTGTAATACTGGGCTTCCAAAATCCCTGCAAAATCCACCTATAGTAAACATTGGAAATAAAAACCATCACATGTATTGTAAAAGCAAATAGTTTTACACTAATTGATAAGGACTACAAAGATAAATTATAAAAAAAACACCCTTTATTAATATATTGTTCTGTCTAGGCCTATGCTTGAGTTTCTGGGTGGAAATTATTGGAATACTAGGCAGTTTCCGGAAGAAAGTATTCGTATTAGATTTAGAAGTGTAAGTAGGCATATCATCTGCGAAATAGACCCGCGATGGAATGCCTGAATGGGTTGAAAAACAAACCCTCTCCCCCAATGGGACCTTATGCTTAGTATAATAATTACGGTCATGTTATATTTATATTTGTTGTAAGTATTTAGTTTCAATAAAAGTAGTAAATAGCACTCACTATATTCTGAAGGGTCCATCATTGGACTGATAATAATAGGGTAAAGAGCAACTCCTATGAATCCAACAAACCCAGTGATAAATGCAGTATACCGCCATCCCTTAAAATATGCCATATTTATATAATTAACCTTAAGTTACTGTTGTTTTACGCAATTTTTTATCTCTATAAGCATGTTTTTAAATTTTCTTGCTGCTTGATTGACGTCCTTCTCGTGTCATTGTCAAATTATTACGTCAAATCTAAAGCATGTCATTATGCTTGCGCATTGTTATTCGCATTAAGCCGGTATCAGGTAAATAATATAATATTCTTCACTACGGCATTTAGCAGCGTTATTCTACGTCAAGACTCTACGCTACTTATCTAAGGAAGAAAAGTAAATACGTATATCAATTCATTTACTAATCACTTTACGCCCTTGTGGATACAGTAGCCTAATTTACCAGGAATGTTAATTATTTTTATTATATAAAAAGCGCACAAAAAGTTCTAAAAATTTAATTATGTTCTGCGCAATTAACAAGTAAAAAAGTGTAACTTTTCAAGTACCTACTTACCTTCTAAACAACTTGGCTTATAAGCATGCCTTAAGCTACTTAGCTTATAAGCTTGCCTACTTAACTAGGTACAAAAGGCAAATATACATTTACGTAGAATCTATTATTATTATCTTAGGAATAAGCGTAGAATAGATAATATCGATCGAGGTTAATTGACTGATGCTTCTTAATGAATGACTCACAAACGGATACTTAAATACATTAATTATTTCCCTATCTGGGTACAGTAGGTATTACCTAATTAACAATTTTATCAAAATGCTTAGCAAAGTTGTTTTCTGTCGCTTCACCACATTGACCATTGTTCCAACTGCATTGTTTACTAATATTGTTCTGGACTTATATTGTTGTTTCCGCAAAATCGACCGTTAGATAAGAACAGACGCACTGAGATGAAATTTATTGATTTGGGTACATAATAGGTAGGTATTTATACTTCTCTGGCTCGCTTGAACAAGATACTTAAGTACTTACTCTTTACGAAGATGCTTGACCTGTCATAGCATTAGGAAGGTAAGTACCTATATGAAAAAATACCTTCAGATGAGGTCTTAATAGCTTGCATCCATTAGGGATGACGAAAAGGCATTTAGGTATAGGAGTAACAAACGGATGATGCCTAACTTTAGTACCTAACTACCTAAACATTGCTAACTAAGCTACCTATACCGACATAAACAATGTATTGCTATCGAAGAGACCTAAGTAGGTACCTACGAAAGCAGGCATTCGGTGCCTACATTCAGCATTGGGTGATAATGCATTTTAAAATAAGTAACAAAGAAAACTGGTTGTGTATACCTATACCTATTTAATTGTGAGATTAAAAATGGTGAGTAACGTAGTAGGTATCTATTCTGTTAACCTACCAGCTATCTATGACTTTGCTTTCAATGTGCACTTAGGTAGGTATTCTGCCAAGTAGATTTTTATTTTGACCCTTTTGACCATCATACATACCTATTAGTGATGTAACGAATGTTGGATTTTTGACATTCGCGAATGCGAATGCGAATATTTGGCTTCAACATTCGCGAATGCGAATGCGAATGCGAATGTTGACTTTCAAATAAAAAACCCTAAATTGAAAATTAAAAAACTTTAATATACTTCAAAAATTAAAAAAAATAATTAAACGACTTTTTAAATTACAAAACAGCTGATAATTTTCAAACGGTTGCATCGATTTTCGTGAAACATAACTAAGAAAACTCTCGATCAGAACACCTTTCTAAAAAAAAAAAACAAAATTAAAATCGGATCATTTGTTTGGGCGCTACGATGCCACAGACAGACACACAAATACACATGTTAAACTTATAACACGCCTATTTCTCGGAGGTTAATGAAGAGCGCGCAAAATGTTAGACTCGGATTGAAATTTCGTGTCGGCCGAACATAGCCGAACCCATAGGTTGAAAGAACGAAGTACAAAGTACAAGAACGAAGTCACATAAAGTTAATTCGAAGAGATTTGTTGTGATTTAAGGGTAGTTTAGTATTATTTCATTAATCAAATTTATTTTATATTCAAATTTTATTGACTTAATATTTTATTTAGACTAACAAGAGCAATAGAGAAAGATCCTATTTATAATTTAGTTGCCTACCTCAAGACAGTTACATTTTTTTAAATTCAAATATAAGTAAATAAGTGCATTATGTGCAAGTGAGCTAAGTTACGATCGAGGCTGGTTTGCTTGCAGCCAGAGACTAACACGAGGGCTGTGCTGTGATGGAGCCAAAGTGTGTAATTAACAATGCTTACGCATTTCATACGACATTTTACAACTGACTTGCGAGTAAAAAATATTTAGAATAATACAATCTTAATTGAAAAAAATCACAATTCACGGTTTTTTTCTAAGACCTAGAGAATTGCAGGAACCCTTATAGTTTCGGCACGTCCGTTTGCAATCACAGTAATTTTATATAGAGACTATTAGGGCTAAAATACTGCAAACTAGCCAAAAAAATAGTTTATGTACCGCTAAAAACTGTTTTGAAAGCAAAGTTATTCCATTGTACCTCCCGTACTTAAGAAAGGGGAGTCAAAAAATGTTTACACACCCCCTCGAATGAGGTATTGTTCAGAAGTATTTTAAAATTATTTGAAGGTTTCTTTGACAGTTTTTCAATATTAATTCCCGTTTACGAAATATGGAGGTTCATTGTGGCCTTTTTTACTTAAGTAGCAAGATTCATTCTTTAAATTAGAACCACATTATAAATGGTTTATTATAGGAAATAAATAGTTATTTACTACTATTCAAAATCAATATAAGTAATTTAAAAAAAAAAAAAAATGAAATCTCAAACCACGCACCACTGATTGTGCACCCAGTCTAATTACAACTTAATTATTTGAATTAAAAATCCTTATAAGAATTTTCATCAGTCCAAAAAGAAAATAAAAGTTTATGTCACTTTTGCTGAAGATGTCTATGATAAATTTAGTAACATAATTTCTTACTATTTTATTTAAAAAGGTGACTAATAGTTCATTAATTTCGCAGAAATTAATAGGTTACGTGAGCCGCCGTATTCGATGTTTCATATCAATAAAAAAAACCACTTATATTTTATGAGTTCCGTATAGGGATTGCAGTACCGGTACTGAGGAGAGCTAGGCAATTCCCGGTACCAGGCATAAGCCAGTACCGGGAAATACCGGGAATTTCGGGAAATTCGGTACCCAATACAAACGTTGAATAGTTATTTAAAAAACATACTTAACAGTTTAATTTGTGCTCATTTTAATCAAAATGTAATTATTTACATGTATATTAAGTATTTTACTTATTTAGTGAACGAATCCGCAATTAATTTCGAAATTTCGGACCATTTTTCAATTGGCAGCGGCGTGTTAATTTCGAAATTTCGAACCTAAGATGCGGCTTAGCGGCCATTTGAAGTGGATGTGGACACCAGGAACTAGAAGCAGGGAGTTGAAATGACTTCAGTGCGTTATATTGCGAGAGGCGTCGTTAAAAAGTAATTGGCTGATGATGGATAATGTAAGTCATCAATCATTGCGAATGAAGCCGAAACTTCGACGCACAAGTAGACCCCCCAATGTTCTGCATCTCTCTCCTGGTCCTGTTTCTCATATATCTAATTTTGAAGTACAGTAGAAGATCCTATTTGCTGATCATAAAGCAAAATTAGGCAGTACGTCTGCAGTGGGCGATTTGACAAAATAATCAAAATGGTAAAGATACCCTAGCTGGAAGCAAACCACCAACATGATGAAGTGACGACATCGTGAAGGTGTTTCGATTGCTTTACTTCTCCTTTAGCCATTTTGATTTGAACCAACTGGCGTAAGTCCCCTTCAGTATCCTCCACTTCTGTCTCTTTTACGACTTGCGCCGCTTAGTTCGCTCCCGCGGTCTACGTATTTCAATGGTGCTGGAGGTCCCTATCAGTTTTTTTTCCAATGTTCACCAGGCACTATTCGAGTAGCGGTAAGATCCCGCCTTCTAGTGACATGACCAACCCTTTGCAATATGACGAAAGTTACTCATTTGATGACATCGTTGAATTTGCCTTGCTCTCGAACGTCCAATGGTCCACCTTATGTATACGCTTAGTAATGCCGATGTCACCGCCGATCAATGTTTTTCTTTTATTTATATTCGAGCATCTTGGGAAAATGGCTGATCCGATTTCAACGGGGGTTTCATTTTAAGATAGCCAGTGGTTAAACTTAAAACATACAGTACATAATCTCACCCTTTTACCTTTAGGAGTCGAGCTGCTGAATAAAATCTACATTTTCCACTAGCTTGTTGGAAAAAGTAGTTTTTCGATATATATTATTTTTGTTGCTTTAATGAAAATTACTCTAAAACGTTATTTTAATATTTTATTTAGATTTTACATTGATATTTCATGTCAAAATCACATTTACCAAAATGTTGTATTAATTTCGAAATTTCGAAACTGATAATATACGAAACTGCACGTCCTAGTCCGTATTCGCTATGCCTGTGGTGACTTCGGTTATAACGAACGTCGAAATGGTATGGATATTTGAAAATATTAGTTATGAAATTATTAAGTACCGAAAGTACCGAAATTCCCGGGAATTCTTTTCAGTACCGGTACTAGATAGAAGGAGGAAAATACCGGGAATTCCCGGGAAAAACCAGTACCGGGAATTCCCGGGAGCAATCCCTAGTTCCGTAGTATCGAAATGTGGCAGGATATCTGCGGAACTCTAGAGTATGCGTAGTCCGACATGCATTTGGTTGGTTATATTTATCTATGGGTTTGGCAAAGCCGGTGACAATTATTATATTACATATTTGAAATATAATAAATCGCATGTTTATCATATGTTTTATTTACATTGAAATTGAATGTGAAAGAAATTTATTTAAATAGTTAATGTATTTATGTATAATATTTTAATAAATACCATTTATTGTTTTAAATGTTTACTATTTTAGGATAACTCTCTACTAAGATTAATAAAATGTAAAGTAAATAGTGCGTAATAAGCTGCTTTATGAACCTAAAAGCGGTGCAATAAGGGCCACCCTATGAGGAAGTTTGTTTAAATAATATATAATTCTTACTAGTTGTTAACATTCCATTATCGTCTATAGATAATTTCCTTTTTGTTTTTCAAAAACATTCGCCAAACATTCGCTTAGATTCTTGCGAATGCGAATGCGAATGCGAATGTCAAAAAATATGCGAATATTCGCGAATGCGAATGCGAATATTCGTTACATCACTAATACCTATACATAAGTCAGTTGTAATACGTAAGTAGGTACCTACCTACTAGTGATGTAACGAATGTTGGATTTTTCACATTCGCGAATGCGAATGCGAATGTTGACTTTCAAATAAAGGGCGCGCAAAATGTTAGACAGGTTTGACATTTAGTGTCGGCCAAGTTTAAACCACAGATTAGAGATATGTAGCAAGCTAGTTTAAACCGTTCGGTTTGTCAAAGTTAAAATCCTAATTTGATGTTGTTACTCTACTACTAACTACTGCCGCCACTACAATTTTCTTTTTCTTGTCCGTTCATATTATGGTTTGTGGATATTATTAATATTTGCGACCTAAAGTATTGTAGTAAGTAGGGCTATGCTTTTGGGGTATCACTCCAGTCTGGAACACAGCTTATACATGGCTACTACAGGCTGCAGTACTCCATTATAATTGTACGATGATATATTTATGAAATAAACAATATTCTATTATATTTATTTTAAAACTATTTTTTCTATTTTTAGGACTAAAAACTCTGATAAGTTAAAAAAACTGAGTCTAAAGCACTAGTGCGTACTAACTGCTTTATGAACCTAAATGCGGTGCAATAAGAGCCACTTTACGAGCAAATGTAATGAAAAAAAATATAATTCTTACGAGTTGTATTAACATTCCATATCCATCTATATATAATTTCCTTTTTGTTTGTTAAAAACATTCGCCAAACTTTCGCATAGTTTCTTGCGAATGCGAATTATATTATTATATTCGTTACATCACTACTACCTATCTACCTATCAGAAACAGAGATTATGATCCGGTTTGCCTTTTTTGCTACAGACGCGGATGGGTTTATTTTATGCAGTTCAGAATATACTTGAGACTTAGGTAGGTACCTAGACGATATCGACGCCCCCAAGCAATAACTCGGTAATGTCCTATTATGGGGTTTATGCTGTTATATCAAATTTGGCATCTACGGACTAGAATACACCTTACCAATTTTTTTCAGATTTTTTCTAATGATATTTACAAAGATATCATGACACACAGGTTTATTGTTGGGAAGTTTAAAACAAAAATATTTCGGCAATAAAACTGTTAAAGGTCTGTACAAAATATATTTGTAGAATATAATTTGGTAAGCTGCGGTTACTGGGTTATTGGCGTAAATAATTTTCAAGGAGGTTTTGGTAAACGTCAGAACGGGGTTTTTATTGAGCTTATTTAAATATTCGTATTCCGTAATATATATTTACAACGTTATTTAAGTTTGATATAGGCTCATTAATTCAAATTCAAATTCTTTATTTCAGACTTGAGTTCATAGTATTAGTAAACAAGATAAATTAATTAATAATATTAGTAAAAAGGCTACCTATCTTACAAATGGTATGGGTGGTTACCCAGTAACGCAGCAGAGGGGTGTCCCACCGATCTGAGAACACGCTCAGGAGACTATTAGTGGCGGTGCGCAGGCGGCCTGCCATAGATGCGGTCCTCTTTCTTATTATGGCGTAGAAATCGTCAGTGTGCGCCTCCGCAATCTTACCGGATCCACTACAAAGCCACGACAGCCCCAACAGTATTCTGAACGCGTTATTATATTGGACACGAAGGTCGCTGTATGTCCTTTGCGTAAAACGGGTCCAAAGACTGAACGTGTAGAAATATTGACAGAAGGCTTTAAGAAGAGTGACTTTTACCTGATTCGTACAACGTGCAAATCTTCGAACCAGCATGTTACATCGAACAGCCAGCGACCTGCGCTCCCTCTCTATATCCAAATTATCCTTGAGATCATCAGTGACCCAGTGACCCAAGTACTTAAATTTAGTCACCCATGCTAAAGGAGTGCCACCGAGCGAGACACCGGGGATATCAGAATAACTTATGGCACTCGCTTTAAACATAATGAGTTCACTCTTTATAACATTGTACTTGAGCCCATGGGCCACTGCATAGGATTCACAAATATCTACAAGTGTTCTCAAAGCGCCAATCGATGGGCTCAGCAGCACCATATCATTTGCGTAACTAATATTATTCAAACAAACGCCATCAATATGGCCTCCAATTTTGGTGCAGCTAAGCTCACTGATCAGCCGGTTCATGAATAAATTAAACAGGCGGGGTGAACTTAATCCCCCCTGCCTCACCTCGCAATCCAGCCTATACACATCCGATTGAGCTTGCCCCCATCTGACACTGTTCCTCTGGTTGTAGTACCAGAAGCGAAGCAGGGATGTAATTTCCTTCGGTAGTGTTGTATCACTCCGCACTTTATCCCATAATTTCTCATAGGACACCAGGTCAAACGCCTTTGACAGGTCCAAAAAACAAGCAAATACAGGTGTTTTTCGGGAGGTATAATATTGAATAGTTTGCTTGAAGCGCAGAATGGCACTTTCCGTGGATAGCCCGGGATTGAAGCCAAATTGCGCGTCATGCAGTTCGATGTTTTTCGCCAACTGTTGATCAAGCAAACTATCCAAGACCTTCGCGAGTATTGTGGCTAACGAAATAGGCCTGTAATTGGACATGTCAGAGGCGTCCCCAGTCCTGTCCTTAATTATTGGTACTACCGTGGTACTACCACTGTATGCATAAGGTCCTGCGGCAAATAGCGGTGATTGAGACACAAATTAAAAAGTAACGCAAGGACCCTATACAAATGTGGCCCTGCGTGCTTCAGGTGCTCGACGCTAAGGCCATCGTGGCCTGGTGACTTACCTTTTATCATTTTTTTAATAGTGTTGAAATCTGTTTAGCCGATTAGCTGTAATCATTACGGCAAGCTCACCAGAACCCGAAGATTCCCCTTCATCGAACTCCCGCTGCCCCGTTAGCAAGGAAGACTGAACTTTAAAATGTCTTTGAAAGAGGTTGGCAATATCTTTTGGTTCACTCAGACCCGACACACTCGCAGGGAGACTCGGCTTGGGATTTAATTTGTTAGTGTACTTCCAAAACTTTGACTTTATAAACAAAATACTGGTCTGATAATTTTTGATTATTTTAAGTTAAATTACATTCAAATAAAACAGGATAATGATCAGACTGGTAAACCCCACATGAGACAAATGCTTTATTAATTTAGTTTTTGGCTGCGCTAGTTGTCAAACAATGATCTAGCCAGCGTCGCGAGCAGCTAGCCTGACAAACAAACGTATGTGTGTCCTTCGGCAGAAGCTCATAGTCGGTGCAAAATCAAGTCTGCTCATTACAAACAGAAATAAGTTCACTAAAAAACCGTGAGCCAGGATTGGCATTAAAATCCCCCAGTATAATTACACACTCAATATTATAACTCTTATCGCAACTAATCGATCACTTAAACACTTCACTGCTGATACAGATGTAAACACAGAAAAGTAAGAAGAGAAAATATTTCTGATGAAGAATTAGATTAAATTTTATGTAATTGTTGATTTTGTTTGATTTATTTGATTATTAATAATTGTCCACATGTCATGGTGCAATAAATATTACTTCAAATTTAAAGAAATTCGTGTATTTTTTCGTTTAAACCCTTCTAATTTAATTTTTAAATACTTCGATAAAAATCTGTGTTTACTGTTACCTATAACAGTGGTTTTCAAAATTAAGTCGTAATAACAATGTAATACATCAATACCGTATGTAAAATTATTGAATATTACCGCAATAACTCTGTAAAAGATGTTATGTATCATTCCTACGATAAAAAATAACACTTTAGAAGTCCATAACAAAATGTTACGAAATATTTTATTTGATAAATTTACTGCAATAATCTCGTAAGTACTAAAACTGTTATATTTAATTTATAGAATGTAAGGTATTATTTATTTTGTTTAATTACAGGGTAATTAATAAAAGGAATTTCTTAGTAATGGTGCAGTCATATTTGACAAAAAATTAGGTTTAATTTGATACATAAATGACTTTAATAGTCCCACTCGTTGAAGAAATATTCGAAAAAATCAGTAAAACATTTTTCCTGTAAAATTTGGATTTTTCGATTACCGAGTTATTGCTTGGGGGCATCGATATAACGATAGGTACCTCATAAATAGATGGGTAGTTAAGTGTGTTCCTACCTACTTTAGATTTGGACGTTAGTTATAGGTACCGAATTATATAATCTGGTAACATTCATTTGGAATCCGTGCCAATTCGAGTAGATGTAAGTACTTACATACCTTACCTAAGAAGTAGTAGAAATTGATAGTGGCACCTCCAAATGAAAGAAGTTACAAGGTACCCAGTTATTTCCAGCTTTTCAGTGTACCTAGGTTTTTTTTATTGTCGGTTAATTTTTTTAAACGAAGTTTAGTGGTAAACTAGTTATCGCCGTAAGTATAGAATTTCTGGTGACCCTAAATCGCCCATATCTCTGGAACTAATGGACTAATTAACCCCCGACGAAAAAAGAGGGGTGTTATAAGTTTAACATGTGTATCTGTGTATCTGTGTGTCTGTGTATCTGTGTATCTGTGTGTCTGTGTATCTGTGTATCTGTGTATCTGTGTATCTGTGTATCTGTGTATCTGTGTATCTGTGTGTCTGTCTGTGGCAACGTAGCGCCCAAGCTGATGATCAGATTTCAATTGTGTTTCTTTTGTTAGATAGGTATTCTGATCGAGAGTGTTCCTAGCTATGTTTCATGAAAATCGGTTCAGCCGTTTGAAGATCATCAGCTCTTTTGTAGGTTAAAAAGCCACATTCACGGCCAAAACCAACTTCCACGGCTCGAATCCAATCGAAATTTGAGATTATTGGATTTAGATTTATTATATTTTTAAATGATCGTAATAGTCTGAACTGGCTTTTTACAATATTATAAATATGAAAAGTTTCCCTGATTCTGGAAAAAAAATATATTTTATCAATTTTTATATGAGATTTGTGTATGAACTAAAGACGTTCCATAAGTCACGTGTCAAATGAGGGATACGCGCATGCGTTAAACTTTGTTTGTTTTGTTAATGGTCATGGATTTTACGTTATAATTATTCTAGAGGGCGCTGCTCCGCCATTGAGAAAAAATATAAAAAAACAAATCTAATTTAAAATAATTTTAGCGTCATTGAAAATTCTTCCCCTGGGCTGCTCCCATCCACCTCAGCCAGAGTTATTACATGAAATTGAATCATAATTGATAATATTTTACAAGGAATTACACCTCCCTGGCATCAATATTTAGATTCGTTGTCTATTCTAATGTCAATTATTATAATGTCATAACAAAATAATGACTCATACTTTTACGCAGATTTTCTGTTGATTATTGTATACATTTGATGAAAAAGTCGTCGCATCGGGGGTTTTAAAATTTTCAATTTAGAGTTATTTTGACAAAATTTCATTGGGACCACCAAGAGAGTATACCTTTTTATTCAACCACAAATTATTTTTAATATCGTTCCGTTATTGATGGAGTAATCGGTGAACATAAGTACATCAAAAATACATACAGACGAGCACAGAACATCCTCCTTTTTTGAAGTCAGTTATAAATAGGAATCTAGCTCTAGAGGTACCTATTTACCTCAACAACAGGTTTACCTACCTCACCTAGCTCACTCAGTTATTCTTAAGTACCTATATGAAATAATATTACTTAATTAATGATAAAACCAACGTTTTATTAAATAAAAAACATTATTTTTTATTATATACATTTACAACATTAATATCTACAGACACATCATCAGAATATGACTTACTGACGCCTTCCTCTAACAACTCTAAAAGCTTCGTGTACACGAGGCGAGGCGCGTCGATAGCCCAAAGGAAGTCTATGTGGTTGAACTCCTTCAGTGGCACTATATAATGTTCTATCGGATTAGCGAGCTTCACGTATAAATTACTGACGTCCGTATCACTCGCCAGCCAGTCGTTTTCAGAGCTTAACAGCGCGATAGGCAGTGTTATTTTATGGACTGGGTATTCAGGCGGTGCATATGTCCCGTACTGCCTCAAATTCCCCTCGACGCCGTAGTCGAACTGCTGAAATCTGCCGGCGTTGCGTACCTCCTGTGCATAGTGAATCAACGTCTTCGTGGAGGCCCCCGCGGGAATGTGGCCCAATATAAGCGGTAACAATGTTCTATTGAATTCTCTCTCATCGTGGCCGCATAACACAAACATAGAATTTTCACATATAATTTCCTCGTAGCGATTTATCTCACACATATGCCTCGATAACCATCTTAGGACCGAGTTCTGTGGGAGGAATTCATTCGCGCCCAGTAGTTTTAGTAAATAAGCTATGTTGTTGCTGTATTTCGCCAGCAGCCGTATCGGACTCTTTATATTGGTCATGTATGCTACCGGAGCTAACGCGAAACCAGCCCTTAACACCTTGTTGTATTGTGTTTTAGTAGACAACAAAGCGAATAGGACGGTCGTTCCCATCGAATGGCCGACGTAATTAATTTTGATGTCCCAACCTTTCAAGTCCATAATATAATCGATAACAGCAGGTAGGTCGTGTTGGCTGACATCGTGGAAAGTGAAGTTCCAGAAGGCGAACGTGTCTAAATTTCTTGAAACGTGAGCTCTGGAATAGGTATTCCCTCGCACGTTAGCCAACCAAACATCGTAGCCTGCGTCTGATAGGATATATGCCAGACCTCTATTGGGTCCCGGTATGACCCAATCAGCGGAGCTTCCGAGTAAGCCGTGATGCAGCAACACTGTCTTCTGAATATTCGTGGAAGGCCGGGACGTTTTAGAGTAAGGTATCCTATGGACCGTCAGGATGTATCCGTCTTCGGTAATGATCGTGTGGGACTCTGAATGGTAGCCATGAATTGCGATCAATTGCGGAGTGGTCATGCGGATAGTGGGGTCATCTGTGCATCTGTGCGCTGTATCCTCGGGCGCCATAGTGTCGAAAATAGTATTTTCATTCTCCTGTGCCTCAGAGACGATAAAATGAAACTTCTTATTTATCCTCATTTCCTTATCGCTTAATGGTTCCGTAACGTCACTGGTCTTGTTTGCGACGGCAACGCCGAAAAACGATGTGATTTTATTGCGGACATTTTCAATGTAGAAATGTTTGAGGTTGCGTCCTTTCTCGCGCACGTAATTTTTAACTTGCGTGGTGCGATTAGAGACCGAGTCCAGTATGTTCGGGAACCAATACTGACGACAATCACAATATGTTATCATTAACGATCTTCTCAGTCGAGGTCGCGTTCCGATCCGGTGGTAGATTTACCCTCGCCACCTCTCCTGGCAGCGGCCCAAGCCGAGGTCGTGTCCCTTGTGGCGCCCTTGAGCTAGCTGCCCCCCTGCCCCTCTGGCTGGAGCGCACTTGCGCTCGCCCTCTGTCCGGGTGAAGTTGTTATGGCCACTCTGGCCAACAACATATAGTCAATTCAAAAAAAAAAAAAAAAAAAAAAAAAAAAAAAAAAAAAAAAAAAAAAAAAAAGTTATCATTAACGCGAGCGTTAAAGTTAATATAAAGAGTGTTTTCATTTTGGTTACGCGGCCGGCGGAGAGCGTGCGACTCGCGATCAACTGAACTAAATAATGGGGCACAAACGTAATTTATCCCCTCGAGTGAGGTCAAGTGGGAACATCAGTAACTCACAACAAAACATATCACTGAACGTAATAATAATAAGTTAAACAATAAACTTGCTTCCGTTGATAAACGATGACTAGTTGTGAATGAATCATAGATTTGTTGTACCTATTGCGATGAACTTGGGTATTTATTGATTATCAATAGGTACTCACGTAACTATAGGAAACTAGGCAAGTACCTACCTAGTTGCACATTCATAATGATTAGGTTATTATTTTAATTAAATAGGTTTAGGTAAAAAGTACTAACATACCTCTACTTATCGATTGTTTTATGAAAAACTATCGATTGCTTGGTATGTAAGTACCAAGCAATAGACCTATATTAGGTATAGAAAATAATAATTATAATCAGTAAGTAAGTAATTATGTATTATTATTCTAAGCCTAGTCAGTAATAGTATAGAATTATTAAGTAGGTACCTACAGCCATAGTAGGTGGTCACTTAGTCAGTGAATCGTCAGTAGTAGGTACTTAGGTAGTACTACATAAGTAGGTAAGTACTTGCCTCTTTATCGTGATCCAGACTTGTCAGTTTTCTCCTAATTAATCTATAGTCATGGTAAAAGAAATTGTACTTGGGTAGCTACCTAATAATAAGAGCTCTTCGTGATAATATAGGTGTTGGGGAGTAATAGATAATATAAAAATAATAATATAAACATTTTCAACAAAAAAAAAAAAGTACCTAAGTAATTCATATTTCATGCAAAAGAAACAAAAGAAGAAGCCCAATATATATGTCGCAGCCAACTAGCTTAATTCGCCGTTCAATTAACAGCCTAGGCACTTTACTAAACAGCGCCGTTCAACTAGTGTCCTGAATGATATTCAGCCATTTGATCAAACAGCTAGGCAAATGACTTGGATCGATGACGTTTAACTACTTGCCTAGCCGTTTAATTACCTGCCTAGCCTGATAATTTCAATTTAGTTCTACTTTCTGCCACCTAACGCCGAAACTCACCAAACTGTCAATATCTCTATATTTAATATTCTCTTTGGTCAATATGACGTCGGAAAAAACAACTTTGATGGAATAATTTTATTAGGTATAGGTCTACCAGAATCTCATGGCATTAAAAAATATAAAAAAAATGTGACTTTCATATGGCAATGTCCATTGTCACCTGCCAAATCAAAGTACAAGGTTTGTCAACCGCTGTTGAGATTTTGTGATATCTTCTTGGCAATTTATTGTTTTTGTGAAAATGTCGAAAAAGCCACTTCGATCTCAAGCGAGAAATATTGTTTTAAATGTGTATCGTAAAATAAGGGAAGAAGAAGGCGTAAATCAAACTCAATCTTTGATTTTAAAGCGCGTCGTAGAGTTGACCGGTAAGTTGGACTGAGTTGTTTTGATACTTTTAGTTTATTTTATATTTTTCTTACTTAATTATAGCTTCTTTATAGGGGTTTCCAGTACTACTATACGGCGAATCATAGGTGAGGGCACATCGAACGATGGTGTATTTTCCACGCCTGGTAAAAAGAGGAGAGGGGGGAAGAAGAAAATCAACTTGGACAGTTTCGATTTACAGTTGATAAAGAATAAAGTAAATGAATTCTATACAGTTCGGAAGGAAATTCCAACAGTAATGAAACTGTTACAAATTCTTCGACAAGAAATTGATTTCAACGGTGGGAGAGAATCTTTGAGGTAAGAAAAATATTAAGTAATAATCCTTCTCACTCGTAAGATGAGGCTTGTGTCCTGCAGTGGGACGTATATAGACTGATGTTGATGTTGATGATTGGCTAAGCTATCGTTTCAGTAACATGATAAATTTTATTATTTTTTACAGACTTATACTTAAGGAGATAGGTTTTGAATATGTTAAATGCCAATCAAAAAGGATCATTTTGATGGAGAGAGATGACATAAAAGAATGGCTTCGTGCAAATGATGTACATTATGATGATCTTTGGCGTAAATGTCAACTACTTGAAGTAGTGAAACAAAACATGTCTGCGCCCTTATATGAGATAGATGAAGTATTAAAATCGCACGGTCACGAAGTTTTAAGGCTCCCACCTTATCATTGCACATTGAATCCTATAGAAATGATTTGGGGTATAATGAAGCAAAAAGTTGCTGATAAAAATGTTAATAGGCCTGCAAGTGACATTAAATTATTAACAGAAGAAGCTTTCTCACAAATCGGTGCAGAGGATTGGCGAAAATGTTGTGAACATGTAAAGAAAACTGAAAACGATTTCTTCGAGAAAGATAAAATAATTGAAATGCTGGAAGAGCGATTTATAATAAATACCTCTTTATCTTCATCATCTGATGAAGAACAAGAAATGCAAGTGGAGTTCTTGGAATCATTTTCTAGTTCTGAATGAGTTATTAACTTTTAACCGATATTATTGTTGCGACCTAGAAACTATTTGGTCAAATATCTCGAAGGATCCTTATTTTATCAGCTTTATACAAAAACGCATTGTTAGTCTAGATGTACTCCATCGATTAATTATGAAAGGTCTCAAAAATTGAATGTTCGAGATTGTAGGTATAAGGTGAACGCCTTTGCGTTATCGGCGCGACGGCGGCGAATACCTACTCGCGAACGAATACAAAGGAAAGCCAACAATGAGTCTCGGGATCGTTCGATTGCGATTATTATTACTTACATACCTCCGAGAATGTTCAGGAAAACACCAGCTCGCATCTTTATTCGATATATAAGAAGTCGACGACGGGCAGCGAGTTAGTTACTTCTTGGAAGCGACAGTGTACGGAACTAAAGTAAGCGAACGAAGAGCAATATACCAGTGACCTGAGCGATAATATTGGAATACTGCGAGTCTGCTAATTGATTCGGAACGGTGCTTGTTGTGTGTAACTAGTGTAGTGCTGTGTATTTGTCGAGTTTGTGGAGAGCGAAATAAACCCTTTTTACACGTTTAACGGCATTAATTGTACCTACCCCTGTACGTGTACGTAACATTATAATAAATTAGTACATAAAGTAATATATGATTGGATTTATTTTCTTTGTCATATTTTCCTATGTTAAGAACCCGATGTATAACAACATTCTTCATACACATACCTAGTATACTTCATGTTAATTAATGACTAAAGATATAAATAAAACTTAAACAGTATCAAGATCGTTTAATCCAATTTCCCCAGTATTGCACACAACAAATTTTTATTTCCCCATTTGCCATGAGATTCTGGTAGACCTATACTTAGGTTTTTTACGATTTTTTTTAGATCCACCGAATCTACTTGCCGGGTGGGATTTCTGTGGGGTCATAAAAAAAATAACCCTAACCTAAACCCATCCAGGTCGTCCTGCTTGGGTAGTATTTTGAAAAAGTTTTGTAGTACTTAAATGTCAACCAGTTGCCTAAGCATTAGCCAGCCAGTTTATTAAATGTTGTAACAGACGATACGGCTGCATATCATTTAGGCCGTTAGTTGAACGGCGCTGTTTAGTAAAGTGCCTAGGCTGTTAATTGAACGGCGAATTAAGCTAGTTGGCTGCGACATATATAACAAAATGGCGGGAACAATCAGAGAGTAAGTAAATTAAAAAGTTATACCAGTAGGTACAACTGGTAGGTACCTTTGGTACCTACTAATTCCATGTCATGGAAGTTGTAATAGGTTCATGACTACATTAGTATTTATTAGTGACTAGCTGAGCCCGCGACTTCCTCTGCGTGTAATTTAACGTAACAAAAAAGCCCGTTTCCGCGTACTGAGCCCGCGCGACAGGACCCATTATTTTTAATAAAAGCAGCCCTAAGTTACTGCTTATATCATCAGCTATCTGCCAGTGAAAGTCCTGTCAAAATCGGTCCAGCCATTTCGGAGATTACCCAGAACAAACACACAGACAGACAGACAGACAGACAGACAGACAGACAAAAAAAAATTAAATCGCGTTTTTGCTATAGGTGTCGTATGTACATTCATATGCAGTTAGTGAAAAGGTGTTATTTTGATATTACAAACAGACACTCCAAATTTATTTATTTGTATAGATCATCGACCAGTGACTTCGGGATTCCGTTTCAAAATTCATCCGCGTCAAAAGTCAAAATTCACTATGAATAAAATCATTTACTGTGAAAAATCGCAGGTGAAATAATAGTGAAAGAAAAATATAATTTGACGTCTTAGACCATTTAAAAGAGTATAACTCTCTGTTTGACGTAATGAAAATGAAATGAAAGTAGCAATAATTTCCATGCCTGTGTTTTTTTTATAGTTTAACGGCCCTGGGTACAAACCCTTATGAGCCTATCAGTAAAGTCTGTGGTCCTTTGGCTTTGCCATGTTGATTATATTCACTAAACTTACCTCCTACCTCTTCTTCTTCTTCTTTTTTTAAAATATGGCTTTCATCGTTAGGTAGTCGATGATTTTGCCAACAACAGAGTTTTATGTGACTGATGGTCGGTAGGTCTAGGTGAGGCTCATTTTTTTTTTTTTAAAGATAATCTAAAAATGTTGAAGTTGGATTGTACGGTTGAATATTATACATAACTAGCTGTGCCCCGCGACTCCGTCCGCGTTCTGTTGAAATTTTTCCTGAATTTTCTTTGCTATAAACCTCACGGAGCCCGAGACCTTTCCAACGAATGCAAAACCGTGGAAATCGGTTCGTGTGTTCTGGAGTTATATCGTCAGGAAGGAAAACCCGACTTATTTTTATATAGTAGATTTACTTTGATAGACAGGGCCTCCTACCTCATTCATTCGCTCACACACTCACTCTTCAAATCGTCATTTAATGTCATTGTCATTTGTCATTATTATTCGTCATCAAACGACTAGCTTCTTCTTGGACTAGCTGCCTGCAAGTCCAAAGAGCATAATTATAAAAATCAAGACAAGCTGGCTGGTTAAGAATAGATTTTCTTTCCGTAATTTCAAAAACAAATTTATTTTCACATTAAGTATTGGTCTTTTGTTTGTGGTTTGATTGCTTTGTTTTGTTAATTCATTGACAAATTGACATTTAATCATGGATAGTAGTGTACCTACCTGGTTTTGTGTCGCTTTAAGTACCAACCAAGCTGGCTACGATTTTTGTAAGTTATTCTTTTCATCGCAAATTTCATCGTTAATCCTACATTGAAATCTACAGTCAAGACCTGTAAGTTTTTCTACAATGTTGTTGCTTTTAACGTCTTAATGATTTTCCTTATTCGAATTTAGATTTATTGCAAATTAATTGTTTAGTTACGGTGCCTTGGGTTCGGGAGCTAGCAATGGCGGACTTGGCGCTAAAACTTGTTGAAATGTCACCGGGTGATGTGACCTGAGCCCCGTTTTGAAAAGATGATGCTGCCTAGAAGGATCGTTCAATGAAGATGTGACAGGACCCGGATTAGGGTACAATGTATAATAGAGGTTGTTAGAACAAAGTTCAACTGAAATCTGTCAGTTTTGCTTTGTTCTTTGCATCATTTAGATAATAACCCATGCATTCCAAAAATCCAATAAAATGTAAACTTACTTAATACCTACCTAACATTACTGGCTGCTGGAATGTTTGCGAGCCCGCCGTGACCGACTTGAACATTCTCTTTGGCAATGGTATACTAGGTAGGTTACCTACCTCTATTGTTTTTTACTTAAGTAGATCATATTTTTTCTAACTTGATTACAGTTTCATGTGGGTAATTACCATTACCTAACCTCTTATGAAACAGATACTTACAATACCTAGATACCCACACTACGTTCCCCATCATTTATGTACTTACCTTTCCTTTTAATCAAAGCATGTGCACCTAGGAGGTGCAGCCTATCAAATCTTAAAGTAACCTAAAAGACCTACCCCACAAAAATTTAAAAATACGTTATATAATTTCAATCCAAGAAAACTGAAAGTCCTTCTCATCAGTATCTATTGTGCAACTACTAATGCTTCCCTTCCCATGTGGTTGCCTTGCCAGTTTATAATAACACCTCTAATTATTATTGATCTGTGGATGTTGTAATAAATAGCGATAGAATAATTAACACCATAAAGTGTATCTTCTAGGAGCTTTCACATTTGCAATTCTCCTTCTTATAATATCACATTTTAAGAGCATTATAATTCTGAACTGTAAATAAGTTAGATTGAAATGTTCCTTTTTTGCATATTTCTGATACCTTTAAAACTAAATTGGGTTTGTGAAATGCATGGCCCAAGTGTTAGGGTATAATGAAACGCCAAAAAACGCAGCAGGCAACTACTGCTTTACCTGTGGGTGACACTTCTGGGTAACTGGAAGAGGCACCCGCAACCAACAGCACCATTGGACCCCCTAGCGGGGAGCAGTGGTGCATCAATGTGGTGTTGAGTATACAAACTTGACCGGACTCTGGTGAGCAAGCTGAGACGCAGGATAAGCAAACCCTGTAAAGGGGCAAGCCAGTCTAGCTGATCTGCATGCAATGATCCATGGACCACCCACTATACAGTCTTCACTGCCAAACACAACCAATTGATGGACCAAAGTGCCTTCTTGAGGTTGATAACAGTGGATTAGGCCTACTGGGGATACCACTTAAAAAAAAACGCACCTATTGTTCTACCTCTCAGGTGGTGTGGAAAAGAACTCTAGTATTATGTATTCACGGCGGCGCGGGCGCATCAGTCTTGATACCTTCGTTATTTAGGTATGGTTGCCAAGTTACCCAGAGACCTAGTTCTGTCGCTGCCTATCTTACTACTTGAAATGCACTTGTGGGTAGGCAGAATTTTGCATTCATTATTCAGTTGGTGTGGTATAAGCTGTCCATGGTTTCCATCATTACCCTTGCAGAACAATAGCTTTTAAGAATCGTAGTGTGACTTTACACAAAAAGGGTAGTTCTATCAATTCTTGAAAGAATAAAAACATGACTACCCATCTATACAAATAAATAAAATTGGAGTGTCTGTTTGTAATATCAAAATAACACCTTTTCACTAAATGCATATGAAAGTACACACGACACCTATAGCAAAAACGCGATTTAATTTTTTTTTGTCTGTCTGTGTGTTTGTTCCGGGTAATCTCTGGAACGGCTGGACCGATTTTGACGGGACTTTCACTGGCAGATAGCTGATGTTATAGGAAGTAACTTAGGCTACTTTAATTTTAGAAAACCAATTAGGGTTCCGCGTAAATAATAAAAAACACATGAAATCAAAGAGTATCTCCGAAACGGGTGGACCGATTTTGACGGGACTTTCACTGGTAGATAGCTGATGTTATAAGCAGTAACTTAGGCTACTTTTATTTTAGAAAAACAAAATTAAAAAATGGGTCCTGTCGCGCGGGCTCAGAACGCGGGAGCGGGCTTTTTTGTTAAGTTAAATTCCACGCGGGCGAAGTCGCAGGCTCAGCTAGTTTTGTTATAAATTTAATTTTATTTCAGCCAAATATGTATAAAGCACTTTTGATGTAGATGAGAAAAACAATTGATAATATGCTATTTAATGATCTATTAATGGAATTATAGTCCAAATTGTGTTGAATTGATTAAGTGATCTATGTACAATGTTTATTACAAATGAGTGAATGCTACAAATAAGAACTAATTTCAATTTTGGGATTTAACATCACACATTATTATGACAAGTATAGGCATTTGATTTCTTCACACAATTTGTCGAAGTCATCAATCCTCCATTTCCTTAGCTCCTTTTCGAGGTCTTGAGATTGTAAATTGTTGTAATCTTCAGCATCTGAAATAATTTATTCAAATCATGTGTATTTACTAAATCAGGTTAAGGCACCAAACTAAACAACGGCTGTTTTACCAACCATATACTGGGAACCATCCGCTTAATTCCAAAACTGCCACATTAAATGCAGCTAGCTGTTTCATTCCTACATTACTCTTTCTTGGCCACACTATCACATAAACTGCTTCTTTCTCATCCTCTAGTTTCCTTTGAGTTAGAAGAATATTGTGAGCTATCGACTTTTCAACAAGGTATTGTATTACTCTGTAGATATCTTTTAATATATCTGTATTGCACTGTTTTGGTACTTCAAAACAAAATGCAGGCACCGGATATTCCTTATCCAATATGTGTAAATGATTTGTTATGTGCACCCATTTCTGTAAAGAAACAATATTTAGACATGAGTAAAAGTAGGTACTTTGTTTCTATATTTAGTTAATTATTGTACTCAGTGATGTGGTTTTCCTGGGAAAATTGGGAATTTTAGCTATGACTGGTATGGGTAAATCAGAAATATTTCTGGGCATGGTATGTATATCATTATTTGCACCTAGGGGTATTTTAATTCATTCGAATCAGCATCGGAAACTTAATGTCGGTATTTTTCCCAATTTAACATTTAATTGGAAAATTATTTGGACGTTAGTAATTGAATATGTCTTACACTAACAGTGAAATAATTTCAAAAATAACTAAAGTTGCCCAAATTACAGATGTTTAAAGTTTCTAAATCAGTATTTGATATTGATTTGAATGATTTAAAATACCCCTGCTGATAACTATTCCACTCTTGTCACACCTACCATTGTTTCTACTGGTAAAACATTCTTCTCCAGTAAAATATGATAGTGTAGATGATTCACTGATGCTAAAGCACATAAACTGTTGAATACAATTTTTACATCCCTGAAAAGAATAATTAGACCCTGTAGGTGAGTAGTTATGCTAAACTGGAATGTTAATCAATAAATTTGTTATTTTTTTGTGGAGTATTTTTTTTGTTGTGGTTTTTTATTTATTTCAGGTGACAAAATTAAAATATTACTAACAGATTAACAACACATTTGTGTCAACAACTTAAACATTCCACTATAGTATATGCAGGCATTGTTTTATATGAAATGTTTTCTTAGTTAATTCATAATGTACTGTAAAGTAAATGTAACAGTAATTTAGTTTTAAGTTTGGCTGACAATATATTGATGTTAAAACATATTTAAATAATAAATGTAATGGTAATATAGCATCATACTTGCCTACTCACCGATTCCCCATAAGGAACATGATTTGAATGGCCAAGTCTAAGCTTTCTGCTGTAACAACCTGGGGTAGGCACTTGTTTATAGAAGGACATAGCAGTGAGTGGTAGTTAGATATTGGACTCACATTTACTAGGAATGTATGAATGTCTGAATCTGCAATATAATAAATAGGTAAGGGTGACATACACACCTATTGATTAACTAGATTGACGGTCAATTTTATTTAATGTTGCTATACATATAAATAAATAAATATCGCCAGACTGACACTAACTGTATGGTCCCAAAATAAGCAATGCTTGTACTATGGGTATCGCACATGGGCTGGGGGCGATCCCAGTGTCACACAGACCAGGGCAAATTACGAAAAGGCCATTTCCGAAATTTGCGCCGGCGGGAAACGAACCCGCAACCACCATGAGTAGTGAGCCGAGCCGCCTAAGCTCGAACCATTTCACCTAACGGTTGTATGTAGGAACTATTACTTGATATCACCAGATTATTATTATGCTACCATTGATCAATTTACCTAACACTAGCACCTGACGCTCGAGAGTCGCACAGTGTGTTTCATTTCTTTGTAAATGCCTAATACCTCATCAGAACAAGTGTTCGATGAAAAAAATACAGGTTATAAGATAGTTACCATCACCATATTTAAGGGAAAATAATATTTCTCTAGGAGGTACTTTGTTAAAGTTGAACTTATTGCCGTCGAACGGTTGAGAAATACTATTAATATCTTCTGGTATTCTTCTCTTTGACTGACGATCAGGGTTTAACTGAAAATGAAACAAATTATGTAGATTTATTATATCTACGAGTGTATCGCTAACCTGATGCATTAATCAGTATTTATATGACATACCAGAAGCAAATACTTTCCATCCACAAGCTTTTCCTCCAAATTATTTATCTTATATCGAAAAATATCAGAATTCTGTAACGTGTCCCATTTTGACATCAATAAATGAAGTAACTTTGATGTCGCACAATCGCTAGACGATTCATTAAATACACTCCACATGTCATCCATACAAATCCACATTTTAATTAGGTATCGTCAGTTTTATTTTGTAATTATAAATGCTTTAAGTTTTTAATTTAAAAATAAACTTTGTTTATATCTTCCGACGATATTGCTTGACTGACATTTCTTCTGTTTGTCTGTTGGCTGTCAGTCAACCGTAGGGATGTTATAAAATGAACATATTCGTTACGCTACGTTTGTTACGTTAGTACTTAGTACGCTGTGTACGGGATATGCTAGCGGCTCCGATATACAGAACCGGATTTATTGGATCCGTCGCTATTGGACATTGGTATTCGTTCACACAACATATTCTGTTGAATCCGTTCTCTATTTATAAAATACATAGATAGTTACTGAATAATACAGATCCCATTTTTAGATTTGCTTATCGCTGCTCTTCGCAACCGGCGATCAGCTTACGTTTAATTACATATAAAAAATATATAATTATGCCATATTGCGTCGTGAAGTGAAAAACACATGAACTAATCTAAAAAATAATCAGGGGTAAGAGCTGCACGAAACTAAAGTAAAAACACGCTTTATTTAAAAAATCTTATTGTTGTTTGCTGCTATTCTTATCATTATTGTATTCTTCTTGCAAGAGTGGAAAGCAAACTACCTATATAATTGTTTTGCATATTCTGTAACATAGTCAGTTAAAGCCACTACCGACATAGGTATTTTTTTATTACACTGGAGAAAAACACATTTTACTTTTCTTTTCACAGGATTCAGTTTTAATATTGAACTTGTTAGGATTTGCTGGATTATTCTCATCGTAAAGCAATAATATTTCCATAATTTTGCTGGAAACTTGCGCTGCATCATAAGAATTCATTTGCGACAGTTTAGTAGCAACCATGTTGCCCACTTGTTCTTGCTGTGTGTTTTCTGTATCAAAGAATATGCCATTTTGCATGCCTTTGAATACATTTGCTATACTGTTTGCTATGTTCTCGCAGGTAGTATTGAGATCAGTTAGATTATCAGAACAATATTCTTTGTCATTGGTTAAATCTTCTTTGTCTGTTATATTCTGGAAATTAAATAGTAAACAACCGACTTATTATTCTATTAACTTATTGTGTACAGTATTTGTTTTATAATGCAGTCAATTAAAAACACACCCACCACTGATTCATCTGTATTCGGAGTTGCTTCCATTTTATTCAGTTTGGTTACTTTTAATAAAAAACTGCAGGCTTCCCACAGATGCCAGCTTACTTTATACACCTGTAGAATCAAATATGTAAATAAGCTGATACACATAATATTTCTTGTCTATTCATTCAAAGACTGTGATGTGATATTTATAAAAATACATGTATAAAAGTTGGGATGTAACAGATTGATACATAATAACATCACACAGATAAATATTTTACTAGGTATTTTCCGTTATTGCACTTCTCTATCTATCCACACCCACAGATACAAAATATAAACAAACACGAATAGTGATACATAGTTTGTATGTACCTAATGTACATCGTACTAACCTCCCCATCTCCTTTTGATCGACTAGCTTTTACTTTTCTCAAGTAATTAGTGTAGGTGGATCTGATATTTGTCCAGCGATCCTTAACAGCTTGTCCAGTGAACTCGTTGCCGTATTTAGAGGCAAATTCTGCGTATGTTTTATCTCTGCAATACACTGATGTGTATTTGGGATGTTTCGGGTTCCAGATATTGGGCCGACTCTTGATGAAATTCACCAAATTCAAGTTCATCTTTCTAGTCCAAAATACTTTCTCTTTAGTAAATTCAGAAATCATCGTCCGTCTTTTTGTCTTTCTCGGCAAATATTTATCCCTCAGGTATCGTGTGACAGATGATTTTGTTATGACAGTTAATTTTTTTTTCCAGTATGCAGTGCATTCTAGTGACATTATTCCAAAAGCTAGATTATAGTACTATTTATCCTAATGTAGTTAAGAACACAAAGGTAAGTATATATTTTAAAGCATACATGGTTGTACCTAAGTACAACAACTTAATATATCTGTGTGCTAGGTACGGAGGTATGGGGTACCTACTGATATATTAATTCAAACCAGTAGGCCTAGTACAGCCGATTACGATGCCGTACCCTTTGATAAAAGATCTTTATCAAAGGCCGTACCCTATGTGGCGCCCTTTAGCTAACTACCCTACTGGCTGCCCCTCTGGCTTGAGCATACTTTGCTTTCTCGCTCTCCCCAGGTGAAGTTGTTATGACCACTGTGACGTAGTCAATAATATAAATTGTATAGTAGTGGCCGCCGGACGCGCGGGGTGGGGGCGTCACTTAGGCATATCTCTAATCTGTGACTTAGGCGCTGTCAGTGCGGCCACGACTAAAGCGAAATCTATACAAATAAATAAAATTGGAGTGTCTGTTTGTAATATCAAAATAACACCTTTTCACTAAATGCATATGAAATTACATACGACACCTATAACAAAAACGCGATTTAAAAAAAAATTGTGTCTGTCTGTGTGTTTGTTCCGGGTAATCTCCGAAACGGCTGGACCGATTTTGACGGGACTTTCACTGGCAGATAGCTGATGTTTTAAGGAGTAACTTAGGCTACTTTTATTTTAGAAAACAAAATTAAAAAAATGGGTTCTGTGGCTCGGGCTCAGAACGCGGGAGCGGGCTTTATTGTTAAGTTAAATTCCACGCGGACGAAGTCGCGGGCTCAGCTAGTATCAAATAAGTGTTTTATTTACTCTCCAAGCACTTCCCCTGTGACTGGTGGACGTCACAACCACCTCGGTAATCAACAATAATCATTATAAAAACAGACATTCGGTTGTAATGAGACAAAACATGCCAATTTTTTTCTCGTTCTCAACTATGCATAAAACAAATGAGATTGCTATCTCAGTTTGTTAATGCACTCGGTGAGTCTTAAGTCTTGGTGCGACATACTCCGTGACAAGGCTTGCATTGGCGCGCGCTAGCCCTTTATACCTACTCACTCCATGCAGTTATTATTAGTTATTAATAGCCTTCGTAAATTCGGATAATGGTGCCTACAAACCTATTGTACCCAGAAGGTAATAATAATCATTAGCAGGTGTACATAGCAATTTTAAAATCGAGGCCAAAGTAGGTAGGTAATGAAACTGTGGTAGATATTACAAAGCGCTGCCTCGGAGCTGATGCGTAACGTAAACAGCTTGTGAATGCAGGCTCCTCTCGTTCTATGGTGCATGTTCAAGGACAGCTGTAGATTATTTCAAAACTAAAAAAAAATGCTACAATTTTTTTCGAGACTTCGCCAGAACATGCACGACCGAGGCAAAACAAAAAGGGCATTTTTGAAAGTTTCCCAACGAGTATTGAATCTATTCATGGTAGAAGCCGAGTGGCTGGTTATCTAGCGGTTATAAGTACTCAAATGTTAAAGTTTAATTACTTAACAATAATATTTTGAATGTGCTAAACTTTGATAAAAGATTCCTTCCTTTATCAAAGGTGCTAAAGCACTCAAATTTCAATTGCATTTGAGTATTCGGCGGTAATCTTACTTACGCTAAAATCTGACAAAACTAGTGACATATACCGTACGGCTCTAACACTAATGCCTACCTACACAGTGATCGGGAGAACGGTTTTTAATTGACGTCCATGACTGCAATCACCCGCTATCGACTCCCGCGCAACGGTAAACCCGTATCTCGCTCGAGCCGCACCAGTCGTCGCAGCGGGCTTAGCCGCCATGGGTCGTTCTCTGCGCGCGTTTACTGCGTACACGCAACCGATCGTCATCAAAACCGCACGATACGCCACCACTGGTTGCCCGTTTTCCAAAAGACAGCGTTCCCAGATCGCGCCAACCGCGGAACTGAACGAAGAAATGTTCGCAAATGCGAAGCCCTATTCCGAGGTACCGGGGCCCAAGCCCATCCCTATATTGGGGAATACATGGCGCATGGTGCCCGTGATAGGGCAGTTCGACATATCCGAGTTCGCGAAAGTGACAAAACTGTTTTTAGAAAGGTATGGGAGGATAGTGCGTTTGGGCGGTTTGATCGGGAGGCCGGACCTCCTGTTTGTGTACGATGCCGACGAGATTGAGAGGATGTACAGGCGGGAGGGCCCGACTCCCTTCCGCCCAGCGATGCCTTGCCTCGTGAAGTACAAGTCCGAAGTGAGGAAAGACTTCTTTGGAGAATTGCCTGGAGTTGTTGGAGTGTGAGTTACCTTTTTTATTAAACCTCGACGAAAAAAGAGGGGTGTTATAAGTTTAACGTGTGTATCTGTGTGTCTGTCTGTGGCATCGTAGCGCCCAAGCGGATGAACCGATTTTAATTTTATTTGTTAGAAAGGTATTCTGATCAAGAGTGTTATTGGCTATGTTTCAAGAAAATCGGTTCAGCCGTTTGAAAATTATCAGCTCTATTGTAGTTTAAAAAGTCGTCGCATCGAGGGTTTTTTTTTTGCGCATTAGTAGCTAATATCTGTAGCATGAGTTTTGTGCAAAATTTAACTTAAATGTGTATTTTCTTTTTAAGATGTTAATTTAAGCATTTTAATACTCACATCAATTAATGTAGTTATAGATATCTAACTAAGAATTATTTACGTAAATAATACATTTATTTTTAAAGCCATGAGTAGGTAGGTACCAATTTATACTTACATACCCATTTATTGACTTCTTTTGAGAAAATATCCGCGTCAAGTTAAATCATCTCGGATTAATAAAGCGAGCTACCAAGAGCCGTTAATGAACGGTATGCCGAGACTTTCACTTCGCAAAAAAGAAACGAGGCACAAAATGGTTTCTAAAAAATAGACAAGCTTTTGTGTTGAAAAACACTTTGCTCCTCTCTCTACCAACTCAAATTACGCAGACACTTAAGTAATGAATAAGTTACGAAAGTTTTGTTGTCACAAGGTTATAATAGTATTTTAATGGCTTTAAAATTGCTTCTGCAATCGTGATCGCTAGACGACGTATGCTTTTGCAATCGTGAATTATTAACTGGTATAAAATACATTATTATTCTTAGTTTAGGCTTATGTACCTCTACCTTGCTAATTTTGGCAAATTTGGATCAGTCGTAGGTAATTTAAAGCCAGTAGAATTAGCAAAAATTGAAAATTTAGAAAACCCCGATGCGACGACTTTTGAAACTACAAAAGAGGTGATAATTTTCAAACGGCTGAACCGATTTTCATGAAACAGCCAAGAATACTCTTGATCAGAATACTTATCTAACAAAAAAAACAATATTGAAATCGGTTCATACCTTTGGGCGCTCCGATGCCACAGACAGACAGATACACAAATACACATGTTAAACTTATAACATCCCTCTTTTTTGTCAGGGGTTTAAACAAAACTCTAGCGAGTTAAGGAAGTTATGTTTATCAGCTAGTGATGCTAATCAGCTAGTGTTGGTCCTTGTCGATATGTTTGTGATGCAACATACCGATTAGTTATTCGATATGCGAACATCCTAGACCTAGAAAAGTGACGTAACCTTTAAGTACCTAGTACCAACTTGCCCTTTGCGTTTATTTAGTGCGTTAAGCATTCAATACGCATGTTCCACGTACTTACACGTGAGTAGAGCAAGCCATAGGTACCCACATCATTTAAGAATTTTTATATGACTGAAGAATAGCCCCGCTACTGCAGTAATCAGTCAGTCCGATACATTGTGGCAATGGAATTTCTCTATCACTGAAAAATACATAAAAAAAAAAAAATTTGGTATTAACTTACCCATGTGGCATGTATGTAGGTATCTAGTATGATACTTCCATGACATATTGTTCCTTAGGGTTGTAAGCTGTGTTTACAATATAAACAAAATACTAAAACGAATATAGGTTGTATAGTGTCTAATGTATAGGAGTCGTTCCATGGTTTCGCGAAAAGATGCACCAATACGTGTTTGCTCTACTGACTCTACCTACATAGTTATAGATCCACCCATTCAGATTGATATTTGCCCAGCACCTATTGATTTCTAGTAGAATTACTGACGAATATTTTTTCGAAATTATTTCTCTTATAGGTATACGCTGCACACGGCTTGGAAAGAGTCTGGAGAGAGCTATGGAATATATAAGATGCACACTCATAATTATACTTCTCTTTATCGTGCGTCAGTTCAGCCCCAAGTATGCTAATTAAAAACTAAATGAACACCATTGGTCATTAAGATTAATATAATAATATGTTAGCCCTTTTGACGTCCCACTCCTGGGTACGAGCCTCCCCTCACTACGAGGGGGATTCAGGCCGTAATCCACCACCCTGGCCCAGTGCGGGTTGGCGGATTTCACATGTATTTTCGAAAATGGATTAGATTTTCGTAGACATGCAGGTTTCCTCACGATATTTCCCTTCACCGTGAGCAAGTGATAATCATTATAGAAATTATGATTCGTACATAGATTTCGTAAAACCCAGAGGTGCGAGCCGGGATTGGAACCCAGGACCTTGTGCCCGCAAGACGCGTACTATCACTGCTGTCATTAAGATTATCTTCGTTTTCTTCATGGTAAATCGTAAATTTTTGGTTCTATATGTCGGCCAGAGGACTGCTAACAGATGGAGACCTGCCCCTCTAGCCAAGCTGCTTCGTCTACATTCGTTTCTACATATCGCTACCCTTCATGTATGGACATGACATAAGTCACGTGATCTACTTATCGACTTGTAATGTCATTTCCATACATTTAAGCGTAGCGTTTTGTAGAAACGCTTGTAGACGAAGCCACTTGGCTAGGGCGTCTCATGTGCGTATGATAATTAGGGGTGTAGTTTGCAAGGGATTCCTCACGTACCAAGTAAGGCCTTAATAGAGAACATCACTGATCCTTCAATGGTAATGTCTGTACTTTATAAATACCTTAGTTGATTCTTTAAGTGAAGGCTGCAGAGTACCCGTGCGGATTGCAAATGTTACTGGTTATCCTTGGTCAGAGATATTTAAAAGAACCTGCGATGTTAATGTACCTATAACCTTTATTCCAGAAACAGTAAAGTTCAGTCACATTAACTCTTGTTCCGTGTTCTATCTGAGCTAAGTAGGTACCTATACATATTATAATAATAGACTTTTTCAGTATATAATATTTTATTAATCGAAAAGGAAATTACAAGTTAAATACATAGGTATATAATAATAGACTACAAATTGTTGCTCGATACCTGCCTACCATAGGCAGACTCTACAACAACTCTACAACAACTTGCGCGACTATACTTAATTTCAACACGCCATAGATAGTTACAAAAGTGAAGTCGTCTAATGTATGACTAAATATTTGAGATGCAATTAAGTCAGTCAGTTATTGGTCGAATTTAGCCCTTAATGGGTACGTATTTTATGAGATGCCTATAGGTAGGTAGATACAACTTAGGCAGCACAGCACAATTTACGCCATAAATTGAATTAGTACTCGTATGAGTAGCCTACTTTTTATTTAAGATTTCCAAGCAATGTGAGTTTGTCACGCGACTAGTATTCCCGTTAGCCCCTCCAGCTATGCTAATGCCTGTGTTAAGAGTGGACTCACGTCAATATTTGCATCCAGAACCTCTTGGTTAGGATAGCAGTGCGTCTAACCATTAGGCTATTGGCGCCTTAATTATTATTGCTGTTATCAATTAATGCCTCTCCATCGGGTATGTCCGTTACTTAATGTAAATGTTATAAGATCTATTTTCACTTTTATTCGTCAAATTGTCAATATCAGTCATGGTGTGGGCACTTAGCTGGTGCTAACAAGGTTGACAATGGCGGTTTAGCGATACAATGACTGTTGGTTCAAGATTTAACACCTTACTATTGCAAGGTCAGGCATGATAATGTAGACCTTCGGGAATTTTGCGTTGTCATTCTACTAGGTGAAACAGAAAGGGTATAGGTACTATTTTTTTTGCAACTTAACTTTTTTAAATCTAAAACTGTCGGCTTTGTGCGACAGTTGAAGTACTGAAGGTTTTGTAGACTTATGAAGTCCGTCAACAGCTGTATCCGTATAACACCTTTTGTTTTTCAAATTTCCTCCAAAGCTGATAGTTTTACAATTACAAAGTTAAGTTTTGAAAAAAAAGTATAACCTTTCTGTTTCAACCTGTATATAAGTACTTAAATGAATATACTTAGGTCTGTATTAATAAGTCAATCTCAAGTCTGACTGTATAAAATGACATATCAAAAGCGTATCATTCTCAGACTTGAAATCGATTTATTAATAGGGGCCTTATATCTCAAAACATTTTTGCAAACTAGACGTCCGAATTGGATGATCTTACAAGGTTTCCTCGTATGGAGTACGGAACCCTAAAAAGAGAATATATCATTGATGAGAGAACGCGAGGTGCGGTGGGCCGACGACACTTGGCCTACATAGGAAGCGGGGCACAGCGAAAGCCAAGTCGGCCGCGACGTGAGTCGCACGGTAATGACCGATGCCCAAAACTGGGAGAGTAGAAATTGAAACCGTGTAATTATCTACCTAGAGTTTAAATTAGGCACCTTTTTATAGTCAAAATAAAGTCGGCAAACATGCGAACGACCATCCTGATGTTAACCAAGGCATTTTTAATGAATAGAGCAAGGGGATAAGGGAGAGGGATTGAACTTCCGGCTCTCTCTATAATAGCTACGTTACTATCTATCTTCTGCGACAGGGTGGTACTACCCTGGTCGAGATAGACCGTATACAAGCTGTGGTCAGTAGGGTACATTTTGGCTCTACTGTCGTAAAAAAAGTTTAAAATTCTAAACTATTTTCATCTACGTTTATAACTTGCGAAACTAAATAAGTATGCGGGCTCGCCTCGCGATTTGAAACCCGTCCAGTTGTGAAATTCTACGTCGTCGTTTATACATAGAAGACAAGACACACTTTACGGCTTTGTAAACACCTATCTTGTACTTACCTACTTAACTTGATACGAGTACCTACTTATGCACTAGTCATAATTCTTTAATTAGTATTTAAAGACGTTTGCAAAGATGCAGACAACATTTTCGATACTATCAAAAATCGTTTTATTGTTTAATTTTTTTGTTGTTAGTTCTTAAGTGACCGAAGTACCCAGGACCTTTTATACCCGTGCTCGGATGTATACACGAATTAAGCATAGGAATGGCTTTAAAATATTGACTGATTGTCAACATTATTCTCGCTCTCAATAATCAAATAATATTTTCAGACAAATATTTACTTTATAATATAAGTATTTTGTTCTGAATTGAGTAGTGCTGTTACCAGCTGATGGTATGTAAAGGTGTATCATCCTATGTAAAGGTATGTAAAGGTATCATACTCTCAAGAGTATTGCATAAATAAATATTGTATGTCAGACTGATGGATTACGGATTATGGCCTGAATCCCCCTCGTAGTGAGGGGAGGCCGGTGCCCAGGAGTGGGACGTCAAAAAGGCTAAATTATTATAGACTGACACACCAACTGTATGGTCCCAAACTAAACAACGTTTGTACTATGGATACCGTACAATAGACAGGGGCGATCCCAGTGACATCCAGACCTGGGAAAATTACGATAAGGCCATTTCCGAAATTTGTCCCGGCCAGACTCGAACTCGCAACCACCCGGTGCAGTGTACCGAGCGGCCTACGCTCAAACTACTGCGCCAAGGGTACTCAAATAGTACTTATGTCGTACTTATCATAAATTACGGAGGTTATTTTGATAGTAAGCCTATGCTCTATCCAGTTTTATAGGAGTTAGCAGTGTGGGTGTCTATCTTTTCTAACCCAATGGAGTCTATATTAAAATAATAAAGAGTTTCTATGTCGATCGGTATTTCGGTACTTACTTTGTTTGAATATAAATACAGATAGTCATAAAGAGTATTACTTACTCACCTCTCAAGAGTAGCCACTCTCAGTCAAGGCTATGAGCCTAAAGATCGCATGGAAACACGTTGTTAAACTTAAACTTTGAGTAAATAACATGCCGTGCAAACAGACAAACATCCTTATATTGATAGTGTACAGTCTAAGAGTCTACAGAATGTGTCTACAACGGAGCAATGTTTGCTTTATGTAATGAATGAATGAAGACTGTGTTAGCCGCTTATTTTAAGTATTTATGATTACGTAGAGATAAAAAAAACATATTCAATTGGCACAGAAAGGAAAAGAAATGAGCGTTAAATATTAAAGAATCAACTCATAAATTGACAGAAAAGCCAACGGGACACCAAGACCGCTAATGAAATAGCATAAAATACAGTTAAAAACCACTGGTTTTCGATACTTTGGCCAGTTCTGGTAGTCTCCTAACCGCAAAACCGTTGACCTAATTTAATAAAATATCTAATCCAACACGCAGTCAGTCCACTGGCTGTTTTTAGCTATTATATTTATATTAATATCTACTACCCATTGTAATTATTCACTATATAAGCAACAGGCGATAAAAAAAAAAGAAGTGGGTATAACAAAATGTAAACAGACAAGCCCGCCGAGTCTCTTGCCGGATCTTTTCAGTCGAGGTCGCGTTCGGATCCGGTTGTAGATATATGGAAAAAAAAATTAAAATTGTCAATTTGTAAGTGCCCCCGTAAGTCGCCGATAAAGTAATTTGAACTCAATGGTTTAGAGATATCATTCTGAAGGGAAGCTGCTCAGTCCTGTCACTGTGGGGCCTAAGTTGTAAACATAAAAAAATTTGTTAAAGAACTCGCATCAGTATAAAAACTATCAAGGATATACATTTTACAACTTTGGAATGCGGATAACAAGTAAATTCTTTGAATAAGACTCCGCCAGAGTTCATTGCCTTTGAAGCTCCAACGGCTATGGGAGAAATTAGTTTTCTCTCTGTCTTGCGTGCCACTTCTTTACATAAATATTCACCAAACGATTTTTTTCACTCACCAAGATATATAGTGATAAGTAGGCAAACAGACACTATAACACCTTCATTTATAAAAACTAGATCGAGAAATGCTTATTTATTTTTATCAATTTATTTACCTATTTGCGTTTAGGAATTTGCCCTGGGGGTCGATCGCGCTAATTTTAAACGACATTACCAAAACAAAACCACAACCAAAACGTTATGTTGTGCACATTTCGTATCGCGCTATTATATTAACGGAAACGAATTAGCTTTATTTTGGAAGATACGTTTGTCAACGTATTGCTTTACTTTTTGACAGCGTTTAGAACCAAAAGCGTTACGTTAGAATCGGCTATTCCGCTGTCGAACGAACGTTTTTGAATTAGTTCGTGACGAGCAACTTTTCAAGTTATGTTTGGTGGATTATTGTAACTAAAACTTAAATTGAAGTGTTTGTGTCATATATAAAAGCTTAAAATGCTCGGTCTACATCTTAGCAAGCTACAAAGTGCTTGTGAGGTGGACGTAGCTGAGGGTAAAGCATCGGCCCGCAGGCATAATGTCTCAATAAGAAGGTCATTGATTTCTACATCGGAGCCAAAGCTTAGAAAGCGATATCGTCTTTCAACGGAGCTGTTTGCTGGATTGGCAGAGGAATGAACTCCACTTATACCTACCTGCCTCTCGTTCTGATGGTCTGGATGAGGATACGAAGGTAAGCGTTTGTGAAATGTAACTATAACCTATCTTACAACCTATATTAGGTAGATAATCACAACATTTTGTTATTTTGTTGTTGTTTGGTATTGCCAGGGGTTCAGGGGTTGGGTTGATGGCACCCATATCGCTATCACAACACCAGCAGAACATGAAGGGGTATCATTCTCAGAATGTTTCAATAGATATTCACAAATCACACATTATAATGTGTACTTCATTATTATTTATTTGTGACTATTATGATAATAAATTAGAATTATTAGAGACTACAATGAAAATAAATATAGTTTATGTTTTAATTGTATAATTTTATTTTGTAGATTTGCACACGAAGATTCGACGACTGCACCGGGGTGATATAACCTGCGTCGGCCGCGGCCGGGGTGGCGACTCACTGACGACGTCCTCCGTCCATGTTTTCTATAAAACCATAATAAAACACTATAAAAACACAAACACCACATTGTTTTTATCAACTTCAACTCTTGCTTAATAGCCTCCGTGGAAGCATGATCACAATTTTCTACAATGTCAATTAGATTATCAATCACTGGACTTTCACTCGGAGATTAGAATTTTGGCCTATACATTGTGCTCAAAAACCAAATATTATTTATGCACTTACCTTATGAATATTAATTATTTCACTTATTCTTCTCCTCCAATAGGTATTTCGCCAGTGGCATTTAACAAATAGCAATAACAAACAAATGTAGTACTTGAAAAGCAATTTTTTGGTTATCAAAAACGAAAACAGCTTATATTGTTTACATTTGACTGATTTGACTGCATTTGACCATAGTAAATTAGTGCTGCCCACTTTACGAAATGCATAATCGACCATAAATTACAGAAGTAACGCCTAGTATTGACCTAATACGCGGGTAAGCTCTAAACGTTTCACGTTTGGTTGTGGTTTGGTTTTACTTTGGTAACGTCAGCGATTTAAACGTTCAGAATAATAGCGCGATACCATTTTTGACAGCGTCCAAACCAAATCTAAACCAAAACCAAATACGTTCCGTTCGAATGGTTAAACCTTTCAAAATTAGCGCGATTGGCCCCCAGGCCACTCCCATCATACTCCTGTGAGCCAAAATCATTTTTAATGTTGCGTTTTATAATGCGTGACTAGAGGTAAATGTCATTATCTTAGGGTTCCCCAACGCAAAAATTCGGAGTTTGATAGAAGCCTTCATTTTACCGACTACCTAAACTATTTTATTATATTAGACAAGGGGGCCAATCGCGCTAATTTTGAAAGGTTTAACCATTCGAACGGAACGTATTTGGTTTTGGTTTAGATTTGGTTTGGCCGCTGTCAAAAATGGTATCGCGCTATTTTTCTGAACGTTTAAATCGCTGACGTTACCAAAGTAAAACCAAACCACAACCAAACGAGAAACGTTTAGAGCTTACCCGCGTATTAGGTAAATACTGGGCGTTACTTCTGTAATTTATGGTCGATTATGCATTTCATAAAGTGGGCAGCACTAATTTACTATGGTCAAATTCAGTTAAATGTAAACAATATAAGCTGTTTTCGTTTTATGATAACCAAAAATTGCTTTTCAAGTACTACATTTGTTTGTTATTGCTATTTGTTAAATGCCACTGGCGAAATACCTATTGGAGGAGAAGAATAAGTAAAATAATTAATATTCATAAGGTAAGTGCATAAATAATATTTGGTTTTTGAGCACAATGTATAGGCCAAAATTCTAATCTCCGAGTGAAAGTCCAGTGATTGATAATCTAATTGACATTGTAGAAAATTGTGATCATGCTTCCACGGAAGCTATTAAGCAAGAGTTGAAGTTGATAAAAACAATGTGGTGTTTGTGTTTTTATAGTGTTTTATTATGGTTTTACAGAAAACATGGACGGAGGACGTCGTCAGTGAGTCGCCACACCGGCCGCGGCCGACGCAAGTTATATCACCCCGGTGCGGTCGTCGAATCTTCGTGTGCAAATCTACAAAATAAAATTATACAATTAAAACATAACTTATATTTATTTTCATTGTAGTCACTAAACATTATAATTTATTATCATTATAGTCACAAATAAATAATAATTACACATTATGCTGTGTGATTTGTGAATATCTATTAAAACATTCTGAGAATGATACCCCTTAATGTTCTGCTGGAGTTGTGATAGCGATATGGGTGCCATTCTTACGTAGTATTGTATTCTCTTTGGGTGCCATCTACACAACCATGAACCCCTGGCAATTCCAAACAACAACAAAATGTTATGATTACCTACCTCATATAGGTTGTAGGTACATTTCACAAATGCTTACCTTCTTATCCTCATCCAGACCATCAGAACGAGAGGCAGGTAGGTATAAGAGGAGTTCATTCTTCCGCCAACCCGGCAAACAGCTCCGTTGAAAGACGATATCGCTTTCTAAGCTTTGACTCCGATTTAGAAATCAATGACCGTCTTATTGAGCCATTCTGCCTGCGGGCCGATGCTTTACCCTCAGCTACGTCCACCTCATAAGCACTTTGTAGCTTGATAAGATGTATCTCGAGCATTTTAAGCTTTTATATATGACATAAACACTTCAATTTAAATTTTAGTTACAATAATCCACCAAACATAACTTGAAAAGTTGCTCGTCACGAACTAATTCAAAAACGTTCGTTTGGCAGCGGAATAGCCGATTCCAACGTAACGCTTTTGGTTCTAAACGCTGTCGAAAAGTAAAGCAATACGTTGACAAACGTATCTTCCAAAATAAAGCTAATTCGTTTCCGTTAAAATAATAGCGCGGTACGAAATGTGCATAACATAACGTTTTTGGTTGTGGTTTTGTTTTGGTAATGTCGTTTAAAATTAGCGCGATCGCCCCCCTCGACAACTCATATATCCTGGTATGCTTTAATCAACGAATTTTTTGAACTAAAAGGTCACTTTTTAATTCTTTATAAGTTTAATGAATCTGCAATCTACTACATAAGTGAATCTCATTACCGACCTATTGCTTATTGTCTTATTTATCATTTAAATTAATTTATTAAGTACAGTACGCACAGTATGTTTCTTTGTTTTTGTTAACTTCTTAATAACCATAAACATTCACTGCTCGTATTGTCAGTACATGAGGCGTTTGTATTCGCCGCATATTCTCACGGCAGCTGAGGCACTAGCATTGCCGCACATTCTTATTCTGAGAGCGATTTCTTTACAGCAATGCTGTCATCTGGGGTCTCACACTCGTCATATAGACTTAATGTTAGTGTGGGATTCTTTGTTCGTGACACATTTGGACGTGCTTATTCCATTCGGATAGGTACATAGATGATGGTACGTACGATGGTAGATGATGCTTAACATATACATTCAGACTTATATTACACGGTAACGACGTTTCCATAATTTTTGACAAACTTTGATCATATTTAGCTCCCACATTTAGTCAAAATATCTAGAAAGATTCCAGAAGTTTTTTCCATTTGAACGACGCGTCTACCTGTAGGTACCTACTCATTTCGTGAGGAATTTAACGACGGCACCATATAGCAAACTATTTACATAGATTGTTTATCATTTGGTAATTTAATTCCTATTACACACAGATCGGTCATTGAACTGATGACATAATCAAAGGAAAATAAGTACCAATATCCCAAATCTGTGTCATTTTGACCTGTGAGTGGTTACTCTATATAGCTTGTTTCACCTACATATCTAAGTCGGTAAACAAGCTTACGACCTGCTTGATATTAAGCTGTTACCGTAGCCTATAGATGTTTGCAAGACCAAAAGCATTGCTTGCTGACTTGAAGGGGAGTGGGACAGAGAGAGGTGAAGTGTAGAAAATACATGTTTGTATTTCTGCCCCTTTCTTTCATATAGACTTGGTCTCTTTCCACTTTGCGTCCCATGTCGAAGTCGTGCCTAGTTTCAGTCGACAGTTGCGCCTGACACCGCACATTAGCAATAAGTTTTTAATGTACTTACTGCTCTAGTATTATACACAGGCGTGTTCTGTGGGATCCACATAAGTGGATCTAAAGCCAGCTCATATCTGAGACCGAACTTAGAAATTTTAATTTTCTTGTTTTTCGGTTTAACTTTAAAATAGAATATGGGAATAAAAAAGGCCATTAAAGGCCAGAAAAAAATATTATGCAAATGTTATAAAAAAATAATTAATTAGGCGTCAATAGCCTAGTGATTAGAGGGGCCGCCTTCGTAGCTGGGAGGTTCCGGGTTCGATCCCCATCCTGGCCATTAAACTATTGACGTGAGCCCACTCCTAACACAAGCATTAGCTCAGCTGGAGGGGCTAACGGGAATCCTAGTAATGTGACAAACTGACATTGCTAGTAATATAAAAAAAAAAACAAACAAACAACATTACCGAAATAAGATTATTTTGTATCTGTCTTATTACTTGAATTAATCTTGTCTACTTTAAGTGTCCGTGTTCAAAGTACGACGTATAATACTTCCGATGATTGAGTACCTACTCATATCTTTGTTTCAAAGTTACTAAACTAGGCAATAAAAGACATTTTATGCTAGCTCATTGTCCAACCATTATAATTAATCGTTAATTATGTAATAATGAATCGACGTCTGATTGCTTTAGCACAATGGGGTTAAATGCAACTATGGGTCCATAAATAATTAATATGAAATTAAATGATTGTATAAGTCATGACCACGTGTCTCAGTATTCTGTGGCATATCTAAGTTTCATTGTGGTACTTTCGTTAATTGTTATTTTACGATTCTCTTCGATTATTCACGGACACATTTTGAATTGAAAGTTAGCTGTAAAATTTAATGTCTGAATACAATGGCTAAGAATTGTTATTAATATGTACATATACGTTTAGGAATATAGGTACGCCATTATATGGGTATTTCTTATGAAATTTCAAAATTTGATATAAAATTGAATTAATTTTTTTTATTGTAAAAGTTGATATTATTTTTGCAGAAATCAAAAAAGTAGCTTTAAGAGAATTATTTAGAAGTATTGGTCTTCCATATTTTTGTGTATAATATATAAAAAACGAGTTATTAGCAGTACAAATATCCTATATATAATATATAGGATATTTGTACTGCAACTTTAACGCATGTAGGCCAGATCCATTTATGGTAGGATTGACACCCCTATTTATTATGCAGTAGAGAACTATATTTAGGCACCAAATAGTATATTTTTTTGAAAAAAATAATGTGTTTAGTAGATAGAATTTATTAAGATACTATCAAAATTATGATGCTGTATTAAAATAAGACCTAATACACCAGTAAATTAATATTTTACAAATTAACTAGATGTTATCCGCGGCACCACCCGCGTGGTGCTTCAATAAAGTAAAAGTTACTCCTGATAACATCAGCAATCTGGCAGTGAAAGCCCCGTCAAAATAGTTCCAGCCGTTTTGGTGATTAGCCGTAACATACATACACACAGATTTTTTTTTGTCGTCTCCTTGTATAATTTTCTCATTCCATCTCTTTAGACACGGTGAGAAATGGCGTCAGTTCCGCTCGAAGGTCCAGCGGCCGATCCTCCAGCCGCAGACGGTCAAGAAGTACGTGGCGCCCATCGAGATGGTGACAGAGGACTTCATCAAGTATATGGAGAATGCGAGGGATGCGAGTGGCGACCTGCCGCATGAGTTCGACAACGATATACACCGCTGGTCGCTGGAGTGTGAGTTTTATTTAATAATCCCTCTTTTTAAGGTATAGCCAAGCTATAGCCAACTGACTACTGCGTATGTATGGCTGGGTGGACCGGGGTAGTACCACCTGCTCACAGAAGATCGGCGTAAAGTAGCTATAATAACTGTGTTTCGTACGATCAGTGTGAGAGAGCCGAATCCCTCGCCCCTTTCTCTGCCATCTATATCAATGCCCACTCCCCTTTAGGTCGTACGTTTGTTTGCTAACTTTGTCAAACAACAATACTCCGAAGAAAGGAATATTTTGTTTCCTCCACATATAAGAGGTGAAATTTAAGATATCCAAAGGAACACAAGACTAAAAGAGAAATTGATAACCATTGGTCATTAATAATGATCTCCGTGAATTTGTCAATGTTAATCGTACGTTCTTGGCTGTCGACATGTCCGGTAACATTTCGACCGCCAAAATTAATTAGTTTTAGGCCCGGATTAATAAATCGATCTCGAGTCTGGGAGCGGTCTTGTAAGTCTCATTCTTATGTCATACCAGTACAAAATGACATGTCAAAAGCGTACTCAAGACCGCTCTCAGACTTAAGATGAATTTATTAATATAGGCATTAAATTAGCAGACTTGAAGTCCTGGAGGATATTCACAATTTCCGGAAAATTTCCGACACGAAAACAACTCTTTCCATCCTTCTTCTACTTCATTTGTAAAAGAAGGATGGAAGCTGTTGTTTCCCATATCCCCTGGTCGGGGTGTTAAGATCGCTCCTTATATGTATATTGTGTGGCACCCATAGTCTTACGATATTTATACTTTACCCAGGCATCGGCCGGGTGGCGCTGGACGTGCGGCTTGGCTGCCTCTCCCCGCAGTTGGACAGCACCTCGGAGCCGCAGCGGATCATTGACGCGGCCAAGTTCGCGCTGCGAAACGTCGCGGTCCTGGAACTGAAAGCGCCCTACTGGCGGTACATCCCAACGCCGTTGTGGACGAAATACGTTAATAACATGAACTTCTTCGTTGAGTAAGTTGATTTTTGAGTAAGTTGGTAAGTTGAATTGGGGTCTGGGTAAATTATGGCAGAGAGATGGGAAATACTGTGATAAAAGTTAAAGTTACGTAGTAGTAAGAATTTGACTTAACAAAATTCATAAGAACGAATCCAATATTTTTAGTTGTCCCAAATTTAGCTTCATCGTAATTTTTTGCCGGAACAAAATTAGCACCTCTGCTATGGCATGTATTAAAGATTTGTCTCGGAATTTTCTTGGCTAGCTTCTTTAGTTTGGTTAGGTACTTGTTCGCGAGGAATGTCGCTCCTTAAAGGGGTTCTATGCTCTTATGCCTACAGAAGTATAACCACCTGTGTGCAGGTAGAATTGAATCGTGGATAATTCAGTGATATCTTATTTAAATCCTTGTCTTATTTCAGGCTCTGTAGTCGCTACATTAACGAAGCTCTCGAGAGGCTGAAGACTAAGAAAGTGACGTCAGAGGATGATCTCTCTCTACTTGAACGAGTGCTGCGAACTGAGGGAGATCCTAAAATCGCTACCATCATGGCGCTTGACCTTATTTTAGTTGGTATTGATACGGTAAGAGAAACTTTCAAATTCAATTCAAATTCAGGTCAAATTAAATTCAATTAAAATTAAATTAAAATTCAATTAAAATTCAATTAAAATTCAATTAAAATTCAATTAAAATTCAATTAAAATTCAATTAAAATTCAATTCAAATCAAATTCAATATCAATATTTTTTTCAGATTTCAATGGCAGTATGTTCGATCCTCTACCAGACCTCCATCAGGCTGAAGCAGCAAGAGAAAATGGCAGAAGAGATAAGAAGAGTGTTCCCCGATCCGAGCAAACCCATCAGCTATACTGATTTAGACAAACTTCATTACACTAAAGCCTTCGTAAGGGAAGTTTTTAGGTACGTGCCTTCGTTTCGATTTCATTATTGATATACGGATACGGCCGTATTTACAAACAATACTTATCAAAGTACCAACACTACGAAGTTTGTAAGATAGTTTGAAATTTGTCAATGCGATGTGCGTTCGCGTTACCTCGTAGTAATGTTTGTGAATTGTTTTTACCAAATTGTTTCTGTCCGGTGTTACAGGATGTACTCCACGGTCATTGGCAATGGTCGGACTCTTCAAGATGACGACGTTATTTGTGGTTATCACATTCCAAAAGGGGTAAGTAATAAATTAATAATCCCCTATTTAATAAACGCGGTGTAGCGGGCGAATTTGACATTCGAAAGAAGAAGAAAAACCATGGTGTAACTATACAACCGCTAAACCACGTAAATTTATCACGGAGTAAAGGTTTCGCTGCGAAATAAATTATCAACTTCAATGACCCACCGCTGGCAACGGGATTCAAGACTTTAAGCCTCTGCGAGATAGCGGTCTCAAAACGGGGAAATTTAGGAGAATATTACTAAAATACTATTTTCAAACTTTATCCGAATCCACGAACTCCATAAGGGTGCCCGTACACTTGAGCCCGTTTCACTAAAAAAACATTTTATTTAGAGCTTCACAGATGTGACATGTCCAAAAACCAATTTGTTTCGGTCCAGGTTCAAGTGGTATTCCCCACAATTGTGACGGGCAACATGGAACAGTTCGTCTCCGACCCTGAGGAGTTCAAGCCGGAGCGCTGGCTGGAGGGTAACGGACGGCTCCATCCTTTCGCATCGCTGCCGTACGGCTTCGGAGCCAGGATATGCTTAGGCCGCAGATTCGCTGATTTGGAGATTCAAATCCTTCTAGCCAAGGTAATTAGAACAAAATGTTCGCGTTTTTCTGTGTTTATTATTATGGAAGAATATATATTATGTATGTATTGTACTTTTTACCGTGAGTTCGCACTGGACGAAACATGTTGGCGAAACATTTTGTTGTCTCTATTTTTTGTTTTCCTAAAATAGAGACAACAATATGTTTCGCCAACATGTTTCGTCCAGTGCGAACTCACGGTAACATTTTGCGCATAGAGCGAATCAAAGAATTTCACTGAAAAATATTTTAAAATCTGGGATAACATTTACCTATTTGGACTTCCTTTGTTGTTCTCGTATAGACCAGAATAGGTGATGTAAATCCAAATAAATATGCAGTTTATTGTGATAATAGGTAATAGGTAGAGATTTAGTATATTTTGAGAATAAAATACTTTCTAAGGACTCAAATCTTAAAGGACTTCATGGCTTAAAGGACTGACAATCGTAGGAGCCTATTAGGCCCCATATATTTACCACATTGCATTATTTTAACGTTTTTTTTTTTTCCAGTTGCTCCGTCGCTACCGTTTGGAATACCACCACGAGCCGCTCGAGTACGCCGTCACATTCATGTACGCGCCGGACGGACCTCTTCGCCTGCGCATGATTGAGCGATAAACAAATAAATATAAGTGCTGGTGGATGGTTTTAGGAAGCATTTTCTAGTGGGTTAACTTTAAAATAAAACGAATAATTGCTTAGTGTATACCCTTCGTTGTTAGTCTCTTTTTTATTTCTAAACGTTATATGGTAGAGTTATTAGTTTAAAAACAAAGATAGAAGCACCTTTATGTTTATGGTAGAGTCAACGATACCCTCGACTTGACCGCCTTATTCTGCTTGATGGTTAAGATTTCTCGTTTACGACATTGTTATGGATTTGATGTTATGTAAGCAAGTGTAAATAAATAATTTTATATTTTTAAATTATTTTTATTTGAACTTTTTTGTTCTGAAAACTTTTTCGGCTACACTTCCAGCTTCCTGTTTTATCAGATTCCAGTTTTAATACTACTTCTTAGCTTATAGCATTTTTAACTGACTTAAAAAATTGGAGGCCAATTCAAGTAAGTATATGTAGTCTGACGTAGTGTAAAGATAGTGGCACCAGGTCAAAATGCAAGAAATTACAAGGTCCTAGTTATTTTTAGCTTTTTTAGTGCACCCAGGAGTCGGTTTAATTTATTTACATTTTTTTTAGGTTCTCTTTCACTCCTAGGTGCTCATGCAGGCTGCATGAATAAGTCGATTTACCAGCAACGTAAACCCTTACCCAATAAAAAATTGTCACGTACACGTGGTGTTTGTTCAGCCATTCTAGTACCGGTTTGTTCCTCATCGTGCTTGTATAAGCATTCCTGAGTTTACGACCGCGCCTTACCGCAAACATTGCGTTTCCTTTGCCAACATCACGTAATACTCGTAAGGTGGTAAACAAAAAGTAAGTAATTAATCTCTATTGACATTGGCCGAATTACTGGGCTAGGGTCAGACGGACATAATTGGAAGAATAGTGCTGAATATGTGGAAGAAACCATGTCTCATGCCTGCGTTGAGTTGTTTTTTAACCGACTTCAATAAAGGAGGAGGTTTTATGTTCGACTGTATGTAGGTACTTGTTTTATGTAAGTTCGCCGATTTCTTAGTCAATTATGGACCAATTTTGAATTTATTTAATTTGGAGTGGGTCTACTTCTTAAGAACCCACACCCTACTACTTATTTGAGTTGGCATCGACTCCAAATGAAAGTAATTATAAGGTCCCCATAGTTATTTCCAGTTTTTTAGTGCACCCAGGTTATTTTCAAGTCGGTTTAATTTTTTTATTAAACTTTTTTAAATAAAAAGTCGGCTAACAAGCGTGCGATCGCACCAGGCGTAGGACACAGAGAGAGAGACGAGATCAGAGCAGAGCTCTATGCTTGTTCATACGTTACATAGTCTGCTCTGCCCTGCGCTGCGTGAGCTGCGTCGCTAGCGTCACAGCATCCGCTCACACAGTTTCACCTGCCGGAAGTTTAAATTGTGCGTGACACCAACTATATACAAATGTCACCACTCACATACCACTTACACTATTCACAAGCAATTGTAGGAGTCATTATCAAATAATAAAATACTAGTCATTATTTACGCACCGTACAGTTTCAAGTTTCTGCAATTTAAAAAATTACACGGTTCCCGTAAGGCTTTTTGATTCGCGAAATTACTACTCATAGCAACTTTCTAATGTCTAGAATAAAGACATTAGAAAGTTGTTATGAATAGTTGTTATAAATAACATGTAGGCTGAAATGTCGATAGCTCTAGATGCAGCATTTAGTTAAAATAATCAATTGAATCAACGTCCCATCTAATCTTGAACCATCCGGAATATTTCGGGACGACGGCAAGAGACCCGATGGCATGACCCTGATTCCTTGGGAGAGAGGTCGCAAACTCGTGTGGGATGCAACTTGTGGGGATACTCTGGCTCCATCACATCTCAGGGAATCAGTGGCTGCAGCAGGAGCCGCGGCAGAGATAGCGGATCTCGGCAAGCGGCGCAAATACGCTTCTTTAAATAATAATTACGTATTTGTGCCATTTGCCGTAGAAACCCTAGGCCCATGGAGCCACAGTGTAAAAAAGCAAAATTTATAGTACAATTAAACCTACTTCAAAAAACCTGGGAGCACTAAAAATAAATAACTACGGACCTTGCAATTTATTTCATTTTGAGTCAGTGGCAATTCAAGTAAGTAGCGGAAGGTAAGTACCTACCTAAGAAGTAGTCGTAATGTAGTGTAAAGATAGTGGGACCACCTAGACAGTCTCTTTCAATATTTTTTTTCGTTAATTGGTCCACCATGACTTAGTAATCGGTGAACATACATAAAAAAAACATACACACGAACATAGAACCTCCTCCTTTTTCCAAGTCGGTTAAAAATAGAATAATAACTAAGATATACTTACTCGTACATAATAAGAAATCTTACTGTGGGTACATGGTAAGTATTCAGAGCAAAGCCGTCTCGATGGCTCCATGGCCGATCTATGTCCATTATAGAACTTACATTCATTGATTACTAAGTAATCTTAGTTCACAGTTGACCAGCTTTTGTCAGTTGCTTGGAATTGAGACACAAACTTTAATCCATTGTTTTACTTCCTTAGCGGTGCATTTTTCCCAAATCCACCCTTAGTTAGCAGATGACGGTATAAGATATACCTAACAAAATTTTATGTTTAGGTTGAGCGCTGATAGATCACTCAGTCAGTCGATTCCTCCATGTACCTACAGATTAATCTATCAACGCACAGCCCAAACCACTGGACGGATCGGGCTGAAATTTGGCATGCAGGTAGATGTTATGACGTAGGCATCCGCTAAGAAAGGATTTTGATTAATTCTACCCCCAAAGGGATAAAATAGGGGATGAAAGTTTGTATGAAACTTTGTCAATTAAATTCCACGCGGACGAAGTCGCGGGAAGTAGTTAATTATAAAGATGTGTTAACCATTGCCATTGTATTAGCACAAAATTATTCAAAGACCTCGATAAAACTATAAAATTAATAGTTCGGTTTAGGAGGTCAATAGAACACGTCCGTAGCCTGTTATAAAGAACTCATAGCAAACTGGCTTAGGTATTATAACTGTTCAAGATTAGGAGTGCCAGACGAAAGCACCGTTCATCTAACAGGTACAGTATTTTATAAAGTTCAAAATAATATACGCATTATGTATTCATATTTTATGACTGAATTTAGATAAATCGGAGACGAAATGAAGTTTCAATATTTTTTTGTATAAATAAAAGATTATGATTTTATTATAATTTACACGCGGTTGAGCAAGTTTTTTTTTTTTTAATGCATTTTAAAGATATCTAAATTATATAATCACGATTCGGACGATTTGATTGATTTCTTTACGCCTACATTTCCCAAAGGGCTAAACAGAGTTCACCAATAGTATGACAACACGAGATGTACAGGTATTTCAATCATACATGTCATACTAACATAGCTTAATGTTTTTGTTTTTATACTTACAATAAAATATTACAAACATCTGAAAACAAGATTTATTTACCCGACTGCGCGCCGCAAACGAGTGTAATGTGTTTATCAACCAACCTAATGTATGTATGTGTGTATTAAAAATCTAGACCGGCAAAATCTTCCCGAAAATCGGTCCCGACTGTTAAAGAGATTATAACAGAATACGAGATAGCTGGACTTTGAATTTTTCTTTTCATCATTTATATTTTAAATTCACTTTGTAAGTAGTCGAGTATTTTGTTCTTTTAAAATTTACTTTTTTTTAGTGCAGTTTAATCGTAATTCGTAAATCAAATTAGTGCCTGACGAGACCGTTCACAACGCTCCCGAACTTGCTCACTCTCCGTTGCATTGGAGGGTTCATTCACACTTTCCATTCATGCAATCAGTGCGTACGCGCCGCTATTTTCGCAGCGGCCCGCTAAGAGAAATAGAAAGTGTTAGTAACAATCTGTTTACTCAAGTTATCTCAGCAGATGGCTTCAAGGTGAAATGTTAGAAAATGTTTTTTTTTGTCTCTTACTAGCAAGAGAACAGAAGATAACCGTGAAAGTAGTACCGGAATCAAAATTTCCTTTTCAAGGTCCTAAGGAATGAGCAAGACAGCAATATTTTTGGATGTGTCTTAAATTTCTTCGTAATTTGTAGCCAACAAAATTAGCACTATTATGTACTGATGTAGGTAATAAAACCGCTGAATCATCTCTACTAGCCGCAGTGCATTAGAATTCAACGTGCGATTACGGAACCGCTCTACAACGATGCTCCACAATTTAAAAAAAAATTGCTCTCATCTAAAATTCGTTGGGAAGTTCTAGAAATGCGGCAGGCACTTTCTTTTCATACTACATAATAATATATATTTTTATTCGGTATTGTTACTAGAAATGTGCAATGTATGGTATATAAAGTGTTTTAGAAAAAAATATTTTGGTCTATTTAAAGTGGCTTAGAAAACATACGTGCATTAGAATAACCTTATTTACGTTTTATCCTACCTGCATTATACACATAGCTCCTTAATATTGTTACAGGTAAACACAAAGACTATTAATGATATGTCTGTGTTTGGATAAGTATACTCATGTTTTAAAAAGATCACACATTCGTTTTAATTTATATTCACGGGCATTTGATAAAATAGAAATCGCATCCTAAACTCGGAATTGGGTTTGCAAATTTCGAAACTATCACCGATTTCTTTTGAAATGCGAATATTAATCAAGGCTTTTAATTTAATTTCGCGAAGCGTCTTTTAATTTGCATAACATGTTTTTTTTAAATGTAGGTTTCGTAGCTTCAAATCAATACTACTTTATATGAAAATTGAATGGTTGAAAAATAAAAAACACAAATTACCAACGTATCTGTGGCCATACGCAACAGCTGACTCTTGGTAGAGACGAAACCACCGTTCAATTTATCAGAAGCCAATTAAAATTTCAAGAGCAAATGATAACACGCTCTACATTATGATCTTAAAGTAACAAGCCTCATTTCTCGGACGAACCAATTATGATATAGGTAAGATCCGTGAATTATTGCAAATCGACCCATATGCCAGTGCCATAAGAGTTACAGCACGCGTCTTCGTGAAATGGACGAACTATATCAGGAACTGTACTTTCGATCTCGTTCGTCTATGCCGACGGCGCGGCTGGCTGTGCGTCACTACTTACTACGCACAGGGTTTGTGCGTTTCCATTACGCCACTACGGCACGAGAATTTCCTATGATATTGATCCTATTAACTGTTCCGCTAGTCGTTTGGCTATGGTCTGTCACCGCCATTAGTTGAAGATGGATTTGATAGTAGGTTAGGTAATTGATAAATAATTTAAATGGAGTAGAGCGAAAAAAAATATTTAACGATTAATTTTAATTACAATGATAGGTACTAATTACTTAATGTCTTACATCAAGATTAAGAAAGATCCCATGTGATTATTTAGTGTATTGTTATGTCTTACGTAAATAGAAAATATTCAGATTTTTTGTAACTATATTATTAATGTATTATTATTAGGTACTTAATTTAAAGAATATATTAGCAAACATATGAAGCAATGGTAAAGTGATGGTATCAAATAAATTTCAAGCAAAAAGGCATTAAAAATATGGAACAACAATAAAATGGAATATGGCCAAACTCTACGAACAATTTTATCTTTCTCCATAGTTGAAAACAATGTAGTTTTTTTTCTAATGTGTCAATGGAAACACGCGCGCAGAAAGCCAGCACCTAACTCATTTCAAAGGAAGGTTCAGTCCGCGTCTGACTTGCTATTAGGTACACCGCAGGGAGGCTGTAGGCCCATCAGGAAACTGCTCTACTTAACTGTTCCGGTGCTCTAGATTTCATTGCAGTGCTGTGATTAGTGTGTGAAATATTTTTTAAAAATATTGGGTTTTTTGTATAAAAAAGGTGAAAAGGTATGTTATGTTTTTTTTAAATCTAATAAGTAGTTGGTTCTCATTGATATTTGTAGTTTTAAATAATATTCAGTGACTAGGGGTGCATCCTCTATAAATTCGAAACTGGTACCTATCGAATTTTGGGAATTCTAATTACAAAATAAATATAACTTTGGCTGTTCCTCTCAGGAGTATAACAGTATTTAAAACAATTACGGTAAGTTCCCGTTAATTATGTAAGTTCCCGCTCAAATAAGATGTTTGTAATATAATAAAATGTACAATGTGGTAGTTAAACCCGTTTTCTATAATAACGGTCCGCTTTTAATTATTTTGAAGCAATTGTTCTAACGGAGGCCTACTTCCACGTTCATTATTCATGAAATTATGCAAATATATACTTACTTAGTATACGAGTAACAAAATGGTATGTATATAATATTTTACTCGTGATAATTTAGAAAGGTTTTTTGTTCAAAAATGTAATAATATATCGCTTTGTTCTTTAATATAGGACGATAAATATCAGGTAGGAATGTAGTCAGCGGCTCCTTTTTTTCAATGGGACGAGTCCCGCCACACACACCCCATGGACCGACAATGGTGTCCAATGTTGACGTCAATATTTTACCCTAAACAAGTTCCGAAAAGAAGCTAAATTGTCTTGGAAGCCGCATGAATTTTGTCGAATGAACTATTAGGAGGAGTTGGAAGAACATTGTTCACTTCCCTATCTGTTGCAAAGCGGGATACAAAAATAACTGTACCTACTAAGTACGTATGTAGTAGGAGATAATTACTCACATAATTACGCTGCAAAGCATTTTACAACGATTATTTAAAATGTTACAATTGGACAATTTATATAAATTAAAGTTAATGCATCAGCCCTCAGTGAGAATCGGCTTAGTTTTCTAGTTTTCAGACGATCTCTTGTCCACAACAACACACCATTGCTCTTTCTAAACTCAAATAAACGCGGTGTTTGCTAACAAATTAGGTAATGAACGCCAATATTTGTGTTTCGGTTGTGCGTTAACACTTCACTCGAGTGGATAACACTTTATACCAAGATGCTTGAAGTACACAAAACATCAGAAAATTGCGATACTGTTGCGATTATTGTCTTGTGTAAATAACGAATTCTCCGGTAGGATAATTCTTAAAGCGATGTTTGACAGGTGTGTGGTTACGGAGTGACATTGATCGCTTATTGTGGTGCTTGACCTAAATTGTCCTAATTTGTTCGCTTGCAGTCCTTGAGCCCCCATAGCCACAACAATGTCTGGTTCAAAAATAAATTAAGGCACATGTTCACACTAGTTTTGTATCTTTCCTTACTTCCGCGATCGTCTTTTTTTTTGGTCATTAGGTGTTATTTATTGTTTCTGGTATTGTTTTTTTAACCTAGGGTAACGCTATAAATGGTGATGTATAAGATTAGGAAATAAACACTAATTACTAATGATTGGGTAGACATTATTGTGGAATGCAGTCAAGAGAAAATAAAACCTGCCATGTAGTTTTAAAGCAGCAATTAGTATTGATTTTATTATGATATTACAATTTGTTCTCTGATATAGGTATTTTGGTATTTAATGTATTTCATATATATGTACTAAATAGGTACACATATACAGGTTATATCTTCAATTTATTTAAGACGTGCTCTTGTAAAATGTCTTTACAATTGATGCGCTTAAAGAAATTTATAAGTTTAATTTATAAGTTAATATTATTCAATATATTATTATTTTTGACTAAAGTCATTATGTCGCCGTGGATAGGCAAAGTGGCACCCGAGGTCATGCATTCAATATTTACGTGATTAATTATAAAATGAAGAACGGAAATTACTAAATAAATAACGAATTTAATTTTGTTTAATTTGTTAGGTTTGGGATTGACGAAAAACTTAAATTAATAGTAGGTACTTATCGGAATACATATACCTCGTGTTTTTAGTATCTATGAAATGGAAATGAATAACTTTGTACTCCATACATAAGTATACAATAAACTATAGAGTTTATGAAAATATATATTATGATATAGGTACTTATAATTACAATTATAAACAAATCATTCATCTTAAAATTATAGAATTAGCCATTGCAGCCAAAGATATAATATAACCACTACAACGTATTTCTCACGTGAAAGTCGACAATTTTATTAAATTCTATAAAGCTTAGCAATAATAATAAATTGCTGTTGGTAGGAGAAGAAAGCACTTAAGTAGACATTTGCTATGATTAGAAAATAATAAGTAGATAGGTAATAATAATTATTATTGCTTAGTCTTAAGGTATATTTACCATATCTTTTTATTTACCTATAGGTAGGTTATTTTTAAGGCTTTTTATTAATTAATAATAAAAAGAAAATATGTCTATACTTTTCACCGCGCATAATATAACACCTGTATTCTTTGAAAGTTAAGGCAGAGCTTTTCATGATTATACACCATAGAACGTAATAAGTACAGTATTGTCACTTTAAAAGTGTGTAAATATCTTTATTTGTAGGATTTAATGGCGGGCACACTTCGTGGACACATCGGCGTTGTGAAATGGCCCTTCAAAACCGTGACTGCTCGCTACGTGACGACAACAGCGCGATGTTACCAGGCTTCGGATGGTGGACTGGAAATAGGTATGTGATTTTGGTTTTTTTACTGGCTACAGCTCATGTACGGGCTTGCTCGACGCGGGGTAGTACCAACTTCTCACAGAAGATCGTCGTAAAGTAGCTGCGTTGCGTACGATGAGTGAGGGGTCCGTAAGCTCCCCCTCCCCTCTCACTATCCCACACCCATTCAGGACGACCAAGTTTTTTTTTTTTTTTGAATCGACTATAATGTTGTTGGCCAGAGCGGCCATAACAACTTCACCCGGACAGAGGGCGAGCGCAAGTGCGCTCCAGCCAGAGGGGCAGGGGGCAGCTAGCTCAAGGGCGCCACAAGGGACACGACCTCGGCTTGGGCCGCTGCCAGGAGAGGTGGCGAGGGTAAATCTACCACCGGATCGGAACGCGACCTCCACTGAGAAGATCGGTCGGTCAAGTGCGGCGATTCCAATGGTATTAATTACAAGCATCTATAAGCTACGGTAACTACTTAACTACTACACCAGGTTGCACGCATGTCGCATGTTTAAAAAAATACAAAGTTACATAACGCATACCGCAGCCAACGAGAACGGATACAAAACTGAATAGATTGTTTCATTAAATTACTTGTTTCCAAATTTTCGTATTCATGTATTTTTTATTATTATAACGGTTTCACGAAATGTCCGCCCGAATGTTGGCGAGTCCGGCGGTGATCGATTTGAAACCGAATTATATTAACATTTCGTTTCGGTTCTCGTTGGCCGCGGTATAATTTAAAATTAAATTATATTTAACCATTCTTCAACAGCATTGTTTGCTTTTTTTTTTTTTTTTTTTATGGGACTAGTCCCGCCACACACTCCCACCACTGTAACTCCTGTAAGCCAGGATCGACAATGGTGACCAATAATGACGTCGAGGTTTGACCCTCGACGAGTCCCGCGGAAAAGTTAAATGGCATTGTTTGCTTAACTTTTCTTAATTAACTTTCATACCAGAGTTTTAGTCACGACTGCTTCAGATAATACTTATTTAACGCCATTTTGTACCGCATGAACCAAATAAGAATAAGAAGAATAAGAATAAATTTATTATAAAACAACAGTTACACGTACAAAATTTTAAATAGTAGGTACAAGAGGTATATTGCTAGTAAGTAACTAAATCACAATTACATGGACGTATTACTGTGGATCCCAAACTAAGCAAATGCTTGTATCTTGGGAACCAGAGTAGTGGCATAATTATGCTACACAATTTAAATTTAATGGAGATGATTACAATTATTAATACATTTTCATAGGTGAAATGAAGTTAGGTAAGCTACGTGTAACAATATTAGGGAAAAAAAAAATAATAGGAACAAAATAAGGTGAATGTATGCATATGAAGGTGTGATAGAGGGTGTATGTATGTATAGTGTGTGTGAGTGTATGTAGGTAAGGGTAGTGTGGAGAGATGGAGTGTGTTAAAAAGTGTGAAAGTGAGACTAAGTTTATGAAATAATATTTTCGGTTTCATTATAGGTTAAGGAAGACAGCCATTTTTTTAAAACGTGTTTGCACGCGAAAATTGATAGACCTTTAATTTCGACGTATTTAGAGATTTTATTATAAATAAAAGGATGTAAATAGGCTGGACAACGGCGAGCCATATGAGAAACAGCATTAGGTAAGGGAATTGAGAACACGCGCTTTGAAACGAGAGTTTGATAGTCTGGTCTACACTTGAGGGATTTATGGACTTTAAGAGTAGCTTTGAGAATAAATAACTGTCTAACTCGGAGTACTGGAAATTCTTTGTATAATTGGTCTGTGGGGTGACGTAAAGGCTTCCTTAGCATTACTTTGATTACTGCTCTTTGAGCTCGCTCTAACAGAATAAGGGTGCTTTTACCGGCTCCTCCCCAGACCGGTATCCCGTATTGTAAAATGGACTGACAAAGGGCGTGAAATACAGTGGTCAATGTTTTGAGAGGTGTGCAGTCCCGTAATTTTTTTGACATAAAAATCAGTTTCCTAACTCTTTTGGCAAGCTGGTGAACATGAGTTTTGTATGATGAGTTTTCATCTAGTGTGATGCCTAAATATAACTTATGAATCCATTACACTATATATAACCATTAAAACACAATATTTATTTATATACACTTGGGTGTATCACCGACGCGACACGGGTTAACAACTGCCAATTGACTGTTGATCAAATTAAGTGGGCATAATGAAACCAGAACATGTATTTGAACATAAATGAATAGGATCTTTCCATGCGTTTAACGCTTTGATCGTAATACAACGTCCAAACATTTAATGTTTACATTACACATAAGGACATTATTTATTTAAGGCGTTATGTATGACATCACTGTGAAATACAGAGTAGTTAGCACCTGCTAATATAAATACAAAAGGTATTATTCTAATAATGAACGATTTTTTCCGTGGCGCTTTCGTAAAAGTTAATGCCAATTATAGAGAAAGCTAAAGACAATGTAACCGATAAAAAAAATATCTGAAGGGTTTTTTTTCTAACTCAAATGATCTTTTAAAACACCCGCTACCAACCAGACCCTCTAGCCAAGTGGCTTCGTCTGCATTCGTTTCTACAAATCGTTACGCTTCATATATGGAAATGACATAAGTCACGTGATCTACTTATCGTCTTGTAATGTCATTTCCATACATTTAAGCGTAGCGTTTTGTAGAAACGTTTGTAGACGAAGCCACTTGGCTAGGGGGGCTGGGGTGCTACTCTTAGCTACGATAATCGATATATCGTGACATTCGTATTGTCGAATCCTACTCTAAATTCCAACTCTTTTGCCGTCGTATAGATCATTAAACGAACGAACAATACCAAATTATCTTTCGTTCAGACGATATACGACAGTAAAAAGATGGCATTTAGATTAGGATTCGACAATACGAATGTCACGATATATCGATTATCGTTCCTAAGAGTAGCACCCTAGCTCCCACAACCAACATTGTAACTAACAGATTTAGGTATATCATCGGTTTTCTTATCGTGGTAAGTATACTCATATTATTATCTGTACCGTTTAGTAGGGCGTTAAAGTATCGTGCAATATTAAAATAAGACCTTATAGATGTCACATTTTGTCTATATGTACCTAATGTAGTATGTAATTTAATTTACACAACTTTCAGTTGTAAACGTTTATAAAAAAATAATTAATAATATACTTATAATATCGCCAGACTGACACACCAACTGTATATTCCCAAACTAAGTAATGCTTGCACTATGGGTACCATACAATGTATTGAAGGCGATCCCAGTGACACCCAGACCAGGGCAAATTACGAAAAGGCCATTTCCAAAATTTGTCCCGACGGGAATCGAACCCGCATCCACCATGTGCAGCGAGCCGAGCGGCCTACGCTCGAACCACTGCGCCAAACGGTCGCCAAACTATTAGTTCCATTGTATAAAAATTACTGATTACTCTACTAAAATTGTAACGTGAGATTCCTTTACCAGTCTGATTCATATAGCGATGTGTGTTGCGTAAAGATACACTGTGCAACACAATTATGTGGGTACATCGTGCATATGCAATAATTACTTGTTCAATGCCATCCACATGATGTTGATTATTGTTATGCTATGAAAAAATAGAGACAGAAAACAGCTTGTTCCGATGCGAATGATTCGTAAATTGATAGGCTTGAGTCTGAGAACGATCTTGGTTACGCTTTTGACTTGTCACTTAGTACTGGTATGACAAAATAATGACATTTCCAAGATGGGTTCACACTTGAGATCGATTTATTAATACGGGTTATAGTTCAATTTATAGAGTCTTATTCACAGACATAAGGGGTGCTTTTAACTTTTTTATTGGTCTGAGGAGGTCTTACTACGGAAAAAAAAATTCTATTGTCTCTATGTATCCAGGTATCAAGCCTACGAGAACATGTCCAGTTCACAATCACCGCGCCAGGTCGACTCACGCGGCGATCGATACAGCTGTCTTCGAGCCCGTAGCGTCATCTGTCAAATCCTGGGATGAAGTGCCCGGGCCTAAACCTCTACCTTTTCTGGGCAACACCTGGAGGTTCACGCCTTATATTGGTAAGTTTTTTCTTTTTGACCAAAATTTTACTATTTTGTTGACGACAATAACCTACTAAGCGACCACAAGCAGGAACAGTGGATAATTTTTCGTTCGATATATACTACCCGGGTGAAGAAATGACAAGATACGGGTTAAAACTATCTTCTGGGGGCTTAGTACAAGTCTCGATAGCTCCAAATCTATCCAAACCATAGATGAAAGCGAAGCGAAAATATTTAAAAGGTCTTTGGTCCATTTCACGGTAGCGCCCCTAGCGGAAACGTGGAGCTTTATCGGTGAATGTATGTAAACTTCTGTGATACAATCTTTGATAAAGGAAGAAAGAAATAAGCATTCGATCATCATTCCATTCGTTCAAAACTCATTGCATCTATACTTTTTGTCTGTTTTGTATGGCCTATAATCCAGTCTTAATCATTATCACAGGGTTATTTTGTGACGTCAAATATGCTGAAAAATCTGTAGAAGATTACAATTGTATCGTAATGTTTATAACTACAGTAACCAGCCTCCATTTTGGTTTTCCATTGTGGACGGTCACAGTTTTGTTTGGTATTGTTATTAAATGTGTTTGTTATTGTTATTTACTACTCGACTCTGGCGAAATATCTTTAAAACTGGATGTGCCATGTTTTTAAAGATAGAAAAAGAAATCTAGGCTAAAGATTGCTTTCATAAATACTACTTAAATAGCTTACATCCTATGTCTATTTTTGCCACCTTATGTAAGTTTTTACACTCAGTACTCAGGGCCATATTAATAAATCGATCTCAAGTCTGAAAACGGTCTTGAGTACGCTTTTGACATTTAATTTAGTATAATCCCAAAATACAGGTTATAATAGTAATACTCGTCGGTAATTATTATTACACACAGGTTGAAACATAAAGGGTATACTTTTTTTCAAAACTTAACTTTGTAATTCTAAAACTATCAGCTTTGGAGGAAACTTGAAAAAAGGTATTACAGGGATACAGCTGTTTACAAATTTCATAAGTCTACAAAACCTTTAGTACTTCAACTGTCCCACAAAGCCGATAGGTTTAGATTAACAAAGTAAAGTTACAAAAAAAAAAGTATACCCTTGAGTTTTACCTAGTATAATAGTATTACGCTTTTATATAAATAAGTTAATCAATGTCGTAATCTTTTTTCACAAGTGTTAGTAGATAATCTACCTCGTATTTCGTTAAGGTCACAGACTTAATAACCATTAGGTAGACGCTAGACAAGGCTGCAGCAAATAGAAATAGTTACATGCAGACATTCAACATTTTAATGACAGATTTCGAAATTGAAATGAGTGTTTGAATAAAAGTATAGGAGTGACTGAAATACGACATCTAACGTGCTCTACAGAACGTCTAAATTTATTAAAACTGTTTTTTTATTATTTAAAATAGCTCTATTTATCTAAATAAATGTACTCAACATTTTTGTAAACGCAATAATAATAATATAATTAATAGTGAATTTATAATATCCCTTTGGCTATATGTAGCGTGCCTTTTTATATGAACAGTAATTAAATATTTAGGCAAAGCTGCATTAGATACTATCTACTATATAAAAATAAGTCGGGTTTTCCTTCCTGACGCTATAACTCCAGAACGCACGAACCGATTTCCACGGTTTTGCATTCGTTGGAAAGGTCTCGGGCTCCGTGAGGTTTATAGCAGAGAAAATTCAGGAAAAAATTCAACAGAACGCGGACGGAGTCGCAGGGCACAGCTAGTTTCATTATAAAATCACTGCTTTGTTAAGAAATATAAGTAGGTTCTGACCCTTTGGCACAAAGATACATCTGAAGATTTAAATAAATTTTGTAATATTCAAGTTATGCGTGTTCAAAATAACATTAATAAAACTGTCGTACATTGATTAACCTTTATCAATAAATGGAGATGTCTGTGAGGTTCAGTGATATATGTACATAACACACACACATTAAAGATGAGAGTTAAGCTGTAGCTAATTGTTTATAGCTTTTACGGTCTGGCTCAACCGGGGTAGTACCACTCTCTCACAGAATATCGGCGTTAAGTAGCTATTATAGCTGCGTTTCGTACGATTAATGGAGTATCTGGAAGATCAACACTCCTTCCCTGCCCCTCCCTCGGTAATAGTCAGGTCGGCAATGTGCGAGCTATGTCTTTGGCATTGCAAGCATCTATAGGCTACGGTATTTGATTTACATCAAGCGACATTAACGACTATGTTGAAAAAAAAAAAAGTTGCCCTCCTGGGCACGGGCCTCCCCTCACTACGAGGGAGATTCAGGCCGTAATCCACCACGCTGGCCCAGTGCGGATTTGCGGATTTCACATGTCTTTTTCGAAAATTGGTTAGATCTTCTAAGACATGCAGGTTTCCTCACGATGTTATCCTTCACCGTAAGCAAGTGATAATCATATAGAAATTATGATTCGCACAAAGATTTCGTAAAACCCAGAGGTGCGAGCCGGGATTTAAACTCAGGCCCTTTGCCGGCAAGACGCGTGCTTAATTGGCTATCATTACTGGTCTATTAGTTACCGGACGGCATTATTATTATAGAAACAAACATAAAGATATCTACCATTAATGGCGGTAGTTATTGGTAATTACATCGTAATAAAACACTCACCAAGCATTGTTTTCGTAACGGTCCAAGTTGTGAACTCGAACCGCATATCAATTTTCTTTGGCGTCGCCTCTCTTACGAAAATCATTGGGGACAAGGCCGCAATTTTGGATTCGTAGGCCGCGAAGCATCTGCTTATGGTTCAACATTGCGATTTGCGACTTTTGAACCAACCGAACGTATTAAGTATAGTAGGTAGTTAAGTATAGTAGGTAGTTAAGTATAGTAGGTAGTACAAAAATATTTTTAGCAGAAACTTATTTACTATGTCAATAGAATTCTGTACGTGATAATTTTGGTTACGTATTTATTATTGAATTTGAGAACCCATAATGTTTATTTAATTGAAGCAGAAATATATTGAGTAGTTGTACTTTTTTTCTGAATTTTTGTAGACAGAATCATGTTTCTGGAAACAGCGAAGTTATTGTACTGATTGTTCTATAAATCTTGATTTCCTTTCGTGACTTAATCACGTAATGTGGCAACGTACCCTGTCTGGTTGAGGAATCAGGCGGTGCGGGCACACGCATGCATCTACTTCCTTACGCAACCGTTGCACGGTCGGCTGTGTGCCGCGGCTACTGTCGATAGAAGTGGAAGCAGCATTCCGAACTGGTGATAGATTCCAGTCATGAATGCGTTATTGGCTGAAATTAATAAAAAAAAAGTTTCAGTGAATTTGATATTTTATGGAATTTAACATTTTTGACCATTTGAAAAACAGCTGAAACTATTCATTGAACGAAACAAACGAGTTTCTAGCAATATACATCTGACCATATGCCGATGTAAGAAATAAAAATAAAAAATTCTGAGCACTGTATATGATAAATTCGTGCACTATTAGGAAAGTTAATTAACAAATGAGGTACCTACACAATAATTATCGTAATATTTTAGTCATTTAAGTCTAAATTAAAAGATTATCATGTAAAAAATAAAATTTAGTTAGGTGAATATCCAATTAAAATTAAATTATTTGAACTAAAGTATGGTGTAAAGTGAATCCTACATAGAACTTCAAGTATGGACACTTTACAATAGGATGTGCTGTAATTACCTTCGTGTAGCTAACGTTTAACCGGATGTAGTACCTATTTAGTTTTAGAAATAAACGATTTCCGTTAAGACTTTGCTACCTAACTACAACTACAATAAAATTGTTACCTCGACCAAGTGGGCCAGATCTTGAAAATAAAATCGATATAATAATATAAAATTCTCGTACACGATGGTTGCGGTCGCACTCCTTCGAAACGGATCGACCGATTTTTATGATTTTTAATGAACATTTTAGGTATGAGAATAGGTCGTAAAGTATATTCGACGACCGCTTGGCGCAGTGGTTCGAGCGTAGGCGGGTTCGATTCCCGCGGGGGTAAATATCGTAATTTGCTCAGGTATGGATGTCACTGGGATCGCGCCCAGTCCATTGTACGGTACCCATAGTACAAGCGTTGCTTAGTTTGGGAACATACAGTTGGTGTGTCAGTCTAGCGATATTTATTTATTTATATCTAGAGTTAATTTATATGGCAGAACAACGTTTGCCGGGTCAGCTACTTGTACTATAATATTGTTCTAAAAACTATGATCTATGAACTTCACGCTACTGAATTCATAAAACGATTAAAGTTAATTTATGTTGGATGAATGTGAAAGTAAAGTTTTTTTATGCACTTACCCAATTTGTTACCAGACAGTTTTAATACTTAATGATATTTTAATGGCGCTGGGATTTTGTTGACGGTAATAAGGCACGTTTTTGCCGTCACTATAATGATGGTGAAATGAAAAGATAATTTGGTAAGTATATGAATATGCTCGTTCACAATAAATACCTACATTACGTCAGCAAATAATTTTTGTAGCTACTAATTATATAAATTTATAAGTTTTTTTAAACTAAACCTTTTGTCGCAAAGCGATTTGTAGAAAATAAAAGGGATAAATATAAACTGCAAAGATAATTTGCTAGTGTTTTTTGTTTCTCAGTGTCGACACGGTAATCGCATTTTACCTATTATATTTTATTTTTCAACTAGCTGAGCCCGCGACTTCGTCCGCGTGGAATTTAACTTAACAAAAAAGCCCGCTCCCGCGTTCTGAGCCCGCGCGACAGTACCAATTTTTTAAAATTTTGTTTTTCTAAAATAAAAGTAGCCTAAGTTACTACTTATAACATCAGCTATCTGCCAGTGAAAGTCCCGTCAAAATCGGTCCAGCCGTTTCGGAGATTACCCGGAACAAACACACAGACAGACAGAAAGACAGACAAACATTTTTTAAATCGCGTTTTTGCTATAGGTGTCGTATGTACTTTCATATGCATTTAGTGAAAAGGTGTTATTTTGATATTACAAACAGACACTCCAATTTTATTTATTTGTATAGATGTGAGGGTAAAAACAGTTTACTAGTATTGCCGTTAGCCGCTCCAACTACGGTCATGTCAATAGTATAATGGCCAGGATCGAGAAAATCGAACCCGGAACCTGTTCGTTATATTATGATGGTTACTTCTTCCGAATCTTCTGTTCTTGAGGTTTATTTTTGGTCATTTTACAGCAATTAAAAACCATTGTTTGAGCACTATTTTTAAACAAATTAGGACGGAATGCTCTTATGGTATATTATATTAACACGTCCAGAATAGATTGTACTTACATTACAGAGTCACGAATAGGTACAAATACAACTTAGAAAATCCTTGGAAAAAGCTAGCCGTGTATCTTGATTCGTAGAAACGTAGATGCAGAGCTTAAATCTGTTTAGCTCGACTGGTTTTAACCACAGGTCACTTCCAAGTATCCATTACTGTACCTATTTGCCACCACATTACTGGGTATTGGAAAACCTAAACAAGTAACTTGGCCTGAAAGTAGATAGATACTTCGCATCCAGTTACTACAAGATTCAAAACGAAATGAAGCAAGTAGAAAGGTTTCTATACTCGGCATAATCAATTAATAGAACAATCACTGGGTTTGATGTTTTTACAAGATTATATTAAGCTTAGCTGGCGGCTTAGCGGCTAAGGAAACTATTAGTAATGTGATAAACTCACAGTGCTAGTAATATTTGCTAAGTAATAAAAAAATGATACGTCAAACAAACATCCCTACTAGTGATGTGCCGCGTCTAGGAAGATTGGGATAATTCCTAAATGCGTGCTCGTTGAATGAATAAATGAATGAATTTATTCATTAAAAGTCAACAATCCCAATAACTACTGCACATCACTGCACCCAAACTAAGTAGTTTACTTGAATTATAACTATCATACAATGGACTGATGAAGCCCAGTAACTCTTTCACCAGGGCAATTAACAAAAAAAACCATTAGGTACGTTTGCTCAGACCGGAATCGAACCCATTACCTCGAATCCTGATATGGTGAGCCAAGCGGCCTAGACTCTGCCACTCAAAGCAATTATGAAGAGGTAACTATAGTAGGTACTTGAGTAGGTATGTGGTTAAAATGTATCGTTAAGTGTAATCAAAGTAACTCTCACTTTTGTTAGGGGAGAAATGCGCGAGTGACGGCACATTTCGAAAGTGAAATTGTAGGGAACGGGGACCGCACACAGACACATAATCTCCTCCGTCTAGCTACATAATACTACTTTATAAATATTGAATAGTCTAATAGGTAGGTATGTATTTCGGCCTGTTAATTCCATTATTTTTAATCTATTCCAATTATGGGAATTGGATTTATCAATTTACATTTTTAAATCTATTAAAAAAAAAATATTAAAAAAAAATATTATTATATTTAAAAATATTATTATATAATATTATTATTATTTGGAATACAATCAACGTATAATAAGCTTTTTTAAAATTTTATTCCAGGTGGATATTCAGTGGAGCACCTCGACAAAGTGTGCATGTCTCTCCGTGCGCAGTACGGGAACTGCGTGAAGATGGCGGGCCTTCTCGGCCGACCTGACATGCTGTTCGTATTCGACGCGAGGGAAGTTGAAAGGGTCTTCCGAGGCGAAGATGTGACACCACATCGGTAAGGTCGAATCGATTTGTTTACGCCCTTATTCCAGGGCCATACAATGCAATATCATACAATATCAATGTCAGTAGAAATCGTGAAGCTATCTCTCTCTGTCATCTGTAATTTGACATTCGAAAGAAGAAGACTAAGCATGGTGTAACTATACAACCACTAATCCACGTTTATAAATAAGGTGGGTCATGTTTAAAATAATTCAATTTATTTAATTAATGAATTTAAGGCAGTCAGTTTCAATCTGTAAATGGCTTCACTGGGATCGCCCCCAGTCCATTGTACGATATCCATAGTACAAGCGATGCTTAGTTTGGGACCATACAGTTGGCGTGTTCGTCTGGCGATATTTATTATTTTATCTGTTAATATTATTCCAGACCATCAATGCCGTCATTGAACTACTACAAGCACACGTTGAGGAAAGATTTTTTCGGTGCAGAAGATAATTGCGCAGGCGTCATTGCTGTGTAAGTAGTTTTACACACAACACAACTTCCAAATAAGTCATTAATTATAACCTGTCACGGTTATAATTAATGACTCGGTCACGGTTAAAACGTATTTTTTAATTCGCTCGTGCCTGTGACTTCTCTCTTATTTTAATGGGAAATTAGTCAAAAAACTAATGATTGAGTTAATTGACTATGAGCCTTATCTCTTTCGTATTGAGTAGAAATTGAAATGCCCCGTTATAATGGCAACAGACACGCTCTCTATTAGGAACCAAAGAGATATATTTATTAAAATATCTTTGAACGGGGCCAAAATATCATTAGCGATATGTGGGTATAATCTATCTGCTTACCCCTTTAGGGAATAGTTTATTAGGGTTTCGTAGTCCCTACGAGGAACCCTTAAAATATCTTCTAGTCCGTCCGTCCGTCCGTCCACTCGTTAATCCCGGTCTGCCACAGTACCATAACATCTTCAGTTTTTGTCGGAAGTTGACGAAATTTACAGTACAGTTATGTGTTAAGAAGAGAGATCTATATCTCACTTTCAAATATATAAAATGTAGCAAAATTACTTATTTGAGGTACCTCCCCAAACATGAAATGAGAGGTTTTTTTTAATTTTTAATTACCTCATCATGTGGACTACCGTTGAAAATATATTTTTAAAGGGAATGATGTTTTATACATCATTTTACCATCAGAAATTCCTTTTGCTAGATTTTTAACTTTTACAGTATCAAAACGTAAGTTTTTCCTATTACGTAATCAAACTTTACGCAATGAATTCCGACACTTCTTACATTTTTATGAGAATCGACAAAACTAGTTAACCAAATATATCATTTCGCGCTACATTATGCGTGGCACGACACGCACTTGGCCAGTTTTATTTAATTATTATTTCATTACAGGCACGGCGAGTCCTGGGCCGCGTTCAGGACGAAAGTATCGCGGGTCGCATTGAGCGCCGGCGCTGCTGCACAGTACACCGAGGCTGTCGCTGACGTCGCAGACGCATTCGTGCAAAGGTATTTCTATAATAATCAATACCACATTGTCATTGAAATATTGATAGACTATATCTTATATACAATTCTCGTATCACAATGTTAGTTACCATACTCCTCCGAAACGGCTCGACCGATTCTCATGAAATTTTGTGTGCATATCGGGTAGGTCTGAGAATCGGCTACTATCTATTTTTCATACCCCTAAATCTTAAGGGTGGTCCATATTCCACGCGGACGGAGTCGCGGGGCACAGCTAGTATACATATATATATTCAAATATGATAGGTATATGGGGGACTAATATTGGATACAAAGCATCCTTCAAACTGACACCGGGATGAACCAATTGCTTGAACACATACATACGTCCGATTGTCCAATGGTTACGTTGTATAAATATTTAGTTTAATTATTTATTATTATAACACAATTGAAAGTCGAAAGATAGAATGGAATATTTTATAGAATTTTAAATGTTTTTTTTATAATTTTATTTATTTATAATTTATTTTTGTGTAAAATAAGTTTAAATCATAATCCTTGGACTGTGCAGGTTTATTCTTAATTACTGAAGTGGCAACTACGTTAAAACAGCCGCATATTACTTTAACCCCCCTTATTTTGCAGAATGCGAGCCATTAGAAACGATGAATCGGAAACTCCGGATGACTTCTTGCATGAACTCCATAAATGGTCTTTGGAATGTGAGTACTTTGAATATTTAAATTTACTTTGGAGCTTAACTTTAAAGCAGCAATGGACGCGGTCAGCAGTGGTTCCCTGATTCGCTTGTTTACCTATCTCCACCAATTGTATGTCTGTCTACGAAACAAGACTTTAGCTCATTATTAATAAATATAATTAACTGTTACTTCCGTCCAACTGAGCTAAATACTGCCTCTTTTGTTGAGAAATAATCCTAACACGCCACACACTCCTATCTCTGTTACTTCTGTGATGTGGTAGCAAAAATAGTGTCCGATAATGATGCTGAGGGTTATCTTGGAACGCGCAATCTTAATTAAAATAAAAGAATGGGCGTAGATATAAGAAGATGCTAGCTAAGATTGGGCTTATTATACGGCTTATCTTCTTCTATTTCAGCCCTCGCATTGATAGCCCTGGACACGCGACTCGGGTGCTTCGAAGCCCGCGAAGGTTCAGAGAGTCTGCGTCTAATCGACGCTGTGCAGACCTTCTTCTTAAGCGTGGGTGAACTAGAGCTGCGCGCCCCCTGGTGGAGACTCTACCCCACTACCATGTTCAAGAAATACGTGGCTGCTCTTGATACTATCCTCAGGTAATCCTGATCTCTGGAGGTGGCTGGGAGGTTTTACTTCTGGCTCTCTCACTTATCGTACGAAACACAGCTTAAATGACAGCGCCGTTCTTCTGTGAGAAGGTGGTCTATTGGCTACAGCTTGGCTCTACCAAGGAAAACTGCATATTTTCTGCCTATTCATTCTTATGTCTTTCTCCCTCTCTGCTTGTTATATCGCTTATAACTGCTTGCTGCATCATTTACCTAAACGACAATCGTGTGTGGAGTTTTCTTTAAATCTAAGTCACTGTCTATAATAATTTGGCTTTTTAACCCCCGACAAAAAATTGGGGTGTTATAAGTTTAACATGTGTATCTGTGTGTCTGTCTGTGGAATCGTAGAGCCCAAGCGGATGAACCGATTTAAATTGTGATTATTTGTTAGAAAGTTATTCTGATCGAGAGAGTTCTTAGCTGTGTTTCATACAATCGGTTCAGCCGTTTGAAAATTATAAGCTCTTTTGTAGTTTAAAAAGTTGTCGATCAATTTAGTTATAAGTAACTGTTATTTTTTGTATAACAGTGTTACTCAGAGCCACGTGGAGAGAGCATTGGAGGAGTGCGAGAAGAATGACGGTAGTAAATCACTGCTGCAAGACCTGGTGGCAGCTGCCGGGCCGAGGGTGGCCGCCGTCGCCGCCCTAGACATGTTCCTTGTAGGGATAGACACGGTAAATGTTTAGAAATAGTTTAATCTTAGGTTAGTGACTGACCTGAGACGAACCACTAGTGGAACAAGAGTAGAATATTTAGTTTGTTTTACAGGACGGGAGCTTGAGTCTGTCTTCATCTTTTGCTTTAGTTTGGTGTTGTTTGAATAGTTGACAGATATGGCTAGTGTTAGTCAAAAGTGGGTCTAAGCTAAGACCTTTCAGAGTGATCTTGGAGATGTAACCCCGGTTTATAATTACATGTTGAAAGCGTACTCAAGATTGCTCTGAGACTTAAGATAGATTTATTAATACGGGCTGTAGTGTGCTGTTACAAATAGAAACAAATGTTTCCTGTTAAAATTATTATAGCAATAAATCGACGAATTAATCAGTTATTTATTATTTCAGACTTCAAATGCAATAGCCTCAATTTTGTATCAGTTGTCATTACGGCCTCAAGTGCAGGAAAGGCTCTATGAGGAAGTAAACAAAGTCGTACAAGGCAGGCCTATGAGGCCTGGCGATGTCAATCAAATGCCGTATTTGAAGGCCTGTGTCAAAGAAGTCTTTAGGTGAGTCAGATTGTCCAGCTAAATTCTAAACCAGCTACACACACCAGCTTAACTAAACCATTTATTCCCATTTAACTTGATTTTAAGCAGTGATGTTGTAGAGATGTTTCTAGAAATATTGGACTTATTCCTAATCCCGAGCATAACATTCCTAACATTTTATTTAATTACCTATATGCAGTGATGTGTCCGATGTGTGTGATGTGTTTGACGTCCCTACAAATGTTAGGTATATTCTTAATCCCGATTATAAAATTCCTAATATTTCCAGTAATGGCACATCACTAGAGTCAAATGTGAAATCAAACTATTAAGCCTTCACGTTGCTCTTTATTTCTTTGCTGTTGTGTTTAGTATATGACTGTGCTTCTTCAAAACTATGTTACTCCCGTTAATATATATCTCTCACTTTCACTTGTCACTGTACTACGTCATCTCTCTTACGACTCTCCCTCTCTTACTTCCAATACTTCTTACTCCTGCGTGTATTTTTGTAGAATGTATCCTGTCGTCATCGGCAATGGCCGCCAGTTGACAAAGGACACTGTAATTTGTGGCTATAATATACCTAAAGGTGTAAGTACCAGATAACATATTTTTCTAATAATTTGATTCAAACTTAGATTTTGTACTCGTAATTAAAAGTATCTACCTATTGTTACGCGAGTAACTACACTACATTTACGCCCTTAGCGTACAAAACACCTTCTCCAATGGAGAATGGATAAGAAAAATATGTCTATGATAAAAAAGCATTCCCAGATTATGAATATGGGGAATACATTGTTTATGGTACATTGTTGATTGAAAAAATGAGTTGATTTACCATTTTTTTAAACCCATATTTTATTGGTAAACCTAACTTGATGCTACACTATGTTAATATGTTATATACCTAATCTTACCCGCTTAGTTCGAATACTCGTGGTACCTAACCATGCATGGATAGGGTAGCATAAGATAACATTGATGTGGGAACACTTTTTATTACTTTTTCAGACTCAGGTAGTATTCCAGCATTACGTAATGGGCAACAGCGAGGAATATTTCTCAAACGCATCTGAATTTCGGCCTGAAAGATGGCTGCAGCGGTCGTCGACAGTGAAACACCATGCATTTGCCTCATTACCATTCGGTTACGGAAAACGGATGTGCCTCGGTCGCAGATTCGCTGAACTTGAAATACATACTGTTATTTGTAAGGTAAATAATTATAGTAAAGACATTTTTTAAAAAAAAAACAAGTATCTAAGGTCTCAATCCAAGCAATGGACTGGGAGCGATCTCGGTGACACCCAGCCATGGGCAAATTATAAAAATACCATTTCCATAACGACCGCTTGGCGCAGTGGTTCGAGCGTAGGTTGCTCGACTCACTGCACATGGTGGTTGCGGGTTCGATTCCCGCCGGGACAAATTTCGGAAATGGCGTTCTCGACATTTGCCTAGGTCTGGGTGTCACTGGGATCGCCCCTAGTCCATTGTTTGGTACCCATAGTGCAAGCGTTGCTTAGTTTGGGACCGTACAGTTGGTGTGTTCGTCTGGCGATTTAGTTATTTATTATTTAATAATAATTTGCCCAGACGGGAATTCAATTATCCTTAAAATCATCATGGTATTGATACTTTAGACTTAGGTGCCTAGGATATTGGGTATATTTTCAATTTCCTTTCAGATAATTCAAGCATTCAAGATGGAATATCACCACGAACCTATGGAGTACCACATACATCCGATGTACACGCCGAACGGACCAATTAGATTGAAGCTTGTAGACCGGTAGAAATACAGAAAATATTATATATGAACGTAGTTGTTAAAATTGAAACCAATCCACATGTATGTAAACCAAGACCATTTCAAAGGCGACTATAGTTTAGTTGGTTTTAGTTTGCAAGACTATAAGTAGGTTGATGTCAATTTGACAAACCACCAGGGCCCTAACCACGCTAGCTACTCAAATCGTAATAGAAAGGCAAAAGCTAGTGATTGCGTTTCAAACGCTCCGCTTTTGACGTTTTGCTGACACCATTGATATGGTATGGTTTCAGCAAAACGTTGCAACAAAATTTGAGTAGCTAGCGTGGTTAGGGCCCTGGTTGTTAATTAAATAAGTACCTAGTTACTAAAGTAAGTACTTACTAGTTATAATTTATCAAACTTTCCATCGACGATGTCTCACCTAACTATTCGATCTCTATAATTGTGACTCTATCTGGACTATGAAATAACGGTACCTAGTACCTAAGTTATATAATTAATCTCATTGGTGTTTGCTTCATTTAACAGGCTACTTGTATAGGATGATATAGGGGTGAGACTATAGAAATCAAGTCTCTAGAAATCATATTCACTGCATTTTCCTAGATCAACAGTAAATAAATAATAAAAAAATTTGTAAAATCCATAATATTTTGTGCTGTACTTTGATACTGTTCATAATGTACTGTGTAAATTTATTTTCTAGTCTGTTAAGACTCTTGTGACTCTACGCTCTCTTAATTAAGTAGTATTTAGGTACTTCTGAATCTGTTGCTGATATTAAAAGCGGGCCGTGCCTGGCCCTACCCGAACCACGAATGAAACAAACAACATTTCTTTGAAAATCATCTGTTAAGTAGGAAAAATGTTAGAATATTCGATGTTTGCTAGTGGTTTAACTCATTGTTTTAATAATATTTCTACATTTCTTATTTCCTCTCAATAAAAATACGTGTCAAAGTTTATTCCTTCACTCATGTCTATCATCGCTATAAGGAACTGTAGCACAACTTGTGATAAAATAATAAAATTATATTTAATTAATACCGATGTTTAATTATGAAATATTTATAAGTCCCATAATATTCATAAATTTTAATTAAGTTCAAGATTAAACTGTTATCTAATCAGATGTTATGTACAAACAAATACTAAGTTTATACAGTTAATAAAACAACATTAAATTACATTCATAGAATGTTTTAATCAGATTGACTTGAAAAAACAATTATTCTAACATAAAATACATTGAAATTAGAAATTTATGACAGCAGGCACACTCCAAAGCCACATAGTTTGTACCTCTATAAAAAGCTTACATAGAATGTACCTGACCAAGTCATCTGACATTAATAAACATACAATATACATTCAATGGCCACTTTAGCATACTTGCAAATAATATGTACACAAAAATATCACAAATGAGTATATTAAAAATATATGTGAGTATGTGTTTAATTTGATACATCGAGAATTCAGAATATAATACATAATATCATTGACTAGGGGCGATAAAATATTAGTACATTATAAGTTGTGTGAACATATCAAAGGTGATAGTTATTATATGGCACTATTTTAATTTAGCGATAGAAAAAGGCATTCTTTAATCAGCTCCGACTCTACCATGTATCAAGTAGAGTCGCTAGCGTCAACGTAAAATATTTGTTAGTTCCTCGAGCGAAATGATCACTCTACAATCTTTCACAAAATTATTTTACGTAGTCTCTAGCAGCTGGCGATTGCACATGGTAGAGCCACTGAAATAGTAAAGCTAAACAAGGCAGTGAAAGTTACGATATAAGTCAATCCATAAAACGCAGCCATATTATAAAAAAAATGTTAAAATTGGTATGCGTCGAGTATGTAGTTAAAAACATAGTATCACAATATAATTACATCTTAATTATTTACAAATCAACAGGGGCTCTCCTGAATTTTCGGGGTTACTGTCACAGACCTATGTTTAAGTTTGCGGTTGTTCTTATACATATAAACAGCAAGAGTGACGGACATGATCATCAGCACCGCAGAGCCGACAGCTACATATATGAAGGCAGAGCTGTTAGTTGCGTACGACACTGCTTCATTAATACCGCTGACGTCTCTCGCTTTCCTGGACTTCGGATTAGTTCTTGCGAAATCGAAAGAATCTGAAAATATAGTTAAATTTCTTGTTACTATTGTAGAGAGTAAGTCAAATTGTACTCGGTTGTCTAATAAATTGAAAAACTATTTACAAGGAAAGTAAATAAGGTTTCTAAATACATGAAAATATGAATCACTCATACTAAAAAACAATAACTACTTAAGTAATATGATTTGTATTTTAACGACCGCTTGGTGCAGTGATTTGAGTGTAGGCCGCTAGACTCACTGCAACGGATGGTTGCGGGTTAGATTCCCGTCGGGGCAAATTTCGGAAATGGCCTTTTCGTAATTTGCCCAGGTCTGGGTGTCATAATCTTAGAAACAGCTGGACCGATTTTGACGAAACGTTCACTAGCTGATAGCTGATGATGAGGCTACTTTTATCTTATCGAAATACCGGGCGGGCGGAGCCGCGGCAAAACCGAGCTTTTATTTTTTATCGTAATGCACGTGACAGAATTATTTTTCCCATGAATATAAAATACGAATTTCTCACCTATATCTGATTGGGTCTCATCGAAAGTATTTTCATCATCGAGGTCTTTGATGGCTAATCTGCTGACTCTAGGTGAATTGACTTCATTCTCGGCAGGAAATGGTGGCAAATATGTGGAAGGTGGATTGGTACTGCTTGGGGCAAAAGGTTGTGGACATTTAGGGTCTCTAGATCCGGGGTAACATGAGCTAGGTGTTGTTGGTTTGGGGCACCTAGGGTCTGTGCTGCCGGGGAAACACCTTGGAGGAGCAGGGGTCGTGGGCTTGGGACATCTAGGATCTGTGCTGCCAGGGAAGCACCGAGGAGGCTCAGGGGTCGTCGGCTTAGGACATCTAGGATCCGAGCTGCCAGGGTAACACCGAGGTGGCTCAGGAGTTGTGGGCTTGGGGCACCTAGGGTCTGAGCTGCCAGGGTAACACCGAGGAGGCTCAGGGGTTGTGGGCTTAGGGCACCTAGGGTCTGAGCTGCCAGGGTAGCACCGAGGAGGCTCAGGGGTCGTGGGCTTCGGGCATCTAGGATCTGAGCTGCCGGGGAAACATCTTGGAGGAGCGGGTGTCGTGGGCTTGGGACATCTCGGATCTAAGCTACCAGGGTAGCACCGAGGAGGCTCAGGAGTTGTAGGCTTGGGGCACCTAGGATCTGAGCTGCCAGGATAGCACCGAGGAGGCTCAGGGGTCGTTGGCTTGGGACATCTAGGATCTGAGCTGCCAGGGTAACACCGAGGAGGCTCAGGGGTCGTAGGCTTGGGGCACCTAGGGTCTGAGCTGCCAGGGTAGCACCGAGGAGGCTCAGGTGTCGTAGGCTTCGGGCATCTAGGATCTGAGCTGCCGGGGAAACATCTTGGAGGAGCGGGTGTCGTGGGCTTGGGACATCTAGGATCTAAGCTGCCAGGGTAGCACCGAGGAGGCTCAGGAGTTGTGGGCTTGGGGCACCTAGGATCTGAGCTGCCAGGATAGCACTGAGGAGGCTCAGGGGTCGTGGGCTTAGGGCATCTAGGATCCGAGCTGCCAGGGTAGCACCGAGGAGGCTCAGGTGTCGTGGGCTTGGGGCACCTAGGGTCTGAGCTGCCAGGGTAACACCGAGGAGGCTCAGGAGTTGTGGGCTTAGGGCACCTAGGGTCTGAGCTGCCAGGGTAGCACCGAGGAGGCTCAGGGGTCGTAGGCTTGGGGCACCTAGGGTCTGAGCTGCCAGGGTAGCACCGAGGAGGCTCAGGGGTCGTGGGCTTTGGGCATCTAGGATCTGAGCTGCCGGGGTAGCACCGAGGAGGCTCAGGTGTCGTTGGCTTGGGACATCTAGGATCTGAGCTGCCGGGGTAGCATCGAGGAGGCTCAGGTGTCGTGGGCTTGGGACATCTGGGATCTGTAGATCCAGGATAACATTTAGTTGTAGCTGTCGATGGTGGCAAGTATGTAGGAGGATTTAATGTTGTTGGGCGTACAGGTTGTGGGCATTGTGGATCGGGAGAACCAGGATAGCACACTGGTTTTGGAGGAACCACCGTTGTTGGTTTAGGGCAGCGAGGATCTAAGCTACCTGGGAAACATCTAGGAGGAGCTGGTGTTGTAGGTTTAGGGCATCTTGGGTCAGTGCTGCCAGGGAAGCAACGCGGTGGTTCAGGAGTTGTTGGTTTGGGGCACCTAGGATCTGAGCTACCAGGGTAGCACCGAGGTGGCTCAGGTGTCGTGGGCTTGGGACATCTAGGATCTGAGCTGCCAGGGTAGCACCGAGGAGGCTCAGGTGTCGTTGGCTTGGGACATCTAGGATCTGAGCTGCCGGGGTAGCACCGAGGAGGCTCAGGTGTTGTTGGCTTGGGACATCTAGGATCTGAGCTGCCAGGGTAGCACCGAGGAGGCTCAGGTGTTGTTGGCTTGGGACATCTAGGATCTGAGCTACCGGGGTAGCACCGAGGAGGCTCAGGTGTCGTAGGTTTGGGGCATCTGGGATCTGAGCTGCCAGGGAAGCAACGTGGTGGCTCAGGTGTCGTTGGCTTGGGACATCTAGGATCTGAGTTGCCAGGGTAGCACCGAGGAGGCTCAGGTGTCGTTGGTTTGGGGCATCTAGGATCTGAGCTACCAGGGTAGCACCGAGGAGGCTCTGGTGTCGTTGGCTTGGGACATCTAGGATCTGAGCTACCGGGGTAACAACGCGGTGGCTCAGGTGTCGTTGGTTTGGGGCATCTGGGATCTGAGCTGCCAGGGAAGCAACGCGGTGGCTCAGGTGTCGTTGGCTTGGGACATCTAGGATCTGAGTTGCCAGGGTAGCACCGAGGAGGCTCAGGTGTCGTTGGTTTGGGGCATCTAGGATCTGAGCTACCAGGGTAGCACCGAGGAGGCTCTGGTGTCGTTGGCTTGGGACATCTAGGATCTGAGCTACCGGGGTAACAACGCGGTGGCTCAGGTGTCGTTGGTTTGGGGCATCTGGGATCTGAGCTGCCAGGGAAGCAACGCGGTGGCTCAGGTGTCGTTGGTTTTGGGCATCGTGGGTCAGTGGAGCCAGAATAACATTTAGGAGCCTGTGATATTGGTGGCAGATACGTGGGAGGATTTAATGTTGTGGGTCGTGGTGGTTGCGGGCATTTGGGATCTGGTGACCCAGGATAACACGCCGGTTTTGGCGGTGCAGGGGTTGTAGGCTTGGGGCATCGGGAGTCCGAACTACCGGGGAAACATCTCGGAGGAGAAGGAGTTGTTGGTTGTGGGCACCGGGGGTCCGTGCTCCCAGGGAAGCAACGTGGTGGTGCAGGTGTAGTAGGTTGTGGGCATCGGGGATCTGAGCTGCCAGGGAAACACCTGGGAGGTGCTGGTGTCGTGGGCTTGGGGCACCTAGGGTCTAAGCTGCCAGGGTAGCACCGAGGTGGCTCAGGTGTCGTGGGCTTGGGACATCTAGGATCTGAGCTGCCAGGGTAGCATCGAGGAGGCTCAGGTGTCGTTGGCTTGGGACATCTAGGATCTGAGCTGCCGGGGTAGCACCGAGGAGGCTCAGGTGTCGTGGGATTGGGACATCTAGGATCTGAGCTGCCGGGGTAGCACCGAGGGGGCTCGGGTGTCGTGGGCTTGGGACATCTAGTATCTGAGCTGCCAGGGAAACACCTAGGAGGTGCTGGTGTCGTGGGCTTGGGACATCTAGGATCTGAGCTGCCAGGGAAACACCTGGGAGGTGCTGGTGTCGTGGGCTTGGGACATCTAGGATCTGAGCTGCCAGGGAAACACCTGGGAGGTGCTGGTGTTGTTGGTTTTGGGCACCTAGGGTCCGTGCTTCCAGGGAAGCAACGTGGTGGCTCAGGAGTTGTTGGTTGTGGGCATCGAGGATCTGAGCTGCCAGGGTAACACCGAGGAGGCTCAGGAGTTGTGGGTTTGGGACAACTAGGATCTGCGCTACCGGGGTAGCACCGAGGAGGCTCAGGTGTCGTGGGCTTAGGGCATCTAGAGTCTGAGCTGCCGGGGTAGCACCGAGGAGGCTCAGGTGTCGTTGGCTTGGGGCATCTGGGATCTGAGCTGCCTGGGTAGCACCGAGGACGCTCAGGTGTCGTAGGCTTGGGACATCTAGGATCCGTGCTACCAGGGAAGCAACGTGGTGGCTCAGGAGTTGTTGGTTGTGGGCACCTAGGGTCCGTGCTTCCAGGGAAGCAACGTGGTGGAGCAGGTGTTGCTGGTTGGGGGCATCTAGGGTCAGTGGAGCCGGCATAACATTTAGGAGCGGGTGATATTGGTGGCAGATATGTGGGAGGATTTAATGTTGTAGGACGTGGTGGTTGTGGGCAGTTGGGATCGGGTGAACCAGGATAACAAACTGATTTAGGCGGTACAGGGGTCGTAGGCTTGGGGCATCGGGGGTCCAAACTACCTGGGAAACATCTTGGAGGAGCAGGAGTTGTTGTTTGTGGGCACCTAGGGTCCGTGCTTCCAGGGAAGCAACGTGGTGGAGCAGGTGTAGTTGGTTGTGGGCACCTAGGGTCCGTGCTTCCAGGGAAGCAACGTGGTTGAGCAGGTGTAGTTGGTTTTGGGCACCTAGGGTCAGTGCTTCCAGAGAAGCAACGTGGTGGAGCAGGTGTAGTTGGTTTGGGGCACCTAGCGTCCGTGCTACCAGGGAAGCAACGTGGTGGCTCAGGAGTTGTTGGTTGTGGGCATCTAGGGTCCGTGCTTCCAGGGAAGCAACGTGGTGGAGCAGGTGTAGTTGGTTTGGGGCACCTAGGGTCCGTGCTTCCAGGGAAGCAACGTGGTGGAGCAGGTGTAGTTGGTTTGGGGCACCTAGGGTCCGTGTTTCCCGGGAAGCAACGTGGTGGCTCCGGAGTTGTTGGTTGTGGGCACCTAGGGTCTGTGCTACCAGGGAAGCATCTTGGAGGAGCAGGAGTTGTGGGTTTGGGGCATCTTGGGTCCGTGCTGCCGGGGAAGCAACGCGGTGGCTCAGGTGTCGTTGGTTTGGGGCATCGTGGGTCAGTAGAACCAGCATAACACTTAGGGGCTGGCGATGTTGGTGGCAAGTATGTGGGAGGATTTAACGTAGTTGGTCGTGATGGTTGCGGGCAGTTAGGATCTGGTGAACCTGGATAACAAACTGGTTTCAGAGGGGCAGGGGTTGTAGGTTTTGGGCATCGGGGATCCGTGCTACCAGGGAAACACCTAGGAGGGGCAGGTGTTGTGAGTTTAGGGCATCTTGGATCAGTGCTTCCGGGGAAGCAACGAGGTGGCTCAGGGGTTGTTGGTTTGGGGCATCTAGGGTCGTTGCTGCCAGGGAAACAACGGGGTGGCTCAGGGCTTGTTGGTTGTGGGCATCGGGGGTCAGTGCTACCGGGGAAACACCTAGGAGGGGCAGGTGTTGTTGGTTTGGGGCACCTAGGGTCGTTGCTGCCAGGGAAACAACGGGGTGGCTCAGGGCTTGTTGGTTGTGGGCATCGGGGGTCAGTGCTACCGGGGAAACACCTAGGAGGGGCAGGTGTTGTTGGTTTGGGGCACCTAGGGTCGTTGCTGCCAGGGAAACAACGGGGTGGCTCAGGGGTTGTTGGTTGTGGGCACCTAGGGTCTGTGCTTCCAGGGAAGCAACGGGGTGGCTCAGGGGTTGTAGGTTTGGGGCACCTAGGGTCGTTGCTGCCAGGGAAACAACGGGGTGGCTCAGGGCTTGTTGGTTGTGGGCATCGGGGGTCAGTGCTACCGGGGAAACACCTAGGAGGGGCAGGTGTTGTTGGTTTGGGGCACCTAGGGTCGTTGCTGCCAGGGAAACAACGGGGTGGCTCAGGGGTTGTTGGTTGTGGGCACCTAGGGTCTGTGCTACCAGGGAAGCATCTTGGAGGAGCAGGAGTTGTGGGTTTGGGGCATCTTGGGTCCGTGCTGCCGGGGAAGCAACGGGGTGGCTCAGGGGTTGTTGGTTTGGGGCACCTAGGGTCGTTGCTGCCAGGGAAACAACGGGGTGGCTCAGGTGTTGTTGGTTGTGGGCACCTAGGGTCTGTGCTTCCAGGGAAGCAACGGGGTGGCTCAGGGGTTGTAGGTTTGGGGCACCTAGGGTCGTTGCTGCCAGGGAAACAACGGGGTGGCTCAGGGCTTGTTGGTTGTGGGCACCTAGGGTCTGTGCTACCAGGGAAGCATCTTGGAGGAGCAGGAGTTGTGGGTTTGGGGCATCTTGGGTCCGTGCTGCCGGGGAAGCAACGGGGTGGCTCAGGGCTTGTTGGTTTGGGGCACCTAGGGTCGTTGCTGCCAGGGAAACAACGTGGTGGAGCAGGTGTAGTTGGTTTGGGGCACCTAGGGTCGTTGCTGCCAGGGAAACAACGGGGTGGCTCAGGGGTTGTTAGTTGTGGGCACCTAGGGTCTGTGCTACCAGGGAAGCATCTTGGAGGAGCAGGAGTTGTGGGTTTGGGGCATCGTTGGTCAGTAGAACCAGCATAACACTTAGGGGCTGGCGATGTTGGTGGCAAGTATGTGGGAGGATTTAGCGTAGTTGGTCGTGATGGTTGCGGGCAGTTAGGATCTGGTGAACCTGGATAACATACTGGTTTTGGAGGGGCAGGGGTTGTAGGTTTCGGGCATCGGGGATCCGTGCTGCCAGGGAAACATCTAGGTGGTGCTGGTGTTGTTGGTTTTGGGCACCTAGGGTCCGTGCTTCCAGGGAAGCAACGGGGTGGCTCAGGGGTTGTTGGTTTAGGGCACCTAGGGTCGTTGCTGCCAGGGAAACAACGGGGTGGCTCAGGGGTTGTTGGTTTGGGGCACCTAGGGTCGTTGCTGCCAGGGAAACAACGGGGTGGCTCAGGGGTTGTTGGTTGTGGGCATCGGGGGTCAGTGCTTCCAGGGAAGCAACGGGGTGGCTCAGGCGTTGTAGGTTTTGGGCACCTAGGGTCCGTGCTTCCAGGGAAGCAACGTGGTGGAGCAGGTGTAGTTTGTTTGGGGCACCTAGGGTCCGTGCTTCCAGGGAAGCAACGTGCTGGCTCCGGAGTTGTTGGTTGTGGGCACCTAGGGTCTGTGCTACCAGGGAAGCATCTTGGAGGAGCAGGTGTTGTTGGTTTGGGGCATCTCGGATCAGAGCTTCCAGGGAAGCAACGGGGTGGCTCAGGGGTTGTTGGTTTGGGGCACCTAGGGTCGTTACTGCCAGCGAAACAACGGAGTGGCTCAGGGGTTGTTGGTTTGGGGCACCTAGGGTCGTTGCTGCCAGGGAAACAACGGGGTGGCTCAGGGGTTGTTGGTTGTGGGCATCGGGGGTCAGTGCTTCCAGGGAAGCAACGGGGTGGCTCAGGCGTTGTCGGTTTTGGGCACCTAGGGTCCGTGCTTCCAGGGAAGCAACGTGGTGGAGCAGGTGTAGTTTGTTTGGGGCACCTAGGGTCCGTGCTTCCAGGGAAGCAACGTGCTGGCTCCGGAGTTGTTGGTTGTGGGCACCTAGGGTCTGTGCTACCAGGGAAGCATCTTGGAGGAGCAGGAGTTGTGGGTTTGGGGCATCTTGGGTCCGTGCTACCGGGGAAGCAACGTGGTGGCTCCGGAGTTGTTGGTTGTGGGCACCTAAGGTCTGTGCTACCAGGGAAGCATCTTGGAGGAGCAGGAGTGGTGGGTTTGGGGCACCTAGGGTCCGTGCTGCCGGGGAAGCAACGCGGTGGCTCCGGAGTTGTTGGTTGTGGGCACCTAGGGTCTGTGCTACCAGGGAAGCATCTTGGAGGAGCAGGAGTTGTGGGTTTGGGGCATCTTGGGTCCGTGCTACCGGGGAAGCAACGTGGTGGCTCCGGAGTTGTTGGTTGTGGGCACCTAAGGTCTGTGCTACCAGGGAAGCATCTTGGAGGAGCAGGAGTGGTGGGTTTGGGGCATCTTGGGTCCGTGCTGCCGGGGAAGCAACGCGGTGGCTCAGGTGTCGTTGGTTTGGGGCATCGTGGGTCGGTAGAACCAGCATAACACTTAGGGGCTGGCGATGTTGGTGGCAAGTATGTGGGAGGATTTAGCGTAGTTGGTCGTGATGGTTGCGGGCAGTTGGGATCGGGTGAACCAGGATAACATACTTGTTTTGGAGGTTCAGGGGTTGTAGGCTTCGGGCATCGGGGATCCGTGCTGCCAGGGAAACATCTGGGAGGGGCAGGTGTAGTTGGCTTGGGACACCTGGGGTCGGTGCTTCCAGGGAAGCAACGTGGTGGTTCTGGAGTTGTAGGTTGTGGGCACCGGGGGTCCGTGCTACCAGGGAAACATTTGGGAGGGGCAGGTGTAGTTGGTTTGGGACACCTGGGGTCGGTGCTTCCAGGGAAGCAACGTGGTGGTTCTGGAGTTGTAGGTTGTGGGCATCGCGGGTCTAGGCTGCCTGGGAAGCACCTAGGTGGCGCAATTGTGGTTGGTTGAGGGCATCGCGGGTCTGTGCTGCCTGGGAAGCATTTAGGGGGTTGAGGAGTGGTTGGTTGAGGGCAACGTGGGTCTGGGCTGCCTGGGAAGCATCTAGGGGGTTCAGGAGTGGTTGGTTGAGGGCATCGGGGGTCTGAAGAACCAGGATAACATTTGATTTGTGGCGGTCCTGTAATTCGCTGACATTGTGGATCTCGGGAACCAGGGTAGCATTCATTCGGTCTTATAGTCGTCGATATTTCCTTCGTAATACCTTCACAGTTGGCGTCGCAGTTGTTTGTGCAAAGCTGTAAAGTAAACAGGATTAATTACTAATGCGGCAGATACATACTGGTGCTAATTCCGTTGGTGACAAATCACGTTAAAGTATATCTGTTACAACTAAAAATAATGGTATCTTGCTCGTAAATTACACCCGTGGGCAGGAAGGCAATACAAAAAGTTGAATCAAGTAGAGATTAAACAGTATTATCACCAGTGTTTCTAAGTTAATTCAGTTTGGTTAACAAAGTATGAGGCAGACGGATCGATAAGATTATGGTAACGATATACTAATTGGTTGAAAGGTTGAGTTGGAATAAGGTTTTCTGTGGCCATGTTTTACCCACAAGGCTTCGAAATCGTCGCACCATCTTCACCTTGGTTTGTCATGACGTCGGCGACCGTCTTCGGGTATGCAGGGGCCTAACTCTGTTAACCACTGGGTTCTCAATCGACTCGCAATACGTCAAAATTGTCGTATCGCGTATCTGAATACGTCAATTTTTACAGTTTTACGTACTCAGATACTTTAGTTTTCCCATAGAAAATATGTGTGAGTAGCCCCTGGTTTTATTTGTGCACAACTACCAAAACTAAATTTAAATAACATAGTTACCTCTACATTGCACGTCAAATAAACTTGATCGGTTTCTGGGAAGCGGAACGCGCTGACTTTGCTGTGAGCAATTAATGTCGCGCCACTTCTGCCGGTGTTTGTGGTTTTTTGCCATAAATCGATTAGTTTCTTTTTTCTGAAAAAAATACATACGCAATGATGTGCCATTTTTAGCACATGACAGTTCTAGACTGCAGTATCAAACCCCATTGAATAATAGTCATTGCATGTCACTCATTTAGGGCCCGTATTCATAAATCGATCTCAAGTTTGAGAACGATCTTGGAAATGTCATCCTAACGTCATCCGACAAAATCACGAAATGACATATTCAAAAGCGTACTCAAGATCGCTCTCAGTCTTGATATAAGATTTATAAAAACTCATGTCAATAAATTAATTACAAAATGGATTCTTACTTAGGACATCCTTCCTTGTCAGTAAGTTGAATTTTGCTTGTCTTGGGACTGTCATAGTTGTCATTGTCGTATGCCCAACAATCATGGATCTTCAAATTGAACTGCTTCCTAGAATCTTTCAGGTACACCAGTATCGTGAGATATTCGCCAATCTTGATCGAATCCTTGAGAGGAGTTGTCTGAAAATGTTGGTTGGAGATGTTCACTAATCAATATGTCTTGATAAGGCATTTAGCGGTGGCCACTAAATAGGAATGAGATTCATGACGTCATTTGCATCTTATCATAAAAAGTAGAGTTCGCAAATACGCTGTTCTGACACAGGGCCTGTCACATCACAGCAGTGATCCGTTGAATGTGACAGCCAACATTAGAAATAGGGATGCGCTTGACGCTACGTAAAGCGGTATCTGTTTAGCGGTAAAAACACAGGTCGTTTATAAAAGCGGTAAACAGTGTGCGCCAAATGAACATGCTAGCCGCTACGTTAAACAAAATCATAACAGGTTTTTAATTACATTTGGGAAAACTCCCTTCTGAATGTCCATCCAGCACTCGACGCCTCCAGCGGGACCTTCAACGGCAACCACGTCCAGCATGTCAACCATGAACGGTTTTAATTTGAGAGTGTGCTCCTCGCGTGTCGCGACAACACCGGTCGATACTTCTAATGATGTACGCGCACAGGACACCTTGAAAAAAAATGTGCATTTTCACGGTTGTATAGCTAGACCCAACTTGTCAGTTGGGTCTGTCGTTCATATACGGACTGGTTCAACCGGGATAGTACCTACCACCTTCTCACAGCAATAGGCGCAAAGTAGCTATAATAGCTGCGTTTCGTACGATAAGTAAGACAGCCGGAAGCCAATGCACCTCCCTTTTCTTCCCTCTGTCTCGATCTTCTTTAGGTCGGAAACATGTCACCAATGCCCTTTGGTATTGTCAGGCTACGATAACTGCTTAACATCAGGCGGATCGTACGCTTATTTGCCGACTTAGTTACATAAAATAGAACAAAATACCATCGTAGTGCATCCCTGGCTACCTCTTTTATGCAATACAAGCGAGCTGGTGGTCACCTCACATTGCCTACAACCAATCAACAAAAAGGTATAGATGTAATACCTTTCTTGCGAAGTCCAATGGTCCTTGAACGAAATCGTCAGCTTGGAAGACGAGCACATTGTCGATGGTACCACAGGCGTTGCAAAGCGGCCGGGAACCGCAGCCATTCAGGGGAACTCGGAACGAATACCGAGACTGACTGCCTCCCAGTGACACGTATCTGGTAAATAGGGCAGAATCTTCAGAACAATGCAGTTTTTTTGCGGTAATTACACACTTTGCATAATTTTATGATGATTTTATTTCAAGTGAAACTCTAATCTGTATCATTCTTAAATTATATTCTTCCTGTCTTCAACATTCTTGCAACTTTTGAAACTGGAGCATCTTATGGCGTACATTGAGGACCTGTCGAATACTATGGAACATGGCGCGATGGTGTTCTTATTATCTGGGTACCAAGTTTTTATTATATCGGTTTTGGTAAATTAAACCTGACCATCACGGATTTAACGGGGAACCACTATATTTGATAACTAATGGTCTCCCGATGGAAGGGAAATGCATGAAATTAGCGGAATTGAAGGAAACCGAAACATCACGTCACTGTTAATGACAACTTAAAACTCACTTGCACTTAGGGTCACTGAGGAACCCTTTGCTGTAGATTATACCATCGAATACATCTTGGAACTCGACGGTGACATCTATGAAGTCTCCGGAACATTGTACGTCGATATCAGGAGACAGCGGCGAGTCAGCAGCTCGGGAGCCTCTGATGAAGGTGACCGCATTCTCCTCAGCGCTTTCGTAAAACGGCGATAGTGCATGGTCGCCGGCCAACTCCTGGTTCAGCTCGAACGCAGAGAGGGTTTGTATCGAGTCATCTGGAACAGCTGTAGCGAGCGACAGCTACAGCGTGGTTTTGCATTATTAATTTATAATTGGTGTTATGAAACAATATGGCATTGTTTTTTTTATTCCAGCATTGCATTTATTACGGAAATAATTTATTTATTTCTCTAAGATTTACAATAAATTACTTGCGAGATCATAAAATAACACAATACTTAATAATCTATGTGTTCAATTTAGCAATTACAGATACAATAACCAAAAAATTATAGCAAAAACACTCAACAATGCAAAAATACCAATAATCAATACAAAAGAGGGTAGTTAGTTAAAACAGTTTTTGACTCGCTGCGGCTAAAGCATTCCAATGTGGAGTTTATACTACATGACTTTTCCTTATTTTAATTAATATTCATAATACTTATTTATTAATGTATCAGGCCCTCTATTCCACTCCCCTTTAAGTCGGCAACGACTTTGGTATTGCAAGCAACTATAGGTTACGGAGTCGTACGCTTTTTTTCCGACGTTGTTATATAAAGAAACCACTTAATAATAATGCCTTTATTGGTAGATCTCACTAATTAGTGACTATAAATTAATTAAGTTACTAATACTGATAGCTTTATGTAACTTAACTTTAACTAATTAGGTATTCGGGCGGTTCCGAAGTCAATAGGGAAATTGTTACAAAATATTTACATTTTGAGGCTCTTATGGAACCATTTGACCTTATGGGAGTTACTGTTGCGTCATCATGGTGTGGCCACCATACGATAAATTATCCAGCAACCGGGTCAGATAAGGTACCATCATGTGACGAATCATTGCACATTATAAGTTTTTATGATCTCAACCTTAGGTCGTAGAGATAAGGTACATACCTGCACGAGTGCAATCAGTGCCGCTATGCGCATGACAGTCGCTTCATGGGGACCTGGAATAAAGGAAAATAATCATGAGCAAAGTAATTAACTCAAAGTAGGGGAACATATTTTATATTTTTTTTATTATCATGTAAGCGATAACCCATGTATTAGGAACAATTCATGTTTTAACATATTTCGTATCAAATGGTCAAGGAACTGGGAGAAAATCGCAGTGAATGGAAAAAACTCCACCGACAATAGCATCGCTCTTAAGTTGATGATGAAGGGGAACATACATCCAATTAAAAAAAAACTGTTTGTAAACTTATTAAATTATGAAACTAGTAACAAATTAAGTTGTTTTTTTTTAACAATAGACTGTTGAAGATAAAAAAGAAGTTTCCGTTACGATAATCACCATTGTTAACTAGTGTTATACAACCAAAATGTAATACTTATATATATTTATAAAAAAATCACTTCCGATGCCCCATAAAGGTATTTTGTTAACACGTTTACGTTTTAACTATTTAACAGAATTTATATCATAGCACCGATGTGTTATAAGATTCACAAGAATCGCAATAGCTATAGATATATGACACAATAGTGTCAAGTGCTTTCATATTGCTCGTAACTTTAAAATATTAGGAAATAGTTATTTCGAAACTTGACTCTTTCTGTAAGCGGTCATTCAGACGGCTAACCCATCATCGATAATGTTTATACATTAAACTGTATTCTTGTTATCGTCTGTCAAAAATATAAAGACAAAACGGTAGGTAGTCAAGTTTAAGGGAGCAAGAACAGATTTTTAAAAAGCAATTAAAAATATATTAAGGAGTAACTGAATTTTACAGTGGAGTTGGGTTGTCCGAACAAAGCGGGATGCTCTAGACAACTAACTAATCTAACTTATTCCTACATGCTCCTACCAATTCAATCCCACGCGTTTTGTACGCGGTGGTCCGAACGCTATTATGTCTACCATCAATTCATTAGAATTCATATTAAGACTAAGACCACCCGGTTAAGCTGCGTAAGCAGTTTAGCTAGAAACTGTTGTTATCAAGCGTCCGGGCGACCGCATAACTAGCTTCTTCCGCTTAGATCTCGAACACATTCACTCATTACCGGTCGATCACTAATAATCATTGTATTAAGGGCTAAATCGATGTATTTGAGATTCTCAAAGTAATCAATAACATATTAAATCTCCATTAGTAATGTTTATCTCGTGGGTTTATTGGTTACAAGATATTTATGAACATTACGAAAACAAGGACATCTTTCGCAATGTCGTGACGAAAGTTAACATAGGACTAATTAATTCGGAAATGGGTACTGTTGTGATGAAACTATAGTTTTTTTTTAGGAAACGTATCATTATTTTTATCGGAATTAGACTGCTGATCAATAAACAGAAAATAAATACTGTTCGTCGTGATTTATTGTAGGAATTATTTAATAGTCTCATCAAATGAAATAGACATTATAATCACGATGCATAATAGGTAGGTAGGTTAGTTCAACATAATATAAATATTTATACATTTTTAATAACATCCTACTAATGTTATAAATGCGAAAGTTTGTGAGTGTGGATGTATGTTTGTTATTCTTTCAAGCAAAAACTACTGAACGGATTCGGATGAAATTTGGAACACAGATAGTTAATAACCTGGATTAACACATAGAATACTTTACTTAAGTCTACGCGGACGAAGTCGCGGGCAGAAACTAGTATAGGAATAATAACACACATTGTTGAGTTGTTAACGCCAATCAATCAATAGATCCGCATCATAGCACTTGAACAGGATGAAATAATAACAATCTATTATTATTATTGTTAATGGCTTAAGCGGCAGCCGGTAAGATCGTTAATTTTAAGGTTGCATCTTGTATTCGTGAGGTCAGCCGCGTGAACCGGCGCATTATGCTTCCGTGTCTTGTTTCGACATACGTACCAATTGAATGACGGACCTTTCGTAACATTTGTTCCTAATATACCTCATCATAATGATTTAGCCCTTCAAACGTCCCACTTATGGGCACGGGCCTCCCAGTTCGGTTGGCGGATTTTACATGCCTTTCGGAAATTGGTTACATTTTGAATAATCATGATGTCAATCATTTTGAATTCATTATTTGCACATAGATTTTAAAAAACTCATAGATGCGAGCCGCGGTTTGAACCCAGGACCTTGTGTCCACAAGACGCGTGTTTAACCAATCGTCTATCACCACTATGACCTATTTGTAACATGCCGTTTAATAAAATTAGAATGGATCCATCACATTCATTATTAAATTATGGCCACTGTACAAAAGCAACCTTTCCTAAACGGAATTCAATATGTTAACCAAAACGTCACAATTTCTGTGTAAAAGTTGCGTAATTCGAAATTTCAATTACCCACTCGGTGATTTGTCATCGTACTCACCTGCGTATGTCAGGTAGCTTTTTCTGAACATTGCAGCGAGCAAGATTCTCCGTATTTATTAGGTCACCGTAACTTGACTACAGAAGAACGTTTTTATCGAGTAATTAATACGGGTCGGCTTAAACAATAGTGTTTCTCAAGTTTTTTCATCAAGCTCACATTGAATCATTAAACACTAATTTGTATTGTTCCTAATACATGGGTTATCGATTACATGATAATTATTTATTTTGTTTTGTTAACTTACAATGAGGTGTTGCTAAAACTACTAAGTTATGACGTCATAATTCGCTAGTAGTAATCATAAGACACAGAACAAATGGTTATCATCCGCATGCTTCAGAATTATAATATTATTATAAGTAATTAAGTTAACATGAACTTATTTCTATAAATATAATATTGAATAGGTACCCTCTTAAAGTATATTTTAATCGCTTTTAAAGAATATAAGATGAGGTCAAACAATTTGTTGTAATAGGTTTGAAAGGTCAAGAACCTACTGCAGTAATAAACGTAAGAATGAAGAGATCTCGTTAGAATTACAAGTAAAATAACAACTCTATAAGTTTTAGTACCTATAACCGTTATATTTGTATTCCACTTTGCAACGGAGAAAAATTGATAATTTTCTTCCTCACGATGGAATTCGTGAGGGTTCAAAGACACTCTCCCTTTTCCCCAGGACTAGGATCAAACATCAGCGTCATTATTGAAAACCATTGTCGATCCTGGCTTACAGGAGTAACAGTGGTGGGAGTGTGTGGCGGGACTAGTCCCAAAAGAAAGCTATATACCCGGGTCCGTATTAATAAATCTATGTCAAGTCTGAGAGCGATCTTGGAAATGTCATCCTTATGTCATACCAGTACAAAATGAAATGTCAAAAGCGTACTAAGATTTGAGATAGACACATATCCGTTTCACTTATACTAGACTAGCTGTGCCCCGCGACTTCATCGGCGTAGTATTGGATTATTGGGTTAAAAAGTATCCTATATGTTAATCCCGGTTATAATCTATCTGTGTTCCAAATTTCATCCAAATCCGATCAGTAGTTTTTGCGTGAAGGAGTTACATACATACATACATACATACATACATACATACATACATACATACATACATACATCCACACTCACAAACTTTCGCATTTATAATATTAGTAGGATGAAACAGAAAGGGTATACAATTTTTTTGCAACTTTACTTTGTAAATCTAAAACAATCGGCTTTGTGGGACAGTTGAAGTACCAAAGGTTTTGTAGACTTATGAAATCTGTCAACAACTGTATCCCTGTAACACCTTTTGTTTTTCAAGTTTCCTCCAAAGCTGATAGTTTTAGAATTACAAAGTTAAGTTTTGGAAACAAAGTACTTAAAGGTACCCTTTATGTTGCAACCTGTACTTCGACTTATATTATTGTTTAAAATTATTTGAGTCTTATATCATCCTACTAATATTATAAATGCGAAAGTTTGTGAGTGTGGATGTATGTATGTATGCATGTATGTATGTATGTATGTATGTATGTTTGTTACTCCTTCACGCAAAAACTACTGAACGGATTTGGATGAAATTTGGAACACAGATAGATTATAACCGGGATTAACATATAGGATACTTTTTAACCCAATAATCCAATACTACGCGGATGAAGTCGCGGGGCACAGCTAGTAATGTTCATATGCTTATTATGATGCAGGTTGATGAAATCATAATACATAATTAAATAGTTTACAGACCTACGACTAGACAAGGTCGAAATCCATTTGGCCGCTTCATCACCGGTCATCAAACACATTCGGTAAAGTTCATAAGGCCTATGTCATAAGTATCTATGTTATTTGTGTTTTTGTTGTAATTAGTTTATTTGCGCAGAAATTGGTGCGGATTTTGTTGGCACACAACTAAATTGGATCAAACTATCTGTATCCGGAAATGTCCTTTTCCTAATTGGCCCTGGTTTAGATTTCACTGGGATCACCCCCAGTCCATTGTACGGTACCCATAGTACAAGCGTTGCTTAGTTTGGGACCATACAGTTAGTGTGTCAGTCTGGCTATATTTATTTATTTATCCTTTTCATGCTCGTAACGTATGAGCAGGACGGAATTACTTTTAGATGTCTCAAAATTAGTTTAGTGGTGATTTGACGACAACATAATTGGTTTCTTTTTAACCCCCGACGAAAAAAGAGGGGTGTTATAAGTTTAACATGTGTATCTGTGTATCTGTGTGTCTGTGTATCTGTGTATCTGTGTATCTGTGTGTCTGTCTGTGCCAACGTAGCGCCCAAGCTGATGAACCGATTTCAATTGTGTTTCTTTTGTTAGAAAGGTATTCTGATCGAGAGTGTTCTTAGCTATGCTTCATGAAAATCGGTTCAGCCGTTTGAAGATCATCAGCTCTTTTGTAGGTTAAAAAGCCACATTCACGGCCAAAACCAACTTCCACGGCTCGAATCCAATCGAAATTTGAGATTATTGGATTTATATTTATTATATTTTTAAATGATCGTAATAGTCTGAACTGGCTTTTTACAATATTATAAATATGAACAGTTTCCCTGATTCGGGAAAAAAATATATTTTATCAATTTTTATATGAGATTTGTGTATGAACTAAAGACGTTCCATAAGTCACGTGTCAAATGAGGGATACGCGCATGCGTTAAACTTTGTTTGTTTTGTTAATGGTCATGGAATATTACGTTATAATAATTCTAGAGGGCGCTGCTCCGCCATTGAGAAAAAATATAAGAAAACAAATCTAATTTAAAATAATTTTAGCGTTATTGAAAATTCTTCCCCTGGGCTGCTCCCATCCACCTCAACCAGAGTTATTACATGAAATTGAATCATAATTGATAATAATTTTATAAGGAATTAAACCTCCGTGGCATCAATATTTAGATTCGTTGTCTATTATAATGTCATAACAAAATAATGACTCATACTTTTACGCAGATTTTCTGTTGATTATTGTATACATTTGATGAAAAAGTCGTCGCATCGGGGGTTTTTTAATTTTCAATTTAGAGTTATTTGCTAATTATTTATTAACGATGTGCTTACGTGGACGTGCTGTGTAATCGCGAAGCTTAAGCACAAATTTAATATTACATTATGTATAATAGATTGATTGGAAAAAATATATTGTGTAGACATCTTTGTACATATTATACAATGTTTCATTTCAAAGATCAGGATTTCAAAGATCCCTTACTACCAAGTATTTTGAAGGCTTTTAAGGGCGCTTAATAATAATTCTCCGAATTCAGGGATTTTGAACTCGAACGTGTTATTTAATAAGCTCTTATTTATTTGATCTAATAGTTATGTTTAGTTTTGAACAAAGTTCAAGTACTTAATTATTATTTCACCTCAGTTCTGTCATTGTCTATTTAAGCAAGGGTGATATTAAAATTAGATTTCAAGATGTTTTCGAGCTGGTGGCATCGAATTATTTAACGGTAACTGTGTCATGGGCGCCGTGACTTCACCGTGCCGCAAACTGTCTGCCCTAGACCGGTTCGTCTGGTATAAATGTGCATCGCAATATATCGGTGATCCACCCAGAAGTCGCAATACATAATGAGGAATGAAACACCGCCCATGCATGGGCTCGTTTGATTGTTATCGCGTCATCTCGCTCGATTGATGTTCGGAACACACCTGTGTTGAATTTCGTGTAATCTTTTGCAATTAAGACTTGTAAGATAGGCATTTAAGATGTAAGATTTAGCAATGACCTGTAAGATAGTTATCTACGGACAGGTGTATGCGGGGTCGGCCGCTACGCCTCTGTGGTATTATTTAACGTCCCTTTCGATCCATCATTTAAGAACAGGATGTTTCTTTCGCATTTGATCTGCACGATCCCTGCTCAAGAAGATTTTTCAAAAATAATTAAGTAAATATAGTTTTGCACTAGTTTTTGAACGTAAATAAATGTTTTAACAAAGTAACATTTACTATCGTTCGTTTATTTGCTTGTCTTTTCTTCCACCTGTATATAGGATCGATGATTTTCATAAAACACATACAATGTATAAAAGGTCTGCGACACATTCGAGTGGCCTTTGGCGTAGGTATCGTATTAGTGGAATCCACGCGATACATATTAACTGTTGAATATTCCCTAGTCACGAGGTATAATGCCAACTATTGCGAAAGGGTCCTTCGACATCTTCAATTTTAATCTAACACTCTTAATACTAATGACTCAGTACATTGTAAACTAATTTATTAATTGGATAGAGATGTCCTGAAACTTCAAAAGTAGCTGTAGAAATCATCAAAAAATGGGTCTAGAAAATGCTATTATTAAAGTACAATAGAGCTTGTGTTGCAAAATTTGTGTGACTAGAAAAGGTTCATGCAAAGTTCGTGCCTCTATACAAATGAGGAGTCCGTAACGAATGGTCAGTCACAATGTTTCTGGTAATTTGTTATTGTTTGCAGACGCTTTTGTTACTCTGAGTTCGGAGTGCACGGTTGCGTAAATAATCGTGTTCGTGGGGTAACAATTACTTTATTAATTATCAACTACACATTGCATGTAATTTAAAATTTGTTTCTAAAGTAAATTTACGTGGGAATAGAGTCAGTGCAGAGATCTGAGTGATTGCAGTAGAGGTAGTTGCGTTTAATAACCAAATGTAGACAGGCCACATGAAAATAAGTAGACTTAAAAAAAATAGGGTAATAAATTATTTTTGGAGTTCGTAGAATCCCTTTTATTATTTTTTACTGAATGTTTTATAAATACAATACCAGGAAGTATATAAAACGGAAAGGTGTTTAATGTTTTTACCGATGTATAGGTAGCTTGATTAATATTGATTTAAAGTGACATAGAAATAGATCCGTTTGGGACCCTATGTTTCGTAATATATAACCGAACGAAGAAGTTGCGTCGAGAGCTTTTCTTAGTCATGGGATGTTATGCAATGTATTTTATGGCGGCAACTTAGGAAACTATAAACATGTTATATTCTTTTGTTTGTCTTATGTATTATGTCATGAATCGTCCCATTGAGTGGACAGGAGTGGGACATTAAAAGGGCTATTTATTATACTTATGTATTAATGTATAAAGTAAAGTTAATAATTGCAATTAACTGTTCTAAAATGCCGACATTTTTGAATGCGTATTTTTTGAACCAGTATTTTTATATTAAAATATTACCTAACTATTTAAAAACGATTCTTGTGATTTCAGATTTTAGTGTTGCCGAAAATTCAACATTAAGTATAAATTTTCGGTGTGCATCTGTTCGTTATTTTTCTACTCCTAAAGGGCTTAATCGATTTTGATGATTTTATTTTTAGTGCTTACGGACTCACTAAGATGGGTCTTAAGCTTTAGTTGGACCCAGTAGATGGCGTTGTTGTCAACAATAAAAAAATCGACTTAAGCAAAGCGGGCTCGAGCTATTATTTAATACAATTTTGACGACCGCTTTGCGCAGTGGTTCAAGAGTAGGTCGCTCGGCTCACTGCACACGGTGGTTGCGGGTTCGATTGATGTCGGGGCAAATGTCACTGGGATCGCCCCAAGTCCATTGTACCCATAGTACAGCTTAGTTTGGGACCATACAGTTGGTGTGTCAGTCTGGCGATATTATTTATTTATTTCTCAATAAGTTGTTATAGTGGGATAATATTGAAGATGTATGTCAAGTGAGCTGTGAATATAATCAATGTTCCCCATATAAGTCGCATACTGTTCAATGCATAGGGACGTAGCGTTTTCCTCATTTAATTACATAATATAGTTGTGTAACATTCTGTAGCGGTCAACGAATGAATCTCGAGTATGTTATTCCCTTAATTACATGTTATGTTCATTGGAGGCCTTAACGCACTGCTGCGTATAAAACGCAGGTATAAATGTACTCTTTATAATCCTTGCCCATTTGTCTGTTTGTTACATTATCACGTCTGAACAGCTGAACCAAAATCGATGAATTTTTGTATAAATATAGATTGGACCTTGGAGAAGGATATTGAATACTGCACTTAAGTCCACGCATGCAGAAGCTAGTATTAAATAAATGTTATACATGTATGGCAATACCCTATCTTTGTTTTTGAGTTTATTATGCGGCAGTAGATTTAATAGCGCTGTGTATTTTTGAAAAATGTGCCTAATGCAGACGCGAATAAAGTTGGGTATTACTTTGGCAAATTGGCCACCGCGTATTATACGTGCGTTTAATACGCACGTGTCGGTGGAAGCCTTAATTCGTGGCCGACAATTTGAAGTGGTATGTTGCAATTGCAACTGAACGGCAACGATGGGAACATCGCATGATTTAATGTTTAACAAGGAATGAACCGTGTAGAATATGCGTCTGAGCTACATTTGAAGATCGATTTAAAATTCTAAAGACTGCAATAGAAGCTTCATTTTTCTTTGAATAAAAAATACTAGAAAATATAGGCTAAAATAATAAAACTGAATATTTTGGCTAGTATTATTTAATTGACCGAATCGCCTACTGCAATCAAAATGTCGAAGGATTTTGTAATAGGGATATCACAGTCACGTTTATACGTTCCTATAGTTATTAAATATCACGATATTGTTAATACAATGTCATTGAACGGTGTAATAACCATTGAGATCCATAAATGCAATGCATAACGTGGAATACATTTATTTAAATTATATAGGTAATATAAAACGTTATACATAAATAAAAGTGTTTATAGTTTTTCGCTTGAAAATCTGCTACTCAAGTACTCTAATGAACTTATAATAATGGTGTTAATTATGTTAGCTACTAATTACGTATAGGTAAACTTAATTTGAGATAACCTAAAACATTGCTGCCCTACTCATGCGTATCCATTAAAAAGCACGGCAATGCACTTAGTTTTTCAACAACAGAATTAGCACCAACGTCAGTATAAGTAATTAGTGATAAAACTGAGTTTAATTATAGTCACGAAAATCACTTTAGCACATAACACATGCCTAGGTAAGTATATTAATTTTATGGTCATCATTTTAATAATTAGGCAAAATACCTACTATAATAAAAAAAAAAAAATCGTTTATTGTCAGGCGTCGACGGCCCATAGCGTGTTAGTTTTACGAAAACTTAAATACTATGTTAGTAGAACACTAAGGCACACATGAGTACAAAAACAAAACAAAAACACAGCATTCAATTAGAGGACGATTTATCAAGTCCCATGTCTGACATGTAGCTTGATAAACCTATCCATTGTAGGCCCTTCCGTCCTTTCTGAAAATATAATGACTATAATGACTTTAAAATGTTCATAGCATGTCAGCGTTTTAGAACGCTCGTCGTAACCTTTATATCGTGGCGGGTCAGACACGGCGGCGCGGGCGCAGTCACCGTACGGCCGCACGTAAAGATCATCCAATAAATTGACGCATACGCTCACCTCGATCGGTCTAGGGTTGCTCACGTGTAATTTCAACAATAATACCAACTTTACAACAATTTGTGATGACGTCATTACTATTTATTTATTCAAAGTATTGCATTCAAAAAAATCGTTTCATGTTTGAAATAAATAATAATAATAATTTAGCCCTTTTACGTCCCACTGCTGGGCACGGGCCTCCCCTCAACATGAGGGGGATTCAGGCCATAATCCACCACGCTGGCCCAGTGCGGGTTGGCGGATTTCACATGTCTTTCGAAAATTGGTTAGATCTTCTAAGACATGCAGGTTTCCTCACGATGTTTTCCTTCACCGTAAGCAAGTGTTAATCATATATAAATTATGATTCGCACATAGATTTCGAAAAATCCAGAGGTGCGAGCCGGGGTTTGAACCCAAGACCTGGTGCCCGCAAGATGCGTGCTTCAACCAATCGGCTATCATAGCAGGCATCTGTTTGAAAGGCAAATTTAAATTTATTTTTTATCAGTCGACTCATTGATTAATGATCCTAAAGTATTCTGAATTATTTATGTGGAGTCACAGTTTAGTATTTATATTCCAAGGATTGCAATATCGACTTAAAGATTATAATAATTATAATTTCATAGTGATTATAATTGTCGTGTTAACAACTTCATTTATGTTCGCTTGCGCATTGATCGTTAACATTCTGAGGAGATAGGGCCTGTTTGAAATTATAAAGACCTTTTGTCGCAACATGTACTGTATTACCGCTGATATCCGTGAGATGTGTGGAGGCAGCTTGATCAAATAGTGTAGCGTTCTCACGATGTTCATTAGCCGTTCCATCGACCACATTTTTACCCATCTCTTATTGGTCTGGCATTTAATCCGAGGTCATATTGCCTCGTTAGGTGATTTGTTTTAACAATCTATTCCACATGACTTAATAATATACATAACTGGGACGGACGGACGGACGGATGGCCGAACGGACGGATGGACGAACGGACGGAATGGTTTCACGTAGAGACGCTTATAAAATCATAGACTATTTAACATTTCAAATAAAATTTTGCACAATAAATAATCACCATTTCAGTATGATTTATGTTCCACTTGTGGGCAAAGACCTCCCTAATTCAGATACAGAAATGTTTCAGGCATATGTCCTTCCAAAAATAAAGCCAAAAGAAGATGTCGTCCCACTTAAACATTCAAAATATTGGCTCTACATTCTTAATAAATTATATATATTTATAAATGTAATAATATATGTTGTAAACACCTGTTCGTATGATATCATCATGGGCGTTGCCATCTTTGTGCTATAAAATGAAGCAATCTAATTACCTACATCGTTACCCTTTGAGAACAAAGATGATGTGCGTAGAGCCTAGCCATCAAAGGTCATATGGTCGTTAGATGCTTGACGCATTTTACAACCAGCCACGTGAGAATTTACTGGACCAAGTAAGTTTCTCACAGAACTGATGTTAATATCGAAATATCGCCCAATTTTTAATTACAATGTTTGTAGATATTTTCAAGGGCGCCTCTATTTATTCCCGTGTGTATTAAAACAATGGCGGCTGCGATTAGGCAAGCTGGGTGTCATTTCATAAAGCCTCGGACAATAGAAGGTGCCACCGGTTTCTCACAGACACGCTAAAAAGTTAAAACGCAAATCTAAATTGCGAAATGTGTGAACGACGTCCTCATCTCGAAATATAAGTCGGAGCACAAAAAGACGATAAACGATCTGACTAAATTATGAATTAATAATGCAACATTGCACGTCACTAGATAAGTATTCAGCATAGGTTAACACGCGTGTAATAATATCAATAGCGGCAAAATGTTTGAATAAAGCATTTGCGGTATGGAGAATAACAATCTTATGACATTCTTATTAAATGTTCTTGTTCAATACTTCTGGAAAGGTAGGTATGTTTTGTTTTCATTTATTTACTTATGTCTATCTTTGAAATTTAAACCGTAGATTTTTCATTTTGGGTATTTGCATGAAAAAACTAAAGGAATAAGCAAAACAAAATTCATTTTTGTATAATTTAAAGGTTTTAGGGCACAATCATTAAATATACAAAAAAATCTCGTGGACATCTGTAGAATTAATCTATCGATATATTTCATGCCAATGGACGGACATAAATAAAAGAAATAGTTTTATCATTTTAGCATTCGCTAAATATCTTTGCGTGTATTCGACTTCATAGTTTTTTTACTTGAATATCATTAAATGTATAAATTAAATAAACCTAGGTATACTGTAGATCCTTTAGCATTCCATCCTCATAAAACCATATGTTAGAAATCGTATCAAAAACACACACGTGATTTGTAAACTGATGAATCTTTATAATAAAATAACACTATTTATAGTCGTAAATGTATTTATATATTCTTTATTTTGACTTCCTCGTGTGCATTTTTAAACATAATAAATACCTATAATTTGTTTAATTCTTACAATATCTATTGAGAATAGATTTATATCGAGTGAAGTTTCTAAAACTTAAAGTTTTTATTTTCTTGAAAAACAACCCGCACTGCGTGAGCGTGGTTGACTATAGTATCCTAAATCCCCCTCGCAATGAGGAGGGGTCTTCTCTTCATTGCTTTCTCATTACTGATGAGAAAATATAAAGGTCACTACTATTATTATCTATTATTTGCGTCAACTTTCTGTCGTTATTCTCACAAGATTAAACTTTTAAGATTAAGGTCCGTATGAATAAATCTATCTCAAATCTGAGACCGATCTTGGAAATGTCATTCGATAGTTATACCAATGCAAAATTACATGTCGAAAAGCGGACTCAAGACCGCTCGCAGACTTGAAATAGACTTATTATTACGGGCCTTAATAGATTTATAGATGTTCATTATTCCATGCCTACGGTTAAGATGCGCGATTTAGTTTAGGTTCAGATTACCTTGTGCCTAAAGGGCATAGTTCACAATGTTCCGTGGGTATAATCTGCCTTGCGACTTGTGCCCGACTTGATGTGAACTTTGTTGCAGTGAAGCAACGATGAGAAACTGACTTGAAAGGATAATTGTTGCTGAGTACATAATATGCAAAAAGTACATAATATTCTATGACATTGAAATTTGTTGGCAATATTTAGTACTATGACCCTACATTATGGTCTAGGTCATACTAAAAATATTAATCAACGAACCAATCAGAAATTAGTCTGGCAATAGTATACTAGGTGATACAAAATGGGTATACTATTTTTTTTGCAACTTAACTTTGTAAATCTCAAACTATGGGCTTTGTGGGACAGTTGAAGTACTAAAGGTTTTGTAGACTTGTGAAATCGGTCAACAGCTGTATTCCTATAACACCTTTTGTTTTTCAAATTCCCTCCAAAGCTGATGGTTTTAGAATTACAAAGTTAAGTTTTGAAAAAAAGGTATACCCATTATGTGTCACCTTGTAGAGTCAGTTTCAAATATTGCCAAAAATTTGAGTTACTGCATTTGAACAAACCTACGTTCTTATTACCGAAATTACGCGTTTTAAATTATAATTTGGTTCATTGAGTGAAACTTTTTTCAATTTACATGAATCTTCATCAACATAGGTATAATAAATGACCTGTCTGCGACAAAGTTATACCGTTATTGAACTAAGTTAAAGTATGCTTGCGTCTTCATATACCTATGTGTTAACTGCAACGAATAACCTTTTGATCGTCCATTTCAAGATTTACTACCAATAAATACTAATGAATTATTACCATCTTCGTTAATTGAAAAATAATATTTAGGAACGGTTATTGTGGAAAACTTGTTGATATTGTCCTTGACATTTGAGTTTGATTTAGAATACGGAATTTAAATGAGGAATGATAGGCCCCGACACGGGTCAGGTGTCATCCATTTTTTGTGACCATAAGGCTATAAAAAGGAACGTGGTTTTTTTAAATCCTGTTTTGTTTTTTACCATCTGAAGTTTATTGACTTCAAAGTGTAACCTTGAATTAAGATACCGCCAAGGAAATTGAAAGTTATTTATAAGTTAAATTTGCGGTGTAGGTGCCTAATTAATTATTTTCTTCATTTTATCTACGCAACGAACGGGCAAGTTTGTGTAATGTTATTTGAAGTAATTTAAATATAAAATATTCACTAATCGTTCTAATAAAACTACCTACTTTACATAATAATCAATCTGCAGTAGGTAGGTAATAAATAAAATTCCTTTTTAAAATCTTGAATCAGTCATATTATTGAAACGCGTAGATCTATTTCAAGTCTGAGAGCGGTCTTGAGTCCGCTTTTGACATTTCATTTTGTACTGGTATAACATGAGAATGACATTTCCAAGACGGACCCAAGATGTTTACAGTTAATCTCAAATTGAAACTAGTATATTCATTGATTTTGCAATACTACGTAATACTAATCATGATCTGACTAAAACATAATTCCCACACTCGTCATAAATTTAGCGAAGTTATAATATTACAACATACAAGATTACAAAGCCGTTATGAGCTGAGTGTTTTGCGCTCAATGGTAGTCAATAAAAATTTAAATGCCATACCTGTCAGAGGTCGAGATACAACCAATGCAATAGCCAGGTGAACGTCCATTGATAAAACTGATGTGTATATAATGGAACTGATAATCGGTCAATCAAAACAAATCTTAAGATGGTAGAGTTAAGCTGTTGCCAATTGACTACAGCTCATATACCGGCTGGCTCTACAGGGGTAGTACCACCCTCTCACAGAGGATCGGCGTAAAGTACGGTTTCGTACGGTGTGTGAGAGAGCCGGAAGCCCAAAACCCCTTTCCCTTCCACTCCCTCTGTCCCAATTCTCTTTAGGTCGACAACGTGCGAGCAATGTCTTTGGTTTGCAAGTGCAACTAGACGCTACGGTAACTGCTTAATATCAGGCTTAATATCGTACGCTTCTTCAGACTAAACTAAATGCTCTTCTTATAGTCCTAATGTGTAGGCATTAGACAACATTTTCATTTGCGTCAAATTTAGTTTACGCACTTATAGCTAAAAGAATTAGCACCAATATATGTTTATTGAAATTAGTTTACGTATCATATTAACTTATTATTATTTTTATTTTATCTCGCAGCAAGTACTTATTAATTGGATGGTATTTATAAACCGTTCTTGTTCAAAAATAAATAAGAGCTTATTAATATAATAGTTTAAGAGGTCAATAGGCAAGTTGTTCAGATAACATTCACATTAAAAATCACCGGGTTTAGAACACCATGTAATTTGTACTCTATAGTACATACTTATAAAGTAGCGTTTCCTTTAAAACAGTCTCGTGGACCAGATCTATTACATACTTTTTCACAAAATCACGATTTAATGTAATTACGCTTTAGATTTTTTTCCGGCTGTAGTCAGTGTTCCGTCACAAACTTGATTATACTGTTCTGGTTCCGGGTCATCAAGCTATGCATTAAAATAAATAATCAAGGCTATAACCTAATATGTTATGCTTCATTAGGAGGTACAGGGATGCCCATAGTACAGCGTTGTGTAGTTTGGGACCAAACAGTGAGAGCATACAGGTGTTTTTTTTCCCACCAGGGCGGCGCTACGTTGACTTGGAATCACACCGGTCTGCATTAATAAATTGATGTCAAGTCTGAGAGTAATCTCGGAAATGTCATTCTCATGTCATACCAGTACAAATTACACGTCAAAAGGGTTAAGACCGCTCTCAGACTAGGGTTCGATTTATTAACTGTATTAATACAAACTGTATAGTACAGACCATTCACACTAAAATATGTGTACACATGAGTGGGGCTATGCTTTTGCCCGGAACTTCCCTAGCGCTATTTTATTTTCTGGACTTCGTCAACAAAATCAGCTTGGGACTGAGCAGCTCAAATCTCGACAGTCAATAATAATGTCAAAGCGTAGCGTGTCTTGCCCTACTAGTCCGAATTATTTGTAATTCTTGGTAATATCGAAAGGCAACACACTGGAGCTATTATAATATTTATATATCTACTACCCTTTGTAATTATTGATTTTATAAGCAACTGGCGATAAAAAAAATATAATGACATGTAAAAAGACAAGCCCGCTGAGTTTCTTGCCGGATCTTCTCAGTCGAGGTCACGTTGCGATCCGGTTGTAGATATAAGAAAAAAAATAATGTAAAATTGACAATTTGTAAGTGCCCCCGTAGGCCTAAACAAAATAAACGATTTGAATTTGAATTTTTATTACCACCCTACTTACCCCATGAGCACATTAAAACATCAAAATCTGTCAAGCTTTATAGGAATAGAAGAATTACAAACAGACACCCACCGGAATTCTAATGTATAAAGAAGATGTTTGCTTTTATAATTATCTTTAAACTAATGTATGTCTAAGTTAGACAATGCACAATTGCGACACGCAGTTCGATCGAATATACTTATCGTGAAGATGATAGAGTGTGCCCACGTTGCGTATTTGATCAAAATGTCAAAATGGAAAGCTGAATACATACAAGCCAATACAAGTTTGTACCATAGAGGTAGAGTATGCCACGCACCGTTGCCTTACCCATTCATCAATAGTTATGTGATGCAATATTATAAAACTTATTATGTCTTTTGTGTGTGTGACATAATAGCAAGGTGTAATTACTGTGAGTTATGGCTCATCGTAACCGATAAAATGGTTGATGCTCTACGATTGTAGAGTCTTGACAAAGAAAGTGAAATTATATGGGTGGATTTATTACAAGGTAGTATCGTGACATTGTATAAAGGAAAAGGAAATAGGTAGGTTATAACTAAAACGAATGTAACCTATATATCTATGTTAAATATTAGGTATTTTAGAGTCGAATAAGTAGGTAACTATTTTATGTCAGCTTTGTAAACTTTGATCTCTTATTTATTGACATGAAATCTATGTATTATTATAACCTTTATATACCTTACCTTAGATATAGATATTTATAGGAAAACTTCATTTACGTTTAAGCATGTAAACAAACAATGAATATTTTACAATACGATTTACAGTTGTTTTCGTAATAATACATAATAGCTATAGACAATGGGAAATGGTTGTTACTATTTCCCACAGCAAAGTACTTTCTCTGTCGTGATCGACCGGTTCAATCGCTCTCGTCTGCGGACGTGCCGCGACAGACCCGATCAGTGACTCTACCATGGCTCTACCATGAGTTTTATAATCTTCATTTTTCTAGGACTACCAAATAAGTTCATTTTAAAATTTGTGCTTTTCTGGGCGAAAACAATAAAAAAATTAATAAACAAAATCATACATTATAATTTCTTACACCTAAAGTAAACTTGTCTTTTGTTACACCTGTTAAAAGATCGACATTATTATCGACCATTCGGGTTAACCATACATTTCCATGATTAACTAACATACCTAGAACGACGACTCATCAGTGTGTTCGGACAAAACTAATTCGGACATCACTACAAGAATGTCAATCATTATTGAATGGACGCAAAGGATTTCGCAGAATAATACATTTTGAGATTGATGTGTTTATTATTATTACAGTCACCTTTGTAATAAAAACCTCGTGTCAAGGCTGTATCATCATTGTATCATAAATTATCTTTTCTATAATATTAAAATGTTAATGTATTATACTTATTTAAAATAAATCCATTAGGTTATGAATAAGCGTTCTATCATATTGCAATATTCAGGCATTATTGAATGAACATCGCCTTTAATAATTGGACATAATTGATTTGTAATGGCTTAAAAAAACTTCAATGGGCACTTATTATTGTTTTATTTTTATTTATTATCAAACACATGATTACAAAGAAATTATTGTGTCAATGAGTATCTAAAGAATATTTGAAGTCTCTAAGTACCGCATCCAATACAAATATTTTTTATATTATTATTTTATTTTTCTAAATTAAACCTCAAGCATAAACTACCAAGCCGATTTCAACTCACATTTCTGTGTTATTTCACGTATGTTTAAAATAAAAATTATTATTCTAGTATTTACACACCGAGCTATGGAGTTGAGGCGTAGAACAGAAAATAATAATAAAAAACTTGAGAGGTGTCAAGGAACACCCGGATGGAACGAAGTTGCAATATCCGGAACTTGTGCAGAAACACTGTCAGGATTCATTATTGTTATAATTTTTTTATTATTTATTATGTACAAAAAACCGACCGACCGACCGACCGACCGACTGACCGACCGACCGAGCGACCGACCGACCGACTGACCGAGCGACTGACCGACTGAGAGAGAGAGAGAGACAGACAGAGATACACGCGCACGCTGCACGGCTAACAACTATAGCAAAAAGTGTCGCCAAAATGTGTCGTTATACCAAAATGTGTCGGTACACACTTAATGTTTTCCGTCTAGCCCCCTTTCGCAACGCGCGATAAGAAACTTCGTTCCAAAAATCTTTTGAAATCATTACGGTCATATAAAAGAAGTCTTGAAATATCCATCGCTCATTTTCTTAAGTTTAGCAACACATATGAGTAACTCCAAGAATAAGGTGCTCCAAGGCAACGATGTTCCTTAAATAAGATCTGCGGTATTTCACATTATTTTTCCACACTCAACTCTACAGTTGCAATACCAATAATTTTGTTTATAAATCGGACAGCGTGGACTCTCAGCGACCTTCGGTCACGGATCCATTCGACCGCGGCGACTTATTATTTTAGAGCACTTAGCACTTGGTTTTGAAGATGATAAAACGAGTTGTCTCTATGTCAGGCCGGCTTTTTATGGCCCAACTCGCTGAGCGGATGTGGACTTGTTTATGGAATAGGTAATGTAAAAGGTCAAATAGCTAAAGCTTAGATGACATTCCGAGTAATTATTCAAATGTTGAAAAGCGTAGTGTTAAATGGAAATAAAATGTATTAAATTATGTATGTGTTGTAGGTATAAACGGCTCTGAATATTCATGATACGCGAACCGCAGACAATATTGAAGTATGTTTAGAAACTATTGTTACAAAGTTATTTTACTACCATTGCTGGTGTAATCTTATGAAAAGTCTGATGCGGTCGTGGTTTCAATAAGAACTTTGACCCTTAGTAATAGACCCAGCAATAGATATCCATGTCCACACACCGTCAAGCCTGTACTTAATCCTAGAAGAGGTAGCAATCCCCACTCAATGCAAGGGGAATTTTGATCATTACCCTCCACGCTGACTCAGGTTAGTGAACTTGACGTGTCTTGAAAAACATGCTGTTACGGACTGTACTGAACTACTAGGTATATAATTGGTCATTTGGCGACCAATTTCAAAGTATTTCCAGAAAATCTTTAAAGACATTTAAAGTGATGTTGAGTTTTAAATGTCAAAGTTAATAATCACATAATAAATATGTCTATTAATTTTCTTTATTAATGTTGATTAACATATTATGTAGATTTAAAGGTAATGAATTCGAGACAAGGTTTGAGGGACACCATCAATACTGATTTAAAACGGCCAGGCGACACTAACGTCCCTATTTACACATGTTATGTACTCACCATATTGTGCAGTGACGTCATGTGACCCGCTTTTTTTTGCAAAGCTTAGGTAATAGTGAAAGGTCCTGATAATTACAATGCCATTTAGGATTCATTGCGGGCGATAATTTTCGCGAGACATAATAGCTGAGTGACATCGATCACCGCTAACAAAGGAAGAGGTTAATGTATCGTATAATCAAAGTTTGCATTGAATTCGATACCATATTGTGTACCAATAAGGACCAGTATTAAGATTTTTAGCATTGTATACATAAAGAGAAATTATCGTACGTAATCAGTCACCATATTATATGAAAACAAATACTCCAATCGCGTGAGTATATTGGTCTCTTTCGGTCTCTGATTAGGGACTGCACTGATTTAGTTCCCGTTACCGTTTTCACATGATCGCAATACGACTTCCCACCTGGTTTATCACTTATCATAGTAGACTGTAACACCAGCGCTAACATAGAGCCCAAGTCCCTAACCACGCTAGCTACTCAAATCGTAATAGAAAAGCAAACGCTCGCGTTAACGTTTCCAACGCTCCGCTTTTGACATTTTGCTGACACGAGCTTCACGATTTCTACTGACATTGATATGGTATGGGGTATTGGTTATGGGCGAAAATAAAATCTCTTACTGATGATATGCGTAAAGTAGCTATTATAGCGTTTCGTACGTTGAAGGAGAGAGCCGGAAGTCTAACTCCCCGACCATTCTCCTCCCTCTGTCCCACTCCCTGTCAGGTCAGCAACGTGCGAGCTATACCTTTGGTATTGCAAGCATCTATAGGCTACGATAACTACTTAATATCAGGCGGGTTGTTCGCTTGTTTGTCGATTTTATTACATAATAATAATAATTAGGCCCTTTTTTGACGTCCCATTCCTGGGCACGGGCCTCCCCTCACTACAGATTCAGCCCGTAATCGACCATGCTGGCTCAACTCAGTGCGTGTTGGCGAATTTCACATGTCTTTCGAAAATTGGTTAGATTTTCTAAGACATGCAGGTTTCCTCACGATGTTTTCCTTCACCGAAAGCAAGTGAAAATCATATACAAATAATGATTCGCACATAGAATTCGAGAAACCCAGAGGTGTGAGCCAGGGTTACAACCCAGGACCGGATGCCCGCAAGACGCGTGCTTAACATTGGTTAAGACGATAGTCTATTGGGACTATCACTGTTATTTTATACTTTATGCCTTCGTTATATATATATATATAATACAGCAGGTCCCAGAATATTAATGTATGTAGAGAATTCGTTAATCTATTAAATCATAGCTCACAATCGTCCTCGGTAGCAATTCACTTGGTCCATCATGTGTTTACCTCTGTATTTGCGTTAGTATGACACAGTTGAGTTTTGTAAGAGTGTCTGGAGCGCCCGCGCTTGCAAAACGACCTATTGCTGATGCGTTGAACAAATTAATTTATGTAAATATTGTGTAAAATGTTTGGAAGATGATAGAAATCGTTTTTATTTAAATCACATCAATGATAAATATGTTGACTTGCGCCGGTTTGGCTATTTGATTTTGTTCAAAGAGTTTTTGTTCAAAGAGTTAATGTCAAAAGTTTAAAAGCTGGGATAGTGTTCGAACCTGTAACCTCGTTATCACTGTCGGACTTCTTACCATTAGGCTCTTAAGGCTTTATTTCATACATGCCACCTCTCTTTCAATAAAAATCAATCCTTTAATCCCTATACTCAAATGTCTAATTTCTAATATGTGGATACATTAAATTGTATAGGCTTGTCGTATGTTATTTATGATTTATTATTACATATTATATTACATTTTGCGTAATAATATAAACAAAAGAACCCTAGTACCAATTGAGTTTACAAGCCATGTCTACTACACCTGCTACATAAATGTTAGCACGTGACCATTTCTGCTTTCAAACAAAAGGGTTCAGAGATGATGTAGTAGGCTTGTTATTTCTAAAACAAAAACTTAAACAATGTTGCGTTATTTGCCACAGAGATAAAGCTCCCTTTCACAATAGACGATCGTTCATTCATTAGTCCGCTCAAGTGTTTTATGGCCTCTTTTAAGGTAAATATTCTTGGTGGCATAAATGGGCTTTAAAGAGGTTGCTAATTTTATGAGCTGAAAAATAACTAAAGACTATTGGAGTATCAGTTTCGTAGTTAATTTTTTTATGGTGATCTTTGACTGTGTTTTAATAAGGCGTGTTTTAACAACTTGGCAATTATGGTTTAACAATGTGCAATAAGTATGAAATTTGTATGTTGTGAAGACAACAAAAGATATGGTCAAAGTTAAATATATTTAAATTATATAATTTAAAAAATATCCATGGTTTTAAAGATAGATTTCAGTACGTGGTCGGTATGACCTACTTGTAAACTCTTGAAATATTTGACATCAATATATTTATGCTTTATAATATGACGCCAACGGGGATGCAGATTATTTTGAATTTAGTTTAATTTTACCTATTATATTTTGACATACCTAATTGAAAATTAAAAATAAGTAAAATGAATTCAATCATATTTGCTATTAAAGTTTGCTAAAACTATTGAGTTATGACGTCATAATACACTAAAGTCTACTTCACATACGAAGTCCCGTAGCCGTGGCGCTGTAGCCGCTCATCGGCAATACAATTTATGTATGATTTTAGGTTATTGATAGAACAACCACAACAGGACATAGTAAAAAAAACTCTGATTAGGTATCAATTTCTTTAGAACATTTGAATAGTTGTAAATCGGGTTTTTTATTTTAAATCATGTTGTGATAGCAACTAGTTCCAAGATAAATTAGGTTTTTAGCATAATATTTATTTAAATTTGTACCATATCTTCAAAGAAACATAGTTTATTGCGAAAATGACACGAGATTTATTCTAAAAAGAAAAAGTTTTAAAATAATTCTATTTTTTAAACGACATGTTTTGAATTATTAATTAATTGGCAGAATTAATTTTCAATTACGTACGTTTATAAGGTATGGGGTTTTTACATTATTTGCTTGTTAAGCAATAAGGTACTATATTTCTATCAAATATATCAAATCCTATTAGATTCAGAACCATGTCCATTAGGTACCTACCGATGCGGTGAATTCAGTCACCACAGTGAATTTTTCATAGATTTAACTCAACGCGTCTTTCGTTTCTACACAGCAAGAATATTATTAATATTTACATTATAATTATTAAAATAAATAGGTATAGCTTATAAAATATTTTTTATCTGTATCTACCCATAAAATATTTAACTTGGAATCAATAACATTAACATTGATAAAATGACGAAATTGTCTTAGCATTATTCATATTATCTATACATTAATAGGTGTATCAGATGTTTTAATTTTAAATTATAATAATTTTACAGCAGCCTTAGGCTTGTCAAATGGCACAATAATTTAATAAATATATTTTTGTTACATTCAAAAAGAAAAAAAAAATGTTTATTATAAAAAGAAGTAGGTACTATTAGGTTTAAACTTGTTTTCTAATACTTACCTATATGTTAATAGAATTCTAGATACGAAAACCAAAAATTGCGTAAGCTTTTTACGGCCGTAAAGTTATTGTTATTAACAATGTGCATTGTGACCGCAAGACATGAAATTGGCAATGCTTGAAATAACGGTTTTTAGCTTAGACCAGCCACGGCGTGCTCCAACCTGGCAATCTAAGTAATAATAGTTTTGAGTGGGCTTTATGATTTATCTCGACGACTCATCATTGCATATTTATCAGTAATAACATTTATCAGTATTATAAACAGCAGTGATAGCCGATTGGTTAAGCACGCGTCTTGCGGGCACCACGTCCTGGGTTCCAACCCTGGCTTGTGCGAAACTTGCATGCCTTAGAAAATCTAACTAATTATCGAAATACGTGTGAAATCAGCCAACCCGCACTGGGCCGACGTGGTGTATTACGGCCTGAATAGGTACCCCTCGAAGTGAGGGAAGGCCCATGACCAGGAGTGGGACGTCAAAAGGGCTAAATTATTTTTATCATTTTGTTATCTATATAGTTATATTATGACCAAATTGTAGTGTTCAGTTATGACGGGTATTATAAATAACATAATGTATTTTTAGTCTAAAAGTGTTATATTTTTGAAACGAAACTGTAAGTGATTCGGCTCTGAACAAATCAAAAGCTTTCTAAAGTATCCAATGCAGGTTCTAACAATATTAATATTTCGTTGAAAAAATAACTCTTTATTTATTTATTTTGAAAACGGATATTATCTATGCAGGTATATCATATTGATTTAACAATTGGTAATGAACGTAAATCAAGCTTTACGCAGTAATGTGCGTCTCAAATGCATTAGTATAGTCACATATCGGTCGATACTTTCGCTTTCTGTGTGACGAATTGACAGGTGGTGTTTGTTTTGACGACTGCGTGTGCGCATTTAAGTAATAACACTTTCGTTGACCTAGTGTAAACTTGATTGAAAATTGATATAAAATTTTATATATATATTTCAGACTAGCTGCCACGGTAAACATTGTTATTCCATATAAATTCTTTACATTCTTATAAATATAAATATCAACCATTCTTTGGATTGTGCACTCTAGGACAAAAGTTTCCGAAATACATACGCTCAATAAGGTGTATAAGATTAACGATTGACCGATCACAATCCTTTGTTATTTTCGATGAACAAATCATAATGCCTTGCCTCCTATTTATTATTAGTATTTTAACCATTATGCCCGGTGGCCTTCTTCTTCGAGTCCACACAACACTTTTGGCCTAAAGCTTTGAACCAGGATGTGTTTCCAAATTGATTGCTAAATTGAACTCTACGACTACGATCGCTTGATTGATATTACCAATTAATATAAAGCCGAGTATAAATCTTAACATTATTCAGTATTAATAGGATATTTTACTAAAACTAGTTTCACACATGACTTACAAAAACAGTTTTTTTTAAATAATGTCTGATACGTTAAGTAAATACACTGACAGATACAAATTCATTAAAATATTTAACTTACACAGGTAATTGGCCATTGAGACATCCTAATATAAAAATACTAGCTGCGCCCCGCGGTATCACCTAGATGGAAATTTAAAACATAGTCTATGTGACTCAGAGATAGTGTAGCTTACGATCAGTGAAATGGATCAGTAGCTCCAAAGATTACTCCCTGCAAACATTTACATAAAACAGAAAAATATCCCATCGTAATATAGGTTTATTATCTCACCATTATAAATAAATATCGCCAGACTGACGCACCAACTGTATGGTCCCAAACTAAGCAGCGCTGTACTATGGGTACCGTACAATGGACCGGGGGCGATCCCAGTGACACCCAGACGTGGGCAAAGTACAAAAACGCCATTTCCGAAATTTACAACGGCGGGAATCGAACCCGCAACCACCATGTGCAGTGAGCCGAGCTTCCTATGCTCGAACCACTGCGCCAAGCGGTGAATGATTTATTATTTCTTACAATATTTGGCGCTTTTAATCGTGAGAATCATTCCTAATTCCTACGTAATGTAGATATACATAGCCGGTAGCCCCGGCGCGCTCTATGCATTTTATATTATGCGGTTACAGGTAATGATGAACAAATTGATCGATGATAAATATGTATGCATTAGGATGTGCTAGTCATGTCGACATATCACATTAATATTTTGCGATTAACATCATAATCGCGGTTATTAACTCTATGCAACCGTCACTGTCTTTTCTGTACATTTTTGATAATGGCCGTATTCGACACTATGATACAGTAAAATATATGGAAAATACCGGTGTCGGGTTATCCGTGTGAATGTCCGCTTGGAGGTATAAATCGAATACGTTATCAAAAAATAATTTCAAACTAATTTTAATTTGCTTTTATACCAACAGTAGGCTAAAATCTGTATGTTTATGCAATTGTCATATTTTATATCACTAATTCGGCAAACAAGCTTGATATAAAGCTGTTACCGTAGCTTATAGAGGCTTGCAATACCAAAGTCATTGCTCGCACGTTAGCCACCTTAAGTAGAGTGGTATGGATAGAGAGGAAGTGAGGGGGGTTTCGGTTTTCGGTTCTCTCACTATTATTGTACGAAACGCAGTTTTAATAGCTGCTACTTTACGCCGGTTTTCTGCTTAAGGATAGTATCCTGGTTGAGCCAGCCTATATAGGAGCTGTAGGCAACTGGCTACAGTTTGGCTCTACAACCAGGAAATTAAGATAATAATTGATCATTGAGTAATCATTGCTTGGACACCCATCCGAGATGTTACAAACGCCACTTCTTTAGGAATGTTCGTATCTTCGCATACATAATTATTATTATAACGTAATGCAAATTACAAGTATTACCTAATGTGATGGTTAAATAACTCGTAAAATTGGTTATAAATGTACGAAATTGTGATTTATCAACGGATTGCATGATCGAAACACGTACTAAGAGCCTAAACTTTTGACAGCGTTACTAAATTGCATTTTTGTGATATTATGAATTTATTTAAGCACTAGCTGTGCCCGCGACCTCGGTCCGCGTGGAATTTAATTGACAACGTTTCATACAAACTTTCATTACCTATTTTATCCCCATGGGGGTAGAATTAATCAAAATCCTTTCTTAGCGGATGCCTACGTCATAACATCTACCTGCATGCCAAATTTCAGCCCGATCCGTCCAGTGGTTTGGGCTGTGCGTTGATAGATCACTATGTCAGTCAGTCAGTCAGTCAGTCACCTTTGAGTTATTTATATATAGATTTAATTTTGAATTATACAATAGTGCCAATTCGGGTGGTATAAAAAATAAACTCGCCTAAATTAAGTGCACCTACTGCTGTCTTTCGCATAGTCTTAAAATAAAGAGAACAGAATAAACACCATTATAATAAGTTAATTAAGGTAAATACAAAAGTCTGACAAAAAATATAAGTAGTTAGGTACTCCATTTTTTCAAAGTGTAGGTACAGTCAACATCAAAAGTAATTTGGTATCACAAATGCAACCTGATGTCCAAGTGTTTTACAATATGATTACTTTGATTATATCAGATACCAAGCTTCATTTGATGTGGACTGTACCTATTATTTTTCCTCAAACAGGTAACGAGGAATTCGAAGTGAGTATGTGCAATTGTCTTTTTTTTCATTATTTATATAATATTACCTTGAGAAGTAAGTCAGTTAAGTTTTAAAGCCATGCCAAAAACAATAACTTTGGTATTTTTTAAATCTTCAAAATAAAAATTACCCGTCTAGGCAATACCGGTTGCCGATCTATAAAAATGGCGAAATTTAAAAATTGATATCCTAATTAATAAACATTTTGGTAGGTAGCACTTACATAAATTACAATACTCTACAAAAGTCAAGGTCCACGTTTGCTGTATGCAAAATTAATCGAAACCTCTACCACAACTCATCTCTACACCGCCGAATATCTCGGGTAACAAACACGTATAATTTTGTAACACATTGGAAACCGATAAATTAACAAATTGCAGGTTTGCGAGTTTCGTTACTATGTCCGCACATTGTTATTAAACTATAATCACGGGTTGTTTAATGGCAACACCAGCAAGAGCCATCGTGTTTTGATTTTGTAACGTTTTGCCGCTTACTGTGTATTTGTAGCTATTGGTGTCATGCCGACGCGATACCTCCCAAACTCATCAAAATAAAGTATTCATTAAAAACATCGCAATAGTAGTAATTATTGTTTTGTATCACATCCCGAGCCATTTGTGGTTTACTTCGGCGTAATTCTCACGACATAGCTCGTAAATCACATCATATATTATACATATTATACTAAAGGGTGTGGTCATCCGTATTGTCAAGGTCCCTCAAGACTGTGCCAATTTATATTTTCAAATGATTTATTCATTCCTCGATTTGATTTTAATCTTTCAACTTTATTCCAATTTTGTGAATTGCCGATAAAAAATCTCACGATTTTATCATAATTAAATATGCATATTTATGCCAGTATTTATTAAATAATCTTAACGATATAGGTATATAATGGGTGTCGTGACGTAAATTGTATTCATTATTTTTTGATAGGAACGTGGCTATGAAAAAAGTTCTATACAAATAAAAAATATATAAATGTATAAATATAATATATCAAAAGCTTTTTAGCTGGATTTTAAATTCTTCAGCAAAAGCTCTATGTTCTGAAGTAGAGAGCAACAATTATTTATTTTTAAATATTCTTCTACCTACATAATTAAAAACTTTCATTGTATAGCCTATCTTATAACAATAAAGTATTTGTTAATACAGCAGCTGTGGTCTCTACTTATAGAGCCACATGTCCATTCATCAAGAAAAAAGTATCTACAATAATATAATACTTAATATTGATTGAACTTATGGATTTCCTTATTTATCTTCCGACAATCGAGCTTATTATAAAGAATGATTAAAGCTATTATTTTGGCTTATTAGTATATTAGAAACACAACCTTATTTATAGTTTTTTTACTGACATATGATTGATTATCTTATACAGCCTTTAGAAGGCGTATTCACATTATTCAAGGGATTTGTCATAGCGGTTACTCAATCCAAATTTTAGTAAACAAAACAATCCGTTGGTTATGTTAGATAGATTCTTTGTTCTATCATTCTTCAGTTGAATGATGGTCCTTGCGGCACAAATCCTTTAGTATTCTTTGCCTTCAGTGTGTGCTACGATAATTTATTACAACATTTGACATGTTGTTATGGCCACTGTTGTTATTTTTCATTAGAACTTGTAAGACGTGGACAACTAAAGTTAACAACTCAAGGTCCCTCAATTCTTACTTCATGGCAGAAACATGCTCGATTGAATCTCGCTTACAAGTATAAATAAGTATCGTCAGACTAACACACTGCATGGTCCCAAAATAAGCAATGCTTGTACCGTGCGACCTGTAAGACTATGGGAAAAATACGAGAATACCATTTCAGAAATTTGTCAGGACCAGAATTGAACCCGCTTTCTTTTTTTTTATTGACCATATGGCCATAACAACTTCACCCGTAGAGAGGGCGAACTCAAAGGGGCGTAAGCTCCAGCCAGAGGGGCAGAGGGGCAGCTAGCTCAAGAGCGCCACATGGGGCATGGCCTCAGCTTAGACTGCTGATAAGTCAGACAGCGGGGGTAAATCTACCACCGGATCGAAACGCGTAGTGACCAACCACCCGCAGTGACCCAAGTAATTTGTTTTTTTTTTGTGTTTATCACATTACTAGTATTCCCTTTAGCTCCTCCAACTAAGCTAGTGCTTGTGTTAGGAGTGGATTTTTTTTAAGAAGTGATTGATAACATTTATTATAATATCCATCTAACCTTTGAACTCCGCACTAGGAATTACTAGCATCGAAATAATTCAGAAAAAAAAGTCGCAAAGCTAACGCTATTGTGATTGGTCGATCAAAAATATGATAAACCTAACAAAGCGTATGTGTTTTGGAAACGTTTGCCTTACAGTGCGGAGTCCGAAGTATGGTTGGTCCGTGAACATAACATTTTATACGAGTTCAAACAAGTTATTCCTAGTTGTGTAGTCTTACAATCGACTGGTTTACAATCGGTTGGATCAGTCGAAATTTAGACTTAGCATTGTTCTGTACGTGGGCGGTTCTCACGGAAGGTGCGTGCGCGCTTCTCCCGACACACTTACCCACATTACGCAGTTACGTGGATTATGTAGTAAAATTTAAGTTTATTTATGTAGGTATGTTTATTTGCAGCATTTACTAATATTATACAGAACAATGACGTTTTGATACTTAAAACATGTGACGAACAATAAGTAGGTACCTAAATTTTTTTTGTTGTTTTCAGTATTTTTGTGAAGTCTTCATAAAATAATCAGTTATTAAATAAATCAGGATTTAAATTAAATAAGTTGCTGTAACGAAGATCCCGATTATGGTAAAGATTAAATTAATATTAACACAGTTTTTTTAAACGTTATTGATTTGACTATGGTAGAGCTAAGTTTTGTCGAATTGACTACAACTCAGAGGTATGCAGGCTGGCTCAACCGGGGTAGTACCAACCTCACACAGAAGATCGGTTTAAAGTAACTTTAATAGCTGCGTTTCGTACTACGAGTGAGAGACGCGAAAGCTACCCATATTCCCTTCCCTCTTTCTTAAGTCCCAGCCCCATTTTGGTCGACAACGTGTGAGCAATGCGATTGGTATTGCAAGTACTATATGCTACGGTAACTGCTTAACATCAGGCGGTTCGTACGCTTGTTTGCCGACTTTGTTATATAAAAAAATCGGTGTACATAAACTCTACCTTTTATAACGTAGAGAAATCTTTACGGATGACTGTGGACAGGAAACACTATTCCAACAAGTTTACTGTCTGACTTTAGCATCTAAGTAAACGGAGGCATTAGCATGTTACCTAGTGACCTGTCTATCTTTGTAATCAATGTAGCCGCATGACAGCGAGAGATAATGTTACGCAATGGACACGTAACATCGCTTTCGCTGCGGCGGGCGGCTGACCTTTGACATACACGGATGGACCGATTAGCCATCACATTCTTTTTTTGGTGATTTATGATCTGGCACACCGTATTGGTTATTTGTGATTTATTTATTTATTTATTTATTTAAACTCTATGCACATGTAAAAAAACACAATGTACAAAGGCGGACTTAATGCCTTTGGCATTTTCTACCAGTCGACCTTAGGGTGGTGCAGAAACAACATGGCGGGTGCAACTTAAACGAGAGAAATAGAGAGAAATTTATACCTATATACATATATTGATAAATACATAGATACATACATATATATAAAACAAAATTGTTAAGAAAAAAAAAAAAAGTCTAACGAATTACCGCTGTGACAATTCTACCAACTTTTTGCGAATGTGCTCTCGTGCCTTCACCTTAAAAGACAACCGACTTTTTGCCGTCCTGATATTCAGAGGGAGCGCGTTCCAAAGAAAGATCGCCTGAACAAAGAAAGAGGAGTGGATAAACCCAGAGCGGTGTGAGGGACATCGTAAGAGAAGATTATTTCTCGAGCGCAGATTTTTACTGTGGGCAGAGCAAATTAATTAGATTTAGAGGTAGGGTTTATTGACATTGGTGCAATATAATTAATGTGGGCAATGATTTGTCATATCTGTGTGTGACGACCGCTTGGCGCAGTGGTTCGAGCGTAGGCCGCTTGGCTAGTTGCACATGGTGGTTTCAGGTTCGATTCCCGTTGGGGCAAATTTCTGAAAGGGCCTTTTTGTAATTTGCATATGTTTGGGTGTCACTGGGATCGCCCCCATTCCGTTGTACGGTACCCATAGTAAAAGCGTTGCTTAGTTTGGGCTCCTAAAGTTCGTGTGTCAGTCTGGCTATATTTATTTATCTTTATTTCATTTATTCGAGATGAAATAAGTTGTAAGCCAGTTGTAAACTCCCAACCTGTTAGTTTTCTACATATTCCATAGCTGCTACTAACTAATCTAGTAATAGTGGCTAGGTTAAGTTTAAGTTGATACCAGTTAAGTTTAATTAAGTTAAGTAGGACACTTGAAATTATGATCGCATTATAAGATTATTAGTTCAATTAAGTTAAGGCTTTATCACAAGTATACAATACGATGACTCATATCATGTAGTGCATTAGATTTCATTATTTGCTCATGTGCTTTTTTTAATTTCATTTTCATTAATTTGACTCAAAATTTAATTTTGCATCTACAAAATAATAATAATGAAGTATGTTTACTTTTAAGGAATTTGGCCCGATAGGCTCTTGCTCCTCATACATCCATTAAAGTAAGTGAGTAAGTAAGTAAGAAGTAAGAGTAAACACGGTACCCCCGAGGGGAAGGATCCATATGCAATACTGATTTTTATTAACTCGTACAAATTTGTTAAGGAACAAAGTCTGTGCATCTATTATAAGTAGGTACTTGACGAGCGGTATCCGACGATTGCTAGCTAAAAGCCTCGTGTCTTATCTGCGATCAGCACTTGGGATCTATTACTCTACGTCCATCAAAGGTGAATGAATAGGAAGTTATTTTACACATGTACAATACAAAAATAACTTGAATAGTATTAACATTTAATTAGAAGAGGTTTTGTATGGATTATTAATTTATTAAAGGAAGTAATTAAACTCTGAAGTTATCTTCGCGGATTATGACTAAACGTTCGTTGTTTTATGTAGTGGTAAATGATGAAGGGTTCTCCTTGCCCCAATTGAATCTGTTAACCCTTATCTTTGTTACCGTGAAATAACCTTTAGTGGTAATTCACAAGAAGAAGACACTGTACTGTCTATACATTTTTGACAGATAATTACTGTTTTTGAAATTTGGATACAGTAACATGTATATAAATTATCGGTGCTGGGTTTGCCGTGTGAATGACTGCTTATTTGGGTGATTGATAATCCATATTCACACGGAGCGATAGCCATCTGCCCTCGATAATAGTGTAGTTATTTAAATAGTTTAGTTTTATGTATACCTACCATTTTTCATTTTTAAATACAAATTATTACACAGGGTATTTCGAAAGTCCGAGATAATATAATAATAATACATTAGGTAAGTATACGGTAGTTTTTTTTTTTTTTTTTTTTATTGACTATATGTTGTTGGCCAGAGTGGCCATAACAACTTCACCCGGACAGAGGGCGAGCGCGAGTGCGCTCCAGCTAGAGGGGCAGGGGGGCAGCTAGCTCAAGGGCGCCACAAGGGACACGACCTCGGCTTGGGCCGCTGCCAGAAGAGGTGGCGAGGGTAAATCTACCACCGGATCGGAACGCAGATACGGTAGATAATATGTAGATAACTATCGAAGACTACTCATTAATGGCTTTTGAATATTTGTCACTACTTTCGTGTTGCAGCCTCATACTCGTAACACATGCAAACACGTAGAAACCAGTGTGTAATGAGTAGGAACTACTGAAATATGCATTTTACATGACATTTATAAATGTTTTAATTTTTATGTTGGCGGGCCAAAACCAAAGTATTCTTTCGGGCTTCTGAAACATCCTATACAGTACACAAGGTATTAATGAAGAAAAAAAGAACAGTTCTTCGTGCTATTACAGTGAGTCAGTGTTGCTTTTATTGCAAATTAAATAATGCACAGACATACTATTATCACTCATGAACAGGTATCATTAAATTAAATTTAATTAGGTAGATAACTTGATGTTTGTGTTGGCGTTTTGCATTTAAGACTTGGTTTTATTTTAATAGCTTTGAGTATTGAAATAAGTTTTAAGGTCAGATTATTCATAAGGATATACCTGCGAACTTGCTTTTAGTTATTGGTAGGTACCTAAGCATAGCGAAATACACAATTTTGTGCTATTTAATTTGTTTTTAACCCCGACAAGAAAGAGGTGTTATAAGTTTAACATGTGCATCTGTGTGTTTGTCTGTGGCATCGTAGCGCCCAAGCGGATGAACCGATTAAAAATTAGTTTTTTTGTTAGATAGGTATTCTGATCGACGGTGTCCTTAGCTATGTTTCTTGAAAAATCGGTTCAGCCGTTTAGAAATTATCAGCTCTTTTGTAGTTAAAAAGTCGTCGCAACGGGGTTTTTTTTTAATTTTTCAATGGTGAATATACAGGTATATGAATGAACAAAATTGTCTGTAGGATATACCTTTATTACTGATGTGTAGGTATGTATAGACGTATTAGACCACATACAACCGTTAAGTAGACGCTTGTTGAGTATGGAGGTGAGGATAATAAGACATTAACATTACGTACAACCTAGGATGATCGAACTTACAAATAATCCAGTTTTTATTGCAAGGTTTTTATTATTTATTATGCAAGGGTTTTATTTAGGATTTAATAAGAGACCGCGTAATTTTATTTAGCTGCGAAAATGAAGAGATCTTATTGGACGAACAGAGTGGGTTAGTTATCCCAGCAAGCCCGCCCGGCTCAAGTGGACGGACATCCTAAAACCCTTCTTACCGAATACGAAACACATTTGAAATTAGAGTAGGTATTGTTTAAGTTTCAAGCGCCTTACAAAAAATAACAGAAAACTCAAATTTTAACAGCTCAGTGGGATTTAAGTAAATAAAATAATTAAATAAATAATGTTTTTTTTTCATTTTTCATTTGAGTATTTGGCACTTAGTACTGTGTTACCATGCGTAAGATATTTGTTTTTGATGTAGGCTGTTTAGTATACAGTATTTACTATACTGTTCACTTTTCAGTGCTGAATATACTTCAGGCACAATCAACTTGGATCCATCTCCAATATTTCAGCTTACGAACTAACTTCTATTTAATGTTTTTCTTTTGTACAATGTTACTTTAAATGACTCGAAATGTGAAAAAGATAATCTTAGTTTCAAAAACATAAAGTTGTCATGTGGAAGTTAAATAAAAACATGTGTAGGCGCAGTCAGTCTCTACTTTTTTGTACAGGATGCGAACACAACTTTTTGTGTCTACAGCTGAGTCGTTTATTATGCACCGGACGGCATTCAAAGGTTATACTGGACTCTATTATATTTTGTTTCATTTGCTAAAATTAGTAACATGAAACCCGGTAAGTTATGGATTGCATCCCGTCCTAGATATAAAGACATGTTCACCAATCCACGCAAATTATATGGAGAGAAAAATATGCATGGTAAAAACTTGAAATCAATTTTGAAATCATAATTTTCAATTTCATAAAACAGAGCGTGGAAATGCGTAAAATTAGTTTATCTTCATGCACACTTATAAATGTTACAATAAATTTTATTTCTGTTTAATTTTCAAACAAATGTTGTAATGTGTAACCACTAAAGTGATCAAAATATCTACCATTGTTAATTCAAAAACGACCCGAAAGCGGTCATTCACACGAAGAAGCCGACACCGTTCTGTCAAATGTATAGAAATTGCCGGCGCTGGGTTTACCGTGTGCATGACCGCAAAGGGAAAGTATTGTAGTCATCAGTTATATCCATCTCAGTCATTTGAATAAAGAAAACAATCCACAATTTCTAATTACTTCAAAGCGTTGTATGTGCCGTACCATTTGCATTTTTTCTTAATTTGTATCTCATTACAGTTATTAAAATTTCTTAGAAAACGTTGAACTATTATAGCTATCTTGTCGCTCACAGACAAGGGCTCCAATTCTCTTGGCACAAAAACTAAAGATGACTGAACTAAACTTATAATTGTCTTTCCTAAAGTCGTTAACATCGCGAATAAGCTAAGGATTGAAGGCTCGCAACCAAAATGTTTTAATGATATGCGGATAGGAAATTCAATCTATGACGAACAAGTAAACCGACTCAGTATTTGAAATGCAAATAAAAACTTTTAGAACCTACTCTACACGCTTCAAGTAATGAAATACTAAGCACCTATTGACAATAATTCTCAAGCTATTCTACGGCCAACGAGAAGCAATACGAAATAATAATAATGTTCGAGTTCAAGCGATTACCGTCCTCCCATTTAAGAATAAATGAAGGCGAAACGTTGAGAACAACGAATTCATAAAATAATCTATTCATTTTCGTGTCGCTTCTCGTTGGCAGTGGTGTATAAAACGCATGATAGATCCATACAGCTACCGTGCAGTACCTCGGCGACGCAATCCATTGTTGCGTATCACAGTATCTCACATCTCAACTCCTAATGACAACCGTATGAATAGTTAATAAGGTAGAAAATTCAGGTCACCAGTGTCGTCTGATGCTTTGATTTGAAGTGCTTAGTTAGAAGAGACAGACAAAGAGTATATTTTTTGGAACGAAGGTTGATCTTCCGGCCACACATAGTATGTAACGCAGTTATAATAGTTACTGTACGCCGATCTGCTGTGAGAGGGTGGTATTACCCCTGGTGAAGCCAACCCGTATATGAGCTGAAGTTAATTAGTTACAGCTTGGCTCTATCACCTACATGTATCACTGTTATATAGAAACTTAACGGTGTTATTAAAACACAATCGATCGTATGTCAAACGATCGTTGATCGATGAACGAAACAATTCCAAAAAATCGATGTTTTTTTCGACTCTTATATCCTGTGACATTAAATTTATTTTTTATAGCCAGAATAAATTTGCGAGTTCCACCTTGCACTTTGACCTCGTTTTAGAATTAATTGTATATTTATTTTAGTCTTTAGACAGTGAATTAAACTTGATAATATCGTTTCGATGAATATTTTTCCTTAATATAGTCTACTTGAATGAAGGTTATCTAGTAACCTCGTGCTACGAGAGCCAGTGATACGTCAGTGAGAACTGGAAATGGCAGTTTAATTTCTATGGACCTACAATCGGAACCTTTCTATTGGGCCTGCAGGGGTCGCGGGGTTCCGAGAAAATAGGTACCAGAACTTGCCGCAACTTTCATGTACCTTTATCTAGTATATAAAATTCTCGAGTCGCGGTGTTTGTTTCCAAACTCCTCCGAAACGGCTCGACTGATTTACATGAAATTTTTTAAATGTTAAGAGTGTTTAATTTTTATTTTTTTATTTATAGACAAAATTTAAGCCAGGACAACGTCTGTCGGGTCAGCTAGTAATATATAAAATTCTAGTATGCGTGTTTTTGTAATTATTTTAAAGAGCTTGACCGATTTTGATGTTTTATTTTGTATTTATGGGGCCACCTGGATGGTCTTTAAGGTAGATAGCGTTATTATCGCCATCCAGAACATAAAATGTACGCTAGCATACCTGAGGACAAAGGTAGTCAGCCTAGAAGAAACATTTGCATGATCTTGCAAGCATGCAACGCATGCATGCAAATAGCAATTGTTTTTGTAGCAATACGTCACAAAGTGTGTGAGTCTGTGCATTCCCACGTAAAATCTGGACTATACAGTGAATAGGTTATGATGAATGATGTGTCAAAGGATCTGGTTTCATGTGAAACACTAATTAGCGGTGCACGCTTGCCTTTTTTGGATTCGTGACTATTAATAACAGCTTCAAACTGGGGCGTGTTGCCACACTTTGTAGCTACATTGTTACTATCTGTCAAGTATCTAACGTCAATGAAATTATCGGGATGGCATATCGTTTAAGTTCCTGGAGGGAGTGTGTCTCTATATTTCGGTATTCTCACGGATGGATAGTAGGGGTATTTAGTCATGGCAAATCAGAGTAAGAAGGATACTCTTTAACCGAAGCTAACCCACTTGGGTTGTTTTCAGAAGATCCATGGCTAACTATACGTTGAATGTAAGACTTGCTGGGCCCACCGCATCGTGATGTGGCTTTTCGTAATTTGTCCTAGTCCGGGATCACCCCCTAATCAATTATGGTACCCAAAGCGATGCTTACTTTGGGACAGTTGTGTGTTAGTTAGGCGATATTTTCAGGCTGTATTAAGAAACAATGGTAATGGACCGACTCTATAGATAGTTTGACATTTCTCTATGTGCTGCGTGTTTGCGCTTTGAGACCTCAAGAGAGAGAGTAATAATTGTGAATAGAAGAAAGAATCTGGATGGATATTGTTACATTGGCTATAAACAATCTACCCTCAAATAGTTTTTTCTGTTGATTTGTGAAAATTTACCTTGCAAATAAAATGAAATACGATAATCCTAGAGTTGTCAGTCAAGGCTTGAACACGTATCTTGTTTCCGAAGCATGCCTTCAACCAACTCGACTATTGTGCACAAAAACTGCACATTTAATAATGGCAGGCTTTGTTTTTTTGGGACTAGTCCCGGCACATACCTAATACTTTTACTCTTGTGAGCCAGGATCGACAATTGTGACTTATGATGACACGTACGTTTGAACGTCGAGGAGTCCCGAGGACAAGTTAAATTGCCCTGGTACTCGCAAGAATTTAATCTAAATAAAGCATATACTTAATGAACAATGAATATACTTACAATAGAATGGACTTGGAAGAAAATAAGCCACTACCCTCCGTTGCAAAGCAGTAATCATGGCAGGCTACGTACATATGTGCAGTAAGTTTAATGCAATTTTGATGTGAATACGATTTTACGAGTAAATAATTTCGCAATAGGCTTTTATGCCGCTCTAAGCTGTTCAATATTCATCTCGCAGTTTGTAGGCGCTTCGATAGAAGTAGTTAAAGGTCGGAGCTGCGTGTACGCATATTACTGTATTCAATACATTTATTCACTTGCACGAGTTAATAGCTCATAAATAATGGTTTATTTTATATATTGTTTCGAAATTTAATAGGTCCAATTATAAATTACAAAGAAAGAATATGTAAGAACTATTGGTTATACCATTAAGCTATAGGTTTTATCTTACTCCTAGCACAAGCATTTAGCTTAGTTGTCAAGGCTAGCGGAAGCATAATTAGCTAGTAATCATTTTTATTGTTGTACTTAGTAGTATGTAAAACATCTTCATTGTGTTTAGTTATTTTTGGCGTACGTCCAATAATATTGGGGCCAAGTATTCCGTATTCTATTGATGACATTATTATGTTGTCTAATGTTTATCTATATAGCCGTTAATATATATTATAAGTTTCCCTTCGTAATGTATTTTGTTTCCTTCGATTATATTAGCGATGATTTTAACAGTGTCAAAATTTCGCATAATAAACTCTGTAATTGGAAGAATCATCGACTTCTAAATTTAAAATTTGACAGATCCTCCAAGTTCTTTTGTTTTGGAAAAAAAAACCATGTTGTTATAGGTCTACCAGAATCTCATGGCAAATGGGGAAATAAAAATTTGTTGTGTGCAATACTGGGGAAATTGGATTAAACGATCTTGATACTGTTTAATTTTTATTTATATATTTAGTCATTAATTAACATAAAGTATACTAGGTATGTGTATGAAATTGTTGTTATGCATCGGGTTCTTAACATAGGAAAATATGACAAAAAAAATAAATCCAATCATATATTACTTTATGTACTAATTTATTATAATGTTACGTACACGTACAGGGGTAGGTACAATTAATGCCGTTAAACGTGTAAAAAGGGTTTATTTCGCTCTCCACAAACTCGACAAATACACAGTACTAGTTCACTACTAGTACACTAGTTCACTAAGACTAGTTACACACAACAAGCACCGTTCCGAATCACTTAGCAGACTCGCAGTATTCCAATATTATCGCTCAGGTCACTGGTATAATTGCTTTTCGTTCGCTTACTTGAGTTCCGTACACAAAATGATCAAAATGATCCTTTTTGATTGGCATTTAAAATATTCAAAACCTGTCTCCTTAAGTATAAGTCTGTAAAAAATAATAAAATTTATCATGTTACTGAAACGATAGCTTAGTCAATCATCAACATCAACATCAGTCTAAATACTCGTACGTCCCACTGCAGGGCACAGGCCTCGTCTTACGAGTGAGAAGGATTATTACTTAATATTTTTCTTACCTCAGAGATTCTCTCCCTCCGTTGAAATCAATTTCTTGTCGAAGAATTTTTAACAGTTTTATTTCTGTTGGAATTTCCTTCCGAACTGTATAAAATTCATTTACTTTATTCCTTATCAACTGTAAATCGAAACTGTCCAAGTTGATTTTCTTCTTCCCCGCTCTCCTCTTTTTACCAGGCGTGGAAAATACACCATCGTTCGATGTGCACTCACCTATGATTCGCCGTATAGTAGTACTGAAAACCCCTATAAAGAAGCTATAATTAAGTAAGATAAATATAAAATAAACTAAAAGTATCAAAACAACTCAGTCCAACTTACCGGTCAACTCTACGACGCGCTTTAAAATCAAAGATTGAGTTTGATTTACGCCTTCTTCTTCCCTTATTTTACGATACACATTGAAAACAATATTTCTCGCTTGAGATCGAAGTGGCTTTTTCGACATTTTCACAAAAACAATAAATTGCCAAGAAGATATCACAAAATCTCAACAGCGGTTGACAAACCTTGTACTTTGATTTGGCAGGTGACAATTGACATTGCCATATGAAAATCACATTTTTTTATATTTTTTTAATGCCATGAGATTCTGGTAGACCTATAAGAACACTTATAAATAAAATAACCTAAATATACAATAGGTATATATAGTGGGATAAACAATAAAAATACCATGAAATCAGAGACTTGTCACAGTCAAAGCATGAAATAGACAATTATGTAAATAATAACGTAGATAGTATAAGGTATGAACCACATGACCCTATTACATATGTGATAGGGTCGAATATTGGATCAAGATTATTTATTGACAGTTAACATTCAAGGTATAAAAATAATATGCCATCACTTACTTGATTACCATCGACGTAATAATTTGGTACTATTTAAAGTGTCTACGAACCGAAAAATATTGCAACGGGTGTTAGTTTTTAAAACGATAGTGTAAATTTATAATAGGAAGCATTGATTGAAAATTACAACCAGCAATAAAAATCACACGTAAACTCAAAATCCTAAGCAATATGTGTCATAAGACAAAATATGGTAAAATAATCAAGAATATTTTAAACGATAAAATCGACGAAAAATACAACTCTCTAAAATGGTAGAATAAGAGTACCTACTATCATATATTATCAACTTAGAGAGCTTCTATAAAACTTAAAGAACTACTTCTGTATTCCGATAAGGTTTTGCGGATGATAGCGGTGTCAGAGCGCATGCGCATCATTGCTCGTTGATGTCTTTTTGATGCGCGATTGTATTGCTCAGCTTTTTGTGAGATAAGCATTATGAATGAATACGATTTTCGATATTTGTTTTTATTTTACCTTTTTATTTATTAATTAATGAAGTTTTAAGATTATTTATATGTGAAAAAAATGTTTTTTTTTACGTTTATCTAAATCATTTATAATGTATTTATAACTCACCTAGCACCATAGAAATATCACGACACTACGTCACACACACAATAATCATATACTTTAAAATTTGTATATGGAATGTCCGTTAGACGCGCGAGCTGGGGTCAGAGTGCGCAAGTGTGTACCGCGGTGTCATCCCGCGACTCGCGCGCAGCCGCAGTGAAAGTGCTTATATAGCCTTTTAGTTGCAAGCGTGCACGGTGTGACGTCACACACATCGGCTGCAACAAATTTATTGGCAGCCGAAACAATGAGATGAACTTTAGGCGGAGCTTCAGATGATTTTTTTTAATAGCGCACAAGCTCGACGTTGACATATTTCGCAAATTATAATAATATATTACATATTTATTTATAAAATTTCGGTGTGCATGTGTTGGTAATTCTTCTTCTGCTAAACGGCTTGACTGATTTTGGAGATTTTTTATTTTGTAATTATCGGGTCGCCTGGATGTTTTATAAAATAAAAACTACTATAACAAAGCTTTGGCCTTTGGACACATATATACTTAAAAGCTAGTTACACATAAATGTCAACATTTTGCGGTTTTTTTTTAGCTCTCATTTTAAATAATATGGTACATGTGTTGTAACAAATATATTGGGACCAATTTTTTTTTAAAAAGCTACATAAAGTCTCACTCGTGGACAATTTGAATGATAAATCAGCATGGGACCGAACAGCTCAAATAAATATGGTCAATTGTATTAATTATAAGCAATTTTGTGGTTTTGAAATAAAACTATTTTACGGATTTTATCGCGTTTATTAAATATTAGCAACTGGCGATTTAAAAAAAGGACAAGACCGTTAAGTTTTTAGCCGGATCTTCTCAGTCGAGATCACGTTCCGGTCTGGTTGTAGACTTAAGGAAAATATATTAAAATTATAATTTGTAAGTGCACCCATAGTCCTAAACAAAATAAATGATTTGAGTGTCACTTTGACTTTGAATGATTTCCCTTACTTTTCCATACGCTTCATAGCTACTCTACTCTTGAGCTATTTCTAGCCGCGACATCCTAATCATCTAGCTGTCTCTTTTTCGATCAGTATTTCAATGTTCGTATCTACTTACTGGGTAACATACAATGGACTGGGGGCGATCCCAGTGGCACTCAGACCTGGGCAAATTACGGAAAGGCAACTTCCGAAATTTGCCCCGGCGGGAATCGAACCCGCAACCACCTGGTGCAGTGAGCTGATAATGTTTGATTGATGCACTTAAAAGCCCCATAGCTTGAGTGATAATTGTATCAGATATCGTCCATCGCCCCTGTTCTCAAGAGTATTGTGTAACGTTACATTACAAATGCCAATGATTAATCGGTTATTGTGCTACCTGACACACAAACAACTTGTTGTATAATGAATCTTAAGCCAATGTAATATTGGAGACAATGGTTGAAGCGTCGTGCGGCCATCGGTAGTGTACCTGTGTAGTTGATAAGATTGTAGGCGCGAGTAGTTAGCAACGGACGAGTAGCTACCTTCTCGTCCACAATGTTACCGTCTGGCATATTCATGATACGGGTTACGTAACTTATTGATCGCACATTGGGAAATGTAAGACGATGTTGATGACATTATTTATCAATTTCCGGTTTTTTATGTCACTTAGAAAATTTCAACAATTTTCGTAAGATAGTTTAACCTATGTGGAATCCGCCCTGCACTCGGCCAGTGTGGTGGATTATGGCCTAAATCCCCCTCGTGTTGAGCCAGGCTCGTGTCCAGGAGTCGGACGTTAAAACGGGATATCGTTATATTATTTATAAGCTATTTATACGTTGCAACTAGTCTGTCAATAAGTAAACATGCATTTATTTACGAATAGTTGCTCCAAACTCGTTGATGTCTAATATTAGAAGCTTTTTTTCCGATTTCGACAAACAAACTGTGAAATTACTTCATAAGTTGGTAGTAGGTAAAATAGCAGATAAAAGTGAGCATATTATTATGATAATAAAGTTGGAATTTAATGTTGGAATAATGTTGATATCAAATTTCTAACAATTAGAGCTTGTTTTTAAAATAAATAAATATAACTAGCAATGTGAGTTAATCACAATACTAGTATTTCCGTTAGCTCCTCCAGCTAAGTTAATGCATGTTTTAGGAGTGGGCACCTCAATAGTTTAATGGCCAGGGTGGGGATCGAGCCCGGAACCTCTCGGCTACGAGAGCCGCCCCTCTAACCACTAGGCTATTGACGCCTTGTCATCCAATGAGTCTTTATAGCCCGTTGGTGAGAGAGGTTTCGTAAACATGAGGTTCCTGATTCGGTACCCAACCTGGCCATATACTTATAGAAGTGTACCCACTTCTTTATTTATGTACTTAATAAAGTAGACAAACTGGCCTTTAGATGCTTGCAATACCAACAGCCTTGCTCGTACGTTGGTGGCCTGAAGGGGAGTAGGATAAAGGCCGCAGAAGGGGGGATGTTGGCTTAGGTTAGGTTGTACGAATGATTTTTCAATGTTCCAATAACCTCTAAATGTTTCGCTAACTACATCGATTATGCGCTAGTCCAAATGGAGCTAGTAATTTTAACGGTGATAACACTTGACCTTCTGCGGTCTGCCGCATTTCTGGACAATTCATTAGTAGATACGTTAACGCACAGAAATATGGCCGTGAGAACTCGATTAGACGAACATCAAATGTGAGGCTCAATATGGTAATAATAACCTTTAAACATCAATTTTGTTATTGTGATGGTACAGAAAAATATGGCAATGATCTGCAATTCTGAATTAGGTGTTGAGGATTGACAAATTTATTTTTTAACCCCGCCTTAATATTAACCATCATGGAACTATAATTTACGTTCGGTGTTATACAAGGCATTTGATCAGATGTCACCCAATTGAGACCATTTATCACCCAATTATACCATTCGTTACCAAAAATGTCAATCTATTTTGACTTTTGTCTACAATTAAGAATTCAATATCATTATAACTCGGTCTCAGCCGCCTCACTCTCTCAATATAATTATTATCTATGATCAATGATGGTGTCCAAGGAGGATGACGAGGTTTAACCCTCAATGGATCCAGAGGCAAAGCTAAATTGTTTTGTAACCTACCGTATAGGTAGTGATGGAAGAAAATTATCCGCTGACATACTAAAAATAGTCCTGTCTTTCTTGCACACTACGAACATGAGTAGGACGGCAACATATACAAATAAAACAATATACAAATAAAATAATAGCTTTTTAGTAAATGTATATAGTATGACAGTACACTTATAACAAAATATATTTTATTTACATTTTTGTCTGTTTATTTCGGCTAATCTCCGAAATGGCTGGACCAATTATGACGGGATTTTTACTGGCAGATAGCTGATATAATATGAATTAACTTAGGCTAACTTTATTTTATCCAAGTGCCACGCGGGCGGACCCTTTATTTAATAAAATAGAGTTGTTACTAACTTGTTTGGGATTACGTTATTTTATGACTCATCCAACACCCATAAATATTCATATCTAAAGATCAAATTTGTATGATTCTTATCGATTGTTTAGTTCATCATGCTTTGTGGGAAAAAATGTTTTATACATACCCCATGGTAATAGATAAGAATTGTTGCTTTGTGATTTATGACGCCTGTTATAAGTTAAAAATGACTTTTCAATAAATGCCGATAGATTATTTTAAATAATTTATTGAACTGAAATATTTAGAGTTAGTTACCTGATTTGTTGTCCCTGAAAAATGAGTATTTTTCCAATTATCCAACTATAAGAAATTGTTATTTATTACAATTTCTTTAATTTATTTAAACCAAATACTTAAATCCTACGCAAATGTCTCACAGTTCATTGGGACGGCGTTATTTGACATTTTCTTGCAGCAGCACTTAAATTTGAGTTTCTTCCAAGAATTTTACGGTTGGAATGGTACCTCCTAAAATATTTGTAAGATTATTAAATATTTAGTGAAGTTGGCATCCGAATGAATTAACTAAAGTATTTAATGCTCCTATTTAAGATAGATACTGAACTATGAGTCACATGATGAGTATAGGGACAGGTTTTAGTCATTTTGTCAATAGCTGATATTCAAGAATATCTGTGGCATTTAAAACGCCTACATAATATGGGTGGAGTTTGAAGGAGTGATTTAACATGTTTTACAATACTTACTCACGCATTGATTACGAAATCAACATCCCTACTATAATATTGTACTGTGTGATTAATTAAATATAAACATATTTAATATGAATATAAATAATCGGTGTCTCTGCTATGACTTCGTTAGGTGACTCTATTCGAAATGAAAGAATCACAATAATTAAAAGTGTGTTCGCAGACTGAGGGCAGATTTGATCAATAAATTAACAGATGGTTAGAGCATTAATCGGCGGTTTCATGAAATTATTGATAATAATCGTTTATTTCTCCAACCGACATACGTTTTCGTTGTACTTTCACCTGACCACGGTGAAACAAAAAGGGTATACTATTATTTTTGCAACTTTCCTTTGTAAATCTAAAACTATTAGCCTTGTGGGACAGTTGAAGTACTAAACGTTTTGTAGACTTGTGAAATCTGTGAACAGCTGTATTCCTATAACACCTTTTGTTATTCAAGTTTCCTCCAAAGCGTATAGTTTTAGAATGACAATTTAAGTTTTAAAAAAAAGTATACCCTTTAAGTTTTAATATTTTAACTTCCAATATTGGATGACTAAATAAACTCTCTTCCGCTTAGCCCGCCATTGTGAACACCAAGAGCTGCAGCGACCTTAAACTCTTACACTACAGTTTTACATTCAATTGATATCCTCTTTCACTAACTGTCCGTTCGTGCGCTGGTGAACTCGACAATTGTTTTATAACATAGAGAACATCTCTTAAAGTCTCAATTTGAGTGGCCTTTATGATTACAAACACAGACCTTGTGTTATATGATGTCGAGATGAGTCCGCCGTACACAGGTCATTATTTGAAAAATGTCAGACAATTACTGCACGAACTTTGGTTTTAATAGATTAAATCGTGTGGTAAAATATCAGTCGTCGTTATTTAAGAAGTTTTGTATGCTAAACACTTTGTAATTTTTCCTAGTAATTAGAAATAAATTAATAAATACGCTAGACTGATGCACTAATAGTATGGTTCCAAATTAAGCAACGCTTGTACTATGGGTGACGTAAAATTGACTGGGAGCGATGCCACCCACCTGGGAAAATTCATCATCATCATCATCAGCCTATAATTGTCCACTGCTGGACATAGGCCTCCCCTAATGAGCGCCATAGCGCCCTGTCCTCAGCTTGCCGCATCCAGCATCTGCCTGCAGTCTTTCGCAGGTCGTCATCCCACCTGGTTGGAGGGCGTCCTACACTACGCTTGCCGAGTCGAGGTCTCCACTCAAGAACACGTTTACCCCAGCGGTTGTCGGTTCTTCGCGAGATATGGCCAGCCCACTGCCACTTCAGCTTGCTAATTCTTTGAGCTATGTCGATAACTTTGGTTCTCTGTCGGATGTATTCATTGCGAATCCTATCCTTCAGAGAAACTCCGAGCATAGCTCTCTCCATAGCTCGCTGAGCGACCTTAAACTGGTGGACCAGCCCTACCGTGAGTGTCCACGTCTCGGCTCCGTAGGTCATGACGGGTAGGACGCACTGATTGAAAACTTTCGTTTTCAAGCATTGCGGTATGGACGACGAGAAGACTCGACGTAGTTTCCCAAACGCTGCCCAGCCCAGCTGGATCCTCCTCTTGGTCTCCTTCTCAAAATTGTTTTTACCTAACTGCAGAATCTGCCCAAGGTACGTGTACTCGGAAACAATTTCAAGAAGGTGGCCATGTACGACCACCGGTCCCGGATCAATGTGGCCATTGATCATGACTTTGGTTTTATCCAAATTCATGCCAAGACCGATGCGTCGCGAGGCTGAAGCTAGGTCGTCCAGCATCCGGTTTAGCTCCTCCAGCGTCTCTGCCATTAAGACTATGTCATCAGCGAATCGCAGGTGTGAGATGTACTCACCGTTTATGTTAATGCCCTTACCTTTCCAGTCCAACGTCTTAAACACATCTTCCAGCGCGCTCGTGAACAGTTTCGGGGATATCACATCCCCCTGTCTCACTCCCCTGCGCAGTTGGATGGGTTTAGACTGCTGGCCCTGTACTTGGACACTCATGGTAGCGGCGTCATAGAGACATCTCAACACCCTGATGCAACGATAGTCTACTTGGCATCGCTGTAAGGATTTCAGAACAGCCCAGGTTTCGACAGAGTCAAAGGCCTTCTCATAGTCCACAAAGGCCAGACACAGAGGCTGATTATACTCTTCGGACTTCTGTATAATCTGCCTCACTGTGTGAATGTGGTCTATGGTGCCATATCCTCCGCGGAACCCGGCCTGCTCCGGTGGCTGGAACTCGTCGAGTCTCCTGGCGAGACGATTCGTGACCACTCGTGAGAACAGCTTATAGACGTGGCTCAGGAGTGTGATGGGTCTGTAGTTTTTAAGAAGGGTTTTATCTCCCTTCTTAAAAAAGAGCACAACCAAACTCCCGCTCCACGCCTTTGGAGTTCTCCCACTGTGAAGGACGGTGTTAAACAGGTTCCGTAGCTCCTGTATAATAGGGGCTCCTCCTGCCTTCAGAAGCTCTGAAGTAATTCCGTCCTCACCGGGGGCTTTTCCATTTTTAAGCTGCCTCAGAGCTAACACGATCTCGTCTTGACTGATGTCCGGCAGTTCGTTGGTATAGTGGCAATTTCTGAAATTTGCTCCGATGGGAATCGAACCCGAAACCACCCGGTGCAGGGATCCAGACGCGGCCTACGTTAAAACCACTGCGCCAAGCGGTCGCCAAAGTTATGACGAAGGCTCTAACCCTCTAAAACGGAAAATTCGCGCGAACTGTCCGCGCAATTTATTTGCCAAAGTAAAACCAAATTAAGGCCCCTATTATTAAATCGATCTCAAGTCCGAGAGCGATCTTGGAAATGTCATCCTCACGCCATCTCAGTACAAATCGACATGTCAAACGCGTACTCAAGATCGCTCGTAGACTTGAGATCGATTTATAAATACGAAACTTATTCACTTCTTCTGAAAAAATCGCAAAAGTGTTTAACGGACTGCTGCGTACATATTGCAAATTTTCTGCCAAATTAACATAATCTTTATTAATATTATGCACAGATTATATTTTCATTAATTGTGTTGTGAGTGCAGATTATTCTTGTGAATTTTCCGCGCAGGTTCATTTGTGGCCTTGTAATTTTTTTTAGTTGTCTCAAATTTAATTTTGTAGAATGTTGCCCATAAAACTAGGACTGTAAATTTATGATAAATTTATTTAATATTTAATACTAATATGTGAGTAGAAGGTTCTAAGTAATGTTATTTGTTTTATATTATGACTGACTAGCTGACCCGGCAAACGATGTTCTGCCATATAAATTATTTCCAAGTATAAAAATAACTTCACGACATATTCTCATACCTACCAAATATAAACATAAAATTTCATAAAAATGGATAGATCCGTTTTGGAGGAGTGTTACCACAAACACAGTGACACAAGATGTTGATATACTCATACATTATATAGATTAAGTACTTACAATATGTTTGGTTAATAATAAGCCAAAGAATTCATTATTAAATAAACGAATAACATATCGTTATGTCGTAAATTTATATAAATACTAGCTGTGCCCCGCGACTTCATCCGCGTAGTATTGGATTATTGGGTTAAAAAGTATCCTATATGTTAATCCCGGTTATAATCTATCTGTGTTCCAAATTTCATCCAAATCCGTTCAGTAGTTTTTGCGTGAAGGAGTAACAAACATACATACATACATACATACATACATACATACATACATACATACATTCATACATACATCCACACTCACAAACTTTCGCATTTATAATATTAGTATTATAAATATCGCCAGACTGACACACTAACTGCATGGTCCCAAACTAAGCAAAGCTTGTACTACGGGTACCGTACAATCGACTGGGAGCGATGTCAGTGAGACCCAGAACTGGGAAAATTACGAAAAGGCAATTTCTGAAATTTGCCCAGATGGGAATCGAACCCGAAACCACCAAGGAGCCAAGCGGCCTACCTTCAAAGCTGTCGTCAAATATGGACGGTATAAATTAAAAAATAATAATATTCTAGGTCCTAAAAATTATCTTATTTTTGTCATTATATACTTTGAAGAGGAGAAGGACAGAGGGAGGGGAAAGGATGCGAGTTTTACTTCCGGCTCTCTCACTCATAGTACGAAATGCAGCTGTATCTAATAACTACTTCACGCCAATCTCCTTTGAGAGCACTCTCTCTTAGAAGATAGGCGTAAAGTAATTTTTACAGCTGCAGTAAGTATTACCTCTGTACAACCCCGGTAAAGCCATCTCGTATATGAACTGTAGTTTATATCCTACTAGCGACCCCTCCCGGCTTCGCACGGCTCTATAATTATCAGTGTTTCTCTACTATATTATTCATGTATTATACATATAAACCTTTCTGTTGAATCACTCTATCGATTTATAAAAACCGTATCAAAATCCGTTGCACAGTTTTAAAGATCTAAGCATACAAAGGGACATACAGACAGCGGGAAGCGACTTTGTTTTATACTATGGAGTGATAACTTGGCTCTTAGATACAAACGTGCTTGTGTGATAAATATAATATCTTCTGCGTCGTTCCCTCACTGCTGAGGATCGTGACCATATGTGATCTGTCTCCATTTGCTCCTGTCCTGCGCCAGATCAATAGATCGTTGTAGAGTTTCTCCTGTTGCCTCTACAATACTCTTTGTCCATCGTGTTGGAATTCGACCTCTGGAGCGCTTCCCCTGCATCTGTCCCACGATCAGCTGCTTCTCCAGCTCATGCTTTTGCGACCGCATTATATGTCCAAAGAAGCTTATTTGACGTTGTCGGCATACAGAGATAAGTCGTTTTTTTATTTGGAGCTTTTGTAGGATGGATTCGTTCGTTCTCCTGGCAGTCCATGGTATCCTTAGCATTCGTCTCCAGCTCCACATTTCAAAAGCGCTTATTTTACTTACGTCTCGATTTTTGAGGCACCAGGTTTCAGCTCCGTATAGGTATATATAATATAGGTATATATAATCCACGAATTGGGAAATATACTTCATACACTTAGATAACATCTGGCAACCCAATGCGTTTTCAATTATCGCTGGTGCGCTAACATTCGGTGGTTGATTTCTAAACAATGCTACAAGCTTGACGCTTTCGTAACAACCGTTTGATATAAGCTGATATGGTTGACAGTGGTAGAGCGTATGTCCTATCAGGCTGTCGTCTCGATAAATACGTCAGGTTTGACAGTTTTTTTTATATAAAATCATTCAAAACTTTATTTTTAAAATATGGTCCACCCAGTTTAATATGTATTTCTCCAGTGTCAAGTAACAAATAGCTATACAAACACATTTAATAACAATACAATACAAAAAAATGTGTCGTCTAGGGACGCCCGAAAGAAGCGAAGCTTTATACTATGCGTAGGAACTAAGCGTTAAAACAGCTGCTGCGCGCGCCACTCTGTATATCTATATATATCGTGTAACGCTACTGACGGTTAGCACGGATAGAAGCGCACCGAACGTCCGTATGGAAGCTTCGCTTCAAAAATGTGACCGTCAATGTGACTCTTTCAAAACTGACGCATTCAGATAAGCGATACGTCAGTTTTGTCGTATTGCGAGTCGATTCAGATGCCAGCGGTTATCGGAGTTAGGCCCCTGATCTTATAAAGATACCGTAGCTTAAGATGCTTGCAATACCAAAGGCATTGCTCGCACGTTGCCGACCTGAAGGGGAGTGGGACAGAGGGAGGCACTCTCTGACTCATCGTACGAAACACATCTTTATTGGCTACTTTACGCTGATCTTCTGTGAGAAGGTGGTGCTACCCCGGTTAAGCCAGCCCGTATACGTTGACTGTACTCAGTTGGCTATAGGTTGACATTATAAGTAATAGCTAAAACACGTTAATAACGTAGACGTATCACGTTTCCATTTATTTAATACCTCATAAATATTATTTTAGTGCATCGCTAGAGTACATACTCTAGCGACATAGACAGGTCAAAAGACAGACGAGAGAGAGAGAGAGTTACTTCACTTGTCAGGTAAGCTTGTGTTTGATTTTGTTTAATCAGATTACAATATTAATTAGGCTTAACATAATTTATCGGCTGATACAAGGTTTAACCTTTATGAATAGTGTTAAGTAGTATTAGTATTAGGTTGTATCTGCGACGCCGCATCGGCTGCCTTTTATTTCTTATTTCCACATAAAATGTACATGTCTGTGAAAAAAAAGGTATGGCTACGCTCTGTTTCGTGCTGAAACCGGTCGGGTGTAGAAAAATGGGATTCTTAGTGCCGATACCAATCTAATTGTCCTTTTGTGAACAAAACAAAGGTGAATTCCAATAGCTTCAATATGGAGGAAAACAAGTCTTTTTGTTTTAGGGTGTTGCCACACCAATCGATCCATTGATTGACCGTCGTTCGATCCGTCGATCGATGGAGGAATGAACTGTATCGACAGTTTCTACACAGAGTGACATTCGATCGAATATCGATCGAAGGTTGATCGAATATCGATCGAGCATCGATTGGTGTTTAGTGAAGCAGCAGTTGTTGGAACTATTTGCTAGAAGCAACTGAACTCATTGTCATGCGTAGATGCAAACTTTTTGAGCTAAAATAGTTAATAAAAATAACAAAAAATGATGATGATCTAAGTACCCACATAGCGGATCTAACGAAGCCACAGTAACATCAATCAGAAAAGCCTTTTCATAATGAGCAAAGTATTTGTTTAGTGTACAAGACTTCGTTGAATATTATTGATTAGGTAGGTATACAGGATGATTTTGTAATCTAAGGCGATATGGCTTACCTTGATACTTTGAGCATAGGTTTCTCGGTTTGTTGCAACCGTTGGCAGGTTCGATTCCCTGCAGCGCATATTTTGGAAATTGATGTTTTATTATTTGCCCCGGTCTGGATGTCACTGGGATCGCCCAAGTCCAATACTCGGTTAGCGTTAGTTCAAGCATTGCTTAGTTTGAGACTATAAAGTGGTGTGTAAGATGCGTATTAAAAAAATAATCAAAGGTAATAATTATTAGCCCTTTTGGGGTGACCGTCTACTTGGCTGTGCTATGAAGCTGGCTCGCCCGCTTCGACCAATAGGATTGCTTCTTCTTATGTCAACTTGAGCTAAGCCGAGCGAAGCAAGTCGACGGTCACTCTTAAATTTTCACTCCCGGACATGGGCTCACGGCGATAATCTACCACGTTGACCCAGTAAAAAAAAAGTAGTCATAATTTTAAATATTGCCAATTAACTCGAAATCATCCTGTAGTGTGACGAAACGCTTATATAGGCATTATCCATTATTGTACGTTAAATATGTGCGTTTGCTCACGTTAAGGATCTTGATGATAGCTTCCTGGTCTGAAGAGCATTCGTTACAAGATCGTGATTGATCAGTTTTTATAAAATACATTTTAGGTAAGTTACCTAATTAACGGTGTGGGTTTTTACTATAAAAACATGTTTATGATGATTACGCATTAGTATTTTGATTCACACATAATCTTCGTATTCCGCGGATATATGTTCCTATCCGGATCGATTATAAATGTTTAATACGCGATCCGTTTACGTGTCACGTTGCGTTTGACAGGTGTTAGGGCGGCCGTATTGTGCTCGCCATTTAGGGTGACTATAAAGCAGACACGCCCTCTTACCTAGGATCGCTTTTATTTCCTGTCAACTTGAACTAAGCAAATAACTCGTCAAATTGAAGCGGACGGGTTTGCTTCACAGCACAGCCAAATGGACGGTCACCCTTAAAATGAAAGTTACCCCTCTATATAATTTAACTAGTTTCTGCCCGCGACTTCGTCCGCGTAGACTTAAGTAAAGTATTCTATGTGTTAATCCAGGTTATAAACTATCTGTGTTCCAAATTTCACCCAAATCCATTCAGTAGTTTTTGCGTGAAGGAGTAACAAACATACATCCACACTCACAAACTTTCGCATTTAAGGTCATGGGCCAGATCTATATAATTAGATGAAATATTACTCGTATAAATAATAATAAATAAAATAAATAAATATCGCCAGACGAACACACCAACTGTATGGTCCCAAACTAAGCAAGGCTTGTACTATGGGTACCGTACAATGGACTGGGGGCGATCCCAGTGACAACCAGACCAGGGAAAATTACGAAAAGGCCATTTCCGAAATTTACCCTGACGGGAATCGAACCCGCATTATTATTATTGTTGCCTATTTTCTAGTGTAGTGGCAATTGCACCGGGTGACTGCGGGTTTGATTCCCATCAGAATTTAGGGAATCGTATTTTCATATTTTTAACTGGCCTACTTAAAAAAACTACAGATTTTGTAGATACTGATTTATGTTTCCATTAATCTGTTTGTCAAATAACTAATATCTACTCAAATTTAAATTACATTATGTGATTAATTAATTGGTATTCCAATTTAAAAATGAATACAAATGGCTAATCAATGACGAATGAAGTCGTTCTTATAAATAAAAAATGCAATGCCAACAAGTCCATATTCTTGTATCTCGCAATTAAAACAGGTCATCTTTTCGAATAGCCTAATGATTTAGGAAACAATATTTTTTATTTACTTTGAAACCATAATAATAATAAATAAATGAAATTTTGTTTTATTACCTACAGGTATGTAGGGTGATATTATCATGAAGTATCCTATTACTAAATAAAAATAATAACATCATAATTTTATAGTTAATTAATACAAATATTATATTCAATTACAAAAATTATATTGACGTGACGCTTAATGATTTTAGTACCACCATTTTGAATAGCATCTATTTTTTGTTTATAATAGCCTTTTGTTACAGCCATTGAGTACTCATTGCAAAAATGTAGGGTCAATAGTTCAATAATCGAAGCTACGTATGTGGTCTCAAGCTGTAGGTATACCGTGAGTTTTACGGGTTGGTTACGATCACGAAACATTTGCTCTTAACCTATCATTTTAAATTTCGTAAGTTTCGTAACCCCTGGTAGAGTTTTAGTATTCGGTTTTATAGGTCCTCATTATATCTATTGCCCACGGCTCCACACGCGTGGTACTTCTATAAATAAAAGTAGCTTAAGTTACTTCTTATAAAATTAGCTATCTGCCAGTGAAAGTCCTGTCAAAATTGGTCCAGTCGTTTCAGAGATTAACCGAAACAAAATTTATGAATTAGATTTTTTTATTAGAAATTTAGACCAAATGACTACTACTTGGCGCCTTGGTTTGAACGTAGGGCGCTCGGCTCTTTCTATACATGGTGGTTGCAGTCTTTTCATAATTTGTCCAGGTTTGGGAGTAACTGGGATGGCCCCAAGTCCACTGTACCCATAGTACAAGCGTTGCTTGGTTTAAGCCATATAGTTGGTGTGTCAGTCTGGCGATATTTATTTAGTCTATTTATATCTCAATGGGATGTGTTGGCACTGTGAGACCTCACAGTAATATTTGAGAATGCGGGCGTTATTAATGTCACTGCAATAATCTGAATCCTATGTAGAGTCATCAGTTAAAATATTTCCAATAATTTTGAAGTCACCATGTATACGACGCATCACGGGTTAAAGCGATTATTAAGGACAATTGGTAACCGGATCTGGTGTCCTTTAAACTCTAAACATATAGAGACACGTTATACAAATAAAATACAATAAATATTTACTTTTTAATATTATCATTTATAACTATAAGTAAACACTGTGCAACCTACTGAAGAGTTATTTTTCATGAAGCGTTTCGAAATTCGGGTCATTGATGTTTGTACACACGTATGCATTAGATGATGCTTGCCTGCATGTGTCAACACCTTTATGTGAGCGCTCTTGAAATATTTTACATGGGGAATCTAATTCATCTCAATATTCAGTAGAAAGCTAGGACTGTATATTTTTATGGGTCTAGTCCCGTCACACACTCCCTTTATTGTTTCTCTTGCAAGCCAGGGTCGACAATGGTGTCCAACGATGACTCAATATTACTATGTACTAGCTGTGCCCGCGACTTCGTCCGCGTGGAATTTAATTGACAAAGTTTCATACAAACTTTCATCTCCTATTTTATCCCCTTGGGGGTAGAATTGATCAAAATCCTTTCTTAGCGGATGCCTACGTCATAACATCTACCTGCATGCCAAATTTCAGCCCGATCCGTCCAGTGGTTTGGGCTGTGCGTTGATAGATTACTATGTCAGTCAGTCAGTTGCCTTTGAGTTATATATATTTAGATATTGACTACGGCTCATGTACGGGCTGACTCGAGTGGGGTAGTACCACTCTCTCACAGAATATTGACGTAACGTGGCACAAACATACGTACGACCCGCCTGATGTTAAGTATACGAGATGCCTATAGGTACAGGTTGAAACAGAAAGGGTATACTTTTTTATCATAACTTATCTTTGTTATTCTAAAACTATCAGCTTTGGAGGAAACTAGAAAAACAAAAGGTGTTATAGGAACACAGCTGTTGGCATATTTCACAAGTCTACAAAACCTTTAGTACTTCAACTGTCCCGCAAAGCCGATAGTTTGGGATTTACAAAGTTAAGTTGCAAAAAAAATAGTATACCCTTTATGTTTCACCTAGCTTGTAATACCATTAATAGGCATTGCTCGTAAAGTTGTCGAACTCAAATAGAGTGGGATAGAGTGATTGGAAGGGTTGCTCTTCTGGCTTTCGTTCATCGTACGTAACGCAGATAATAGCCAACTATGAGAGGTTCGACATAGCTCAAAGAATTAGCAAGCTGAAGTGGCAGTGGGCTGGCCATATCTCACGAAGAACCGACAACCGCTGGGGTAAACGTGTGCTTGAGTGGAGACCTCGACTCGGCAAGCGTAGTGTAGGACGCCCTCCGACCAGGTGGGATGACGATCTGCGAAAGACTGCAGGCAGATGCTGTATGCGGCAAGCTGAAGACAGGGCGCTATGGCGCTCATTGGAGGAGGCCTATGTCCAGCAGTGGACAAGCATAGGCTGATGATGTGATGTGATGTGATGAGAGGTTCTGTGACTGGGTGGTACCCGCCAGTAGAGCTCAGTATATTTTAATCGTGTTAAAAAGAAATAAGATTAGCAATGAATCAAAACATGCATTTTATTTTTATGTTTACGTGGGTAATTATTGAACGATGAAAATAATCGATGTACATCATAATGTCAGATTATCACAAGATCATAATGTCATTGCCGCGGCCTTCATGTATTGAAAGACAATTGTAATACCATGCCACAATCCTACTAATATTATAAATGCGAAAGTTTGTGAGTGTGGATGTATGTATGTATGTATGTATGTTTGTTACTCCTTCACGCAAAAACTACTGAACGGATTTGGATGAAATTTGGAACACACATAGATTATAACCGGGGTAACATATACTTTTTAACCCGATAATCCCGAAATTTTTGCAAAGTTAAAATACTACGCGGATGAAGTCGCGGGGCACAGCTAGTTTTACAATAACGCTTGCTAATTTATGCTTAGATTATATTCTTAAATTATATAATGTAGTTAGGTGCGAATTCTGATGTCCCCGAACTACGATTAAACTAATAACAAAGCAGCTAAAATTATTTCTGACTATATTACTTAAGATAAATAAATGGTATACTCGTATGTTCATAGGGTAACAAAAATTTGTTCAGACAACTACAATTATTATTTAACTAGCTGCGCCCCGCGACTTCATCCGCGTAGTATTGGATTATTGGGTTAAAAAGTATCCTATATGTTAATCCCGGTTATAATCTATCTGTGTTCCAAATTTCATCCAAATCCGTTCAGTAGTTTTTGCGTGAAGGAGTAACAAACATACATACATCCACACTCACAAACTTTCGCATTTATAATATTAGTAGGATTTATTTTGGCGTTGGCAGAATCATCTGTAGTCGGAGGGGCCATCAATTATCATTGGATCCGTGCCGGATTCACCGTGAAAACAAGAGGCCCAAAATATCTGTGCATATTCTTTTACGGAAGAAAATGCCTATATCATTTAGAAATTCTCGCATCAAATAGAATTCTTTGGTACTGAAAACCGATGTTTGCTTTATAATGCTTCCTTATAATTTCATCAAATTCCTGGACATTGCAACAGTATACGTATCCCTTTGTAATGTCGTGCCAATCGGTGCTGTTCATCCACTTCGTACCACTGCAAATGTCTTCGCACAACACATATGGGGTCGCATCGGACTCAAATAACAGCTCAGGGACGTTCAGTTGGACGATTGCAAGAGATGCCGCGATTGACGAGTCTACGACCACCTGAAAATAATGGTTCTTTTAACAATGGCGCTAATTCTGTTGACGTAACAATTAAACTAAGGCTTGTTAAGCAGTTACCGTAGCCTATAGATGCTTGCAATATCAATGGAATTTCTTGCAGGTTGTCGATCTAAAGGGGAGTGGAAATCGGGGGGGAAGGGTGATAGGGAGTGGGGGTTTGGCTTCCGGCTCTCTCACTCATCGTACGAAACGCAGCTATAGCTTAACGCCGACCTTCTGTAAGAGGGTAGTATCACCCCAGTCGAGCCAGGATATTGGCTATAGTTTGGCTCTACCACCGTCAATGATAGAAATCAAATGTATTTAAGAAATATTGAGGTCTATAAGAACATCGAAGATATATTGGGTTTTCATAAAAATTGGGCCCGAGACTCCTTTGAGTATTTTGTGCTAATCCTCATAGTTTTGGATTAGGCCATTCACGCCTACTTGAAAAAAATCACCTGTATAAAAGAATAAATAATTGAGGACTTTTAACGACGTCCCACTCCTGGGCACGGGTCATCAGGCCATCATCCACCACGCTAGACCCGTGGGTTGGCGGATTTCATATGTCTTTCGAAAATTGGTTAGATTTTCTAAGACAGGTTTCCTCACGATGTTTTCCTTCACCGTTAGCAAGTGATAATCATAAAGAAATCATGATTCGCGCATAGATTTCGAAAATCCCAGAGGTGCGAGCCGGAATTCGAACCCAGGATCTTGTGCCCTCAAGACGCGGGCTTAACCAATCGGCTATCACTGCTAATAATATAGAATACAAATATTCAAACTTACTTTCCATAGATACTGAGCTACTGGCTGCCTATTTTTCGAGCATATGTTAGTGTTATCAGACGATTGAAGTTGGCCGAACGCCCCGGTGAGAACTGTCAAAGTCGAGCGGCTGTCAGTCGCCAGTAATCGAACCCTATTCTCTACTTCATCCCAATTCTGAAAAGCAATAAGCAGATTATAGGCCATTCATTATAAGCTTGTTGGGTACAGAAAGGGTACACTATTTTTTTTGCAACTTTACTTTGTAAACCTAAAACTATCGGCTTTGCGGGACAGTTGAAGTACATAAGGTTTTGTAGACTTATGAAATCTGTCAACAGCTGTATCCCTATAACACCTTTTGTTTTTCAAGCTTCCTTCACAGTTGACAATTTTGTATTACAAAGTTAAGATTTGAGAAAAAAGTATACTTTTTCTGGTTCAACCTGTATATACTAGGTGATACAAAATGGGTATACTATTTTTTTTGCAACTTAACTTTGTAAATCTCAAACTATCGGCTTTGAGGGACAGTTGAAGTACTAAAGGTTTTGTAGACTTGTGAAATCGGTCAACAGCTATATTCCTATAACACCTTTTGTTTTTCAAGTTCCCTCCAAAGCTGATGGTTTTAGAATTACAAAGTTAAGTTTTGAAAAAAAAAGTATACCCATTATGTGTCACCTTGTATATATAATAGAGTCAGCAAACAATTTCTTAGCCTATAGATGCTTGCAGTACCAAAGGCATTGCTCGCACGTTGCCGACTTGAAGGGGAGTGGGACAGAGTTAGGGGAATAGATGGGTTTTTTTTTTTTTACCAGGCCTCTATGGCCCGGCCGCGTTCACCTCTGATATGGGAGTCAGGGTCCTTAATTATAATTAGATGGGGGGGTTAGGCACTCGGCTCTCTTACTCATCTTTAGAAATATAGCTACTTTAAACGCTAATTTTCGCCGATCTTCTGTGAGAGGATGGTACTATTCCGGTCGACACAGCCCGTAAATGAGCTGTAGTTAAGTGTAGATCTACACAATAAGGAATTAATTTTCTATTGTGTCTGTTAAACCACAAAATTGATGAGTTATTTTTAAAACTAGACAAAAAAAGAGTTGGGTGACTGTCCACTTTGCTGTGTCTTGAAGTAGGCTCGCCTGTTTCGACCAATAGGATCGCTTCATGTACTGTCAACTTGAGCTAAGCTGGGTGAAGCTAATTAGGAAATGAAGTGAAGTATTGGTCGAAACGGGCGCGCCCGCTTCATAACACAGGCAGGTCCAAGTGATTTCAGCCTTACTTTTGAATTGCAGGATCTCCATTGCGGGATGAGATTCCAGTCATCATATGATGCCGTGACCGGTATGTTAGGATGTAAGTCCCGATAATTCACTAGTTGTCTGTTTTCAAAACACCATTTGTCGCTTATGAGATTAGTATTTCTCGTTGGGTTCTCGCAATCGAACAATTTGTCAGAAGACAAATCAGTCTTGGCATGCAATTTCGAGATGTCTCTCGAAACTCGTGTCAGTCCTGGTTTTAATTTATGAACTGTGTACAAAGTTAGTCTGTTTTTGCTTATACAAATGTCGTATACTGGGTAGAATTGTGCAATCACTCTGAATCCAATTTGCCAAAAGTAATTTCTACCCAAGCATTTATTTGTCGTCCTTCGTTTCACTGGAAATATTTGTCCGGTGCACTCAATCTCTGAATATTTCAGGAAAATTCCTTTTACATTGAATATTTTTCCTCCCACACAATATGCGGTAATATGATTGCTGTTGGATCCTATTTTATTAAATTTAATTGGACAGTACAGGTGTATTTGTGTGTTGTTATCTATAACCATATTGCCATCGGTGTTGATATTATTAAATGGCCATTTCCGTTCTTTTGGTCCCATCAAGGGTTGTTTGGAAATAAAAAAGTCGTGCCCGGTGTCTAACACACAGTCTGGAAAACAAATAAAATGACTCAGCTACCGTCCTTAAAATATAGCTTGATTAGAATGACAGCTGTCAAACGAATGTAAAATTAAATCTGATTACATATTATAAGTATTATCTTGGTTTATTATAATCGTTCATAGCCTAGTGGTTACAGGGGCCGCTTTCGCAGCAGAGAGGTTCCGGGTTCGATCCCCATCCTGGTCACTAAGCTTAGCTGGAGGGCCTGACGGGAATACTAGTAATGTGATAAACTCTCATTGCTAGTAATATTAGAAAAATGAAAATATGTGCACTGTATTTGACTACCAGGTACGAATGATGTTTCATGTGCTGATATAAATCACTCCTTGGATGTTACTTCAAGTTATGACGACACTTTTTCTAACTGTCATTCTGATCAACTTATATTGTACTAGCTGTGCCCTGCGACTTCATCCGCGTAGTATTGGATTATTGGGTTAAAAAGTTAAAAATCCTATATGTTAATCCCGGTTATAATCTATCTGTGTTCCAAATTTCATCCAAATCCGTTCAGTAGTTTTTGCGTGAAGGAGTAACAAACATACATACATACATACATACATACATCCACACTCACAAACTTTCGCATTTATAATATTAGTAGGATGGCCTGTAGTACTTTCAACATGACACTTGTACTTCCTGAATAGCTAGGCAGAGGTGCGTTGCAGTGCATGCACCGTTCTCTCGTATTTTAGCACCTAATGTAATTGGCAAGAAATTTGCCACTAAGCAACCACAAACATTAATTAATTAACATAAACATTAAAACGTTCGCCCATTCAAATACGGGTGGACTGTAAATAGCTAGTAAGCCATCATTCTTTTAGAATCTTCAAACGTCTGTATATTTATCAAATTTTAAAGTCATTTTGAAAATTATTTCACACGTTATATAATTATGTAATACAATTTCAAATTAGTCATCCCCATTCATTAGTGAGACACACTGGATAGGCCACACAGAAGGAGAGTGTAAATTATATAGATACCTGATTGTTTAACATCGAAAGCGCGGTGGACACTTCCAAATTCGTTACTAACTATACATTCGTATTTGCCAGGAAGAATGCCGTTTTTTAAAATGTATGTTGTGTTGGGCTGGTTTAATCCTATGCCGTTGTGTCTCCATTCAATCTGAAGAAATTAATATACATATAGCAGTGATAGCGCACGCGTATTGCGGGCACCAGATCCTGGGTTCAAAACCCGGCTCGTACCTCTGGGTTTTTCGAAATCGATGTGCGAATGATAATTCCTATATGATTATCACTTGCTGACGGTGAAGGAAAACATCGTGAGGAAACCTGCATGTCTTCGGGAAACTAAACAATTTTCGAAAGACATGTGAAATCTGCCAACCCGCACTCAGCCAGCGTGCTGGATTACGGCCTGATTTCCCCTTGTAGTAAGGGAAGGCCCGTGCCTAGGAGTGGGACGTAAAAAGGGCCAAGTTATTATTTTTATTATAATATTATACAGAATGTATGAATGTCAAAAAGGTGGCAGTAAAAAGTGATTTTGTCATTTGTGTTCTATTTTACAAAACCTGGGTTTCTTTGAATTTTGTGTAACACAATTCAATATTCATGCATATGTGTAAGTATGGTTTTGTTTGTTTGTGAAATAATACTCAGTACTTACAGTTGGTATCGGGTCTCCTGTAGCTGCGCAAACTAATGGAGTCAATAAGTCATTTATATCTTCTTTTTCTTCAGTAATAAATACTGGTTTACTTCCAATTGTGATGATTTTATGAGCTGACCTTGACTCCAAAGCGTTACTGATACGACACGTGTAATAACCAGCGTCTTCTCTTCTTATTGGGTTGAACTTTAATTCACCTGACCTTATGTTCCGGCCATTCTAAAGGGACAGAGTAATATTTCCTATACAGGGTGTTTCTAAGACCGAAATAAAAACTGGGTTATAAATGAGAGGCAGGTACAGAATTAAATAGTAATAAAATTTGTTTCCTGCACATTAAAAATGTTTTTTTTATAGAAGTTTGAATATCGATGGCTGCTATTCATAAAAGCGGTTTACACTGTTTTTTTTTCTAAGCCATTGGATAATATGTTATATCCAATTGGAATATTTATTTGCTTATTTGCGCTACAAAATTAATAATATTCACATTGTGTCACAGTTTGTTTATTTATAATTTATTTCAATAAATCGATTAATTGATAAATGTATATATAAAATTGCGCAGTCATGTATTAATAAATCGATCTCAAGTCTGAGAGTGATCTTAAGTACGGTTTTGACATGTCATTTTGTACTGGAATGACATTTCCACGATCGCTCTTTCCAAGATCATAGTATTGTAATATTGCCAGCGATTTGGAAGTCACCCTGTATATCTACCTTGTACCAGCGTATCCGATCTGTGTTCTCGTGTGGTATTGGACATTCTATATCACATGACGAGCCTTCTTCTATCAGCTGTTTTGGTGTAGTTGCCTGGTTTTGGAATTTCGGATAATCTGTAATACAATTTGATATTATAAATAAAATAAATTATTTCTGGCTTTTTAATGCCTCAGGTTTCATGGAGGTAATCGTTGGTTTTTGTTTCACACTTTAATAATTTGATTTCAAGAATATTACAACCACTAATATATCCGAACTAAAAATATTTATACATACTACTTATATCTTCTAAGTCGTTACGCTCTTGACAGAGCGGTCGTGATCGTCATGTATTGTTTTCCGGGGCAGATGTGGTTCGCCTCACGATGCCTATACTACTTATATACTATTGACATTTTCATAACAGTTCCAAAATGAAGAAACAAGTGTTTCTTGTTTTTAAGTCAATTGGACAATGGACAGAAGGTGGGGGTAGGGAAGGGGGGTTGGGCTTCCGGCTCTCTCACCCATCGTACGAAACGCACCTATAACAGCTAGTTGACGCTGATCTTCTGTGAGAGGTTGGTGCAACCCTGGTAGAGCTTGCCCGTAAGTATATGGAGCTTTTGGCGCTAGTTTGGCTCTACCACTGTCATAATAAGTAGTCATTAACAGTACTCACCTTTAACGTTAACGACATAAGTAACACTGTCATTGCCTGAATAATTTTCAGCACGACAGACGTAAATCCCTTGAGAGTCACGTGTAACATCCTTTATTATTAAAGTGCCATCCTCATCTTTATCGTATCGATCAGTACCTAACAAAGAAATCAATCAGTGTAAGGTTTTATTTTAATAATACGCGATATGTTCCGTGATACCACACAAATCATTTGATGGCTCATCATCATATTTCATCAATCTTGTTTACCATTTATTATGGCGCCATGCAAAGTATCGTGCATTATTAAAACTCGGAAACTACTAATATTTGGCTTCAGTGTTATTTTCATCGGTGTCTTGGTGCTAGCTCATCGATGGCCGATCGATTGGTGTTGCAACACCAAGATGCTCTATGTAGAGACTGTCAATCGACGTCAACTCATCTGATTCTACCATCGTTCGTTTGATCTGACCGTCGGGCAACTAGTGTAGCGGCCTTTATAGTCAGTTCAATTCACGAAGACGTGTGAATGATTGCAAATTGATCCATATGCCAGTGTGATAAGAGTCACAGCATGCGTATTTCGTGAAATGCACGAACCATACTCTACGCGCACGCAGTCGCGGAGAGCAACTCGTGATTCTTAGTAGTGCAAGTTCATAGAGTATTATATTTACCAAAGGTGATCATTGATCCATCTTTAATCCAATGTATAGTTGGCTTAGGTCTACCCGAAGCATTGCATTGAATTCTTAAAGCCATGTCGTCGACTACAGCTTCAAATGTTCTTGATGTGTACATATTTTGAATGGCTGGTGCCGCTGAGGAAGTGATTAAATTATTGCATTACCGCGTTGGTTAGATGTCCTTGCTGTGCAGTGATCAGCTCTAATATCATTCTGAAAATGATAGCCGACAGACTGGACTGCCCTTTCATTCGGAATTGCTGCGACAAACATGCCACAGTAGTGATGCAGTGAGAGGGTATTGACAGAGTTGTCTGTCGGCTACTGAATTTAATCTACTATATAAAAATAAGTCGGATTTTCCTTCCTGACGCTATAACTCCAGAACGCACGAACCGATTTCCACGGTTTTGCATTCGTTGGAAAGGTCTCGGGCTCCGTGAGATTTATAGCAAAGAAAATTCAGGAAAAATTTCAACAGAACGCGGACGGAGTCGCGGGGCACAGCTGGTTTATTTATATGAATGGATCGTCATGGTAAAAATAAAATAAAAATACTAACATACATTAGGAAGCTTCATAAATAGATAAGAAATCATGTTTATAATAATATTTGAAACACAAAAAATGATTACATAGAAAATCTACCTAACTACGTGGAATATTTGAATGTGGGTGCTTATTACATTATCTATACCTATGTTGAAAATAGAATCGACTCCTAACAAAATAATAATGGTAGAGCCACTGAATTTGCATGCCTTAAATGTACCGCCACATAGCTAATAATAGATAGAGTATAGCATATCTTATGGTAGAGAATTACCTATTACGTTAACTGTGTATGTGAGATTAACCGCTCCACCAACATTGCTCGCGGTGCAGATGTAGGCGCCTTCGTCTTTGATTTGAATTGTTGATATTAAAACCGATGAATCGTCTAAAAATCTGGAAAAAAAAACGGTATTTATTTATACTTAGCGCTAGTTTTGATAGCTCCTAATTGATACCGATGATCGAATGTTTACATACATTTCACAGCAGCGCCCCCTAGTGTCAACGTGTAGCCTTACTGGTTAATGTATAGAGACTTTCGATTACTTGATGGGTATTTCAATTCGTTAGAAACTCATACTAGGGAAGCCTGTTACACAGCCATTTTCAGTACATGTGCATTGTTACCCAAGGGGTGAAGGTAACTTATTCCGTCCCGAGACGGGGTTCGAGGGACAAAATAAGTAATTCACCCGAGGTAAACACTGTGCTTTTCATTACGAATACAAGGAAAGAAAAAATAAAAACAGGAATTAGCTAAAGAAATAATACAAGGATATATGAACAATAATCTACAACTCGAAAAAACGAATGAAGGTCGGATTGCCATTTGCCGCCTATTTTTTTTTCCGTTGGACTGGTTCAAGAACTTTCTAAGCTTCTTGGACTGGTTCAATAGAAATGTCAAAATAGAACTAATTTATTTTTAATAATTTTACAGCTGTCAGTTAAAAGCGATTCTCCCTAGGGCGGAAAAGTATTACATTCAACCCGCTCCTCAGGCAACTTCAGACCTACTTTCCGAGTATGAGTAATGAAAAGTATATTTGTATTCTCTAAATTGGTAGTGGATTCTGGGATGTCGCCCCAAACGCTGTATTATCTTACACTGGAGTTACATGCAAGTATTCACTGGTTACTGTTAGTAGTTGGATATCATTTAGCAGAATGGAATCTACACACACATGCACTGCTGTAGACCAATACCAACCTTGTGTTAGTGGTTCTAGGTTGTTTTCAGTTTGCAAAACTACGTCCAATTGTTAATTCATTGACTTGCAATATAATAAAGCCACTTGCAAAGTGCCTAAACAAATTTTACCTTCCTTAACACATTTAATTTTTTATTTATTAAATACACTCAAATGTTGTTTTGTTCTTCAAGATGCTATCTTGCGTGGTTTCGGAAATATTTCATGATAAATTAGTGGCTTTTTTTATATTTCACGTCAGTGAATATATACCTACCTATATCATGCTCCTGGTTACGGACCTCCCCTCAATATAAGGGAGATTCCGCCCATGTCTATTATTAGCTGGCGGTGCGCGTTGGCAAATTGCACATGTCTTTTGAAAATGCTTAGATTTCCTAAGACATGCAGGTTCCCTCACGATGTTTTCCTTCACCGTAAGCAAGTGATAATCATATTGATATTATCATTTGCCGGGCTTTGAACCCAGGACCTTGTGCCCGCAATAATCGTGCTTAAACAATCGACTATCACTGGTGAAATAAAACTTTTAGTTGTTATAATATTTAAAGCGATAGTTAATATATACGAGTATAACCCACCCAACATTGATGGGAGTATTCATGGAATCGGGGCCCGGAAAAAGCCACTGAATTTTTGGTTCAGGATACCCATGAGCTGTGCAACCTAATATAACGTCACTGCCAACCATTCGATCTATGGTAGTCGTATCAGGTGTTTCTATTGTTACAGGAACTGAAAATCAAAAAGGATTTATTAAACTAGAGCAATTTATACAAATAAAAAAATAAAATTAAAATAAGGAATCTTTAAAAAATCCTGGGTAAACTAAAAAGCTAGAAATCACTGGGGATCTAATAAACTTTTAATTGGAGTCTGTGCCAATTCAAGTACTTAATTAGGCGTAGGTTTGGACCTAAGAAGTTTTCCTGACGACGTGTTAATATAGCGGATCGAAATAAAAAAAGAATATTCAAAATCGGTCGACGATTGACGGATAAATCGGTGGACATACATAAAAATATACATACAGATGAACATAGAACCTCCTCATTTTTTGGAAGTCGGTTAGCAAGTTAATACAAAAACAGAAGAGTGGTTAAAAGATTTCATAACGCTCTTTGATATGCAAGTTAAGCGGTCAGATTGTTATAAAGTTATAAAAAAAATTGTAGGTACACCTTCTTCATTCACCTTATTTAGACTTTTCATCGCCGCCGATAACTCAGGAGGCGCTGATAAATGCTAATTATCAATTCTTGCCGTGTCGTATATAAAGCCAGGTATATATCGAACAATATAATAAATAAATATCGCCAGACTGACACCAACTGTATGCTCCCAAATTAAGCAACGCTTGTTCCATGGGTACCGTACAATAGACTGGGGGCGATCCCAGTGACACCAATACCAGGGCAAATAACGAAAAGGCCTTTTCCGAAATTTGCCCCGACTGGATTCGAAGCCGCAACCACCCGGTGTAGTGAGACGAGCGGCTTACGCTCAAACCACTGCGCCAAACGGTCATCAATGGTCGTAACCTAATGCTACAGACTACTGTAGCATACCTGTAGCAACTACCTCTGTAGCATTCTCATATAGACGTTTCATGTTGTTCAAAATTGTGTCAGTTTCATGTTCAAATATCAAGTATTCGTATAATAATATATTTACCATAGACGTCCACATGAACAGTGGTCCTTGCAGTTCCAAGGCTATTGTCAGCTTTACACGTGAAATTTCCAATGTCATTAAGTGATGCTTTGAATCTGTAATTAAGAACTAAGTAGTGACCTTATTTGCGTATGCACCAAATCTGTTAGTACCGGAGAATCTTCGAGTCACAATAATAAATTCCTTGATTACACGAAAGGTAAGTTTTATTCATAGACATTTTTTTTCTATTGTACTTGTACTAGCTTTTGCCTGCAATTTTGCTATTGTATGTTTTGAATGTCAACAACAGACCCACCTAACTTTTTTTTTTCAGACTCACCTACCTGGTCCAACTATAGCTAAGCCTAACCTAGCCAACCAAACAGGTGACCGCATAAGTGCAAAAAACAATCGTCAAACCATCAAAATCGGTCTAGCCGTTTAGGAGGAGAAGAATTGCAAACACACGCACACTGGAATTTAATATTAAAATAGTATGCTTGCGGTCTCTTCCGTTAATTTTATAATAAATAATTTTGTAATTTTAATTTAATTTACTATTTTAATTTAGTAATCCATATATTGTTCCAACCTTATGCTGTTATCGTCGGAAATAAGATATTCTTGTATATCATTTATTTCAATATCATTTTTATACCATTTCACAGTGGGCGACGGTACACCATCAACTGTACACAGCAAAATAACCATGTCACCATCTTTGACTAACATTGTTTCCTTGTTATCTTGATTTATTTTTGGTGGATCTATAACAATAACAAAAATCTAATGTAAATATATTAAAAAGAGTTATACAATATTTTTTTTAATGTATACTTTCTTACTTTCCCGGCTCGCACTTCTCTTGATTTTTGAAATCGTATGCGCGAATCATAATTTCAATATGATTATCACTAGCTTACGGTGAAAGAAAACTTCGTGGTCATTTCTTAGAAAATCTAACCAATTAACGAAATACATGAGAAATCCGCCTACTCGCACTGGGTCGGGAGTGGTGGATTATAGCCTGGATCCCCTCATTTAGAGGGGAGGCCCGAGCCCAAGAGTGGGACGTTAAAAAGGGATAAATGATTATGATTATGTTTTTTACTTTCATAAAGGTGCGAGCAGGGTTTTGAACCCGGATATTTCGTTTCCAAAGCATGCGTTCGACTACGCAGATACTTCCAATTCTTACAAAAACTCAAATACGTACTCACACTCTACTATTAATTGTAAAATCAACTGATCTGAACCCATAATGTTCTCTGCAACGCACTTGTAAGAGCCAGAGTCGTTAGTGGTCACGTTTCTGAACTCTACCGTTTCTTCAGTGTACTTCTGTAGTTCTCTAAAACTGTTCGTGTTCGTGTCGAGAAACTCCCATCGTATCGCAGGTTTTGGTTTTCCCTGAACTAATCTGTAAAAGAAAGGAATGTTAAATAAAATTCAGGTATCTTCTAACTTATTAGTTATCTTGTTTTTATTTGGAATGAAAATTAAACGTGTTAAATTTAGACCTGATATTGTTTAATTTTGAGAAGGTATTAGTTTTATTAATAGGTATAATATGCGGTAATTCAGATTACCTGCCGCAAAAAAACCACCGGAATCGTGTGAACAGGAATACTAAAACCCAGAATAGGATTGTATTATATAGTGTTATCGAAATAAATAACATAAATAATAGAAGTCGAAAAGTTAGTTATCAGGCTTACGACACAGCCCAGCTAAGTACAGAATTGGAACGGCAGCCATGTTGACGCAGATATGAGAGTATGCTGCAACGATGACAATTAGATGACTCTATTTTTCAAACTAGACAAATGTCTCATTTCATACAAACATGTATCGATGTGCACATGTCGCGCAGAATCTGTGACGTCACTACAACGATGCGCAGAGCAGGGCAGATAAGACCTTACAATGTCTGCGTGTGACACGTCTACGTCACTGTCTCCACACTTTTAATTTTACACTTTATTTCATGCAGCAGATCTGTGTTTGCTCATACGCAACAAAATCTTCTCTGGCCTGCGTTGCGTGAACTTCGTCGCTTACGTCTCAGCATACGCTCACACTTATTCCACCTTATTAATAAACGTGGTTTAGAGGTTGTATAGTTAGTTACACCATGCTTCGTCTTCTCCTTTCGAATGTCAAAATACTGATGTCAGAAAGAGATAACTCGGTGTTTAACTATTCACCCGCTATACCGTGTTAATAATGTTTAATTACCTGCATGTTAATTCCGCATTAGTGCCTCTTCTTGCGTGCACTACATTTACTACTGGTTTCAGAATTTTTGGTATTTCTGTAAGCATTATAAGTCGTAACGTCGCTACATCTCAATCACTTATGTCGTACTTACAAATTTGAGAATGATTTAAGTATAACTTCTTTGAACATGGCAAACATAAACATTATATTTTTAAGTAGGTCGTAATGACTTCTTACCCACTCCGGATATTCCTATGTAGAAATGAAATTCTTTAGTAACAAACTTATTGCTAGCTTGACATTTATAATTTCCTGTTAAATTGAGTTGCATTTGTTTTATGGTAATCACTGATCCGTCGTCAGAGATTACAATGTTATCACCACTATAGATTAGTTTTTCATCTTTGTACCAAGTTATGCTCGCTGATGGTAATCCGTATATTTTGCAAGTAAAGAGACCCGCTGTATTATATTCTATAGTTTGATCTGAAATTAAAATCGTTATGGAGTCTCCGGATTGAATTCTAATCACGGCAAATGCACTATAGATGTGAGCATACTTTTAGCAAAGCGTTGAGCTTAGTTGGAGAAGCTAATGTGATGACCTCCCATTACTAGTAATCTTTAAAAAAAATTGCTCAAGAGCCCGCATGCATCAAGCTACCGGCCATGTGCAGTGTCGAAAATTTCAGCCATTATGCGATGCCCATTATTATTATTATGAATATTCATGAAATTCATTAAAATTATCCGGTATTTGCATATAATTGTACATAATTATATAAGTATGGTATTATGTCTCAGGATTACTATGTGTGAAATTATTTAAAATAGCTAACTTCAAAATTGACAAAAATACAGACGTTTTAAGTTTCAAAAACAGTCGTCATAACTGAGTAGATTTACCTAACTTTGCTAGCTAATATAAATAAATAAATATCGCCAGACGAACACACCAACTGTATGGTCCCAAACTAAGCAACGCTTGTACTATGGGTACCTTACAATGGACTGGGTGCGATCCCAGTGACACTCAGACCAGGGCAAAATACGAAAAGGCCATTTCCGAAATTGACCCCGACGGAAATCGAACCCGCAACCGCCCGATGCAGTGAGCCGAGCGGCCTACGCTCGAACCACAAGCGGTCGTCATATTAGTCAAACACACAATTACTATAATAAAGGCATATTTACTTTGTGGTATTTCAACAACAACGAAATATTGTTGCGTAACAACCGCTACGTTATTTGAAACCTCTCCGTACGAGTTGCTCGCTTTGCACTGATATGTGCAGTTTTTGACACTCCTCTTTACATCCAGAATGGCCATGTAATCGTCCGCTTCCAATTTGTGTACCTAAAAAGAATGTGGAAGTAGCGTAGACTTAAAAATACTACGTTTAAGCAGACAAAGCATTTGCTGAAAATTTCCTGGCAATTTTGCACATATTTTAACAGGGCCGGACTGAACCACCGTACTTCATTAAGCCGATTTGCTGAGGAGATTTGGTAATTAAAATGTTTTATTGAATACGAGTTCATGCTTGTGACTTCACCACGCAGGACAGTCAACTTTATATTATATTCGTACCTATAAAATATATTTTCAGCATTATGAAACAAAACTATAATATATTAAAAGTACATAATATAATACATTATATAGGTAGTATATACGTAAACAATCTAGACCGGCTAAATCTTCCCAAAAATGGGTCCTGGCTGTTAAAGAGATATTACTAGACAGAATTCTAGACTAACACCTAGGCTAAAGCTCCCATCTAGCTCCCATCTAGCCCGCGAAATACAATTATTTGAAGCTTTTTAGCATTTTTTCAAAATCTGAAAAAAAATTAATTTCTTAATTGGCGAAAAGGACCGTATGCAATGCTTTTATTAATATATCCAACTTACTCTTAAACATTTCAAGAACGACAGATAACCAGAAAAACGGTCAATTTTTGTATATTTAGTGATTTACTAGTATCATATCCACCGTGATAATATTTAGAGTAAAATTAATGTATTAATAAACGCACTGCATACTGTGTTTGTCGCCAATCACAAATGTTGTCTTAAATGTTTTCAGATTTTGGATAAACTATAAAAAAACTCAAAAATTTTGAATTTCGCGGGCTAGACAAGCGCTATCACCTTAAGTGGGTGGGCAAAAACCACAGACTATATTTTTTTATGCGCATGTAAACAGACTGGAAGTCATAGTTGTGACAGCTGTGAGTGCGAGAAACACGCATTGGCATTTGCGTCAGTGTGAACGAGATATTGTGTCTTGCTCAGCGTATTTTGTTCAACCAGCACCAATATTATGCGGCCATGCCTAATTAGTTTCAGTGGTTCTAGTGCATAATTTTCGCAATCAATACCAGAATGAAGTGTGTGCAACATAGATATATGATAGTGTCTTATGACTATCACTGTAATAAATGGATAGCTTTATTTTAATTAGTATTTCTGTATAGCTACTATTGCTGTTATTTACGGGTGTAAGCAAAATATGGAAATTGGAAACGTATTAGCGTTTCCATGGCATCCTAGTTCTGTGCCAAAAGTAGAAAATTCCGACTGGCTTCTTAGTTTAGAGTTTATTTTTATTTATTTATATTCAGGCGTCGCAGGTCCATAGATAGATACCTTATAAACTAAATAAATAATATTAATAACCAAACTATGGTTGGTGATAGCGGGATTATAACTTCCTTGTTTGGTTTAAACAAACGGATGACTCTTTGTATTCAGAGACAACCGAAACTAAAAGGTTATATTACATACCTCTATGGGTAACGCAAGTCCTGTATCCATTTCTTGCCATATAACAGTGGGTTTAGGATAAGCGTGCACTCTACACATTAGCTTCAGCGGCTCGTCATAATCTACGGTCATTTCTAATCCGCTGGGGATTATTATTTCGGGGGCCATATTTACTTTCACACCTGAAAAATAATATAGATAGGTGTTCTACTTAACATATAAAATATGTTAATAAATATAAGTAATTAGACAACTTCAATCCAATAACTTCTTTATACTACAAGTTTATAGCACGTTACAATTTTTTGAAGCGATCTGTTGTTCGCTTCATTAACTAAACAATTAAGCGTCAATAGCCTAGTGGTTAGAGGGGGCGTCCTCGCAGCTGAGAGGTTCCGGGTTCGATCCCCATCCTGGCCATTAAATTATTGACGTGAATCCACTCCTAGTACAAGCATTAGCTTAGCTGGAGGGACTATAGGGAATATTAGTAATGTGATAATCACACATTGCTAGTAATGTTTATAAAAAAAAAGTAGTTACCATCGTCTTCAGTGGGTAAAAGTCGTTCTATTGAAGTTTGTGCTCGTCTTTTCACTGTTTTATTGTTAACATCATATCCCACTACCTAAAAATAATAACAGACATGTTTAAATCTGGTCTCAGACTCAAACATTTGAGTAAAATATACTGAAACTATACTCAAATGTAAAATGATAATTCATAAATTAATTAATTCTTACCTCGATTCGAAACGCCGTGTTTGGTGGGCTGAATTGTTTAGTGCAGTAGAATTGTTCGTTTCCGTCTAATATTTGTAGAGGCAATTGAGCGAAAACAGTATTATCCATATTGAGTATTGTGACAGTTTGAAGGGCCACTCCTTCTCCGATGAGCTTAATCGACAAGAATGTATTGCCATCTGCAAAGTGGTCAATTTTAAATCCTAAGATAAATTCCTCTGGTGCGTGTTGACTACGGAGGTCATAGAAGAGACCGGGATGAACCACATGAGTTTGCTTTGCCTCGCTCAGTTATGATGTGCCTCGTCCGAGCACTGTTTTTATGTTTCTCGCTGTCAGCTGGCCTCACGTTTCTTTAGCGGCGTATACACTGCATCCATATTAATAAAATAATTTATTCAGTCACTCGTCTCAAAATTAATTATGAACTTCAGCTGCTAAATATTGTGTGCTGTACGTATGTAGGTGTATAGCTTTCGTATATAAATTGCAAATATACCTATTGCGGGTCTCGTAACGGTGTCATTGATAGATGTAGGTGCAAATGGTGAGAATCCATGCTGGAAATGTATATCCGTCTTTCCTGTGACGACTACCGATGTGTTGGAATCACTGCCCACCTCCACATTATACGTACCGGGCTTGGGTTTAGTCAACTTCACAATCTGCCAATGAACAATGCTCATCAAGCGTAGTCGTGGTACTTTACTGAATCCTGAACCATGTAGCCTCTTTCTTAAGGCTAAAGCGCCCACCTAGACCGCCAAATTCAAAATTTTCGAGTATTTTTATAGTTTATCCAAAATCTGAAAACATTTAAGACACAATTTTGTAATTGCCGACAAAGACCGTATGCAATGCATTTATTAATATATCCAAATTACTCTAAAACATTTCAAGAACGACAGATAACCAGGAAAACTGGCAGTGTTTGTATATTTTGTGATTTACTAGTATCATATCCACCGTGATAGTATTTAGAGTAAAATAAATATATTAATAAACGCACTGAGTTTGTCGCAAATCACAAAATGTTGTCTTAAATGTTTTCATATTTTGGATAAACTATAAAGATACTAGAAAATTTTGAATTTCGCGGGCTAGACAGGCGCCTTCACCTTAAGCGTGCTTTTGTTTTCTGCATTCGCCGGTGCGTTAGACCGACTGCGCTCGGCGCAAGCCTACTTATGATTACTAGTGGTCGTCCGTGGTCGAAATTCGACCATAACCCATTTAAATTTTAAACGTCATTAAGGTTCTATTGTCAAAGACTATTTGATACTGGCACGCAGAATGCACTATGGAAGTGCCGCCCTCCGAAATAAAGAAAAAAAACTGACACCTTTTGTCAGTCAGACAGTCAGTCAGTTTCAGTACTATGTGTAATGTTTTATTTATTGATTTAATGTAATTTTTGTGCATAATTTAAAAAAAATATTAGCATTCTGCACTCCTTCTCTATATAAACTATAAGTGTGCCAAATTTCATACTCCTCCGTTTGCGCAATTGCCGTATTAAGCGGTTGAAAGTTTTTCCTTCACGTATTAATATATAGATGATATAATAAAGCGTGGTACATGCGAGACTTTTTTATCCAATAAGCACTTCTCACTTCTCACTTCTTCGCACTATCACTTAGTTCTTTATATTGCATTTAAAATAGAACGATAATAATTATTAATCATTTGTCCTCGGATTCGTTCCTCGCATTCGCGAGATATATTCACATCAAACAACATGTATCTTTATGTGAGTACAATGCGAACACATGAGAATGGACATATGCATCAAAACTTAATAGCCTTGCGTTTGAAACGTTACGTCAAACGGATACCATTGATAAAGGTTTGTACGTCAATGTAAAAGCGGCAAACAGAGTGCGTTCGCGCGCATGAGTTCTTATGACATCTGCAACGAGGAAATTTGTTATTTTCTCCCTTACCTTTGCTTCACCCGTGTTAACTATGGTTTCAATCTTGGGTTCAACACCGTCTGGCCCAAAAACAGTAACATATGGATTAAAGCCTGATACGGCGATTGTCGTGCTTCCGGTTTTACTGTCGATTGTAAACTGAAAATGCAAGATATCATAAAAATAATAATGTACAATAATTTGCATGGTGCACCAAGCAAATACTCAGATTAATTTATAATATAATTCGCTATGTCAATACGGAAGATTTTTTTTAAACAATAGAAGTTTTAAGGTTATTCAGCAACTTTGTTTGGTCATTTAGATCTAAATGAAACGGTTTGTCGCTCCGAACATACGAGCGAGTTAAAAACAACTGAATAACAACACTTTGAGGCTTAGAGAAAAACCCTGCGTTTCGCGCCCATAATTTTGGAATTGTTCCATACATTTTGGATGTTTGTGTGTCTGGGAATTTTTAGAATTTTTTATGCTTTTGTGGTTGGCTGACTGCTAGCCCAATTAATAGATTTTGATCATAGAATTGATTGTATACGATGGTAGAGCAAAGCTGTAGCCAATGACCACAGCTATACGGGCTGGGTCTCTTACAGAAAATCGGTATAAAGTAGCTATTATAGCTGGGTTTTTTACGATAAGTGAGGGATTCGGAAGACCAGACCCCCCCGTCCCGTCCCTCTATTCCACTGCCCCTCAGGTTGGCAACGTGCGAGCAATGACATTGGTATTGGAATCATCTTAAGGTTACCGTAACTGGAGGGTCATGAGCCGACTTTGGTACATAAAAATGATTGCTCGCTATAGTTATAGGTTCTAATACTTATAAAAAAAAAAAGCAGTGATAGCCGATTGGTTAAGCACGCGTCTTGCGGGCTACCAGGTCTCGGGTTCAAACCCCGGCTCGCACCTCTGGATTTTTCGTAATCTATGTGCGAATCATAATGTCTATATGATTATCACTTGCTTACGGTGAAGGAAAACATCGTGATGAAACCTGCATGTCTTAGAAGATCTAACCAATTTTCGAAAGACATGTGAAATCCGCCAACCCGCACTGGGCCAGCCTGGTGGATTATGGCCCGAATCCCCCTCGTGTTGAGGGGAGGCCCGTGCCCAGGAGTGGGACGTCAAAAGGGCTAAAATTATTATTATTAATACTTATATTATGTACATACATTGAATTGTTGTTTACGCCCAGGCGAAAATTTTACAGAGGCAATTAAGTATCTTCTACCGGTCACTGTTTCTTTTACATAGTTCAGTATCTGTAAATTAATTGTTAATATAACAAACTTAAAATGTAACAAATTGCGGTGCCACCATATTGCGGTTATCTGAATAACATTTTATTTCGGCAATATAGAAATACTATACACAAAGCAGAGATCTATTTCAGTTGATCTGAGCAACTCCTATGACAAACCACGAACACAATCAATAGTCAGATAAGTACAGAGACTTGGCAGTCTCGCTTAGCTCTCCTAATTCTATGGGTGGGTAGGTTTATAAATAGAAAATTACTGACATCTGTCACTTGGTTTTTATCTAAATGAAAGACTTGTCCAGACGTGTCTTCAGCGATTTGGTGATACACTTGATATTCAGGAGTGTTTCTTCCACCATAACAATCACCAGTTAGTGCGAATACAATCTGAAATATAAAGATTTTTTTTTACACTAGGCTTTTTTATCTACTATATAAAAATAAGTCGGGTTTTCCTTCCTGACGATATAACTCCAGAACAAACGAACCGATTTCCACGGTTTTGCATTCGTTGGAAAGGTCTCGGGCTCCGTGAGGTTTATAGCAAAGAAAATTCAGGAAAAATTTGAACAGAACGCGGACGGAGTCGCGGGGCACAGCTAGTGTTTTATATAGACTTGTGGGACTGGCTCGTTTAATGAGTGAGAGAGCCAAAAGCCCCCCTTCCTTCCCCTGTGCGCAATGTCTTTAGTATTGCAAGTATCTATAAGCTACATAAACTGCTTAACATCAGCCTGGTCGTTTTAATAGTATGTCAATTTAAACAGTCACCTTTTTTATGACCAAGCCAATTTTCAATAACGACAAGCGAAATTACCTAGTTAAGTACCTCTTTTGTCCGCTTAACGGTCGTAGTTAGTTTCATTTTGACTTTTTCAGATGAAACACTACCATTTTTGAGATTATGATTCCTTATCCATTATTATGAACATACCTGAGTTTGCTTTTGTTGATAAATTCTTTTCACTCGTTCATATTCTTTATAATCTTTAGCTGTGGCGTCGGTGAAAACGTAAATGTAGGAAAAAGGTAAACTATTTGTAAGACCGAGTTCAATACCCTTCATAGCGTATTCCGGGCAATCTTTGTTTGGTCCAGTAACTTTTAATGAGTTGATAACATCTTGTAAAGCAGATTTATCTTCAGTGTTAATTCGAAACTCTGCATCTGTGAAAGGTTAGTTTATTATCTATGATTCTGATCAGGTAGTCTGCCATTCAGATGATCAAGGTTGTTTGTAGAATTTCTCTGGGATTTATTTTTTATACACAATGGATGTGATAAGATTTCTGATTTTCTTTTAGCTTTCGTGTTGCATTCCAACCTTAGAATATACTCAATGGTTAAGAAAATAGTATAGCGTGCATATTTTAGGAATAGTATAGCCTATAAATTATATTTAAAAAAATATTAAGAAATTCGCACAGAAACTACTTGAGATGTAGTGATTTATTAAAATTTGCGGGTTTTTTTAAGTGTATACCTATGAGCAGCCACCACTGTACCAAAGTCATTTCTAAGCCCACAAAACAATGTTGCGGGACCAGAAACTGAGGTTGAGTTACGTAGGTACAGTTTTCAGTGAGCAAATCAACCAAACTAAGTAATGTAACTCAGATATTATCTAATGAACCATACTCAAAGGTGAACCGAAAAAGCAGTCATTTTAACTCACCGGGATCATTGAATGTGACCACCACATAATTTTGAATTTGGGAATCCTTTGCTTGCAGAACGGTTTGAAATATTTTACTGGCGCCGTCCCTCACTTGTTCTATGTCGTCATTCATTGAATAAGTGTTATCAATGACAAATGCCAAGCTGCCTTTTGCAACATATTGCCCGAACACTGTGCCCGTTTGAGTTTGAATAATAAATATTTTTAACAATAAACACACACGTAGTGGGCTCATCGTGTATTACTACTGTTGAACTCGACTTGATACTGAAAATAATCAGTCGGGAGTAATAAAGTGACTCACAGAGGTCAATATATTGGAAAATAAAAATGGGTTTAAGACGATTCATGACTATTCCAAATTTCAAGCTCCTCAACACTCATTTGCTTTTATTTATAATATTGTCTTTATTGTATGCTGCCGGAAAATGGAACCGTAATATACAAAAGTATAAAACGCATCAAATAAAACTTATATTATTAAAAAGAACCCCGGAATTAAAATCTAAAATGTTTTAAAAATATAGTACACTTAAAGTTAATAATTTGATTTAGTTGTTTGGTATTCAATAATATTTGTTTTTTTAGCGCAAATATTGTAACCTACGTACACGTATTATAGTTTAAACAAATAAATATTCGCACCTGAAGAACTTACATCAGACCTTCGAAAGCAGTTGTCAGTCTCCAAAATGTTTCCAACATCATACCTATGCGGAAACCATAATATAAGAAAGACAAAGCAAATAAGGAAAATATTACTAGGTACCGACGTTAATTAAGAAGTGACATACACACAGATAAAATAATCAAAGCGTATACAGCACCTCACAATCCGCATTTTAATGGTTTGAGCTGCGAGTACTGCCAGCCATTTGTAAATATTATTTTTAATTTTATTTGTAGACTAGCTATTGCCTGCAGTTTCGGTCGCGTGTTCTGGATGTTGACAACAGTGGCACCTACTGTATAAAACTTTAGAAATAACCATTCAGATGACCTTATAAGTACAAAATGCATCAAAATCGGTTATTCCGAAGAATAACGGAAACGCGCACGCCGGAATTTTCGTATAAAAGGGTAGAAAATTTATCAATTCGTGGAAATTCAAATTCAAATTCAAATTCAAATTCAAATTTCTTTATTTCAGACCAAAGATCCATATTATGTTAGTAGAAACGCCTTAATCTATTGTTAGTGGGTAAATAAAATGTACATACTTAAAGCTAATTGGTGACATATACGTCAGAGCGTACAAATATTAAATAAACAAGTAATTTCATAAAATACTATATTTCATTGTTGATTGGTATTATTATAATCAAACGAAACGGACTTCCCAGCGGTAGTCGCGATAACAATGAAGAGAATATTCCGGTGATAGCCAACTAAGTTTAATATCGGCGGGGTTAAATGCTATCGTCGCAACATTGTTGTTTAATTAAGGACAGAGGAATTTGTAAGTAAGTATCAAAATAAATTTTCATACATTTAAAGATTTTGAGAACCAGCCGCCGTTAGCTGTTTTGAAGTCATATATGTTAAAGCCTTTCGCTCACGACGCTAGGTACTCAAAAGAAACTATTAAGTACTAGCTGAGCCCGCGACTTCGTCCGCGTGGAATTTAACTGAACAATAAAGCCCGCTCCCGCGTTCTGAGCCCGCGCCACAGAACCCATTTTTTAAAATTTTGTTTTCTAAAATAAAAGTAGCCTAAGTTACTCCTTAAAACATCAGCTATCAGTCCCGTCAAAATCGGTCCAGCCGTTTCGGAGATTACCCGGAACAAACACACAGACAGACAGACAGACAGACAGACAAAAAAAAATTAAATCGCGTTTTTGTTATAGGTGTCGTATGTACTTTCATATGCATTTAGTGAAAAGGTGTTATTTTGATATTACAAACAGACACTCCAATTTTATTTAATTATAGAAGATATAGATTTAAATCATGAGCGTCGAAATAAGGTGCGCTGACTAAGCGCCCGATGCCACAAACAGCTGCGCCCTTAAATGTGCATACATTTAAGCGTATAGTGCTTCTGCATAAAAACAGCTCTATTAAATGCTTAGCCTTAAATAATTAATAAAGGAGCTGCCAACTTTCGATGTCATGATAGCCAGGCATTCAACTGTAGTCCTTTAAGCGAGCTTATAATGTTCTGCAATTTTGTCACTTATGTTCTTTTAATCGGTATCGCTTCTTGCGAAAGAAGTTTTACAATGGTGATTGATACAACTAACTCCATGCAGGAGGAATTGGATGTGATCAAAGCGAATTTGGGGCCGGTTCTATACGCGGTTAGCAACCGGACAAACATGGATAACTACATTATAGTTCCGTTCAATGATGGTAAGTTAGTCGCTGGATTATTTATGAACTCGTGATTCATCTAACATAAAGTTATTTTATTATGTATAACAAAGTTGGCAAACAAGCGTGCGACCCGCCTGATGTTAAGCAGTTTCTATAGCCTATTGATGCTTGCAATACCAAAGGCATTGCTCGCACGTTGCCGACGTTAAGTTGTGCGGGATAGAGAGTGGGGAAGAGCTTCCGGCTTTCTCACTCAGAGCCAGAAGTTCAACCCCCCCTTGTTTTGGATTTATAAATATAAATAAATATCGCCAGACAGACACACCAACTGTACGGTCCCAAACTAAGCAACGCTTGTACTATTGGTACCGTACAATGGACTGGGGGCGATCCCAGTGACACCCAGACCAGCGAAAATTACGAAAAGGCCATTTCCGAAATTTTCCCCGGCTGGAATCGAACCCGCAACCACCCGATGCAGTGAGCCGAGCGGCCTACGCTCGAACCACTGCGCCAAGCGGTCGTAATTTTTTTTGTTTTATTGTTACAAAAAAAAGTTTTATTAACATATCTCTTCCTACAGATATACAAGAACCTTTGTTGAAAAAAACACCCAAAGATCTATTGACTTGGTTGAACACAGTGTCGGTAAGCGGAGGTCATGAATGTCCTGAGAATTCTCTGGCCGGCATCGAAAAGGCCTTATCTATCAGCGGCCCACATTCACAGATATTTGTCTTCTCCGATGCGTACTCGAAGGATCCTCACAGATTGGGATCCATACAAAACTTATGCAAGACTACTGATAGTCGGGTGGGTTCAAATTCTTTTGATAGAGGGTATGGAAGATTATTTTTAATTTTAAGCTTTACGACCGCTTGGCGCATTGGTTCGAGCGTAGGCCGCTCGGCTCATTGCACATGGTGGTTGCGGGTTCGATTCCCATCGGAGTGAATTTCGGAAATGGCCTTTTCGTCATTTGCCCTGGTCTGAGTGTCACTGGGTTCGCCCCCAGTCCATTGTACGGTACCCATAGTACAAGCTGTGCTTAGTTTGGGACCATGGAGTTAGTGTGTCAGTCTGGCGATATTATTATTATTCCATTTATTCATCTTACATCAATTATAAATCTAAAAAAAAAAAAATATATAAAGTTATATTACTGCTATTATTATTACTGCCTACTTCTTAGAAAAAAAAATTAAGATTTGTGTAAATTAGTTCGATATATCTCTATTTAGTCTTCGAGATATTTAATTTTCAACACGTCGTGACGTCACAGGTCTAGGTTAGGTGAAGTCAGCAGTAAGCTCCCCAATCATTGCTCGGGAAGTTTTAGCTGAATCTCTCCTAATGACTAATCCACAAATTATGTGTTCTGGAAAATTATGTGTGTGAATTCAAATACTAACGAAGTGAAAATAGTTTGTTTTTAGAATTTTTTAAATTGGCCTTCAAAATTATTTGATCAAATTGGATGAAACAAAACTTATGTCTTTCTATCTAATCATTAAAACCCAATTTTTGCTAAGTTTTAACTATTTTTTTACTGTACTCGACTTTACTAGGTAAGTAGGTACTTACCTATCATAGTTTTTCAGGTGATCATCTTTCTAAGTGGCCGGTGTTTACCATCGCCAACGTCTAATTCCGGAAATTTGGAAGTGTATTATGATGTTGCTTCCGCTTGCTCTGGCGCCGTTCTCCGCTTTGAACCGTCTAATTTAAGACAGGTTTGATACTTAGTACCTATTAAGTTATCACTTACAGCTCTAATATGTATAAAAATGAATCTCTATTTCCTTGGTCATCGCATCTCGCGTGAACGGATGGAACGATTTTGCTAATTCTTTTTTTGTTGTGTTTATTATTGTCAGGAGAAGGTTCTTATGGAAGAAAAAAATTAAGATGAGCGAAACAATTCGAATTCAATATTCAAAATTAAGACAAGACAACGTCTGTCGGGTCAGCTAGTACCTAGTACCTAGTATGTATATAAAAATATATGCAAGGCCCCTAAAACAACCATAGCATAGTAATTTAAATCACGCAAAAGCTGAAACTAGTTTATTCAGAATCGAGAGGAGAATAGATTATACAATTTTTAATTGTTTTTGTATTTGTTTTCCATGATTGTTGACCCACCATGCGCAGTGATTCTATTTGATTAATTCACAATTTTAGGCGTTCAAATCCATGATTGGATTGACCGAAGTGGAATGGACTGATGTGAAAAATTATGGCACCTTCGAAAACAACAAACAATTTTCGGTAAGTATGTGCAAGTAATAAATATTTTCCTTTTTTCATAGCTACTTTACGGTTCAATATTATCTTTTCTTTATTCAATAAAGTTTTTATGAATTTATTTATGCAGTTTACAGTTGATGCGTTTACCAAGAAAATCATGATAGCAGTGTCCGGCGAAGCTCCGATTATAGAAATTACCAACGCTGACGGCCAAAGTCAACAGACTGAAAAACTTGTAGAGTCCAGATACACACAGGTATATCTACTATATAAAAATAAGTCGGGTTTTCCTTCCTGACGCTATAACTCCAGAACGCACGCACCGATTTCCACGGTTTTGCATTCGTTGGAAAGGTCTCGGGCTCCGTGAGGTTTATAGCAAAGAAAATTCATGAAAAATGTCAACAGAACGCGGACGGAGTCGCGGGGCACAGCTAGTTACAAATATTCTTTGTTTAAATTTTCCACATCGCTAAATTGCATAAAATGGTAACAAGTGGCACAGATTACATACGAACATATATTTCTTATCGAAGAGACAATTTAACAAAATGCATTGCATGCAATATGCGTCTTGACGACGCTTCGCAATAACATTTCATTCAGCTCGCACTGCGCTTCGTGCCTAAAATGTTATTTACCTACAAAGATCTCCTTCGTTATCGCGTAAATATTACATTTTCGAACGTACGGGAACGTGTATCCACGTGTGCAAGTGGGTCCACCAAAGTGATGCCGCCGACTTGTAGCATTATAACTATGATTCGGAGCGTGCCCAGGGTTGCTAGTTGTATTAACCCCTAATGTATCACGAGCACCTACGTCGGTGTATAAGATTTGAATACTCCAAGTGTCGCGTTCCCCTACGACTCGAGCGGCAATTGGTTTTTTATTTACTACATTTAGTAACACGTCAACGATAATAGAGTTTCATAGATCGATGATGTTCAATTCTTGTAAAACATAAGTTTACAGATCGGCATAAAAAAAATACTTCCGAAATATTGCGACACTTGGGGCAGAGGGCGCTCGGAGGTCGGTATCATTGAAAGGGTTAAATGATACCGAACGAGTGATAATCACTCGTTCACTTTCAGATCCTTAGAGTGTCTGAAAAGGATATTGGTGATAAAACTGTGAGTATTAGATGTAGAGGCCTAACATCCGCGACTTCGTTCATAAGACGTGTCTCGCCCGTACAATACGGGTTCTCGACTAAGCCGCCTAGAAACTTGAGGGAAACCGCAGGAAGACCGATTCCAGGTAAACTGACTTAAGACATTATATATTTGCTTTATTTAAGTAGCGAATTAACTTGAGAATCTGGCGGGTTAACTCCTTATCGCTGTTTGGACCGCACTTGCTAGTTAAGTCATTACTTTTTTACTAACTAAGCTCACTTCTTAACTGATGCATATTTAAATCAGCCTTTACAGTTAGTATTAATTCAAGAAAATCAGTAATAGTTTAGTGGTAGAACGGCACGCGTTCGAAACAAGATGTAGGTTCAGGTAGAAGACACAGCTTGCACCTCTAGATATTATAGAATTCATACGCGTATCTCATTTCCTCGTGAGGAAGGCCGCAAGTCTTTTGAAAAGATGTGTAGAGTTCCTCTCACATTGAGGAGCTCAGTATAATGACAATAAAGAGAGTCGCACTATTACACATTAAAACCAAAATACCATCGACGATATCTAGGTGTAGTTACCTCCCTTCAAGAAATATGAGCTTGATGGTAGGCTATAAAAATAAAATAAAATTGAATTGTCTGTTTGTAATATGAAGCTGCATTTGCTTCTATTTATAACAAAAATATTTTTTTGTAATTTTTGTCTGTGTCTGTAATCTCCGAAATGGCTCGACCGATTTTGACGGGACTCTCGCTGGCAGAAAGCGATGATATAAGGAGTAACAACAATAAAAAACGCTCATTTTTATAGAAATCGCCTCTTCGGCGTAGGCCCTAGTAGCCAAGGAGTAACTTAGGCTACTTTTATTTAACCATGCGGGCGGAGCCGCTTCAGCTTGTATATAAAAATATTGCAGGGATGACAAACTACATACTAATTCATCTTACGCAAGACACGCTCAAACTTCGAAGTGTAGAAATTCAAGTTATGGACGCTGAAAAACGTCCATTGGACGTAGAAGAGAACAACGGCACAGGACTCTATACATCTAAATTCTTCTTCGAACCTAACAAGAGCTTTCGCATTTGGGTATGTTCTAACGAAATGATTCTATTTACAATCTAGGTAATGTCCAAAATTGCTAGCATGCTTTTCAAACTATAATCAATGTTAGGTATATTATTTATAAAAAAATACCGCAAACAAGCGTACGACATGCCCAATGTTAAGCAGTTACCGTACCGTATAGATGCTTTCATTAGAAATGGCATTGCCCGCACGTTGCCAATCTGAAGGGGAGTGGGACAGAGGGAAGGGATGTGGTTGTGCTTCCGGTTCTCTCACTCATCGTACGAAATGCAGCTATAATAGTAACTTTACGCCTTTATTCTGTGAGAGGGTGGTAGTCCGGCCGAGTTATATTGTAATCTATTTTAAAATAGTAAATCTACCTATCAAGCCAAATTGATTTTTTTCATTGATATTATTATATTAATATTATATTTGACGACCGCTTGGCACAGTAGTTCGAGCGTAGGCCGCTCGGCTCACTGCATCGGGTGGTTGCGGGTTCGATTCCCGTCAGAGTAAATTTCGGAAATGGCCTTTTCGTAATTGTCCCTGGTCTGGGTGTCACTAGGATCGCCCCCAGTCCATTGTACGGTACCCATAGTACAAGCGTTGCTTAGTTTGGGACCATACGGTTGGGGTGTTCGTCTGGCGATATAAAAAAAAATATATATCTAATGTAATTTGGCATTATCAATTCCACTTGTTTCTCACTTTTTTTTTCTTAAATTCAGTTTATTTTATTCTGTTTTCAGATTAAATGCTATGATACATTGAATCACAACGAATTAACTGGTCCCACAAGATATTTGTCGCCCCAAAAAGCTGGTAAATGCATTATGCAATACTTTATCTTTTGGCTAGCTGTCCCTTGTTGCGTACGCGCAGAGTACAATCCTATCTGAAAATCGATAGGCTAAGAGCACACACGCAAAGTTTCAAGGCTATAAGGTCTCATAGGTCCGCATTAATAAATCGATCTCAAGTCTGAGAGCGATCCTGGAAGTGTCATTCTTATGTCATACCAGTACAAAATAGAACGTCAAAAGCGTACTCAACATCGTTCTCTGACTTGAGATAGATTTATTAATAAGGCCCATAGATACTGAAATATCGTGTTATATTAATAAGACTTTTAAAACATTCGATTGCTCGTTACTCGCAACTAAACTTTGACAGCAATAGGACGCAGCTACGACGCTGGATAGTTGTAAGTACATTAGTAGAATACGATAATGGTCAAATGATGCAATGCAGTTGCGTTTCAATTGCAATCAAGTCATATTTTAATTTGTATAATTGGCCCCTGTGGATTACAATATTTCGTTTCGTACAAATACTAATCTTACGTTTTAGTATCGGATTCAAGATGGATACAGCCAACATCAGAAATAATTGAGCTTTCATCAATAACGGTCAAGTACGGTTCTAGTCGGATAGTATCTTGTAAGGTCAACGGATACCCGAAAACTAATATATGGTGGGAAGACAACAAGGGCCAAACATTGCCTTCTGAAGTATGTATAATCTTATCTATATTTATCATAACTAGAATTCCCGTTATAATCGTCGAATTTTGACCATAATTCAATTAAATTTTACTTTTAAACGTCATTCAGGTTTTATTGTCAAAGACTATGGCGCTGTGCTTGGCGACATCCAGAGAAATACGCTAGCGAAGTTTCAAGCAAAAGCTTGTATTATAGAGCTAAAACATGGCTGAAACTTTAATAGAAAAGGTTTTTAAAAATATATGAAGAATTGAGTTTTATTTGTTTATGTTAGTATCACGGAAAAAACTACTTAATGAAACGATTCCCAGAGGGGTTTCATTAATTATGTAATACATTTTCAAACTTAAAATGTTGGGTAGTTTTATACCTATCATCGCTCAGTGATCATTGGAAGCTAGCTGCATTGAAAGCTAGTATTTTATCATTTCCAATCAATCACAGCCTGGCTAAGGTCATAAATTGTAGAAATTCAGTTCTAGCATATTATTTGTCTCGAAATATGTTTGTTACAGCACGTGTTGTTAGAAATACCATCAATGTATATCAGTTATGTCACAATGGCGAATGTCACGGAAAACTCAACTTTATATTGCAAATCACACAATTCCGAGGGAGAGCACTCGCAAAGTGTCGATGTGTTTGTTTATCGTCCATATTCTTTTGTAATTATGCAGACACCGAGCGGTAAGTGAACAGTCTAGTAGACGGTCACAGACCAATAAGTCATAGACGCTGCATAGCTAGGTACCTGCTAGCCTAACATTATGCAATGCCACTGCAAATGTATGACCGCACTCGACATTTTGATTGGTCTATTCACGGTTCGACCTTGAACGAACTAATCAAAATTCGCCGTTTTCTCCGATAATAAGCCAACTTATGAAGATTGCGTTCTCATATAATAGTGAATGTAAGCAGTGCCTTGTCTAATTGTTCTGTGTAGCCGGTAAACGAACCAAATTTGGGAGCTGCCAAATAAAATAAAATAAAATCTATAACGACATTTGAAGAAGCATGAGACTGCTGCTATTAATAAACTGATGTCAAATCTGAGAGCAATCTTAAGTACAATTTTGAGATCACATTTTGTACTGGAATGACATACGAATGACATTTCCAAGATCGCTCTCAAACATGAGATCGATCAACTTTAAAACGTTATAAATTCGAACGTTACGGTGACCCCATGCTTTGAAGCGGGCGGGCCTACTCTGATTCCAGTAGCAACACCGCTGGGTGTGAACGAGGAACCTAAGAATAAAAACGATTATTATTATTTCAGACAAAACAATAGAATACGGCACTGAAGGAACACTAGTCTGTAAAGTAGATGCATATCCACAAGCTGAAATTAAATGGTATTATAACGACGACCTTCTAACACAAGCCAACAACCGTCAAGTGATAGTCGAAGATGATTCTCTGCGTATCACGAACATGTCACTAAACAACGTCGGTGATTACAAATGTCAAATAACAAACGAGATCAATGATGTAACGTATAAAGCTCACGTTAGTATATCAGGAATTGGTGAGTTCAAAATACTTAACTCAATTTTTTACCTATAATCTTTACGCCCGATAGACACTAGTGTCTCCGTAAAAAATTACAGCCAGGGAACTAGAAATTTTCCATAATTATAAATAATAACGTGACATTATAGAACCGCAAAACCTCATAAATATAGAAGGAGAATTTATTTGTTTGTTATCTATGTATAATAATTCGCTAGTTCAATTTGAAAGTATACCTATACTTACTATAAAAAATTGCAGAAAAACCAAAAATTGAGACTGATGATTCGGAAACTGTATTGAAGCTTGGCGATCATGCGTATCTTGAATGCAGGTAAGTGTCTGATGCTACAAATAACTCTTATCATAGTTTGAGAATAATTTTGATGGTATCAAATCATCAAGTTTTGATAAATAAATAAATGTAAAAAGTTTTCCAATATAAGGAAAATTGGTGGCATCCCAAAAAGCATAAGACAATCTTTCTAAAACTAATTTGCAGAGTGACTAAAGGAAAACCAACTCCTACCATAACATGGCAATATAAAGCCATAAATGATTTCGACTTTGGTGATACACCTGGCGGAGTGGAAACAGACGATGGAAAACTTGAAATAACTTCAGTTAAAAACACCCATAAAGGCGTGTACAAATGCGAAGCTACCAACGTAGAAGGAACAGATTCTGCAGAAATTGAGGTTACACTACAATGTAAGCGATATAATAAAATAATAATAACTATCGCCAGACTGAAACACCAACTGTATGGTCTCAAACTAAGCAACGCTTGTACTATGGGTACCGTGCAATGGACTGGGGGCGATCCCAGTGACACCCAGACCGGGACAAATTATGAAAGGCCCCGCAACCACCATGTGCAGTGCGCCAAGCGGCCTACGCTCAAACTACTGCGCCAAGCGGTCGTCAGTAATCATATATAGTTAAATTTCTATTATTTGTTGTGAACTGATGCTTTCATGTGATGCATGCGTCCACCAAACATCGTCTCGTAACCAGTGGAGACGCATTAACCAGAGTACAATCCACTAACATTTAACATGACCACTACTGTTCTGTCAACAATATTACGTCTCGAATAATATATTTAGAACTGGCCGTCTCATGGATGGAGATAAACCGGCGGCACATCTCAGAGAACGTGGTAATGTACACTGAGATAACGTACAAAGCTTTAGTAGTATTTTGGTATGTCGTTCACAGATCCTCCAATAATAGCGAATAAATCCGCTCAGAGCATTGTGGTGCGTGAAGGAGCGACAGTAGCGTTGGAGTGTAACGTGCGAGGGTCGCCCACGCCGCGCGTGCGTTGGGAGCTACGCCGCGGTGGTATGCGCCTGCCGCTCGACAATGCACACACGCACCGGTATCTGTAAGCACCAAATCAAGAGCGATAAAACCACACATATAGATTTACATAGATAACGCAAATGCATGTACTTCGCGTGAACGAAACCCCGACCAAGCGTCAAGGTTGGTCGCCTAACTTACAGTCCGCGCGACTACAGATATAAAAAGTATGAGGATGAGTGACTAGTCCCGCCACACACTCCCACCACTGTAACTCCTGTAAGCCAGGATCGACAATGGTGACCAATAATGACGTCGAGGTTTGACCCTCGACGAGTCCCGGGGAAAAGTTAAATTGTCTTGGAACCCGCACGAATTTAATCGAAAGAAATAATAGGAGGAGTTGGAAGAAAATATTTCCACTTCCCTCCGGTGCAAAGCGGGAGACAAAATATATGTAGCTGGTATGGGCTAATTGCCATAGAAACAAGACTGTTACAGCTGATTGAAGACCAGTTGTAAGGCACCACGGATCGTAATATGACTAATTGGACCTAAACTCGTGAGCTGATTATACTTGATTCCAATAATAGGTATGGCAAAAGCGCTTGAACGCACGGAAATTGTCCCTGGTTTCCACAAGGTCTGTGTAATAAACTACTCCAGATGTCAATTGCAGGCTATTTAGCATAGTAGTCCGTTCGTTGTGCCAGAGACTGCACTCCCACAGGATGTGATGTGCAGATTGTTCATGATTGTTTTGCGGCGTCGAGCATTGACAGAAAGGTGAAGGAACTAACGTGAAGTAGAATAATTTGCTCCTAAAGTTGCCATGCCCAGTCAGAAATTGAGCCACACAGTGGTCCACCTCCAACCACGCTCTCTCCAGACGTTCACGAACGCATGGAAAGAATTGGTGGAGGTGGCGGCCCTTAGTTGTTGTATCCCATCTGGATTGCCATTCGGTCAGAAGATCTTCGTAAACGACAGATATCGGACTAAATAATCTAGCGATTTTAGAGCTGTCTCGCGGTTTAAGGAACTCGGTGTTCATGCTCTCTCGAGTAGAGTAGTACATTGCCGCGCGTCTTTGGACCTCCAGGTCCACTGGGAGCACACCAGCGAGAACTGGCAGGGCCTCGGTACTAACCGTGCGATATGCTTTACATAGAAATATTAACGCCAAACGTTGGCTTTGTAGTAATTTACGCCGTGCCGCCCCTATTGTGGCCCTGTCGGCCCACACCGGTGCGCCGTAGCACATGCAGCCTAAGTACGTAGCCCCGTATATAATCTTTAGCGTATTAAAGGAAAGTCCCCAAGTTGCCGTAGATATTCTCGTCAACGCATAAAAATTACGTTTCGCTTTTTCACCAACAGTTTTAATATGCTCTATAAATGGGAAATTCCTTTCTAATACTAATCCGAGGTAGCAAACCGATTGTTTTCTCTTTATTGTTGCGTTGTTAAACTTAATACGTGGCGGCGCTTTTAAATTCCCTTTTAGGAGGAGTTGGTAGGTTTTTTGGGGGGCGAACGTGAGACGATTTCGCTCGCCCCACTCAGAAATTAAGCGCAGACATGACTCCGCAAGGTTCTCGAGTCCGGCCCTAGTATTTGATTCTATCAACAGGAGTCCGTCATCCGCATATCCAGTTAGTGAACAACCACACGGGAGTGGTAGCTCGAGGAAGTCATCGAAGCCTAAATTCCACAAATATGGACTAAGTACCGATCCCTGGGGACAACCTAATGTCAGCGCCTTTGACACAGCATAATGTCCAAGTTTGAGTGTTGTTGTTCCTTGTACAAAATATGTGTAAATAAGTGAGTAGATGTTCCTGATGAGGATGAGTGAGATAATCACTCGAGAGAATCGTAGCGGGCGGAGGGGCATCGGCGGCATCGGTGTCTTAGAATCTTTGGATTTCCCGTCACTAATGACGTCACAGTAGGTGTTAAATGTTCGGCACGCTTGGTTTCAATACAAATCGTGATACTTGCGTTATCTATGTAAATCTATGTCTGTGGATAATACGCTTTCTCAATGTTGTTCGGGTGCATTCATGGAACAATAAAACTATATATTATAGGACCCGTATTAAAAATCGATCTTAGGTTCTGAAAGCGATCTTGAAAATGTCATCCTTATGTTATACCAGTACAAAATTACTTTTTAAAAGCGTACTCAAGACTGTTCGCAGACTTGAGATTGATTTATTTATACGTGCCTTAGTATTCTATTCCCGAGATAGTCAGGCTAGGTAATAAATAACCTTATTTTTATTGAAGAGTCAATGAATGCCAACTCTGATCGTGACGTAGTCTTGGGCCATCGATGGAAGAAAATATCTGTGGTAGGATTGTTATTATATCATGGGTGAGATAGGTGGCTTGTAGAACGCCTGTCCTGTACCGACAATTTAATGAATCTATGCATTTAGTTGACATTTACTTGGCAAACGCCAACCCACGCATAGTTCAGTAATCTGAAACCAACCTATGACTGTTTACAGTAGGATTGGTTTTAGTCTGCAAAAATATTTCCAATTCATAAATCAATCACAACTCTTCAGTTTTCATTCACTCAGCGGTTGGACTAATGCACTTCTTTGTATGACATCGTGGGGATTGAAGAAGTATGATCACCGCCTATCGTGTCTGAAAATAAATATTTTAGAAAAAAATTCTCTGCTTTTTTCTCTGTAAAAGCAGTGATAGCCGATTGGTTAAAGCACGCGTCTTGCGGGCACCAGGTCTTGGGTTCAAACCCCGGCTCGCACCTCTGGATTTTCCGAAATCTATGTGCGAATCATAATTTCTATTTAGCTTTGTCCACAACTCCATCGAGGTCTTTGTTTCTTTGATATGAACGATATTCGGAATGAATAGTTAAAATTAGCTTTGCCTTCGTTTTTGCGTCTTCTGCAGACTTGGTTTCAATACCGGGCACTGGCTTGATATAATGCATCATGCCTTCTAGGACTAACAAGTTCTCTGCCGCAAAACTCCACTCATCATAATTTTCCCTGCCTTTCAGCTTGGGAACACTTTGTAAATAGTTCACAGCCATTATCTACACGAAAGTTCAGCACTTTTCTTAATCTGTAACACGATATTACTTAAGAAAATTATGGATATTCGCCCATAACCTCTTAAAACGCACACTCTCGGTTAACGACTGACTTCATTGAATGACATAAGCAAAGTACAAGAGAAAAATACATAGGTGGCGCTACTAGTAGTACATGTTGTTACTAAAATATAACAATTATCACTTGCTTACGGTGAAGGAAAACATCGTGAGGCAACCTGCATGTCTTAGAAGATCTAACCAATTTTCGAAAGACATGTGAAATCCGCCAACCCGCACTGGGCCAGCGTGGTGGATTATGGCCTGAATCCCCCTCATGTTGAGGGGAGGCCCGTGCCCAGGAGTGGGACGTCAAAAGGGCTAAATTATTATATATTATTCTCTGTTATAGGTTTAATGCGTTATGGAATAACTCCGGAGACTACCATTGTATCGCAGAAAATGAGCTCGGTATGGACGAAAAAACTTTTACAGTGAAAGTGTTAGGTGAGGATATCTTTAGATTATTTCCTTCAGGGTTCTAGTTCCACCGGTTCAAGCTGTGCGTTATTCGTCAGCCATTGAGTATTTAGATTCTTTATACCCTTAAATTTATTTTTCTCTCTGTGTCAGCTAATTCACGTGATTGTGTTCTAAAACACGTCATCGACTATTACTTAATGAACATTTTTTTTAGATTTCTATCAATGACAACACTAATCTTATGTATATGATCAACCCAATGTTATATTGATATAAGGTGTCATCGCTAATAAATAAAACAATGTTTATTTTTCAGTTCCCGTGTACATTGAACCACCAAAATCGCAAACAATGGTGCTGAGGACCGGCGCCAGCGTTGTATTGAACTGCAATGTTCTATACGGTGACCCGGTACCCTCCATCAAATGGACGTTCATAGCCACTGATTTTACTACCACCGTAATCTCAAGGTAGGAACTTAATTACTTTTTTGAACGAAGTTTCATAAACGCGGTTTGCGGTAGGTGTTAACTGACAGAAATCGTTACGTAAAGATTTTTTTTTATGCCTCCTCTAGACATCTGTTAGTAATTTTGTAATCTACTTTGTGACGTCCAATGAGAAAAAGTAACCTCAAAAATCAACTAGATGGCGTAAGTAAGTTATTCAGATGACTAGATAGTGCGACATCTATTGAACATTACGTGAACTTATATGGAAATAATAAATAATGGACCGGCTTAGTCCGCGGTTTATGTGAGGCAGCGAACAGACGCGGCGCAATCTCTTTGTAGAGGAGAAGCACGTAGGGCGCGTAGGGTAGTTTCGACCTTATGGACACAGATACAAGGAAGTTAATTATTTTTCATTTCCAGTGGCTCCAGTACAGTCCACCTCTACAACATCACGCGGGCCAATGAGGGGTCTTATTTGTGCGTAGCAAAAAACAACGTCAACACTGACAAAATTAAAATTGATGTGAAAGTGGAATAGAATGTGGAAATGAAAAAAGTTAACTTTAGTTTTTGTATGCAAATCATTGGATTTTATTTTACTATGCTTTAAAATAATAAACTAAAACTCCGGAATATGAGGAGTATCCACATTATTCTTTTGCTCTATGAAATCGTTACAAGTATATAAATCAAACCATAAAGCTTCGGCCTTTGGTCATTAATGAAGCATCATCTTTTGACTCTTGTTTTGTCAGTTGCGTTACTGTATATACAGAATACAATTGACAAATCATAAATGATAAACTGTCGCTATGAATTAGATAAGAAAAATACTCGTATACATGATTTACTCAAGTAATCACATTTCACATACGAAGTCCAGCAGAAGCGGCGCCATGGTCGTGTGTCGGAAATATAATTTACACTGTGTACAATTTAGTTGCGTTTCCGCTTGACTTCCTGTGTGTAATACTGTGACTTAAGGTGAAGGCGCCTGTCTAGCCCGCGAAATTCAAAATTTTCGAGTATTTTTATAGTTTATCCAAAATCTGAAAACATTTTGTGATTTGCGAAAAACACAGTATGCAGTGCGTTTATTAATACATTTATTTTACTCTAAATATTATCACGGTGGATATGATACTAGTAAATCACTAAATATACAAAAATTGCCAGATTATCTGGATACCTGTCGTTCTTGAAATGTTTTAGAGTAAGTTGGATATATTAATAAATGCACTGCACACGGTCTTTTTCGCGAATTACAAAATTTGTCTTTTATTATTGTCAGATTTTGAACAATTTCTAAAAGAACTCAAAAAATTTGAACTTCGCGGGCTAGCTGGGCGCTTTAGCCTTAAGGTGAAGGCGCCTGTCTAGCCCGCGAAATTCAAAATTTTCGAGTATTTTTATAGATTATCCAAAATCTGAAAACATTTAAGACAACATTTTGTGATTTGCGAAAAACACAGTATGCAGTGCGTTTATTAATACATTTATTTTACTCTAAATATTATCACGGTGGATATGATACTAGTAAATCACTAAATATACAAAAATTGCCAGATTATCTGGATAGCTGTCGTTCTTGAAATGTTTTAGAGTAAGTTGGATATATTAATAAATGCATTGCACACGGTCTTTTTCGCGAATTACAAAATTTTTCTTTTATTATTGTCAGATTTTGAAAAAAATTCTAGAAGACTCAAAAAATTTGAACTTCGCGGGCTAGATGGGCGCTTTAGCCTTAACACTTTATCATACCTATTTTTTTCGGTCACCAATATTAAGTGTACGAACATTTGATTAATGTAGATATTAAAGTCTGATATTTGTAAGTGAATATTACACTGTATTGTAGTTTGGGGTTTGGGCGTTATAATACCTTTAATAAGGTAATGTGTAGATACAAATAAATCCAATAACATTCGAAACATATTTAGTTTATTGTAGGTACTTACGATAAATGCAATTATTATAACCGGCTTATAATCATTCAAAATATATAAAATATATGTACTTATGTGTATTTAAATTAACATTATACATCAAATACTGTTACATTCTCTGACATCCGCCCAAGTATCAGAATGCGAAGAAATTATATGATTAGCGATTCGTTTGACAGGTCACCCGCTTCTGAAACAAAAATTAATGTTCGTTAATAATAACCTAGAACGATTTAGCCAAATCACCCTAGAGAATAAGCTGTCAAGTACAAGAAACAAAAATAAATATCTCCAAAAATTCCAACTCATGAAGGTTAATTCTAACAAGAGGGCAACAAGCCGAATGATAGGTTTCTAGTGACTGTGTCCCTATCCACTAGGGTGTCCACAGGGAACGGTATGGACAGGGACGGTATGGGTATTTAGGCATAGCCATTAGGATAGAGTCACACAGTCCCACCAGGGACTAAAGAGTCTATGGGTATGTGGATGGTGGTGCGGTGATGTGTAGAAGTAAGATAGTCCAAGTAGGTAGAAAGTAGACAGTTTATTTACACAGCACAGAATCACAGCACACAACAATATGAAAAGTCCATAGAAGCGAAGGAGTATAACGAAGTGATTAGCTCACATAAGAAAATAGTTTTAGTAGTATAATTCACGACAACAATAACGTATATCTGTCTCGTAGAACTAAGCGTAGGGTAGGCAGACGACACAAGTTTTGCGTGCGCGGTATATCGGTCAACTCTCGGCGCGGCTACCGCCGCGCTGCCTCGTATGCGTACGCGCATTGTGGGTACAATCATATTAGTTGTGCGTGTTTCCACTGCACAACATGGTGACGTAAATATTAAATATTTCATAGTTTTAATAATTTTATTTTTTATTGTAAATATGTTGTAAATAGTTATAGTTGTTAGTAGTGTAAGTAATTTAGTTATTATAATGTAAATAAATAAAAATAAGTTGAATGTAATTTTAATATGCTGTAATTTTCTATATTATTATAAATTGTGTGAATGAGTAGGCCACATCACTCCCCTCCAGAGACCGTCACTACGGGCGATAAAAATCAGGAAAGTGAACTACGCGGCCTGAACGCGTTTTTCTGACGTCCTTCTGGGCCTCGGAATTAGGACTGGAACCTGGAGTATTGTTGAAAGAGGGAGTAGGAATGGGATTAGGAAATGGTGAAGAAGTGGGGTTGGCAGATGGGTCGGACAGTATATAGGCCGGTTTGAGGCGGTCTATGGATACAGTGACACTTTTCCCTTTGACCAAGATTTTAAATGATTTGTCACTACGCTCAAGCACTTCGTAGGGGCCAGAGTAAGGTGGTTGAAGGGCACCACGTAATGCATCGTCCCTTATGAAAACGTGACTAGACGAGGTCAACTCCTTATAAATAAAGATTTTGTCTTTATTGTGACGTGCAGCTGGTGAAGGTTGGAGCTTGGAGGTTAATTGGCGAAGGCGAGTGGTGAATTCTGACATATCGGTGGATTGGGGAGTCGCAGCCTGGAAAAATTCGCCAGGTAAACGCAACGGCTCTCCGTAAACCAATTCAGCCGAAGAAGATTGAAGGTCTTCTTTGAAAGAACTCCTAATACCTAACAGCACTAAAGGTATTGTGTCCACCCAGTTAGTATCAGCGTGGCACATTATTGCTGCTTTTAACTGCCTGTGGAATCGTTCCACTAGCCCGTTACAAGCTGGGTGATACGCGGTTGTTCTACGATGCTTGAATCCTATCACTTTTCCTAGGTATTGGAAAAGTGAAGATTCAAACTGTCGACCGCGATCGGTGACAATATCCGTTGGACATCCAAATCTGGATATCCACGATATTAATGCCTTCCCAACTGTTTCGGCTGTCATATCGACCATAGGAGTCACTTCCGGCCAGCGAGTGAAACGATCCACAGCAGTAAAACAGTATCGGTAGCCCTGAGAGATAGGAAGTGGGCCTATAATATCCACATGGATGAAGTGGAAGCGGGCGCGAGGTAGATCGAATGTGCCTAACGGTGACGACACATGACGATGTACCTTGGCGCGTTGGCATGCCAAACATTGACGAGACCACCCTCGACAGTCCTTGCGCACTCCAGGCCAAACGAATCGCATTGCAATTAGCTTGGCGGTGGCGTTGGCACCTGGGTGGCTGAGACTATGTAGGCTGTCGAAGAGTTGTTTCCTCAATGGTTTGGTGACAAAGGGTCTTGGAGAGGAGGTGCTGACGTCACAATAAAGCTCTGTTTGTGAGTTAGGGATTATTAACTTCTCGAGACGGAGTGAAGATTCTTCTCTCAGAAGTTGTGCCAACTCTTGATCAGTCGCTTGGGATGAAGCCAGCACGTCTAAGTCGATTGGCATCTGCAATTCCTCGACACGCGACAATGGGTCAGCTACAACATTATCTTTGCCCGAAATGTGTCTAATGTCGGTGGTGAATTGGGAGATGTAATCGAGGTGACGAAACTGTCGAGGCGAACAGGTAGCTTTCCTCTCGCTGAAAGCATAACTGAGCGGCTTATGGTCGGTAAAAATGACGAAGTGTCTTGCTTCCAGCATATGGCGAAAGTATTTTATGCTTTCATATATGGCTAACAGTTCGCGGTCGTATGGTGAATACTTTTGTTGAGAGGGGCTCAACTTCCGCGAGAAGAATGCCAGGGGCTCCCATATATCGTCTCTTAATTGCTGTAAGACTGCACCCATAGCCAGATCGGACGCGTCTGTCACTAGAGAGAGATCGGCTCGGCAATCTGGGTGTGATAGCAGTGCAGCATTAGCGAGGCTTTCTTTGCACTTGTTGAAGGCTAGAAGTGTGTCACCGGATAAGTTTACAGGGTGAGAAGACTTGACACTACCAGTTAACAAGGCATTTAAAGGGGCCTGAATTGTAGCAGAATGGGGTAGGAACCGTCTGTAAAAATTAATCATCCCTAAAAATCTACGAAGCTGCTTGACCGTAGTGGGGACAGGGAAGTCGCTTATGGCCTTGACCTTGGCTTCCAAAGGTTTGGTACCGGATGCTGATATTCTGTAACCCAAAAAAGTTACTTCAGATGCTCCGAAGACGCATTTCGAGGTGTTGATCAGGACACCATAGTCCTTCATGCGGCTGAAGAGCTGCTGAAGGTGGCTTTCATGCTCGGCCTCATCCCTGGAGAATACTAAGAAGTCATCTAGGTAAGAGTAACAGAACTCGAGGCCTCGCGTCATCTCGTCAACAAACCTTTGGAACGTTTGGCCTGCGTTCCTCAAACCAAAGGTCATGAAGGGGAACTCGTACAGGCCAAAGGGCGTAGTAATCGCTGTTTTCGGTATATCCGCCTCAAAAACTGGGATCTGGTTATAGGCCTTCATTAAATCTATGGTGGAGAAGACTGTACAACCGGAAATAGAGTGGGCGAAGTCGTGGATATGCTTAATTGGATAACGGTCTGGAATAGTCCGTGCGTTAAGCATGCGATAATCGCCGCAGGGGCGCCAGCCGTTATCCTTCTTAGGCGCTAGGTGTAAAGGAGAAGCCCAGGGGCTTTCAGAAGGACGCGCTGTGCCACTGCTAAGCATGAGGTCAAATTCCTGTTTAGCGATTTTGAGTTTGTCGGGGGCAAGTCTGCGAGGAGTGCATGAGATAGGAGGTCCTGGTGTGGTTCTTATGTGGTGTACTGTGTTGTGCTTTGGAACCACGTGTGTGCCTGAGGGGCGTGTTATGTCAGGATGCTTATTTAAGATGGCATGGAAACGTGTGTCGCCTGTTGAGACCTTGACAGAAAAGATATTGGCTGAAGCCAGAGAAGCATTAGCTGAAAGCGTTGTGGTGTTGTCTATTAGGCGTTGATTTCTGCAATCTACTATTAAATTATAAAAGCTAAGGAAATCAACGCCTATAATTGGCTTTGTTACATTTGCCACAGTAAAACGCCAAACAAAATTACGCCTAAGGCCTAGATTTAAGTTAAGTTCTATGGTGCCGAAGGTATCTATGATGCTTCCATTGGCAGCGCTAAGCTGAAAATCTGTCTTTGCTCGGCGGTCCCGAAGTGCAGAACGAGGGTAAACGCACAGGTCACTGCCGGTGTCCACCAGGAACTGCGTGTTGGAACTGCGGTCAGTGACAAAAAGGCGACCAGTAGTGGCTAGGCAATCGGTCGTCGCCATCAGCGAGTGCCCGCGGAGTTTCCCGCCTTCGTGAAGTCGCAGGGCTTGATGCACTTGCTTGCGTTGGTGCCAAACTTATTATGGTACCAGCATACTGGGTATTTTTGGTAGCTGGAGTTCGAGCGACTTCTCGGTCGCGATGAAGAGCAGTAGCGTTCTCGTTGTCTCGAGCGACCGGTGCCACATGTTGAACAGCACGATGCACGGGTATGTTCCTCCAGCTTAAGAGTAAGCTGTTGCACCATCCTCTTCAGTTCCGCGATCTCCTGTGATGGATGGGAACTAGGGGCGATTTGGGATGATGTAGCAGCTACAGCACGCGGTGTTGTTAGCTCCTGGATACGGTCAGCCAAGTCAGCCAGCTGCTCCAGTGAGTGTGTTGGCTGGGATGCCAGCACAGTCTGGATGTCGTGAGGCAAGCGGTTGCTCCATATCGTCCTTAAAAAATCCTCTGGAACGGATGGTCCTGCCAGGTCTTGGAGATGCCTAAGGAATTGTGAAGGTTTCCTATCTCCAAGTTCCTCGTGTGTGAGTAACCGCTTGACCTTCTCCTCGTGCGAGGCAGAGAGGCGTTTGATCAGCACAGATTTAATTTTATCGTACCTGTTTTTGGCCGGAGGATTGGCTATTATATCCTTCACGGTTTTCGAGTACTGAATCCCCAAGTTGCTGAGCACCTGCCTGTACTTGACTGAGTCTTCGGTGACGTCATGATACTCGAATTGACTCTCCAGCAATGTAAACCAAAGTTCCGGGTCTTCGGGTGAAAATTCCGGAACTTTAATTTTAATTCGCCGAGAAATATTTTCTCGTGCAGTGGAAACGCGCACTGCTTTTTTTGTCCGGGTGGTAACACGGCTGCCGCCGCTCCGCGAGCCTACGGTTGCGACTGAGTCATCACTACTGTTCTCGGTGTTCTCACTCATTTCTTCGTCCTGATCCTCGTGTCCTTGAAGGGGTCACCAGTTATGGGTATGTGGATGGTGGTGCGGTGATGTGTAGAAGTAAGATAGTCCAAGTAGGTAGAAAGTAGACAGTTTATTTACACAGCACAGAATCACAGCACACAACAATATGAAAAGTCCATAGAAGCGAAGGAGTATAACGAAGTGATTAGCTCACATAAGAAAATAGTTTTAGTAGTATAATTCACGACAACAATAACGTATATCTGTCTCGTAGAACTAAGCGTAGGGTAGGCAGACGACACAAGTTTTGCGTGCGCGGTATATCGGTCAACTCTCGGCGCGGCTACCGCCGCGCTGCCTCGTATGCGTACGCGCATTGTGGGTACAATCATATTAGTTGTGCGTGTTTCCACTGCACAACATGGTGACGTAAATATTAAATATTTCATAGTTTTAATAATTTTATTTTTTATTGTAAATATGTTGTAAATAGTTATAGTTGTTAGTAGTGTAAGTAATTTAGTTATTATAATGTAAATAAATAAAAATAAGTTGAATGTAATTTTAATATGCTGTAATTTTCTATATTATTATAAATTGTGTGAATGAGTAGGCCACAAGTCTTTCTAAAGAAGTGTTAAAGTTGAATGGACCTTAACTCAGATTAGTAAATTACAATATCATATTAAGCAAAACATCAATTCCATCATCCAGTCACATAAAGAAATCCATGTTCGAATCATTATTCATAATTCGTCATCCCTTCATTCCAAATTTAAATATTCCCAAGAGCCAGCGACAGCCTGACGTTCGTTATTTTATAACAGCTCATAATTTCTCAGAGCATGCCCCCAACACAGGTAAGAACGATCAGCGAATATGCAGTTGGGATTGTGGTTACTTGGGTAGTTAACAAGTAGTAAAGGTGTATAAAATAGTACCTTAAATTCGTTAAAGCATAAATCTTAATTTTTTTATATTTCCTTCGGAATAACATTAGAAATTCACATCATCCATTGCCGGACACTTAGTACGGTTTCAACCCACTGCCAGACACCCCTAAACATCAATAAATTATGATCATACTTTTCTTTTCTGTGTTGGGGACATGCTCTGAGAAATTGACAGCCTTTATAAAATATGGAACGTCTGGCTATCGCTGGCTCTTGCTCTATATGTTTTTTAACCGCTGAAATTTTGATCAACTCGCACTCGACTCGCAATACTGACGTATCTGAATACGTCAGTTTTGGCAGCTTTCCTATACAAAATCTGTGAAAACTGACGTTTTCGGATACGTCAGTTTTGTCATCCACGTGAGTCGAGTCGAGCGACAGTCGTTAAGAGTGTTCGACTACCTAACGATGAAAGCCATATTTAAAAAAAAAGAAGGAGAAGAGTGTTGGGCTCCTGGTCATGTTCATAGCCTCCTAGCCCTCTGTACGCTGATGCTAGAGCTATAGCAGAAATCTATACAAACTCAGCCCTCAATGTTGCTGAGAAAAAGGCGAGAACTAACCTCCCACCATCTCGCCGGGGATGCGGAAGGCCTCGAGGAAGTCTGCCAGCGTGCAGCAGTACGTGTACTGGTCGCTGGTGTTGAACCACGGGGCCACGTCTGCGCAGTTGCCCCCGCATTTGATGTCATCAGCCGTCGGCGACCCGTCGTTCACGTAAACTATGACTACAGACTCTGCTTCGCTCTCTCGCACCAGCTGTTTTAAGATAACATCACTTGTTTTAGTTCATGTGGTAGCATTTTTTTAATCTATTGCAAAATCTAAATATACCAATGTTCGGCTATGATCATCTATAAATTAATACGTGAAGCAAAAACTTTGTACCACTTTTTACGAAAATTGCGCGGACGGAGGAGTATGAAATTTGGCACATTTATAGTTTATACAGCTTGGCGCTACCAAGGCGACTTTAAATTAACACACGTATTAGGCTTCGCATTTTCAGATTTTCGAGATATTTAAATTTTATTAAACATTATTGTTTATTGACTTATTCAACATTTTCTGAAATACCATTTTGGAGCAGCCTGTACGTAAATAACTCTAGCGCAGAGGTCATCTGCCGAGGTCACGGATAATAACATTTCTTCAATGAAATTAAAACGAAAAAGAAATACTATTAGAAATAATAATAATACTATTAGCTCGCCCCGCTCCGAGTAGTAGGTAAGAACATAAGAGTAACTGAATGAATCGGATTTCAAGGGTGATGCCAATTTGATCACTTTATTTATTATCTATTTTGTTCGAAAATTTTATTTTTTATATTTGTGGACACGTTTCGTTTTTTTTATTACTATTATGATTATTGACCACTAGCCCTACCTATGTGTTAAATTAAAGTCGCCATGGTAGCGCCAGCCTGTATAGAGAAGGAGTGCAGAATGCTAATATTTTTTTTTTAAATGCATAAAATATACCTACATTAAATCTATACAAATAAATACAATTGGAGTGTCTGTTTGTAATATCAAAATAACACCTTTTCACTAAATGCACATGAAAGTACATACGACACCTCTAGCAAAAACGCGATTAAAAAAATTTTTGTCTGTCTGTCCGTCTATCTGTCTGTCTGTCTGTCTGTCTGTCTGTCTGTCTGTCTGTCTGTCTGTCTGTCTGTGTGTTTGTTCGGGGTAATCTCCGAAACGGCTGGACCGATTTCGACGGGACTTTCACTGGCAGATAGCTGATCTTATAAGGAGTAACTTAGCTACTTTAATTTTAGAAAACAATTCGGGTTCCGCGTAAAAACATAAAAACACATGAGATCAAAGAGTATCTCCGAAAGGGCTGGACCGATTTTGACGGGACTTTCACTGGTGGATAGCTGTTGTTATAAGCAGTAACTTAGGCTACTTTTATTTTAGAAAAAGGGTCCTGTGGCGCGGGCTCAGAACGCGGGAGCGGGCTTTTTTGTTAAGTTAAATTCCACGCGGACGAAGTCGCGGGCTCAGCTAGTCAATAAATAAAACATTACACACACTACCATGCGTTTGACACACACACATATTATGTAACTTCTACATGGTAACTGAATGACTATCTGACTGACAAACGGTGACAGTTTTTTTCTTTATTTCGGAGGACCGGTCTTCCATACTGCATTCTGCGTGCCAGTATCAATCAAGGTTTTTGGATTTAACTAATTATGGTCGAATTTCGACCGCGGGCGACCACTAGTTGTCTGAAATCGTTAACCTCTATTTTATATATTTTTTTACAAAATATCGTAGTCTACCTACTAGTTTTTTTGTAGTTTCGCTAGCCTATATTTTGGGGGGCGCCGTCAACGCCACCTACTGGATCCAACTATAGCTAAGGACTATAAGAACAAAATCAAATCATTATAACTGGTCAAGCCTTTTAGGACGAGAATATTTACTAGCCCACTGAAATTTGTATTGAACATCCATGCACTGACCAGATCATATAACGAATCATAAGTTCAAAAACTAAGATTATTCCTTATTCTCACGAAAACAATCGTCCGAATCCATGCATGTCTTAGAAAATTCAAACACTTTTTGAAAGTCTAACCAACCCGCACTTGGTCTGCACGGCGGTCGATGACCTGAATCCCCCTCGCATTGAGAGGAGGTCCGTACCCCGGCTAGTTATGATTATTATTAATTATACAGTAACGGTCACTTTTTAAAGAACCTCCCTATCAATCCCACGCCTATTGCTATCTTTATTGATTGACCTATGTCATTACATATTCAAGATAATAATTATGATTATATTTGTATAGGTGTAAACAAAGATATATTATGGGTATTAAGAGATATACCAACCTTCCACAAATATCGCGGTATTGTGGCATTATTTTTCTCTTGTAATCCGTGAACACCAGACCACACGATGAAGTTGGGGTTCAATTTAAGCTCTGATCTCACCATGTTCTCCACAGCTTCCCAAGAATTCTAAAAAAAATACAAAAATTTTAAACTTTTACCGCTTGGCTCCTGACTGCCGGGTCTATTACGCGAAGCCTTTGTGAAAGCAAACTTTATTCACTTTCACAAGGCCCCATTTTCTGAAAAATACGCAAGAATCTCCAACGCACAGGCGCATGAAAAAACGCAAAACACGCAGGTTTGTACTATCTATTATACGCGCGTTATAAACGCGGCCGCATCGATTACAAGTATGAGACCAATCTTGGATAATATGTCATACCAGTACAAAATGATTTGTCAATCGCGTAATTTTAAGATCGCTCTCGGACTTGAGATCGATTTATTAATACTAGGACTAATTATCATACTCACTCTCTTTGGATCACATGGTCGCCAGTAATGGATCGTGTTCAATGGGTATATGAAAGTGCTGTTTTGGACGGCTCCGTAACTGAAGTCTTCGGCGCCCACCAGCTGCCCTTTAGCGTAACAGCACGTAGACGATGGCGAATCGCAAGTGTACGATTGAGCTGCTCCATCGCCGATACCAGGATATTGGAACCATTCATGAACAGAGCTCGGAACGTCATTAGTGCGAGACATGAGCACCCGAATGTACAGAGGGACAAACTTAGCGTGATCGAAGCAAACTTCGTACGCCTCCACAAAGCCGTCTAAGTTATATCCCACGCTGATTAATTCAGCGGTTTTTGACAAGCATTCTCTGCCAGTTCTCAGAATGGTCGGCAGAATTTCGTGGTTGCACTGCAAATCTTTTAGCCTGTATTTTTTGCCGTCGACTATAAAGGTGTCGGCCATGTCACAGGTGGCCTCGAGCTCGCTTAGCGCAGGGAAACTTTGGAACGAATTTGGTGATTTCTCGTGGTTATGGCAGGATAGCATCAGTTTATCGCCGGGCTTCACTATCATGTATTCACCGGACGTTTGGAAATCAGGCCATGTGAATTCTTCAGTTAACAGAAGCGGCATGGTTGGTGCGTCCTCTTTGTTCCGACTTATCAGACAGACTGAAATCGAAGGAGTAAAATGATTATGTTCTGATAATTATCGATTGTCTTTGAGATTTGTTAATACCAAATTAGCGTAGATAGGTAAAATATGTAAACCATTTGTGAGATTTTTAAAAAATTCCATTTGCGTCATTAGTCTGGTGTCGTCTGTCAGATTGTTGAAACCGGCGCACACGCATGCGGCCCACATAAGTTACTAATACATTACAATGTGTTCTGTTGTTGTGGACATCGGTTGGTCACTCCCTGGACTAGTTTTTTTTTTTTGTAAAAAATAATAATTCTGTAATTGATTCTTATCTCAGGTTTTGAGTTATTTCAGTAATACGTTGTCTACTATTTGATTGAACTGTATCAGAAGGCTGACGTAAGTTAATACTTTATCATCAAAACATATTTAATAAAAAAAATATAGCTAAAACTTTTAAAAACTTTTTAAAAACAAGCTTTTATAAAGTTTTTTAACCATTAACTTATTTTTTAGTTTTCATGTTCTCCTCAGCAAGCCCTTTCACTTGATACCTATACTGTGGTAGTGCAGAAAAAATAACTAGTCCGCCATCTTGGATGATCCGCTATATTGGAATTAGAATAACGTCACATAGCTAAGCATGCATTGTCGTCCAAAATTAGCGTGCTAATATTATAAATGCGAAAGTTTGTGAGTGTGGATGTATGTATGTAAATATGTTTGTTCTCCTTCACGCAAAAACTACTGAACGGATTTGGATGAAATTTGGAACACAGATAGATTGTAACCGGGATTAACATATAGGATACTTTTTAACCCAATAATCCAATACTACGCGGATGAAGTCGCGGGGCACAGCTAGTATAAAATAATATGATTTAAAATTCAGTTGCAAGATTCCACCCGGACAAACATACATAGCAAGTTAAATAAAAGCTTTTAAAATAATACGATTCCATCATGAATATCTTGCCTGTGGGTTTGACTTCAAAGTCTCTTTGCACCGATCCGTGAACGTTGGTTACGTTACAGCTATAGTGGCCCCATTTGGTGATACTCAGTTCAAAAGAGCTCGCACGGACCAAAGGTTCACCGTTGAAAGTCCACTCAACCTGAAAAATATGAGGTATTTATTGTAGTTTCCCTATATTCAGCCGTACGAGCACGATCTTCTAACGTAGACTTATTTGTCATCGCAAAAGCATGCTGACACTGTCATTCTTATTATTAAAAGATTTCACATGAGCGACATCGAACAATCATTGTTCCTAAATGCAGATTTCAGATGCCTGTATAAAAACAAACTTACATCCGCTTCCGGCTTCGAATGAACGTTGCATCTGATTACATCGTCTATATCGCCGCTCCAATCGATGATTGGGTCGTGGGAATTGTACTTGAACCTCGGCGGGTAGCCCACATCCACGACAAATGTTTCCGTGGCGGCGCCGTGGTTGTCGCTCACGTGACAAGTGTAGTTGCCGTCCTGTTGCATCGTAGCATTCTCCACGATCACGTAGGACACGTCAGTATAACGAATTTGTTGAGGCTCCTTCAAAATGAAATGTATTTTTTAACATTTTAAGTAATACTAGACAACGCTATTATGGATACTAATAATGGACAGGAGGCAATCCCAGAAGCACTCACATCAGGGGTGCTACTCTTAGCAAAGATAATCGATATATCGTTCTATTCTTATTGTCGAATTCTACTCTAAATTCCATCCTTTTTTGCCGTCGTCTGAACGAACGATAATTTTGTTAATTCAGTAATCGATGCGACGATGAAGGTCTAATTACGCAAATATTGTTTCCGAAATTTGCCTCGATGGATGTTGAACCTGCGACCAGTGCAATAAACCGAAAGGCCTACGCTCGAAATACTAGCTTAAGTTATAGTCAAATTAAATATACATCATAAGTTGAATACTGACTGAGTATGAAATGTTTTTCTAAAGTGTATTAGATATATTTTGTACGTACTATAAACCATTTGACAGTTGATGGATCAAAACGCGGGAGACTGCATTTTATATTTTTCGATTCACCTTCAAGTATGAACACCTCGTGAATAGTACCCTGATCCGCTAAAGTATCTGCAATAACACGAATAAAAATATTATGAATACCTATTTGAATTCGTCAATCCTGGTTTGTGTGTAGCGGGATGAGAGCCACTAGAAAAGGAAACCATCGTAAAGAAACATGAATGTTTTAGAAAATCGAACCAATTTTCTAAAGATATGTCGAATCCGCCAACCCGCACCAGGCTGTAGCGGAATGCCTGAACCCCCTCGCCACAAATATAGATTTTCATAGACGACGCAAGTTTCACGATTTGTATTAAAACCAAGCGTGCCTAATTTTTAAAGAATTTCTAACACCTACTGTGACGTCATAGCTGAAATTTAGTGACGGGAAATGCAAACCGATTCAAAGACACCGATGCCGCCGATGCCCCTCCGCCCGCTACGATTCTCTCGAGTGATTATCTCGCTCATACTCATATTTTTTATATCTGTGGTCCTGCTCACTCACAAGTTAGCGGTGACCAAACCTTGACGCTTGGTCGGGGTTCGGACACGCGAAGTACATGCATTTGCGTTATCTATGTAAATCTATATCTGTTCCCCTCGTATTGAGGGGAAGCCCATGAGCTTCCCCTCCAGACCATACCACAAAAGGACCAATTATTATTACTGCTTACAAAATTCATAATCTTACCATCAACGATTCCTAGGAAATTCTTAGAGTCAGCTCCAGCAACGTTGGTAGCTGTACACGTGTAGATACTGTCACCACGTTTTGGTTGTTTAACAATTAACGCCCCATCCTCTATGTCATATTTCGTGCCTAGAATATAAAAAAAAAACCTAAAAAACTTGATTTTAAATAAATAATTCAATGGCGCCAGATTTCCAATAGTTCCTGTGTTCCTGTACATGTGCATAATTTTTGTTGCTCATCCTTTTTAAGGTACTTTCAGTATTTCATTGAAGGTCACGAATTCTAATTGTTTTGGGTAGATAATTGTGACACACATAATCACGGAATCGCAAACACACGGATCTTCTCAGTCGAGGTCGCGTTCCGATCCGGTTGTAGATATAAGAAAAAAATGAAAAAATGACAATTTGTAAGTGCCCCCGTAGTCCTAAACAAAATAAATGTTTAAAATTTGAATTTGAATAACTTCTTACCTGGAGTGACGACTGAGCCATGCACCTTCCATTCAAAAGTCGGCTTCGGGGAACCGACTGCTTCGCAAGGGATCCTCAGTGCAATATCACCTATGAGGCCTTCGTATACTCTAAACTCGTCTGTAGTGATCCTTGGGGGTACTGCAGATATGGAATTTAAATGTATTATTTGGAACTATAAGTGTTTCTAAAGTTATTTAATTACAAGATGAAATTTAAGTGTGGCTGTGCCAAGACGAGTATTGGTGATCAGCGAAATTACGATAAATCGGAAACTGACCCTAATTAATAATGATTCACTTATCGAAGACTGGATTCAAAATAATAATTCTTAATATAATTTCGGTTGTCGGTGTTGTTATTAACCAATTTGAAATCGCCCAATATAAGCTATCTCACCTTGGACAGTAAGTGCAACGATATGTGCACTGGTGCCTAAGCTGTTCTTCGCAGTACACGCGTAGTATCCTGCGTCTGCGACTGTGACGTTGGAGATAAGCCACTCGTCACCATTATTGGTAATATCTGTGAATTTGCTGCCGCCTGCAGGCTTGAATTGCCAACTTATGTGCGGTTTTGGTACACCTTTGATGACACTAAAAATACAATTTTGTCATGTAACAAACCTGTTTCAATATCCACAAACAAAAGAAAACCTACTCCTTAAGGTGGTAAGTTTAATTTAAATATGAAAAATTGCGGAGTAGAAACCAAATTAATCCTCAAGGTATTACAAGCTTCTACTTATCGCGCTAGAATTAACGTTCAAAGCTATCACGGCACAGGCGCAGTAAAGCGCTCCCACATCTGCGTTTATGGCGATTATAGGCGAAGCTTCGTAGCGATAGACGTGGAAGAGGCAAGAGTGTACATACGGCTACATATGAAGCTATACATTTCCAGTATAAGCTGATCTCGCATTGTATAGGATTTTAGCCGTGCGTACAAGTGGATGCCTCTAATATACTGTTATAAGAAAAGGTTCAGCTAGTGTTAGTGATTTACCCCTAACGAAGGTGCATAAATTATTTTTAAAGGACTCGATTCTTCAGAAGTAATTAGTTTTGAATTTGCACATGCCAACGTAACAAACTAAATCCTACTAATATTATAAATGCGAAAGTTTGTGAGTGTGGATGTATGTACGTTTGTTACTCCTTCACGCAAAAACTACTGAACGGATTTGGATGAAATTTGGAACACAGATAGATTATAACCGGGATTAACATATAGGATAATCCAATACTACGCGGATGAAGTCGCGGGGCACAGCTAGTACTTTAATAAATGTTTATTTATCTACATTCGACGTTTACATGTTTGTGTGGGTGTGTATGTAGATTTTACTTACTTGCATTTTATGGATACCGGCGCTCCCAATGTTGCATTTTTATTATCATCTCCGTCTACCTTAGGAATCTCTGAAAGTCAATACAATATTAATATTTTGTAGTATTTTGGATTCGTGAAGAAACCTTTGCTTAGAAGCGCCGATATAATCTGTATTTAATTCCAAAATAAACTATCTGAATATACTACGCTTACCTAATCCGTCTATTTTAACTTGTGTTTTATATTCTACGTGTTCATCGGGATCTTCTATCAGTGTCGCCTTGCAAGCGTACTCGCCGTCCAGATCAACATCCATCACATTGATTTTCAGCTCTGCGCCATTAGATAATACCGTGTATTGATTTGATGTTTCTATTTCTTTCTTCTCACTTGTCAGATCTTTTTTATGATACCAGCGTATTTTCACTGGCAATTTTGATGAAATACCACATTTCAGGCTGACTTCAGTTCCGTATTTACTATTAGTTGGGTCTGAAAAGAAGGAGCGTTATTTTATTTTATCTGAAAGTCTATTTTTGATTGCACGGTGTATAATTCATTGTACTCACCCGACGGTGGGGATTGAACCACAAACGGTGAAGACACCGTCACTTGGATGCTGTTATTAGCTGATCCCTGTTCGTTGACAACAGTACAAGAGTATTTGTCTGAAACCTTCACATTTGCGCGGCTCATAGTGTGAGTATATTCAAAACCATCCTTTATTACCCCGCCCTAAAACCATATAAAATTATTTGTAGTTTAGACACTGATAGTTATTTTTTTATTCTGGATTAAAAATCATTCGCACATACCGCGGCCGGGAGCGTGTTTCCTGCGCTATCCGTCCACATAAAAGTGGGCTTCGGGTTAGCCGTCACGCGACACGTGAGAGTCAGCTGGCTCCCGTACGGCACAACCTTACTTGTACCCTCTACGATAGTCACCGCAGGGGCCTTGAGCACCACTAGTTCCGCGACTACTCCCTCGCGGTGTCCCGCCACGTTCTCGGCGACGCACTTGTAGTGGCCGCCGTCGGCTAGCGCCGCCTGCTTTATGCGCAGCTCGGAACCCGAGCCTGCGATGGACCGGTACTCCTTTGAACCGGCCGCCTTCATCTGCCAAGCTATTGTAGGCTTTGGCACACCACTTAGAATTCTAAAAAAAATATTTTATTCATATAGGCCAAGAATCTACCACTAGTACGGAATGCTGCTTCCACTGAGAAGATCTGACAATTTAGTGGTTAATCCTTTCAATAGAAAAAAGAGGTGGTGTACATTCTCAGAAACAGTAACGCAAGACAGGCAACACCATTGTCACTAGAAAGTCAATGCAACTATAAACACATCTCTATCATAATATAAAAATCTGAATATACAGTCTCAGAGAGAGTATACTTACTTGCATGTTATAATTGTTGTGTCGGTCTCATTGATTACCATCTTGAGTGGTAACGGATTGATCTCAGGAGGTACTAGAAACAGGAAGAAAAAAAATATGTAGACAGAGACTATCATTCCTTCCAAAACGCCTTTGCAGATCCAATTTTATCTACGCTGATCATGCCAGATTGTAAGTAGCATTATTTTATAGTCTTCAAACGTGTTCTCAGCATGTGCGTGGCGAGATCATCGCAGGAGCGCAGCGTGATCGCCTCAGGTTTATGTTTCGGGTGGATTGCGCTTTGGACGTATTGAGTTTTGGGTGGATTGTGCGTTGGACGCATTGAGTTTTAGGTAGATTGCGCTTTGGACGTATTGAGTTTTGGGTGGATTGTGCGTTGGACGCATTGAGTTTTGGGTGGATTGCGCTTTGGACGCATTGAGTTTTGGACGGATTACATTTTGGTCAGATTGCATTATGGACGTATTGAATTATGGAAAGATTGCCTTTTGGACGTATTGCCTGTTCGATAGATTGCGTTAAACAGACACTTTGCGAGCTAAATGATATGCGACAGAAGGATTTTAGTAGTCGTCTTGAAAATAGAAATTGAGTGCATACCAAGTCCCCCAATTTCAACGTTTGTGGTGAAAGATTCGGTCACATTTGGGTCGCTGATCAAGGCAGCTTCACACTTGTAGGTCCCGGTCAAATCCACGTCCATTGATTTGATTTTTAGTGTGCCGTCCGAAGAGACCTCGTACGCTTTGTCTAATTCACTCAGCCGTCTGCCTTCTTCAGTAGTATTTGAAGCGTAGGACCATTCAATTTTCATCGGGAGAGTGGACTTTATATCACATTTTAAGTCAACCGAGCTCCCGTATGCAATCTCCATAGTATCTGGAATTATATTATTTTATAATAATTACATGTTCCGATAATAACGCTAATTATTGCGGAATTGTTGTCATTGGATAAAAAAAAAATTATTTCTCATAAGATTCGTACCTGGCGGGTGGGACTGCACTGTGAACGCTGGCAACACATTCACATAAACACTCTCACTTCCAATGCCCTGACTGTTCTTAGCTCGACACGTGTACGTCCCGGATTTTTTCTTATTAGTAAATTCGTAAGTGTATTCAAACTCGTTCCTTGAACCAGACATCTGAAATAATTTATTTGTTGTACAACTTCATTAGGTATTGCCGTTTTACGTCAGATTGTTGTAAATTGCCCCCCTAATTGATAATCAATCTAGTTCCTATTTGGGACTTATATTACAATACAATTTTGGGTGAATCTTTATACAACTCAGCCAATCTTATGGTAGACTTCTAACATAAACGACTAAGCTATTTTGTAAAATTACATAGATAAGTAAGTACCTTAGCCCGCAGTAAGTTTCCTTCTGCATCAGACCATATAATTGTCGGTGGCGGGTTGGCTGTGACTTTGCATGTAAGGACCAGTTTACCTCCGTACTGGAGTGTGAAATTGGCGCCCTCCTTGATGGTCACCGCCGGCGCCTTGACCACCTCCAGCTCGGCGACCGCACGCTCATCAATGCCCTCCGCATTACTGGCAACACAGCTATAGGTTCCCGAGTCGAGCAACCCTGCTTTTGGAATGCGCAATTCAACGTCGGATCCCGGTATGGTCTTGTAGCCGCTAGATGCCGACCCTGTCGCCTTGAACAGCCACGAAATCTTCGGCTCCGGAACACCTTTTAGTACTCTAAAAGAAGGCAAGTTTTGTAAGTTAATGTCGTTGCCGTTATCTGCGTGTCGTTGTTAGATTAATAATTGGGTATACTTACTTGCATTTAATAATGGCTGGCGTATGCTCCAATACTTTGGTGCTCTTGATGTTTGGATCGATCTTAGGTGCCACTAAAATAAAAGATGACAAACGTTTCATTGCATATTTTAACAAATTAAAGTTCAATGCTAACGATGCATATTTTGGCACCATGACCGTGCCTATTTAAATTTAGTAAGCCGTCAACAAAGATCTCGAATACGTAGACAATAAACAGTTGTTAATTATGTTGTAAGCTATGTTGCTACTACCATTACACAATTTATAACTTACCAAGTCCATGTATTTCAATTTTCATGTCAATCTCCTTTTGTTCGTCAGGATTATCTCGTACATATGCCTTGCATGTGTATTTGCCATCTAGGTCCACATCCATATACGAGAACTTCAACTGTTTGCCGTCCGATGATATCGAATACTTCTTGGATGATATTACAGGTTCCTTCTTTCCCGTGGACTTGTTCTCGTGGTACCATTTAATTTCCAAGGGCAGTGGTGATGTGACGTCGCATTTTAACGTTAAAGTCGCTCCATAAGCTATTTTGATAATATCTGAAATGATAGGAAACCATTTAACATCTATCCTTGAACATTAAATAGCAATATCAATGACTAGTTTCTGCCTGCGACTTTGTCTGTGTAGACTTGAGTAAAGTATTCGATGTGTTAATCCAGGTTATAAACTATCTGTGTTTCAAATTTCATTAAAATCCGTTCAGTAGTTTTTGCCTGAAAGAGTAACAAACATACATCTACACTCACAAACTTTCGCATTTATAATTTTAGTAGGATTTTATTCAAGTAGAATAGTTAACGGGCCTAGTTATTAATAAAATAACATGTGAAAAGCGTTCTTAAGATCGCTCTCAGATTTGAGATGGATCTATCAATACTGCCCTTATTCACTCTGAAACTAACTGTGATAAAGATAAATGGTAAAAAGTTAATGTTACCCATAGGAACGGAATTAACAGTAATAGGGTCTTTTGTGACAACTTTAACGGACTTTTGGTCTTTGTTAAGAACGTTTTTAGCGTGGCAGTGGTACGTAGCGTCCTCAGATGCTTTGGGTATTTTGAGGTAGCTGATGTAGTCGTATGGAATCTGTATTCTGGAGCTCTGAAATAAAAATATTTTCATTAAGTTTATTTCCAACTTGCTTTTGCTCAAGACCTTAGTCAGGACCTCAACTTCTGTCCCGTAGTTTACCAACTTAGGGGTGGAATTTATAAAAATCCTTTACGCTCATTACTTTAACAGATCAGTCAGTCAGTCAGTTTCCCCTTTTGTACCTAACATGAAGGCAATTTATTTTAGTTTCAAGTGGTTAATTCAAATTCAGTTAAAATCACGCTCACACATTGGTCATGCTCGCGTATTTTTTAGGAAATGTACCCAGTGTGAAATTTAATAAAGTTTGCTTTTACTTTGGCAAAGTTCGTTTTTATTTTATGTGCCCATCGGTTGGAGCCTTAAAGATGCACCCACCGTAGATTGCACTGCGATTCCTTTGTTATTCGTCCACGTAATCTCCGGCTGGGGGGAAGCGGACACCTTGCATGTGAGTGTGAGAGCGGCGCCGCGCGCCACCTCCACAGACGCGCCTTCTTTGATCTCGACCACCGGCGCTTTAGCCAGCGTTGTACCTGATGTAAAAAAGTATTTATACAATTATTAGGTTCTGATGCAAACTACTTACTTATAAGTTTTTATGTACTTCCTGATGCAAACTACTGACTTATCAGTTTTTATGTACTTACTTCCTGTTTTTGGTTTAACTATAAAATTACGAACCGTTAGGTGCTTTTTGTGGTGTTACAGGAGTTTTAGCTATTCTTCTCACAGATTTTCCGGTTTGAATTGCTTCTCCTATCACCTGAAATAATTTGGTAATTAAAACCTAATAGAGGTAGGTAAGTACCATTATTTCATCATCAATTTCTTAAAAGATAGTAAAATCAGTTCAAACCTCGACCTGCTATAGCAAGGAGGACATATTAGGTTACGGACCTTATGGGGTTCGATTGTAGATACAAATTTCCTTGTGATACAAACCATTGCTTTTGATTTGAAAATTGTGTAATGTTTGCGTGGAAAAGAAGCTTACCGCAACTTTGAACATATCAGATGGTGCAGCAAATTGTTCTGTCGTGTAGAAATTAGGCGACAACTCTTTCAAAGGGAACTCTTTGATCACATTTTCCTTCATGTCCAAAATCTGAGCTGATTGTATACGGACCGACTTTTTCGGGTCCTTTACCGTAAATGATAGCTGCGTCAATGTATCTGAAATAAATTATAATAGGTACTTAGGATATAATATTTATAATTAATGAGAAATTGTGTCTGGCTATATCAGTGTGTTCAATTTTTTTTTATTTCTACAATGAACATTGTATATTTATAGCTTATTAGCTTTTTCCTGTTGTTTCGCTAGTGTATATTTTATGTTCTGGAGCAACTATTTATAGCTTAGAAAAATCCAGATGAATAAGTACAAAATAAACATCAAATCGAACAAGCCACTTAGAAGGAGAAGAAATAGGTACATGCTCACCGGAATTGTATGTATAAGGAAGAAGATATGGGTACTATAAGTATAACATGTTGTATGTCGAACCGCTTTTAGCTCACCTGATAATGGTTGTGGTGCCGTGTCATCGATAGATTTAGGCTCTTGTTGGGAGAAGCCATGGCGGAATATGAAGTCGCTTCTGCCATTAATGACAACGGATGTGGCACTGGACCCCTTCACAGTGGCCACGTATTTTCCTGGATAAGGATTCTTGATCTTAACCACCTAGAAATAGAATTTTAATTGCAATTATGTCAGTTTTCCGAGGGTTTCCCCTAAAATGTCTACATGCAGATATAGCTATTGAGATGGCCTCCAAAAGGGAGACATGGGAGGATTAATAATAATAATAAATAATGTTTATTAAACTTACAAGAGGGCTGATTCTGCCATCTTTTTAACGATAGATTATCCATTCCTTTTACCGAAGACGAACTTATGTGATCTCTAAGAATAGTAAATATGAAGTCACGTTACACGCATAACCAATGAGGCAGGAAAGTTCTGGATGATGCTCAAGACCCGGAAGATTTAGTATTGGACGGCCCTCCTGAAGGTGAACTCATCACAATTCGATCACGCGTGACAGAAAGCAGTTGGAAACGGTTGTTGGGGACCCTAATGTGAGAACGTTATTGGAGGAGATTATGGCCAACTGACGTTTTCGGGCCTATAGATAGATTAAAACCTTACGCAAAACCCCTTGGTCCCGAGACATACCTTTCCATGCCTGGTCCACATGAGATTCTGCATATCCGGGTGGGTGCCTGATGGTCCATTAATTTTCAGAGCTACATCTGTGCCGGACGCTGACACAATTGCGTATTCAGTTAGGTCGTCTATGGTGAACTGTAATAAATTGTGTTTTCAGTTTTATTTTTTCATGCATAGAGTTGCTAGTTGTAATCACCAGTTTATTAAATTTGATTCGGTTACGTTTAGACAAAGTAATAATAACAGGACACCATCTTCCCTAAGCAGCATGGAAGGGTAATTCAGGACAAAGTCTACCACGCTCGTTCAGTACAAGATCTTCAAACGAATTTTTGCTATATTTCTTTTGTTTTTTTACTGAAGATTAAGAATTAAGATTTTTCCATATTTATTAAACCGCTCATTGGAGCTGCATCAATTTATTGGGTGATCGGGTAGTATAGTTTCTTCATGCCCTTAAATAAGGGTAGGAACTTACCGGCACGTCCGTGTATTCATTAGGCGGGGTCGTCTTCGAAGTCAAAACAGTTTTATTGCCTTTTATGGTTTCACGAATTGTGTTGATAACCTTGAACAAATAATATTGAGTGTTATCATCGTGTTGCAGGTAGCTAAAATAGTCTACGAACATATTAAAATAATTGGTAATTTAATTGAATTGTTGTATTTAATATACTTACACCATTACATTTTCCTGTATGTATTTCCATGTATTTACCTATTAAGCATTTATTTATGTTTATTGTTACCTATACTATAGGTATATACAGGACTGACATAATTTACCTCTGACACTATTACTTATAATCTTCATTTAGGCCTGTAGGTAATAATAAATCTATTTCAAGTCTCAGAGCAATCTTCAGTACGCTTTTGTACGCATTTTGTACTGGGATGACGTAAGGGTTACATTTCCAAGATCGCTCTAGGACTTGAGTTGAATTTATTATTACGGGCCTAGGGATATCAAGACTCATTGGCCTTTGTTGAAAATGTTTTAATGACTTACATCTGTTACTTCATTCTTTTCAACCCTGAACGCCAATCCCGAGCTAGCGGTTGCTATTTCGTAGTACACCTGGAACCGCTTGCTGGTGGGTCGATGGCAATCGCCAGTCAGCACGAACACCACCTGCAATCATCAGTCACCATGAACCCGTCACAGGAACCTCCAGCAATCGAAACTCTTCGTAACTCCTTCAAACTAATGACGTAATCTGATCAAGCCGTATTTGCCGGGGCTGGTCACCAGTATTCTACATAAAGAGTACTTATATAGTCGCTCCGTCTTTATAGGTTAACCCTTAACCCAAATGAGAAGACTGAAATCACATATTTAGCCCAATTTTATTTGAAAAATAAACGATATTGCCTGGCTATAAACTATAGAATAAATACCTGGCTCTGCTTCCTTTGGCAAAGTTGCTTGATCTCCTCGTTCAGTTTATAATCCTTAGCGGAGGCGTCAGTGAACACGTAGATGAAGGAACCGGGCAGACTCGACTCCAGCGCAAGCTTAATACCGGACAGCGCCATCTCTGGGCAGTCGTAGTTGAAGTAATTGTTTACTTTCACTTTTGACATGGCTATCTTCAGTTCTTCACGGCTCTTAGTTATTTTCCTGACCCTCACCGCTGAAAATAATGTGTTGGTATTAGGTACTTTTATATACACTGATGAGCAATATTATATAAAAAAGCCATTTGTAAAGTACCGACCTAAATCTAAATATCTAATATAAAGTAAAAAAATGCTTGAAAACAGTTTTATATTGCATATTAAAACCAAGAGTACGCGGAGGCAATAAAACAAGTACTTATTGACAGATAAATAAATTAAGTTTCAATTTGGTAAATCCACTAATTGTTTTTCCACTAGGTTTTTACCATCATGCTTTTTACTTTGAGAAGCTTTCTTGCTTGGTTTCGTAAATATTATTAAGTGGCTTTTTTATACTGCTATGCTGGTATGTGTAGTGTATGTCACTTAATAAAAAATATCCTAATCTTTTATAGGGCTACTGAAACAGAAAAGCATTACTAAATAAATAATAGGTAAGTACGAGTATATCATTAGTAAATATAACGTGCGACGGCGTCTTATCCTATAAAGGTCTACAGGCTGCGTCTGACTCGTGTACGTGTCGACGGCGCGTTTAAAAAACACGGTGTGCACAGGCCCTTAACAAGGATAATAGATATATCGTAACATTTGTAGTGTCGAATTCGCACTCTAAATTCCATATTTTTTGCCGTCTTATCGATTACTGAACGAACGATACAAAATTATAGTTCATTTAGACGTTATACGACGGCAAAAATATGGAATTTATAGTCGGATTCGACACACATATGTCACGATATACTTATCGATTATCGTTGCTAAGAGTTGCAGCCCTGTACGTCTTTCCAAAGACTTCTGAAGTAAATATGCCAACCCGCAACCGGCCGGCGCGGTGAACAATACACCCCATTACCCCCGAATCCCTCTTGCATTGAGATGGAACGTGCCAGGTAGGTACAATCGCATTAGCTCGCCCCCTACTACATTGCGCTGTATTGCACGTCTTGGCTTACATAAATAAAAATAAATTGATTTCATATTGTTTTCTTATATTTACGCGAATACTACACATTGAAATAAAACCATTTTTCGGATTTTATCGCGTTTATTATCTTTATGTTCCCGACGTTTCGGTTGCTTTACAGCAGCCTTTGAAATTAAAAAACATCCTAATTTCAATAGGGAAGATGGCTGGGTGCTACCACCAACTTGGGATCCAGTAATTAATATAATTAAATCTAAAACCAAGTGTACCATTGCAAGACCTCGAGACCCTGTGAGCACTTGCTACGTGGATCGGACCGCAAACAACAACTAAATATGAGGGTACCCAGTTACTAACTATGACATCAGGACGTCTAACACCTCAGTCCCCCCGTGACCATGGCTGCTGTAAAGCAACCGAAACGTCGGGAACATAAAGTTAATAAACGCGATAACATCCGAAAAATAGTTTTATTTCAAATTGATTTCATTTAAGATTTGTCAGTGCAGAATTCATGGTGAATATGATTATTTATTAATGAGAAATTACTTCTCACCTGGATCGTTGAACGTGACTAGTACGATGTTACTGATCAGGCTTGACTTCTCGTCCAAAACAATGTCCATTATGGAGTCCACTTGTCTCCGGACCTGTGCTATATCCTTGCCCATGGACCGGGTGTCGTCTATGACGAAGGTTAGACTCGCCTTCTGACATGACACCTTAAAGATGAGTGATAAGAACACAAGTAAAAAATGCGGAATCGCCCGCGCCAACATTTTCGCTCGAGTACTGCGAAGACACTGCGAATATCTGTAGTCGTTCACGGACCATATATGCTACGTTTATCACGTAATTCCCAACTTCATGTTATCAGTAAGTAGTTATAATTGGAAATACCACATTCGCTATTATAATGTTAAGTTATATATACATAATTGTATGTTTTGATGCTCTTTTTCCCCCCGGTTATCACTTATTTGTAAACTTATATTTATACAGGATGTTTTAGGGGCGAGAAGTCCGAAATAATATTAAGGTGCTCACGTACGTAGGCACTTAAAACCTTTTATTAAATAGTAGCACCTTTATGACAATGTATTATACTAGTAAACCTTACAGAAGGAAAATTGACAAAATTAAGTACCTATAGTAAAAACGCATTAAAATTAGTTGCGTTATTTAGAAGAACTAAGCATACAAACATCCATGTTTTATACTGTATGGAGAAGAAGAGATAAATTACTTCTATTGGATGATTTATTGTACAGTTGTATTGATATATATATGCAATTAAATAGTAATAATAAGATATTCACAATTTCTTTGACTGTATATAAGTTATAAGGCCACAATAAAAAAAAACATTACACATATTCGAAGTAGGTACACCTCAGAAACTAAGGCTGGTTATTAATAAATAGATCTCGGAGCAAACTTGGAAATATCATCTCAGTACAGTATTACATCTTAAAACTGTACTCAAGTTAGATTTAAGAGTTGAGATAGATTTATCTAGGCCTAAAATTAATCAATTATGTACAATCTCTATTCACAAGCAATTACATACCAGCTACCTATAATGTACCTGTCATTTTATTTCGGAGTACTGGTACACCATGGAAATATAAAAATAATAATATCATACTAATATTATAAAGGGGAAAACTTTGTTTGTTTGATTGTAATGAATAGGCTCCGAAACTACTGAACCGATTTGAAAAATTCTTTCACTGTTGGGAAGCTACACTATCCCCGGGTGACATAGGCTATATTGTATTTTTTTTAAATTTGGGATCCTTACTAAAATTCCAATAATGTAACCGTAATGTACCCGTGCGAAGCCGGGGCGGGCCGCTAGTGGTGTATATGCCTACTTCGGCCTTAATTGTACCTACCGTAAGGCCACACGTAGATGTTATGCACTATATTAACAATGTATTTGCCTTGTATGTGTTATGCTATTGTTTTGAAAATTACTTGCATAATAATTAATTGTATGTAACTATTAAAAATGTACCACCATATAGATACATTACCCTATTTTTTATGGATTACTAGCAATGTGAAGTTAGCTCCCTCAACTGAGTTATTATGGTTATTTTAATAATACGTATAATAGGTATCAATTGACAAAATGAAAATGAATGAAATAGTACATTGTTACCCTAGGGATGAAAGTAACTTATTTAGTCCCGAGACGGGGTTTGGTTTTTAAATTGTTCGACGGACAAAATAAGTCTTTCACCCGAGGTAAACACTGTGCTTTTCATTACGAATACAAGGGAAGTAAAATTTAAAACAGGAATTAGATAAAGATAAAATGAGTGAATTTTATTTTACATAAACCAACAACTGGTGAGATATTTATTTAAAGTTTATGGTAAAATTAGAACAATTAGTTATAGTTAGTAAAAGGTTTTATCCGGGTATGTTGATACATATTTTTGATATTTTCTGGGAAACTTGAGTTTATACAGTATCTAGGGAGTCTTGGGTGAATGTTGGGGCCATTGATATTTGTCCATTTTCTTCAGCTGTTACAGCAATATTTTTGGATTGCACTAAAGTTGGAACATGGTTCAATAGAAATGTGATAGAACTATTTTTTTTTTATAATTGGACAGCTGTTAAAAGCGATCCTCCCTAGGGCTGAAAAGTATTACTTTCAACCCGCTCCTCAGGCAACTTCAGACCTACTTTCCGAGTATGAGTAATGAGAAGTATTTTTTTTCCAAAGTACCTACCAACAAATGGTGTTACAAAGATAGATGACGTACGAGAAAGTTGTACTAAGTGGAAGTATTCAAATAAAACCATTGTTTGTGGACCTCACACTAAGCCTAGCCTGTATCGTGGGGTCCGTAGAAATGGTTTACCTACCAGCAGTTTTACCGGTCCAACTGCACCCAAGTAAGTTATGACTGTTTCATCAATGCACGTCATTGGATGACAAGGTCTATTTTCGTGTGACAATTACCTAAGTACTGTTGCTGTGAATACGCTTTTTTATTAGTGTATGACGTCAGCAATCATTCATGATTAATTTGAATTGAACTTAAGACTGATAAGCCTATATAGTTCAACAAAATGCGAAGTTATAGATTGTTTTAGTGGTAGGTACGTTGATTTTTGTATAAATGTATTTATTTAATTATACCTACCTTTAAGTCATATAGAACACCTATTCATTATAACACGTGTTTCCTCAAATCATTAGCTCTGATAATGCCGAGGTTTGACCCTCGACGAGAGCCGGGTAACAGCCAAATTGTCTTGGAAACCGCACGAATTTAATTGAAAGAAGGTAAACTCAAAATCAAAATCTACAAAGCATTAATAAATAGTCAGAATCTATCTACCACCGGTTCGGAATACTGCTTTCACTTAGAAGATCCGGCAAGTAACTCAATCGTTACTCATTTCAATTAAATTGATTGAATTTAAAGATGGTTTACATTCTCAGGAACAGCAACAAAATGCGAGCAGGCAACACCATTGTCACTAAATAAGTAAGTAAAGAATAGGAGGACCTGTAAGAAAATTCGTGTGCTTACCTAGTAGCCGTCACGAAGGGCAGGCGGAGTCTTGCATAGATACTTTACATTTTTTTTTTAATCGGCACACATTTGCTTCCAGGCCACTACCTGCGAAAGTGACCAATCCTCGCTGCGTGTAGCCACTTATAGTGGCCCGCCGCCACCCGACTACAGTAGCCGCGAACATCCTAGCCATTAGTGACCCACGGCCAGACACGAGTAGCTGCGTCAAGTGGCCTAGTGTGTGGCAGCACTTACAGTCGTCAGAAGGTTCATTACGAGCCGGAACTCAGTCATTGAAATATAGAGTCATAAGTAATGTTATACTACGTGATACAAAATGGGTATACTATTTTTTTTGCAACTTAACTTTGTAAATCTCAAACTATCGGCTTTGTGGGACAGTTGAAGTACTAAAGGTTTTGTAGACTTGTGAAATCGGTCAACAGCTGTATTCCTATAACACCTTTTGTTTTTCAAGTTCCCTCCAAAGCTGATGGTTTTTTCGAACTACATAGTTAAGTTTTGGAAAAAAGTATACCCATTATGTGTCACCTTGTATTGTAAGGGTCCACTCAGTCAGTCAGTGTCATCAGTTCCTGAACGTTCTTGGTTTTTCATATCTTTTCATGAATATTGGCGTAATCGTAACCAAATATTAGTAGAGTAATGAATGTAGAAATATAACACACAATAATTTATAGTTTTACTATTAACGCAAAACAAAAAAATGTTCGTACAAGTGATTTAAAAAATTGGGAATGCCCGTCGATTTAATTCTTGTCAACTTGAACTTAGCCAAGTGAAGCTGAGAAAATGAAGCGATCCTATTGGTTGAAGCTGATGACACTGACTGTATCTAGGTATCTATATTAATAACTAGCTGTGCCCCGCGACTTCATCCGCGTAGTATTGGATTATTGGGTTAAAAAGTATCAAAGTATATGTTAATCCCGGTTATAATCTATCTGTGTTCCAAATTTCATCCAAATCCATTCAGTAGTTTTTGCGTGAAGGAGTAACAAACATACATACATACATACATACATACATACAAACATCCACACTCACAAACTTTCGCATTTATAATATTAGTAGGATTCCGTTCAGGGGTACGGTAGACTCGATTGAAACCTTACCTGAATAATAAAACAAAAAAATAATGATTTCGAGTCGACAACATATATCCGCAAAATTCGGATTGTCGAGTATTTTGTTAAATTCTAGTGGTGCAAAAAGCAATCGCCATTTTCTATGAACGCATCCCTGACAGTTAGTGTCAGTGATGACACAGTGTTCTCAGGGTTTAAATGAGTCTTTATTCGAAATACCTATTAAACTGGGTGGGCCATATTTTTAAAGAAAGAAGAAGAAGATTGAGCTGTCAAAAGAAACAAATTCAGTCTTCGTGTTTTTTTCGTATTCATTTAGTTTAGTGCTTTGCATAGTGATTTACTTTGTATGGATTAAGTACGAACATCATGCCGAAAATCTTAAGTATTTCATAAAAATAATGCCTTTTTTTCATCATTGTTTTGTTTGATGATACCTAAGAGGCCATCCATAAATTACGTCACACGTTAAGGGGAGGGAGGGGGTCGACGAAGTATGACATCGTGTGACAAGGGGTGGGGAGGGGTACGAAATTTTGTGACATCGCATTTAAAAAAAAATCTAATATAAGTATTACAACACTAAATTTCACCTACTAAAGAATAACATAAAAATTGTTGCAACTCTTCCTGCATGACTATAAATTTTTATCTATTGTTAATTTTCATGCCTATGTTTGATTTGAAGTTCATTTTATTGAACATAATTTAAATGGAAATAAAACTAATTTCATAACTGCTATTTATTTTCATTCATTTCTAAATGTAAAATTGCAAAATATGCGACATCACACTAGGTAGGGGGGGGGGGTCTCACAAATGTGACCAGCCGTGACAAGGACGGTAGAGTGGTCAAAAAGTCATGAAATTCGTGTGACGTAATTTATCGATAACCCCTAACCTACATAATTTTGTTAACAGCCGAATCCATTGATATTAGAAGTAAAATGGCCGAATCTCCTTGGATTTGGCAAACATTGTCACAACTTTTATGATTTATGAAAATTGCAATTGTTACCCGGCAAAGTAAAGAAAAAGACAGAGAGGTTTATAGAGAATAAACCTTCATAGCTCTTTATATTGTTAATTTATGTTAGTTTTCTTTGAAAGTTGATTTTAAATAAAAAATGTTAAAGGTGAAGGCGCCTGTCTAGCCCGCGAAATTCAAAATTTTCGAGTATTTTTATAGTTTATCCAAAATCTGAAAACATTTTAGACAACATTTTGTGATTTGCAACAAACACAGTATGCAGTGCGTTTATTAATACATTTATTTTACTCTAAATATTATCACGGTGGATATGATACTATTAAATCACTAAATAAATTTGCCAGATTATCTGGATAGCTGTCGTTCTTGAAATGTTTTAGAGTAAGTTGGATATATTGATAAATGCACTGCACACAGTCTTTTTCGCGAATTACATAATGTGCCTTTTATTATTGTCAGATTTTGAAAAATTTCTAAAAAACCTCAAAAAATTTGAACTTCGCAGGCTATATGGGCGCTTTAGCCTTAAGTAAAAACTTTTGCAGCTTAAATGTATTATAATTATATTAAACACAATGAACGAAGCTATACGAATCTATGCCTTGCCTAATATTCCTTGAAAACCGATAACTACAAAAATATCTAACTACATTTTGTAAAAGGTTGTGTATTATGAGTCACATTTCACCCGAGCGAAGCCGGGTTTTCATCTAGTATTATAATAATGTATAACCTGCCTATGTGATTTGTTGACAAGAGCGGTGACTTGGAATTGTCTGCGGTATCGCGAATGACCTGAGGTTATCTCTGTAACGCTCAAAGTTAATGCTAATGTAAAATCCAACAAAATCGGTGTAAATACCGCTTAGTCTGATTTGAACATAGGCCGCTCGGCTCGTGTCACCGGGTTTCTAGTTATATTCCCATCGAGGGGAATTACGGAAATTTCCTCTTCGTAATTTACCCGGCATCTAACCTTCAATAATAATAACAAAGTCGGCAAACAAGCGTGCAGCCTACCTGGACCCTAACCACGTTAGCTACTCAAATCGTAATAGAAAAGCAAACGCTCGCGATTACGTTTCAAATGCTCCGTTTTTGACGTTTTACTGACACGAGCTTTACGATTTCTACTGACATTGATATGGTATGGTGTCAGCAAAACGTCTAAAGCGGAGCGTTTGAAACGTAATCGCGAGCGTTTGCTTTTCTATTACGATTTGAGTAGCTAGGGTGGTTAGGGCCCTGATGTTAAGCGTTGCTTGTAGTACTAAAGGCACTGCTCGCTCGTTTCTGATCTGAAGGGAAGTGGGTCACAGGTAGGGAATGGGGCGGTTGGGCTTTCAGCTCTTTCACTCATCTTACGAAACACAGCTATCTTCTGTGTGAGGGCGGTACTACCCGGGTTGTAATTTTAAATCAACTAGTGAAAATGATTCTTCGTTGTCTATTACTTCTTGTAGGTTCTGGATGGAGCGTCCTTTGACGTACCCAAGTCATCAGTAGACTGTTTTCAGTAAAAAATAAGTGATCCTTGTTTATAATAATAATAATAATAAAAATACTGTCGCGTATAAAACCAGAGTAGGTATAACAGATGATAAGAAGGTGCTTTAAGCAGTGATAGCTCGGTGGTTAATCGTACGCTTTGGAGCTGGTGTGCAGTTTCAAATCGGAGCTCTATGGATGGCTTGAATCTCGTGAGGGAATGTGTCCGGTATAATGGCAAAGGGATTACATTGGGACCAGGGCTCCGAAACCGGTTAATTTTCGAAACCGGTTTCGGTAATTGACCTCGGACCGGAACGGATTTCGGTTTAGGTTTCGGTTACCGGTATTTTGACGGTTAATGTAAGAACCCGTGTTTTTTCAAATTCCGATCAGGTAGACAGAATTGTACCGGTTAATTTCAGATTCGTCGGTATTAGCAGAGTACTGACTTTATGCGCGATCTGTTTCATACCTACACCAAATATAACTCGCTCTCTTTACTCTACACTAACCATCGAATCTGCACTCAAGCCTGATTGTACTTATTCATTCGAGCGAATTTTTACGCGACCGCCCAACTCAAAAAAGGTAATGTGTTTTCAAATTCAAATTCAAATTCAAAGCGTTTATTTTGTTTAGGCCTACGGGGGCACTTACAAATTGTCAATTTTACATTTTTTTTTCTTATATCTACAACCGGATCGGAACGCGACCTCGACTGAGAAGATCCGGCAAGAAACTCAGCGGGCTTGTCTTTTTACATGTCATTTTTTTATAATTTTTTTTTATCGCCAGTTGCTTATATTCAATAATCACAAAGGGTAGTAGATATTAATATAAATATTATAATAGCTCCAGTGTGTTGCCTTCTGATATTACTAAGAATTACACAAATAATTCGGACAAGTAGGGCAAGACACGCTACGCTTTGACATTATTATTGACTGTCGAGATTTGAGCTGCTCAGTCCCAAGCTGATTTATCATCCAAATAATCCGAGATTTTGTAATAACCCTTTGCACTGAGTTTAGTTTTAATTAGGGTTTTAAACTTATTGATAGGTAAATCTCGGATTTCATTGGGAAGCTTATTGTAAAAACGTATACATTGCCCCATAAAAGAATGACTTATTCTGTGGAGACGAGTTACATGTACGGATAGCTTGTGCTTATTCCGTGTATTTATAGAATGAGCGTCGCTCCTTTTCTCAAAATTATTAACATTTTTTTTAACGTACATGAGATTTTCATAGATAAATTGTGACACAACAGTTAGAATATTTATTTCTTTAAATTTTTCTCTGAGGGAGATTCTTGGAGCTAGATTGTAAATAGCTCGTATGGCTCTTTTCTGCAGAACAAAAATGGAGTTTAAGTCAGCAGACCATCCCCAGAGCAGTATGCCATATGACATAACGCTATGGAAATAACTAAAATAAACAATTCTAGCTGTTTCAACGTCGGTTAAATGCCTGATTTTTTTAACAGCATATGCCGCAGAGCTGAGTTTACCCGACAATTTTTTGATATGAGGACCCCATTGCAATTTAGCATCTATAGAGATCCCTAGAAAGACAGTTTCCTCCACAAGGTCCAATTCTGCTCCATTTAGTCGTATATTGGTTCCTACTTGTCTCACATTTGGCGTTGAGAACTTTATACATTTCGTTTTATTCTCATTAAGTAGAAGATTATTTACATTGAACCAATCTACAACTTTAGCGTTTATCAGTCTATACATGTATGCGTGTGTGTGAGTGATTCGATCAGTCATAGAAAAATGGCAAGTGTTTTTCCTACAAACATTTTGTGTATTCTGTAGCTTAAATAACATTTACAATACACATTATTTGCGTGTTGCTTTAAGCGGAAAACTTGCTGTGTCGCTTTACTCATTTACCGTAAGTACCTATAGGTATATTTAATTTACCGCATCGTTATAACATTTCAAGGGTTAACTATTGTCATATGACAATTGTGAGGAAAATTAAACAGGATTTTAATATAATTATTGTGTTTATTGAAACACTTATCTTCGGTGCATAGTTCGTAGACTATGCCATATCTCTGTCGCAGCCAACTAGCTTAATTCGGCGTTCAATCAAACTCAACATTATTTTTATTAATGTAAGCCACCAAAGCATTTACGAATAGAAGTAATCTTCCACCGGTTCGGAATGTTGCCTCCACTGAGAAGATCCGGCAAGAAACTTAATGGTTACTCTTTTCAATGTATACAATATGGTGTACATCTGTGGTGTCCATTCTCAGGAACAGCAACAGAATATGAGCAGGCAACACTAAATAAGTAAATCAAATCTCAATTAGATTTAAGTATTTAAATTAGAAAGCTAGTTTAGTGAGGTGTATATACCTACTCACACTTTACATGAATTCCAATATTTACAAACCAAAATAATAATAATTAAATTCTCACAAAGGGCCTCGACATGTTGGACGCATGTCCCCATGCAAGTCTTCTCAAGGACCGGGCAGAGCCCGTGATGCAGAGAGACATAATAATAAATAAAACAGAGGTGGATAAGAAAATAATTGCATTGGTCTGATGCCTTGCTAAATAAATGAATAGAGTTTAATAACCATGTTGTTAAGAGGAAAGTGGGTGGACCAATACCCGCAGCAGCGCCCGCGCACGGGAATGACTTGAAAAGCGGCATCGGATGCCGCTTCCCTCTGGAAGAGGGTGACCCGCTCCACAAAGCCACCTCAAACAAGGACATTAAAGATAGCATGACCAGCCCCTCACCGCAGAGACAACAGTTCAGCAAGGCTAATAAGCAAGAGGCAGGACCCGCTACAATTAGACATAAATATGACTTACTTTGTTAAAATTGATGGCTACATGATGCCAACATTTTTAAAGTTGACTTTTGTGTCAAATATGTCAATAGTGCTAGATTAAGAGAAGGAAGAGGGAAATATAGGAATGAACCAAAACAAAAGATTCTAGTTATTCCCGTTCCGATGGAGCTGGACCAGCACCTAGCCAAGCATCTTTATTTTTCAAATAATCGTCTAGTGTGTAGTAAGCCTTCCTGCATAGCGTACGGTTTACACACGTTTTGAATTTGGTTTAACTATTGATAACGCTTACCGGTATTTTATCATAGAACTTAACACAGTATCCCATGAAAGATGGGAGTATTGTATAACGAGTGTTGTTTGTTTTGTTAATTAACTTCTTGTTTGCATTGATTAAACATTATTGTATTTACACCAAATATGGTAGGTCTTTAAGTAGGTCGAAGCCAAATAAAAAGGCAATTTAAATCCGTGTAAGTACATGTTTCGGCAGTGCAAGCGAGATAATTATAAACAAAAAACTATGTATACGTAACCAGCCTCTGGCCATAATTCTATGAATTAAAATCATAAATAGGTACTTTAATAAAACCAATTAAGTTCCAAAAATAAGCATTTATTATGAAAACAATAATTATAATACATTTTGATATAATAAATATTACAATCATTATAATTTTGAGCGATATAAATGAAGCATGAATAATATATTTAACTGAAATTGACCTAGGTACATAGACAAAAGAGCAAAAGTGACGAGTAGAAATCACTACCATTAATTTAATTGTGGTATACCATTTTACAGTGGTTTGACGGTAGGCCGCTCGACTCACTGCATCGGGTGGTTGCGGGTACGATTCCCGTCGTCGGGGCAATCACTGCAAATGATTCCACTGAATTTTAAAAATTATTTACCTGAAAAAAAGTCATTGTATGAATAACAAATAAAACTGGCCAAGTGCATGTCGTTCCACGCAGAATGTAGGGTCCGTAGCGATTTCAATATCGAAATGATACTTATTTTTGGCTAACTAGTTTTGTCGATTATCATACAAATGTAAGAAGTGTCGGAATTCATTACGTAAACTTTGATTTTATCTATAAAAGTCGCAAAGGGAATTTCTGATAGTAAAATGTTATATGAAAACACCATTTCATTTAAAATTACCTTTTCAACAATATCCTACATAATAGGGTAGCAAAAAAAAAATATCCCTCTTTCCATGTTGAAGGAAGTACCTCAAAAAAGTAATAATTTTACATTTTATATTTTTGAAAGTGCGACCTATTCTTAAGAAATATGTACATACCAAATTTCGTCAACTTCCTACGGAAATTGTAGAAATTATGGTACTGTGACAGACTGGGACGGACGGACGGACGGACGGGCTGTATGATCTTATAAGCGTGTAGTTCGCCAACCACACTAGAGCATCGTAGTGGATTATAGACCAAATACCCCTCGCATAGAGGTATTAAATGCGCGGGACCCACGTATTTCATTGAACATCCTATACTTTATTTATATATATATGATATAATATAATATAATATATTTGTATATTAATATTATAAATGCTAAACGAAGTCGTGCGCAGAAACTATTAAACAATATATCTGACAGTGTCCTTCTGATTTACTTCGCAACACGAGGAACAGAGAAGCAGATACACTGTCAATCCTGCCTTGAAATGTCAATGAAGCCGAGTACGCTCTACATTTTTGTAGTTATATATTGCCGTTTGTGACGAAATTATTGTTTGTATACCAATTCCAATTTTTTTATTTTTTGTTACGTTAAAATTCTAGCAGTGATAGCCGATTGGTTAAGGACTCGTCTTGCGGGCACCAGATCCTGGGTTCAAAACCCGGCTCGAACCTCTGCGTTTTTTGAAATATATGTGCGAATCTTAATTTCTATATGATTATCACTTGCTTACGGTGAAGGCAAAACATTGTGAGGAAACTTGCATGTCTTAAAAATCTAACCAATCGAAAGACATGTGAAATCCGCCAACCTGCACTAAACTGCCAGCGTAGTGGATTACGGCCTGAATCCCCCTCGTAGTGTGGGAATGCCCGTGTCCAGGAGTGGGAAGTCAAAAAGGGCTAAATTATTTTTATTATTCTAAAGTACTGAAATTCTCAAAGCACTTGGATTTGTGTAAGTAAAATTTGGGTTTATTTGTTATTTAACGAAATCTTATTGACATCTTCAATTCACAAGTAATTTAACCGAAAGCACGTATATTGAAGGATTAAATATATTGCTCACTTCGCTTTATTAAGTTTGCTACGCTCGCTCCAAGTGTCAACATTAACCGCTTTGCCCACTCCCTAATACCAACGTTCCGCTGCGAGCACTTCATGACATCGAAAACTAAGTGAACCACTTACGGGTCGAATCACGTCGAATTCCCGCTGCACTGCTCCGTGAACGTTGCTCACATTGCATTTGTAGTGGCCCCAGGCGGTGATTTCCAGTTCCTCGGATGTGACGCTAACCGGTTGATTATTCGGTAAACGGTAAACTTCACCGTTTAATGTCCACTCAACCTGGAAAATAGATAATAATATTTTCTACTAGCGTGTCACCCGGAGTTTTCATACATGTATCATATCGGCTGTTAGTACAACTCTTTATACTGAAGAAAATATTTTATTAAAAAATTTAACCTACTCCAAAAACTTGGGTGCACTAAAAATCTAAAAATAACCAGGGACGTTATAATTTATTTTATTTGGAGTCGGTGCCAATTCAAATAGGGGTAGGTAGGCTAACGTAGTGTAAATAGTGGTGGATAGTGTAAAATCGATCCAGAATTGACGGAGAAATCGGTAAACATGCATAAAAAAAATACACACAGATGACAATCGAACGTCCTTATTTTTTGGAAGTTGATTAAAAAGGAACTTACTTTCACAGCAGGCTTGGCGTAAACATTACATCTGAGATAGTCTCCAGGTTCTTCACTCCACTCAATTTCGTGGTTATTCTGTGGGTACTTAAACCTAGGCGGGTAGCCCACGTCGACTGCAAATGTTTCAGAGGCCGAGCCGTGAACGTCTGTTACGTGGCAGGTGTAGTCGCCATCATCGTTTTCTTCATGAGCATTCTTGATGTTTATATAGGGTGCATCAATTTTGACTTCTATTCCGTTCTATGAAATAATATAATATTATCAATAAAGCAGATATCCCATCAGGTAATTGCGAAATATTTAGTAAAAAATACGAAAAGGAAATACAAAAAATTGGTTTTGGTTATTATTTTTTTAAATTTTCTTCCAGTGTCTAGCTAGGTAGTATTTTAAAATGAACCCTGTACTGATAACTTACCTTAAACCACTTGAAATGTGATGAACTAAGACGAGGTAGACTACACTTCAGTGTTGTATACTCATCCTCGAGTAAGTATATGTCATGAATAATACCGTAATCATTTAGGGTATCTGAAAATAAAACGTTTTTACCGACTCTTAAAGCTTTATCATATTTTTTACTTATTGAAGCGAAGCTTCTTTACGGACGTTCGGGGCGCTCGCTGCCCGGGCACTAAAACGGTGAAAAGCGTAACGCGTACCGCGTAACGCGTAACGCGTTACGGGTTACTATATCTAATATCTACTGCAAAGCTTCGCTTTTAATGCGTGATTCTACTAATGCACAGTACTGATGTTCGCTATGCTACGAATTATTGTTTATAAGCGAAGTGAAATAATGACCAAAAACATACAGGGTGAACTGTTAATAAAGAAACTTTAGATGGGAGATTTGGGAACTAACTATTTTAACATAATTTTAAGCTGCAATACTCAATCCCATTTAATATGTTTAATACTTTGTTCAGTAACATTCGGAATAATTAGCGCGACTAGGCAAACTTAAAATGCCATATGAAAGAAATTATAGGTAGAAAAAATCCAGTTGCAAGCGTATAATATCTACAGGTACAAGATTGCTAATTACTTACTGTTCACTACTATTTCGTACTGCTTAAAGTCCGAACCGACAACGTTTGAAGCGGTACATGTGTACGAGGCATCGCTATCACTCATCCTCGGGTTTTTAATTATCAATGCTCCGTCTTCTATAGCATATTTGTTTCCTGAAACAGAGAAATCAGGCATCACGGATATAAAATAAATTGGAATTTAATACCTAGTAATCCATTACTTCCAAGTACATAAGATGTCATCAGACCGTTTGGGCTTACATATTACACCTTGAATGATTTAAATACATTTTGTATCAGAGTTCATTAAACGTTTGAAAAAGAAATAAGTGGCTCTACCATCATTGCATTCCTGACAAGGGTCAGATCTAGAAGGGTCATTCCCCTGGAGACGGCTCGGATAGTGAGGAAGTTCCTCTCCCTGGAGCCTTGACCGCCGGTAACTAGGACCCTGTTCTCGAAGCCGGTGGGACTTTTTTTTATATTTTGAAATTTATTTAGATTACAATTTTTTTTATTTAGATTTAAAAATATAAAATTTTATAAAATAAATAAATGGGATAATTCTACAAACAGATGACCCTCTCCGAAGATGACAAGGGTTCTCTTTACAACTTTTGGCCAGGATACAGCAATACAATATTGGTAAGTGTAAGCAACAGTTACATTGGTGTAGCTGTCAAAACACCTACAACGATATTTAAGAGAATATTCGTTACCTGGAACCACAAGAGTGCCATTCACATCCCACTCGACGACCGGTCTTGGGTAACCGATTGTGTCACAAGGTACTCTTAATGATATATCACCGGTCATGCCTAGATACTGGAACTCTTCTGTAATTATTCTTGCAGGTACTAGAAAGGAAAATATTTAAAAAGTACAATTAACAGAATATACTCCATACAGAACCCAAATACTTGTGCAACTATTAGTAACTGTAAAGATAGTTTAAAGTATAAAAGTCTAATCAGCTCACGAGTTAAGGTCCAATTAGTTCAATTACGACCCGTGGTGCCTTACAACTGGTCCTCAATCAGCTGTAACAGTCTTGCTTCTATGGCAATCAGCCCATACCAGCTATTTTCGTCTCTCGCTTTGCACCGAAGGGAATGAATTTTTGTTCGTACCTCCTATTATTTCGTCCGTTTAAATTCGTGCGGGTTCCAAGACAACTCGGCACAAGACCCCCGGCACTCGGGGGTCAAACCTGGACGTCATCATTGGTCACCATTGTCGATCCTGGTTTACAGGAGTAACAGTGGTGGGAGTGTGTGGCGGGAAAAGGACCAAAAAAAAAACTCCTTACCTTGAACAATAAGTTGGACGACATGTTCATCGGTGCCTTGGTTGTTCATCGCAATACACTTGTAGTATCCGGAGTGTTCGGCCGTGACCTTGGCTGTATGCCACTCGTTACCAGTATTGGCGATATCTACGAACTTGCCGTTCTGTTTAGACTTGAACTCCCATCTTAGCTTCGGAATTGGGATACCTTTGATGACACTAAAAATACGATAATATTGTGAATTTAAACGAGCAATCTTTAAAGTGTTCATTCTAATTTTCTTTTTTATCCAATCAAATTTCTAGATTTGTTACTCACTCGCATTTGACTGAGACTGCTGCACCCGCTGTCACCGTTTGAACCTTCATTCCTGTCACACTAGGAGCCTCTGTAACATAAGATATTATAATTGAGTTGTAACTTAGTTTGGTGAAAGGTGATATCAAATCATGAGCAAATAAATGGTTGACCGTTGTTTTTCCGTGGCCATTCTAGAACATTTAAGATAATGAAAATAGACCCGAAGACAAAGCCTTTGTTCTCCGAAAAACTACTTACACCATCATCACGTCGTCATTCTTACACCATCATCACGGAGACATCCATGGCACCATGACATGGCTGTGTAATATAACATACCAATCTATACTAACCCAGTCCATATAGTTTAACTTGTGTTTTATATTCTACGTGTTCATCGGGATCTTCTATCAGTGACGCTCTGCAAGAGTACTCGCCGTCCAGACCAACATCCATCGCATTTATATGCAGCTCTACGCCATTCGACAATATCGTGACCAGTTTGGATGATTCTATTTCTTTCTTCTCACTTGACAGATCTTTTTTATGATACCAGCGTATTTTCATGGGCAAATTCGAAGTGATTTGGCATTTGAGGTTGACTGCATTGCCATATTTAACGGAAATCAATTCTAAAAAAAATACATCATTAAGTTGTGTTTTAGTCTCAGCAGGTAATTTGAAATGTTTTTAACGTACAGCTGACAAAAGGAGTAAGGAATTTCGGCGTTAATTTAAAAGCGCAGTATGTTTGACTACTAATTTAATTATGTATTGTATTTTGTACGCCCTGGCAGTGCTGTAGTTGTATTTTTTTATTTAACAAAGTCGGCAAATACGTGTACCACCCGCCTGATGTTAAGCAGTTACCGTAGCAGTGCCAAAGACATTGCTCGCATATTGCCGACCTGGAGGGAAGTGGGCCAGAAGGAGGGCTTCTGGCTCCCTCATCTCACTCATCATATGAAACACGGCTATAACAGCTACTATACGCCGATCTACTGTGAGAGGATGGTACTACACCGGTCCAGCCAACTCGTAGGTGAGCTGTAGTCAATTGGCAACAGCTTGCCTTTTCCACCGTTTATGATGAATGTCTACTCACCCGGCGGATGTGAGTGAACTTGGAACGGCGATGATACCGTCACTTGGATGCTGTTGCTGGCTGAGCCCTGATCATTGGAGGCACTACAAGAATATTTGTCAGATCTCTTCGCAGTAACACGTGCTATAGTGTGGGTATATTCAAAGGCACTCCTTCTGATTGAACTCTGAAACAAAAAAAATATATTTTGTATTAACCTACCTAGCCGCAAATTACAAATAAATAAAAATATCCTGAAATGATCCTTAATAAATTAATATTAAATTCCGGTGTGCGTGAATGTTTGTAATTTATTCTCCAATTAAACGGCTTGACCAATTTTGATGTTTGTTTTTGTACGTATGGTGTAACTTGGATGCTTTTTAGATATGGTTGGATCCTTTAGGTGGCTCTATTCGATATCCAGAAGACAAAATCTACGCAAAAGCTAGTATTAAAATCAATAAATATCGCCAGGCTGATACACCATTTGTATGGTCTAAAACTAAGCAACGCTTGTACTATGGGTACCGTACAATGGACTGGCGGCATTCCCAGTGACATCCAGACCTGGGCAAATTATGAAAAGGCTATAACTGAAACGAACCAACAACCAACTGGTGCAGCGAGCCGAGCGGTCTACGCTCAAACCACTGCGCCAAGCGGTCGTCCAAAGAAATATAAGAATAAAAAAAATGATTATACCGTGGCTGGTAGCGTGTTCCCTGCACTGTCCTTCCAAATAACAGTGGGCTCCGGGTTCGCCGTCACACGACACGTGAGAGTCAGCTGGCTCCCGTACGGTACAACCTTACTTGTACCCTCTACGATAGTCACCGCAGGGGCCTTGAGCACCACTAGTTCCGCGACCACTCCCTCGTGGCGTCCCTCCACGTTCTCGGCCACGCACTTGTAATGGCCGCCGTCGGCTAGCGCCGCCTGCTTTATGAGTAGCTCGGACTCCGAGCCTGCGATGGGCCGGTACTCCGTTGAGCCGGCCGCTTTCATCTGCCAAGAGATTTTGGGCTTCGGCACGCTCTCTAAAATTCTGAAATAAATAAAGCATAATTTCATATTTTTCTGGTGGTTTGGTTTTATATTTATTAATCACTTCTCTTAAGGGTTAAGTAGATACTACTTACTTGCATTTGACAGTAGCTGGCATGTGCTCTTTCACTTTGATTGTCTGAATGTTAGTATCAATCTTGGGTGCAGCTAAAATTAAAAATGAAGAATATTAAGTACTTACATCGTTATTTATTTTCAACGTTTCGAGCTTAGTTTACTTACCAAGTCCGGTGATTTCGACTGTTGTACTAAAATCCTTCTTTTGTGTCGGGTCTTTCTGTAAAAATACTTTGCATGTGTATCTGCCAACCAGATCCACATCCATCGACATGATCTTTAACTGCGTGCCGTCCCTAGATATTGAATACTTCTCCGAAGACAACACGTGTTCAGTCTCTCCCGTGTGCTTGTTCTCGTGGTACCAACGAATTTGCAACGGTCGATGTGACCTTACGTCACAGTTCAATGTTGATGCTGTTCCATAAGCTATCTTTGTAGTACCTAGAAATAATAAAAAATCTAAATCAGAATCACTATTGCTATCATTAACATTCAATCCTTTATTGGTATTTCATTATATTTATCTTTTTGTTGCTATCTATCTTTAAGCTTTTTTTATACATATAACGAAGTCGGCAAACAAGGGTACTATCCGCCTGATGTTAAGCAGTTATGATGATGCGTGTAATACCAAAGGCATTGCTCGTACGTTGCCGAACTGAAGGGGGTGGGACAGAGGGAAGGGAATGGACGGGAGGGTTGAGCTTCTAGCTCAACTGGTTGGCGCCGAACTTGTGTTAGCTTTTTTGATTTCTAAGATGAATTAGTAAGTTCTTAATAGCTATAACCTTAATTGACGACCGCTTGGCGCAGTGGTTCGAGCGTAGGCCGCTCGGCTCACTGCTCATGGTGGTTGCGGGTTCGATTCCCGCTGGAATTTCGGAAATGGCCTTTTCGTAATTTGCCCTGGTCTGGGTGTCGCTGGGATCGCCCCCAGTCCATTGTACGGTACCCATAGTACAAGCTTTGCTTAGTTTGGGACCATACAGTTGGTGTGTCAGTCTGGCGATATTTATTTATTATTTACGAGTATTTATTATGAAATTTAATAAAGCTACACTCACCCGTGGGAACAGTGTTGATGACGAACGGATCTCTTATTATGACGTCAATCGATTTAAATTGTTTCTTGTTGAGATTGTTTCGGGCGTGACAGTAATACCTGCCCTCTGAAGCGCTCGATATTTTAAGATAGCTTACGTAGTCGTATGGAATCTGGACTGTAGAAGTCTGAAACCGGAATACATAATTGATTTAGTAACTCAAATATTTTGGTCTCGTTGGAATTAAGCCGGTCTCATGTTTTGGGTCCTTAAGACCTTAACATTTTCGCTTTGGAGACTTCTAAATCTATTTGCGCAACATATAATTTGACATAAAAGTAAAAATAACTGTGACGGAGCTGACAGATTCAGATAAATAAAAAATAATTTCAGGTGGTTTTGTAGTAATGGTTTAATGTTCTCTTACATCAGATAGTATTGTGATTCCCTTGTCGTTCCTCCACGTGATCTCCGGCGCGGGATACGCGGACACCTTGCATGTGAGTGTGAGAGCGGCGCCGCGCGCCACCTCCACAGACGCGCCTTCTTTGATCTCCACCACCGGCGCTTTAGGGACTGTACCTGAAAATAATATATTAGCCGATTGGTTAAGCACGCGTCTTGCGGGCACCAGGTCCTGGGTTCAAACCCCGGCTCGCACCTCTGGGTTTTTCGAAATCCATGTGTGAATCATAATTTATATCTGATTATCACCCACGGTGAAGGAAAACATCGTAAGGAAACCTGCATGTCTTAGAAAATCTAACCAATTATCGAAAGACATGTGAAATCCGCTAACCCGCACTGGGCCAGCGGGGTGGGTTATGACCTGAATCCCCCTCGTATTGAGGGGAGGCCCGTGCCCAGGAGTGAAACGAGCCCCGAGTTGAGGAGTGGGAAATTATTATATAAAATAATAATAATAAATAAATAAATGCCCTTTTTGATATCCCACTATCGTGAGATTTGCTCACGATAATCATATTAAAATTATAATCCGCACATAAACTGTGAAGTCTGTGTAGAACCATGAACCCATTAATAAAACTTCCTTGGGAAGAACCTATACATTGAATTCCCACTTGTGACTACTATTCTGTATTTATACTCCATTTATTATAGCATTAGACAGAAGTTTAAAAAGGTTATTTTTAGTGTCCACTTTGTAATAAAAGTACAATTGACGAGTTACAGTTACGAGTGACGTCGAATTTATTATAATCTATTTATATACCAGCTTGTCACACCTAACTGTAATAATATTAATTATTTATCTTATTAAATATAGTGCCTTTCATTTAAATAATTATTATTTCATTACAATTTAAAATTAGTGTCGATGCTAAAAACCTAAAAGAAGCAGGGGTGAACATACCGGGAACGTTTTTCGTTTCACTATAATCCTACCAAATCTAAAATGTTACCTAATCCCTTCAGAGGTTATGACAGCAGGGTATTTCTAATTTTGTCGAACTATGTTATCTATGAAATTGATGTAAATAATGTGCTGTCAGTGTTTGTCATTGAGTCATTCGCCTGCACTCTAAGTTCCTGTGAATACCTTATTTGTTATTGTTGTCGAATTTTCGTCATTTATCTATCAAAAGTTATGTTAAAACAATTTTAATATCATGACTCTAAATAAAAGTTGTTTTGACTTGGAAATAAAATGTTTTGCATCCCTGCTTCTGCGAGCCTCTTATGTCTAATGTTATAATAAATGGAGTATAAATACTTTAGTGATTGTGCTGTAGCATTTATTGATTTAACCCACCCCCACCTGCCATTCCCTCCTTCTGTCCTACCTCCTCTTCGGAAACGTGCGAGCAATACCTTTGGTATTGCAAGCATCTATAGGCTAAGGTAACAGATTAACATCAGGCGAGTCGTAACTACCTTGCAGACTTTTTATGCACATTAAAAAAATCTACATAAGGTTCAAATATATACTTAGAGGCGTCAATAGCCTAGTGGTTAGAGGAGCTGCCCTCGTAATTGAGAGGTTTTCAGTTTGATCCCCATCTTGGCCATTAAACTACTGACGTGAGCCCACTCCTAACACAAACATTAGTTTAGCTGGAGGGGCTAACGGGAATACTAGTAATGTGATGAACTATATCTAGTAAAAAAATAAATAAATATAACAATAATTAAAAAATATATTAGTCAAAATAAAATGCCATTAAAATGATTACCAGGTGGTGCTTTTTGTGGTGTAACAGGTATCTTAGCCAATCTTCTTACAGGCTGTCCCGTCTTGATGACTTTTCCCGTCAACTGAAATAATAACATGATCAGTGTAGTTACAACAATTAACTGATAACAGTAGGTACACACTGAGACAAATTGACATATTTTATTTTCAAATGATGTAATACATTAAACTTCCTCTTGTACTAAAATAGGGTAGTTTAGTAGGTTAGGTTAGGCACCCAAGCTAGCAGGAATGCTCATATACATGACCCCACGCCATACTATCTCTAGGGGGCCCTTGTGGGTCACAGAAAAGAGCGGGGGCCCTGGCGCTATGTCATATGACCCGGACGAGAACGGCAGCGTGAATTAGCCCACGCTGTGCAGAGAAACTGCCCACTCAGAGTCCACTCGTGTGGACAACCGGTGGTGGATGAGGGCGAAAACATTACCGTAACCCCCACTATAAAGCGGTAGTGGGGTTTTTGCCAGTAGGCCGGAAAAAGTCCGACATAACCCACCGACCTCTACCAGAGTTTGCCATGAGAATTTCCCAAAATATAAAAAAATACAAAAATAAAGGTAGATTACCGCCACTTTGAACATATGGGATGGTGCCGCAAACGATTCCGTGGTATAGAAATTAGGCCATAATTCTTCCAGAGACATCTCCTTAATAACATTTTCCTTCATATCCAAAATCTGAGCTGTTTGTATTCGGACAGAATCTTGAGGATCCGTCACCAACAGAGATAAGCGGGTCAATGTTTCTGGAATACAGATTGTTTTGTAAAAATCAAAACTGCGTCAAACTAATTAAATAAGTGCTTAACTAAAAAGAAAAACAGGGGACATTTGCTTTTTCATCTCCTTTTTTTCCAAGACGTCCTATAAATATTATATAGCCTACGTCACTTCCACAACTAAGACGAATCTAATAAAGCTTAACCCTCCTTCCAAGGCTTTCGGGTAAAAGTAGAACTTAGTATTTTTTCCAAAATAGTGTACCTATTTTAGTTATGTCTTACTGAATAGCTTTTGACAAAAACATAAACGTTTAAAGTTTTCGATCATGAAATACTTAAACAGAATACAGCTACAGAAGTCACTGCTACAAATCAGTGTGTGTGCGACTGAGAAAGACTAGTATCTTTGAAAAGTACACCAGACAGACTCACCTGAGATAGGCTGAGGTGCTGTTTCGTCGAGGGACTTAGGCTGACGGTTGGAGAAGCCGTGACGGAAGTAGAAGTCGCTTCGACCGGTGACGACGACCGACGTGGGGCTGTTACTCTTCACTGACACACCATACTCACCGTATTTGGTACCTTTTAACTTGATCACCTGCGAGATAAAAATATAAGATCTTATTTATTACTTCTTTAAGATTACTAGCAGTTCGAGTTTATCACATGACTAGTATTTCCGTTAGCCCCTCCGGCTAAGCTAATGCTTGTGTTAGGAGTGGGCTCAAATCTGAGGCCAGGATGGGGATCGAACCCAGAACCTCTCAGATACGAGGGCCCTCTAACCACTAGGCTATTGACGGCTTATGCACGATATTTCGCATGGCTCCTTAGTAAATAAATATATCGCCAGACTGACACACCAAATGTATGGTCCCAAACTAAGCAACGCTTGTACCTTGGTACCGGACAATAGACTGGGGGTGATCCCAGTGATGCCTACACAGGCCATTTGCGAAATTTGCCCCGACGGGAATCGAACCCACAACCACCCGGTGCAGTGAGCCGCGCGGCCTGCGCTCAAACCACTGCGCCAATAATCGTCAAATGTTACAGAAGATGTACCTACCACAAAATAATCAAACAAGGGTGGTTCTAGCCCGGTCAAACCAGCCCCTATAATATGAGATGTAGTCAATTGGCTGAACTTTGGCTCTATCAGTTCAATATTTTTGTTCCATATTCAAGAGGACACCCTGTATAGATCATAATAGGTTACGGTGTACCTGTGAATTCCTGGTAAGGACATACCTTTGCATGATCAGTCCAAATGATTTTCTTCCACTCCAAGTGTCCGTCATTGAGTACAGTTAGATAAACATTTGAGCCGGATGCGGATACAATGGCGTATTTAGTCAATTCGTCAATCCAAAACTGTAAGAAATTCAGCTTTTTAATGCTTTTCCATGCATTCAATTCTATAGATTTAAGCGATAAAGGCCCGTATTAATAAATCCATCTCAAGTCTGAGAGCGATCTCGTAAATGTCATTATTATGTAATTCACAACGCCAACAATAGATAGCGCTGAACGCGACGTCTCAATATAATTTACAATTCTTTATAGAAAACCTGAATCACGATATTAGAGTTCGCATGCATCGTGACTATAAACGGTGAAACAGAAAGGGTAAACTATTTTTTCGATACTTTACTTTTTGATTCTAAAACTATCAACTTTGGAGAAAAGTTGAAGGGAAAAAGGTTTTGTAGGAACATAAGTAGTTAACAGATTTCATAAGTCTACATCTTCAATACTTCAACTCTTGCCAAAAGCCGATAGTTTTAGATTAACAAGGTTAAGTTTCGAAAAAAATATTAATTAGGTAAGCTCTTTCTGTTCACCTAGTAAGTACATACATATATACAAGACTCCGCAATCAACCTTAGCGGACGCCCAGCCAGGCATACAACCCGCAAGCCTCAACTAAATACCACAAATCGTGCAAAAAACACATGTGGCTGAAGGAATTTAAAGAGTTTACTAAGTGGGAGTATATCATAGGGAGGAAGTTTATAAGAAATGTTACTTACAGGCACTCTGGTTTCAACATTGGCCGGTGTTAATTGCGTGGAGAGCCCGGTTTTGTTACCTTTGATATCTTCTTCAAGAAACTGGCGTACAATCTTAAACAAAAGTGTGTATTAAACATTATGTACAACTCGCTAGTCAGAAGTCACCTAGAGTATTGTAGTGTTGTCTGGTCCCCTAAATATGATGTGCACATCAAGCGTATCGAACGATTGCAAAAAAGATTCCTATGGCATCTCACTTATCACTGTAACATGGGCAAAAGGCTCAAATCGTACCAGGACAGATTGAAGTATTTTGGGATTGTTTCGTTAGAGAAACGTAGAGACATGTTTGACTTAATATTCCTTAAAAAACTGGTAACAGGCTCTTTGAACTGTCCCGAGTTGCTTAGTAAGGTATCCTCCCATGTGCCGCGAAACCTACCAAGAAGTAACAATATGAGGCTATTTTGCATGCCAAAAAGCAATACCAATTTAAGGCAGCATTGCTCACTTTCCAGAATGTATGCTGTATATAAAATACACCATGAAGATATTGATTTATTTCTTACATCTGTTCCTACCATGAAGAGAATCTTTAAGTGCATTTCGTAAAATATTTGTCGTTAAACTGTTACTGTCATTGTATATCCTATCTAACTTAATGTGTATAAGTCTAAATTGCAATTTTTCATTGTAATTTTATTTTTTCTTTTTCTTTTTTTCTCTCTTTGTTTCCATGGTTGTTTATGCGTACAATTTAGTGCATGTAGTGCTCTTCTTTAAGTAATGAGGCACTTAAACTTAAGTCTGGATTGATGTATTGTAATCGTTATAATGTACTCATTGTTGAAGGGCCAAATCAAAAATAAATAAATAATTAAATATTATTGCCTAAATGGGTAAGCAGACGTTCATTGGTCCAAGTATGATAGGGGCGAGGCTGTGGCCTTTATACCACTCCCCCTCACTGTGTTTCTTCAATTGGCACATATAAGCTATTGTATTTCTATGTACCTTGATTCATATTTTGGTATTTGTAAACATCATTTTCCTATATGTATGTCGTAACAACTGACGTTACTTATGTATGAAGATATTAGATTCAGTCACTGCCCATTATTTGTTGTTGTTCCTGTCTATACTTACTGTTTGAACCTCCGATTTGGGTACCCTGATCGCTAGGCCCGAACTAGCGGTTGTTAATTCATAGTACACCTGGAAATTTGGTAATTCGGGATGATTGCAGTCTCCTGTGAGCACGAACACTATCTGAAAGCATAATTATGATATTATGTTTAAGCCACCAAAATAATTTCGATGGTTCTTCAAGGGTATCAATAATCGAGATTTAAACGATATTTTGTGCGAAGCATTTCGAACCTAATAATCTGAAATAATTTTAATTATTTATAATAAATCTCTATGTGAAAGGTTATGGCGAAAATGTTTGGAGAAAAATCCCGGATCGACAAGAAATAATAGTTTACCAGAGGGTTAATTATTATGAGCATTTGACGTCATGAAAGGATCAACTCTGAAATCCGTATAGTATGGGAGGTAAATTGTAGTTATGTAATATTAACATACTTAACAATAAATGTACTTATTTTCGAATTTAAACTGGCACAATAAAGTATACTTTTTAAAACAATTTTTTTGTCATGTGGTAATTAGGTATACTTTTATGCGTTATGCAATATCTTTAACGTTACTTCCCTATTAATTTGCTTAAAGTATTCACAAAACACTGTTTACATCAGATTGTTCAGTGATATAATGTAAATCCAAACTTTTACCGAAATAATACCTCATGTTTTATAGATTTAACGAATGCTTACATTATACTTTTTGATGTATTTATGTATTTTTGGGTTTTTTGGCTATCTTCTTTTTAAGTAGGTACTTGTGTTCAATATTTGTTGCCGCTACTTGTAATATTTGCATTATTTTATGGAAAAGTGTTACCTGGCTCTGTTTCCTCTGGCAGAGTTGCTGTATCTCCTCGCTCATCCAATAATCCTTAGCGGAGGCGTCAGTGAATACGTAAATGTAGGAACCGGGCAGACTCGACTCCAGCGCAAGCTTAATACCGGACAGCGCCCTCTCTGGGCAGTCCCCGCCTCCATCCACATAAACCTGATCACAACAAACAAATATATTCACTGAAATAACATTTACAATTAGTCATTCAAAATATGAACGTGTCTACGTGCACCAAAGTATGCAGTACTGTGTCAGAAAAGTAATAGGTACGTTGTCTGACGAAACATTCCAACAATCTAGATACATTACTTCGTTCCTAGTGCAGGCGAAAAACAACTTTGATGACACTAAGTACCTATTACGTTAGCGTTCCAGAAAACGATACGTATCGCTCTCTATTTACTGCTCTATCGTTAAGCTTTTGACCGCGTTTTATGATACGGAATGGGGTTAGTATCCCAATTAGTAGGTATGACCCACATTAGAAGGCAAGGTTGGGCGAGCGCAACCCATGGCAAAAATGTATAGTTATCCCTACGGTATGCTAAAATATCATTAACCCTTTTACTAGAAGGAAGGTAGTTTGAAAAGTTATTATTTTGTTAAAGACTATTCATAATAGTAGTCCCGCTAAGTCTAAGCTAACGTTATAGTTTGGTAAATGGTCAAGATGGAAATCTAGTTCAAACCTCTCGGTTACGAAGGCGATTTAAGGGTCGTGGTAGCCCAGTTGGTAACCGTTCCGAATTATTCCGAATGTCGTGGTTTTAAGTCTCGGTAGCCGACGCGCACCAATTTACTTTACTCGCGAAAAGATCTATGTGCTCATATCACGTTCCCAAAACAGAAGCGCTCGAGGCGGTAAACACTTGGATGGGTGACCGTTAGTGGCATCAACCACTGAGCGCTTCCGCACGTGCTTCCTAGGGCACGTTAAGCTCGTGCTGTCAATCCCGGCTATCCCATGTCGGAGGCTTTCAGGCGGCCTGAAAAACTCCAACACCAGGGTCGGCCACTAGTTCATACGATAACTAGAAGACGAAAGTAGCTCGTCCTACAACTAGGCCGCTGCCAATTAAGTAATTAAAAAATAAGTAATTCTGTAGGTGAGTTTCCTTACACCATCCAAAGCTCGTTTCAAGTCGTAGCGGTTGCTTGTCGTGTTCCGTAGTCTAGGATTAGCTGAAAATAATGCATACTATAAATAAAAATCGCCACACAAACACGTATTTCGAAAATTGGTTGGATTTTTTAAGACATGCAGGTTTCCCCACGTTTTCCTTCACCGTAAGCAGGTGACAATAATATCAAGATTATGTTGTTATATAAAAATACCGGACAAGTGCACGTCAGGACATGCACGATGTCGGCTTCCGCACCCACTTCAATTGCGAAAATTTATCGTATCTATAACCAAAGTAGTGAAACACAAAAAACAAAGTTGTATTTGCGGTTGATATTTAAACCTCAGTATTGAGTTTATTCAGAAACGACGGGGAATTAACTTTGCTTTAACTTGGTCGGCTGTGTAGCTCATGATTAAGTGAACCCATTTATCTTGTTGTAGTTTTAATTGCAATGTCGTGTTTTTCAAGATTTTCAAGTTTTTACAGCAAGATCTACCTAAAGTCACGTTTTCAGCTTAAACAAATTCGGGACCCAAATACAAACTGTTTTCCCTTATTTCACACACTTAGGGGTGGAATTTTATAAAACGCTGAAAATCATGTTTTTAATTTGTAATGAGTAACCTTAATATGTACTAACTTTTATGGCTCTAAGCAGACATTTTCTTTACCCTTACTAACTTACAACCCCTAATTTATACACTTAAGGGTAGAATTTTACAAAATCCTTCCTTAGTGGATATTTAAAGATATAAAAGATACCTACTGTCAAAATATCATGTTTATGACACTAGCGGTTTGGGCTGTGCGATGAACCCTTTGTTTTGATGAGTGAATTCGCAAAAAGTATCAAAATATGTGACATAAATGGCCGTATCTTTTGATTGTCTTGACTTAGAAACCATTTTTTGTACATCTCCAAGATACCATAGCGTTTGATATCCGATATTAATTTCAACTTGATAACTCTATCCGTTTCCGAGAAAAAGGGTCTTGACAGACAGACAGACGGACAACAATGCGATCCTATAATATAAGGGTTCCGTTTTTTCCTTTTGACATAACCCTAAAAAGACATTATAAAAAAAAATCTTACCTGGATCATTAAACGTGACCAAAACGATGTTACTAACAGGAGTAGATTGCTTGTCAAGTACAATATCCATTATGGAGTCCACTTCGTTTCTCACTTGCGCTATATCATCGTGCATGGACCAAGTGTCGTCTATAACGAAGGTCAAGCTGGCTCCCTGGCATGACACCCTGTAAATCACCGTTAGAAACACGAGTATAAACGGCGGAATCGTCCGCACCAACATTTTTGTTGGTCAATAATGCGTTGACACCGAAGAAACACTGAATAGTTTTCGCCGCGTACGTCTATTTATATATTTATACAATGATGTTGTTTTCATAGTAATGATGACGTTAATTTGTAATATTTTAAGGGAAAATTCTACGCAAGAGTTACCCACCTAACACATTGTCATCGCTGTAAATAGTCTTACCTGTTTACATTGTATATGCCTACCTAATACAAATATAATTATTATTATAGACAGTAAATTAGAGCGGCTTAGAAAACGAGATTGCTGCCAATTTGTTTTGACGAACACGACAAAACAAAACGCTGCCGTTATAGTAAAAAAATACGACTGTGTAAGGATTGCGAACATGACTCTACGGGAAGCTGCACGGTATGGGAAGAACTATGAGAAATATAACGTATAACAAATGCTCGAACACATTGACTCAATCTCAAACTCGATATCCTACTTATACAGGGTGTGAGGGGCATCGTAACGAAAACTGATACCATGGATTTAACTCATGATTATACCCTCAGAGTAAGAAATTTCCGTTGAAATTTTCATGAATTATGCTAAAATTTTGCATTATTCATGAAAATGTACGGCAATGATAGCCGATTGGTTAAGCACGTGTCTTATGGGCACCAGGTTTTGGGTACAAACCCTGACTCGCCCCTCAAGGTTTTTCGAAATCTATGTGCGAATCATAATTTTATGATTATCACTTGCTTACAGTGGAAAACATTGTGAGTAAACCTGCATGTCTTAAAAAATCTAACCAATTTTCGAAAGACATGTGAAATCCACAAACCCGCCCTGGGCAAGAGTGGTTGATGACGGCCTGATGCCCCCTCGTAGTAAATGGAAGCCCGAGACCAGGAGTGGGACGTCAAAAGGGCTATATTATTATTGTTATTCAATAAGTAAGTAATATAATAATAATTATCAAGCCAATATTTTGTCGTCAAATAGCATCTATTAGATACATGAGACGAATCAAAAGCACCTATTTCACACGTTCGATCATTGGTAGGGATACGTATTCTAAGTTTAGTTCAACTTTAGTTTGTGCACCACCAAAATTAGTTTAAATTAGCTTGCTAATTATGTTCCTCATTATGTTAATTAAATAAGTAAATATTTATTTATTATTCAGTTAACTAGTCGCCGTCGTCTGAACTGATTCTGAGAACTATCAAGGAATGATTTGTAATTCAGCCCTGCGTCACGAAATACCGTGACGCAAACGGCACGGTATTCGGTGATGCACCTGCTTGTCTATTGAATTTAAAATGACATTTTGAAAACAATAGTGCATAAGCAAGCCATTATTATAGGTAGAGTCAGGCTGTAGCTAATTGAGTACAGCTCATGACTGGGCTGGCATGACCGTGGTAGTACCACCCTCTCACAGAAGATCGGCATAAAGTAACTGTTCTAGAGCCGGAAGCCCACACCTCTCTTTCCCTCCCTTTTTTCTACTCCCATTTAGGTCGAAAACATACGAACAACGCCTTTGGTGTTGCAAGCATCTAATACCTACTTCTATAAGGTACAAACTCTTTATTTGCTGACTTGGTGATATGTAAAAATATGTTTTCATTACTCAAACTCGGAAAATAGGTCTGAAGTTGCCTGAGGAGCGGGTTGAAAGTAATACTTTTCCGCCCTGGGGAGAATCGCTTTCAACTGACAGCTATTCAAGAAAAACTAGTTCCATTTTCACATTTCTATGGAACCATGTTCCAACTTTTTCTACAGTCACACAATTACAGCGCGATATAAAATTTAAAAATTAGGTATTAATTAAAGAATATATGTTTTTAAATGACTTAATTATAATTTAGTTTCAATAATTTCTTTAATATAGCATAGACTTGGCAAAATATTTCAAGATGAAAATGAAAAATAATGGCTAAATAATGAAGTTGGCTGGCCAACGAAAAAAATACAAAATAGGCGGCCATCCGATCTTCATTTGTTTTTTCGAGTTGTAGAGTATTGTTCATACTTCCTTGTATTATTTCTTTAGCCAATTCCTGTTTTTATTTTTACTTTCCGTGTATTCGTAATGAAAAGCACAGTGTTTACCTCGGGTTAAATACTTTTTTTGTCCCTCGAACTATTAGCGCCCTAGCTACGCTCTAGCGCCAAACCACGCCTCGGGCCAAAATAAGTTACATTGACCCCTTGTGTAACAATGTACTACCTATGCGGCTATATAAATAAATCAGAACAGTGACTTGAAATAAAGTTTGATTGTTTTAACTATCCGCGTGAAATAATCATATAGGAGGAAAACGTCGACCTGCGCGCTGACAAACCGCACATAGTTAATTATTATAAATAGCCGCCTGCGTGCGCGCAGGGAAAACCTTGTATTTTGAAAGCACAAAGTAGGCATATTAATTTAAAATCCTTAGGTCTCTAGTAACTCAGTCCAGGTACACTCTCCAGAAGGTCTCATGAAAATTTCATCAAAATCAGTTCAGTGGTTTAAGAGGTACGGTCAACTTACGGTTACCAGCAATTCAATACTAGCACTTAAAATCATGAAATTAATTGTTTCATAAACTAATTATTATAATAATACGAGTATCGCCAGACTGACACACCAAGTGTATGGTCCCAAACTAAGCAACGCTTGTACTATGGGTACCGTACTGTGGAGTGAGGGCGATCCTAGTGACACCCAGACCAGGACAAATTACGCAAAGGCCATTTCCGAAATTTGCCCCGGCGGGAAACGAACCCACCATGTGCAGTAAGCCGAGCGGCCTACGCTCGAACCACTGCACTGCAACTGTCCGAAACTGACTTAATAAACTGAATAAACGGACTTCAATAAACATGGCTGCTCTAAAAACAGACCTTAAAATTTCTTTCATTTCTAGTCGGTGCCACTATCTTTACACTACCTACGTTAGGATAATTTCTACCCAATTAACTACCCCTGCTTACTTGAATTGGCAACACGGATTTTTTAATAATACCTCGTGTAACGTATTTCAAATTCTACGTCAAAATTACGGTTTGTATTTGATTGGAACTGATGCAAAGTATAGACAGGTATAGCTTTTTAATTCAAATGAGTACCTAAACCTGATTGACTTAATTAGCTCGGTAATATGAAATTACTAGCGTATTTGTTTCTAGCATTTTTTAGTGACAATGGTGTTGGTTGCTTACATTGTGTTCATGTTTCTGATAAAGTACACAAACATTTGTTTTACTGAAAAGAGTAACCAGTAGAAGCAGCATTCAGAACTGGTGCTAGATTCTAACTATTAAAACTAACTAGATGAAAACCCGGCTTCGCTCGGGTGAAATGTGACTCATAATACACAACCTATTACAAAATGTAGTTAGATATTTTTGTAGTTATCGGTTTTCAAGGAATATTAGGCAAGGCATAGATTCGTATAGCTTCGTTCATTGTGTTTAATATAATTATAATACATTTAAGCTGCAAAAGTTTTTACTTAAACATTTTTTATTTAAAATCAACTTTCAAAACAAACTAACATAAATTAACAAAATAAAGAGCTATGAAGGTTTATTCTCCATAAACCTCTCTGTCTTTTTCTTTACTTTGCCGGGTAACAATTGCAATTTTCATCCTACTAATATTATAAATGCGAAAGTTTGTGAGTGTGGATGTATGTATGTATGTTTGTTACTCCTTCACGCAAAAACTACTGAACGGATTTGGATGAAATTTGGAACACAGATAGATTATAACCCGGTACCATGCTCAGGGACCTCAGTATGGTCTTCCAACAGGTGGGTCTTAAAATGAACATGGACAAGACCAAGATCATGTCAAATAACCATGTTGTACCCATACCGGTAATTGTTGGGGACGATACTCTCGAAGTTGTCGACAAATATGTTTACCTAGGACATACTGCCCAGTTAGGTAGGTCCAACTTCGATGAAGAGGTCTCTCGACGAATCCAACTCGGCTGGGCAGCGTTCGGGAAGTTACGTAATATCTTCACGTCCAAAATTCCGCAGAGCTTGAAGACTAAGGTCTTCAATCAGTGTGTGTTGCCAGTGATGACCTACGTAAGCGAAACTTGGTCCCTTACAGTTGGCCTACTGCATAAGCTCCAAGTCACGCAGCGAGCTATGGAGAGAGCTATGCTCGGAGTTTCTTTGCGTGATAAGATCCGGAACCAGGATATCCGCAAAAGAACCAAAGTCACCGACATAGCTCACAGAATCAGCAAGCTGAAGTGGCAATGGGCAGGCCACATCGCTCGTAGAACCGACAACCGTTGGGGAAGAAAGGTTCTCGAGTTGCGACCTCGAACCGGAAGACGCAGAGTTGGACGGCCCCCCACTAGATGGACCGACGATCTGGTGAGAGTCGCGGGGAGCAGTTGGATGCGGATAGCGGGCAACCGTCCATTGTGGCGTTCCATGGGGGAGGCCTATGTCCAGCAGTGGACGTCTTCCGGCTGATGGTGACGATGAGATTATAACCGGGATATAGGATACTTTTTAACCCGATAATCCCGAAATTTTTGCTAAGTTAAAATACTACGCGGATGAAGTCGCGGGGCACAGCTAGTAAATCATAAAAGTTGTGACAATGTTTGCCAAATCCAAGGAGATTCGGCCATTTTACTTCTAATCATTGGATTCGGCTGTTAACAAAATTATGTAGGTTAGGGGTCATCCATAAATTACGTCACACGAATTTCATGATTTTTGACTACTCTCCCGCCCTTGTCACGGCTGGTCACATTTGTGAGACCCCCTACCTAGTGTGATGTCGCAAATTTTGCCATTTTACATTTAGAAATTTATGAAATTAAAACAGAGCAGTTATGAAATTAGTTTTATTTCCATTTAAATTATGTTCAATAAAATGAACTTCAAATCAAACATAGGCATAAAAATTAACAATACATAAAAATTTATAGTCATGCCGGAAGAGTTGCAACAATTTTTATGTTATTCTTTAGTAGGTATGTAGTAGAAATTAGAGTAGTAATACTTAGATATAAAATATTAGATTTTTTTTTAAATGCGATGTCACAAAATTTCGGACCCCTCCCCACCCCTTGTCACACGATGTCATACTTCGTCGACCCCCTCCCACCCCCTTAACGTGTGACGTAATTTATGGATGGCCTCTTAGGTATCATCAAACAAAACAATGATGAAAAAGAGGCATTAATTTTATGAAATACTTAAGATTTTCGGCATGATGTTTGTACTTAATCCATACAAAGTAAATCACTATCAAAATGAAATGAATACGAAAAAAAACGAAGACTGAATTTGTTTGTTTTGACAGCTCAATCTTCTTCTTCTTTCTTTAAAAATATGGCCCACCCAGTTTAATAGGTATTTCGAATAAAGACTCATTTACACACTGAGAACGCTGTGTCATCACTGACACTAACTGTCAGGGATGCGTTCATAGAAAATGGCGATTGCTTTTTGCACCATTAGAATTTAACAAAATACTCGACAACCCCAATTTTGCGGATATATGTTGTCGACTCGAAATCATTATTTTATTATGTTTTACTAGCTGTGCCCCGCGACTTCATCCGCGTAGTATTTTAACTTAGCAAAAATTTCGGGATTATCGGGTTAAAAAGTATCCTATATGTTAATCCCGGTTATAATATATCTGTGTTCCAAATTTCATCCAAATCCGTTCAGTAGTTTTTGCGTGGAGTAACAAACATACATACATACATACATACATACATCCACAGTCACAAACTTTCGCATTTATAATATTAGTAGGATTATTCTGGTAAGGTTTCAATCGAGTCTACCGTACCCCTGAACGGAATTATTAATATAGATTTGTTGGGCCTACGTGAATAAAAGATATCGGATTTAAATATTTGCAATTTTCAGGAGATATAAAGTTACTATAGTAATGAACTCATCCAATGTGTCATGTAAATCAAACCACAAACTCATGTTTCATTGTTTATGTACTTACGCACCACAACATTTTAAGGATAATATAACAATTCAATTTACGTCGGTAGATAATAAAACAATGATGTTAAATATAGTCTATTTATTTTGTGTTTTTCAATAATAGGTACTTAACGTGTGTTGTTGTCTTGTATCCTGACAACTTGAGCTAAGCTGGGTGACGCTGAGGAACTAAAATTATCCCATTGGTCGAAGCGGGCGAGACAGTCTACGCACACGCAGATTTATCTACTTTACGGCTTTAGGTGGTAAGTATTTTACGTCGAATTCCCTCTTCACCTCTCCGTGGAGATTATTTATTTTGCACTCGTAGTGGCCGGCACCAAACTCGAAGAAATTGAGATCATGGGAACTTTTACCAACCAACGGTTTCCCGTTGAAGAACCACTTGACCTGAAAAATAATTTACCGTGGTAAATAACCAAACCACCTGGACCTTGTGGTCCAGGGCTAAAATACTGGCTCGCATCATTGGGTTTGTTTCAATACGATAAACGTGAAGGAAAATTACCGATAAGGATGTATAACTTATCGTCTGACGGTAAATAAAGAAATGGTAATATGTAGTCCAAATGAGTTCAAGTATCCAAGCAGGTATTCAGATAAATAAACTTACACTCGGTTCCGGTTGGGCCTCAAAGTCGCATCTAAGAACGTCGTCATCCTTTTTGCCGCCATCCCAGAGAACGGTGGGTTCAGGGAGTGGGGGCTTGAACATGGGCGGGAAGCCCACGTGGAGCACGTATGTTTCCGTCGCAGAGCCGTGGACGTCGCTCACGTGACACGAGTAATTTCCAGAGATTGCTACTGTAGCATTCTTGACACTCATATGCAGATGACTATAAGCCATATCTACTCCATTCTATAAAATAAAATATATATCATCATCATCATCATCTGCCTTACCATTTCCCATAAAAAAATTAAATATAATAAAAATAAAATAAAATATATATACAACGTGTTATTGAAATTGCGGAAGACCTGTAATTATTGTTGGATTGTTCAGAATCGAGAGTAGAATCCATTCCACAAATAATAAATGAGTAACAGGGTCAGATTTTATAAATAACTAGCTGTACCCTGCGCGCGTTGCTACGCCGTCAAAGATTGGTCGTACCAACTCAGAAACCTTTGTGGGCTCATGCACAACACCTTGCTGAAGATCATGACATGATCAAATGCATAGTTTACGATTCTATAAACAACATAAGACAAACATTCATTTTTTATATAGATAGACAATGGTCAACTACGCCGCCTTTTTAAATTAAGTTAACTTCATTGTCTTCTTATCAGAAGATAATGGGCGATATTGTACCGTGCGATGCGACTCGGCAACATATACCTAGTACAGCCGGCGCTTGCGTCACCGGTACCTACAGTGTTTGATTTTTTTGTTAAATAATCCGGAAAAAATATAATATAATTATAATAATTTAGTCCTTTTAACGTCCTACTCCTGGGCATGGGCCTCCCCTCACTACGAGGAGGATTCAGGCCATAATCCATCACGCTGGCCCAGTGTCTGATTGCGGATTTCACATGTCTTTCGAAAATTGTTTAGATTTTCTTAGACATGCAGCTTTCCTCACGATGTTTTCCTTGACCGTAAGCAAGTGATAATAATCATAGGTATAGAAATTATGATTCACACATAGATTAAAAAAAACCCAGAGGGGGCAGCTGGGGTTTGAACCCAGGACCTTGTGCTCGCAAGACGCGAGCTCAACCAATCGGCTATCACTGCTTTTGCGGGAAAAATTAATTTAATAATTCATATAAGTAGGTAATTCTATAATATTAAAAATAAATTAGAGTTTTCGATATTTTGTGCAATTTCATTACCACGTTGTATAATAAGGTAAGTATATATAGTTTTATATTAAGAACATGAAACTATATTACAACACATAAGCATCATATGATAATGACAGACTTACTATGAACCATTTGAGAGTAGATGATTTAGCGCGTGGTAGAGAACACGTCAGTTGTATAGAACGATTCTCGAGTACATTCATATCATGACAAATACCGAAATCAATCAAAGTACCTGCAAAAATTGTTTTTATTTAATTTGTATCAAACATGAAACCATCATCACACTTCTTTCCCCGGAGAGGTAGACAGAAGTGCATCCAAGGGTAGTCACATTTCGTCGATGTTATCTTGGTACCAATGTAAGTTGCGAGACGACTAACTCCCCCTCAATCCGAAGGGGATGTGGGCTTCTGGCCTATTTAAGAATTGTGGATTTCACAAACTTTAGAAAGACATAGGCGTCAATAGCCTAGTGGTTAGAGGGGTCGTCCTCGTAGCTGAGAGGTTCCGGGTTCGATCCCCATGCTGGCCACTAAATTGTTGCCGTGAACCCACTCCCAGCACAAGCACAAGCTTAGTTGGAGGGGCTAAGGGAATACTAGTAATGTAATAAACACACATTGCTAGTATTTTTTATAATATGAAAAAAATACTTTAAGACGTCAAATGTCCTCATGATGTTTTCCGTCACCGTTGAGGAGGCAATAATTTTGGTTGCAAATAATATTTGCACATGAAAATTGCAGAGATGCGAGCCGCTGTTTATTATTGGACTTTCAAAAGTCCAAAAGAATACTTCGAACTTTGGCTGATACTCAGCCAAAGTATTCAGTGTGATTATATGAACACGTCTTTAGTTTTTTTACGAGCGGCGTCCTAGTATGTCATATCTCAAATACTATGCGACAATTTTGCAAACTATTTCATGAGTCTTAGTGGCTGCTACTCTAAATGCGGTTTACACTGATTTCTAGAACTATGGAAGTATTATAATGGTCGCAACACGAGCTGTTGTGACAAATATTCAAAGACCTGTAACTGAGAAAGAATTATAGTTACGTATCTAACAGCCAGTCTGCACTAGGCATCTGAATATAAGCTACCGTTTCATATGTACGATGAATTTTATTTCGGACTTCGGAAACACCCGTAGATACAAGATTACTTTTACTTACTGTCCACCTTTACTTGGAACTGTTTAGTGTCCGAGCCCACCATGTTTGTAGCTGTACAAGTGTACGAATAGTTGCCATCGCTCTGTGTTGGATCTTTAATTATTAACGCCCCATCCTCTATCGCATATTTGTTTCCTAAAACACAAAGGTTTAAACATTAATGTTGTGATAAAATCAATATTCTCCAACTCTCGCCGTGTAAAAGCTAGGAAATAAGTAATATTTCAATACTTATGTCCAGTAGGTACTTTACGAGAAATATATATTTTTTAAATATAGTTTTAAATTTATTAATTGCGCACCAACGCGTTCCTAAATACTTCGATAAATGTTAAATATAGTTTTTTACTGTTTCTAATTGCCAATCTTTCACCAAAGCACAGGAGTTAGGTTAGCGATAGCAATAGGTAAGCAAAGACTGGACAAGTCGCTGTAGAACGGTACTCCTTCAGGGATTGAAGAAAAAAACTTAAAGGAAGACAAGGACAAACGGGTACGGAGGATTACGGGGTAGTACCACCCTCTCACAGAAGATCAGCGAAAAGGAGCTATAAGCTGCGTTTCGTGTGATAAGTGATGATGGATGCCCAACCCTCCCTCTCTTAATTACTTAAGATTACTCAAAATGAAAATTTAAAATTTCTTATCTTAAGTCTGTTTTGCCTTAACACTATTGTGAACATGAGACGTGGTTACCTAGTGTGACGGCAGATCCATTCACATCCCACCTGACCACCGGTTTTGGATAACCAATTGTATCGCAAGGTACTTTGAGTGCTAAATCGCCTACGACGCCTGTGTACACCGACTCTTTTGTAGTGATTCTTGCAGGTACTACAAAAATAAAAAAAGAATACTAATAACATACTGGTTATTAATTTAAATGTATTTCCTCTCCATGGTTGTCTAAAAGAGATGGCAGTTTTCCATAAGACCGTCAATTTACCTATGCAATTTGTGTCATCAATTCTATCTTTTCAACCCTTATATGGGCGGCGTAAACTATGCCCCGAACCCCCCTCGAATTGAGGACAGTTCCTTTCCACTTGTGTGTCGATGTGTGTCTAGTGTTTCCAATGTATGTTACAGCCATTGAGAAGCGATACAACAACGAACAGATTATTTTGTTAAATTCGTTATTTTTAACGTTTCGCCATCATTTATTTTTATTAACCACGAATTTATAAAATGGCCGCCTCAATGACGACCGCTTGAGTACCCATAGTACAAGCGTTGCTTGGTTTGGGACCATACAGTTGGTGTGTCAGTCTGGCGATATTTACTTATTTATTTGTTTATAATGTTGGTGAGTCCGAAGGGTGACCATTATTAACATATTTTATCGCTTCTCGTTGGCTGCGGTAAAGCATTTACTAACTAAAAAAGTCAATTATCTTTACCTTGAACAATAAGTTGGACGACGTGTTCATCGGTGCCTTGGTTGTTCGTCGCAATACACTTGTAGTATCCGGAGTGTTCGGCCGTTACGTTGGCTGTATGCCACTCGTTACCAGTATTGGCGATATCTACGAACTCTCCATTCTGTGTAGACTTGAACTGCCAGCTTAGCTCCGGTTTTGGAACACCTTTGACGACACTAAAAATATGATAATCCAATCAATTCCCATCACTGCACCAATATATCTTAAATGAAGATTTGTTAAATAATAATTATTTGTTATTAAAAATATGCCGTCCAGAAATAATAAATAATGAAAGAAGATTATTACCCAAAAATGAATTTTTCGCTCTTGACTTACTTGCATTTTATTGAGACCAGTTCACCCACTCTCACCGTTTGCTCCGCATCTCCTGTGATCTCAGGAGCTTCTGAATTGTAACAGAAATACGACATCGTACATTTTATCAATAGTTAATATGATTTATGTATACTGTAAAAAATATTTAAATAAAAGATTAACGAAGTTCAAAAATCCTGGGTGCACTAAAATGTAATTAACTGGGGACCTTTAATATCTTTCATTTTAAGTTAAAAAAAATACTGTCGTGCTTTCGTGGTGCGAGGCCTCTAGGAGTGCGAGGCCGTAGGCGATGGCCCACGTTTTACGCCGCCTCTGAATCTGCTCTAGGTAACAATTGGCTCACCAAGTCCTTCTATTTCAACTTGTGTAGCGTTTTCCACGTGCTCATCAGGATCTGCCAGCAGTGATGCTCTGCAAGCGTACTTGCCCTCCAGACCAACATCCATCTCATTGATCTTTAGTTCTGCGCCATTCGATAGTATCGTATATTGATCCGATGACTCTATTTCCTTCTTCTCACTTGTTGATCCTTCAATACGGTACCAACGAATTTCCATCGGCAAAGTTGATGTTATATCGCATTTAAGGTTGACTACAGTTCCATATCTAGCAGAAATCGAGGCTAAAAGGCAAAAAAATATTATTGGTAAATGTAAACTGAACTGCTAATACTTACATGACTTATATGATGCAGTATTGAGATGAGCTGTTTAATTGTTACTCACCAGGTGGAAGTGAGTGAATAATAAACGGCGAAGATACCAATACTTGAATGTTTTCAGTGGTGGAGCCCTGATCGTTTTTGGCACTGCAAGAGTATTCTTGCGATACCATCACATTGGCGAGTGCTATAGTGTGGGTATTGTCGAAAACACTCGTTGCTGCTACCCTCTGAAAACATACACAACTAGTTGTTTAATCTTTATTAGGTACGTGGAATGACGCTTTGCAATAAATTGAAAGAGCCAATAATAATAATTTCTAGTTGTAAGTACCGTGGCCGGTATCGTGTTCCCTGCGCCGTCTTTCCATACAACAGTGGGCTCCGGGCTCGCTATGACGCGACAGGCGAGGGTTAAAGGGCTCCCATATGGCACGTCCATATTTGTTCCATTCACGATGGTCACTGCGGGTGTCTTGAGCACCACTAGTTCCGCGACCACTGCCTCGCGGTGGCCCGCCACGTTCTCGGCCACGCACTTGTAGTGGCCGCCGTCGGCTAGCGCCGCCTGCTTTATGCGCAGCTCGGAGCCCGAGCCTGCAAAGGACCGGTACTCTGATGAGCCGGCCGCCTTCATCTGCCAAGATATTGTAGGCTTTGGCACACCTTCTGTAATTCTGAAATTAAAATAGTATCCAAGTTAAATGCTTATTTAAATCTTCTATTATTTTTTTTTTTTTTTCAATATAAAAAATAGGTTTTTGTTTGGCAATTATCGTTATTAATGTTTGCATCATGAATTTAAAACTCACTCGCATATAATAGTGGCTGACTTGTGTTCTGCCACGTGTACAGTTTTAATCTTGTCATCAATCTTCGGTGGAGCTGAAATAAAGTATATTAGCTATGTAAAGTGAATTTTAGTACGGGTTTTCTATCGAGTTTGTTAGATTGTGCGTAGTCTTATTAAAGCATCACCTCACGGCCATTTATAACATGAACATCTAGAGTAAAAGCAACAGTTTTAAACATCTAAAACTGTGAAGAAATGAAGCCAATTTAACCGTTACTTTAACTTGGAACTAATATTAATTTAGCCGTAAGTCCGGACTGGACAATGTGCACTTATCCGTATAAGTGCACAAATCGTTCACTTATCCCCACCGTTCAGGATTATTTGGTAAGGATAAGTGTTCCACCGAGGATTTTGTAAGTGATGAGAGTTTCTGTGGTAGAACGAAGCTGTAGCCAATTGACAATTGCATATATATAGAGGCTGGCTCCACAGGAGCCGTACCAGCTTCGCACAGAAGATATATAGCTATTAAAGCTAAATTTCATCCGATGAGCGAGTGAGAGAGCCGGAAGCCCAACCTTTCCTTCCTTCCCCTTCCTCTATTCCATTCCCCATCAGGTTGGCAACATGCAAGCAATTCAAAATTAAAAATATATAGGATTATTATTCGTCGGGCTATTGCTAATTTTATACCATTAGCCATTTTGAAATTGAATTATTATTTTAGGCCCGTAGTAATAAATCAATCTCAAGTCTGAGAGCGATCTCAAGTACCCTTTTGACATGTTCTTTTGTAGTGGTATGATATTACAATGACATTTCCAAGATCGCTCTCAGATTTCACATGGATTTCTAAATACGACCCTTAGAGTTGGCGATAACAAGCCTTATTGCCTGGTAAGTGGCATGTAAGTAATGATGCCACAATCCTGGTAAGTTACTTTACCTACTTTACTTGTACTTATCATTCCAAGTAAACTGATTCCCATTTCAGGGGCCCAACTGTTATCCGCTTTCGCTCGAATCGTATCACACTCGACTTGTTTTCCTATAGAAAAACTGTCAAATGTGACGTATTCAGATATGCGATATGTCAATTTTGACGTATTGTGAGTCGAGTCGAGCGGGAGCGGTTAACACAGTTGGGTCCCGGTTCGATTTATTTTCTTAGTTCTGCTTCAGTGGTGGAGCAATACCTAAATTTTAAGTGGTCATCGTCCATTTTATGGACCCTCTTTTAAGACGAATAAAATATTTACGAAGGATTATTGTTTTACGCTTAATACTATTTTTCGGCGCTTTAAAGGCAATAAAAAAAAATTGTGTTCGTGCTTTCGTGGGGCGAGGTCGAAAGCGAAGGCTCACGTTGCCCACGTTTTCCGCCGCTGCTGACACTGCTCTAGGTAATAATTGGCTCACCAAGTCCTTCTATTTCAACTTGTGTAGCGTTTTCCACGTGCTCATCAGGATCTGCCAGCAGTGATGCTCTGCAAACGTAATCGCCCTCCAGACCAACATCCATCTCATTGATCTTTAGTTCTGCGCCATTCGATAGTATCGTGTATTGATCCGATGACTCTATTTCCTTCTTCTCACTTGTTGATCCTTCAATACGGTACCAACGAATTTCCATCGGCAAAGTTGATGTTATATCGCATTTAAGGTTGACTACAGTTCCATATCTAGCAGAAATCGAGGCTAAAAGGCAAAAAATGATTGTTGTTAAATGTAAACTGAACTGCTAATACATGGCTTCTATGATGCAGTATTATTATGAGCTGTTTCATTGTTACTCACCAGGTGGAAGTGAGTGAATAATAAACGGCGAAGATACCAATACTTGAATGTTTTCAGTGGTGGAGCCCTGATCGTTTTTGGCACTGCAAGAGTATTCTTGCGATACCATCACATTGGCGAGTGTTATAGTGTGGGTATTGTCGAAAACACTCGTTGCTGCTACCCTCTGAAAACATACACAACTAGTTGTTTAATCTTTATTAGGTACGTGGAATGACGCTTTGCAATAAATTGAAAGAGCCAATAATAATAATTTCTAGTTGTAAGTACCGTGGCCGGTATCGTGTTCCCTGCGCCGTCTTTCCATACAACAGTGGGCTCCGGGCTCGCTATGACGCGACAGGCGAGGGTTAAAGGGCTCCCATATGGCACGTCCATGTTTGTTCCATTCACGATGGTCACTGCGGGTGTCTTGAGCACCACTAGTTCCGCGACCACTGCCTCGCGGTGGCCCGCCACGTTCTCGGCCACGCACTTGTAGTGGCCGCCGTCGGCTAGCGCCGCCTGCTTTATGCGCAGCTCGGAGCCCGAGCCTGCAAAGGACCGGTACTCTGATGAGCCGGCCGCCTTCATCTGCCAAGATATTGTAGGCTTTGGCACACCTTCTGTAATTCTGAAATTAAAATAGTATCCAAGTTAAATGCTTATTTAAATCTTCTATTATTATTATTTTTTTTTTTCAATATAAAAAATAGGTTTTTGTTTGGCAATTATCGTTATTAATGTTTGCATCATGAATTTAAAACTCACTCGCATATAATAGTGGCTGACTTGTGTTCTGCCACGTGTACAGTTTTAATCTTGTCATCAATCTTCGGTGGAGCTGAAATAAAGTATATTAGCTATGTAAAGTGAATTTTAGTACGGGTTTTCTATCGAGTTTGTTAGATTGTGCGTAGTCTTATTAAAGCATCACCTCACGGCCATTTATAACATGAACATCTAGAGTAAAAGCAACAGTTTTAAACATCTAAAACTGTGAAGAAATGAAGCCAATTTAACCGTTACTTTAACTTGGAACTAATATTAATTTAGCCGTAAGTCCGGACTGGACAATGTGCACTTATCCGTATAAGTGCACAAATCGTTCACTTATCCCCACCGTTCAGGATTATTTGGTAAGGATAAGTGTTCCACCGAGGATTTTGTAAGTGATGAGAGTTTCTGTGGTAGAACGAAGCTGTAGCCAATTGACAATTGCATATATATAGAGGCTGGCTCCACAGGAGCCGTACCAGCTTCGCACAGAAGATATATAGCTATTAAAGCTAAATTTCATCCGATGAGCGAGTGAGAGAGCCGGAAGCCCAACCTTTCCTTCCTTCCCCTTCCTCTATTCCATTCCCCATCAGGTTGGCAACATGCAAGCAATTCAAAATTAAAAATATATAGGATTATTATTCGTCGGGCTATTGCTAATTTTATACCATTAGCCATTTTGAAATTGAATTATTATTTTAGGCCCGTAGTAATAAATCAATCTCAAGTCTGAGAGCGATCTCAAGTACCCTTTTGACATGTTCTTTTGTAGTGGTATGATATTACAATGACATTTCCAAGATCGCTCTCAGATTTCACATGGATTTCTAAATACGACCCTTAGAGTTGGCGATAACAAGCCTTATTGCCTGGTAAGTGGCATGTAAGTAATGATGCCACAATCCTGGTAAGTTACTTTACCTACTTTACTTGTACTTAACATTCCAAGTAAACTGATTCCCATTTCAGGGGCCCAACTGTTATCCGCTTTTGCTCGAATCGTATCACACTCGACTTGTTTTCCTATAGAAAAACTGTCAAATGTGACGTATTCAGATATGGGATATGTCAATTTTGACGTATTGTGAGTCGAGTCGAGCGGGAGCGGTTAACACAGTTGGGTCCCAGTTCGATTTATTTTCTTAGTTCTGCTTCAGTGGTGGAGCAATACCTAAATTTTAAGTGGTCATCGTCCATTTTATGGACCCTCTTTTAAGACGAATAAAATATTTACGAAGGATTATTGTTTTACGCTTAATACTTTTTTTCGGCGCTTTAAAGGCAATAAAAAAAAATTGTGTTCATGCTTTCGTGGGGCGAGGTCGAAAGCGAAGGCTCACGTTGCCCACGTTTTCCGCCGCTGCTGACACTGCTCTAGGTAATAATTGGCTCACCAAGTCCTTCTATTTCAACTTGTGTAGCGTTTTCCACGTGCTCATCAGGATCTGCCAGCAGTGATGCTCTGCAAACGTAATCGCCCTCCAGACCAACATCCATCTCATTGATCTTTAGTTCTGCGCCATTCGATAGTATCGTGTATTGATCCGATGACTCTATTTCCTTCTTCTCACTTGTTGATCCTTCAATACGGTACCAACGAATTTCCATCGGCAAAGTTGATGTTATATCGCATTTAAGGTTGACTACAGTTCCATATCTAGCAGAAATCGAGGCTAAAAGGCAAAAAATGATTGTTGTTAAATGTAAACTGAACTGCTAATACATGGCTTCTATGATGCAGTATTATTATGAGCTGTTTCATTGTTACTCACCAGGTGGAAGTGAGTGAATAATAAACGGCGAAGATACCAATACTTGAATGTTTTCAGTGGTGGAGCCCTGATCGTTTTTGGCACTGCAAGAGTATTCTTGCGATACCATCACATTGGCGAGTGTTATAGTGTGGGTATTGTCGAAAACACTCGTTGCTGCTACCCTCTGAAAACATACACAACTAGTTGTTTAATCTTTATTAGGTACGTGGAATGACGCTTTGCAATAAATTGAAAGAGCCAATAATAATAATTTCTAGTTGTAAGTACCGTGGCCGGTATCGTGTTCCCTGCGCCGTCTTTCCATACAACAGTGGGCTCCGGGCTCGCTATGACGCGACAGGCGAGGGTTAAAGGGCTCCCATATGGCACGTCCATATTTGTTCCATTCACGATGGTCACTGCGGGTGTCTTGAGCACCACTAGTTCCGCGACCACTGCCTCGCGGTGGCCCGCCACGTTCTCGGCCACGCACTTGTAGTGGCCGCCGTCGGCTAGCGCCGCCTGCTTTATGCGCAGCTCGGAGCCCGAGCCTGCAAAGGACCGGTACTCTGATGAGCCGGCCGCCTTCATCTGCCAAGATATTGTAGGCTTTGGCACACCTTCTGTAATTCTGAAATTAAAATAGTATCCAAGTTAAATGCTTATTTAAATCTTCTATTATTATTTTTTTTTTTTTTCAATATAAAAAATAGGTTTTTGTTTGGCAATTATCGTTATTAATGTTTGCATCATGAATTTAAAACTCACTCGCATATAATAGTGGCTGACTTGTGTTCTGCCACGTGTACAGTTTTAATCTTGTCATCAATCTTCGGTGGAGCTGAAATAAAGTATATTAGCTATGTAAAGTGAATTTTAGTACGGGTTTTCTATCGAGTTTGTTAGATTGTGCGTAGTCTTATTAAAGCATCACCTCACGGCCATTTATAACATGAACATCTAGAGTAAAAGCAACAGTTTTAAACATCTAAAACTGTGAAGAAATGAAGCCAATTTAACCGTTACTTTAACTTGGAACTAATATTAATTTAGCCGTAAGTCCGGACTGGACAATGTGCACTTATCCGTATAAGTGCACAAATCGTTCACTTATCCCCACCGTTCAGGATTATTTGGTAAGGATAAGTGTTCCACCGAGGATTTTGTAAGTGATGAGAGTTTCTGTGGTAGAACGAAGCTGTAGCCAATTGACAATTGCATATATATAGAGGCTGGCTCCACAGGAGCCGTACCAGCTTCGCACAGAAGATATATAGCTATTAAAGCTAAATTTCATCCGATGAGCGAGTGAGAGAGCCGGAAGCCCAACCTTTCCTTCCTTCCCCTTCCTCTATTCCATTCCCCATCAGGTTGGCAACATGCAAGCAATTCAAAATTAAAAATATATAGGATTATTATTCGTCGGGCTATTGCTAATTTTATACCATTAGCCATTTTGAAATTGAATTATTATTTTAGGCCCGTAGTAATAAATCAATCTCAAGTCTGAGAGCGATCTCAAGTACCCTTTTGACATGTTCTTTTGTAGTGGTATGATATTACAATGACATTTCCAAGATCGCTCTCAGATTTCACATGGATTTCTAAATACGACCCTTAGAGTTGGCGATAACAAGCCTTATTGCCTGGTAAGTGGCATGTAAGTAATGATGCCACAATCCTGGTAAGTTACTTTACCTACTTTACTTGTACTTAACATTCCAAGTAAACTGATTCCCATTTCAGGGGCCCAACTGTTATCCGCTTTTGCTCGAATCGTATCACACTCGACTTGTTTTCCTATAGAAAAACTGTCAAATGTGACGTATTCAGATATGGGATATGTCAATTTTGACGTATTGTGAGTCGAGTCGAGCGGGAGCGGTTAACACAGTTGGGTCCCAGTTCGATTTATTTTCTTAGTTCTGCTTCAGTGGTGGAGCAATACCTAAATTTTAAGTGGTCATCGTCCATTTTATGGACCCTCTTTTAAGACGAATAAAATATTTACGAAGGATTATTGTTTTACGCTTAATACTTTTTTTCGGCGCTTTAAAGGCAATAAAAAAAAATTGTGTTCATGCTTTCGTGGGGCGAGGTCGAAAGCGAAGGCTCACGTTGCCCACGTTTTCCGCCGCTGCTGACACTGCTCTAGGTAATAATTGGCTCACCAAGTCCTTCTATTTCAACTTGTGTAGCGTTTTCCACGTGCTCATCAGGATCTGCCAGCAGTGATGCTCTGCAAACGTAATCGCCCTCCAGACCAACATCCATCTCATTGATCTTTAGTTCTGCGCCATTCGATAGTATCGTGTATTGATCCGATGACTCTATTTCCTTCTTCTCACTTGTTGATCCTTCAATACGGTACCAACGAATTTCCATCGGCAAAGTTGATGTTATATCGCATTTAAGGTTGACTACAGTTCCATATCTAGCAGAAATCGAGGCTAAAAGGCAAAAAATGATTGTTGTTAAATGTAAACTGAACTGCTAATACATGGCTTCTATGATGCAGTATTATTATGAGCTGTTTCATTGTTACTCACCAGGTGGAAGTGAGTGAATAATAAACGGCGAAGATACCAATACTTGAATGTTTTCAGTGGTGGAGCCCTGATCGTTTTTGGCACTGCAAGAGTATTCTTGCGATACCATCACATTGGCGAGTGTTATAGTGTGGGTATTGTCGAAAACACTCGTTGCTGCTACCCTCTGAAAACATACACAACTAGTTGTTTAATCTTTATTAGGTACGTGGAATGACGCTTTGCAATAAATTGAAAGAGCCAATAATAATAATTTCTAGTTGTAAGTACCGTGGCCGGTATCGTGTTCCCTGCGCCGTCTTTCCATACAACAGTGGGCTCCGGGCTCGCTATGACGCGACAGGCGAGGGTTAAAGGGCTCCCATATGGCACGTCCATATTTGTTCCATTCACGATGGTCACTGCGGGTGTCTTGAGCACCACTAGTTCCGCGACCACTGCCTCGCGGTGGCCCGCCACGTTCTCGGCCACGCACTTGTAGTGGCCGCCGTCGGCTAGCGCCGCCTGCTTTATGCGCAGCTCGGAGCCCGAGCCTGCAAAGGACCGGTACTCTGATGAGCCGGCCGCCTTCATCTGCCAAGATATTGTAGGCTTTGGCACACCTTCTGTAATTCTGAAATTAAAATAGTATCCAAGTTAAATGCTTATTTAAATCTTCTATTATTATTTTTTTTTTTTTTCAATATAAAAAATAGGTTTTTGTTTGGCAATTATCGTTATTAATGTTTGCATCATGAATTTAAAACTCACTCGCATATAATAGTGGCTGACTTGTGTTCTGCCACGTGTACAGTTTTAATCTTGTCATCAATCTTCGGTGGAGCTGAAATAAAGTATATTAGCTATGTAAAGTGAATTTTAGTACGGGTTTTCTATCGAGTTTGTTAGATTGTGCGTAGTCTTATTAAAGCATCACCTCACGGCCATTTATAACATGAACATCTAGAGTAAAAGCAACAGTTTTAAACATCTAAAACTGTGAAGAAATGAAGCCAATTTAACCGTTACTTTAACTTGGAACTAATATTAATTTAGCCGTAAGTCCGGACTGGACAATGTGCACTTATCCGTATAAGTGCACAAATCGTCCACTTATCCCCACCGTTCAGGATTATTTGGTAAGGATAAGTGTTCCACCGAGGATTATGTAAGTGATGAGAGTTTCTGTGGTAGAACGAAGCTGTAGCCAATTGACAATTGCATATATATAGAGGCTAGCTCCACAGGAGCCGTACCAGCGTCGCACAGAAGATATATAGCTATTAAAGCTAAATTTCATCCGATGAGCGAGTGAGAGAGCCGGAAGCCCAACCTTTCCTCCCTTCCCCTTCCTCTATTCCATTCCCCATCAGGTTGGCAGCATGCAAGCACTTCAAAATTAAAAATATATAGGATTATTATTCGTCGGGCTATTGCTAATTTTATACCATTAGCCATTTTGAAATTGAATTATTATTTTAGGCCCGTAGTAATAAATCAATCTCAAGTCTGAGAGCGATCTCAAGTACCCTTTTGACATGTTCTTTTGTAGTGGTATGATATTACAATGACATTTCCAAGATCGCTCTCAGATTTCACATGGATTTCTAAATACGACCCTTAGAGTTGGCGATAACAAGCCTTATTGCCTGGTAAGTGGCATGTAAGTAATGATGCCACAATCCTGGTAAGTTACTTTACCTACTTTACTTGTACTTATCATTCCAAGTAAACTGATTCCCATTTCAGGGGCCCAACTGTTATCCGCTTTCGCTCGAATCGTATCACACTCGACTTGTTTTCCTATAGAAAAACTGTCAAATGTGACGTATTCAGATATGCGATATGTCAATTTTGACGTATTGTGAGTCGAGTCGAGCGGGAGCGGTTAACACAGTTGGGTCCCAGTTCGATTTATTTTCTTAGTTCTGCTTCAGTGGTGGAGCAATACCTAAATTTTAAGTGGTCATCGTCCATTTTATGGACCCTCTTTTAAGACGAATAAAATATTTACGAAGGATTATTGTTTTACGCTTAATACTTTTTTTCGGCGCTTTAAAGGCAATAAAAAAAAATAGTGTTCATGCTTTCGTGGGGCGAGGTCGAAAGCGAAGGCTCACGTTGCCCACGTTTTCCGCCGCTGCTGACACTGCTCTAGGTAATAATTAGCTCACCAAGTCCTTCTATTTCAACTTGTGTAGCGTTTTCCACGTGCTCATCAGGATCTGCCAGCAGTGATGCTCTGCAAACGTAATCGCCCTCCAGACCAACATCCATCTCATTGATCTTTAGTTCTGCGCCATTCGATAGTATCGTGTATTGATCCGATGACTCAATTTCCTTCTTCTCACTTGTTGATCCTTCAATACGGTACCAACGAATTTCCATCGGCAAAGTTGATGTTATATCGCATTTAAGGTTGACTACAGTTCCATATCTAGCAGAAATCGAGGCTAAAAGGCAAAAAATGATTGTTGTTAAATGTAAACTGAACTGCTAATACATGGCTTCTATGATGCAGTATTATTATGAGCTGTTTCATTGTTACTCACCAGGTGGAAGTGAGTGAATAATAAACGGCGAAGATACCAATACTTGAATGTTTTCAGTGGTGGAGCCCTGATCGTTTTTGGCACTGCAAGAGTATTCTTGCGATACCATCACATTGGCGAGTGTTATAGTGTGGGTATTGTCGAAAACACTCGTTGCTGCTACCCTCTGAAAACATACACAACTAGTTGTTTAATCTTTATTAGGTACGTGGAATGACGCTTTGCAATAAATTGAAAGAGCCAATAATAATAATTTCTAGTTGTAAGTACCGTGGCCGGTATCGTGTTCCCTGCGCCGTCTTTCCATACAACAGTGGGCTCCGGGCTCGCTATGACGCGACAGGCGAGGGTTAAAGGGCTCCCATATGGCACGTCCATATTTGATCCATTCACGATGGTCACTGCGGGTGTCTTGAGCACCACTAGTTCCGCGACCACTGCCTCGCGGTGGCCCGCCACGTTCTCGGCCACGCACTTGTAGTGGCCGCCGTCGGCTAGCGCCGCCTGCTTTATGCGCAGCTCGGAGCCCGAGCCTGCAAAGGACCGGTACTCTGATGAGCCGGCCGCCTTCATCTGCCAAGATATTGTAGGCTTTGGCACACCTTCTGTAATTCTGAAATTAAAATAGTATCCAAGTTAAATGCTCATTTAAATCTTGTATTTTTTCAATTGTTTCATTATGGGTTTCATTTTGCATGCTACATAAAAACATTTATAGGCCAATTGGGGCAGAGTGTTGCACTATCATATGGCCGCATCTCCCTCGAATTTTTGGCCATACCCAGCAGTGGAACTTCTATTATTATTTATGTGTTATTGGCTTCGAAAATCTATCTGATTATTTGGTTTTGAAATAAGTACATATGATTACAAAGGTTTTTGTTTGGCTATTATCGTTAATAAAGTTTGCGTCCTGAATTTAAAACTCACTCGCATATAATAGTGGCTGACTTGTGTTCTGCCACGTGTACAGTTTTAATCTTGTCATCAATCTTCGGTGGAGCTGAAATAAAGTATATTAGCTATGTAAAGTGAATTTTAGTACGGGTTTTCTATCGAGTTAGCTCGATGTTACGTATTCTTATGAAAGCATCACCTCACGGTAATTTTCGTCATGAACATCTATCATAGAATTATACATAGAATCAGCTAGATTCTACCTGACCGTAAGTACGGATTGCACAAATTGTCCACTGATCCCCACTGTTGGGGATACTTTGGTAAGGATAAGTTCTCAACCGGGAATTTGTAAGTGGTGACGGAATTAAGCACATGTTTCGGTGGTATAGCGAAGAGTAGCTAATTAACTATCGCTCTGGAATTGCAAGTATCTATAGCCTACGGTAACTGCTTAACATCAGGCGGGTCGTACGTTTGATTTTCGTCTTCGTTATTATTATTAAGCTTTGTCAACTTACCGAATCCAGTTATTTCAACGTTCGTACTAAATTCCCGATTCTGCGTTGGGTCTTTTTGTAAATATACCTTGCATTCATATTTGCCAACCAGGTCTGAATCCATGGACAAGATCTTCAACTGCTTGCCATCCGAAGATATCGAGTAGTTCTTTGAAGATATGACGTGTTCATACTCTCCTGTGGCCTTGCTCACGTGGTACCAACGAATAAGCAGCGGCTGCTGTGATCTGACGTCACAGGCTAACGTTGATTCTGTTTTGTATGCTATCTTCGTTGTACCTAAAAGAAGTAATCGGGTTTAGAAAAACCCTATACTTAATACTTTCGACATAATTTCGGTCACGACAGCCAATCTCAACGGATTTGTGCACAAGCACTGGGACACTCTTTTTATATCATAGTCCGATGAAACACCAGGTTCCGTATTAATAAATCGATCTTAAGTCTGAAATCGGTCTTAAGTACGCTTGTGACATGTCATTTTTACCGGTATGACATAAGAGTTACATTTCCAAGATCGCTCTCAGACTTGAGATCGCTTTATTAATACGGGCCCAACGGAATTAAAATTTAAGACGTACCATTAGGAACACTTTGAACGATTAATGGATCTTTTATTATGACGTCGACAGCTTTATTATATTGTTTGTTGTCGAAAGAGTTTCGGGCTTGGCAGTAATACCTAGCCTCAGACGCGCTCGGTATGTTAAGGTAGCTTATGTACTCGTATGGAATCTGGACGATGGAACTCTGAAATCACACACAAACAGATGACAACTAAACTTAGGCCCGTATTAATAATTCGACCTCAAGTCTGAGGGCGGTTGAGTACGCTGTTGACATGTTATTTTGTACTGGTATGACATAAGAATGACATTTCCAAGATCGGTCTCAGACTTGAGATCGCTTTATGAATACTGGCATTAATGTGTTGCCCCCTTTCTCATCTCTGTGCTAAAGTGTAAGCTAATAAAGTGTAAGTAATAAGTCGTGTCAAATTTAGTAATAAGTAGTTGAACTCAAAATTGGAAAATTGAGGCTGAGCCTCAAAACTAAAACTTAAACATTTAAGTTTGATCAGGCCAACAAGGACACTTTCAAAGTTTCATTTTTAGGGTTCCGTAGTCAAATTAGGAACCCCTATAGTTTCGCCATGTCCGTCGGTCCGTCCGTCCGACGTCAGTCATTTTATTCAGAGAGTATTGGGGCTAGATGGCTGCGAATTAGCATTGGTTTATGTACCGCTACAAAACTGTGCAAAAAAAAGGTAAAACTAACTCAGAGTTATCAAAGTTTTTCAAAACTAATTGCCGTTTACGAAATATTGAGCTCGAAAGTGGATTTCTTTACATGAGTTGCTCGATTCATTCTCTAACTTCTGAACCACATTAAGGTTATTGAAATGGCTATGGAACACTGCATTGTACGTGGCCCGACACGCACTTGGCCGGTTTTTACATATTTAGGCTACAACCGTATCGGAGGAACGTGGGATCGACTGAGATGATCCGGCAAGAAACTCAGTGAGCACGGCTATTTTTTTTTATACATATATTTTAAATGTTCTAGTGGTGTATATAGGATATTAGCAAATTGATGTATTAATTACATTAGATTGCACGGTGATTCCTTTGTCATTTGTCCACGTGATCTCTGGTTCGGGATACGCGGACACCTTGCACGTGAGAGTGACTGCGGCGCCGCGCGCCACCTCCACCGACCCGCCTTCCATAATCTTGACCACCGGCGCTTGAGAGTCTGGTGTATCTGTTTTTAATTACATTATTATTTATATCTAGTAGCTACCCGCCTCGGCTCAGCAGGGCTTTTTATCTTTACAAATAAATAAAATTTAAGTGTCTGTTTGTAATATCAAAATAACACCTTTTCACTCAATGCATATGAAAGTACATACGACACCTATAGCAAAAACGCGATATTTTTTTTGTCTGTCTGTCTGTCTGTCTGTATGTTTGTTCCGGGTAATCTCCGAAACGACTGGACCGATTTTGACGGGACTTTCACTAACAGATAGCTGATGTTATAAGGAGTAACTTAGGCAACTTTAATTTTAGAAAAACAATTAGGGTTCCGCGTAAAATAATAAGAACACATGAAATCAAAGAGTATCTCCGAAACCGCTGGACCGATTTTGATGGGACTTACTGGTAGATAGCTGATGTTATAAGCAGTAACTTAGGCTACTTTTATTTTAGAAAAAAATAATAAAAAATGGGTCCTGTCGCGCGGGCTCAGAACGCGGGAGCGGGCTTTTTTGCTAAGTTAATTTCCACGCGGACGAAGTCGCGGGCTCAGCTAGTTATATATAAGAAGCGATTTATTTTGAAAATTGATTTCAGTGATATTATTCAGGTTACAGAAAATTAATTCATTTTTTAAGATCTGCAATTTAAGCTTGTCCAGTTAGCTCCTCAAATAAATCCTGTTTGTGTAAATAAATGCTTGCACGTTGTTAAATGACTAAGAATACAAAGAGTCATACTGCAAAGACACAAAATAAAATAAAGCTACTCTTGCCACGCGGCAATAAGGTGCACTTTAGGTGGCGCACTGGTGTTAGACCAAATACGCCTGGACTGGGTCGAATCAGAGACGACTATTTAAATTCTTTAAACCAATTACAATATTATATTACCTCGAGGTAGTTTTTGAGGCGTAATAGGAATCTTTGCTATTCTTGTTATAGGATTTCCCGACCGGATTACTTCGCCTGTGAGCTGAAAGATTCACGCCACGATAGAATAGTTAATTACTGCTAGACAACACATAGAGTACTCGTCCACTCCAGTTTAGCCACCTGAACTAGCTGGCTCGAATTTGGGAATGAATCTCTTAATATTACCTGTACTTTTTTATAGAACAAAGTCGGCAAGCAAGCATACGAACTGCTTGATGTTAAGCAGTTACCGTAACCTATACATGTTTGCAATACCAAAGGCTTTGCTCGCTCCTTTATGACGTGAAGGGGAGTGGGACAAAGGGCGGCGAAAGAAGCGGCTTGGGCTTCCGGTTCTCACACTCATCGTACGAAACGTAAGTATAATAGTTACTTTACGTCAATCTTCTGTGAGAGGTCGCTACTACTCCGGTTGTTAAAATTATTGTTAGAAATATTGAAACTGGCTGTAATTAATTATGAAGTCTATAGCGCTCTTTCTCTAGACAATAAAAGATCTTATTTAACCGACCGCAAAAAGGAGGAGGTTATCAATTCAGTTGTTTTTTTTTAAATAAAGGGTAAAGGACTTACAGTGAGTTTGAACGTACAGTTCGGGACTACAAATGGTTCCGTAATGTAAAAATTGGGCCATAGTTCTTTAAGGGGCAAATCCATAATCACATTTCCCTTCATGTCCAAAATATGGGCTGAGTTTACTCGGACCGAGCAGTCTGGGTCCGACACCAACAATGACAGATGAGTATTGTTATCTGAAACAAGGATTTTGTTTGTAGACCGAAGCATTAGGGTTCAAAATCGAATAGTACAAAATCCTGTAAATAGTTTTGTAATATTACACTAACTTAAAGTAAAATATACTTACCTACCCAAATAAAAAAATAAAATTATGTATACAAAAGTGCCTCCACATCGTCGTCGATGCCAAAAGTGCGAAGGAGGCTGGCCGCGTTTCCACGCTGAATTGCGAGGCTTATTCTTTGTGCGAAAAACAGACCAGCCCAGACCAGCCACGCTGCTATCTCCTTGTAGAGGAGACGCGCGTTAGGGCCCCATGAGCCTAAAGTTTCGACCGCAAAAGGCTCAAACAAATAACCTCCGGGAAAGCCACTATATATGCGCCTCTTGAGGTTTTCAGTTTTTTTGTAATAGGTAAGTCTTTAAGTATTAATTTTACATTAATACATAAACCAAGTGATTCTATTATAGCCTCCATGTCTGCTTATTAGACCACCAATTGAAAACGAATGATCATTAATATTATCTTCGTGAATTCTTCGTTGTAACTCCTAAATTCTTGGCGTTCGACATGTTGTCGAATTAGCATTATGTACTTGTTATGTATGGTCCGTAATAATAAATCGATCTCAAGTCTGAGAACGATCTTGGAAATGTCATTCTTATGTCATACCATTAGAAAATGACATGTAAAATTTGGCTCTTAGATTTGAGATCGATTTATTAATACGGGCCTAAGTAAAGCCACTCTACTCACTTAAGATTGGCTGTAGTGCTGTATCGTCGAGGGACTTTGGCTGTAGTACGGAGAAGCCGTGACGGAAGTAGAAGTCGCTCCGACCGGTGACGACGATAGATGTATAGCTGCTTCCGCCCTTTACCAACACCATGTATTCACCAGGCTTCGGATTCTCGTAAAGGGTCACCTGCGAGAACAACCATACATTTTTAAATATACTATACAGGGTGAAATTTAATAGATTTTTTCATTGGCCAATCTCCGATGCCACGTGATCTTACGTGTACCAAATATTTAGAGCACAGCACAGTAATATAAATAAAGCACTGTAATATTACTAAAACAATGAAACGAAATAAAAGTTTTCAATAAATTATTCCATGTTGGTGTTATTAAAGTCTTATAAATTTTATGAACAAGTAAGAAAAATACACGATAAATAACGTGTGTATGTGGATACACTAGAACGACTTGGCATGGATTCAAATTATTAAATTAAAACTTTTTTTGTTTCACATTGTAGTTTGATTATGTTACTAAACTTATATCAATTTGGCAATTGACTTCAATTTCACCCTGTATAGCCTAATGATGTAATGGTGCCGGTTCTGTTCTGGGTCCCGCGTCTGGTAATTTTACATATTATTAACATTTTATCGCAAAACCATTGCATATATACAGTTGTGGTCATATAATTAAGAACGATTTGAAATTCTGGAAGTTTTTATTTAAATAATGTCATACACAGAAATGTGTACCTTCTGAGAAGCAACTAGTCATGCTATAAAACAGCCACATTAATAGAGCAACGTGGCTTAGGAATAAATAATAAAATTGTCAACTATTTTTTCTAAAATTTAATTTATTATACCAAAGTAACACATTCATATAGTACTGAAGCTGGACAAATAATTAAGAACGATTTATTAAACTGAACGGAAATTATTTGGTATGACATTTACATTAAAAAAATCACAATAATATATAGCACGAAAAATTGAACAAGCAATTTAATACATTTCTAAGTAAAATTAATAATTAATAGCATGTCCCCGGCTTTTAACTACTGCTTTACACCGACGCGGCATTGACTCTATTAATTTTTGACATTTCGCAAGAGAAATAGAGTTATTTTCTTCTAAAAAAACGGCGTACAGCTCTCTTAAATTCCCACACTGTGTATTTGTAACGTTTTTCTTTACTTCAAACCACAGATTCTCTATTGGGTTTAGATCTGGGCTGTTAGCTGGCCAGTCCAAGACAGAAACAGATTGCGCTGTAAGAAATTTCTTTTTGCGGTATGTGCAGTGTGCTTTGGATCATTGTCGTGTTGGAATGTCCAAATAACCGGTAGAACGTCTTCAGCATAAGGTAACATTGTTTCTTCTAGTATATTTTTGTATTGTAATTGATCCATGTTGCCTTCTATCAAATTTACAGGTCCAACACCATGTCCAGAAAAGCACCCCCAAATTTTCACATTTCCACCACCGTGCTTTAATGTAACTTTCGTGTACTTAGGGTCGAATGCTGTATTCGGGGGACGTCGTACATATCGTTTTCCATCAGAAAATACTCTGTTTATTTTCGTCTCGTCAGAAAAAAGTACATTTTTCCACTGCCGCATAGTCCAGTTTCATACTTCCTCGCAAATGCAAGCCGGGCTCGCCTGTGGCAAAGTTTCAACATGGGTACCTTCCTTGCTATCCTTCCGTGCATTTTTTCTTCTACCAAACGTCTTCGAATAGTGCGTGCTGAGATTGTTGAAGGGTTATTTTCACGAAAATATTCTTTTCTCAGCTCGTTTGACCCTTTAAAAGGGTTTTGTTTTGCCATACGAACGATGTTTCGGTCATCTCGAGGAGTTGTTTTACTCTGTCTAGGTACACGTGGAACATTCGAAGTAGTTTGATATGTAGCAAAATGCTTTACAGCGTGGAAAACCATCGTTTTTGAACATTGCAGATGGTCGGCTATCTTTTTATAAGACCAATTTTTCCGGCGAAGTTTTATTATTACTTCCCTTGTAGATTTATCACAACTTTTATTTTTTCCATCGTTTTTTTTATAAGAAGCAATCACTTTTAAACTTTTACAGCACTAACTGGTGCCAAAATTACACACAGTAACCTACTACTGCAAATCGACTGAGTGTTTTCTTTTTAAATTTGAATAAATGTATAAATTACTAGCTGTGCCCCGCGACTTCATCCGCGTAGTATTGGATTATTGGGTTAAAAAGTATCCTATATGTTAATACCGGTTATAATCTATCTGTGTTCCAAATTTCATCCAAATCCGTTCAGTAGTTTTTGCGTGAAGGATTAACAAACATACATACATACATACATCCACACTCACAAACTTTCGCATTTATAATATTAAGTAGGATAAAGCGTTCTTAATTATGTGACCAGCCAGTAAATAGGAATACTATGTTTAGAAGTAGTGTAAAAAAAAAATTGCCTATTTATTTTTAGCTAATCATGTGTAATGAATTCAGTGGTTTTATGGAAACGTTTTATGATACTGAGATAAATAAAAAAAAATGCATGCAATTAGTTATACGTCTTAGTTTGAAAAAATCTTCCCATTATATCAGCGTTCTTAATTATATGACCACCAGTGTATATTATATTTATACAGATTCGCGAGTTTATGGAGCCTACGTAATTTGTATGGGAAATTGTTAGTTCCTCCGGTGGGCGATAATGGCGCTTTACAATTTGTCATATGATTACAATTTTTACGGAGATGCCAGTGAGTAGTAATCGATACAAGGATGCGGTTTGGACAAACCTTAAAGTTTTTTTCCCAAATGACTGTGTTTATGTGCGGAGACGGTCCTTTGGTATGTTTGAAATGAACTTGCATGCCGGAAGCAGATACCATAGCGGATGTAGTGAGCTCGTCAATCCAGAACTGAAACAAATACAGATATTTGATGTGGTTGCAGCAAAACTAATTGGTAAATAAAATAAACAATAATAAATAAATATCGCCAGACGAACGCACTAACTGTATGGTCCCAAACTAAGCAACGCTTGTACTATGGGTACCGTAAAATTGACTGGGGCTGATCCCAGTGACACCTAGAGCGCAAACTACTAAAAGGGGCAAACTACTAAAAGGCCATTTCTGAAATGTACCCTGACGGGAATCGAACCCGCAACCATCCGGCGTGGTGAGACGAGCGGCCTACGCTCGAACCACTGCGCCAAGCGGTCGCTGAACTAATAAGAATTAACTAGTTTTGTTTTTTATTTGTTAGAAAGGTATTCAGATCGAGAGTGAGCTATCTTCCATGAAAATCGGTTCAGCCGTTGGAAAATTATCAGCTCTTTTATAGTTTAAAAAGTCGTCGCATCGGGGTTTTTTAATTTTTCAAGCTTAGTTCTTTTCTGAAGATACCAATTCCATAAGTAATATATTATGAAAAATAAGACATAACCTCGTGAGGTTCACATAATATTTTGAAACAGAAAAGGTACGAGTTAGAACAGAAAATAAGTTTAAATTATTGATAAGTACTTACCGCCACTGTAGTTTTATCTTTAGGTGGTATCAATTGCGCTGCCAGGTCGGTTTTGTTACCTTTGATATCTTCTTTAACAAACTTATTCAGAACCTTAAAGAAAAAGAAATCCGTGAATTTCAGGTCGAAAGGACCATCGAATATTCGTTTGTTATTTGACCAAACGGCATTGAAGCGTAGGCGTAACGTATTGGACAAATAATGACGGCAATATGAGGCGCGTATAGGCGCGCCTTTTGACGTGCTTATACCTAAGTTCGTATAAGCGCGAACCGCGAGAAATGAACAAACCCAACGCTTCAGTTTTTTAAATCGCAAAATGTGGGGCGCTTGTAAGTTTGTAAGAGGAGCTTATAAGCGAAAAAAAAATGCTAGTCTAAAGGCGTTGTAGGATGAGTGTAATAGGATTCTTAAATCGTAATGTGTACCTATAAGTAGTGCTTGTACTTGACTGTACATAATATGCGGTAGTTGATATACCTACTTACGTTTCTGAGGAGGCCTTTGCGTGGCCAAAGATAATAATAACAGTAAGTACATAGCGGCCGACATCCCAATTCCTCGATCCGAATTGCAATAATTATTGTTTTCTATGTCTATGTCTACTGACCGCAAGAATGGAAATTTGGTTTCCGAAAATATATGGTAAACTTACCTCTTCAACTTTGAACTGCGGGATCCTGATCACCACACCTGAACTAGCGGTGGCTATATGGTAGTATACCTGGAAATCTGGCAAGTGAGTCAATTTACAATTGCCTGTGAGCACGAACACTATCTGAAATAAGAATAATTATGTTGTATTTTTCAACCGACTTCAAAAAGGAGGAGGTTATCAATTCGTGTGTATGTTTTTTTTTTTAATGTTTGTTACCTCATAACTCCGTCATTTATAAACCGATTCGAAAAAATATTTTTGCATTTGAAAGGATGTTCGTGCAGATTGGTCCCATAAAAATTTTATCAACATCGCTTCAGTAGTTTGGCATTAAAATCAAAATAACTGAAAATGTAATTACATGATTTGCTTTCCTGTGACTGACTTTCCTGTGCCACTATCTTTACACAACGATATAGGACAACTTCTTAGGCACCTACCCCTACTTGCTTGAATTGGCACAAAATTATAAGGTCCCTAGTTATTTCTAGCTTTTTAGTGGACCCAGGTTTTTTGAAGTCGGTTTTATTTTTTTTATATATTTTAAGCTCTTCCATATAGCGCCACTAAAAGCGTCATTGCGCCCAAAAATAATAAAATCAATCCTGATGGTATTTTTGCGAACTGACCACTGGCTTGCACTGAGCAAACAGACTGTTGTCTCTAATTTTTGAAGGGCAAAAATAGGGACACCAACATTTTATGTCAAAATGTTTAGTCCAGTGCAAACGTAAGCCGAGATTGATATTAAAATCTATTTTTGCATGAAGCTTGTGAAGTTTCCATAGATTGATAATTATTAATCTTATTACTTGTTTACTTTAGAATTTTGTATGTAGGTAGCTAGTTAAAATGTGTCCCGTCTACCGTCATCTGCCGTCTCCTGTGCCAAAATTTCCTAATCGGGTGAAATCTACCTAATCTTCTGTGTATTTGTGTTGTGTGAACTCTAAACCCATTGGGAGCGCTCCAGTGTTGTGCCTGTGCTGAAGGTCCTGAGGATCCAGCCATACCACCCGAGGGATGCGCCCGCCTCTATCGTGCAGGTAATGTACACGCGTGACATTGACCTGACCCTTACAGTTCTGCCTCCTTCCTTATATATGCCTTATTGGATTTAGCCCAGGATAGCCGTACCTACCTAATCAGGACCCAGCACTAGTCCCGCGACATTACTTATATTATATTATGTAATCAATCATTTAGTACAATCGAACTCCTTATGTTATTCATCGAATATGTAATGACTAGCTGAGCCCGCGACTTCGTCCGCGTGGAATTTACCTTAACAAAATTTTAATTTAACAAAAAAGCCCGCTTCCGCGTTCTCAGCCCGCGCGACAGGACCCATTTGTTTTTTGTTTTTTCTAAAATAAAAGTAGCCTAAGTTACTGCTTATAACACAACAAAAACAGATATCTACCAGTGAAAGTCCCGTCAAAATCGGTCCAGTCGTTTTGGAGATTACCCGGAACAAACACACAGACAGACAGACAGACAGACAGACAGACAGACAGACAAAAAAAATTAAATCGCGTTTCTGCTATAGGTGTCGTATGTACTTTCATATGCATTTCGTGAAAAGGTGTTATTTTGATATTACAAACAGACACTCCAATTTTATTTATTTGTATAGATAGTGTTAAAATAATCGTTTTATTATCGTTAGTTTGTTTAGCGCTTGATACCTGGCTCTGCTTCTGTTGGCACAGTTGCTGGATCTCATCACTCATGTGATAATCCTTAGCGGAGGCGTCAGTGAACACGTAGATGTAGGAACCGGGCAGACTCGACTCCAGCGCAAGCTTCACACCGGACAGCGACATCTCTGGGCAGTCATCACCCCCATCCACCGGCAACTAAACAAACAACTTATTAAAAATCCCTGTTGAAGTAGGTACCTACTCTGAGGGTGATGGTGCACTTGGCTGTGCTATGAAGCAGGCCCATAGGATCGCTTCATTTGCTCAGCTTCAACCGGTTTAGCTCAAGTTAAACCCACGGACAGTTTGTCAACTTTCATGTAGGAAGACTACTGGCCGAAGGGTGTGGTGTACAGACGCTTTCGGGGAAGATTGCCGCCGTAACCACCCACAGTTTAGTTTAGTTATTAATAATATGTATGTTAGTTTATAAGGTATGCATATATGGGCCTGAGACGCCTGAATATAAATAAGTAAACCTAAGGCCACCCTAAAGCCAGTAGTATTAAGGCTAAAGCGCCCATCTAGCCCGCGAAGTTCAAATTTTTTGAGGTTTTTTAGATTTTTTTCAAAATCTGACTATAATAAAAGGCACATTTTGTAATTCGCGAAAAAGACCGTGTGCAGTGCATTTATTAATATATCCAACTTACTCTATAACATTTCAAGAACGACAGCTATCCAGATAATCTGGCAATTTTTGTATATTTAGTGATTTTTTTGCTGTGTGGTGTCGGCCTCAAATAGAATAGCACTAACCCAACTAAAATGTAAATGCTCAAACTAAACGCGAAGAATTTTACCAATCCGACAGTCGCATAGTTAATTACGGAGTACCCCAAGGTAGCGTTTTGGGCCCTCTTTTATTTATTATATATTAATAATTCGATAGGTAAATAAATAACAATAAAGTCAATTTACTGTGTTTATTAAGTTATCCAAACTTTTATTATTTCAACAATGCAACCATAGGCGGATACCATCATAGATTATATATTTTTCCTCTCTTTGACATACGCTTCCAGTTGCCTACTTTAAAAAATTACCGAAATGTTGCCAAGTTATTTTCACAGATAACAAATTGTTATTATGGTTTTTAGACATATATATATTTTAACTATTTTAACAGTCGGCCATCCTGCAATGTGTCTGACCCAGACACCAATAAAGTAGATATTATGTTAACAATTTTCAAATCAAACTTAATCTTAATCAATTCAGAAACATTTTTGACAAATCTGTATGTCCTTACGGTCTAAAAACATGTTTCACGTTGTACTTAACAAAATTATATCAGTATCAGAACCATCATCAAATAGAATTGATACAACATATTATTATTATTATTATTTTACAAACAAAAGCTACTAAGAAACACAAAAACAAGATAACATGGACTAAAGAATAATCATAACCTAATACTGTTCGGCCATCCCTTTAATTAAGAATGACCCCATTCTGTATGACTAGTCACAACAATTATGAACTAGATAAAAAAAATAACCTGTTAATCTATACAGTAACTTAAATCATGTGCTATTCTTACACACTTATAACACAACAAAAAAAAAAATCAAACAAGTAAAACAAAACAGAAAAATATCTTCACAATAAAACAACAAAAAAAAAATGTTTTTAAGTAATTGCCATCAAATTACTAATATATTTTAGTCTTTACTATTTCAATCACCAGAAGCCGTTAAACTCATCTTAAACCCGGCAGAATCCCACGAAGGCCAACCGTGCCGCTTACCCGCACCACGGTAAGCAGCCGAAGTCTTCTACCCACCATCGCTTGTAAGTGGCAGAGACCTTAAGTCTACATCACGTCCACCATTTGCCCACACAAGGAGCTATATTCTAAAACCACCAGGGTCGTGGCCACAATTTGCCCACACAAGGAGCTATGGTCTCAAGCCAATATAGTCATAGCCACCGCTTGCCCACACAAGGAGCTGCGGCCTCAAACTATTAAGAACATGACCACCGCCTGCCCACACAAGGAGCTACGGCTTCGAGCCAATAAGAACATGACCACCGCTTGCCCACACAAGGAGCTACGGCCTCAAGTCAATAATAGTATCCTTGTTGTATGTCCATCTCCGGAACTTGCCGTATATAAAGCGTGCCATATATGATGCAATCATCACTCCTCACCAACCAATGACTGTGCCGCACATCAACATCAGCTTCAGTCTCATAATAATAGCGCTTTGCTCTCTTGACGTCAAACATTTTTCATTTCTCCAAGCAGTGTCCACATTGTCTCTCAGGTTAAGGGTAGTTAAGGTTTACATAAATATATACAATAAGGAAGATAGAGTAGGAAGGAGAAGTTTTAAGTCAGCAAATGATCTAATCACTAAAGTCACAATCAGTATCTGATTCGGATTCAGCGAATCGAACCCACGGTTTGATCTTGTCTACAGAGAATACGTTACTATACTTCTTTTTAGAATAACCCTCTACCGAACTTACTTCATAACGATCGTGTCCGAGAACAGCGGTCACTTTATAAGGTCCATTAAACGCAGGTACTAGTTTACTACTCTCACCGGGAGTCTTAACACTTTTCTGAACCATAACAAGGTCGCCGATATTATATGTTATAGCTTTGCATCTTTTCTTGTCATACCTGAGCTTCATCTTTTCTTGCTGTTTCACAATGTTCGAACTAGCTTCCTGCCTAACTTTCTCCAATATCTCGGGCGATATTTCTGTGTCCCTGTGAGCAATATCATGCAGATGACCCTCTGTAACATTAATGCTAGGTCTACCGAAAATAATTTCTGTAGGCGGTTTCCCCGTAGTCTGATTTACGGTATTATTCAAACTCCATTGAACCTCCGAAACTCGATCATCCCAATGTCGATCGTCAGCTCCGTGACATAGAGCTATCAAAGATGAGAGGATCGACCGATTGTACCTCTCCACTTGGCCATTTGCCCTTGGTGTGGCCACTGCATTAAGCACGTGTTTGACACCAGCTCTCTTAATATATGCTTCGAACTCTTTTGATGTGAAGCTTGTCCCACGATCAGATATTAACGTCTTCGGTGTTCCAAATAATGCAAATACTTCGCGCAAAACGTTAATTGACGTTTTGCTTTTAGTATTTTTGACAGCACGTAGGATTATAAACTTCGTATAACTATCTACGATGCTCAAAATGTACATATTTCCCTTTCTGCTTCTCACAAATGGACCTAGATGATCAATGTGTAAGCATTGAAATGGTACATTTGGTTTGGGAATCGGGTGGAGAAGACCTTGTCTCTTCCCTCCCGGTTGCCTTGAGTAAGCGCAGGGAATACATGCCTTAACATATTTTCTTACAAACTGGGTCATTTTAGGAAACCAGTAATCTCGACGTATTTTCTCTAACGTCTTATCAAAAGAGAAATGTCCTGTTTCATCATGACATTGTTGAAGAATCTTCCACCTCGCGTCTTTAGGTACAACCCACCGTAGTTCATCATCCACTTTCTTATATATCTTTCCTTCTTTTAGTTCGAACTTACTTTTAATATCCTTAGCTTCGTTCGATTTATTATCCAGTATTGCCTTAATGTAACTGAGCCGTGGATCACTAAGTTGTACCGCTTGTAACCAATGCACGTCACTAATCTGCATTACCAATAACGGATCAGGTCCAGTTAGTATTCCAGAAGCTTCTTCAACCGGATTACGGCTGAGCGCATCAGCGTGGGCTAATTGAGTACCAGGTCGGTATTCGATATCGAAACTATATTCTTGCACTAACAGCCACCAACGAGCTATCCTAGGTATCAAGTCCCTTTTTGTTAGTGTCGTTCTGAGTGCATTACAGTCCGTCACCAGTTTGAACTGAATACCTATAAGGTAGACTCTGAAACGTACAAGAGATGCCACCACAGCAAGAGTCTCCAGCTCATACGAATGGAAATGCTGCTCTTCCGCTGTCGTTTGTCGACTAAAATATGCCACTGCTCGAAGTGGTTCGGAATCATCCGCACGTTGGAGCAAAATGCCTCCGAAACCCAGTGCGCTAGCGTCAGTATGAAGCTCAGTTTTATATTCTGGATTGAATATCGCAAGAACTGGACGACTCACCAAGATTCCCTTTAGCTTAGAAAAGGCTTCTTCTTGATGTTCACCCCAGACCCATGGAGTATTGGTTTTGGTTAGAACGGTCAAAGGTTTGGCGATTGAAGCGAATCCAGCTACAAATCGCCGAAAGAAACTTGATAGCCCTACGAATTGTCGTACTTCATGCACATTAGTCGGTGTTCTAAATGAGTTTACAGCTTCGATTTTTCGCTGGCCAGGACGTACTCCTTCAGCAGAAATCTCAAAACCGAGATATTCAATAGATTTCTTGAAGAAGTGACATTTACTCAAGTTAAGTGTCAAGTTCGCTTCCTTTATAAGATCGAGAACTGAAGTCAACCTTTGCATTCCTTCCTCAAGGGTCTTGGACGCAATAATTACGTCATCCATATAAGCTAACACCCCGGGTACATTACGCGTTCGAAGTAAACTCAGTATAAGTCTTTGGAATACCGCTGGAGCATTTGTTAGCCCGAAAGGCATTCTATTATACTCATAATGCCCGTCGGGCGTTACGAAGGCAGTCAGATGTTTAGATTCCTCTGCTACGGGTACTTGATGGTACCCCGAAGCTAGATCTAACGTTGTGAAAAATACCTGTCCCGCCAGGTTGTCGATTTGATCGTCTATCAGAGGCATTGGATATTTTTCTCTCAAAGTTTTCCGGTTCAGCGCTCTATAGTCCACACATAGTCTGGAGTCTCCATTTTTCTTTCTTACCAGAATAATAGGGCTTGCATATTCTGAAATGGACTCCCGAATAATATTGTTAGAAAGCAAGTCATTGACAATGCCCTTAACCTTCTCACGTTCCGAAATGGATAACCTGTATGGTCGGTAAGTAACCGGTGCATTATCTTTCAATTGAATATGCATTTCCGTTAGTGTTGTCTTACCTAATTCATCGAGAGAAAAAGCAAAACATTTTCGTCGTGAGTTTAAAAGTGAACATAATTGTCCACGTATGTCAACCGATAAATCAACGTCGACATTTAGGTCTTCTACCATAATAGACGATTCTGCGGTAGATATGTGAAATACTTTAACACTGTTCCTGCTACCACAATTACTATAATCTTTTGTTTCGGGCATTGGTAATGTATTGCCAGATACTACAATAGCCCTTGCCATCAAAGTTCCTTTTGATAGTTTAAATGATTCTACACTCAGACCGACCACAATAATTAATCCTAAACCGTCTTTCACCGAATATATTCCAGGCAAAACCGTATATTCACTTCCTACCTTCATACAACATTCTGTATCGACATATATCATGCCTGATATTTGAACATCTGTTTTAACTTCAATTGTTGTCAGTCCAGAAATAACACAAGTATCCGCACATGATACTGCTAATTTCGGAGAATTTCTAGGAAGTTCCTTGTAAAGGAATAGGCAATCATCCGTTTTAAAGGCTCGTACGCCCGGCAACTCGGTAAGAGAGTGTCCTATAAGTATGTCGGTAGTCAATAGGCTGGAATGTACCAGATAGGCTTCTACTATTTCATCAAGCCCATCTAGCACAACTCGGACATTTACTCTACCACTTGGTACAATGTTGCCACTTCCAAAGCCACTCAAAGTTGGCAAGTTATCAGTATCGACTGCTATACCTAGTTTCCTAGCAATGTCTTCTGCAAGTAACGTACATTGACTACCAAAATCAATAAATGCCCTGAGTGGTTCATTGCGGTGAACAAAAGCTTGTTTAAAATACTTGTTGATCCCATCTTGATTATCGGTGATTTTCAACACAGCTTTGGAGCTACTAACATTAGTCATGGGACGGGACTCATTCCCAGAAACTGATCGGTTCGGATTCTTACAGTTTTGTTCGAGGTGCCCGTACTGTCGACATTTGGTGCACCTGAGAATAGTCTTAGAGCAATTCGTAGCAATATGCCCAGCTTCTTTACAATTGTAGCAAATAACCGATGACCTTGAAAATCTTTTAAACTGCGATTCTGTACTTCTTTTGTTATTTGGTTGTTCAAAACTTTCTCGACTAGAAAACTTGTGGGCCACATTAAAATCCGTATTTACCTTCGTCGTTACATTTCGAAAATATTTCAAAATATCTTCAGGTTCTTTGACATTAGCCCCTTGAACATTCATTCGAATGTTGTAATCAAATATGCCGTGACTAAGACAATCTACGGCCTGTTTACCCTTAAGCTCACATCGATTAATCAACATTAATTTATCGTAGTAATACTCTTCTAGCGTTTCATTCTTCCGCGACCTTCTAGCTAACATTTCCGAAAGTAAGTCTCCATAATTTTGCTCACAAGGGAATGCGGACAATAGCTTATTTTGCCATTCAGCCCACGTAAACTTAACCGAAGTCAGACCATCATACCATCGTTTGGCAAGACCAGTGAGTTTAGGTAAAGCGTAAAATATAGTCTGACGTTCGGTCCAACCATATACGTGCGCCGATTCGTTAACTTTAGAAAGCCAGTGTTTCATGGTTTGAGATTTAGCTTGAGGGTTAAAGTCAGGTATGACATGTTGAGACCCATGTAAACCAGAAATGCTAGGAATCCCGGTAGTATTTCTGTCATTTATAGCATTAACCAGCTTTTCCAAGGCTCGTTGCCCCGAACGGCGATGCCTACGTCGCCGGCGACGCTTTGAACGGCGACTATAATGATCCGATGAACTATCACTAGAACTAGGGCTAGAACTTGACGAACTGGAACTTGTTGAACGACCGCGGTTCTTACGTCGCCTTACTAATTTGTCTTTATTAATATGTGATCTATGTTTTCGTTTAGAAAGAGGTGGTGTACCCTCCTCAACTGAAACACTATCTTTGTTTCGTCTAGACTGTTTAGTTGGAGAAGGAGTTCTCATTGTGATAGGTAGTAGGTACTAGGAAGTGGGTAAACGAAAGGGAAAGGAAGACAAACAATATTACTTTCTGTAATATTACAAAAAATATATATATATATCTATGCATTAATGTCATTCATTTGTAAATTATAGATAAGCTAGTAGGTACATCAAACCTAAGTGAGAATCAATCTACCTACTTAGTTTAAACAACAAATAGAACTCATATCACAAGTAATTATTAAAATAATTTGCAGATAACTTTTAAAAGAATCAACAAAAAATAAATAAAAAAAATGAATATAATCAACATTAGGTGTGTATTCTGCTCATTTTTAAATTTTCTAAGTAAAACTTCTCTAACTGTACCTATTTCATTGTGACAAACATAACTCATACAACAAGTAATTAAATAATTATTTCATGTGCATAACCTTTATATAATAAATATGATGAGCATTGACAGATAGAACATGATTTTAGCATTATCAATTAAATATCAATACTATAATAATTATCAGTATTATAAAGAAGTCAAGTTGTTTGTTTCTGATATGTTTTAGGAAGTAATCTTTGAAATTACTTTACTGCCTCTAATTCTAATAGTTCCCACATAGAACACTTTACTATTCCTCAGTGACACAGACTACTCAAAATTAATGCTGGTGAAACTGTGGGGCGGAACTACTTATGTATACACATTAACATTATTTTAAACATTCCCTATTCCTAGCTTAATTTTTATTGGCTAGCACATAGGTTATGTTACTAACCATACTTACCCACTTACATTGTAAGTCTCTCCTGTCCAGAGTTGCTGCGAACCTAAGTATTTACTTTTAAATGTCACAACCAATATTTATGTATCCCAACTATGTGCTGGGTGAAGTGCTACAAGCTGAAGTTGGTATTTGTTCGACCCGGCCATCCGGATGCTCATCTGTAGTATTTTAACCACCACACCGGTCACCTTATACCTAACTGCTGATAACCAAATACTCAAACGCAATTTCAATCATAGCTTCCCATCATTGACTCATCACACAAAATAATAATGGATAATCGCGTCAAACAGCCAAATGGAACCCAAACCTTTTAGTAGCGTTTCAGTTTTTAGGCATTATCTGTTTACACATTAATAGTTAGCCCGTGAAAACCATGCTTACTGCCTTTACACATGAAACAACTCACCCAGTATAAAGTAAATTTAAAGTAGCAAGCAATTCCATGCCCCTTTTCAGGTGTACAAATGCTTTGTTGACTTAAAGAAACTTATTTAAACTCACCAAATGTATCAGCGATATCTGTTACCTTAGTTTTCTTTACTTTTGCAGCCACGCAGGTTACAACTACACACTTCTGAACTAATAATTCGATAGGTAAATAAATAACAATAAAGTCAATTTACTGTGTTTATTAAGTTATCCAAACTTTTATTATTTCAACAATGCAACCATAGGCGGATACCATCATAGATTATATATTTTTCCTCTCTTTGACATACGCTTCCAGTTGCCTACTTTAAAAAATTACCGAAATGTTGCCAAGTTATTTTCACAGATAACAAATTGTTATTATGGTTTTTAGACATATATATATTTTAACTATTTTAACAATATGTAGAAGGTGGTTGAGAATATAAATTGTACAACCAAGTTCGATATTATGTGGGTACTGTTCAAAACATTGCTGAGATTATAATTCTGATATTGTAATTAGATTACAGTTGTTAAAATACTGTTATAACATTACGATAATTCCTGTTGGATTATTTGATGAATTCTAATAGTAAAACTCTTTAGCTTTAAATCCTTTTTGTAAATTGTATCGAGTGAACGCCGTGACGTAATGTGTCACGTGATCGGAATCGTTTGGAGGGGGCAACTGTTTAAATATCGGAGACCGGTGAGTCCGGAGTGCATTTGATTCGAGAGAGCAATACAGTTCGGTCCTTACAAACGGGACCGGTGGTTCACTAAAGTCTGATTGTTAAATACCTAGTTTGTAATTAATGATATTCTGATTACCTACTTAGAATACGAGATTTATAATTCTGTATCTTTGCGGTTTAATTGTCTGAGACCTACGCCATCGACCCTGTACCTGAAGCTCCTACCTTTTGATGACGAGCGTGCCGCTAATATATCGCACGCGCGCCGACATATACATAAATGACTTGCCTAAATGTATCGACAAGCCAGTAACACTTTTTGCTGATGATAGTACTGTCACCATACAATGCAAAAGCAGAGATAGATATGAATTTGACATTAATAATTCATTAGCTTTTATCATAAAATGGTTAAACAATAACAATTTAAAGATCAACCTTAACAAAACTAACATAATGCATTTCAGTCAGAGAGAATCACCTATGTCTAATCCTAACGTATTCTACAGTGATAAACCTATTAATGTAGTTAGTACGGCTAGATTCCTTGGTATCACAATTGATAAAAAACTAAACTGGAAAGCACATATAGAAATTCTAACAAAAAAAATATTTAACTCAGCATACGCCCTTTTCAAATTAGCTCCAGTGCTCAACACGGATGCGTTACTTAGTGCTTATCACGGTTTAATATCCTCGAACCTAAGATATGGAATAATATTTTGGGGTAACTCTACAGACAAAGAAAGAGTGTTCAAGGCTCAAAAGAGATGCATTAGGGCCATGTTTAAACTGGTTCCAACAGACAGCTGTCAACCATATTTTAAAAAATATAAATTATTAACTGTGCCCTCATTATATATCTTAGAAACTGCCATGTTTGTAAAATGTAATCCACGTCTATTTCCTCGCTTATCTGATGTGGCTAAGCGCAACAGGCGTGACAATAAGCTCTGCCTACATGACTCCAAGACTGCACTTGTGAGGAATAGTATCTTCTGTATGGCACCTATCATTTATAATAAGATACCAAAGGACTGGAGAGAAATTAACGCTGTGCCATTCAAGACCAAATTAAAAAGCCTTTTGATTAACAAAGCATATTATAATATAACAGATTATTTAAAAGATAACATTTTATAAAACGTTTATTATTATTATAAGTTCTCCTAATTGACATCAAGTTTATATAATATTATTATTATTAATTTAATATTTTACGATTTCATTTTCACAATTTCATTATTTTCAATATATTTTTTTTTAATTTCAATAATTTGTACGCCATAAAGGCTAAACGTGAAGCACGTGTATTAAATTTTCCATCTTGCATACCTGTATGTAAACTCATGTTTTTACAAATAAATGTTATTCTATTCTATTCTATTCCAACTCTTCCCGTGGGTGTCGTACGAGGCGACTAAGGGAAATACACCGGGGGGCGGGCAGCAGCGCCCCTCTCAGAACAACTCCACAACTGAACTGCGATCCCCAACCCGCATGCCCAGCGTGGGGATTACGGGCATAACCCACTAATGATGACTAAAGCCAAAAAATGGCCCCTAGTTCCCGGCCGCCTCGCTATCCCTGGCCATGGTAGCGGCCACGGTAACGGCGGGGCAAGGGGTGCTAAGAATCTCCGGGCTACCCTAGGCTACCATTCAGTACAAAAATTGACCCTGGCTACGTTTAACGGACGCACTCTGAGGCTTGACCACCATCTAGCGCAGTTGGAAGTGGAGTTAGAGAACATTAAATGGCATGTTCTGGGGTTATGTGAAGTCCGTAGAGAGGTGGAGGACGCCGTAACCCTAGACTCGGGCCATCTTCTCTACTTTCGCGAGGGTGATAAAACATCCCAGGGTGGCGTAGGTTTCCTCGTCAATAAGGCCCTCTCTAACAACGTCCAAGAAATCTCCAGTGTGTCGAACAGGCTAGCGTACCTGATCCTTCGGCTATCCAAACGGTATAGCATGAAGGTCATTCAGGTTTACGCACCGACCTCGACACACTCGGATGAGGATATGGAGGATATGTATGAAGACATATCCAAAGCCTTACACAACACCACTAAGGTTCACTTCAACGTTGTTATGGGGGACTTTAACGGCAAGGTGGGAACCCAGAGTGGCAACGAATCCCGAATAGGCCCGCATGGTTATGGAGTCCGAATACAGGGGGCAAATGCTTGTCAACTTCCTTGAGAAAGAGGAGCTGTTCTTAATGAATTATTTCTTTAAGAAACAGCCTCAAAGGAAGTGGACATGGCAAAGCCCCGACACTGTGACAAAAAATGAGATCGACTTCATCATGACGGATAGCAAGCACATATTCAGAGATGTCTCAGTGATCAACAGGTTCAATACCGGATCCGATCACTGACTTCTCCGAGGCTCTCTGAATATCAACTTGAAGCTTGAGAGAAACTGTCTGATGAAGTCCACGCTCCGACGTAACCCAATTCAAATCATGGCGGGCACCGAGAAGTTTCAGCAGCTTCTCGGGGATAGATTTGTTGCCTTGGAACCCACTGATGACACTGACGAGACCCTACATAATCTGGTCGAAGCGCTGAGGGACGAAGGCATCAAGTTCTGCCAACAGCAGCGTACGGGCAAGAAGTCTAAACTCTCGGATAAGACTCTCGGGCTGATGACAAAAAGACGGGAAACCACCCAAGCGACTTCGTCAGAGACGTCAGACCTGAATAAGCAAATTGCGAAGATGGTACGGCGCGACCTTCGGAGCTCCAACACTCGCCTCATTGAAGAGGCGATAGAGCGAGGGTCCAAAGTATTCACTCAGCAGCTTGGCAGGAGCCACCTGACGAAACTTAGAACGCACGACGGGAGGACCGTATTGTCGAAGCCGGAGATCTCTGCCGAGATAGAGGATTTTTACGGCCATTTGTACGCTGCACATGCCCCTCATTCTCGACGGGACGACCATGATTCCAGAGCCACCCTGACACGCCACTATACCAACGAACTGCCGGACATCAGTCAAGACGAGATCGTGTTAGCTCTGAGGCAGCTTAAAAATGGAAAAGCCCCCGGTGAGGACGGAATTACTTCAGAGCTTCTGAAGGCAGGAGGAGCCCCTATTATACAGGAGCTACGGAACCTGTTGTAAATGGCGCTTTCATAATCTGGCATCGAAACTAGTTGTACCAGATGAATTTGAGAGATGAGCTATGAATACTGAGCTACGGGAGCTACGCAATTCTCGCTCACTTAATTATTTGGAAGAACTACTAGGAAGGTCGTGAAAAGGTCGCATCGGGGGTTTTTAAATTTTCAATTTAGAGTTATTATTTCCTTATATCAACATGCGCTCTGCACCTTCCATACCCACTGGTGGAAGAAAAAAATACAATATTTGGAAGCACTACATTGGTGTTCCGGATGTGGGGCTGCTAAAAACTAGTAGATTTGAATCCTTACTATAATATGATAAATGCGAAAGTAACTCTGTATGTCTGTCTGTCTGTCTGTCTGTCTGTCTGTCGCGCTTTCACGCCAAAACTACTGAACCCATTTAAATGAAATTTGGTACACAGTTAGTTTAGATCCTGAGAAAGGACATAGGCTACTTTTTAATGCGATAAAAGGGTTGTAAGGGGTTGAAAGGGGTAGTGAAAAGGTGTATAGAAGTATCGTAATTTTTAGAGCTTGAAACTTACTTTTTAGGCTGTTGATTCGATATAAATAAATATGACATTCAAAGTTTTGTAAAAGTTTTATCCTCAAGGGTGTAAAATAACAATAGGGAATGGGGGATGAAATTACATACCTACATACATGAATTTAATAATACGTGGATATTTCTCATAGGACTCGAGGTATTCATCAAATTTATATATAAAAAGTAGTTAAATATCTATTAGTTACTACAGTGAAAATACTTGTTATCTAATTGGACTGTGTCAAAAATGTCCTTACCTTTTCCAAAGCCCGCTTCAACTCCGTACGATCGCGAGTTCTGGTCTGGAGTATAGGTTTATCTGGAATAAATCATAAATAAATAATAATCGAGTAACTATTTTATTTCTAAACATGCAATCTGAACAAGTCTTTCATATATTTTGTAATTTCCTCTGTTATATTGTTACATATTATGTAGATGCCGTGATTCAAGGATAAAAAATACACACGTCCACGGCACTTGACTTGAATTATAAAGTTATTAATACCATACCAACTGTATGGTCCCAAACTAATCAACGCTTGTACTATGGGTACCGTACAATGGACTGGGGCGATCCCAGTGACACCCAGACCTGAGCAAATTACGAAAAGGCCATGTCCGAAATTTGCCCCGGCGGGAATCGAACCCGCAACCACCCGGTGCAGTGAGCCGAGCGGCCTACGCTTGAACCACTGCGCCAAGCGGCCGTTAAAAATTCATCGAACATAATCAAATGACTTAAGAAAAAAAGGAAATAAAAAAGTTTCTGCAGCAAATACACATAAAATCCCAATAGCAGAAATGCAGACGTTTAATGTATCCGAATCTATTTCCGATAAGTGTCAGTTGAATGCCGATCGTGTTCAAGTCTGTAAACACAGACCAATAAAACAAGACACCACTTACGTCCACCAATAATTGTTTGAGAAAATTGACAAAAGTTTGCGGGGTATCGGAGAAGCCGTGAATGGACCAATCAAAATGTTAGGTGCAGTCATATCATATCATCATCATCACCTGCCTTACCTTTTCCCATTATCTGGGGTCGGCGCAATATCTATTTTCCTTCCATCCATCGCGCTTTCCTGTCATACTCACATCCACTCCAAACTCGTTGATATCACTCTTGATACAATCCATCCATCTTTTCTTGGGCCTTCCTCTCACACTGTATCCATCCACATTCATATTCATCACTCTTTCATTCACATGCTTCTCATCCCTTCCCATCACGTGTCCAAACCATTCCAGACCCCTACCTCTTACTTTATCTGTTATTGGCGCTACTCTGGCACTGCCCCTTATATACACATTCTTCACCTTATCCATTCGCGTCACTCCACACATCCATCTCAACATTCGCATGTCGGCAGATAAATATAAAATATGCAGTGGAAATTTAATGCATATGTTAGGCGAGCGAGGTTACGTGGCTATGCGGCGTCTATAGCTTATAGGTCTTTAAATAAATAATATTCTTACCTGGATCGTTGAATGTGATCAGTACAATGTCACCAATCTGGCTAGACTTCTCATCGAGAACGATGTCCATTACGGAGTTAACATTTCCTCTGACGTCTTCTATATCCTTGTGCATGGAATGCGTGGTGTCTATAACAAAGGTCAGACTTGCCTCCTGACACGCAACGTTAGACAACAGTGTCAAAAACACAAGTAAAACATGTAGAATCGTCCGCACTTCCATCTTCATTCAATGTGACGTGCTAACACCAGAGAAATACAATAAGTAGGAACTTAAATAGTTTTTACTGTGTTCGGGCGTATATGAAGAGTGATGAACGCGTCATGTTTTGTGGTTAATCATTTTAGGGAAAAGTTTAGTTTAATATGGTGTAATATATTTAATTTACCTTATTTCATTTACAATAATATATTTTTAGGTTTCCCTAGTCCCTAAGAGAAACCCTTATAAGATCATCTAGTCCGTCCGTCCGTCCGTTTTAGTCTGTCACAGTCTACAGTTTTTCTCAGAAGTTGACGAAGTTTCGTACAGATATACCTTAAAAATAGATCTCACTTTAAAATACAAAATATAGTAGTTTTTTTTTATTGAGGTACCTACCTACCTCCCCAAATATGGAGAGGGGATGTGGGGTATCGTTGAAAAGGTACTTACTTTCAAATGAAATGGTGTTTGTCTACAACATTTTTTTTATCAGAAATTCCGTTTGAACGATTTTTATCTTTCAAAGATTTAATCAAAATTTACGTCATGAATTCCAACACTTCTTACATTTTTATGATAATCGACAAAAATATCATTTGAGTTTTTATAAATAATGGTTAAACCGGACAGTTGGAAGGGAAAAATAGCGCAAATATTTATAACCAGAGGCCCGCTCCGGCATCATTTTTAATTTAATAATTTACATACGTATTTATCTACTATATAAAAATAAGTCGGGTTTTCCTTCCTGACGCTATAACTCCAGAACGCACGAACCGATTTCCACGGTTTTGCATTCGTTGGAAAGGTCTCGGGCTCCGTGAGGTTTATAGCAAAGAAAATTCAGGAAAAATTTCAACAGAACGCGCACGGAGTCGCGGGGCACAGCTAGTTTAATTATAATATTGAAGTATACAGATGAATAAAACGCAGTCGGTGGGACAAAAATTTGTTACTATGAGTACCGCAAAATTCACTGGGGGCGAACCCAGACACACCCAGACCAATGCGAATAACGAAAAGGCAATTTCCGAATTGATACAGTGAGCCGAGCGGCCTGCACTCGAACCCCTACGCCAAGCGGTCGTCATTATTATTATTATCTACAGATTTGTTCTCTTAGAATTACCAAGCTCGCACCTCTGGTACCCAGATTATACATTTTATGAGAATTTAGTTTTCATGAAGATTTATTCACGAACGCTTGGTGCGGTTTGAGCGTAGGCCGCTCGGTTCACTGCACCGGGTGGTTGCGGTTTTGATTCCCGAAGAGGCAAATTTCGGTGCTAATTATAGTGTAGTGTAAAGATAGTGGCACATACTCCAAATGAAATAAATTATAAGGTCCCTAGTTTTTTTGTTTTTAGCTTTTTAGTGCACCCAGGTTTTTCTTAATTAAGTCGGTTCAAAATGATTGTAAAAAAAAAAAGTCCGGGAATCTATCTCCGTGTACTGGTGGACATAGGCCACATCACATAGATCACATTTTACCAATGGTAGCTTGTTACTAATGCAATGGGGGGGGGGGGGGTGCCTGTTGCAATTACGTAGGAGGCCAAGTCAGCGATAGCCGGTTGATTAAAGCATGCATCTATACGGGCCCAAGGTCCTGGGATGAAACCCCGGCTCGCACCTATCATAATTTCAATACGATTTCACGTGCTTACGGTGAAGGAAAACATCGTGAGGAAGCCCGTACTAAGCCAGCATGCTATTCCCCCCCCCCCCCGCCTTTGAAGGCAGACCTGTGCCCGGGAGTGTGACGTCATATCATTATTATGGAAAACTTTGGCAGAGCACGGGTTTTTTCATATCCGCCTGAAAGATGTTGGCGAAGAGGTATTAGGTATTATCGTATGTAATAACCTACTCCATCGGACTTCTCTATTGGTTACATAAGGTAAAATATGGAAAATAAAATGTCCATTGTCATCTGTTTCCAGTAGGTAACTCTATCAATCTAAAACAATGGTACTTACCAGTTGATATTTTATTTAATTAACCGCAACATATAAAGCTAAATGTATAAATAAATTTAAAAGGAAAATTAAACAAGAATAAAAGAAATATCTTTATTTAGATTGACATAAAACATTTTATACCGACCGATTTGTACCAATACCTATGTGACGTAATTATAACAATCAATAAAAATTTGTCCTTAAGGCTAAAGCGCCCGTCTAGCCCGCGAAGTTCAAATTTTTTGAGGTTTTTTATACATTTTTCAATATCTGACAATAATAAAAGACACATTTTGTAATTCGCGAAAATGGCCGTGTGCAGTGCATTTATTAATATATCCAACTTACTCTAAAACATTTCAAGAACGACAGCTATCCAGACAATCTGGCAATTTTTGTATATTCAGTGATTTACTAGTATCATATCCACCGTGATAATATTTAGAGTAAACTAAATGTATTAATAAACGCACTGCATACCGTGTTTTTCGCAAATCACAAAATGTTGTCGTAAATGTTTTCAGATTTTGGATAAACTATAAAAATACTCGTAAATTTTGAATTTCGCGGGCTAGACAGGCGCCTTCACCTTAAGCATAATACCTATAATATACGATTATGTACAATTATTCCCGAAACTCCGCGTGTCTTGCGTATCTCGCTAATTCTGTAAGAAAAATAAGACTTTTCATTACAAACAAAAGTCAAACTGTAATAGAGATTCGTACGTTACACCGACAGAAATAAAAGAAGTGAGCCACTATGGCCTTTACACAATAACCACTATGGCCTTGTAGGCACAGGTAACATATAAATTTTACCTGTGCCTAAAAGGTGTTTGGCCCAGTATGAGCTGAAGGCGACCTAAGCCTCCTCCCGCGCTGATTTTCAGCCAAGGCCTAGTAGGTGTGGATAAATGGTCGAACGTCAATAGGTCGAAATAGATAAATCAAAACTGAATGAAAACAGGAATCATATATCAAACATTGAAACGTCAATGGTACCTATCTATACATCTATACAAATAAATAAAATTGGAGTGTCTGTTTGTAATATCAAAATAACACCTTTTCACTAAATGCACATGGAAGTACATACGACACCTATAGCAAAAACGCGATTAAAATTTTTTTTGTCTGCCTGTCTATCTGTCTGTCTGTCTGTCTGTGTGTTTGTTCCGGGTAATCTCCGAAACGGCTAGACCGATTTCGACGGGACTTTCACTGGCAGATAGCTGATCTTATAAGGAGTAACTTAGGCTAATTTAATTTTAGAAAAACAATTAGGGTTCCGCGTAAATAAATAAAAACACATGAGATCCAAGAGTATCTCCGAAACGGCTGGACCGATTTTGACGGGACTTTCACTGGTAGATAGCTGATGTTATAAGCAGTAACTTAGGCTACTTTTATTTTAGAAAAACAAAAAAAAATGGGTCCTGTCGTAATCAATAAATATGTTCTAGTCGGTATCAATTTCTATTATTTTCATTCAGATGTACTAAAATGATAATGATACTTTTGAGACAAACTTTACCATACTGCTAGTTAAAAAAAGTAACAGTAAGGACTGGGAAAAGGGAGAAATTGGACCTCCGGGTCTCTCACCCATGGACGAAACCCTATAATTAGCTACATTAAACCGATCACCTGTGAGAGGGTGGTACTACCCCAGTAGAGCTGTAGTTACATGGCTCTACCACCGTTGATTAAGGCCTCTATTAATAAATCGATCTTAAGTCTGAGAGTGGTCTTGAGTACGGTTTGCCATGTCATCACTCTTACACTTAACGCTTCCCCCGGGGTGTGCGGGTCATGTCGGCCTCCTACCGGCTTTAACGCCACAGTGGACGTACTCCTTGCGACAAAGCCACAAGCAAGCTCTCCCACACATCCGTGACCCTATCGGCGGTTGCCCGCTCTATTAATACGGGCCTCAGTTAACTAATGGTTTTGTAAAACTCACATGGGATATCAAACTCTCTCTTCACTTCTCCATGAACGTTGCTGACTCTACATCTGTGCTTGCCCCATTTGAAGACACTGAGTTGCGTGGAACTTTCGCCGTCAACAATTTTACCGCCGATTGTCCACTCAACCTGAAAAATCATTAGGTACTGTAATCTGTGATTAAAATGATAATAAAATTAAATGTATACCTAAATTTTTACTTCGGTCTTTAACACCTCGCATAAGGTTTTATTAGGGTTCCGTAGTTCCTACGAGGAACCCTTATAACACCATCCAGTCCACCTGTTTCAGTCTGTCACAGCACCATAACTCTACAGTTTTTGTCGGAAGTGGACGAAATTTGGTACATATATATCTTAAGAATAGATCACACTTTAAAAAATAAAAATGCAGCAAAATTACTTTTTTTGAGGTACCTCTCCGAACATGAAAATAGGGTTTTTTTTAGGTTACCCCATCATATGGGGTATCATTAAAAAGGTATTTTCAATAGTGTTTCCATACAACAATTTATTATCAGAAATTCCGTTTGGGAGAATTAATTCCGACACTTCTTACAAACTAGTTAGCCAAAAATATGTTTTCGTTATTTACATGGCTACGGAACCGTCCTTTGTGCGTGGCACGACACGCACTTGGCCAAGTTTTTTTAGTACTGCACTATATTTTGCACGGCGTCTACCAGAGTTGGTTAAAAAAGTGAACTTACAACAGGCGGTGGTTTAGCAATGACATCACATCTGAGCACATAAGTGACTCCCGGATACCACTGGATCGTGAAGTCCGTTTGCGGGAACCGGAAGCTGGGTGGGTACCCCACGTCCACCAGAAATGTTTCCGACGCGGAGCCATTGATGTTGCTCACGTGGCAAGTGTAGTTGCCATCTTCTCTAAATTGAGCATTGTCTATGCTTATATCAGGTTTATGGGAACCGTCATCTTCATCGTCCTATAAAATAAGCTAGTATTTAATAAAAAAAATAACAAATATCGCCAGACTGACACGCCAACTGTATGGTCCCAAATTAAACAACGCTTGTACTAAGGGTACTGTACAATTGACTGGGAGCGAACCCTGTGACACCTAGACCAGTGCAAATTACGAAAAGGCCATTTCTAAAATTTACCCCAGCGTGAATCGAACGGCCTACGCTCGAACCACTGCGTCAAGCTGTCGTCATTATATAGTCGGTCGTTATTTATAGACTTTATACCTCTGGCATAAGTACGTCAGACTTTCAACCCTCTAATGAAGTGTTAAGAGTGCTAAAGTGACTCTCTCTCTTGGCAAGCCGTCCGCTAGGCCGTCTGTCGTCATTAGTTACCATAGGTTCATGCGTTTACCATAATATACATAACACAGACAGTGTTGCCTGTAGCAAGTCACGTTTTAAATCTTTAGGTAGAGAGGAATAACCCGAAGCCTGTCTTTGTATCCATTCGCGGAGGGGAAATATAAAAATAAGCGCTATAACTTAAACCAAAACCACAAAAATATCGTGGTCTAAAACGTGAACATCATCTTTGGCACAAGTCAAAGAGCCTTAAAAATTACAAAATACAAAATGTCACTGAAACAAAACAAAATTTATCATAAATGGACTCTTGTTTTGCAGAATGGAACCAAACAACACACACTTCTGCAAACGGAAACTAACCTACAACCACTCGCATTAGGGCTTGGGTTTGGTTTGCAGGAGTACGTGCGGGTTGTCTCCAATCTGCAAAACTGAATCCAAATTCTTTCGCCCTTTGAGAAGACTACTTACGATATACCACGTGACTGATGACGGACCAATGCGCGGCAAGCTGCATGATAGTTTCAAAGTGTGGTTCTGAAGTATGGATACATTTCTAATAATCTTATAATCCATTGATACGTCTGAAATAATACAAAATTTCCCTTGATAACAGCGATTATTCAATAAAAAGCTATTAAAATTAATATATTCCGAGATTTCCGAGGATCACTACTAATATTGCGGAAACCCTTCCAAAGATCAGGTTCACATTATTTTTACTACTACAGAAGCGCTCAAAGCGGTAAACACCTGGATAGGTGCCTACTAGTGGCTTCCTATCGTGCTTTGGAGGGTACGTTAAGCTTTTCGTCCCCGCTATCACAGTTGTTGAGCCAGGGGGCCAACTGAGAGCGTCACTTTTAGAAACTAAGAAAAACTGTCAAAACTGACGTATTCACACACGCAATGCGTCAGTTATGACGTACTGCGAGTCGAATCGCGCTACAGTCATTAACAGAGTCATTAACAAGTCAGAGGCCTACGAGCGGCCTGGAAACTCCGAAACAAGAGTTGGCCATTATACAAGGTGACTCATAATGGGTATCCTTTTTTTTCAAAACTTAACTTTGTAATTCTAAAACCATCAGCTTTGGAGGGAACTTGAAACACAAAAGGTGTTATAGGAATACAGCTGTTGACCGCTTTCACAAGTCTACAAAACCTTTAGTACTTCAACTGTCCCACATAGCCGATAGTTTGAGATTTACAAAGTTAAGTTGCAAAAAAATAGTATACCCTTTTTGTATCACCTAGTAGATCACATGACAAGAAAAAATATACTAATCACTTACCATCTACTTGTGCTTTGAACGTCTTCGTCGCCGTGCAGGTGTAGGAGAAGTAATTATCACTCTTGGTTGGGTTTTTAATTATCAATTCCCCATCTTCTATATCATATTTGTCGCCTTAAAGTATAAAGATAAGTAGGTACTTGAAGCATTCAACTATGGTAAAGTGCGGTCGCGGAGTAGGAAGAATTTCGTACATTAACCTGTTAAGTGCTGTTATTACCTGTCTCTGTCACTCTCGCGTAAATCTCATACGTCTCGCTCACACGGTTGCCGTGACCGCCGTCCTCGGGGATTGTAAACCTTTTACCTGAGTGCTAGCTATAAGCAAGTACATTTTTTTCCACTTGAAATATTTCATATAAACCGCACTTGATGCAAAAATGTTTGTGACCACTGTCAGTAGGCAAAGAGGTCATTGTACGAAATTCTTCCTGCTCCACGACCGCACTTTAGTGAGTGGTACGTTTTTCAGTATAGGGTTACTTTTAATACGACCAACAAGGAATAGATTCCCGGGTATCATAGAAAAGTTAAAATATCTTGTGTAAGGTGCACACGGTTTTCGTGACAGACATAGGTACCTGGTATGACGGGAGAACCGTTGACCATCCATGTCACAGTTGGTTTCGGGTAGCTGAAGGTGTCACAAGGGATCCTCAACGTCTTATCATCTGACGTTTTTGCGGGTTCTGCAAAAGGGTTAGTTTAAATTCCAGGGGTTACAAATGTTTCTGATGTGATGTTTGTGTTCACGCACATTGGGCACATCACATACTTTTATAGTTCATTGATTTGCCATTATTAGAGATATTTCGAAAATGGTACTTCGTTCAAATAAAAGTAGCCAAATTACTCCTTATAACATAAATGCTATTTGCCAGTGAAAATCTCGTCAGAATCGATACAGCGTTTTCATAAATCGGCCGAAATAAAAATACAGACAGACATAACATCTATACTCTATACAAATAAATAAAATTGAAGTGTCTGTTTGTAATATCAAAATAAGACCTTTTCACTAAATGCATATGAAAGTACATACGACACCTATAGCAAAAACGCGATTAATTTTTTTTTTGGCTGTCTGTCTGTCTGTGTGTTTATTCCGGGTAATCTCCGAAACGGCTGGACCGATTTTGACGGGACTTTCACTGGTAGATAGCTGATATTATAAGCAGTAATTTAGGCTACTTTTATTTTAGAAAAACAAAATTAAAAAAATGGGTCCTGTCGCGCGGGCTCAGAACGCGGGAGCGGGCTTTTTTGTTAAGTTAAATTCCACGCGGACGAAGTCGCGGGCTCAGCTAGTTTACTTATATACGTTTCATATTATGCGTTTAGTAACAAGGGTGATTCAGGCCGTAATTCACCACGCTGGTCCAGTGCGGGCTGGCAGATTTCACGTCTTTCGAAAATCGGTTAGATTTTTACCTGCAGATTTCCTCACGTTATTTTCCTTCACCGTGAGCAAGTGATAATCATATAGAAATTTTGATTCGCACATAGTTTTCAAAAACCCAAAGGTGCGAGCCAAGGTTCGAACCCAGGGCCTGGCGCCCGCGAGATTCGTGCTTAACCCATCGGCTATCAGTGTTGATATTTATTTGTATATAAAGTATTTATGGTGAGCTGAAAAGTCATGAATGCTTCCTATGTCTCACCTTTGACAGTTAGTTGTATGACGTGTGCATTCTCGCCTTCACTATTCGTCGCAGTACACCTGTAGAGACCAGCGTGTGCGCCGGTCACGTTGGATACATGCAACTCCTTGTGAGAATTGTTCAGACTTGTGAACTCTTCACTGTTTGTGGGCTTAAATTGCCAGCTTAGCTCCGGCTTTGGAACGCCTTTGATGACGCTGAAGGTACAACATAAAGTGATAAAATTTATTTAATTTAAGTAGAATGACCGCTTGGCGCAGTGGTTTGAGCGTAGGCCGCTCGTCTCACTATACCGGATGGTTGCGGTTTCGATTCCCGTCGGGGCAAGTTTTGGAAATGGTATTTTCGTAATTTGCCCAGGTCTGGGTGTCACTGGTATCGCCCTCAGTCCAATTTTCGGTACCCTTAGTACAAGCTTTGTTTAGTTGGAGACCATAAAGTTGGTGTCTGGCGATATTTATTTAAAAAAAATTAACAGTGTTGACTAAGTGCAGGGCACGTTTTAGGAATACGGCTGGCATCTCTGGGTCTTACGGATTTGCGATTTTATTAAATAGATTTTTCACAACAAAACATGGTTACTCACTTGCATTTTATAAATATCGATGAACCCACTCGCGCCTCTTGGTACACAACGCCTGTTACCTCAGGAGCCTCTGAATTTTAACAGAAAACCAAAATGTATTTAACACTCGTAAGTAGCAACAAACCAACAGGGCACCAAGTCCGCTCATTTAAGTCATCTCAAATCGCGGAGGACAATAGCGAAAGTCACTGAGGGAGGCCAAGTGCACGTCTTCTGGATGAAGGAAATAGATGAAGATATTTATTATTATAAAAACAGGTCAAGTGCGTGGTGGACCTCGTATAGCGTACCCTAGGTGCCCTAGTCTCTGCGAGACTACAATTGGTTAACTACGATTTTTCGATCGTCTTAAAAAAATACTATAAAGTTTAAATATTAGAATTTTAAAGCTATGAACGCCCCAAGCACTGAGTCAAAATCTTAATAGATAAAAATTCGCAAACGGCACGGCTGACAACATTTATTAATTTGAAAATAATAATTTGAAGTTATCTCTATAATAAGTATAACACATTTCATTAATTCCCATCTAAATAATGTAGAAGGTATTGCTCTGTGATTGACTGGGACGGACAGACGGACTAGATGATCCTCGTACGGAACCCTTAAAAATTAAATTAAATTACCGGGTGGCTGCATTTGAGGGATAACAGGTAACTTCGATATTCTTCTTATAGGTTTTCTTGTTTGCACGAGATCACCGACTATCTGAAATGGTTACGTCATTATAAAAAACCGACCTGATAGGAAGAGACTCATCAGTTTTTTTTGTGGTAGATATGTAACTAACACAAAACCAAAAGTAACCGAAATCTACCAACAAAATGTAGGTAGAAAATAAATAAATAAATATTAAATATCGCCAGACTGACACACCAACTGTATGGTCCCAAACTAAGCAACACTTGTACTGTGGGTCCCGTACAATGGACTGGAGGCGATCCCACTAACACCCAGACCAGGGCAAATTACGAAAAGGCCATTTCCGAAATTTTCCCCGGCCAAAATTTTACCCGCAACCACCATGTGCAGTGAGCTGAGGGGCCTACGCTCCAAACACTGCCCCAAGAGGTCGTCATGATGATGATGTTGATAATTGATGACGTAATTTTTAGCAATTACGAAGCCGCCATTCAATGTACCTAATAATAATCACTAATTCAAATTAGACATTTATAAACCTACTAGCTGTGCCCCGCGACTCCGTCCGCGTGGTATGTGGATCGCCCTTAAGATTTAGGGGTATGAAAAATAGATAGTAGCCGATTCTCAGACCTACCCGATATGCACACAAAATTTCATGAAAATCAGTCGAGCCGTTTCGGAGGAGTATGGTAACTAACATTGTGACACGAGAATTTTATATATAAGATAATAAACTAATATAAATAATATTATTGTAAAGCACATGCTACCCACCGCGACTTTAAATTTATCACATGGAGCTATAAACCGGTCTGTCGTATATAAATTAAGCAGCAACTCTTTCAGGGGTAACTCCTGAATCAACTTTTCATCCATGCCCAAAATCTGAACTGATTTTATCACAACCTCGTTTTTCGGGTCCGACACTGACAATGATAGGCGAGTCAATGTTTCTGTAATAAAAGTCTTGAAATTAATCTTGAGGACCTATTTCTTTTTGTGACCTGACCATTTATATTATCCTGTGATTCCTGAGGGCACAAGCGCCCAAATAATTTCCAGCCTTTCAGAACCCCAGGGATTTTGTTTGCTCTAGTTTTTTTTTTTATATGTTCATGTCTTACCACATAAAGGCCGTGGTTCCGTATCGTTGAGAGAATTGGGCTTTCGTTTGGAGAAGCCGAATTGGAAATAGAAATCGCTTCCACCGGTCACGACGACAGACGTGGCGCTGCTGAAGCTCTTTGCTGAGACGGAGTAATTACCAGGTTGTGGATCTATAAGCTTGACCACCTGCGTTTTTTTAATAAATAAATTGGGACACTTTTCTGTGACGTGCGAGTACGGTCAAAATTGGTCGACAAATGGTCTTATTTTGGTGACACATATATATATTTTTTTATCTATGGATTATTAGTCCTAACTCCTAGGTACGCATGCCCCCGTGGTGCGACCCCACTCTCCTCACTATTGATTTAAGAAAACTTTAATACCCTGTAGGTGTAAGCAAGCAGCAACGTACAAGCAATAATACTTTTTGTGTAACGGTGATAAGATAACTGTTACCCGACCTTGTTATGTTAAAAAAATCTTTCGCATATCAATAAAGAATTGAACATTTGTACTATACTCAATTAGTTTGGGCGAGTGGAACGAAAAAAAGATCTTTGATTCGGTCACAATAGAGTATAATATTATTCGTATCTACGTAATTAAAATACCTTGGAATGTTTCGTCCAAATTATAGTTTCCGTTTTGAAAGACGTTCCCATGAAATGGTTGAGATGTACGTTTGTGCCGGCCGCAGACACTATGGCGTATGTAGTCAGCTCGTCAATCAGGAACTGTAACAATTTCAGTCGATATCAAGCACATTTCGCTGCAGCAAAAGGGGACTAGCCTAATGCCAAAATACCAGCACACTCTCTTGACTTAAAAAAAAATGGTGGTAGGACCCTTTCAGAAATGAAGTTCACTGTGTGTATGCATGCATGTATGCATGCATGTATGCATGCACCAAATTTCAAGTCTTTAAATGTCGCATTATCCAGTCACCTGAATAAGTCACTTACGCCATCTAGTTGATTTTGAAAGAACTTTTATACAGTGGACTTTACAAAGTAAGGGTCATAATTTCTCCCATTTAACTCCTACTGAAGGCAGCTTAAAAGGAACGTCGTTCGAAAAATTAATTAATCAATACCAGATCCAGTTATATAATATGTTTTTATTATGCTATCGCTTAGAAATTCACATTATGCCCAAGTTGAATTTCGTCTATGTCGTAAAAAAACCCCTCTTTCCATGTTCGGGGAGGTACCTCAAAGAAAGTAATTTAGCGACATTTTATATTTTTAAGGTATAATATCTGTACCAAATTTCGTCAACTTCTGATAAAAACTGTAGAACTTATGTTACTCTGTCACTGGGACGGACGGGATGATCTTATAAGGGTTCCTCGTAGGTACTACGGAACCCTAAAACCAGACGAAATCACTATAAAATTTGAATTTAAATTTGATATATTGTCCAAATTGCGTTCTTTCTAAGTTGTATTTTATCGAAACATTGGATAATTTCACTTACCGGCACTTCAGTTCTAACATCAGGAGGGGTTAATTGCGCGGTGATCCCGCGTTTATAACCTTTAACATCTTCCTTGACAAACTTTGTGACAACCTTAAAGAAAAATGTGTAATTTAATGGTCTTGAATTGGGCCTATAGGTATTATTACCTACATGTTGAATTAGCATTACGAATAATCACGATTTTTTCGATCAAAATATTTTTTATGAAGGTATGTGTGTAGACGCTACGGTATCTCTGCACCGTGTATTAATATACGGTACATTCCGTCTGTGCGTTTAGTTGAGTCACAACAAGTAGGCACTAATACAGCATCCTTTTCTGGAAGCATTTGATGATTTTTTAACCTTATATTTATTCTACTAATATCAAATTTTGACGAGCAGCTTATAAGTTATAAATTGGATTGCTTATAAATTGGAAGCGTCAATAGCCTAGTGGTTAGAGGGGCCGTCCTCGTTGCTGAGAGGTTCCGGGTTCGATCCCCATCCTGGCCATTAAACTATTGACGTGGGCACACTCCTAGGACAAGCATTAGCTTAGTTGGAGGGGCTAAAGGGAATACTAGTAATGTGCCAAATACACATTGCTAGTAATCTTTAAGAAAATAAAAATCTAACTTCCATACTTTAATTTTTTTATCTTTATATTTATACCTAATGTCACTTTTGCAAAAATATACCTATTAATTTGAATTAGAGAAGCCCGCCTTGTTTATTAAGGTTTATACTTACAGCTGAAAAGTCTAACTTGGGAACCCTGATCGTCATTCCATAACTGGCGGTTGATATATTGTAGTAGACCTGAAACTCCGGTGAATTCGGCTTCCCGCAAACTCCTGTGAGCGCAACCACGAATACTATCTGAAAATATAATTTTCAATCATGAATTATGAGCTCAAATCCAATGTGTTAGGGTATATAGTAGTTATGAAGATAGCAAGCACCAGTTGCCGATTCAATTAAGGGCTTTTATATTTGTATTGTAAGAATAATAAATAAATATCGCCAGACGAACACACCAACTGTCCCAAACTAAGCAACGCTTGTACTCTGGGTACCGTACAATGGACTGGGGGCGATCCCAGTGACACCCAGACCTGGGCAAATTACGAAAAGGCCATTTCCGAAATTGAAATCACCATGTGCAGTGAGCCGAACGGCCTATCCTAGAGCCTCTGCGCCAATAGCATAAACTATATTTACGAATAACTTTTTAATACCTGGCTCAGTTTCATTTCGCACAGTTGCTGGATCTGATCACTCATGTGATAATCCTTAGCGGAGGCGTCAGTGAACACGTAGATGTAGGAACCGGGCAGACTCGACTCCAGCGCAAGCTTCACACCGGACAATGCCATCTCTGCGCAGTCATCACCCCCATCCACAGACAGCTATAGTATATAAAAAATGAACTTTTAACTACACTGAAACTTTAAACTACAAAAGAGCTGATGATTTTCAAACGGCTGAACTGAATTTTATGAAGTCTATACTAAGAATACTCTAGATCAGAATACCTTTCTAACAAAAAAAAACAAAAATACAATCGGTTCATCTGCTGGGGTGCTACGATGCCACAGACAGGCACACAGATAGCCAGATACACATGTTAAACTTATTACACCCCTCTTTTTTCGTCGGGGGTTAAAAACAAAACAAGTCACTAAATAATATTGTTATCCGAAAGGACAGGTACAATAATTATCAGTTTAAGTTAAACTCGATACAGGCTTGTACCTATGTTTATTTTTTTCGTTTTGACTTCAATTCTCGTATTTCTCCAGTGTCAAGTCAAATATATGGCTATTGGCTAAGCCGTATATCAAATTAGCAGAAAAGTGGAGCATATTTAAAAGAAAAAAAAATATTAAAAATAAATAAATAAGCTGGGTGCCCTAAAAGCTAGAAATACTTAACTAATAACCTTGTAATTTCTTTCATTTGGAGTCGGTGCCAATTCAAGTAGGGGTAGGTAGTTACCTACCTAAGAAGTGGTCCAAACACACTACGTTTGGACAATTGATAGTGGCACAATTGCCGGAATAATCAGTGAACATGACCTACATACAAGTAAACATTTTTTTATTAACCTCCTCCTTCTTTAGAAGTATGTACAAAATTTACAGACTCCTTATGGATCCTTAAACAATATATTTTGTTGACCGGCCTCTGGTGTGGGATGCTACTTGTGTTGATACCCTGGCACCGTCACATCTTCCAAGCACGCCAATGCGTTCTGGCGCTGCTGCTGCAGAGGCTGAAAACCTCAAGAGGCGCAAATATAGTGGCCTTCCTGGAGGCTATTTGTTTGAGCCTTTTGGGGTCGAAACTTTAGGCTCATGGGGCCCTAACGCGCGTCTCCTCTACAAGGAGATAGCAGCGCGTCTGTTCGCCGCATCACGTGACCGGCGGGCTGGTCTGTTTTTCGCGCAAAGAATAAGCCTCGCAATTCAGCGCGGAAATGCGGCCAGCCTCCTGGGCACTTTTGGCATTGACGACGATGTGGAAGCTCTTTTGTACATATCATTGTATTTTGTTTATTTATTTTGTATTAAAATTTACTGAAAGTTAGTTTATAAGTAGTTGTTATACTGTAAATATTAGTTATATTTCATTGTGATATCTTTGAAGAAATATAAATAACACACTCGGATTATATCAGAACATATATTTTGTTCCTCTTGCACATCATTTGTTATAGTATTTTTTTTCGTAATGTAGAAGCATAAGTAAGGTACAAGTAGTACAATGAGATAATGGTTTATTTATTTTTAAGTTTTTATTTTTAGTAATCGTATGACCTTACATGTGCCAAGGCGGTTTCCACATCCGTCCGATTGGTCGAGTTGACTCTGACCATGGATTTGTCTGAAAATAATAATATTTACATTTTTTTTATCAGTGACCGCGAAACACATTTATATAAGACTAGCTGCGCCCGCGACTTCGTTCGCGCTCAATAGTGTCTTTGGGTAGCATTTTTAGTTATTTACGCCAATTATTTTACACATAAGACACATACGTATAAATAGTTTAATGAGCTATTTGCAGTGTTTCACTGCAAAGAGCTAACTTTCCATACAAACTTTGAAAGTCATAATTATTTATATCGAATCAACAGCCTAAAAAAATAGTTTCAAGCTTCTAGCTCTAAAAATGACGATACTTTCATACAACATTTCATCCCCCCTTTCAATCCCTTAAAACCCTTTTTCACATAAAAAATGCCTATGTCCTTTCTCAGGCTCTAGACTATCTGTGTACCAAATTTCATTTAAATCGGTTCAGTAGTTTTGGCGTGAAAGCGCGACAGACAGACAGACAGAGTTACTTTCGCATTTATAATATTAGTAAGGATAAAACGGAGATACAGTAATGGATATTTATCGCAGATGGCCGCGGAAACGATGCGGAAGTTACATTAACTGCGATTAAGTAGGTAAACAAAAAAATGAAATTACTACATTTTGTATTAGGTATTACTCCAAAATTATATTTGAATAAAACTGGACAAGTGCGTGTCAGACTACGCATACTAGGGTTCCTTAGACATCCTGCCACTTTTCGGCCGGAAGCCTAATAATGAAGGTGATGGTTCATTTTATTGATGTGAAACATCTAATGCGGTGGGTCTCATAACGCTCCAATTATTATGTATAAAATGCTTGATACTTTCACTATTATCTTCAACGTTTAAATAGCTCAGTTGTGCATAGACCGGGAGTACGTTCAGTAGTGCAAGGGTTCGTAACTCAGTCGAGAGTTCAGACTGTTCTTTTTAAATTAATAATAATATGCAAGTACTTTTTTAATAAATAATAATTTATTTCCGGTAATAAAATATCTACAATGAGGTTCAAGAGTTCGATAAATAAAGGCTACTTTGGAGATTTGGAGCTCAGCTTAGCTGGAGGGGCTTACGGGAATACTGGTAATGAGATAAACTCACATTGTAAGTAATGTTTAAAAAAAACGCAAAAGGGATTTAATTCTGAAATACCTATCTAACGATACCCCACTCGAGAGGATGAATAAACATTTTGTTCGCACCCTCTTCCAAATACGGAAGGTACCCTAGAATTACTATGCTATCAATATTTAAATATGCCGTTTTATAGCGGTACATAAACTCTATTTTTGTGCCAATTTGCAGCCTTCTAGCCCTAATAGTCTTTGCTTAAGAAGACTGTGACGACAGACGGACGTGGTGAAATTATAAGGATCCCTATTTTGACTACAGAACTCTAAAAATTGACTTACGAAAGGTGGTCACTTCTGAGCAACGAAATATAATTATTATAATCGGAATCATGAAACATTGTGTAAACACTTACCTGGATCATTAAACGTAATTAATATGAAATTACTAATTCGATCACCCGTCTCCGCAGATACGATGTCCATTATAGAATCCACTAGGGATCTGATTTCAACTATATCGTCTGCCATTGATTTGGTGTTATCAACCACGAAAGTCAAACTTATGCCTTCACACGACACCATAACGACCAGTGTTGAGAACACAAGAAAAAAGTTTATATTTGTTGCCATCGTTGGTCAATAATGAACGAAGAAACACTGGGAATGCACGAGTTACTCACTCCTATTTATGCTTTATCGCTTAGCTAATAATACCTAATGGTAAGTTACAGCTCCAACTGACTCAAAGTTGGTCAAGGCTACTACTTTGTTTTTCATTTATTTATATTCAGGCATCGCAGACCTATGATCGGTATATACGATACATACCTTATAAACTAACACACATATTAATAATACAAATAACAACACTAACACTTAACTAAACTATGGGTGGTGACAGCGGTAATCTCCTCCGAAAGCGCATAAACACCACGCCTTTCGGCGAGTAGTCTTCCTGCATTAAAGGTGACAGCCTGTTGGTGGAGACCCTAACCACAAACGCCTTGAAACTAGCGTTGTGACTCTTTATTCTGATGTACTCAGCAATGTCCCTCGCCTTTCTGGTATAGTGGAGGCGGGACAGGTAGAATGGGGTAGTCGGCACTGCTGCACGCAACAGGAAGTTGGACCCTGTTGCCGCCGTGCCGCAGCGATTTCTGTTAACCCGCTGTGTGCTTCTCTTCTTCTGCACCGTGATGAAGCCCTCTTCATCTCGGTCTTCGACGCGTGCACACGCAAGGGCCACGTTCGGCACCTTATGGATGATAGGCCACTGGGCAACAGGCTTGCAGGCGGAAAAGGTGACAAAATCACGGAGCTTCTGTGTCACCGTTGATTTTGCTGGCGGGGCTTCTTCTCGCAGCGTGAGATGCCCGCGGGGTTCGAACCGCTGACGCAAAGCTCGTCGCGGACGTATTCAAATATGCACCGTGGCGCACATTTACGTTAGTGGTTGTCGATTACCTAATTACCGCTAGCAGACCGCCAGCAGTTCATTTGCCACGAGTTCAGCACTCATAGCCACAAAGTCACGTGGGACGGCTCGCGCCGCGATGTCAGATTAAATAAAAAGTTATAATGATGTCAGCAAACACGTACACATCAGAACACGACTGCAGCTAGACTGCGCCTGACTTGTTCTCCTTGGCCATTATGCTCCCCGCCAATCATATTGATTTAGGCCATCGAACCACGTAGGATATAAGTGACTATATAGCTGTTGCCCGCGGCTCCGCCTGCGTGGTACTTCGCAAATCTAAATGTAGCCAAGTTACTCCTTATAACATCAGCTATCTGTCAGTGAAAGTTCCGTCAAAATCGCTCCGGCCGCTACGGAGAGAAGCCGGAACAAACAGACATATAGAAAAAAAATTGTTTTACGCTTTTGATATGTCATTTTGTACTGGTAAGACATAAGATGGCATTTCCAAGATCGCCCTCAGACTTGAGATCTATTTATTAATAAGAGCTTTAGTTTCATAAGTGCGAACGGTGATGATCCGAAGCATAGTCCCAGAGACGCAAAATACAAAATACGCATTTATGACATATATAGCTATGCTGTGTGAATTTATTGTTGAAGGCAGGTATTTATAAATCGATCTCAAATCTGAGTACACTTTTGGCATGTCATTTTGAACTGGCACTGAGACTCGTGATGGATTTATGAAATGTTCCGAAAAGGACAGTCACCGAAATTTATTGTTTGACTCTTCTTCTTCTTTCTTTAAAAATATGGCCCAATATGAATTGTTATCGTTACTTTGACACTGGTGATATAGCCACGATAGTACACACAACACAGAGGTCTTCCACATTCACCAATCAGACTGAATGAAGTCATTTTTTTTAAAGAATAACGGCTTTCTGTGTAAAACAAAATATTTCGTTTCATATATCACAAATTAGGGTCAGGCTTGATAAACTTGGCATGCGGCGCAAATATAATTCGTTAAAATTTAATTAAGTTAATCTTTGCGTACCGATTTCCTGTTTGCCATTGAGGCGAGATGCCTATAGAAAAATAGTAATTCATTATTATTTATTGTGGAATTAGTTTAAAAAAAACGCTAAAATGGTCTGCTCGTAATTTGCATGGGTGTTTCTGGGATCGGACCCATTGTACGGTTCCTGCGTCCATAGTACAAGCGTTGCTTAGTTTGGGAACATTACAGGTGACCATACAGTTGGTGTACGTACTTATATGTATATAGATGGCAATACAAGTCAAGTTTTATCATGAACCGCACCATTGTAAACCTTTTCTTTCCTATACCTACTAGCTTTCTCCCGCGGCTTCCATATCGCAGATTTGATTACCGAATCGAACTTTTGTTAAGAACCATACAGGTGACCAAATAAGTTCAAAACATCATCAAAATCGGTCAAGCCGTTTAGGAGGAGAATTACTAACACACGCACACCAGAATTTAATAGATTAGTATAAACACGTGGGTAAATTAATCTGCAATCAAATAAAATCCAATCGTATGAGACATCTCATTTATTTGTTGATACCATAATAATAATATAGTCATGTTGAGTTTGAAAGGCACTCTTTTACTTTGTATCAATTTACTTACACATTATAACAATTACTTATTCGACCAGTTTTTTTGGTAAACTTAACGAAGGCTTATTATGACGGATCTGAAAAAAAATAACAATATGTTTTTTAAAATTTACAAATAGTAATAATTATTCAGTATTATAATATCTCTGTTGAGATCAGTACAGTCAACTGCGCCTCTAAGGGAACATATCATCATAAGGTGAGCTCTCTTCATTAGAGGTGTCAAAAATAATGAGAGTTCAGCTTATGTTGGAAACTTCCCTGAGATGTGCAGCCGATCGGACACTAAGGCCCGAATTAATAAATCGATCTCAAGTCTGAGATTGACCTTGGAAATGTCATTATGTCATCCCAGTACACAATGATGTGTCAAACGAGTACTCAAGACCGCTCTCAGACTTGAGATCGATTTATTAATAAGGTTTAATACAGGCTTAAGGTGTCTGATGTATGCTTCATTTCAATTTTGACGACCGCTTGGCGCAGTGGTTTGAGCGTAGGCCGCTCGGCTCACTGCACATGGTGGTTGCGGGTTCGATTCCCGCCGGGGCAAATTTCGGAAATGGCCTTTTCGTAATTTGCCCAGGTCTGGGTGTCAATGGGATCGCCCCCAGTCCATTGTACGGTACCCATAGTACAAGCTTGGCTTAGTTTGGGACTGTACAGTTGGTGTTTCAGTCTGGCGATATTATTTATTATTTATTCAATTCTTATGCAGGTGTAACATTAAATCCCTCATTAACAAACGTGGTCTAGCGGTTGTATAGTAACACCATGCTTTGTCTTCTTCTTTCTAATGTCAAATTACTGATGACAGAAAGAGATAGGTCGGTGTGTAATTATTCGCCCGCTAATCCACGTTTAATTATTATAAAGGGGGTAGAGAGCATACATACTTCGAAATGTCAAACTTTGTATGATCTGACACGTTAATAAAAAACAACTACACCAATCATAAATCAATAATAATAAACTATACCACAATAAGAATTTATACAACAATTCATAAATTATTTTATTAAGGCCGAAGCGCCCATCTAGCCCGCGAAGATCAAATTTTTTGAGGTTTTTTAGTTTTTTTTCAAAATCTGACAATAATAATAGGCACATTTTGTAATTCGCGAGAAAGACCGTGTGCAGTGCATTTATTAATATATCCAACTTACTCTAAAACATTTCAAGAACGACAGCTATCCAGATAATCTGGCAACTTTTGTACATTTAGTGATTTACTAGTATCATATCCACCGTGATAATATTTAGAGTAAAATAAATGTATTAATAAACGCACTGCATACTGTGTTTGTCGCAAATCACAAAATGTTGTCTTAAATGTTTTCCGATTTTGGATAAACTATAAAAATACTCGAAAATTTGGAATTTCGCGGGCTAGACAGGCGCCTTCACCTTAACAGCAGTGATAGCCGATTGGTTAAACGCGCTTCTTGCGGGCACCAGGTCCTGGGGTCAAACCCTGGCGCACCTCTGGGTTTTTTGAAATCTATGTGCGAATCATTTCTAATTTAAAAAAGAAAGATTAGCAATGTGAGTTTATCACATTACTAGTATTCCCGTTAGCCCCTCCAGCTAAGCTAATGCTTTTTTTAGGAGTGGGCTCACGTCAATAGTTTAATGGCCAAGACGGGGTTCAAACCCAGAACCTCTCAGCTTCGAGGACAGCCCCTCTAACCACTAGGCTATTGATTGATTAAATGATGACTATCACTTGCTTACGGTGAAGGAAAACATTGTGAGGAAACTTGTATGTCTTTGAAAATCTAACCGATTGACCATCTGAAATCCGCCAACCCGCACTGGGCCAGTGTGGTGGATTACGGCCTGAATCCTATTATTTTATACATATTTTTATATTGCCAGACTGACAAACCAACTGTATGGTCCCAAACTAAGCAAAGCTTGTACTATGGGTACCGTACTATGGCCTGGAGGCGATCCCAGTGACACCCGGACCTGGGAAAATTACGAAAAGGTAAATTCCGAAATTTTCCCCGGCGGGAGTCGAACCACCAACCACCATGTGCAGTGAGGCGAGTGGCCTACGCTCGAACCACTGCGCCAAGCGGTCGTCATATTATTTTATTAAATTAGGTAAGTAGTTATTTGTTTAACGTTTCACCTTAATTGGTGACATCGAAGTCCCTTTGCACCGTTCCGTGAACGTTACTGACGTAGCACCTGTAGTGGCCCCATTTAAAGCCCCATTCGAAAATATTCAGTTGCAACGCACTCGCACCAACAATCGGCTGATCATTGAATGTCCATTCGATCTGGAAAATGTACAAGGTGTTTATTTTAATAATACGCGAAATTTTTAATGCCAAAAATGATGTAGGTACCAGCCACAAAAAACTGTTTTTTTTCAATTATCATGATGTAATGTAATTGATGTTTGTTACCTGAAAAAAATATCTAACCGCTGACCTTTCATTTCGATCACCCGCTACGAGTACCAACCAACTAATAGAGAATATTTATAAACTATTACCATCCAATTATTGTTTAATGCGGTAGGCAGTAGGCACATTTTTAGCAGTAAATAAGGCGCCAAGAACAATAATAGCGCAAGAATCGTCACAGCGGTAATTCGTTGGACTTTTTTTTTCTTAACATTTTTGTTTTATATTTGTGTATGTATCTATGTATTTATCAATATATGTATATAGGTATAAATTCCTCTATTTATCTCGTTTTAGTTGCACCCGCCATATTGTTTCTGCACCACCCTAAGGTCGACTGGTAGATAATGCTTAAGGCATTAAGTCCGCCTTTGTACATTGTGTTTTATACTTGTGCATAAAGTTTAAATAAATAAATAATAAAATAAACCCTCATAACATATGGAAAGGTTTAATAGCGGTTACAATCGCGAAATATATTTTTTTTTCATGAAAATAATCTGACTTTAAAATCAATAGTCAAGACATAAGCCATTCATTATATTATTAATTTGGTATATGAACCTTCTGAAAGCAGCCATCGTTCTGGGGCGTATTCAAAATCCACAGTAAGTTTCCGATGTCGGAAACGTCAGCCATCCTTCTTTAGCAAATGAATTAGAAGAAGGATGAAAGCTGTGGTAACCGACACGGAAGCTTTCTGTCCATTGTGAATACCCCCTAGGTCGTTAAAGGTTGTCCTTGAACGCTCTTTTTCAACACTCCTACACTTGTTCGCTTGCTAATTTCACATAGACAAACCATCTTAGCCATATTTTTCTCAGTCTTAGTCACCAGGCCATCTTTATACTTAATTTATTTACCACTAGCTCCTGCCCGCGACTTCATCCGCTTAAGAAAAGTATCCTATGTGATAATCCTGGTTATAGACTATCTTTGTGCCAAATTTCATCCAAATCCGCTCAGCCGTGTTTGCGTGATTGAGCAACAAACATACAAACATCCAATCTTTCTCATTTATAATATTAGTTTGTAATCCACACATATCTACACATAAACTTTCTGGAAAAAAAACTTAATTATAGTAAAACACCCCATCAAAATCCGTTACGTAGTTTATAAGAACTAAGCAGACAGATAGAGAGACACAGGTAGCGAGTTTTTTATACTATTAGAACAGTCCGCACCTGGCCAGCAAGGCTGATACCACACATACCTACTTCAAAACTATTATAATAAAAGAGCTTACGTGCGGCAAAGGTTCAGCATTAACGTCACATCTGAGATAATCATTTGGTCCGCCATCCCAGTGAAAGACGGGTTCATTATCATACTTGAAGCTCGGTGGGTAGCCTACATACACCACGAATGTTTTCGTGGCGGAGCCGGACACGTCGCTGACATGACAAGTATAGTTGCCATTGGATTTCATTTGAACATTATCCAGATCAAAATAAGGTTTGACACCCATGTCTTCACCGTTCTAAAAAAAAAAAATATTATTTTGTTACTACTAACAACTTTATTAGGCGCGTCCACACCGACCCGGCAGCTGCGCGAGATTGCTTCGCCTCGCTCAGGACTCATACGCGAGCTATTTCCGTAACCGTTGCAGTTTATGTACAACTGGGTTCTAGTGCGTTTGCTCTTTTCACGATCACTTTAACAACGAGCCAACCTATCCGCAATGTTCGTTTCCACGATTTTGGATACAATTTTTCTCGCCACCAGAATGCCACAAGCTTCAGAGTGCCCGGATACTTGTACTGGGCGGGCTGGCTGGGGTAACTAGCCGCTAGCTTCGACCACTAGCTTAATTTTCCTCAAGCTTTTCCAAAGCTCAATTAATGTTAGCAGCGTTCGAGGCAACTAGCCTAAAATAATTATTTGTTGTACGAGTAACATGGCGCGAATTACAACGTCAATTTCACGATAGTGCAGTTATGTTTGTCCTCGTGATACTGTCAATATACTGTTATATTGATAGCACGACGACGTTGCCAATATTTCTACGATAAGTATCTGGCCAATGCTAAAACGCCCAATAGGAATGACTAAGGCCCGTATTAATAGATCGATCTCAAGTTTGAGAACAATCTTGCAAATGTCATTATTAAATTATTCCAGTACAAAATGACATGTCAAAAGTGTATAATTACTTTTGTCAAATTCACCGATAGATGTCGCTAATACCGATATAGCGCGCGGTGTTATGCTGGTCGTGGCATTTCATATATAGCCATTGGACCTTCTTGTTTTGTTTGTGGAACAATATATAAGTATCCAGTTCCCTAGGGTTCATTGTGAAGTCTAGAGGTAGAACACATTGGGACCTGCACAGGTCGTGTACATGACAGATACCAGATACTCAAGACCGCTTTCAAACTTGAGAACGATTTATTTATACGGGCCTTACAATCATCGAAATAATGAGTATACTATGTATCTTACTATAAACCACTTGACAGATGATGAATTGGTGCCCGGCAGATCACACGTCAGTCGTGTAGAGCTATCCTTGAGTAAATAAGTGTTTTGGCAAACACCATAACCGATGGCATCTGTAATAATAACGGAATTAATAAGTAATAATATAAATATGTAGTGTTATAACAGCAGTGAAGGCCGATTGGTTAAGCACGCGTATTGCGGGTACCAGGTCCTGGGTCCTAACCCCGGCGCGCACCTCTGGGTGTTCCGAAATTTATTTGCGAGAATCATAATTTCTAATGACACTAATTATCACTTGCTTACGGTGAAGGAAGACATCGCGAGGAAACCTGCGTGTTTAAGAAAAAAAAAAAAACTGAAAGACATGTAAAATCCGCCAACCCGCACTAGGCCAGCGTGGTGGATTACGGCCTGAATTTCCCTTGTAGTGAAGGGAGGCTCGTGCCCAGGAGTGGGACCGCAAAGGTACTAGTACAAAAATAAATGTAAAAAGCGTACTCTAGGTCGTTTGAACGTTATTAATACAGCCCTAAGAGTAGCGATTGGTGTGACAAAAATACTCGCCATAGAAAAAGTCGGTTGTCTTTTAAGGTGAAGGCACGAGAGCACTTTCGCAAGAAGTTGGTAGAATCGTCACAGCGGTAATTCGTTGGACTTTTTTTTTTCTCTTAACAATTTTGTTTGATATGTATGTATGTATCTATGTATTTATCAATAATATGTATATAGGTATAAATTACTCTCTATTTCTCTCGTTTAAGTTGCACCCGCCATGTTGTTTCTGCACCACCCTAAGGTCGACTGGTAGATAATGCCTAAGGCATTAAGTCCGCCTTTGTACATTGTGTTTTTACTTGTGCATAGAGTTTAAATAAATAAATAAATAAATGTATTATGGTTCATAATCTTACCACTAACGACTCCCGTGAAGGTCTTAGTGTCGGATCCAGCAGTGTTGGTCGCCGTGCACGTGTAGTTACTCTCACTCTGTTCTGGATATTTAACTATTAAAGCCCCGTCCAATATTTCATATTTTGTTCCTAAAATACGAATAATTTAGTAACTATGAGCTATTTATATTACAGCAGTGACAGCCGATTGGTTAAGCACTCTTGCGGGCAAAAGATCCTGGGATCCCGATCAAACCCCGGCTCGCACCTCTGGGATTTTCGATTAGATTCGATAGTTGACCCACTTCTTTTGAGTGGACAATTAAGGCTTCACACTCCACACAACTTCTTACCCGAAGTAACGATGGAGCCATTGACCTTCCATTCAAAAGTAGGTTTTGGGAAACCGACTGCTTCGCAAGGGATCCTCAGTGCAACATCGCCTATTAGGCCTTCGTATTCTATGGAGTCATCTGTAGTGATTCTTGGGGGTACTGGAATCAAAAAACGTGTATCATTATTATTTAATTGACAACAGATTACTTCTTATCTTATAATATTATATATTCGAAAGTAACTTAGTTTGTCTGTCTGTCTGTTTGTTACGATTCACGCCTAAACCTCTGAACCAATTTCGATGAATTTGGATATAAAGATGGTTGGGAAGTTGGAAAAGGACAAGGGTTACCTATTGTCGCGAAAATAGGTAGCCATTGTATCGCAGCCCAACTCTCCCTCATTACCCTCCATTATCCCACTCCCCTTAGGGTCAGCAATATTTAAGCAATTCCATTGGTATTGCAAGCATCTATAGGCTGCGGTAACTGCTTAACATCAGGCAGATCGCACGTTTATTTTCTGACTTTGTTATTTATAATAAATAATACATTTATTTTACCGGATGGTCGCTGCTTTGGTGTGACAGGAATTTTAGCTATTCTTCTGACAGGTTTGCCCGTCCCGACGACTCTACCTATTATCTAAAAAGATAAACGGATAGACAAACAAAAGACGAACGTCATTAAAAATAGTGACACAAGAACGACCGGTTGGCGCAGTGGTTCGAGCGTAGCCCGCTCGGCTCACTGCACATGGTGGTTGCGGGTTCGATTCCCGCCGGGGCAAATTTCGGACATGGCCTTTTCGTAATTTTCCCAGGTCTGGGTGTCACTGGGATCGCCCCCAGTCCATTGTACGGTACCCATAGTAGTTTGGGACCATACAGTTGGTGTGTTCGTCTGGCGATATTTATTTATTTATTTAATAAAGGGGGTTTGAAAAGTCCGTAATAATGTATAATACACCTATACGGTAGCTGTATGTAGTATGCAGGCTTTGTGACGACAGATAAGTAATTTGTAACAGTCATATTTCTGAGTTACAGGCCTTTGAATGGCTGCCACAAATTGCGTGCTGCGCCCTTAAACCACACTCATTGGTGCAAAGACCAAAAATTATGAAATGGTTCGTAAAAAATTTGCATATGATATTATACCTATTACACAACACATCACATATTACTTTGAACCTACCCGATACTCATCCATACCCCTCAGTGTAATTTCGGACTTAGGAAATAACCTATTTATAACCTTCAATTTAATACTACTAATATTATAAATGCGAAAGTTTGTGAGTGTGGATGTATGTATGTATGTATGTTTGTTACTCCTTCACGCAAAAACTACTGAACGGATTTGGATGAAATTTGGAACACAGATAGATTATAACCGGGATTAACATATAGGATACTTTTTAACCCAATAATCCAATACTACGCGGATGAAGTCGCGGGGCACAGCTAGTATATTATATGTCGAAGTCACCCTGTATTTGTTTATAAGTACTTATTTTTAAAAAAACTACATACGGCTATTTTGAACTTTTTGGTTGGGGCTCTAAATGGTTCCGTTGTTATATAAAAATTTGGTCGTATTTCTTTCAAGGGTAATTGCAATATCACATCTTCTTCCATACTCAAAATCTGCGCTGATGTTTCTTCTAGAAAATATTTTTTATCCGTCACATATAATGATAAGTGCGTTGCAGTATCTGAAACAATATTGCTTAATATAGGAAAACAAGCATATCCTAAAAGAGCCCAACCATTTTCAACGTCTCTATATTCGCCTCGGATGCCTTAAATAAATAAAAAATACCTAATTTTGTGTAATATACAGGTAGTATCTTGTGAAATCGTTTTATTTTTCTGCTAACGGACCCCAGGTTTGGAAACTCTGGTCTAAAAAACAAACGGCTAAGATGTATCCTTTTTACGCTACCGTACATTTATTTATCTAGAATCTATACGTTCTCTCCGTAACCCAACAAGTTTAAATCACAGTAGGTAAGTATATTAATGAAACCTATCCGATTTTTTTAACCGCCCCAAAGGTTCAAAGAGTTTTGGCTGGATTTGTCCTCCAAAACAAACAGACAAAATAGAACGTTTATGCAACCTCTAATATTTCTTAACTGCTGGTACTTTTTTGTTTTATCAGTTATTTTAAAGGTTAACAAAGGTTAAGGTAACACGGTTTTGCTGATAACTAGTTTCTGGGTCAAATATATATAATAACAATGCAACAAGGACATCATAAATGACCTTGTCAAGTGTGTTGAGCGTTCTCGAAAGCCACATGAAATCTGACTGTGTATGGACATATTTATTTATTTCACCTTTACAGCAATACTCTTTTAAGATCGAACTACCTGGGTAGGTACTATATTTCATCAATTTTTATTATTAACTAGGTTATTCGTTATTAGTTTACAGTACAGTAGTAGTACAGAAGGTAGAAGGCAAACGCGTTGGTTTAATTTTTTGTAGAACCCTAAAATATGTTGTTGTACATATCGATGCACGATTTTGTAGAGTTTGCTAAGAACCCGAACGGCGGCAATCCCAAAACGGTTTAGGCAAGGAAATAACAAATATTTGATCGAATTGCTTTAAAATATTACGTCTTGCAGATAGGTACTTACTGACCTACCACAATAAATCATACCTAGGGTCTTTCTTCTACAAACTATTCACAAGCTTCTCGTCGGTGATGTGACTCCAAAAAGGAGGAGGTTATCAATTCGGTTGTATTTTGTTTAACTTCAGAACTCGGTCATTTATAAACTGATTTGAAAAAAAAAATATTTGAAAGGATATTCCTCCAGATTGGTCCCACCGACAATTGGTCCAAATTAAAGAAATTATAAGGTCCCCAGTTATTTTTAGTGCACCCAGGCTTTTTTGGAGTCGGTAAAATTGTTTTTATTAAAATATTTATGACAGCAAAAATAGGTTATCTATACCGTTTTAGATCTTTGTTAGAATATTAAGCGTCGGTAATCTTACCTAAAACAGGTGCCTGTTCCGTTTCGCTGAACTCCTTAGGATTTTTTTCAGAGAAGCCATAGAGGAAATGGAAGTTAGTCCAGCCAGCTACGACCACAGACGCGGACTTTATGCTTCCCACGGTGGCCACATATTCACCAGGGTCTTGAAGCTTAACTACCTGCGAAATAGCAAGGACCGCAAGCCTGCTTATCAAATAGCACGAAATACAATAAAAAAACCATAGGTTTTTATTACTTTGGCTAGTTTTTGTAGCCTCCTAACCGCAAAACTGTACATAGAGCATCTATCTAGAATCTAGATCCTATTATGATCAGCGTCTAATAGCTGCGCTTGGTACGATTTGTGAGAAAACCGGAAGACCAAAGCCCAAAGCTTAAGGGGTTTAGGACTGATGTAGTAAGCTTGAATATCGTAAATCAGTATTATAGGATATCTAATTAATATTTTTATTAGCATAATTACATAATTTATGTCTTACATAATATTGTTCAAAGTTTCAGATAAAAAAACCGAAACAGTGAAGCCAAGCAGTAGTGATAGCCGATTGGTTAAGCACGCGTCGTGCGGGCACCAGGTCCTGGGTTCGAACTCCTGGGTTTTAGAAAATCTATGTGCGAATCATAATTTCTATATGATTATCACTTGCTTACGGTTAATGTAAACATCGTGAGGAAACCTGCATACCTATCTTAGAAAATCTAACCAATTTTCGAAAGACATGTGAAATCCGCCAACCAGCACTGGGCCCGCATGGTGGATTACGGTCTGATTCCCCCTCGTAGTGAGGGGAGGCTCGTGCCCAGGAGTGGGACGTCAAAGAGGACTAAATTATTATAACTATTATTATAAACAGTAAAGCGCTACTGGCATGGGACGACGGCACAAAAGTAAACTCTTGGCTCTCATATGAACATACCTTGCAGTGTCTTGTCCACATGATTCTCTTCACCGTAGACGATCCGCTTAATTTCAGGTTTACGTTAATACCCGACACGGAAACAATGGCGTAATCAATTTCTTCGTTGATTTCGAACTGGAAAAGTTTTTACATGATACATTATTTACCTATATTATATGACTACATTAAAGGGGGAATACATGTGTAGTGGTACCAAAATTTTATTATATTATGTAAAATAACTAACATCCTACTAATATTATAAATGCGAAAGTTTGTGAGTGTGGATGTATGTATGTTTGTTACTCCTTCACGCAAAAACTCCTGAACGGATTTGGATTAAATTTGGAACACAGATAGATTATAACCGGTATTAACATATAGGATACTTTTTAACCCGATAATCCCGAAATTTTTGCTAAGTTAAAATACTACGCGGATGAAGTCGCGGGGCACAGCTAGTAAAATATATAAGAACAAGCACTTAAACACATTTAAACAACTGTAACGCTATTACAGATTTACACGAACTATATTTAGAACTGCTGATTAATAGCACTAGTAGAATTCATAAATGCTGCAATATAGTATGAAAATTGTTTTTCGGTCGCTTGGTATAAGTATGTTATTTTGTACTATATGTATATTTAAGAACTTATTTTTTTTTCTATTTTCATTAGGTACACATCGAAACGACAGAAAAAAATAATTCTGCTTCACCCATATTTTTTATTTCCATCGATTTTTAATCCGTCGCGGTGATTTTGTTTGTATATAATGTAGCCTATGCTACCTGGACTATAATAAAGAATCGATTGGCACCTCATTCATCAAATACGGATGGGTAGTTTAGGCGCTACAGAGGAACATAAAAAGATTGATCCAGTTTTGAAGCATAAAGAAAATACGAAACTTTGATTTTATCTGTTTTACATGGGCATCATCAGTCTGCAGTTCTCTCTCGTGCTCTATTTGGGAAGTTTTGAGGAAAGGGAATAGCATTAGAGCTGGTTTATTTTAAAACCATAATGTTTTTTTCCACCGAGTTTCCTTTCAAGTATGTGAAGTAAACTTGATGGGTTTCTTTCTAACAGCTTACCTCTGAGCTACCAACTAGCTGTACCGACCAACAGAACATAATAATATTTATACCATTATTATTATGTATTTTTTTGTGGTAAGTAGGTACAATGATCTTTAGAAATTGCACGTCATGCTACATATTTCTTTTTTTTTTTAATGACTATATGTTGTTGGCCAGAGTGGCCATAACAACTTCACCCGGACAGAGGGCGAGCGCAAGTGCGCTCCAGCCAGAGGGGCAGGGGGGAAGCTAGCTCAAGGGCGCCACAAGGGACACGACCTCGGCTTGGGCCGCTGCCAGAAGAGGTGGCGAGGGTAAATCTACCACCGGATCGGAACCTAAGTATAGATGATTTATATAGTTAGCAACTCACCGGTATTTTACGGTCGCCATTGACGGTCACAGCAGTCACCACGACTTTATTCTCTCTTATATTCTCATTAATCACGGGATAAACCTTAAACAATTTAAATGTTTACATTGGGATAAGAGTTTTTAAATTACTATCATTGTGACTTCATTACATTACTAAAGGTATCCTGGATATAAGCTTATAAGTCTAAGCATTGACAGTCCACTTGTCTGTGTTATGAAGCGAGACCGCCCGCTTCGACCAATAACATCACATTTCCTGTCAACTCTAACTAAGCCAGGTGAAGCTGAGGAAATGAAGCGATTCTATTCAACGAAGCGGGCGGGCCCACTTCATAGCACAGCCAAGTGGACAGTCACCCGTGTAATGGCCAGGTTAGAGAACAAATCCGGAATCTCGAGGATGCGAAGGCAACCCTCCTAACCAGCAGGCTTTTGACACTCGAAGAAATCTTTGGAAGAAATTTTCACCAAACGTTTACGTACTGATGAATCATTTACACAGATTAATGATGCTACCTCTATTTTCCTTAAAATAGACACAACAAAATAAATTAATCACTGTAAATATTATTATTTTTCAGTGCAAACTCATTGTTGTGTTAATTTTGTATATGTTTACCGTCCGCGTCTACCGGAAAGTCTCCTGAATATTGTTAAATGGTGTGCGTAATAGGGCCGGTAAGTTATCCTGTTTACGAGTTTTATGTGGCACCTATTTCAGGTCAATGATTACAACATCCCGGTGGTAGAGCCAACCTGTAGACAAATGACTACATGTCATAATAAGGGCTGGCTCTACCAGGATTGTATGTCGTGTGAGATGACCTATTCAAATTCAAATCGTTTATTTTGTTTAGGCCAACGAGGGCACTTAGAAATGGTCAATTTTTCATTTTTATTTATATGTCTACAACCGGATCGGAACGCGACCTCGACTGAGAAGATCCGGCAAGAAACTCAGCGGGCTTGTCTTTTTATATTCTTCTATCATCTTTCCTATATGAATCCGCATAAATGTTTTGTCGATGCAAATGAGGGGTCAGACTTACAGCTTCGATTTCACTTTTCTCAACCCTGAACGCCAATCCCGAGCTAGCAGTGGCTATGTCGTAGTACACTTGGAACTGGTTGCTGTAAGGTTTTTTGCAATCACCCGTCAACACGAACGCCACCTGAAATCATCCGTTAAGGTGAAGGCGCCTGTCTAGCCCGCGAAGTTCAAATTTTTTGAGTTCTTTTAGAATTTTTTCAAAATCTGACAATAATAAAAGACAAATTTTGTAATTCGCGAAAAAGACCGTGTGCAGTGCATTTATTAATACATTTATTTTACTCTAAATATTATCACGGTGGATATGGTACTAGTAAATCACTAAATATACAAAAATTGCCAGATTATCTGGATAGCTGTCGTTCTTGAAATGTTTTAGAGTAAGTTGGATATATTAATAAATGCACTGCACACGGTATTTTTCGCGAATTACAAAATTTGTCTTTTATTATTGTCAGATTTTGAAAAATTTCTAAAAGAACTCAAAAAATTTGAACTTCGCGGGCTACACGGGCGCTTTAGCCTTAACATTGCATTGAAAGGCAATCAGAACTCTTTCTATTGAAAACCTCGAAGGAGGTTTTATGAAACTGAGCTGGTGGGTGCGAACCAGTAACCTTATTTACTATAAGTGTGACATTGACTCCGGAAAGATTTTTTTTCATTTATCAAGCAGCATAAAACAATGACCCACACTTATTTAATGTGTACCTTTATGACGTTATTTATGCAGGGTCAACAGCTCTAAAACCAGAAAGCTGTGCCTTCCAAGTTACCAGTACCCAAAGGAGCTCTCCCCCTTCTCCCCTCTTAATACTGCGCAATTCAGTAACTCTCTAGAATTAGTTACATCCACCACAAATATAGGGAAAAAAATAAAGGTCTTCTTGCAAAAGGATGTTTAGTTCTCTATTTCATCCCACCATCTGGTGCATCAAAAGCCATCTGGCACTTCTACCCCCGTAGCCATGTGGATTCGTCTACAAGCGTTTCTATCATTCATACCATTGGCTGTCGATAAATAGATCACGTGACTTACGTCACTCCAATACAGTGAAGCGTAAAGATTTGTAGAGACGCCTTTAGAGAATCTATTTGACCAAAAGAGCTGGTAGGTACGTCAAACGCGAAATCAAATGAAGATAAGACACTTTCAGTTACCTGGCTCTGTTTCTTCTGACACAGTCGCTCTATCTTCCAACTCTTATCGTAATCTTTGGCGGATGCGTCAGTGAACACATAGATGTAGGATTCGAGGGGGCTCGACTCCAGTGCAAGCATCACACCGGACAGCGAACTCTCAGAACACTCGTAATTGTAATCTTCATTAGCTGGTGCTATACTTATCAAGGATGCCATCAAGTCCTCAGGACTGTGGGTAGTAATCCTGAGTTCCGCTTCTAAAAACAATCAAATGATTTAAGTACAAGGAGTAAACATAAGTGGACTGCCAGTTCATCCTCATTTTTCGGAGGGTATTATGACTTAGTGTAAAGGGGCTAGCCTTTTGCTATTGCCATTAATATTTGTCCTTTAATGCGAGGCAAATTAGGTTAATTCGGCCCGGTTGCTGGCGCAATGCGGGATGGTGAGGATGACACATATTTTCTAAAGTAGTTTAGGTCACCTCCCCCTCATGTTGTTTTCCTGCACAGTTCAGCAAATCATGAGTCTTTGTTCTAAATGAGATTTGAAAATCTGAAAAATCCAGAGTTGCGAGCTGGCGTTTGAAACTCAAACTCAAAATCATAGTACGTTTCTGGTAACGGATGCGTTGGGTTTGGGGTGTGGCATACAAAAATAACATCACAAATTGAATATGCAGTGTTTTAACAAAGCGAAAATTTCTAAAAGGTCTTGCTATGCTGACTATCCGCATTTTTGGACCAGATGTGAAAGCTTGTTCTTATTGTCGTGAAACTTATGTTTGTATGAGGATATACCTTCTGAAAGCCTAGCTCAAAATTTGACAAAGGAGATATATTTTCTTACTTGTATCATTAAATGTGACAAGAGAAATATTTCCAATTGGTATATTCTCCTGGAGAAAGATATCCATTATCCCACGCACCGTATTACCGACATCTTCCACATGGTCTTTCATTGAAAAAGACTCGTCTATGACGAACGTTAACCTAGGCAATTCACATGATACTTTGAAAATTATTAAAAATAAAATTACAAGGTGTGGTTTATTCCGCCTAAACATTTTCGTCAACACCACACTAATTCCAAAGAGAGACTACATGTAGGAACCTATACTTATTTCCATGAATAAATATTATCGACGTAGTTAGGTACTTATTTACGTCTACTTCCCTACATACAAATACCCGGATAATAATTTCAGTTGCATGATTTAAATGTTGACATCGAAAATTCCCATCTAAATCAGTTGGTAGCTGGACCTACCTACCTACCACATGCTTATGTTATATATTTGAAAAGCAATTTTGTAGAGCGCCTAAAAATTTGCGATAGAACGCTTGGCATAAAATAAGTACGCAGTACGTCTATATCAGACCATTGGAAGGATGACTCGTGGTAAGTAGGTGTGTCAATTATTGAGTCATAATTATTAATTACCCGTTTATCGTTCTTAGGTATAGTAAAATAGGAGCGCAGTATGAAAATATAGGGATTGCTATGGCATGGAGAATACTATATATACTGTGATAGATACACTAGGGCTACGTCAGCTTTATACCTACTACCAAGAAGCCTACTACCTACGTGAATATCCCGAACATTTGAGTTATTTTACCAATTCTGGCCAACTAGACAGAGTGTCTAACTGTTGGTCGCAATCTTGGAGCGAGTCGTTAATTCGAGGAGTATGTACAGGTACATGGTTAGGTTCCTACTAAAAAACTTATATAATATTTGAAAATATTGTTTTAACTTGACACTGGCTAAATGTTATTAACGGCCACAGAAGAAAAAAAACTGACAATCTGTTGCCGTCAGTCTGACAGTGCACAGCTGTAAATGTCAGACATGCAATGGGGAATGTGAATGGTAGATATTTTTATTTTGTTTGTGTTGCATTTAATCGAGAAAAGAAGTAAATGAACGAAATATAAGTTGAAAGATGGTACTTTAAACATGGCCCGTGTCAACCCACCGCCGTACGTTCTACAAGAGCTCCCAGACATTACCCAAAACATAAATTACCCAATTCAAAATGTTCATCGTATAAAGGTTAGTCTGAAATATAATTTACTTTGGCCATTGTTCAAAATAATTTCACTATCCTTCTAAATTTAGCCTAAAGAGCTTTCTCGTTGTGAACAGCGCTGTTTTAAATATGATTCTATTTTATAACATACTGAACTCATTTAGCATAAAACATATAATTATATTAGGTAGGTAGGTGGGTACAGTACCTTAAGAATTTGACTCAGGGCCATATAATAAAAAAAAAGAATTTGATTGATTTCTTGTGGTTCACATTCTGATAATTCTGATAGTGTATAACTGTAGAATATCACCTTTAAGTTCCATGTTTAACTCCTTAGGATGGTTTCTATTTATGTATGGTGAACCAAACTGAATTGAGACCTACTACCAACCCGATTTGAACGTTCCACTCAATATTTGGTTACCCATTAATATAGTGTGTAAAATAAGTAAGTAGGTGAAATTTGACCGTACAGTTTCAGAATTACAATGGAAAATAGGATAACAATGGGTTTATGATTTCAATTTATTGACTGTATATATCTTATTGCTACCTGTGTTCAATTATTAAGACAAGAAAAGTAGAAAGCTGTTTATAAATATATACTTTGTGTATATTTTTCCAGTACACATGTTTCGATGTGTCCAAATCTCTCATAGCGTTTGGAGCAACTAGTGGAGGAATCTACGTTTTCAACCGGACCCCCTGTGAATTTGTGCAGCTTATACCCAATAAGGTTTGATATTTATAGTAATAATAATAATAATTTATTTATTCTCTAATAATAAGCTTTTTAAGGGTTGCAGCCAGCACTCATAATAGAATTCAAACTGTGCTATGAGTGTTGGCTTCCATCAAGATATAGTATAGGTACTGTAATATTTTTTTATGTAAAAAAAATATTAAGTTGATATTAAAACTAAAATAATTAAAGTAAAGTTATTGAAGTGTGAATAAATAATGGGTAATGATAATTATGTGTTAAATTAGTGGGTGAAGTAAATTTTCTGTTAAATTATAAAATAGTTGGAGGAGCCATTCACTTAGGGATTTTTAATGAGCAACTCTATAGTGCTGTGCCTGTCTACGGTCCTAAAAACTTAAGCATGATAGACTGAAAATATTTTAAAGAAATGATAAATTTTCCAGGATGGGGCAATTACACGTCTTGCTATATCGTCTGATGAGAAGCATATTGGCTTTGCCAATGGCCGGGGGCTGGTTACCGTGACAGCATGCAACCAGTCGCTCAGCGGTGGTTACTCAAGCGTTGCATCCAAAGAACATCAGGGTAACGAGGTCACAGCCATGGTGTGGAGTGCCAACATGTTGTTCACCGGAGATGATGTTGGAAAGATATCGGTTTTGCAGTTGCAGAGTTTCATTGTAAGTCTTATTTTGTTTTCTCTAAGGTTGTTTGTTACCAAATTAATCCATCAAACATTGATTGATCCACTGATTGATGTTAGAATGAGATGAGGCAATGTGAATCAACAATTTATACTAGGTGAAACAAAAAGTGTATACTATTTTTTTTGCAACTTAACTTTGTAAATTTCAAACTATCGGCTTTGTGGGACAGTTGAAGTACTAAAGGTTTTGTAGACTTGTGAAATCGGTCAACAGCTGTATTCCTATTACACCTTATGTTTTTCAAGTTCCCTCCAAAGCTGATGGTTTGAGAATTACAAAGTTAAGTTTTGAAAAAAAAAGTATACCCATTATGTTTCACCTTGTATACAGAGTAATATTTTATAGATGGTTGATTGATTGGTGTAGTGATACCCCTAGATATTGTGAAAAATCCATGAATGATAGGCAAGTTCTTGAGGAACATGTTTATTACTGCAGAATTCGGTTTATTAAATATAAATATATAATGCTTAAATATTCTACCAACACACAGTCATACTGACCCAATAATGACATAATTTACTTTTAAATTTCAGACAGTTTGTGTGCACAATTGTTTTCAAGGACTTAATATTTTTGTATTTTTTTTTTGTTAATTTCGCTGTGGTTCATAATTAATAATTTCCCATTACTGTGGAAACTTCGGCATAAAAAGTATATAAAACACTCGTATATAAGAAAGGTATGCTGTGTTAAAATTTAATGTCAGCCTGCCAACTACTTTTTACGAGTTTTGCATACACAAACATAATGGAAGTTGAATATTTATAAGTATGTATATTGTAAAGATTGGCATTCTGTTAACTTAAAACCGGATTAAATTCAACATAGCTAAACGTATATCGGTCTTGTTTATTCTTTACAATCACGAAAAGGCATTTAGTTTGCTTGTATTTCCTTTGTGAGTGTTGGTTCACCAAATAAGTAACGTTGACATATTATAATACCGATTAGGTACTTATACCACTACTCTTTAGGTTTTTTATGGGAAATGTGTTTGATATTAATCATTCCAATATTCCTGTTGACTCATACAACAATGAATTTTCCATATTTATTTTTGTATAGGTATTCAACAACAATCTTGTGTTATAATAAATTTAGATGCCCACTGAACATTTTAAATTGCATTATCTGATGCCCTTGAGCTGACTACTCTCTACCCCCTAACCCTCTTGCTGGAGCTTACATTGCTCTCGGCTTCTCTTTGGTGAAGTTATAATGTTTTAGAATTACCGTCCTAGTGTAGTAAGTGTTCCTTATTTATTTTCAGGCGAAAACGATGTTTCAAAGCTCCTCACTAACTATAATGAGTTTAGACTCGCGGATATGCCAGATAGACATGAAATCATGCATGCTCCTTGTATCAACATTGACCCGGTGTTACATCTGCGACACGTCCCAAGAACAGTACAGACAGATCGGACAAAAGTTGAGAGATGGGGAGTATGGAGCTTGTTTTGTCAACAAAGAACGTAACGCAGAACCGAACGCATCGAACACCGCACAAGATATCACTGAAGTGAAGAAATATAACATAGTCCACGACGAATCGGGATTCGCAGTTGGCAAGGACCTTGAGAACACGCTAATTTTCTGTGCCAGACCTTCTTCCAGACTGTGGGAGGCTACGATAGACGGCACAGTGGTAAGAACGCATCAATTCAAACAGGTACTAGGAAAAGGACCAATGAAGATTATGACTTTCGAGTCCTATGAGAATGAAGAAGTTTGTATAGAGGAGTTCTCCGCTGAAAATGAAGGTCAAGCGGTGAGTTTCCCTAAAATATATTCTGTTAATAGTGCCATATTTTCATTTAAGAAGGATGCTTTGTACTTCTTGAACACTGAAGAAGTCGATCACACGATTTGGTTCGATAATTACAAAGATATTGCTGACTGTAAAATTTTCCACGATATGATTTACATATGGTTGAACAATGGCTCTCTAGTGAATCTAAGGTACTTAAAAATAGACAAATTTCTTTTGAAATGTTATGTGGAAGAAAAATATGTGCTGTGTGCAAAATTGTGTGCCTTGTACAGTCATTACTTTATAAATAGTGATTTGTCGCCAAAATTACACATCTTAGTCGGTTTGAAGGACAGAATTGAAGATACAGAATTACTAAACAATATTAAAGATGTTATAGAAAAATTTGATAGTATTAAATGCAATGATGCTACACAAATGAAATCTGGCATCTATGTGGTAGATAACACATATAACGCCCAATCCACACTATTAGAAGACATTGATGCAAAAGAAGACTACAAATTTACAGCATTACCTCCTGAGGCCATGCAAACGTTAAAAGGCTTAAGTGTCACCGTGTCAGACAAATTGAACACTAGCAAAAAGATACTAAAAGAAAAATGGGAGGACTTTGAGGGTAAAATGAAACATCTCAGTATTGAAAAGCATCAAAATGATGTTAAAGAAGTATCAAACACAGAGAAACATGTACAAGCGCATAACTACAAAAGTATATCTGTCGAAGAACCGACAGAACACGCTCCTGTCGTATTAGACAGTGATATTATTTACAAAGAATCTAGTCAAAAGGCCATAGACATAGACAATAATAGCATAGAAAAGGATAAAGTGTGCAAATCCTTGTATCAATACTATAAATTAAGCGTAGTCGGTAAGGAAACAGATAACCTGAATTTAATTTCTACTATCGAGAGCTATACCTGTGATATAAGCCAGATCTACAATCTTATGCTACTCTTGGAGAGATACTGCCTGAATATAGGTGCTTTTGAGGATTCAAAATTTCTGCCTAACAACATATTTCTCAGCTATTTGAACGAAGCCAGTAACAGAGAAGAGTTAATAGATCACATTGTGAAGGATGAAGTGTTGTATAAGTATTTCGTGGATTCTAGCATATCGGTGAATATGAAGATTCAGAATTTGTCGAATATCGGTTGCGACTGTGGTTTCCCTTTACCGTATTCAAGAACGCACCAAACGCCGGCGTTTTCTGAACTTATCGACGGCTTCATTGAGAGACAGTGGTCGGGTCAGTCGAGGAATCAGTGCTATGATATTTGCAAAAGAATGCCTTACTTGTGGAGGAAGATTCTTTACTTAAGAAGAAACGAAGACTTGCTAAATATACTAAGATTGTTATTGCAAATGTTGGACGAGAATTTACTGCATTCGTTTCTGCCTCAATTCACTATGGACACTTGGGATAGGGCGGTGCAGTTATACGCAACGCTTCACGCGAACATATGTTTGAATTGTTCGAAGAAGTTTGAGAATATATCGGTGAGGGAAACCTTAAGTTGGGACGACTTGGGCGCGTTGATGATCAAGTCGGTGGGCGGCAGGAACGCGATACGGGTGATGGAGAAGCATGCGAGCTTGATCGACGCGGGCGCAGTCACGGTCAAGTTCTATCATACCTGCTTAATGGTGACGATGTACGAGAGATATGACGCTACTATAACAATACAACTGACAGACGCGCTGTACGGATCCTACAATTTTGAAGATTCGAAATTGGAGGTAAGCTTATCGCTATTAGGGGGCGTCCATTCATTACGTGAGGCATTTTGGCGGTTTTCCGATTCCTTCTCCACCCTGGTGAGATTTGACTCAACCCCCTCTCCCAACCCACAATTACACATGAGATTTTTAAAAATGCGTTCACTAATTATACTAACAAAAATATATTAACTGTGAAACTTTGCGGAATTCGCAAATTGCGATATATGTAACGGTTTCCTGCGGAAAAAAATTACGTGATATTCGCCGAGATCCTCCCTCTCCCCAAAGTAAGATGAGATTCGACTCGACACACTTTGCACGCCTCACGTAATTAATGGACGCGCCCTTAAATAATGTACCTTTTATAAATAAAGTAGTGTCGAACATAAACTTTGGTTGCGTGGTGAAATACAACCCTGTAATTTAGCTTGTTGTGCGTCTTGGCTAAGCTGTAAGCGCAACAAGCATCTGATAATAAATAAATAAATAAATAAATAAATAAATAAATAAATAAATAAATAAATAAATAAATAAATAAATAAATAAATAAATAAATAAATAAATAAATAAATAAATAAATAAATAAATAAATAAATAAATAAATAAATAAATAAATAAATAAATAAATAAATAAATAAATAAATAAATAAATAAATAAATAAATAAATAAATAAATAAATAAATAAATAAATAAATAAATAAATAAATAAATAAATAAATAAATAAATAAATAAATAAATAAATAAATAAATAAATAAATAAATAAATAAATAAATAAATAAATAAATAAATAAATAAATAAATAAATAAATAAATAAATAAATAAATAAATAAATAAATAAATAAATAAATAAATAAATAAATAAATAAATAAATAAATAAATAAATAAATAAATAAATAAATAAATAAATAAATAAATAAATAAATAAATAAATAATTAAATAAATAAATAAATAAATAAATAAATAAATAAATAAATAAATAAATAAATAAATAAATAAATAAATAAATAAATAAATAAATAAATAAATAAATAAATAAACCCTGTACTGGTCTCTCTGCTTACGCGACTGACCAAGACGAAGCGCAGTTACACCCTCAAGGTGTCTTTTCCTTTCTCAGCTGAATTTCATTCCTACGGCATACAGATAAAGGGACCTTTGAGCGTACCATAGGATAATCAACTTTATTGCCATGCGTGCTACTCCGCAGCCGCGCCGATCGGTGGTCTCGCTTACCCCTCTCTGTACAATTTAGATTTGATTTATTTTGTCAGTCGTAGGAACAAAGTATAGTTTGCCTCAAAGGTGCTTAGCCTCGGCCTGTAAAACTATAAAGGCTCAACAAAGGCTGAAGCACATCAATAAAAAAAATCCGGGATATGTACTATAGGTGCTTCTGCATCTTGGTCACCTTTCATTTTGGAATACCAATAAGATTTACCATCACTGCTTGCCTTTGTCTAGAACCATCTGTACCATTAAAATTAGTTTATTCTGAAATAGGTACCTACATATAATTCGAATATATTAAACAGACATAAGTAGTTGTGCACTTCTTAACTCAAGACTTCGCAGATAAAATTTCGCCTAAATATCCGTGTTTCAATTTCAGATATGCAAACTCCTTCGTAGTACGTTGAACGGCCAAGTAAAAAATACGGCATTACCGTTGATCGTCGCAGCGAAAACGACGCATTGGGGCCTAACTCCGCTCACTGAAACGGTACTCCAAGATGGCGCCACCAGCAAACAGGTTAAAAACACAACACTAGCTGATATTCTAGACAATTTATCGAGCGTTAATAACAGTGTGACTGATTGCGTGCTGTGCGGGTTGCCATTACAAAATGTCGTCTTAATCAAAGATGGCGGACTCTGGGTTTTTAAGTGTGGCCACACTTTCCATGGCGCGTGTTTAGAGATGAGCAAAATTAAATTATGCCCGTCGTGTTCCCCCGTTAAGTGAATATTTTATCGGCCTAAACTCCACTATTGGACGTTTTAATTAAAAGTTATTTATTCGAACTGTATCGACACTCGCAAGCATATATTATTATAACAATGACAATAATTGAAAAAGAAATGAATCTCATGCGTGAAAGGTTTGAATACTTATTTGTTGCCCAAATTCGATAATTTTATTACAAAATCCTAATTATGTAACACTTGAGTTCATATCATTCAGAAAACTCTTTCAAGTGTTTTTAATATTTCGAATGAGCCGATGTAATATTGCTTTTAAAGTATCTATGCTCAAATAGTTGTCAGGATGGATTAAAATAAAGATATAGGGTGAAATGGCTTAATTGAATACTCCTTTGTGTGCTCTATATCCATAATACTGTTATTTTGTATATTAATACAATAATCAAAAGGAACATAAAGTCCGTCTCACGAAAGAAGTCCCGCAGACGCGGCGCCACAGTCACGCGCCGAAATGTTGTTAACCGTCATTGTATTAGACTCCCCAAAAACTCGAATGTTTTATCACTGTAGGATGAATCCAATTTTATTATTACAGTAATTTATTGAAATTGATATAAATGACAACAGAAAAATATAATAGATTGACGTCGTAGCGAAAACTAGTTCCACTTATTGCCGTGGGTCTTCTTTCGTGAGACAGACTTTACGAGGAGTAAATCAAAAGAATATATCAATGACATTAGGAATATAGTGTTGCCATCAACGACGCCCCGCGACGACGATGGCAAGATCGCGTCTCTGTGAAATTTACGAACTACATGACCGACGCTAATTAGTAATTTTTACATTTATTAAATCATATAAATTTATTTTTCATTATGATTTAGTATGAGATATTATGTTGTTAGTATACTCTATATACTTAGAATAGTTTCTCGAATAGCATTCGTAAATATCGGTGCTTATGAACTTTTTTGCATAATCTTGCCTCTATCTAATTTGAGTACAATAATTTAATTAAGCACGTAGGTATAATGTCGCAATTTTGAGTGCAGCTCGCGTTGATTTGTGAATTTATATTGCATAATAATATTTATTGTAATCACAGAATATAATATGTGGCACTGCAAGCAAAGAAATAACTGCCATAGTTAATATTACTTAGTTAATATATAATTGACCTACCCTATTGTAAAAAAAATTACCAAATATGTTATATCGCTATGTACTTAAATGTGTTTGTTTTGTAATCATCATGCATAATGACGTCAACGGATATCCTACTAATATTATAAATGTGAAAGTTTGTGAGTGTGGATGTATGTTTGTTACTCCTTCACGCAAAAACTACTAAACTGATTTGGATGAAATTTTGAACACAGATAGTTTATAACCGGGATTAACATATAGGATACGTTTTACCCCGAAATTTTTGTTACGTTAAATACTACGCGGACGAAGTCGGTGGGCACAGCTAGTTGTATATAAATAAATAAATATAAATCATTTAGCCCTTTACACGTCCCACTCCTGGGCACGGGCCTCCCCGCAATACGAGGGGGATTCAGACCATGGACGCTGGCCCAGTGCGGGTTGGCGGATTTCACATGTCTTTCGAAAGTTGGCTAGATTGTATAATACAAGCAGGATTCCTCACGATGTTTTCCTTCACCATAAGCAAGTGATAATCATATAGAAATTATGATTCGCACATAGATTTCGAAGAGGTGCGAGTCAGGGTTTGAACCCAGGACCTTGTGTCCGCAAGACGCGTGCTTAACCAATCGGCTATCACTGTATAGAGAATATATTTTTGTAAATACATAAAACATAGCCATATCATGTATTAATCATTATATTCTGATATCTATTTGATGTGTTTCCAAATATACGTATGTACGAAGATATTATTATTATTATGTTCTTAATAAAATTACTTAACACGTAAAAACAATGTTTATTTTATTTAATGTGCTATTTTTATTTTGAACCGCGTTTGTTATTATTGTATGTAACCTATGATGTACTTAACTCAGAAAAATAAAACAAACCAAATATTTTTTTAAATATTTATTTTCATACTTTTGGGTTTTGGCACAATTTTTAAACAATGTGTCCTGGTTTACACTAGGTAATAAAACCTAAACGCTATCTACTTACACATTTGAAACATTTCGAATGCTAAGTGCATGCTGTGAATTCAACAAATCAATGTCAATACAGTTCAAAAAACTATTAAAAAAATAACAATGTCCATTTTTAAGTACACGTAATAATCAGTACCTACACTTATGTGATGTTAATTTACCTACATGGCTTCATTAGGTACTATGTATGGCAAGACATGATATCAAAAGAATCGTTGCATTTGCATCAATAAATAAAAAAAATCTCATCCGAGATCGTCCGAGTGATGTACTCACCACGTTAAGTATCGCTCATTAAATAACCACAATTACTAACGTTTACATCAAAATATACGCGTATTTACACGAGTTCAACATAAAAAATAAATAATTTAACTGCACCGATCTAAACCCTTACATTTACAATGAATACACACTACTTATAAACATTAAGTTTCACATATACGATAAGTTTTATTAACGTAACCACCAATTTATCCGTTCAGGTGGCCGAAACTGGAACTAAAGTTGTTTTCATGTAAATGCCATTGATTTTCTCAGTTTTACAAAGACAGTGGCGACGCCATCACGCGAACAGATAAGTTGGCGGCACAGTACTCATTCTTATACTAACGCTACGTCACGTCATACTGGCATACAGCTTTCACTAAAAAAAGAAGAAAACAAAAACAAGTTCATATAATTAGAAAAATAAATAACAAAATTTAAAAATGGCAATCAACGTTTTCGAACATATTTTTTTTCAAGTTTTTACTCCTAATAATCTATACAAATTCGATTCACTAAAAGCTATACAATATTGTAGATAATATTATGCGCTACTACAGCTTACTTACTATTATCTACTTATATAAATTGCACGATTCGATAAAGCGAATATTTTGTTTATATTAATAGTTAAGGGGGGGGGGGCGTTACATCACCTTCATTCCCTAAATATATGTTCTTATTTTAATTCCGCACTATATTTTGCATGGTGCCTTAACGAACGCTAGAAATAATAACCTACCATAAAACATAATCTGATGATTTTTTTTGTGTTCATTAGTGGAGAATGATTGAGTCAAAGGTCAGATGTTACATTATTGTTTTGTGGTACGTACCATCAACAAAGTTGACGCTTGATCAGTTTTTTAAACTTTTCGCTTACACACAGTTATCATAGCTCGCCTCGCCCATTATGTTGTTGTCCAATGGGACGAAGACTGATATGTTATGATGTTATGTGATATGAGATAAATGCCTGTTTTTAGGAAATCATGCTTCATTTTCAACATTTACTAAGGCGCTATACAAAATATCGTGCATTATTAAAATAAGACCTTGTATATGACAAAAGTGGTTTTCATTTATGTAACGTGTTTGCAACTTTAAACAATAACTAGGTATTTTATTATAATAAGATATATATTTAAACAGTGATGAAACGCCTAAATATATAAAATTATCCCACATAGTGTCGGTGGGGTTTTTAAACTTTCAATGAGAATAATTGTCTTTCTGTGTGAACAAATTGACAATTTTAGAATTGACAATCCAATGTTATGTATGGTTTTGATGACATAATGTAATATTCCATCGGCTACTATAATTATAAAATGTTTCGTGTTCAAATTCTCCATTAAATCTATGAGTATTTTAATATAACAATTATGCATAATAAGTAGATCTCACTGGATTTTAATAAACAGTTCCCGTGTTCAAAACACTTAAATTTTCAAGCAATCCGCTTCAAATTTTTGGTTTGATACATTTTTAATCGCTTAGTAACTAAAGCATCTACAATATTAAATATGATAACTTCGCACTAATATAATACATGGCCACGAGATAGTCAAGATTCAAAGTACATTTTTACGGCTACAACTAAAATCTTATCTCTGAACCGTACACTACAACCAATAAGCCAAACATTCAGTTTAACGTAAAATAAATTCTATCTACAAAAGGGAATTGTACTTATTTACAAAACTACCATTCTAAGTTTTTGCAAGCGGCTAAATCCAGTTAGGTCGCCTACATTAAATATTTATTTAAAAAAGATTAACTTACTTAATTATGTATATACAAGGTTTTTTTTTCTAATTGCCTAGGTGTTGGTTTAATGCAATATTTGGCACAATTTATTTTGTAAAAAGGGATATCTATTTGTGCCAAAAGTATCTACGAGTCTAGTCCAATACGTTGATAGTTAGATCGAGCCTAATACGGTCGATATTTACACACGAGACAACTATACACCCGCATAATACCTATGTGTTACTTACGCGTAATTTTTTTAGAGATATTTTTACAGCCGATAGTCGACTTTTTTAATACAAGGATACAACATTTTTGTAGTCTAATGAGTTGAAATTCTATTATTAAATTGCTCTAGGTAATCATTTATAATATTATCAATCGTCGATTCATTCACAAAACAAGAGTTACATCGTGAAAATCACACAGTACGGGCGAATGTGTCCGTAGCTAGATTTTTCTTAATTCACTAATGGAATAATCTCATTATCAATTATCAGTATTTCGTAAACGAGAGATCCAATTTGAGACACTGGCAAAGAACCCACATAATAACGCTGCTACCGGCATTTCGCGAAACTCCCTCACTAACAATCACAAATAGGGGGGTGGGAGGAAGGTGCAACACTAGAGATTCGTACTCCGAGTCTTTGTTCTATAGTTATCCAGAACTTTCTAGAATGTGTCTAGGATTGATTACCAGGGGTGGTGCGAGGGCGGCATGTGGAGGGGCGCGGCGTGCGGGTAGGGCCAGCCGCGCGCCGTCCCTCAATCATCCTCCCGCGGGGATAGCGGGGGGGAGAATCCGGGGTTCATGTAGTTCCCACCGTTGGGCGGCGGGGACGAGTTGGAGGGCCCGGGTGACGACAGGCTGGGGGGCAGGAAGCCCAGCTCGCTGCCCCCATCCCGGCACCAAAGCTGCCTCATCTCTTGTCGGCGCGTGCGCATTAGGTTCTTGTATTCAGATATCCGCATTTTCTTGCCGTCGACTATGCATGTCCTTTTTGGTCGTGGTCGGTACCTGATGAAGAAATGAAGAACATACATTTAACTTAAACAGAAGAATCTAAAAGGGGGTCTAATAAAGCACCTGACCACAGAAAAGTTCACCATGCGATGGTTTGATCAGGTAACATTTCGTAGATCTTGCATGAGTGAATTAGAATGAGCACTAATCAAAACAAAGTGTCCAGTCACTTTGAGTCTCACATTTTCCCGTGACAACTCCACACGAAGATCATGAACTCTGTCCAAAAAACGTCAAAATAGATGGTTTAGTAAGAGATAACTTACCTATAATCAGGGTGCTTCTCCATATGCAATTTGGACAATCTCGACTGCTCCTCATAATAGGGCTGCTTCTCCGCATTGGACATCCCCTTCCACCTCGCTCCGAGGATCTTGGATATGTTAGAATTGTGCATGTCCGGGCAAGCTTTGAGGATCTTCCTGCGCTCGTCCTTGGCCCACACCATGAAAGCGTTCATGGGTCGCTTAATGTGGGGTTTCCCGGCCTCGTCGCGTCGCGGCTGTCGCACCAGTTTCGCTTTATCCGCTTCTTCTGAGGGCGACTGACTCCATGATGGAGCTGAGGAAAATCAGAAGTGGTTCATGTTAAAGACATGGAACAAGCTAAAAACTTTTGAAATGGTTGCCAAAACAATTCTATCCTTATTACGTATAGAGGACAAGTTCAATCATCATCATCATCACCTTGCCCTTATCCCACACTAGGTGGGGTCGGCGCAGCACGTTCTCGTCTTCCATTCATTCATAGATTCACCGAAAAAAGCAATATCGCCCAGAAGTAACGAAATATGTATGAATGCCGACTTAGATGGTATTTCTAAATAAGATAATGAAAATGTTAATGTCGTGTCGGGTTTGAGTGTTTTGAGAATCTCAATCGGAAGCAGCGCTAAGCCGTGCTATAAATTATCGCCAGCACTTCACGTCGCTCGTAAAACAATCGTTAAAACGAGATTGTGGGACTGTCACAAACTATTCCATTTATATCGCGAGATAAACTAACAAATGAAATTAGATTTTTTTAATGTTTCGGAACACCTAAAGAAGCGTTATTCTCGATAAAAATGTAATTAACTTTTATTATTTTGTGTTCTTTATGAGAATTGACGCCTACCTATTTGAATAAAATTAATCACAAATGATTCGTGACCGATTTCAATAAATAATCGTTCCAAAATGGCGTGGATTAGCCTATTATTATTAATACTTAATATACTTATTTAGAATACAAATTTGACCAATTACAGTAGAAAGGAATATACCTGCTGAGGCTTGTGCAAGCTTGTGCAAGGTAGTCTAATCTTGGCGTGGCGTAATATAAGTGTGTTCAGTTCAAGAATTTGGGAATAAAGTTTATAGAGTCGTAATTCTTATTTGTCGCTCATCCACTCGTGGTATGTTCTCAAATACCTCATGCATTTTTCAATGTCAAAACGACAGTGTTCTGTTTTAACGGCATGCTTTTATTATAACAACAATGGTGCTAATTCTGTTAATACATAAACCAAACTAATCATAACAATATTTTTAGTTTTGACCTTTTTGGTTTACCTCAGTCATTATTTGAAGCCAGTAATTAGAATTAGCACAGATATCTACCTATTTATCTAATTCCAGTAAATTGAAAGTAAAATGAAAAATGATTTGATCGTAATGTTTCGAAAAAAAAAATGACCCATCAATAAAACATAAGCCAATGTCGCTTCGTATACACCCGTGTGTAATTTTTAACAATAGAGAACTTACCTATTTTTGTGTATTCTTATTGTCGTTTGCGAGCTTAAAGGGATTGAATAGAAATATCTAATTCAGATCCTCGCTATGAGGAATCCTATTAATATTGCAATGCTATTGAATAAAGCTTCTTTACTGTGAACCTAAAACTATCCGCCTGAATTACATCACAACTGTCGCATAATGTTTGCACCAATCAGATTCCAAAGTTTGGTGTTCACCCCTGCGCCCGCGCACCGGCTATGTGGGTCACAGAACACGTCCGCCTAACATTTGAATCGTTACGTAACAATGTATCAACCGTACACCCCCGGTCTAGTGAATTTAGTCCCAATCACTTCGCATCTAGAGCTTAAATTTGATATGTCACTTTGAGTTTGTATAACACGTTATTGCGTGACAATGTTTATGTGACTTGACGGATTCGCTACCAAGTGTTGGTACGATTAATAAGCGCGCGCGGAAACATCGCGCGGTCAAAGCGCAGAGCATTCCTTGAATTAATTTGACGGGCCGTTAGATAATTTATAACATCCTACCGCGCTTGATACGGCAGAGATGCACTTTGAATTTGAACTGACTGATTCGATACAATCGCGTACATAATACATTCAGTAATTAAAAATTGTGGTGATGGTACTTTTTTGTTATTTTAGGGCTCAGTCACACGAGCGCAATTTTTTGAGTTTTGAGTCCCGTAATTCATTTCTTCGTAGGTAATTCAAACAACACATTTTGCGTCGTCGCCGTGTGACACTTAAACATAACATTTGTATAAAACCGAAAGCAGCGTCAATTTGGCGACTCATTTTACGCGAGTCACAACTTAAAAAATTACGCTTGTTTCGCTGAGCACTTAGTTATACGTTTTTTATTATACAACACTGTGTAAATTTATTTAGCCAAAAATAATTTAGTAAATTATATAAAAATCACCATTCAGTCCCTTTGTATTTTTGAACGATAAAACAGGTCGAAAAATAATTGTGACTATTTAGAACAGGCTCGGTGGTACACGGTCCATTTGAGAGTAACAAAATAAAAATACCTCGTACATTTTTTGGTCATTACAAATTTAAATGATCGTCTGTCGTCGTCTGATGACGTCAATTCCCCATTTTATTTTTATCTTAGTTGCCGAGATGTCATGCTAACAACGAGTATTAATGACGTTAGCCTGGAATGACGGTAATAATTAGCTTTTCGAGACAGGTCAAGTGTGCTCCAGCCTGGTGATTCAGATACGCACCATTTCTTTTATTAATTTCAACCGGTTAGTGTAATATGTTTTAATTGACGACCGCTTGGCGTTGTGGTTCGAGGGTAGGTCGCTTGGGTAACTGCACCGAGTGGTTGCGGGTTCGATACTTGTGAGGGAAAATTTCGGTAATGACCTTTCGTAATTTGGCCTGGTCTGGATGACACTGGGATCGCCCCAGGCCCAGTCCATTGTACGGTACCCATAGTACAAGCGTTGCTTAGTGATCATACAGTTCGTGTCTTTGTCTTGCGATATTTATTTATAAGTATTTATTTATTAATATTTAATGCCGTGTAGGTAAATAGATATGAGGTATAAGCACACTTATTAAAATACTTTTTTATAAATCATACGATTCATAAATAGTAGAAATGTGAGGGCAGTTTTATCGCAACAAAGTTTTGTTAAAAATTAAAATAAGATCGTGCCTACTAACAAACAAATCATGGATTGATTTTGTGTGACCTTGTATACGAGCGTCAGTTGATTTAATTTTTACGGTATACTAGTGTCTTATAAGGTAATATAAATCTCACTAAACACTTGTGTGCGGGAGTGTGCGCCGGTCGGTGCACGGAGCGGAAGTGTGCGTCTCGAGCGCCATCTATTTCGCATTTCACGCGATCCTCTTGTTTTAAAGGAAACGAAACGACATTCGCGATTTTGTAACCATTTCGGTTTGGGCCCGAGCCAAATATTTAATGCAGATATTTGTTTTATATCTCTTACGCAATTATTTATAACTGAGTATTCACATAATTTAATATTTGTACTCAATATGGTATCATTTAAGTTACCTTAAATTTCTTATAAAAGAAACCATACCTTATTGTATACTATTACGCCAATTATGTTGTCGTCAAATCGCGACTAAACTAAATTCGACACGTGGAAATATTTCAGTCTTGCTCACACTAAAAATAAAATTTGTTATAACCTACACATTGTGACAGAACCGGTAAAACGTTGAACGAATAAAAATTAAAAAGACACAGCATCACCGCGGACATTGTCGCCGAAACAGGAATCAACAGGAATGTCATCAAGTGGACCCGAGGGGAAATAAAACCGAGACATCACAAACGTAAAATAATACCGCCGCGCCTCACCCGATCAGGGACGAGATTATCAAAGATAATTAATATTTCTAACCGGCTATCTCTCAATTCAGTGCAGGTTACTTCTACAGAGATGTGGCGTTGATAACCCATGGGCAGTTTGTTTCTTTATAATGCGACGAGTTCTTGTTTTGATTACGTAGGTAGAGTCCAGGGGGATAGAGTAACCGCACTCAATTAAACAGCCAAAGAATTATGGAACCTTGGGGTCATATCTTGTAGGTAGTTATTCATAAAATGGAATCAGATGTGTCAAGAAAAAAATAATTTAAAATACCTACTTAAAACTGCCTACGACTATATTTAATAATACCATTTTTGTTAATGATGATTTGTTAACTATTTAACAGACTTCAATCAAAGAGGGAGTCCTCTTTGATTAAAGTCTGTTAAATAGTTAGAAAATAATGATTTGTCGCTAATACTTAGGTATATGGTTTGATCGGAATATAACATCCTAATGAAATTTTGGTGTATTCAGGATTTCCGTTCAACAGCAAAAGAGTTTTAGATTAGTAACTACCGAATCCCAGGTTTGTACCTACTCACGAAACATACCTATATACTTACACCAAGGTACCTATGATGTTGCAACCTAGTGTTGTAAAAGTAGAGACTTTTGACAGCACAAAATAGGGACAATACTTGTAGAGACATGTTGTGTATGAATATTTCGTCCAGTGCAAATGTAGAGTTCCAGAAACCATTATGATTTGTGTAATGACTTCAATAACTATTAGCTACATGTGTAGCAATACATTTAATTGGGAAAATGCGCGGCCTACATACAGATATTTAGCGTAGAGTCTGTTTCACGCACAAGATGTATTAATTATATTTTGCAATTAAATGTGTAATATCATAACGTTTGGCGGCGACACGGGACATTTCTTCATTTTAACATTTGCCGACTATTTATCTGTATGTATTCCTTGTTTATTTTAGTTAATGTCGCAACATGTCGCATCGTTAATGTTAGAATTGAGGTGGATTAACGTAATATTAAGTGTGTTTTAAATACAGTTTGTGTTTGACAAAGACGTTTGTTTTTTAACTTTTAAAGACAATCAAGGTGGTGGCTCACGTGAGTCCCTAACTAAATTCTAAAATAAATTGAAGGGTATTTCGCTGAAATAACTACGTTTAGAGGGATACCAAGTATAATGGGTTTAACCCAATGTGGTTAAGAAAAAATAAAGATACCTCTGCAAATCAATATATTCTGTTCCACATCTGAGATCCACAGACTGCAATAGACTTTTTTTATTAATGTGGAATTTCAAATTGTTTATCTGTAAGGATACTCGTAGAGGCTACTCTGTGGCAACATGCAATAATAAATCGGCGAACTAAATACGCGGCACTCAACGTTTCAACAAATATTTCTTAATGCAAATCGTTCGGAACAAATAACACTTTTCTTTTAGCTTTTCATTTCAATACTCGTACGTATTAATCATACCAAGAGGGAGTATGACAGACGGTCGTTATGTCGACGACAGCTTAAAAATGACAGAATGGCTGGCGAGGAATGATTGTTAGCATTATACCGAGGACTGAAAGAAAACTGAAATTGAAAATAGGTAGGTACTCTGGGCTTGTAAGGGTTTGTATTGTCCACGACGGATCTGACGATACTTGGTTTGTAAGGCCAGTTTTTTCATGAAAACCTAAAGTAAAAGCAACAAGAAGTAACAGCTAAAAATTGCTAAATTTAATAGAAAAGAAGGTAATTGAAAGATTACTTTTACTTTTAGAGGTACCTATTACTTTGGCTTTATTTGCAATGAAGATACTACCAGATAGTCTTTATAGGTACGTTTTAATGATTTGAGTAGACAGCCGTTCTAATATTTTTGGAACTGCGCGCGCGCATGACGCGCTAGTGACGTCACGATATTATCTGATTCATAACGTGCCATACACACGGATTTTTAGTTTTTGTGGAAATGTGTCATTATCTACGTACTACGGTTTAGTAAAATTAGTTTTTCTTTCAAGTTGATAATAAAATAATTATCACATTAACTCGCGAGGGAATTTAAAGAAATACCAACTTATTTTCTTTATATCCAATAAAAACCTATCTTCGTAGTACATAATATTAAGCAGACAGTTATGCAAACTGCTGCTATTGTAAAATCTAACATGTCCGACTAGTAATCCAGAACACTCAAGTTTATGATCTGACAACTGGTTATGCGGTATCCTTCGGGTTCAAAGACAATGTAGCTTTTCCCCGTACTTGCCGAGGGTCATACCTCTGCGTCTTAGTTGGATACTACTGATCTTGGTTTACAGAAATAGCATAAATTTGATCCAACCTAGCACAAATAAATTTGGGCATACCACCCCCAGGACAGACTGGAAGGAAGTATTCACAAAACGAACTATACTAGGTGAAACAGACCTTTCTGTTCTGTTTCTGTATAACTATTTTCTATGCAACTTTACTTTGTAAATCTTAAACTATCGGCTTTGTGGGACAGTTGAAGTACTGAAGGTTTTGTAGAATTATGAAATCTGTCAACAGCTGTATCCCCATAACACCTTTTATTTTTCAAGTTTCCTCAAAAGCGGATAGTTTTAGAATTGCAAAGTTCAATTTAAAAAAAAAAGTATACCCTTTCTGTTTCAATTTGTAGAGCTAAGAACACAGCAAAACTAAATTGTACTCACTGTTGCAAGCGGCATTGAACTCGTCATCCTTCTGCATATTATACGGTGAGTTGTCTTCCATCGGTGGGTACGGCACGAAGCGCGGCATCATCATCGACTGCGCGGGCGACGGGGAGCGCTGCTTGCTCAGGTTGAGCGGCGTGTCCGGGTCCTGCGGCGGCGGCGAGCGGGCGCTGGCCGTGAGCTGGGCCAGCTGAGCGGTGGCCGGCCATTGGGATGTCGGGACTACCTGGAATTATAAAGCGGGGATGTGAATGATGAGACCATGATGCTTTGTACTAACAGGAAGGATCACCTGTACAAGAAACGAAACTTTCTTCCTTTCTTCCTTGCTACTAGAGTGGCCACGAATGATGATAGAGACGTGGACGGTAGGAGTATAAGTAGAGGGTTCATGTGGAATAAACTGACTATAAGAGGAACTATGAGAAACGAAACGTGTGACGAGACACTCGGTGTGTCTGTTTCTTTTTACTAGGGTGTCCACAAAAGATTGTCAGGGTATAAATAGGGGGTTCAAGTGGAAACTATTTGATGAGAGGGACTATGAGAGGGAAATATTCCGAACAGAGCTATCTCCCTCGCTTGGAAGGAGATAGCTTTTTTTGAATGTCTAAAGAAGTGTTCAAGTAGGTATTATAAAACTTAAAAGTAAGTTGATAAAGCACAATATCGTATTAACCAAAAAACTACATAATACCTTATTATTCAAATGAGCTTAATTTTTTCTTGAATCAGCAAAATTCTGAATATTTGTCGTAAGTAAAATTCGCAGCAATTTTTTTTAGCAAGAGACGCAGACTTAATCACCTTATTTACGCAGTGATATATTTCCATATCTAATTGATACGAAACCGGTACCATAAATGGATTTAAAGCATAATAAAATGCAGTGGCCACCTGTACACAATCGCCATCTGTGATGTAAGAGCTTGGGAAAGAAGCTATTGCATTCATTAGCGTGTGGACGGCTAATTGTGACGGTTTTATTGGTTTTAACAGGTACCACGGATTAAAGAGTCAAGTGATTTGATCAGACCAGTTGCGAGGAATAGGTAACCTGCATTTTATGCCATAATGACCATTTTTACCGTATTTTCTGTTTTACCGTATTTTCTGGGTGGTAACAAGAGCACCACCTACCGGATCCAACGAAAGCTAAATACCATCCAAATGACCCCATCAAGTAGGTACCTACTACTACTACCTAGAAAATAAAAAATTAAAAATCGGTCAAGCCGTTTAGGAGGAGAAGAGTAACAAACATACCCACACTTGTATTATATATACAGCGAAGAAGATAATCAAAATATCAATATATTCTGTTGGGAGTGTATGAACACATAAAATAAAAAAATAACAAAGACTGCGTGTTTATCGACGACCGCTTGGCGCACTGGTTCGAGCGTAGGCCGCTCGGCTAACTGCACATGGTGGTTGCGGGTTCGATTCCCGTCAGGGCAAAATTCGGAAATGGCCTTTTCATCATTTGCCCAGGTCTGGGTGTCACTGGGATCGCCCCCAGTCCCTTGTACGTTACCATAGTAAAGCGTTGCTCAGTTAGAGACCATACAGTTGGTGTGTCAGTCTGGCGCTATTTATTTAGTTGCGAGATCAATGTTCTCATCTTCTATTTCATAATAACATTTAGAAATAAATAAAACATTGTATCGGGATGGTATCGCAGATATCTAATTATAATTTTACATAACAAACACCGGTTGAACGTGTAATTAGTTCGAGAACAACTTTCCTTTTAACATCACGTCTTCTTGTAATTTTTATAGCGGCAATACTGATTGCAGCATTCCGTGTTTAGGGTTGTCAATTACCTCCTTTTATTCACATAATTAAATCAAGAAGCATGTTCGTTTGTTATGTCCGTATTAATAAATCGATCTCAAGTGTGAGAGCGGTCTTGAGTACGCTTTTGACTTGACTTGAGATCGTTTTTTTAATAAGGGCCTTACACAAGAGATCATTATAATTTCCGCAGAGAAAAGCAGAGATAATAAAAAAGTGGCTATGAAACCCTATCTATCTATCTATCGACGACCGCTCGGCGTAGTGGTTCGAGCGTAGGCCGCTCGGTTCACTGAACATGGTGGTTGCGGGTTCGATTCCCGCCGGGGCAAATTTCGGAAATGGCAGTTTCGTAATTTACCCAGGTCTGGGTGTCACTGAGATCGCCCCCAGTCCATTGTACTGTACCCATAGTACAAGCGTTGCTTAGTTGGTGTGTTCGTCTGGCGATATTTGTTATTTATCTATCTTAGGCCAATCTATTACTGTGGTAGGTATCAAATATCAGAAAACAAATCTTAATAGTATATTTTACATAACATAATTCTATGACAAGCATACGAACACATTAAATAAAATTATGTTAATAATCCTGATTTGAGGTCGAGTGCGTAATCTGGCAGCCCTGTCCGACCGTCGTAAACACAATGTCAATTACTAGACACAGGATATTACCCAATGTTCAGCTATATATCGCTATGACCGCTTGCCAAATCAATTTGTTGATTACCGCTTAATTCCTATGCCTCATCATGAGTTTGTTGAGGTTTCAAATTGATGAGCTTAGTCCGTAAAGCAAAAACGAAAAGTTTGATATGATCTGAGGTTTCTTATTTTGGTATTACTTATTTAATTTGTTTTTTTTAATTGACTATATGTTGTTGGCCAGAGTGGCCATAACAACTTCACCCGGACAGAGGGCGAGCGCAAGTGCGCTCCAGCCAGAGGGGCAGGGGGGCAGCTAGCTCAAGGGCGCCACAAGGGACACGACCTCGGCTTGGGCCGCTGCCAGGAGAGGTGGCGAGGGTAAATCTACGACCGGATCGGAACGCGACTTCGACTATTTAATTTGTTAATGACTGAAGATTTAAGCAGATAAACTTTTGAGATGAATTGTCCAATGATATGTGTCTTGTTAGGTCTCGAACTCTTTGGGTTAGGTAATAGGAAGTTCTCATTAATTTATCCGGATTCTGTACGAAAAGCTGTTGCAAACAATAATATGAATTTTCGTAATGCTTCTCCTTGATCGCGGCCGTACACTATGTAATAGGTAAACATAACACTGTGAAACCATCATTATGAGATACAAGATCTTAATTTGATGGTGGGTATACAGTGTCTTCCCTAGGGTTCTTCCAGACCGTGTTGTCTATGCCGTAACAGCTAACGCCGCAGCTGTTACTGCGGGTTAAGCCAGTCACTTACATTGTGCTGTGGCTGCGGTCGCATCTGCTCCAGCAGGGGAAGCAGCGCCAGCGGCGGCCCAGGGTACATGCCGTGCTGCCCGCGCCGCACCAGCTCCTGACGCCGCAGCTGTTCCTGCTGCTGCAGCCGTTGGATCTCCAGCTCAGCGGTTACGTTGCCGATGTTCTGGAACAAGGATAATAATACTGGTTTAGCTTGGTTTTGAGAAGAAGTGTCAACCTAGGTTTTAATTGTAGAGTTTATTTTCTTATAAATTCCAGCAGAATATACTAATGTGCCCTAAAGATTTTGTGTTCAGTGACCCAGCCAGAGTTATTGATTGGTCCTTATTTGTTTATTATGAATCGCAGGTAAATAATAAAACACTTGATAATCGCTAACAAAAGCGCCCGCTCGGCGGCGCGTCCCCAAAGGAACCAGATCGTGTGCAACTTTCCGCTATCAGTCTTAACGAGTCTCTCGACGCGATATTTTGTTCCTGACGATATATTGCACACTTAAGCGCTTACCAACACAAAGAATAAGCTAAAATGTGTGCACAAATCAACCGGACGGACGGACGCTAAATCACGGCGACCATAAAGCGAATTCCTAAAAAAAAGTACACCAATTAATTGCCTGGGAGTCGTGACGAATCACACAATATACATTTTATCGGCTCTTCATTAAGACAGCATTGAACCGTTAATGGTTGTCCAGAGTAAGACGTTATAAGGTGATGAAATCGAAACAGCTCGACGACGCGAGTATCCGGATGAATGACAACGTTTCGACGCGAAATATGAAAAGGAATTGCAATTTTAAAAGTTTCATGCGGACACATTAAGCGCTCCCGAACCCGAGTTCGCATTTAAGTGAATCACGGCGGGCGCACGATAAAAAACGAGAAGCGCTAATGGAAGACAAAAGCGAATGCATAAATAAACGTGACATAATCGGGCGAATAAAACGAGCGGCAGCGTGATAGGCGTCCCTTCGATACGTGGAGAGCCACCGGTAATCGACCAAGTTTTTCCATCGGCCTGACAAATTGCCGTCATAACCGAACGGATTAAACTTTTTATTAAAAACAACAAACTGAGCATAATGTATGGGCGTAATCGGCAAGGGACAGATGTTCCCGAATAACGTACGCGATTTATCTAATGTAAAAAGACTTTTATTTAATAGATCTGCGGAGATGTCCTAGCGATTGGCGCTTATATTTTACGGTGGACCGTCGTTTTGGCATTTTGACCGCGTTTTGATAGCATTATTAATGTTTGAGATTATATATAAACGCGATTTTTGATAGAGGTTACCAGCTGTGCAGTGATAATTTATTGTTGCAAATTCGCAGGTGGGGTTCGGTCATAAATATAATATGGGGTCTTGGTAAGACTACCAAGGATTTGAACCCACATCTTTCCCATCAGACGATGGGAAAGTTGTGGGTTCAAATCCCTGTAGCAGACATACCATTGGCTCTTTTTCACGAAAAAATCAATGTGCGCATACCACGTTCCATAAATGGAAGCGCTCGGGGCGGAATCACCTGGATTGGTGACCGGTAGTGTAATTTACAACTGACCGCTTCCGATCGTGATTTGGAGGGCACGTTCAGCCATGTCGGAGGTCTTCAGGCGGTCTGAACACTCCGACACCAGGGGTGCTACTCTTAGCTACGATAATCGATATATCGTGACATTCGTATTGTCGAATCCTACTCTAAATTCCATCTTTTTTTGCCGTCGTATTGATTACCTACTGAAGGAACAATACAAAATGATCGTTCGTTCAGACGATATGCGACGGAAAAAAAGATGGAATTTAGACTAGGATTCGACAATACGAATGTCACGATACATCGATAATCGTTGCTAAGAGTAGCACCCTAGGTCACTAGTTCATACGATGAGAAGAAGAAGAATAATAATGGATGCGCTCGGTCAGCTACAAGCAAGATGGAGCGAATACGTTATTGAAATAATGGAACCAGTGCCAATAGAAATAGGTGGGTGTGATTTGGCGAGTCCCACTGTCCGTTGTTCTGTCAATAGCTGTGACGATTGTTATAAACGGATACGAAAACGAGCTTTGTTTTCAACAACGATGCACAACGAACGATTTCCTTTTCCTATATTCAAATTAACCTGCTGATATAAAATCTCTTAAGCTTGGGTAGATAAGACCTTGACCTGAAATCTGAAAAATGTAGGCCAACTGCCAAAAACAATAAATGATAGAGTAGGATAATGAAAACGTAGCCATGATCAGCATATCATTCACATTTAATTTGGTTTAAGAACTACATAAAGATCTCCAGCTGTCATCAGTGGTCGTAACATGGAAATAAAATTTATGGAACCCGAAGATGTGGCTACAAATCCCCTGGAAGCCGTTCTCAATAATACAGACGCATTAAACCTTAAGTAAGTAGGGATTAGCTTCGCATAGATCAAAAACAATATAATTGAAGAACGTAGTGGACAAAGAGATCAGACATGAAAACCGGACATAGCATGACATAATTTATAATGTGGGCGCCGATATCAAAATAGTGATCCGTATTTTTTTCAATGCTCCGCACGATTTTAACCTTTACGCGGTTGAATTAAGAGTTGATGATGTTAAAATGAAAAGATTAGGTGAGAATACGCGGAAAGCCGTATAATGAAACGGACGTCACATTGACGTAAGAGGCGCAGATCTTCGGGTGAAATCATAATATTTACTGTCACAAGGCGACGCGCTCTCATTTCTAGATAGATTATTCTAGTCATGGATTTAGGTTTTCGGCTGTCTCTACGACTCTATAATGACGAAGATAAAGGGCTATTTTCGTCTAAATCTTATCAAAGAGGTTAAATCTCATGATTTATGTATAAGCGTGGGTTCTGGGACATGGATTTCTATAACCACTCTAGAAAGAGCTAAAACTGAGTGGCTATTGCAATATTTAATATATACTTATCTATTACTTATTGGCTTAAACTTTGCATCACGTGTGTTAAGTAAACCCAATTATTTTTCATAAAACTAAGAACTATTTACAGTCTAATACTTAAAAGCAGCTCAAATTTAAAGACCTACTCACGTGAAGAATGCAAAAAATCGTGTTTGGCCATCATATATAAGCTCTTCTAAAGTATGGCAGTATTAATTAATCTCAAATAGCCTCTACCAACAAATTCAATCCCTATTATGTGGCTACTTAACAATGATTAATACGATGCATTTTTCAAATGAAACCCCAACTATTTATCGTTTGTGTAATGTAAAAGGGCTTAAAACCGTGTCGAGGGCGAGATCACAAAGGGCATTACAGTTAGTGCAACGCGATGACATATCAAAATGAATTGTTAATGGAACACTGAGAACAGGGGAGGTGTTGAGCTGACTTAAAATATATTATTTTTATTGAATTTTATTGTCTAAATTAATGAATGCTCATTTATTCGCGTGAGTGCTCGTCTGTTTGACTACCGAATACTAGACGTAACTCAGATTTGAAGGATGCTTCTTAATTTTGATGCGATATACAAAAAATGATGGATAGCGACGTCTCCAACAGCTTAGTGGAAATTAAACATTTAAGTACTGAGTAATGGTTGCATGGAGTTTGATACGATTCGGTACATAGGTAGATGACTATCAGTACACTACATATTAAATTGGATTATTGGTTATTGGTGCTTTTAATTTACATGAAATGTTCTAAAAGTACCCATCATTATAATTCTAATTCAGTTTCGATACTGAATATACCTATTATAACTTATTACATAACAATAATAGTTCATGTAAATAATTGGCTACACCATTTTATTTTTACGGATTACGTATGAGTTATCAATTTATCTTTAAATTGCATAATTCAATCCGTCTGATTAGAGATCAGGCGATAAATTACATATCACACGTGTATAATTTCACATCTATAAAGATAAATGTTTTAGGTAATTTCGAAAGTGACTCGATTAGCTCGAACAAGTGATCCTTTCACTTCTAGGTTTTTTTTTTCTCATCTACAATATTATGTTGTAATACTTTAAAATGTGGGTCGCTCGCTGACAGTTGTACAAAATTAACTTTTTTTTTGTTGTCAACCGATTAATTAATTAGTAATGACGACTCCACTCCACCCTTTTCCGTTTAAACAGTAGGTAGCTGTACAAATATTTTGGTGAATAAATTAAAATGTGTATTCGATAGCCCTTTAAAGAAAGCATCTCTGGGGCTCTACCATGGGTTTATACGTTCATTTGTCGCTATACGCCAGCATCGACGTTCAATATTTATAAATTTAATGACAAATTCCTGTGTTGACCTGGGTACTGTATAATTTTACGTAGCCGACGTCAACTAACTGTGTTGCCACAGAGAAAATACCTTTTGAAGCTCTACCAAGAGATTCTACCTTTGCTAGAGTCCCTATAATAGTCTTTAGTCTATGTAAAAATGTTTGTATGACAAATCGTGACCGATAGGGGCGCCGAAATAAATTTGCCATAAGAACAACTAATGTACGTAGAGCTAGCGAATAGCGAGCGGTAGAAGCTAATGATATATCTATACCTTGAGAAACCCTTTCGGTTTAACCATGTAGTTTGATTAAAACCTACCTACCTAAAAGGCTTAAAAAAGGCAACCAAAAAAGTCGGCATTATTTAAAACTAAAACATTTTGACATAACCCAATTAAACTGACAGAGTTTGCTAACAACAAACTCGCCCGGCGTTCCCCGCGGGAGTCCAGCGCTTTTAATACTGCATTGTGGTGCGCATGAGTCGCGAATTTAGCGAGATCCGATCCTTATCTAACGTCTGCCGTGATTATGCATTTTGCATGTGCATCATGGGGCGATCATTGTTTTGTTTGTTGCATCGGTGACTCATACAAAATGTATGAACAAGTAGGTACATGATAAAAGGTATTAGCAAAAAGTAAAAACAGTTCTGTAGTGATGATGATTTTGCTATCTCACTGTATCCTTTAGAGTCTACATAACTTTTAATATTTTATAGGTAATTCCTTGGCTACTCTGTATTTACCATAGAGTATACTTACTCTATGGTAAATACAAATGAAATGATTAATATCAAGTCATTGAGTCCTCGCTAGGAAAGTCTAAAAGTCCGTGAAACTTGAATAAAAATAATTACTTATTCAAAACTATATTCCACAGCACCCCTCTTTCGTAATCTCGACAACAACAATCAAAATTCGAGTGTCGAACTTCACAAAATCAAAATATTAGGGGTGCCACCACAGAGAGCGTTAACAACTGTGTCAGCCCTGCTGCAGCAGCCCTGCGGTCGGCGCAAATTAGCGATGTGATTGGTATCGGACGTCGGCGCGGCACGTGCCGTTTCCACTATTTCCATTTTCTTATTAGAGGGTGTGCGAGAAAGGTAGAGCTTTTTTACGGATTTTGTTGCTATTCGTGTTATATTAGATGAATGTAATTGAAGTAGCTATCTACATAAACGGTATATAACTTTAGTGAGTAGCATTCAAAGAAAGCTTACTTGAAAACTTCAGCCTTGAAAATCATCTCACAAAATCATTAGCTGGTATCTCACTATCGTCTTTCTAATTACTAGGTAAGTCAAACGATGCATACCTATCTAGCAGCTTAAGCTTGACAATGGGTAGCAACTAAAAATTGACCTCTAGAGGCATAATTTATAGGAATTAGATCAAATCACAAAAGTGGCTATGTATTTTATTTTCGAACATTATTATCAATTTGTAGACACGTTTATTGAGTTGACAGTCATCGCATCTAGATTAGCTAGTAGGTACCTACTTAGTTAGTTGAATATTTTGTAATTATGAATGTAATTTTTCAAATCACCATCAATGCACAATTTCAAAGTCAATTTTCAAACATGATAGAACATTCCATTTGAAGTCACCTCCGTTAACAGCGTCTAAAAACGCCCGCACCTACTATGCACCGTAGCTTTCATTATTTTACAGCTTCCCTTCGACATACGACATATCAAACAAAGTTGGGTTGTAAATCAAGAAATTAAGCTATTACCGCCACATCAGAGGGCCGAGGCCCTTTCAAGTCTAGTTTTTTTATAATGCAACTAATAACATAACAATTTTTATACTTCCGGGCCATGACAACGCGCCGGTAACGGCTTTATAATATGAAACATGTTTTTGTTATTGATAATAATATTCTCAGATGGTGCGCGGCGGATTGCCCTTTCAAGATTTTGTTGGAAAGTTACCTAGGTGATAGATACTGAACTTTGAATCAGAGAACATCATGATAAAAATAAGTAGTTTGACTACCGCTTGGCGTAGTGGTTGCAGGTTCGATTTCTAACGGGAAACTTCGGAAATGGCCTTTTCGTAATTTGCACTGGGGTACAGCTCTGATAACCGCTGACATCTCGATTGACTCGCAATACGTCAAAACTGATGCGTCACTAATACGTCAGTATTGAAAGATAATAGGTAATCTTGTGAGTCAATCGAGATGCCAGCGGCAAACAGATTTGGGGTTTTGGTCTGGGTGTCACTTAGATCGGAACCTACTACATTGCACGGTACCTATAGTACTAAAAACTACCACTTGGAGTAACATGACAAAGGCGTAAACAAAAACCGCGTCATAGAATTTACCAAAACTGCCACTTGAAGTAACATCACATGAGCACAAACGGCATGGAGATAAACAAAGCTGAGTTGCACCCAAAGGGACGTCCAACGGACCCGTGCCCGGAATAGGGCTACCGAGGACAAAGATCCCGGAATAAACGCGGGATTGCTGAAAAAAACCGAATTTACGAAACTCATGATATGTTATCGTGATGATGTCTAGGGAATATATTTTGTATCTTCACCTAGTATAATTATTGAAATACCAACTGTAATCGGACCGTTGTTCAGTGCATTCACCCTAAAACAATGGGTCAACGAATTACGGTTAATAAATCACAGCATACCATTGCTCTACTCTTTAGAAGCGTCCGGTGAATAAATATGGCTTCCATCGCCAATTCAACTGTCTATTGAAGCCACGTATTCAAAAAGACAAAGTGATTTCAAGTCCAAGAAATTGCGTAGCATTTCAGAATAAGCACGGAAATCCGGAAAAGTCCGGAAAATTTCCCGAGGCAGCCCTATCTTAGAGCCACTCAAACACCCCGCTCCCCACCACCCACGGCCTCCCCCCACGCTGTCTTTCCTCTTGCCAGCCCCGGATGCTCGTCCCACTTCAGCTTTTCTTTTATTCCTTACCTACTCTTATGTTTATTTTTGTTTTCCGTTAGCCGGCGGAAATAATGGCGTTGGGATTGTATGGATATACCTACCTGGTTCTTTAACATTTTGTGTGGGTACTTACATCAAATATGGTGGAAATTTGTTCAAATTATAATGGGTTTCGATGAAAAATGAAAACAGCATTTTGTTATTTAATTAATATATACCTTTGTATTAATATGTATAGCTTTACATCTGTCCACATTGATTATATTTTTGACTCTTTTAAGGGCGACTTGAGTAGACATTTGAATAAAATGTTCGATATATTTTCATTGTTATGAATTAAATTCGTTATAGCTATTTAATACTTGACCGTAAAAGAATACCTGCTTATGATAAGCGAGGTCATATTTATTAAGGACGAAGAAAATGTCATATCTTCACCATTCTTTCCCATCACCAAGATGACCTTTTGTAGGCGATAGAGATGGTGAAGTGGCGTCATTATTCCGCCCGCATTCAACTCTATATTTTTTTAAACAAGCGAGCACCGTGCGCCGGAAACAAACAGCCAATTGAATGAATATACTTCACATTAATTACGAGTTATTTTTTAAATTTTAATATCATTTTTCTGTTTGGGTATGTGTATATGTCTGAGATATGCTGAGATCACTAGGGGCCGTGTTAGTAAATCGATCTCAAGTCTGAGAGCGATCTTGTGTACACAATAATATTGCACTAAACTTAAAAATATAATATACGTTAGTGTACCTACCAAATACCAAACATAAGTAGGTATGTCATTTAACAATAAATACTGCGAAAACCAAACAAAAGTGTGAAGTAAACCCATTGTCTCTAAATAATAGTTCTTAGCGTCTCAAGAAATAAACGTATACCTAAAATACACTAAAGCTTTGTGCACATCAATGGCAGACGCCACACAAGTGCGAAACCTCACCGCACTCGAGAGAAAAGATTAATAAAGCTTAGGGCACACTAACACCTGTCCTTTGTCGCTAATGGACCGCTCCTAATCCCGAGGCGAGGAAAAAATGGGAAAATGTAGTGATTCCCTCAATAACTTTATTATGTTCCACGATATTTGGATGTGTTTATTTTGTTTTAGAAGATCACATAGAGGTAAACGATAGACGATTTTCAATACACATAGCTCGGATTTTTTTCGGCAAAAATTATTGAAATTAGTTTGTCCGTTCTAAAGATATGACACTAAATATTAGTTAGTCACAAGTGTTACACTTGTTCCACACCGCGCTATGTAAAACTAAAGTAAAGTGTAAGGATGTAAAAACGGTATTGAATAAAGAATATCATCGGTATACTATTTCTTAGAACGGTTACTGCAACTCATCCAAACTCGCAGCGTCCTAAAATTTAAAGTTACATTCCAACCGGTTTGAGCTGGATATAGCTGGATATAATTGGAGGAGACTCGAGCTAAGCGCCCGGATGGGGGTAACAGGCGAGGTATCCGGCCAAAGAGGCAACTTGCCCTCTCGGTAACAAGCCGGGATGTAACGAGGACGCAGCCGACCAAGCGCCCTCAAGAACCTACGCCTTTGTGGGGCCAACAAACATTTGCGTGTTGGCTCAAATGTTGGATCATTTTTATGCAGCAATTGCGCACAGATTCTACCCACACTGTTCAAGGGTGAGCTGGCGGTTTACGATTATATGTCCTCAAAAGCATTGTTACAACAATTTGAGATTCTATTTTTGACTGACAAAGGCTTGCCAAATAATATATCAATATAAAAATTAAAGATATTCTTAACATTTCATTTTCTTCAGTAACAGATCAAAAGACGCAGATTCATATCAACCATGTGGAAATCTTTAGTACTTATCACATTGTAACTGCGCCAAATTAACCGAAGAAGCTATTCAAATAACAAAGTCCCAGTTTCAAATGAATAGTTCCAAGAATCTTATGAAGATTGTAGAGAATACTTTTCATCTCGTAGAGTATTATAATTAATCATAAACATTTCATGAAAATGTTTTCTATGAAATGTTATATTTTTCATTAAACGTCTTCGACAGGCTTGCGGTATAGTTGGAATTGCTTTGATTTGTAGAATAGTACTTATCAACTAACGCTTTGTGGTTAGAGGTTAATGAAAAAATAAATTTCCTGTACTTACTTCAAAAACAATTTGAGACATAAAATTCAGAAGCAAGTTACAATCTATGTATTTACGATATTTACGTTAAAAACCTACCTTTATACCTTTGTACTTTAAAATGATTCGTAAAATAATTACAATTTCCATAAATTTGGGTATGAGTATTCCAGGAACTTAGTACCTACCTACATAATCTGAAACATATCACATTAGGTACTGAGTACCGTCAGTGTCTCCATCTAAGCTAAACGCTTTTACTGGGCTTGGGCTCACATAATAAGTTTTATGGCCAGGTTGAGAATCGAACCCGTAACCTCTTGGCTACGGGGATGTAGCGACTCTACAAGCTTTTTTGTTATTCATTTTTTTTATAAATATTTTTTTATATATTACAAAGTCGGCACCCAAACGTACGACCCACTTGATATTAAGCAGTTATCAACGGCATTTCTCGCACGTTACCGACTTGAAGGGGAGTGCGATAGAGGAAGGGTAAGGGAGGAGGAGGTTAGGCTTCCAGCTCTATCACTCATAGTACGAAACTCAGCTATATTAGCTAGGTACTATACACCGATCTATTGTGAGAGGCTGGTGCTACCACCACGATCGAACCAGCCCATGAGCTGTGGTTAAACGACTATAGCTTGGCTCTACCACCAAAAAATAAATAACTTATTTATGACGACCGCTTGGCGCAGTGGTTCGAGCGTAGGCCGCTCGGCTCACTGCATCGGGTGGTTGCGGGTTCGATTCCCGTCAGGGTAAATTTCGGAAATGGCCTTTTCGTAATTTTCCCTGGTCTGGGTGTCACTGGGATCGCCCCCAGTCCATTATACGGTACCCATAATACAAGCGTTGCTTAGTTTGGGACCATACAGTTGGTGTGTTCGTCTGGCGATATTTATTTATTTATTTAATCCTCAAGTAGTCGACAATATAAAATATGCAAAGTACCTATATCGCTGCGTTTCATCTACACCCGATGACGAACGTAAACACAATGATTCGTCAAAGCCATCCATCAACCATCACTCCCAGTGTGCGTCAGCCTTTATATTTATTGTTTATTAAAACGATAATAATGGGCCCGATGATTGCTACCAGCGGCTTTAGCTTCACAAAGACGCTTTTAGATATACCGAATGGAATTCACTAGTTAGATGTAACGGGAATCGTGTTAATTGATTAAAATAGCTAGTTACATTAAAATGCAGACGTCAAATTCTTTGTAAATATTTGATTTGTAAAGCTTTCCCTGACTCATCAATACAGGCTACTGGTTTCACAATAATAGGCATCATGATTCAATAGGTATGACTAATATTTAATTAAGTATATTTTTAATATCAATACATTTTTACATAATTTTAATCATTTTGTCAATGATGTAAATTAATAAAAAAATGTATTCTTTATTAAAATTTGCCAAAACTAATCAGTTACGTAGTATGATATCAAATTACACTAGCTCTAGTACTGTTTTCGAAACTTCTGCATATTTGGCAATTATAAAGTTATTTGAAAATTGTTTCACTGGTAGTGATCATTTAAATACCTTATATAATTATGCAATCAATAAAAACAATCATCACCTCCATTGCCAAAAAAACTCAATATAAGCATGGGCTTCTATAGTTTGATTAGCTTCTAGCTTCATTTCCAAATAAACTGCGATCACCACAAAACCGAATCCGAAACTAAAATCTAATAATACAGTTTATTATAATTCAATCGGCGCTATGCATCAACCCACGCCTCTATTTATAAAGATATTAACCTTTTCCCGTCAACAATGTACCGGTCGAATGTAAATATTTAGTTTCATACAATCCCACCGAGTTCGATTCTAAGTTTAAGAATAGTTCACGAATAAAATTTGGTAAACGTTCAACCACCACTTGCCTTTAAAATAAACATGGTAGTCTTTGTAATGTACTGACGAGCATTACAATAAATGTACCGGGTATCGAACACTTAATAAAATAACAAACACCCGAGCGCTGCTCAGTGTTACCTAGCAAGCGGATCTAAATACTTCTATCTATCTAAACACAGGGCTTTTGTCTATTCAACAGCGCGAGAGCGATAAAACACAATGATGTATGTGTGGAATGATTTTATACTTACCTGGATGTGCGCAGTTGGGAATCTATGAAATATAGAGTCGACTCTACTGGACCTTAGTAGAGTCGCATTTATTTTACATGGAATCGATTCTTGTGGAGTTTATCAACCCCAGAGTTTGACTTTATCTACTAAGTTGAATTCTAGTATCTGTAGCTCATACCATGAGTTTAACGCTCTCTATCAACGTGCGAGTAGCTAGCTTCCATTTGCAAACAATATTTTACGTAATCGCTAGCGACTAGCGAGTGTTAAACTCATGGTAGAGTTCCTGTTTGATAGACTCAACCATGTAGATAAATGTGATGTGAGACTTAGTGTATCTAAATATGGTTCAATTTGCAGCTGTGTTCGTCTCTCTTTTATTAATTATTGCTTGATTGTAATAAAATGATACGAAAGACCTATTGCATGAACGTAATATACGTATAATCCAAAATAAACCTAATAACCACCATACCTGGTATAAAACAAGTTTCGTTAATAATACCAATTAATTAAATGTTCCATCAATATTAATAATATCATTAAATTTTAATGTGTCAAAAACAATTGCCACGTAATATGGAAAATGAGTTCCAAATTTGAAATGCAATAAAAATCGAGATTGCCGGCCATCTTAATAACGCGCGAATTTCGGCAAAATGGCGAATGTCACTTTAAACCCCCCTTCTTCCGTCCGCAACGAGTTTAATAACAACATCTCCGCTTTCTTTATTCGTTCTTTTGAAACCACTTTTAAGCTGAAGTAAGTTTATTACTAGTCAGATCAGGAATTTCATCTCACATCCTGAGTGAAGACGTCTTTGATGTAACCGGTGCGGTTTGCTACTGACGATACCGACCTTAATTTTAGTGAGATTGAGTCGATTTTTCAACGACAAAAGTATTTCATTGATGCCGCTGAAGCAACTGAATTTGCACTCATTAATACTATGAAACTCGTTCATTGTAATATCTACTGAAGTGTCTTCGGGGAAAATATGATTACATTGCGGATTGGTGGAGGGATTTCTACATGTGATTTTCTTGATCATAAATACTGTATATTTATAACAGCTTCGATATTTATCTGATTGCTTATTTTCGTATTTCCAGTTGACAATACTTTTTTAGATCAAAGTCGGCAACAGCGTGCGAGCGGGCCTGTTGTTAAGTACAAAAACTCTTGCAGTAGGTAGTCTATAAATGCTTGCAATACCAAAGGCAGTGCTCGCACGATGCCGACTGATGGGGAGTGGGACAGAGGGAAGGAAAGGGGCGGGGTTGGGTTTCCGGAATGGTGCACTCATCATTATAACAGCTGATTTACGCCCATCTTCTGTGTGAGGTTAGTACTACCCCTGTCGAGCCAGCCCGTAGTTAATAGGCAATTTAAAGTTAATACAGCTTTATGAAAATATAGGGTATACCCATAGAAGACAGACAAGCTGTCGATAGGAACAAGCTCGCATGGTACAAGGTTAGTTATGCACAAATAACAACATGGATACAACATAGCGATGCTATTGTAGAGGGGTGCTATTTTGTTTACCCGTTGAACTGGACTTTAGTTCCCATTTTGGAGAAGTACAGTCATCGTCATGTTTTGGTAAAAGGGTTTAGCTTGAGTTTTTATTTAAATATTTTTGGAGTTGTGAAATTTTATTTACGTATTGTGTTACGATAGCTATATACATATAATTTAAGACAAAGAAGAAATACTTTCTTCTATTTTGTTTATTAAGTAGGTACCTACATTTTTAACAGTCCACTAAAAGATAAATCATATTTTATAGATACTATACCTATTATGTTTGGTGCGGAATTTCTTATAATGATCAACAGAATACCTCTACCAACCAACACACCGCCAATTAATTACGGAATACCAACAAAAAACCTAATTAAAATAGACAACAAATACCTAACGTGAAAATATATCATCGCACATATTTATATCAAAGAAAAAATAATGTCATTATCTTAAAACGCAAGATCAAAGCGGGCACGTCAATACAGAAAGCGATCTTAATAATAACACTCATAATAGGAGACTCTTCGTAAAAAAAATCTAAATTAATTTCCCCGATCCGTTGGTTCGCACAAAAGAGGCTATCTCTTTGATAGACTTTCCTGTACACTCGTTGTCAGCTTGGAAATGACGCAAAAATGTATTTAAAAATGAAAGCACCAAATAGGGAGGGAAAAAATATTGTAACTATAGGTTTTTTCTTGTTTACGATAGACTGGTCACGAAAAAAAAACTACAAACAAGTTTAGAATAAAAGCATGATAACTGACTGGGTATAGGCAAGTTAAAACTTATCAAAGTAAAGACAAAAATAAAATAAAATACCCTTTGCGATTCGAACAACAATTCCAATTTTTTTATATATTTAATATTATAAATGCGAAAGTTTGTGAGTGTGGATGTATGTTTGTTACTCTTTCACGCAAAAACTACTGAGCGGATTTGGATTTAATTTGGAACACCGATAGTTTATGACCTGGATTAACACATAGAAGTAGTACTTTACTTAAGTCTACGCGGGCGAAGTCGCTGGAAGAAACTAGTATATTGATATATTTAAAGTAAATTCTACTAATGAATTGGCGCCACACACTTACGTGCCCGACTGTACACACAATAATTTATGCAAGTGGTCAGCGAATGTTGAATAGGACCCTTTTAATCATAAAATGATCCCCCACACAAGAGGGGGGGTACTTCATGAATGGACGGGCGTATCTTAAGAAAATGTTAGGTGCATTGAAATTTGTTTCGATCGAAATCAATAAATTATCTTGTGTTATTTTATTTATAACTAACGAAGGGTAGAGTTTGTTTTAATTTTAGAAATCGAACATTCAAATATATTTTGGTACCTACCTACTAGGTAGTTAGGAAAGTAAGTATGTCATCTACCAGACTATGCTTAAATCTATAAACTACCTAACACGTAGATAATAAGAGTTTTTGATTTGTTAATGATGACGCCGCCTGATTGGTGTTTTGTTTTCGCGAAGACTGAATAAATTGGCAAAACAACTCAATTCCAAAAGTACCTCATTTGTACACAATTTGAATTTCGATCGTCTTTGATTCCAGAGCGATTACGTACAGAACGTTAATAAAGTTACCATTTCATTTTGGCCTCTACCCCTCCCCCCAGCGGCTTCGAAACAGGCGTCGCAGGGGTACACGATTGGGAATTCGGGGCCTAATTTAAACAAGCTTCTCATTCAATACAAGCAGAGAAATGTAAACAGACAATCAGTTATTTTAAAGATGGAATTCGAATTCGCGAACAAGTGGGACGTGGAGGTGCGGGAGGGAACATAATTTGACAAACGCTTTGAAACGATTTTGGATGTAGACTTGATGTTTGAATTTGGAATGTTAATTTCGCGACAAATTATGTGAACAGGTTTATTTGCTAGTAGGTACCTATTACATAATATATTTTTGTTTATCATATACCGTTTTTATCGCTTACACGGAAGTGCCCTCACCAAGTCCTATACGAACAAGAAATCTTTGTTGTAATTTCGTTGTTATTTTCAGCAGCGTAGCAACACAGAAAAAAACAAGCTACCTTCTATTAATTTCTTCTATCCTATAAAATATGTCATAGTACTCCATTCAAAAACGTTTATTTTTGGAACGAAATTCCTTAAAGCAGCTTGCGTTAGGATTTAAATGGCCGAAATCATCACGCTTCTATAGTGTTATAGGTACGTAACTTTGTAACGTCCACTGTGAAATAGTTCTTTAAAAATCAACTAGATGGCGTGAGTTAAGTATTTAGGAGACTGGAAAGTGCCAAATCTAAAAACTAAAAAACTTGTGTATGCAAAACACTTAACAGAGAACTTTGTATTTTTTTTCAATATTGACATTAAATTAATCTTAGCGGCAAATCAGAAAAGGTACCCGCTTTCCAGTCCCGCGAATTCGCAAATGGAAGAATTGGCGGCAAACAACACGCGCCCGCCCGCTTTGAAAGTACCGAATGTAATCTGTTTTGTTAATTTCCAACGTCGTCTGTCGGTGTTTTTCGCGTAAACCCGGCCAAAAGGAACCGTAAAGTCGTGTTTGCATTGCCCCTGGAATCATTATTGAGCGTTTGTTGCGTTGTTGCGAATAAATGTGCCAGTCTGTTTGTTGGTTTCTTTATGGTAGAGGATTTTTTGAAACAAAATACTTCTATAAATCATTAAGTAAGACGCTTGTCAGTTGTTTTTTTTTGGATCAGGATATGGTTCCAGAATTTTTGTTTTTTTTTAATCTTTTGACACCCTTTTTCTGTACTATTTTCAATATGTACCTCTTTGAGAAACTTGGCCATTAACATCAACATTTTTACTAAAACTACGCACACATTCAAATAACATTTGATTCACTGAATCACTTGACAAAAGCAATGAAATAGGTACATCACTAATTAAAGTATCTATACATACATACATACATAAATACGTAGAAGACGGAATATTAAGTCATTACATAACAGGGGGACGCCTTATTTGAATAAGCACAAATTGTCAAAGAGATTTTATCTGGTTAAACAAAGATGTTCCTTCTGTTAGCTTTTGCCCCCCACTTCGGGGGTGCCTATATAATGGGATCGGCTAATACGGTTGATGATGCCTACGATTTAACCCCCTTGTTAATACACAGGGTGTTTTGTCTCGGCTTTTCTCATTGACGGGATAAGGACAAAAGATGCGATTATGAAAATGCGGTTGCGATACTGTCTAAGCAGCTTATTTTTTTTGTTTGCGGAGGCGTGATGGACTTCTATAGTGTTAGAGTTATGGACATTTTGAAAATATATGGACATTTTTTTTGTTTATGAACATAAATACCTTTATCGGCGTAGACTGATGATCATAATTGTAATCTAGTATTTTTTTAATTTAAGAGTTACTACAGCAATCGACTGTCGATCGATAATCAATCGAACTTCGCTCTAAGTATGTAAAAACTGTTTATCGACGTACACTGATCTCATTCTACCATCGAACGATGGACCCGTAATACTTATCTATTAGTTTGTAAACTGAAACAGATGCCCGAGACAGGCATGCCTCTAAAAGAAAATCGTAGTGATTCACAAACACAGTAGTGTTCTCTCTAAAAATACCCGCAAACCACCAATAGTTCTCGAAAACTCGTGCAAACAATCATCAATCCCAATTAGAGTTCCCTAACGTGAGAAAAATCCAACAAAACGACATCCAATCACCGCGTCGACCACAAAGGGCTTACACCCGTGTTACACCCTACTTTTTTTTTAAATCTATGCCCGCGTCATCATGGCGGAAGATAGGTTACGTCATTAGCACAGTGCTGCGTCATCCGGCCACGATTTGTCGCCGTTTATCGCCGCGATTTTTTGCGTCAGACGCGTGCGATAGCACACGTACAATATGCGTAAATTTCTCGCCCGGCGTAATGTGTTGGAAGGAACTTTTAACAGATAAGCATTGAAAGCGAACGCTTGCTCGTACGGTTTTTTGTTCGGTAATTTTCTTTGGGAATAAAAAATTGAAGATAACTTGGTGTGGTTTTTATAAGTTTTTTTTTCGCGCTAATTAAGTGGGATGAAGATTCGACTAAAAAGTTTATTAATACTCGTACGAGTACATAAGCATTATTTGCTTCGTAAGCACATTTATAAACCTGTTCATTAACATCAAGTAAAACGGAACTGGAATGAATAAATAAAAATACCGCCAAAAAACTAACCCTTGCAGTCATAAAAAAATGACTTTTAAAACCATTATTTACGAAGCACAAAGTTGGATTCAAGCACGAAGGGTAAACGCGGGCACTAAAAAGCACAAGGGCGCTTCAAATGGCACGCGTCACGGGCCACAACAAACGAACGCGGCATACATCACGACAATCAGTATAATTTTAATTAGAGAAAAATTGCCGCAGCGAAATGTACAAAGTAGGTACCGACAGTATAGGTAATCTGTGGTCGATGAAAAATTACCATCGACAACGTAACAGCAGGATATCATTAAGTCTGTGGTGGATAACCTGTCAAAATAGTAGCATAAATAAAATAGTTACAATTTAAAAATACATGATAATGTGTTTGTAAATTTGTTCTGAAAGGATAAATTTCATGTTACATTGTTTTTATTACCCACAGATAATTCGAAACGATGATTCATTACAATAAAAACACTGCAATTTTGTTATTAAATTGCCGTACTCGTTGAAAAAAAAACAAAATTAGACAGCAATAAAAATTTATCGTGCCGACTATAAAAACTCATCGGAACAATACTCGAGGAACCCTTTCCGCAAACAATTAGCGAGCAAGTGCACTCCTAACAACGGCAATACCTTCCCTCTGATGCGGCGCAAAAGCTTCCGACTGGCTGCGTGTACCGTGCCTTTGCGTCGCCGTTGCGCGGTCGCCGCCCGTGGGCTCAACAGCGCGTGTGCACAGCGAGACGCTTTTGTTTTTCAATTGTGGAACGTTCCTCGTTTTGAATTTTGACGTTAAAAATGGAAAATTTATTGGCTATGTTTTCCTAATTTTTTTGTTTTGGCTTGGCTTTTCGCATTAAGCCGTGTCAAGTACAAAAATTACGATTAGGTACATCACTTGCCACTTCCCGCCAAAAAGTCCATACTTTTTGACTATTTTTACATTTAAATGCGCTGTAACTACCAATTTTTTTAGAGGTTACTCTATTATTATGATATCATAACAAATTAACGTCGTAGGTAGGTACCTACCGAACTATAAAAAATACTCTTTTGTAATTTGATTCTCGGAACTATCTCACTGACTACTTAATAACTACTTTGATAATAAAATAATGTGTAAAATATACGAGAATTAACAATTTTTATTGGAATTCGAAATTCAAAATTTTAATCAGAAACATTCTAACTGGCCAGTATTGTTCGTTAGGGGTTTTATATTCATTCGGTATGGGTTATCTATGGATATAATCAAAGATATATTTGGACTTGTCTTTATAAGGCTTACGAGTAACTTGATCTTACACTAATTTAATGAAGATCGGATTATTTTGGAAACTTTAATAAACTTGTCTATGACGTGAGTTTTTTTGTGTAGGGTATAATTAAAATGGGTAGGTAGGTATACTATTTAGTCATCTCATAAACAATACAATGCTTAATTAAAGTTAACCACCAGTTATAAATATTGAACTATAAATCCATGAACGCAACAAAGAAGTGAAATATACTAAGTAGTTTTGTATAATTAATTCCCACAATGCAAACCCTCAAACCTTCTCTTAACGTCTGAATCCTCAGTACATTGTAATTATTGGATGAAAGTAACCTGCCTGTATGATAAATGAGCCAAAGACGACCCGTCATTGTTCCACCAATGAAAGAGCTTTTGTCTATGGGCCGAGACAAAACCCTCGCTCGTTGTCTATGCCCCGCTCGATTCACTCCTTTGTCGACCGTCGCGGGGTATTGTTGTGCGGAGCGTCGGCGGAATCATTAAATGTTTTTAAAAAAGGAACAAAAAGAATGGTTCGCAAATATTTGCGAAATTCTCACGGCATAAATAAGTATGGTGCTTGCATAATTTGAATAAATCTTCTTCGGTGTTAAACATATACAAACTTAGCATAAACTTGGTTTTGACAGGAAATACTTATTTAATCGTGATATTATACTAATTCAAAACATAAAAATATATTTTTTTGCCGGTTGTGGCTTTTTTATGCTAATGTTTAAACATAAGTATTAAATTCATTCCGTCTTAATTGATCGAATACTTATGCTGTATTTGTTTCATAATATCAATCGCGTCGTCTTATGTTCCTTTAAATCAGCTATTACATAAAAACATCTCAATCTTTTAATATTTTTCAGTATCTATGTAGATTTGATTATTACTTAAGTAAGTATATTTTATTTATAAACAATTATGAAAGTCCGCATCCACTTATTCGAAGTAGATGTATGTCACGTAGTAAAAAATATTCTATATCTACTAGCCTGTTTACAAAATAAAATCTTATCATGGTCTCTTTAGTCTCGTTCATATTTTATTAGCTCACACGTGGATACTATGTAATTATAGACGAATCATTCATAAATGTCCACAGCAAACACTTAAAATCAAACAGAAAATGGACCAATCAAATCCTCATTTCAAATACCAACAAATGTTAATTAATTCACACGACACAGATCGTTTACTCATAGGAATGACTAAGAAAATGTGGAAACAATAGATCGGCCATATTGTCAAGATATGCGCGTAAGCAGCGACAAAACCTCATTGTGCGCCCATATGGGAATATATCGCTTGTTTTGTCATCCCCATTGTTGGTGACAGACGGACGGACAACTGAAAAGACGACTATTCAATGGTTATGTAAGCAGGAAGGCACGTTTTGTATACACAGGCTAAGTATATTATAGCTCTTAGTTACGAGGTTAAGTAATTATATGTGTTTGTTCAATGTTCCCGTTGTTAGACGCTGTTTTTTACCCGCGACTTTGTATGAGTGTTCAGGTTTTCAACATTTAATGTTAAGGGACTAAAGGCGTCTCGGCTATGTCCTATTTAGTAAACCTAAGCTATCATTGCTGGTTCTCAGATAAGTCAGTATTGGGATTGGCTTCTAAGTATATAGGTTACTACATTTTCCTCTGACGTATCCTTCTATTTGGCCATGTGGCCATATTCGTTATGACGACTGCCATGTGGCGATCTGTCAAATTTTCATGATGACTTTCTACGTCACGATCTGTAATGTCATCGATACAAATAAGGCTCACTATTAGCCGATGACGTAGTCTTGGGACCAATCACGTTTACTAGCCAGCACCAGTGAAAAATAGCAACTAGGAAAAGGAGGACTTAGCACCCCAACAGTGGATAATCTTCCTTATAGTGTGTAAGTACCTACCTAAGTATAGTATTCGTTAAAAGGACAGAATTACAATCAAATATATAGGGCCTATTGTTTTCTCATATTTACGCGAATACTATACATTGAAATAAAACTATTATTAACTATTATACTATATTTATTATATTAAATCCAAAATCAAGTGTACCATTGCAAGACCTCGAGATACTGTGAGCACTTTCTGCGTGGATCGGACCGCGAACAACAACTAAATATGAGGGTACCCAGTTATTAACTATAACATCAGGACGTCTAACGCCTCAGTCCCCCCGTGACCATGGCTGTTGTAAAGCAACCGAAACGTCGGGAACTTAAGAAAGTAAATAAACGCGATAAAATCCGTATAATAGTTTTATTTCAATATATAGGGCCTATTCAGATCTCGACGGTCAATCCAGTCATTAACAATTTCGTAACATTTTAACCACTCCCTCACTCACTCCATTTCTGGCTGCATCATAATATGTTAAATGTAAATCGGCCGTTACTTTAAATGTGAATCTGTACATGTTAATAGACCAATTAATCACAGAGCTATCCCACGTCCAACTAAAATATATCCTCCTATCAAATTAACAACTACCGATTATAGTGAGCCATTTATTTTCCGAACATTTCGGCATCGTCATCTCTTAATTCTAGACAGTAAAGGAACTACCTGGACATTTCGTATTATGATAATTGTAATTCTTATCTTAATATACAATTAATAGTGTTTCTAATCGACGTAGGTCTCAATAACAAGCCATGTGGAGACATTAGTCTAATTACGATCCGTGATGCCTAATAACATTCTTGCTTCTATGGCAAAGACATTTGACTTTTTCCCGGGACTCGTCAAGGGTCAAACCTTGGCGTTATCATACGAGTAGGACACCATTGTCGATCCTGGCTTAAAGCTATGTAACTAATTAACAATCAAGTACTTACACACAAATTATAATATCGCTTCGTTCTTAATTTTATCATTCATCTAAGGACGTTGCCTCATTTATCGATCGACCGTCAATCGATCACTAATCAATTTTCTATGTAGAAACTGTCAATCGACGTGAACTCATCCTATTCTACAATCAATAGATAGATCCCTAAAATTGAAGCGGAATTTTCTGAATATTCCTAAGTGCATTGTTGACTTATGAACCTACCTACCAACATAAAAAATACGTATTTGATTTGAAGTTTTTAATGTTTCAAATTAACCTCTTTTCTCGGTATATCTAATCTAAATAGGTACTTTTTGTTGCATCCACGGTACTTTGTTTAGCTTTCGGCACTCTTTGTGAAAATAACCTTATCTCATATTAACCGATGAAGTGGGCTGAGAACTGATGGTTTGCCCAGGCGTGGGACTGCCCATCTCTATGGTGTGAACTGGCTATAACCATTATTTATAATTTAATACGATTTTTTTATCGAACACTTCAGCCTTTTCAGAAGATAATCAACCTTATTAGGATGCTCTAGAGTTGAAGTTTGACGTATCTAAGGGGAGTTATAAAAACGAAACTTTTGGAAACTACTTTTGTCACACCAGTAGGTCTGACTTTATTGCGATATAAATTTTCAAATCTATTTCGGAAGGTACGTTTTTGACGTATAATATGATAATGTGATAGTTGAAACTGAAGCCGTGAAATTAAGAACATTGATAAAGATTTGTTGATTTTCAAATTTTAATAAAACTACTTTCTTATACGATAGCGGGAATGTAACTTTATGATTCAAATAAACACGTATTCGACTGTGTTTAAGTCGTTGTAATATTTAAATAAAAGCTATAAAATTGACAAGAAGTGCTATAAAAAGTATGTGTTTAATGTTCATATTTTTTGTATGAATTTGGTTATGACAAGTACCTAATTCATGATAGCCGAAATAAGTATCATTATTTGAGGCTTGAATAAGTCGATTGAGTAGATACTTACTTATGATTAAAAAAAGTTTCATAATACATAAGAATATTACTTAGGGACATTAAGTAACTTTTTTGCTATCTATATGTAAAGAACAAATGTATAAATGCAGTCACTAAAATTAAACAAAAAACATCTTGATTAAAAGTCCACCTTAAATTATTTAAATTAAGAAACCCCGAACGTCCAACTTACTTGGTATCACCGAAAGATTCCTCGACACCCGCAAACATAACTTTGTACTGTCGGCAGTATACTGCTTAAGCAATTAAAGGTAAAGATTTGAAACATTAACGGTAAAACATTCTATGATGTCTCGCTTCTCGGTACTTTGTGGGAACTCGGTGTTAATTAGTTTAGTTAAGTGAGTCTATAGTTTAGTTAACTGCCTACCTTGTTGTTATCAGATCTCGGACAGATGGCGTGGGTTGATTGTTTGGTATGATGTTCTCTGTTGCTTTAAAAAAAGCCATGAAGGTATTATTTAATTAGATATCCCTTGGTTTTGTGTGATACTTTCTTAGAATATACACATTTTGTTTTATGTAGGAAAATGAATACTTACTAGTAATCAATGTTAAAGTGTGTTTGTTGATAGGTTTGACCACGCATCACCCCTGAACGGCTGTATCGTAATTTTGGCATACATGTAGGCTGTAATTTAGAATAATTAAAAGCTAAGTTTGATCCTTAAAGTCCGTGAAATGCCTGTGTAAAATACGTGCTTTACTTACCGAGCTCGTCATTTTAATTAACTATTCTTACCTGAAAAAAGACAAAATAATAACCAATTAGTTACCCAGTAATTCACTTCTCCTGTCTTAAATATTTACTAGAGTTAGGAATAGCACATCATAAGAAAAAAGATTTAACTAAACGGAAGCTTTAATTGAAGTGGTCGCTCAGGTAGAAAAATACAATATAAGCCTAAAAGATGTTAGTACATAATTTAGATTTATATAGGTATCCTCGTTATGACATATACCTACATCAGAATTAGTCATATTAATTTCTTATGTTTAGCGAATCGGAGCGATTGTGGGCCCTATTCTAAGTTAGCCTTAAAACAAAAAACCTCATTACCTACAATCTACATTAGTAGTATTATGCCACTTTCTCAGAAGCTGTATACTTAGGTACCTACCAACAATAATCACTCTTTTGTTCATGAACTTAAAGCCTACAAATTCCATAAACTCGTGTCCACAGTGACATAGGCGCCTACTAATGAGCGTAATGTTCATAATATTGTGCCGGCTTAAAAGAGTCTTGTTAGGTCACACCGGGTGTCGTTTAAGGAGGGACTCTATTAAATTCTAACTCTATGGCTTAAGTTAAAGGAGTGCGCGAGAGCGGTTTCCAATTTCTGGAATCGTAAGCGCACAGTTTCAAGGGATTGCGAGTGCAGCGATTAGTTAGGCTATAATCGCGCGAAAATATGCTTTTTACTAACATTATGAGAGATTTGAGCGTATTTATTTTTTTGGCTTCCTCATGATGATCGTAAGGAATTTTGCGAAAGACATGTGAAATCCGCCAACGTTCGGGGCCAGCGTGGTGGATTACGGCCTGAATCCCCCTCGTAGTGAGGGGAGGCTCGTGCCCAGGAGTGGGACGTCAAAAAGGCTGTTTTTTATATTTAGGCAGATTGGTAAGAAAGTTGTCATCTCGCTGTGTCTGTCTTCGACCAAAGTAGCCAAATATTCTTTTCTTCGTCTCTTCTTCAAATTGGCAAGTCCCAATATGTAGCGCCTGATAGCACTAGTAAAATTAAGTTATTACCTTTATTTTAAAAATAATCTTCAATGCGCAGTAATAACACAATACACACACAACAAGATTGCATGAATATAAAAAGATTTCACTTATAAAAATATATTAGGATTATTTTACTTATCAAAATGGCTTTCAATTTTTGTAGCACGATTTTCATAGCCCCTTTTTATTTCATTTTTGGAGAAATTTACTTTACTCAGTTTTTTTTATTAAGTATTAATTTAGGTAAATATTTTGCCTTACCTATCCGCTTTCTTTTTATATTTTACACCACACGCTCCGGTGTTCGCACATTACTCCGCAAAGCCTCCACGTATGTTATTCGCCCAATGCACAAAGACGTATAATAATCATAACGCGAGCCGTGCAATTAAAAAATTTAAGGCACTTTGTTTTACCACCGGCCTTTACCGACAAGTTGCGTTTCCTAATGTAAACCCTTCATGTGTGGGTAGTTTTATAAAGACTTTTCAGTGCCTACCGCCCTTTATATTACACACCTTATTATGAAACTGCACATTTTAATGATGACATAATTAATTTATTTAAATAATGACGTTTAATTTAATTGCGTACATGACGATGGACTGATTAATGGCAGCGTGTGACGGTGACGTCAGAGTAGGTATATCATTATTCTAAATTCGAATGTTTATATTTCGAATTGATTGATTGTTATTTGCTAATCGAACATTTACTTGAAACTAAACTTACTAACTAATTAACTAACTTTTTTAAATTTGGTTTTTCTAAAATAAAAGTAGCCTAAGTGACTGCTTATAACATCAGCTATCTACCAGTGAAAGTCCCGTCAAAATCGGTCCACCCGTTTCGGAGATACTCTTTGATTTCATGTGTTTTTATTTTTTTACGCGGAACCCTAATTGTTTTTCTAAAATTAAAGTAGCCTAAGTTACTCCCTATAACATCAGCTATCTGCCAGTGAAAGTCCCGTCAAAATCGGTCCAGCCGTTTCGGAGATTACCCGGAACAAACACACAGACAGACAGACAGACAGACAGACAAAATTTTTTTAAATCGCGTTTTTGCTATAGGTGTCGTATGTACTTTCATATGCATTTAGTGAAAAGGTGTTATTTTGATATTACAAACAGACACTCCAATTTTATTTATTTGTATAGATTTCCGCAACGTATAATTTGTGACGTCATTATGTCAATTTCAAATTTAGAATATTTTCTTACTGCCACCTAATACATCACGAGACTTGCATAACAGTTCACCCTTAATTTCCGTTGAATCGTTTATTTTTTTGTTACAAAAATGTTTATTTATCGTCTATTTCTCTAATTAAACGCGGGGAATGGCTATTAATCTCTGTTCTCCCATTCCAATACGAATCGTGATGAATGCCGGGCTCACTGGGACATGTTAATGTGGCCTTTCGTTTAGTTTTCAGCGTCGTAGGCCGGCGACAAGCGGGATGGCGACAACGGCGTTTATAGGACACCCTGTGAACTGATTTGTGCATAAACCTATTTAAAGGGACACGGCAATCTATGTTCACAAATTCCTATATTTTTGGTTTATTTTTCGATTGGTACTGTGACAACCGGTCGTTAATGTGTGGGTATTAATAATTAAAACATTATTATTAATGTTATTATTATTATTATTTAGTTTATGACTTCTATCGCTTATTATTAATGTTATCTATTTATATATTATAATAATATTTAAAAACACATGTTAAGGTGAAGGCGCCTGTCTAGCCCGCGAAGTTCGTAATTTTTGAGTTCTTTTAGAAATTTTTCAAAATCTGACAATAATAAAAGGCAAATTTTGTAATTCGCGAAAAAGACCGTGTGCAGTGCATTTATTAATACATTTATTTTACTCTAAATATTATCACGGTGGATATGATACTAGTAAATCACTAAATATACAAAAATTGCCAGATTATCTGGATAGCTGTCGTTCTTGAAATGTTTTAGAGTAAGTTGGATATATTAATAAATGCACTGCACACGGTCTTTTTCGCGAATTACAAAATTTGTCTTTTATTATAGTCAGATTTTGAAAAATTTCTAAAAGAACTCAAAGAATTTGAACTTCGCGGGTTAGATGGGCGCTTTAGCCTTAAAAACACATGTTAATACACTCGTATCCCGGTTGTCACTGCCCGCGCACCGCAATTCTTATAATTTCAAAACATTTCTCGTTTCTTAAATTCATTATTTTATCATCAGCCAGGAACGTCTATCGCTAGTGGCCAGTGCGCCGACATGGACCTTACAGTACTATAATTATCATACTTCAGCTTACCTTACAAGTGGAATTGGTATGTACCTGACGTTACATACTAATCTTATAAGATTACTAGCTGAGCCCGCGACTTCGTCCGCGTGGAATTTTGCTCCTTTCTTAGGGAATGTCTACGTCATAGTATCTTTATGCATGCAATGTCTCAGCCCGATCGGTTAAAAGTTGACAAAGTTTCATACAAATTTTCATCCCCTATTTTATCCCCTTGGGAATTAATCAAAATCCTTTGTTAGCGGATGCCTACGTCATAACATCTACCTGCATGCCAAATTTCAGCCCGATCCGTCCAGTGGTTTGGGCTGTGCGTTGATAGATCACTATGTCAGTCAGTCAGTCAGTCAGACAGTCACCTTTGAGTTATATATATTTAGATACTAGTCAATTTATTAAAATGGAATCTTGAAGATTGTAGGTACGGAAAATTAGAATTTTAATTTCAGTGATGAGTCACCAATTCAGTTATTTACTTTTTATTTAAAACAGATTCGACCAACCAGCGTACGACCGGCCTGACGTTAAGCAGTTACCGTAGCCTATGATAGATCACTATGTCAGTCAGTCAGTCAGTCACCTTTGAGTTATATATATTTAGATACTAGTCAATTTATTAAAATGGAATCTTGAAGATTGTAGGTAAGGAAAATTTTAATTTTGATTTCAGTGATGGGTCAGCAATTCAGTTATTTACTTTTTTATTTAAAACAGATTCGTCCAACCAGCTACCCTCCTGACGTTAGGCAGTTACCGTAGCCTATGTACTTACTTAATTGCTTGCACATTGCTCACCTAAAGGGGAGATGGACAGAGGGAGAAGAAGGGACGGGGGGGGGGGGGTATTTTACGGCTCTCTCACTCTTCGTACGAATCGCAGCTATAATAGAGACTTTACTCCGATCTTCTGTGAGGGTAGGTACGTACTACGTACTAACTATGTTTCGTTTTTTTGTAGTATTGGGACCTATGTCATAATTTAAAAAAAAAACAGGTTAACCCACGAACGCAGTTTGGCATCCCTAATAAAACTATTTATGAAGGATCCTACGTGGGCGCCCCAAGGTAGGCATTCTCGTCGCTAAATTATGTTCCGTAATAAAAGCCAGTAGTAAATTACCCCAAACTATCTGGTTTGTAAACTATCAATATTGTCACATCATTAAAATCAACGTGCCCACTGAAATAAACATACAAAGTATATTGAATTACATTCACCATAAAAGCGGCGTGAATTGAGTTGTACAATATTTGAAATGAAAAATCCGGCCAAGCTTGTGTCGGGCCATGCAATGTAGGGTTCCGTAGCGAATTCAAAAAGGAACACTTAGTTTTGTCTATCTAGGATTCCTAGATGGTTTATAACATCAAACTAGACGGCATGAGAGGTATGTAGGTATTTAAAAATAAATTATTTGACTTATTAATTTATTTTAATTTTAAAATTGAGTCCTATTATTTAGGTATATCTGTACCAAATTTCATTAACATTCGTCATAAACTATAAAAGTTATGGCACTGTGATGGAAGGACAGACAGATTGACGAACGCCGGAAAGACGGGCTTGCTAGATGATTTTATAAGCGTTCCTCGTATGGACCACGGAATCCTAAAAACCCAACACTTTCCAATTTCAAACATTCCGTCAAAGATGAAACTAGTCCAGATAAACATAGATTAATAAACAACAACAGAAGTGTCAGTTCGCGGAATCGGGGAAGAGAATAAAGCAATAGCATTTCGCAATGAATAGAGCGGTACTGGGAAACGCGTTACGATCTCGCAGCTAGACGGATGCGATCCCTCTCTCTTTATTATTCCAATAACAATCCGTAATGAGTGCTCTGGTCAAACGTAAATAGCAACTTCATACATTTGAATGATGCCAATGTAAACTCTGTTCTGTGCACTACTCTATGGCGGTTAGGGTTATCAAACGGGGATTTTATTGCTCGGAACGTCTTATGTTACGCATTGATAATGACGTTCCAATCTATAAAACAATGATTACGGATTCATAAAATTTAATTTAATTCGTTTGGATGCGGGACCGAATCAAAATGTTTGGATTTTAAAAGTAATTTAAGATTACTAATGAAGTTGTAAAATAGAAAAATACATTATAATAAATGTACACGAGATTGGAAAATGTCAACGCACGAATGTAAATAGGTACTTACCTACTTATCTATTAAAGGTTGTTGACATTTTATGTACCTATTATTTGGTATACTCACCTACCTATAGTGTTGCATACGCTCTGAGTTTTACTTCATAAAAATCAATCAAGTTGTTTAACCGTCAAAATATCTTACAAAATGCAAAAATATATTTTTTTACTCGTCAAGAATTTTTACCTTTAAGAATCCACGGACAACCCTAAAGTCCACGGTCGGCGGAGATCAAAGGAGCACCTCAACATATCTAGTTTACATTGTAACCTCTGTTCCCTTGTGTTTACACTGACATTAGACTACTGACCTCTCTCTGACACTCGGCGAGTGTCGACACCGGATATCGATTGTATCATACATTGTTGACACTTTGAATGACACTGTTGAATTTGTCGTGTGTGAACTAATTTTGGGTGCGTAATCTGTTTAGTTAAGTTGCCTCGCCACGGTTAAACGTTCTCAGGAAGCTACTACCGTCAGATAGGTGAAAAACCGTAACAAAATCGATTCAGCCATCTTTGAGATTATAATGCACAGAACGGCTGACAAGTGCGCTTAGGTATTGTTTTTCAATTACGGCTCGTCATAATATCGTTAATAGGTTACATAATATAAAGTTCCTATATGAGGAAAACCTTTGAAAAGTGCGTCATTATAATTACCTACCTACTAACCTTATCCATTAGGTATTATATTTTCAACACTTCACCTAATAAATATAATTAGGCACATCTATTTGAAAACTCCGGACTTATCATCCGGAATTCCGAGCGCGTTAACCAGTACAGATCTGAGAAAAGTCCGGCCGGATGCTGCCTCTAAGCGCACCGCTCTATATTAATGAACGCCCTTGTTTCTGAGCTAGAATGTAGGCGGCGTGTGACAATATCGACAATAATAGGAGCCGGGGCTTTTGATCTCATCTCTGTAACGAGACGAATTATGACAGGATATTTAATTTTGTTTCGAGACTCAATGACTTTGAGACGGGTTTAAAAAGTTCAAGCATTCCTCTGAGCGCACCAATTTAAACCTTATACATAGATCATCTCTATTATTTTCTCATTTCAAATACTATAAATTATACAAAACACATCAACATAATTATTTTCTATAAAAGTATCTATACACCTATACCTATACCTACCTATGTAAATGATAGTAGGTGGGTACTGTAAGGTCCATGTCGGCGCACTGGCCACAACCGAGTTCCTGGCTTCTTATAAAAGAGTAAATCAAATTTACGAAAGTAAATGTTTTTAGAATAAGAATTGCGGTGCGCGGACATTGACAATCGGGAGACGATTCTGTTATATAACATGATTTTTTGATAAGACTGTTATAAAAGCGAAGTTACAAAGTATTTTTTATAATTAATACGTCCCCGGTTATCACAGTACGTAGGTTATTTGATTTCGTTTTTATTTAGAAAAGGATACCTACATCACCGAAACAGAATTTGAATGTAAAAGCGCCGCCCATAAGAAATGCTAATCAAAGTGAAACAACATTGGAAGCCAATAAAAACGTTTGTACAACGGAATAGTTAACCGTAAGATCTGAAGATTAAGATAACTGTAACCCTAGTAAGTAACTGAATACGATGCTTTTATGTCCTTTATTCGTTTTACGCATTTGAAAGCGGTGGAATGGCGTTCAGGGAACGTCTTTCAATGTAATGTTTATTTTATTTAAATTTGTTTTATACAGAGATATTATATATTTACCTATTTATCATTGTTGTATTGTTATTACAAACAAAAAGATAATCAGTTATAATACTCGTACATCATAGTTCCTAATTAGATTGTCAATGGAAGTTCAAAATTATCCACTCAAACGTAGGTATTCAAACAATATACCAATATTTCTTCACAATTTAAGCGTATGAAATATGCGCACCGATATTTCAGCGCACCTATAAAATTAACTGAAATATTTTCCACGTGTGTGACTCATAATATATTCTACCTCAGTATTTTTAAGACGCCGTATTTTTAAATAAAAACAAATGAAAAGGAATAATAGTAAAATGGTTAGTCACAATGGAGAAGTCTTGCCGTAAATCTGTCCAGCGGGAGCCGAATTAAAATACAGTTGGTCGGTTTTACTGGACAGTGGGGCGAATGATGAGATGACGGACAAAAATGTGACATTATGGCGACACTCTTCCAGGTGATATTGCGCAAATACGTAACGTTACGTATTTTATTATTCAATCAAAATATTCGACATCCATGTTGGCTCTAGCTGAGGTGAGACCTTGCGGTGTTGATTCTGTTTGTCATTTATCTACAAAACACCGTGAGGAACCCTTGAAGTAATCCAACCAGTTTTCATGGACAAGATAACTCCGCGAAAACACTGGACCAGCGGACTAATACCTACTTATATGGTCTAATTCCCCTTTGTATAGAGTTAACCCAAGACCAATTTTTTTTTGTACAATGCAATGTGTGTTTATCACATTACTAGTATTACCTTTAGCCCCTCCAACTATGCTAATGCTTGTACTAGGGATTCCATTTTACTGGGCATCCCAGAACTGTTTAATAGACAGGTGATCGCTGTTCTAGTATGGCCACAACTCTAGCTGAAGTAACCTTGTGGTGTGTACACGTCATCAAAGTCTAATACAAAGTAGCTTTTGTAACCGGTAAATGATGGGTGCCTCGACGCCTATTATATAAATCGACGTGGCATCGGACTCCGTTGACGGCTCCCGATGATAGATCTAATAGAGGCTATTGCGAATTTATAGCAGCGAGCGCGCAAGTGTTGAGAGGTGAGCGAGATTAGTACGAGACACGTTTAGATTTAAAGTATTTGAGACTTTGTACTGATGAGTAAGGGAGTGTAGACAGGCTACCATTGTTTGGACTAATGTGGACGGATCTATAGGTTTAGATGTAGAAAGCAAATTACTGAAAACAATGTAGAAGGTGCAAGGACTAGAGAGGTTAACCCAGCGTTTGGTGGTCATGAGATGGAAGGGGAGATTTTGATCTGGTATTCAGGTTAGAAATTATTTTTGATACAATTGAAATGGTTTGAAGATTGGGTACTTTCATTAATAGTCCTGAAATATTCTGACAACTGAAATAACTTAATTTAACCTGTAATCATATAGGTAAGTACCTACTCAAATTCGAATTTTACACATAGAGCTCAATATGATTATTAGTAATCACCGAAGTCTAAATAGAGCTGATTAAAACATTCTTAACATATTTTGAAATAAGCGTCAATCGTTTTTTTGTGGATACACTTTTCATGTATATCGTTTGTAATATAATATACTATATACCTAATCGAACTACGCTTGTGTCTTATGCCTTATCCACTCTGACTCATTTTTCTCTGCAGTTAACCATTGTGAAAATTTTATCCATTTGACTATTGCAGATGAAAAACTAACGATTCATTGAGCCGCTGACTTATTTACAATTGTTATAAAGAAAAATTTATCACTTCATTTCCAGAAAACTCATACAGGAAATTGTAAAGTAGCATTTGCAGTTTCCACTACTAAACGAAATTATGAAAATAATTATGTCAATCTGTGCCATACCGATGAATTTGTTCACTTTTATATTTTTTTGTAATTCTTTATAATGTGTAGAGATTTCTTTGACCATCCTATTTAAATGGGTTTGATTCTCTATGACGGTAAAGTACGTATCTCGTAGTTTGAACTATTCAACTTAACTCAATGCGGGGATATCATCATAGACGAGTAAATAAAAAATTGAAAATGACTAAGTTTATTCTACGTTAATAATCAATAATTAATGTACATTTTGACAATGGTTTTGACAGTTGCATTACCTATTTGCCAACAGAATAAAATTAAATAGAACATTATTAACTCTAAGTGATGACTTCTTTAAGGCTAAAGCGCCCGTCTAGCCCGCGAAGTTCAATTTTTTTGAGTTCTTTTAGAAATTTTTCAAAATCTGACAATAATAAAAGACAAACTTTGTAATTCGCGAAAACGACCGTGTGCAGTGCATTTATTAATATATCCAACTTACTCTAAAACATTTCAAGAACGACAGCTATCCAGATAATCTGGCAATTTTTGTATATTTAGTGATTTACTAGTATCATATCCACCGTGATAATATTTAGAGTAAAATAAATGTATTAATAAGCGCACTGCATACTGTGTTTTTCGCAAATCACAAAATGTTGTCTTAAATGTTTTCAGATTTTGGATAAACTATAAAAATACTCGAAAATTTTGAATTTCGCGGGCTAGACAGGCGCCTTCACCTTAAATATACCTAGTACCTAGTCTGTAACCGAAAGGTACTTACTTGAGAGATAATAGGTTCGCTAACATAGGACTTTTAGTTAAAATCATTCGCGAATTATCTTTCAGTAATGAAATACACCCGTGTGATGTCATATTTTATTATATTCGCGTACCTAGCAATAATTTATTTCAGTAGGTATGTGACGTAATATCCTGACCTGACCTTTGTGTCAGTGAAAAACGTAACGCGTTAAGCGGCGCGCTTTGCCTTTCTCCAAGATGGTTAATCTCAAAGATTAAGTAACCATCGACAATAAAATTTGTTTGGAACCCGAGATCCACGATAAAAGTGATTTATTGTATTTTTTCTGAAAATAATGTAAGTAGCAAGTCAGTGAACATTGAGTGTGGGCTCAATTATTTCTTATAAGTAATAAGTACAAATAATAATTAGTCAAATATACAACAAAGAAATACTAAAGTATCCAATAGAAAAACAAAAAGAACAAAAACATTCAAAACGAAAATAGAAAACTTTTAATCAAGATAAAAATAAAGGTCTAGTTTAAACCGGATTAACGTTAACTGTGAACATAATGATGCTACGTTACAGAAACACTCAGCATTCCCATAACACGAACGCATCCGTCGACCACCCAACAATGGCGGGCAATTAATAAAAACGGCTTTTTAAAAAAGGAATCGGAACGAAACGACCGACTCCTGCACATATCGTGTCTAAACAGGGCTACCCGAATGTGTAGATTTGTGTTGTGTTTACTTAAATTAAAAACTAGGTAAATCACAGATGTAATATTTTTTAATAACACTAGAAATGTCTTGGTTTATAAGTAATGTTTATTAGCTGTCATATCTCTATTTTTGTTACCGATGTAAGCAGTGCATGTTTATTTTAAGTACGATTCATCCCAAAATCTTCCCGGTAATTGGTGCAGCCCTACATCAAACACATCACGGAATATACGCTCATCCTCGCACTTCGCACGAGATCACGTTCCGCGCATTATTTTGATGAATTCGAATTTCGAACGCACCTACGCCATTTTGTTTTCTTTTATCCACAGTCTTTTGTTGTAAGGAAATCATTAAAATAGCATTTGTATGCGTTACAATGAGTGAAACATTAAAGGATAACAATGTAGGTTTGCGTATGGTTTGAGCCTTTTATGGTGGCAATAAGTGTGCGAAAATAAAGAAAACAATGCTTGAAATCGGTAAGGTATTGTAGTGTGGTTTTCAAACAAAATGACTTCGAAGTAGGTCAATCGGTACCTACTTTATATTTATCTAGGTAAATTGAACAATATAACTAGAATATACTGTCTGTTTTGAGACATGGGTAAATACAGACTGGACATTCTGTCATATTTAACGCGTGATTGTAGAGAGTCTAGTCGCAAAATCCTGTAGGCTGACGTAAGCTATTTATGTTTTTGTATTTTTTATTAGAAACTACCTTCAAATTGTTAATAATTATAATATTACGTTTGTAACAAGGATAAGGTAAGACAATGCAATCAAAAGTTCATCAAGCACAACAAGAGAGACGTTAACAAAAAATATTTTATTACAACAATTAATTATACAGTTAAAATCTCGCGTCAGTTATCAAGTTGGCTATTGTGCGGCGCTCTTTCATGCCCGGCCCGAGTCCGTAATAAATCGCACGAGTGTTGCCAGCCGAATAAATGTTACGAGAATTACCAGCCTTTCAACTTTCAACCAATTATTATCTACTTACAAGTTTTTTTTGGTGTTACAGAAAATGTTGGATGAACGCAATTACGGGTAACATGGGAGATTTTTGACCAAAGGTTTATTAGTGTAACAACTGTCCAACATGAATAAATCTTTATCATATACTTAAGCAAAAATCTCCATAAATTGTATTCAATCACAAGGCTAGGTACTGGCATAGCTTTGTGATTGATTACGACATTTATTAAATGTACGTATGATTCCCGGTTTATTTGGGGATTTGAAGGTGACATTAATATTTACAATTACTTCTTTAGTTTATTTCCGACATTGGATAATGTTTTGTTTTAAGAATAATCACAATCTTTTTTTTCTATAAATAAAATATACCTACTCATCATTTCTATAAAACCTCGACTAATTAGTACGATTTTTGTATAGCTAACTGTCACAAAAGGAGAGAAAATGAAAAATAAAAATGTAAAGCGTCTATTTCTTTTCAAAAACAAAATACCTTTATTGTATACCACAGAAAGAAAAAAAAAATAATAAGAAAGAAAAATGGAAGGTCCGATTCATCCTGGCGCTCGTAGCTCGTGCTCTATTCAGAAACAACTTATTAAATAAATTAACCGCAAGTCAGTGGAAAAGGAAAATCTAAGGCTGCACACTCAGTCATCGTGAAAGCGGGAAGCGGACGCGTTTCTACGTGATAGCAAAATTAAAATAAGGAAGGACCAACAATTGATGACTTGAACCTTTGACCCTATTTAATATGTAGTTCATTTTATACCTATTCTATTTTTATTCAAAGCCATTTTTGGAAAAAAAATATTTTAAAGTCGTGTTACACGTTCAACTTAATTACCTATTTATTTGCATTTGCGTAGTTGTGCAGACAAATCTCTTTTATTATTCAGTACGTAACTATAATAAACGCGCTATATTAAATACTAGCTGTGCCCCCCGACTTCGTCCGCGTAGTATTTAACGTAACACAAATTTCGGGATTATCGGGATAAAAAGTATCCTATATGTTAATCCCGGTTATAAACTATCTGTGTTCCAAATTTCATCCAAATCCGTTCAGTAGTTTTTGCGTGAAGGAGTAACAAACATACATACATCCACACTCACAAACTTTCACATTTATAATATTAATAGGATCTGCTATGGGTTGAAGAAACAATCGCGAAATAATACTTACGTAAAATAGCCGAGGTTATCAATTATTTTCCGATCCGAATTTATTATAGTGTATTTATGTCCGCTCACGCCTCCGCTTGTCAATATGGTAATAAAGCTAAGCAGCATCCAGCTCCCGTTTCGCCCGGACAAAGCTGTTAATTCCTTAAAACCCGACGCCATTCTGTTTCGCATTCAATGCGGACTGTAGTCTACACTGAAGAAAGCCCACAAAAATAATTGGAAAGTGACGAAAATAACTAAGCTCTAGTGATGTCTAAATACCGGTTGTTCATATTATATTTACCCATGTTTACCTATTGATGCATGTATTCTATTCAGGGTCCCATCAAATTAATTATTTAAGTAGGTTTGTTGCAAAAATGACTCAGAGAAATTATTTTTTGAAATGTTTTTATCTAAAATTTTACTACACGCATTTTATTATTCATACATTTCACATCAATATATAGGTATGAAGACAATTTCGAGTATCTAAAGCGATAATTAAAACATTCTCGAAGTAATTCTCATACGAGATGTCAAAATTCTATCGAGAAAGTGTATTCACCGTATCACAACCCTACGTCGCCCCGGGAACGCGTCCCAGATTCCCAACTTTTCATCGCTTTCCTTGGCTTCCCGGCTCATTGTGTCCGTGGGAACCTTTATTACCCCCATAGAAAACCATGAATGCCGCCCAAGAAAAGCATTTGTGTACTGAATACTGACAAAGAGCGTGTTTCCCCGATTCCGGTTTTCAGACGTCTTTTCATTCCGGTATTTTCCGATTGGGCCAGCTCTATTGGTCGGTTCTGTTTTTGTATCGGTAAATGAGTTTCGTACTGCAGAAAGGTTAATTTACTTTTCAGTACGGTTTTTGTTGCTCGGTGACGTAAAAGGGGCTTTTATTTGTCGGGTACCGAATTGTATTTGGGTGTTTTGGACTTTCCCGTAAGTAAAAGAAATTGTGTTTAGATATAAATCAATGTTTGAACTTCCTAAGAAGTAAGATAATAAATAAATTATTGACATTATATATTTATATCACAAATGGAAATATCAAACTAAGAAGAAATTCAATTGTTAATAAATAAATTGTCTACTTATAAATATCGCTAGACTAACACACCAACTGTATCAATATCAACCTATACGAAGCAACGCTTATAGGTACTATGTGCACCGCACAATGGACTGGTGGCGGCCCCAGTGCCACCCAGACCATCGTAAATTACGCAAATGGTTTAAAAAATAATAATATTACAACAATCTCGCATCTTGTCTTATTCTTGGTCTTCCGCAAACGCAAGATAATTATATATCCTACTAATATTATAAATGCGAAAGTTTGTGAGTGTGGATGTATGTATGTATGTATGTATGTTTGTTACATGTTTGTTACTCCTTCACGCAAAAACTACTGAACGGATTTGGATGAAATTTGGAACACAGATAGATTATAACCGGGATTAACATATAGGATACTTTTTAACCCAATAATCCGATACTACGCGGATGAAGTCGCGGGGCACAGCCAGTTGTTAGATAAAGGCATTAATTGCACGTAGCCGATCTGAGGGGAAAAGGCATAGAGAGGAGAGTATATGGACCGAACATTTGTGCATCTACACAATTTTTTTTCTTGCGACATTTTCACTTATTTACTGTGTCAGTAAAGAAAATTTGTTATTACAAAAAATATTCCCCTCCAACTTTATATCAGACTAGCTGTGCCCCGCGACTTCATCCGCGTAGTATTGGATTATTGGGTTAAAAAGTATCCTATATGTTAATCCCGGTTATAATCTATCTGTGTTCCAAATTTCATCCAAATCCGTTCAGTAGTTTTTGCGTGAAGGAGTAACAAACATACATACATACATCCGCACTCACAAACTTTCGCATTTATAATATTAGTAGGATTAATTAAAATTTGTGTTACCCGAACACCGCCTCCGAGCATAAAATCGACCAACACTGTAGGCATAACAAACAATATATTAATGGATTTCCCCAGATTTTTACAACCGCGAATTATACACGTATAAAACACAGCTTATGAAAAACCAAACATCGTAAATGCCTACGCCTGAAACGACGCCAATAAATTTCCTGTGCGAACTATAAACTCTATTTATACTTACTCAGTTACCTATTGTTTTCACAACAGTGACTGGCGAATCAAATTATTGGCTGGCACGCACCACGAGAATATCGCCTTTACTCGTTCAAGCTACGAGTGAAAATCCCGTGAAGGTAATACTAGGGCAGTGTGAGAGGTGGGGATAACAATTGTCTATTGTGTTGGCTATCTCTTTTGCGCATCGCAGCGGCTTCTTTGTGGGTGTGGGACGGGTGTATATCGTTGCTTCGCTCTGTCACAATGCCCGGCGGAAATGGGCACGCCTTTGTGGCGTACATTTTCTTCTATTCGTCGGTTTGCATCGGTTTAGTGATGTGTTTGGATATTTTGTGCGCATGTCACAGTGATTATGATTAGTACAAGGATTTTTGGTTTGGGCCTTGATCCAATAAGAGTTGATTGGATATCTAAACATGAATTATATTGTTTAGCTACTTTCTTCAGACTTTTTAAGACTATATCTTTTCCTTACATCGCAGTGTTTTTTTTCGAATTGAGGCTGCATCCATGTCGGTACTGCTAATTGTTTTTTTTTATTAATTTTTTTACTACATTTACATTTTCCCTAAACTGGCCGTCTAGCTAAAATCTGTATAATTTCATTGAAAACTACTGTATCCAGATCTTAAAGAGTTTTGATGTAAAAATTTTGCCCCGTAGTATATAAATATATATCTTTTTAAAGAGTTATATTCTCATTGTAAAACTAGATAAGTGAGTAAGTAACAGAGTTGCCAAGTAGTTGTCTAAGTGGTTTATTATTAAACTGTGATAAAACCGTTATTGTAGGACGTACAATGTTTATGGGTACTGGTTGCTTCCTGTAAGGCCTCTTGTACACGAGGCCTTAGAATGCATTTGATTACCTACGGTGGTAAATGCTTACCTATAGAAGCTTGACTATTAGATAAATTGTTTTAGTAAAAAAGCATAGGAAACTGAAATAATTACTTAGACAGGCTCAATGAGTTTTATTGTATATAAGGCATTTTATTTTAAGACATGATTTTGTATCGGTTTGGTTTATCAGATAAAATAAGTAGATATTAGTTTAATATATTTCGTAATTGTGATATTATACCGGTTTTTCCTCGTAGGTGATTAATATTTTTTCCATTTCTAATTGCTATGAATAGTAATGGGATTTGAGAAACAAATTATCGATAAATATTATAAGTGGCGCTTAAACTAAATGGGATTTTGAAGTAAAAGGGGGTTACAATGTTATTTATGAATAGTAAGTAACTCAGCTATATAATCATGGATTGTACTGCCGTCTTATTGTTTACGATTTTTATCTCACAGTTATTTTACTACTATGTAGAGAATAATAAATGACAACATGAATTTTGTAAAAGAAAACAATATTATACCTATTGTTATGTTACTCATTTTGCATTCAATTGCCCTCCATGTCTGTTGAAACGTATATACCTAGGTAATACTTTGATTAACCTTAAGATAAGATACTTATCTTAAAATACAAAGTAACTACTCTTACTTAATATTACCGGCTGGAATTTATTTCGCTTCTCCATTAGGAACTCAAGATCAATAAAGTTGCAACAGTGACTACTCCGAACAATGTATATCAAACTCTTAGTTAATTGCAATACACGGATTTAAACTGTCGCAATTAACCACAAAGTGCCTTTAGGTAATTTTAGTGCATTAACGTTTACCAACTCAAGCTATTAAAATTCTAGTTAAGATAACTTAAGTCGTGCTTCTCATTTGTGCGGACGATGTTAGAGGCGAGTAGTGTAAATCATTTCATGATGTATGGTGTATGGGAACAAATAGGGGTGACGGCGCACGCCAATCATCTATCGTTTCACTTTGACTGATCGTTCTGTCAGAAAACTAATCGATATCGGCAAATCAATTTGTTGCCGTGGTCCTTCTCTATGTTTCTAAATTTGAACGGCGTGATCCGTTAATTAATGGATGATTTAATTTTAAAGATGGATCGGTGATTGATTTTTGTTTTTTTTATTATTATTAATTTTAGAATAAAAAATGCTGTGGCCCATGAATATAACTTACTTGTAAACAAATATACCTACGGGTATTATTAAAATTAACATCTAGGTATACAAAATTGTAGAGATCAGATAATAAGATCGTAGAGTCTGCCAATTTACTTTAATCTCAAAAGTTAATCAAATTTTGCCTACCTATGGTCTAACTAAGTACCTAATGCGATAATGAAATTCCTCAAAATTTAATAATACGTAAGTTGACTGCTAAAATTATATTTTAATTATTTTGGTCGCTATATACTATAGACAAACACTGTTTAAGGCAAAATATTTCATTGTCACTTCATTTTAAAATATTTATTTAAACTTTGAAAGAACACAGGTACTTTGACAGAAACTATTTGAACTCCCAACACATAGGGGACATAAATAATTAACCTTTCCACTTCGACAGTCGGGTAAAAAGCTACCACGGACTTGAATATTATCTTTTTAAAAGTTTTTTAATCAAAAACGTTGTCAACACATGTCCGTCAGTCATACTAGTTTTCTTTCACAAACTAATTGGTCTGACACGGTTAACCCCTCAAATGTCGGGGGACAGATACTTATTTATGTTTTTTAATTTGTGATTTTTTTTAAAAGTAACTTGTTGACTCTCTGTGACGGGTCGCAGTTGGGTGGTTAATGTGAAATGACACCTTTTAAAAAGGTTTATGTTTCACTTTTGATGTACCTACTCGTCGAGTTTTGAAAATAAAATTAATTGTTAAAAGTTGTATTAATCTAAATCAGTTTTTTATTTACCTACCTACGAATTGAATTGTTATTTAGGGAACCGTTTTACCGAAGAAATCTCAGTTAAAATATTCCACTGACTAGCAAATATATACCTACTTACTTTTGAATCATCCAACATCCATCACACACCGGAAGCTATATAACAAAGATGGCCACCCACTAATTTATTTGTTTTTAATTTTTAAAAACAGAACGAGGAAGCGGACCAATGAGACGCGTCCCCCGACTGATTGTCAATTAGCGACATCAAACGGGCTTTTTGCGAATTAAGCATTCGCTTGTGTTCATTTTTTGTCCGGCCGCTGTCGCGTGCGGGCGTTTGATGCGTTTTTCCGTTTATACGTTTCATTTTCATATTTCCGTTTGTCTGGCCCTATGGAGGGGGTGGGCTTACAATATGGGGTGTCCAGACTCCGGACTGGACTCTGTAGGTATCAACGTTTCCTATTTGAGTGATATTTTAATTCGAGTGAGTGCCCTCGCAGACAGATTATGGTACTTTATGAGTGTTATTTTAAGGTGATGTTAGGGGAATTCTATGTTTAGACGATTAATGTTTTAGTAGGTAGGTACGAGAAGGTACTGATAGTTTCTCGATATAATTGATATTGAAATAAGTAATTGAATTTCATAGTTTTATGCATAGGGAAGTATTGTGTATCAGAATTAAATACTTAAATAAAACAGGTATAGGATATACATAAGTACCTGTTTTTTTACTTGTCTTCATGAGACTAATCTACAGTAGGCAGTACTTAACTGTCACCATCTAATTTGAGAAACAACATTTTTAACTTACAGGTATCGACCTAACAGTGTACCTACATACAAAAGGACCTATAGAATCACAGACTAGATAGACTAGTTATTACTCCAAAGTGGAACGCCAATCAAAAGCATCCAAACACCGCCAAACAAAACCGTCTGGCATTCGAAAGACAAAAAATAGAAAAAAGAGAGTTTTAAAAATCGAACGCGCCAGTATCGAACGCTAGTCTATTCCGAATGCATTCGAAGTCAACAAAGGGACGCGCTGTTGAAAAAACGCGCGAATGCGAACGCGGCCCGCCATTAGCCGTTCCCATTTGCAGGGTTATACCCCGGCCTCTTCAATCAGTACCGTCAACAATCGCAGGGTTGAGCGTACAAAGGATCTGAAATATTAATCAGCAATGATGGGAAATGTTCCGGTTTTTTTTGTTGCAAATAAACTCAGTATTTCAGTTTCTATGATTTTTGTAACGACCATTCAAATTTTTCTGATGGAAAACATATTACATAGGTTAGGAAGGTACCTACTAATTTTTATTAGTCCTAACATTTTAACCTCCGACGAAAAACAACGGCTGTTAGAGGTTTTACGTATGCGTGTCTGTCTGTGGCATAGTAGCGCTCAAGTGGACGAACAAATTTGAAATGTTGTTTTTTGTTTGTTTGATGGGTACCTTGATCGAGAGTGTTCTTAGCTAAGTATATGTTTTACGAAAATCTGTTCAGCCGTTTGAAGATTATCAGCTCTTTTGTAGTTTATGCAGAGATATCGGCAACACTATTTTTTACTTCAATACTGGTAAAAAAAACCCAAGTACTACTGCTCTTAGCGCTAAGATCTATAAAATAAACTTTACAGGATAAATTACTAATGTTGATGATTTCAACATACCAATGTTTCGTTGCTGACTCTACAGCAGGCATGAGATCAAGTGTTGTTCAAGTTTTTATCGCTGATTCATTAGTATGAGAGTGTCTTTGTTGCTGGCGGTACCGGCCGGTGGCGTTCACAATATGCATTCAACATGAAAATTGATTCGTGATGAAAGGATACAACTTGTATTGTGTGTATTGATAATCGAAAACAAATGTGCTTCGTAATTAGGGGTTTGTGTAATGCACATGATGTTAATTAGTTACTTTGAACTATTTCTATAATTGCTTTTATTGTAAATATAGGTCTGTAAATACTGGTCGGGTTTTATGATATTCTATATTTTATGTAATACCTACTTCTTACTAACGAACTGAATAGAATGTTGACAAAAAATTTTGATATTATTTTGTAAATGTACTTACGTAGCAACATATATATTATTTATACTGGTTTATGCCCGCGACTTCGTCCGCGTAGTATTTAACTTAACAAAAATTTCGGGATTATCGGGATAAAAAGTATCCTATGTCTTAATCCCGGTTATAAACTATATACGTGTTTCAAATTTCATCCAAATCCGTTCAGTAGTTTATGCGTGAAAGAGTAACAAACATACATCCACACTCACAAATTTTCGCATTTATAATATTAGTAGGATGGTGTGCAATAAAAAAATTGTACTTACTCTATCAATTATCTACATTTGCGATTGAAGAAGTCTCAGACACAAAGCTGACAAACTTCGTTTGAACAAAGTATTTTTAGAAGAGTCACGGACCGCGACAAACCTAATTTGCAAAAAGGGTAAACAAAAACTCCCAACTTTGAGGGTGGAATTACAATGCGAAAGAATCTTCCTAGCTTAATGTGGATCTACCCTTTTTAGGTTGTTTCCAATTTGTATACTTTTCATTGGGTGAAAAATACAGTCACATTTAAACAGAAGTCATTTATCACCTATACAAATAATTGTACTACTGACGGCAAATGTACCTTATACTTAATACCCATAACAAGCCTACAAACTTGAGATTTCATTGAATTTCGCCTAATGATTTGGATTTACCTAATAAAACAACATACCAATTGATCGGATTACCTACTCTATATTACATGTCAAAATAATTACATAAGATGTGTGAAAACTTTTATATTTGCCGTTGAAATACCGTTCGAAATATTACAGTACACTTTCATGTTGATACAAATAATGGACCACGGTTTACTGACCAAACGGAAACTCCCTAATGGGGACACCTCCATTCCTAAGCCCTTTTCAATTCGTGACCTGGCATGCAAAACAGACGTCTGGACTTTGGATAAAAGCTTTTGAAGTGTTTACACTACATTTTCTATAGGAGGGAAAGTCAATAGGAATTGTAAAAAGATCATTAATACCTACCTACAGTTTAAGACTCATAAAGATCTATTTTGCGGGAACGAACCACTGGGAACTGGGTGAACCACAGGCTAGTAAATTATACAGTCGTCCGAAGAAAACCCGAGTAGCTAACAATCATAATCCATATACGATGAGTTAACATTTGACTAAACTGTAGGAAGAAGGGTATTTTGTAACCTTGACATACTAAAAACCACATCAAAGTCGTTAATATAAATAATAATATAAACATGCCGTGCAAGGAAGTTGCGGACGATAACAAAAAAATAATATTCCATAGGATGGGAAAATGAAACTGAATCACACAATCCTGGTAGATACGAAGGTTAAAAATCCTATGACCCACGGAAACAGAACACATAAGAAATAGTAATCCTGATAAATAGTGATCCATATTATCTCGGTCGATGCTAATCCGAACATCACTAGCTGTTGGCAGCTACGCTAATGAGGTCATCTATGTACATTATTTTTAATACAAAATATGAAATCAGATATAGCACAGTGGTGACAAATTCGCTTGCTATGTTTAAGACATTTCACAACGGAACACCTACTAAGTACATTATTGAAGCATAAAGTTAGCACGTCATTGTCATTGGATCCCCTGTTCCCTGTCTTCCTCTTGATATCGGAAAAGGTTACATACCGCGTAATAATCTAACTCAAATTTGAATGCCTAGTAAAAATTACAGATAAACTTCTCGAACTATTCAATTCAGTATAAAGATGGAACTGACTACCAATACTATCATGTGTGCTCTTTCTTAATAAGAAGATACTCCAGATTTTTTCAACTGTCTTGGTCATCCCTTCGCTGTTCAGTATTGTGATGGTAAGTCCAAATAGACCTTATGTAAATATAAATATGATTTACCTTAGCGTGTTCCTGCTGCGCCAGTAACTGTTCCCTGACCATCTGCAGTTGCAGGATCATCTCTGATAGCTGCCTCTCTTTCTCCAGAACGCTCTCTCCTGCCAGGGCTTGCAGGGCAGCCGCGTCTAGGACCCCTCCTCGTCGATCGCTGTGGAGAGAAATGAATAAATATAAGAGTGGTGAAGTTGGAAGAATTATGGAACTATTCCATAATTAGAGGTATTGATATTTCCCAAAAAGTAGGCAAGATCCAATATTTAAATGGCATAAAATATCATATACTAGATAGATGTCTACAAACTCATAGCCAAACTTTTCCCCATAAGGTATAAAAGTAGATTATTAGATGTTTACTGACAATTTACATTTATTTGCATAACAAGACGTCCAAATCTTAAAAAATACAGCAACGGAGGCGTGAAATGAATATCCTTTTATAATATAGTAATAGAAGAGTATTGTATACATAAACCTAGATATAAACACAACCTATCTTTAGTCGAAGTTACATGTTTAGCATTTGCCTGTTTACGAAGCCATTACATTCCGAATTGCACTCTGCAAAAATAGATTGACGTAAAGAAATTTGATGATCTCCACCAATTCTTTGATGATCCTTGCAGAAACGCGAACGTAAAGTTTAATGCAACTTGCTTTTGTAAACTAACGTTTCTAGTTAATACGACAGAACAAAATTGTTCAGTATAATCTGAATAATGTTTTAGCCGGCACTGAAAGGCGGTATGTGAATAATTCATGCCAGCGTCGGAAGCCAGCGCCGAGTATGATATCAACAAACAAAGATCTGATGGAGGGACTAACGGTGCAAACTTACTGTAGGAACTTGAGTGCGTGAATGTTGAATAGTCGGCATCGGGTGATGCTTATTTTAACCAAGCACTCCTAAATTTAAGGGACTTTGGTGTGTCAGTTTTGTTTTCACAAACGTTTAATTAGGGGATACCTAAGCCTTGAGGCCTGAAGCTGAGGCCTGGTTGAGGAATCTTCGTAAGCTAAGTGACACTTATGCTAGTTATGTTGAGATATCAAAGCTGAGAGAGATCTAGTAAATGAAAATATTAAGATTGCAAAGTGATTCTAATTTCATTCCAGTACAGAAGGACATGTCAAAAGCGTACTCAAGATCGATCTTAGAGTAAAGAATGATTTATTAATAGTACAACATTTTAAAAGAGAGCTTTTAAGAGTCAGTGAAAATGCGCAATTATCTTACTGAAAAATACCCACATCCTTGACAATGTGGAAATTGAAGTCTTATAAAAGCTTGATTCCTTTCACAATTTTTCAGTCCCATAGTGCCTACCGCTCGGGAGCGCCGCAAACAAATGCATCGGAGGACCGAACTGAATTATTAATGCTGCGGGATCGGGCGTCTCTTTCAAGATGTTATGACGTAACCCCGTCTTTTGCGGGGTATTCTATTGGTTTACATTTTATAATGGTTGCGGTGTATCCACTAAGGATTCACAAATGTTTATTCTGAGGAGTACTTAAGCATATTATATTTTTCATGCGTTATGTTCACGTAGTTGTCCTAAAACTGATAGTTTTGTTGTTATTTATGAAACACGGAATTAATAAAGGGTCCTCGTAGCCCAGTGGGAACAGTCCCTGCCTGTGTTCCGCAAGCCTTGGGTTCAAATTTCCCATGAAAAATCTGAGAAAGAGAATCAAGATTGATGCAATTTGATATTAGGTATTAATTTTCCCGGCTCCAATCACTATTTCTACGCGTTCCGCCATCGTTATTATATCCGTTAGATACACAGAATCAGGGCTTTTTAGAACAACATTCAGTCAATTGAAGATATTCAAATAAATACACAACAAAAATGAATACAAACAACCTGTAATGGACCCGACGAATTCGCAAATAATTTGACCTAGTCTCGTTTTTTCGAGCAACTCTGACCCGGCGATTTCGCGAAATGATTACCGGCCCTCTTAATTGCGAAAAAGTTCGCGATTGTTTCTCGCTTGTCAGAATATTGCGCGGGCTCTTTTATAATCGCACGATACAAAGGAGTGGACCACTTTCTTTGCGAAAGGGCTTATTGTGGAACCAGTTTTGAGAAAATAATAAATTAATGGGACCTAATTAAAGATTTTTTTTACTATATATGAACTAATTGGGGAATGCCTAATTTTGTGAAAGTTTACTTGTCAATTATAATTAGATATAAACTGTATTTTAACAAACAAACTTCTTATTTGGTACCTACTACCACCTGATTATTGACTCATACTTACTGATGACAGAATTTGATTTCCTAGGGGCCAGCTTCTTCACAAGCAACTAAAGTAAAAGCCACAGATAAATGTTACTTTACTTTACTTTTGTCATTACTTTGGCTATTGCTCGCAATTAAGAAACGGGCCGTAGGTGCAAAAAAAAGTGCATTGATTTTTATATTGTTGTGTGTAGCATATTAACATCACAAATTAAATAGGTACCTACCTACCTGGCAAACACCTGAAAAAACTGTTATTTTCTAACCAAAACCAAGACCGAAAATTACCTAGGATTAAATGTAGGTCGGGACATATCATACTAATTAATATATAATAATAATAAATATTATAAAGAGGAAAACTTTGTTTGCTTGATTGTAATGAATAGGCTCCGAAACTACTGAACCGATTTGAAAAATTATTTCACTGTTGGGAAGCTACACTATCCCGGGTGACATAGGCTACAATATATTTTCAAAAAAAATAGGGATCCTTACTAAAACTCGAATAATGTAACCGCAATGTCCCCGTGCGAAGCCGGGGCGGGCCGCTAGTCTAGTATAACTTGTTACTAGATGTAGGTACGTTGTGAAGTGTATAAACATTTCGATTTCTTCATGATGTCATGACCCAGTCATTAAAGCTTTACGATAATGAGGTATCTACAACAAAAAGTTTTAAAAATGCAATCGGAACGAAAATAAGAAGTGTATCGATCAGAAAATAAGAAGTGTATCGATCATTCGATTCGATTCGTGTCACTCGATTCAGAGAAACACGTTTTATTTTCCTGTTCAATGAGAACGCCACTTATGATTTATTACCTTTTTGTTATACAATAACCCGAGAAACAAACTTACTAGATATGAAACACGATTACTAAATATATCTGAATCACCTATACATTCCAGTAGATTGCACAAGTATATACTATGTAACATGTACTTAAACAAAGTAATTATGCGGCATTTTTATTAGGCTACGGCTGTTTTTCGTTACTTGCTTCATTATAATGGATTGGGTCAAACGAGATTTCAAACTAGACTCAGTAATGTATGATACTATTCTGATGAGAATCTTCAAATTGCACGGTTAACCCGGCACCGATAATTTTCATACATTTTACTCTATCCGGATGTCAAAAACGGCCATCATCTGTCAAAAATGTAGAGACAGAGTCTTTTTGCTTCTTTACGCGAATGTCCGCTTAGGTTTATAAAAATATAAAATAAAAAATAAATAAGATAAGGTCATCATTCTTTTGAAAATATTACGAATTTCAAACATAAAAAATAAAAGAGATTAAACAAACTATTTTTGGAGAGCCTTGCAGTAAAAGCCAAAAACAATACATTTCCCCCGTAACCATATTAGTGAGGGGACCCGTAACTAAACTAGGGTGAACTAATAGACCGATGACTACCACTCGATGTTTCGATGCGACAGAATCGATTCGATTATTCCGATTCGCAGCGTACCGACTGCGTTAATCTGTGTACTGTTTATAGAACGTACCTATGTTTGTTTTTGGCATATTCTTTACTATTTTTGTAGTAAATTGACATGAAATCAAAGCAGTTATTTCCAAAATTCCCCATTTTTAATACGTAAAACTTAGCGAATACATACAAATAAATATTGATGCGTGCGTATAAATGACATGGGTAATACAGAATAAATACCGTAATATCAGCTAACATATTTCATAATAAACGTTTTTTTCAGTCAGGATTATTACTAATAGGAATAAGTATGACTAAGCATATCAAAAATATCGCGATTGTGTACATTTCACTGAGATTTGCAAGAACATTATTAGACCATAATCTAAATAGGTTTTGTTGACAACACGGCAAAACAAAGAATGTAGTCGCGTGCTGGGAGAAAATCTCAAGGGTTAAACGCGTTGGGGCTGCCGGCTGACGTCATTAAAAAGAAAATGGATGCCAAGAGACGTGCGTATTTGACATTACACAGTGTGTTCCAACAGTTTTGACGTATACAACATTTAAATGTCATTAGCTTTTAGTTTTTCAGTTTTTAATGGAAAACTACGTTCTTCCCGTAGCTTCGCTAACGTTTATTTTATTATCTGGATGTCTACAGCAGCGCTACCTACCGGGCATACTATAGCGAAGAACCATCTTAAGAGTCACTCCTTTAAGTAACGACAAAAATCTATCTAAATAGGTCGATCCGTTTATGAGGAGAAGAAATACGCACAACGGATTTTTCTAAACCAAATAAGTGTAAAGATGTAGAGAAAACTAAATGAAATTTAAATAATGATATTTCCAGTCAATCGCTGCGAGCAGATATGCAATAACTCAAAAGTTATACCACCACATGCGGATTGCCGATTTAATAATTATTCTAATTATGATGTTTATGATACAAACATAATGTCAAAATATAGGCAAATCGAACCGTGATTCCCCCGTGACCTTTACACAACTCGGCCAATTACCGAGAAGGAAATCGGAACAACCTGTGTAATCGAAGTTGGACGGTTTTTAAAGAAAGTCGTTATAAAAGCGATCAGACACAGGCCGTCACGCCCACCTGCCGGCCCGGTGATTGTGGAGAATGAACGGTGAGTATGCAAAATGACTGAAGTGCCTTGAGATAAATTCTTAAACAGAGTTCAGAGACTACCTGTGTCGATGGTGTAACTGTATGGAAAATGATGTAAGTGTTGGGCGTCAACGACTCATGTAGTAACAAATATTTTTTTATAATTAATTGGCGGTCCTGTTTTCTTATTTATGTCTAGGTATAAATGTTGACTAAGTTTGAAAAAAATTGTAAAAAAAATATTATATTTAAAAAAAATATCAACATCAATGGTGCAAAATCTTGGTGTTTTGGTTAGCTGATTAACGTACTTATATATAAATTACAGAAAAAATCTAGTATTATAGGTATTTTGTTATTTTTCTTTTATTTTGTTGAATGTAGCGTTAAATACCCTAATGTAAATAAAAAATATCGCCTGACTGACACACTACTTGTAATGTTCCAAACTAAGCAACACTAATCCTATGGGTACCGTTTAATGTACTGGGGGTGATGCCAGTGACACCCCGACCAGGACAAATTACGACAAGGCTATTTCCCAAATTTGCCCCGACGGGGATCGAACTCGCAACCACCCGGAACTGTGAGCCAAGCGACCTACGTTCGAACCACTGCGCCAAGCGATCATCGCATACACTTACATCATTTTATCATTATATTGGCAAGGCACTTACGACATTTTATTTTTAAACAACCAATATTATTTAATAACTTCATTCTTTTAAAACTTTTCTTTGATTTCATCCCCGCTTCGATTTCGATCAAAATTCTCGGCCGTCAAAGACGACGGAGAAAAGAAAGTAAATGAGATAGTAATTACTTTCCTTATTATTTGCAGATACGGCTTCTTTGAGGGAGCATTATGGCTTTTTTTTACAAACCGTTTTATTCTGCAATTAATTGTATGGTAATTAGCTATCAATCTGCTGATATTAATACCACTTTGAGACGTCTATTCCATTTTAATTGATCATTCCCACATTGTTTTTTTTGGGACGACGGAAGCGTCTGTTGTAAAAGCTATCAAAATTAATAATGTTTTCATTATGAAATAAAAACGGTTTTATATGACTCAAATAAAGTTGAAAAACGTGTAAGTAACTGTTAAAAAAACACGCTTTTTGAATTAATAAATATTGCTCATTACTATAGAATATTATTTAAAAAAAAAAATTTTTTTGCACCTATTGTTTTCTGACTAGACTAATTTATGAAATTTTCATTCCAAATCAAAACAAAATCCGATAATTACACTCATGCCATTATAGTCACAATAATAACACGTAGGATAGGTATATATTATGCAGACCTTACATCCCTATTTAAAAAAACTATCTACACTCAAGCATAACAAAAAAGCTATAAAATGCAAAACAAGTCGTAAGTCAACACGGCGTCCGTCATGACGACCAGCATGAAGTATGCATTGGTGGGGTTGCCGCGGGTACACAATTTGCCGGCAACAATAAAAAATCCCTTAACGCGAGACAACGGCCACTGGTAGGGTTATCCGTCTTGTTCGCCCCTTACAACATGGGTGATGGAATCTTGTGGATATTCTCTATTTAATAAAAAGCATATCTCCGTGAAAAATCTACACATTTAGTTTTGATACGTGGAACGATATATCGTGATTTTGCTATGAGATGAGACAGTTTATTGCCGAAATCTGTTTACCTATTTATCTGTTTAGTAGATAACACATTAGTGTGAGGTCTTCTAAAAAACACTCCAATTGCACATCACAAATTATTTAAAGATGATTATTGATTACAAACAGGTGGCAATCAAATTTAAATTCAAAATAAGGATGTCAAATATCGGAAATATAATCCCATTACTTACAAGTGCGGCAAACTTTGCGCTATAAAAATCATTTTTTTTAACTCTTATCCACAACTCCTTAGTTTAACGCAAAAAATCAATAATACTCATAAAAGGATAGAATATCCACCCTATTCTTACAGCCAACAATACACTCATTACTAATTTAACAGCACTGGAGCCATACTCAGTAGTTGCGTTTTTATCGACATCGTCGAGGCGCGGGCGGCGCGGTGCCCTCAGCGGGGGAGACTGATAGCATTTTAAATCAGGTTAAGGTCAACACCGACTCGAGGGTTGAATTGAACCGGCTCTTTGACTTGCGAAAAGTACGCTCTCGTCACTTACAAAGGTATTTGTCGGTGTTGTAGTGCCTTTGTAAGGCAAACCGCCGAATCTAACACAACTCAGCTGCTTAATTTTGCAGTGCGATAAGAAAAATGCAAGACATTGACTTTTTAAAAGGCTGTGATACTTCATTTAATTATAACTAGCTGAGCACGCGACTTCGTCCGCGTGGAATTTAACTTAACAAAAAATCCCGCTCCCGCGTTCTGAGCCCGCGCGACAGAAACAATTTTTTTTGTTTTTTTCTAAAATAAAAGGAACCTAAGTTACTGCTTATAACATCAGCTATCTACCAGTGAAAGTTCCGTCAAAATCGGTCCAGCCGTTTCGGAGATACTCTTTGATTTCATGTGTTTTTATTTTTTTTACGCGGAACCCTAATTGTTTATCTAAAATTAAAGTAGCCTAAGTTACTCCTTAAAACATCAGCTATCTACCAGTGAAAGTCCCGTCAGAATCGGTTCAGCCGTTTCGGAGATTACCCGGAACAAACACACAGACAGACAGACAAAAAAAAATTAAATCGCGTTTTTGTTTTAGGTGTCGTATGTACTTTCATATGCATTTAGTGAAAAGGTGTTATTTTGATATTACAAACAGACACTCCAATTTTATTTATTTGTATAGATAACGATTATATTTATACAATAATTTTAAGTAAATACCTATATGCCAATTACAAGCTTATACTACCTAATCTTGAATCATGTAGGTAGACAAATTCTTTTATTTTTAACAAACTCGCCAAACATGCGTACGTTCCGCCTGATCTTAAGCAATGCTCGCACGTTGCCAACTTGAAAGGTAGTGAGATGGAGGGAGGTGAAGGGAGCGAGGGTGGTGTTCCCAGATCTCACTCATCGTACGATCTTGTGTGAGAAGGTGGTACTACCCCTGTCGAGGCAGGCTGTATATAATAATAATAATAATAGTTTATTTTCACTTCCTTATGTAATTACAGTTTTTCACTGGCACCCAAACTAGGACAGCCTGTATTTCAGGTGCCATATGAGTTGAAGTCTATGTCTACAGCTTAGCTTTACCACCATTACCTTAAATGATTGGTGGCTTAGATATTTGAGTAGCGTTACAGCATTCGACTGAAAGTTTAAAAACACAAAAATATAACGTTTCTTAGAAGACTCTATTCTAATTAAGCCAAAACTGTTCAATCTAACCAGGGTTATTTGATTTGCTTTGCAAATAAAAGGTCCAATTACGTATCAAATGGCGATCGTTAAATTATCTCTCGATTGTAAATTGAAATTATCTTGTCGACGATGATTCCGCAAAACCGGAATATACCGTTTAGTTTATTGATCCTGTGCTAATTACGGTAGATAGATAAACATCTGCTAGAGATTTCAAATTAGATCATTTCTTTTATTTGTTATTGCGGTAAAATTTATCTTACTTGTCTACGCCACAGGTGTCAACAGCCCCCCTAGCCAAGTGGCTTCGTCTACAATAGTTTCTACAAAACGCTACGCTTAAATGTATGGAAATTACATTACAAGTCGATAAGTAGATCACGTGTCACTTCTGTCATTTCCATACATGAAGCGTTCAGATTTGTAGAAACGAATGCAGACGAAGCCACTTGGCTAGAGGGTCAGGTTGACATTTCGTTGACAAATCGACATAATGGTGCTGAATCCAGTGGTAGTACATAAAAGTAGTCGATTTTAAATTTATAGGGATCTTTTATTTCATTTTACCTATAGGTATTGATTTCAAAGTTTTCTTTATTTAAATTCAAAGGTAAACAGTACCTATTCCTGTCCCTTTCACGGTTTTTTATGGTGTTTTAGATGTAAGTAATAAATTAAGTGTATTCGTGATTTGAATACAACAGAATTGTGATTGGTATCTTTATACAGGTTGAAACAGAAAGGGTATACTTTTTCTTAAAAAACTTAACTTTGATATTCTAAAACTATCAGCTTTGGAGGAAACTTTAAAAACAAAAGGTGTTACAGGGATACAGCTGTTGACAGATTTCATAAGTCTACAACACCTTTAGTACTTCAACTTTCCCACAAAGCCGATAGTTTTAGATTTACAAAGTTAAGTTGCAAAAAAAATTGTATACCCTTTTTGTTTCACCTAGTATAGAGATGTCCCTACACTTTGTCTACTTGTCAATTGATCTGAGGTCAGATCTTCTGGCAGTAGGTACTTAGGAACTTTGAATACCATTTACTAGTAAAAGGTACCATTTTGTTGCATCAATGATGTTTAGCTGTCAGTTAAGAGGTGATCGTTCAACTTTAAACCGTACATTGCAAACACTCCTATGAAATTTGTTATTCATATAGGTACCTTGTCTATTCATCGATGTTGTTATTAGTTATTACTTAACGATAGATCGGCGTAACCTAAAATACTGAACAATTACCCCATCCCATCACATAAAAGAGTTTGATCAGTAGGAAAATAGTTTCGGTAAAATCGCTGCATAAACCACTCTCCAATAAATAAAATGGACCGGACTATCCGATCCGGCGCCGTCAATAAAAACACATCGCAAATGTAAACGAGAACGATGCATGAATTCTTCATTTCAAATTGTATGGCCATGTTAGGGCATTATCATTTTTAGTGCTCGCCACACTGGTATATTCAGATGGAATTTTTGATGCACTGGCGACACAGCCGCGCTGCGATTGGCCGCCCTGAATATTGTATGAACCAATCACTGCGTTGCGCTTAACGTTGCATTCCAATTTCAAATCGCGAAGGCGGGAAACTGCGACAAAGTTGTGTATTTTGCAACGGTGCGCAATAGGCATAATTATGTTACACAATCAAATTGGTTATCTGTGCAGGTATGTGACTGCGCATAGCGCGGGACATAATTGGAAGGGTGATGTCGTGTTAAGAGAATTTATTGTGTTTTATTGGCAAAATCATTTTAGGTGCTGTCTTCAAACTAGTTAAGATTACTTTGTTTGAGTAAGCTACTAGGTAAGTTCTGAGACATCTTTGAAAGTTGTTTTGCAGATAAGTATATTACTAAAATAAAATGAAGACAGAAAACTACTCTGAGGTTGTGTGACTTAAGAATAAATTGGTCTTGCAGAATAGTATCATTATAAGCCACCAGGAACGATAAGGCGGCCCAATACAATTACTAAAATGCTAAGAACAATAAAAGAGTCTAAGAAAATTATAAAACGAGCTGATAAAAAAAAATATGAATCACGAATATTAGGCGTATTGTGATTTAAGATTATTTTTGTTTGACAGCTAATATATTTTTATATACTCAGTGGAGGTATGCCACAGAAGAATTGCTGCGGAAAAACGGATCTTAAATGAACACAGTGTAAATTATGTTACCGACATGCGACTAAAGCGCCGCGTCTACGGGATTTACTGTAATAATTGTCACATGAACGGTTTAATGACAACTTTTTTAAGAACTTGACAGTTGTTTTTTTTTAAGTAACAGCGGTGCGTGTGTGACGGGCTTAGTCCCATTAAGCCAATCATTAATTAAACAATCGTAAGTATAGGTCTACCAGAATCTCATGGCATTAAAAAAATATAAAAAAATGTGATTTTCATATGGCAATGTCAATTGTCACCTGCCAAATCAAAGTACAAGGTTTGTCAACCGCTGTTGAGATTTTGTGATATCTTCTTGGCAATTTATTGTTTTTGTGAAAATGTCGAAAAAGCCACTTTGATCTCAAGCGAGAAATATTGTTTTCAATGTGTATCGTAAAATAAGGGAAGAAGAAGGCGTAAATCAAACTCAATCTTTGATTTTAAAGCGCGTCGTAGAGTTGACCGGTAAGTTGGACTGAGTTGTTTTGATACTTTTAGTTTATTTTATATTTATCTTACTTAATTATAGCTTCTTTATAGGGTTTTTCAGTACTACTATACGGCGAATCATAGGTGAGGGCACATCGAACGATGGTGTATTTTCCACGCCTGGTAAAAAGAGGAGAGCGGGGAAGAAGAAAATCAACTTGGACAGTTTCGATTTACAGTTGATAAGGAATAAAGTAAATGAATTTTATACAGTTCGGAAGGAAATTCCAACAGTAATGAAACTGTTAAAAATTCTTCGACAAGAAATTGATTTCAACGGAGGGAGAGAATCTCTGAGGTAAGAAAAATATTAAGTAATAATCCTTCTCACTCGTAAGACGAGGCCTGTGCCCTGCAGTGGGACGTACGAGTATTTAGACTGATGTTGATGTTGATGATTGACTAAGCTATCGTTTCAGTAACATGATAAATTTTATTATTTTTTACAGACATATACTTAAGGAGACAGGTTTTGAATATTTTAAATGCCAATCAAAAAGGATCATTTTGATCATTTTGTGTACGGAACTCAAGTAAGCGAACGAAAAGCAATTATACCAGTGACCTGAGCGATAATATTGGAATACTGCGAGTCTGCTAAGTGATTCGGAACGGTGCTTGTTGTGTGTAACTAGTCTTAGTGAACTAGTGTACTAGTAGTGAACTAGTACTGTGTATTTGTCGAGTTTGTGGAGAGCGAAATAAACCCTTTTTACACGTTTAACGGCATTAATTGTACCTACCCCTGTACGTGTACGTAACATTATAATAAATTAGTACATAAAGTAATATATGATTGGATTTATTTTTTTTGTCATATTTTCCTATGTTAAGAACCCGATGCATAACAACAATTTCATACACATACCTAGTATACTTTATGTTAATTAATGACTAAATATATAAATAAAAATTAAACAGTATCAAGATCGTTTAATCCAATTTCCCCAGTATTGCACACAACAAATTTTTATTTCCCCATTTGCCATGAGATTCTGGTAGACCTATAGCATGTTTCCTGCAAAACTATGTTATTGTTATAAATAGCTTAACCACAACAGTGCAATAATTGTTGTGTTATTTATTAGCGGGTCTCGGCCCCGTCGCGGCCCGATAACCTCTGACACAGCCGAAAATGTCGTTCCTATGTTTTGTCAATCCTTATCTGTTATTATTGTCTCGCTTCGTAATTGGAACGTACCTATTTTAGACGGTGTTGCCATGTATTTGAATAAAGAACGTATTTATACACAGATACGCTGCATTCACATGGTGAAGACTTTGAGCAACTTTTTCCATACATTTGTCAGATAATGGCTGTAAAATGTATGGAAAATTATTGTCGCGGCACCAGTGTCAATGACCGTTTATGTATACGAAATAAATGTATAATACGTATGAAGGTATACGTAATTAGAAGAAGATTTTATGTATTGGTATTCTGATATGTCATCAATGCAATATCAAGGCAATTACCTGCCTATGTGACGTTTGAAATTAGGTATCAACTTCTAGATAAGTATATCCGATTTTATTTGCGTTGATCTCATATGAGCTGGTAGTCAAATCTAGTATTGGTGTTTTCAGACAGTCTTCTAACATGACTCAACCATTGTAATATCAAGAACGTGTTATTAACTAATTAAAAAAACAACTGATTTCCTTATAATAAAAAAAGTAGTTACTCGTATAATACCTACTCTTTTCAGTGTATAAACCCCCGTATCTATATAGATACGGGGGTAACTACTAGTAACTAAAAGTAACTACAATATTTAGTCACAAATTTTGTACGTAGGTACAAAATACTACAAAAGAAAAATTCTTATCCACGTAAAATCATCAATGTCGTTACTCAAGCAATACTGAAATATTGACCCTCGTGTTAACAGTGGAATAAGGTCCATAATTATAGAATACAATTCGTATTATTTACTAGGATTAGATAGGTTAACTTAACCTCAATTAATCATACATTCGATGACTCTGGCTGAACAAAGATCACCCCACACCGCAAACTTCAACCCACATTACACTCCAGACAATTAAAACGTACAATTGAAGAATTCACAATTTAATTATATGCGCAAACGTTACAAATAGACAATTGCAACAAAGCGATCTGTGTGCGACCGCATGTGTGGGGCAAATCTTTGCAGAATGGTACTTTGTGACGGAATATAATGACTTATTATAGCGCACAAAGCGAGCATTGTACTGAGTCCTTGTTGTTTGTCTGCGAGCTCGTGACACGCGCATTGTGGGCTAGGTGTGCAAGTTTACCTTGAAATCTGCTTTGAGCAAATTGATTGGACTGTGGCCGTGCTCAATACTAATGAATATTGTTAACTATAGTTAAGTCCAGGTCATAATAAGAGCTGTCTGGCCTTAGTTGAGATCACTACAGCTTAGTTGCAAGCGGCGTAGTACAGAATTGGCTGGACGACAATTATCGTAAGAATAAAAATAATAATAATAATTTAGCCCTTTTGTCGTCCCACTGCTGGGCACGGGCCTCCCCTCAACATGAGGGGGATTCAGGCCATAATCCACCACGCTGGCCCAGTGCGGGTTGGCGGATTTCACATGTCTTTTGAAAATTGGTTAGATCTTCTAAGACATGCAGGTTTCCTCACGATGTTTTCCTTCACCGTAAGCAAGCGATAATCATATAGAAATTATGATTCGCACATAGATTTCGAAAAATCCAGAGGTGCGAGCCGGGTTTGAACCCAAGACCTGGTGCCCGCAAGACGCGTGCTTTAACCAATCGGCTATCACCATCGTAAGAATGCTTTTCTAAAAGATTTTCCATAGGATAACTGATGTATCTTGTATCTGAATACCTAAATTTTGTCACATTTTCTATAGAAAAACTGAGAAAACTGACGTACCAAATGCGGGATACGTCAGTTGTGACGTATTGCAAGTCGATTGAGATGTCAGAGGTTAACAGAATTGGGCTTGGCCCTGGTTTCATGGAGGGTCAAATCTTGGTGTCATCTTTGGATAGCATCGTCGATCCTGGCTTACAGGGGTAGCAGTGGTAGGAGTGTGTGGCGGGCGTAGTCTAATGGAATTGGGCCCACCTCAAACTACTTCTTTTAATGCATTTAAATAATGTAGGTAGGTTGTGATAGTTTCTTTGTAATCAACCGCTTGGCCTAGCGGTTCGAGCGTAGGCCGCTCGGCTCACTGTACGTGATGGTTGCGGGTTCGATTGCCGTTACCGGAGCAAATTTTCCGAAATGGCCTTTTTTAATTTGCACAGGTCTGGGTGTCACTGGGATCGCCCCCAGTCCATTGTACGGTACCCATAGTACAAGCGTTGCTTAGTTTGGGACCATACAGTCGGTGTGTCAGTCTGGCGATACTTATTACCTGATAATTCGACATCCTTATTACCCGCGGCATCTTACACAACGCTGTTTAGTAACGAGCTATATTATTTTGTCATTCCCATAATCATTCCACTAATACAGTCATTTCTCAAACTCGTAACGGCGCTGCGCGCGGGCGCACAAAAACCAAAGGTTCACGCCCCCGGCGGCCATCAGTCACACCGCGAACCGTAAATAAGATATATTCATAATATGAACTAATGTTACATCTCTTCTGTAAGCGTTACACTTATATTATGCTTTCGAAAATATGTATCACAGTACAAATTACGCCTGCATCTATTGTTAACGTTTGGTTTTCGGATACGGTGTAAGTTACAGTCTTTCAGCTGGATTATATGCATGTGAAACTACTTTTTTAGATTTGATATAGGTATGGTAAAAGCTGTGATAGCCGATTGGTTAAAGAACGCGTCTTGCGGGCACCAGGTCTTGGGTTCAAACCCCGGCTCGCACCTCTGGATTTGTTCAAAATCTATGTGCGAATCATAATTTCTATATGATTATCACTTGCTTACGGTGAAGGAAAACATCGTGAGGAAACCTGCATGTCTTAGAAGATCTAACCAATTTTCGAAAGCCATGTGAAATCCGCCAACCCGCACTGGGCCAGCGTGGTGGATTATGGCCTGAATCCCCTTCGTGTGGAGGGGAGGCGCGTGCCCAGGAGTGGGACGTCAAAAGGGCTAAATTACTATTTTATTATTTATAGGTATGGTAGGTAGTTACATCAGTTCAACCAGAAGTGGAAACATACAGGGTTAATTAAAAGATTCTATAAATAGCCTAACCTCTTAGGACTAAATTACTAATATCATTAGCTACACACTATATACACGTTCGACATTTTACAAAGCTTGACGCAGTGGTTCGAGCGTAGGCCGCTCGGCTCACTTCACATGGTGGCTGCGGGTTCGATTCCCGCCGGGGAAAATTTCGTAAATGGCCTTTACGTAACTTGCCCAGGTCTGGGTGTCACTTGGATCGCCCTCAGTCCATTGTACGGTACCCATAGTACAAGCATCGCTTAGTTTGGGACCATACAGTTGGTGTGTTCGTCTTTATTTATTACTAGCTGAGCCCGCGACTTCGTCCACGTGGAATTTAACTTAACAAAAAAGCCCGCTCCCGCGATCTGAGCCCGCGCGACAAGACCCATTTTTAATTTTGTTTTTCTTAAATAAAAGTAGCCTAAGTTACTGCTTATAACATCAGCTATCTACCAGTGAAAGTCCCGTCAAAATCGGTCCAGCCGTTTCGGAGATACTCTTTGATTTCATGTGTTTTTATTTTTTTACGCGAAACCCTAATTGTTTTTCTAAAATTAGAGTAGCCTAAGTTACTCCTTATAATATCAGCTATCTGCCAGTGAAAGTCCCGTCAAAATCGGTTCAGCCGTTTCGGAGATTACCCGGAACAAACACACAGACAGACAGACAGCCAAAAATTTTTTAAATCGTGTTTTTCCTATAGGTGTCGTATGCACTTTCATATGCATTTAGTGAAAAGGTGTTATTTTGATATTACAAACAGACACTCCAATTTTATTTATTTGTATAGATTTATTATTTCAAAAAGTAATAGATCTAGGTTGACTTGTTAGTTATGATGTAGAGGTCAAATTCCAAATTTAATAAAAAGTTAATAACTGTAACTCCTATCGCTTATGCCCCGGACCTCATACTGATTCAGAGTGGGCATAACGTAGATAGATTGTAGTACATTACGGGCTCACGTCTTAATCCGCCCGCCGCGATTACCGCCCGTTTAATTACCGCCCGCCCCGGGACAATGGCCGGCATCCGTCTTAATATCACACCAAAATGTTTGGACTTATTGTGTTTGGTACAATGACTAATATGGAGGGTGTGTCAGAAGTCCGAAAAATACTATTTAAGGATTATAAGATGCTCGGTACAAACTGTCTTAATTTTTTAATTAAAGGACTTTGAATATTTTATCACAAGCTTTGTTACACATCTGAATTTCTATAGTACAATAGTGTATAGGTACTGCATTTTTGAGTGTAAGCCACAAATATAAAAAAATATACCATATTAATTTTTTTTTTCTTGCTCAGTTTCAACTCGATATTCATCAAGTGTAAAAGTATTATTTCGGACTACTGAAACACTGTGTAGCGGCTGCGATTCCTAATGGGCAGTTGAGAGACACATCGAGCTGTAATGTAGGTGATGATGATATGAGTTGATATTAAAACGAGTTGGTACATATAATACATAATAATACTTAATGTAGAGTTATAAGTCAACATATATTAAATTATAATTGTTAAACAATATTCTAGTGTTTTTGTTGATTTCTTTTTGCGTATGTATAACAAGTTAATGATGATTACTGAATGATAAATTCTGACGTCCGTAAATTTTACAAAATTAATAGACGAGGCGGTTTTTTTTTTCAGTGTAAATGCAATCTTATCTATTTTGTTTTACGGTCTAATTACGATCACTATTATTCATAGCAACTTACCTGTATTCTCACATTCATTAATAGTACATTTCTAGCATTGTATTCTCCCGGTAACAGAGTGTAATATCCGCGAAAACAATCATAATTATCAACAAAAGCTATTAAGCTAATTATTGATAAGTTATTAGAGATAGCGCCGGCGTGTAAATATTGACACAGATCACGCTTGACACTGCCTTAACCTTTGTTATGATTATCTTTTATTATTGTACGTAATCTGCGCTCTAAGAAATTGTATTCTTACACGGTTGAGCGGGTTCGATTCTTGTGAGGGCTTACTTTGGCAATTAGAAGCACAAGAGTTGCTTCGTGTGGGACCATACCAACAATTAGTGAGACGGGTGGTTTTTATTTATTTATTCACAAATTTGACCAGCACCTATTATTACTACCCTCCAATAGACAAAAAATATACCTATAATCGCTGTTTTTAGTATTGATGTAGTGAGCCGGAAGCCTAACAAAATAAAACTCTATATTCACAAATAAACATAAACATTAATCTAGCTCGTGATTTATAAGTATATACATAAACTATTAAGCAAAACAAATCAACAATGATCCCATGACCCCAAAACTACCAAATTTCCCTCGACAATATTATAAAGTAAACAACAAACTAAACACTTTATAAGCTGCTAACATAACAATACCTAGAAGCCAAAAAACAGATAAAACAAGAAGCAAATTACCATAACTTCAACGTTTGGTCATTTCAACACTAAATTGGATACAGATATACAGAATGGATCCAACCACCAACACTTCTGCAAACTGAAACCAACCTACAATCACGCCAGTTGGGGTTGATTTTCGTCTGCACGAGGAAGTGTGGGTTGGTTCCTTTTTGCAAAACTATGTCCAATTGGCGAATATTATCTCGCGTCGCTAATCTTACGCATATGCACGCCGCCTTAACCATCAGGCTAATAAAAAAGCCGGTGCCATTGTACGGACACGCAAGTATTATGCTTGATGTCCTCGAATTTTCTTGAAATTTTTAATATCGCGGCAGGTGATGAGTTCATAAGATAAGGTTGCTTTTAGTTTTATAAGCAAGTTTATTATACACTTTAGCGGTATTGGTAGAAGTATTAAATTTGAATAAACAATAGAATATGAAAATGTTACGAAAAGAAAATTGTAAATGCAATGTAATTACAATCATAATAATATGAATAGGAAGCAGCCCTAATGAGAACCAATTAAGAGAAACTAATTGTAATGACGCCAAAGTGTAAATGCATTTTACTCACATTACAAAGCACTTTTGTAACTAAAATGCTTTGTAAAACTATTGTAAATTGAATAAATTGTATAAATTTAGGAGTGAGTTTATAACTTACATTATTTTATTGCCAGATTTATTATAAAAACTTATTCTCGTCGTATTTATATTTTAGTTTAAAGCTGGTCTGAGTTTTGATTTGGGTGACGAGATTTTAATTATTGTTAAATAAATTTATGCTCCATAATATTTATAGATTGTAATAAATAAATCACTTGCATTTTATACTGCGTTAAATTATTTGCCTTAGCTCGTTGTAAATTAGTACCTAATCTAAGGTTAGTGCACATTTTATAAATTTTATAAAAGATCTTAAATTTACCTTTTTATGGCAATTTTGAATCGTTAACAGATACTAACAATCTATTTAACACACCTAGCTGATAGTAAAATATTATCTTTTTAGGAAGCGATTATAAATACATTTATAAAATTTCCGGGTACGGCATTTAATCTCATCAAGATTTCAAATTAAATTATTCTCGTTATTTTAGTTTGAATTGTAACAAATTATTTATTGTATTTTTGTGATGAACTTATATCGAGTGACAACACGATAAGTTTTAATGTTAATAAAAAAAGTATTGTAATAATTATTTGATTATTATTTATGTAATCAGAGATGAAAATAAGCAGCTAAACGGCAGCACAAGCGAACTATATCGAGCAGCAACATTCTAAGGCACTTTACGATTTCCGTCATTTGCCTGCGCCGTGGACATACTTTAACGTCCGAAAATCTATAAAAGCCTAGTAAAACAAGCGTTTAACGCTTTTATAGTGAACTTGCGGTGGTCTCCTAACATTGTTTTTAATGAGCTATAATATGGCCAATTAAATTCTGGTAAATGACTGAGCCGGAATAGTGTCTCTGGTCGTTTTATTTTAGTGTGTAACGACAGTGCTGCTTGGCTCGGTGTAATTAAACCGGCCAATGTATTGCATCATTGCTTTGTAATGGCTGCACGGCATGAGACAAAAGAGAATAGCATAATAAGCCTTTATCGTGTTGTTAATGACGTCTAAGATGTCAAAGTTAAGTAAAGTTTAAGTCGTATATGATTTAAAAGCAAACATTTTCTTTTGTTCTGATTTAAAATAAATAAAAATCTTTAATATTCAATATTGAATTACAATAAAAATATATGAGTATTTTTTTGTAAAAATAATATCTGCGTAAAATAAATTAGTTAACTAATAAAAAATATAACAATGAGATTGTAATATTAATTGAAATTAAGCAAAATTCTCAATTCGCGTAAACACAATTTTATCTGTAACAGGATCCGTAATTCTAATAAATTACGTCGTCGTCTATTATAATGATTTCCGTATCTCTTTGTAAACAGACTGAAACAAAACACTTGATAAATGTATCTGTAGGAAACTGCCAATAATAGGAAGGTGAAGATTAATTAGATTATCTGGGCAACGCTAATGAGTCTAGATCGCATTAATGTGAACAATGATAGACAGAGGACGATCGATTGTTATTGTGTCTTGTATTTGAACTAATAATATACTTAAAATCAATTCGAATGGACCAGCGTGCCCTGACCTTTTAATGTTGGAGCAGTTTATTTTAAAATCAATAAAAAGATAAGCTTTGCTTGCGTTTGAAATTACAAATTACATACAAAATCTATTTTTTTTTTGTGCGATTTTCTTTGTAAGTCAAAGTTAAACAGTTACCGTAGCCTTTAGATGCTTGCAGTACCAAAGGCATTGCTGGCACGTTGCCGACCTTAAGGGGAGTGGGACAGAGGGAGCTGGATTAGGCTTCAGGCTTTCTTACTCATTGTAAAAAAGGCACTTATTATAGCTATAATTTCCGCTGATCTTTTGTGAGACCGTGGTACTACCCCGGTCGAGCCAGCCCGTATATGAGCTGTAGGCAATTGGCTACAGCTTGGCTTTACCAACGTACAATCCATGTTTAATTGCTAAAAATAGTTTAATTTGTACTTACTTATTCTGTTTAACCGGCGTCGTGGATGGCGTTGGCCTCTTCTCCTCCTTGATAGTACTATTGTTCATTTTCGAGGTTAACCTCTTGAGGACGTCGTCCATCGACCGCTTGTGCGGCGCCGCCAGCGACAGTGCGCTATTGTGGTTCAGCAATGAATTGTTATTGTTGCAGAGTCCCAAAACCTTCGCTTCAGCGCCGGGACTACTGCATTCTGACGAGCCACGCCTTCGAGACTGGAGATCGTTGACTTGGTGGAGACTTAGAAAAGATGATGGGACTAGAAGGTTATTTGTCATGTCTATGGATTGCTCGAATCGTTGCTTCTTCGTGGGTCGTTCGTCTTCGTAGTTCGTGGCGTCTTCCTCGCTGATGGAACTCCTCGTTGAAGAACTTGGGGAGAATTTATAGTAGCTGTGTCGCTCGTTTTCATCCGATTCCTGGTGGTCCGGGAAGTCCAGGGTGGCTGGGCCAGCCTCGGGCTTATCGTTGTCGGCTGCACCTTCTGGCAATTTCGACGGAGGTGACTTTCGTTTAGATGACATGTTTCTGCAACAAAAATGGGGCGTTAAACATCAGATACTAAAGATAAAATTCGATTGTTGCTAGTAAGAGTGACGTAACATCAATTACATAGATGTTAAAGGAAATAGTGGTTTATTATAAGGCCTGTAAACATTACTTTGAGGTGTCACAATGGGCATAAAGAAATGTCAAACCTTCTATAATATTGGTCCCTTACTTGTAAAAGTATCGTTTGTAAATACGGCTGTAACTCTTTACGATAAGGAAATGCTGCTTAAGAATCCTTTAAATCACTAGAACGTTAATGATACAAGATAATTTCACTACAAGTGTTTCTTAATACAAAGTACAAATAGAGTACACAAACAGTAGCGCTGTTTGATCGGATCTCGGGTCAGGGCGTCAAACGTAGTATTTGTCACTGAAACTCCGTCGACAAGTTACGAAACTCGCTTCGTTAAAGCACCTAATTGGGCTCTACTAATTGTACTAATTGCAGTTACTGCCTCCTTTGGACTGAAGGTGTCCGTTGGATCATATGCAAAATTAACCACCAGAGCAGGAGCCCCAAATTTTCCGTTTACTTCCGCTTCTGCACGAATTTTGGATCGAAATTTGATTAGTAGCAAGGTCTCATAAGATTGTCTTTATCAATGTGTGTAATATATCTTTGTGGGTTCCAATTTGTCGTGTGTGCGTACAATTATAGATTAACATGTGTACTTTGATGCTGATTTGAGTTGGAAACGTCTTCATTGATTGTGTTAACAAACATTTCCTCCAGTGTAGTGTCTGGCGTGTCGGCTTTGAAGTCTGCGCGCAGATCTGTTGTAAGTATTGATGTGATTATTTTGAAACGTTTACTCGGTGTCATCCCTTTGGCGGTGTGGTTAAGCCTTTGAACGTCGAAGACAAATGGAGTTAACGGATTTAGGATAATAGCTTGTTTAGTTGACACTGTTTTAGAATTTCATTCATAAATTTTTGCTTTCGTATATTTTTTGATCTTTATGGATTTTCAGCTTTTTATCTATGTTTCGTGTTAAGTAACCTGTAGATTGGTTCTTAAATTCAATTTGTCTGTAAAACTAAAACTCTTCAAAGGGCTAATTCACCGTTGAACAATTATTTACTTTTGCTACATTGTTTGTATTCTGAATAAGTTTATCCAAAGTCTGCGAAGTTGGAATAGATCCGAAAACTAAATGAAGAATAAACATCAATTTATGAGATTTGTTTGCACCTTTCATACTATCTTTGTATCTTTGGTTGGTGATTAAAATAGTTTGGTTAGTGATTTGACTCGTTGATTAACTTGTTTTTAAATCAGAACAGATTTAGATTGAACATTATATTACCTATGCGAATTTAAATAATCAAAAACAGAGTTGTAAAAGCAACATCGACTATCGATTATTTGAAGGCATTGTAAAAGTCCCGTTAACACAGTAACACGACAAATTGTTTTAGCTCCCAGACAAAGGGTGTTTCATGAAGCTACGAAACTAAAAAAGGCTTCCTAAGAATGTTTTTTTAAGTATTATATTTATTTCTTATCCTATGCTCTTGTGACTAACTCTAGTGTCAGAGTTTTCAGGCCTCGGATATGCCTTAATGACTGTGATAACCGGGACTGACCGCTTAACGTCACACCATAATCACGAACGGAAGCATTCAGTTGTATAAAATTCACGCATCTAGGTGTTTACCGCCTTGAGTGCTTCTCTTCGCATATATTTTTCCTGAGAAAAGTACTATCATCTTTACATATATAAATGAACCTCTATGCCCCTGGTCATCGCATCACGGGTGAACGGATGGAACGATTTCGTTAATTCTTTATTTGTTGTGTTTATGATTGTCAGGAAAAGGTTCTTATGAAAGAAAAAAATAAGAAAGTTGAGCGGAACAATTCGAATTCAATATTTAAAGTTAAGACAGAACAATGTCTGTCGGTTCAGCTAGTATATATAATTATAATAATACCTATATTCTAATTTAATGCATAAATGGTAGAGAAAAACTGTGCGAAGACTGGACTGGTTGATAATACCTGATTTATTGTTTTCGTAACTCGAAGACAGATAAATCAATTTATTAGGGCCACCGCGTACCAAGGTCTTATTGAGTGGCTAGACATGTTTTGAATGAACAAATGAACTACTATGGAAACTATTACATACGATCGTTCTCAAATGAAGATCTGATCGAATCGTGTGTTTTTTCAAATGAAAGTCAAATTTAAAATGCTATGTAAGTATATTGCGAACAAATAAATCAATAAATCACCCTTGTTTGACAATAAATAAATCGCGGAATTGATTTTCTAACTGCATTCAATATCTTTCAATAGTTTTACTCCTTGCAAATTATTTTCGCCATTTGACAAGCTAGTTTCGTCTCTATTTTCAAAACCATAGTGTATACTGTGATAGCAAACTATATTTTTGCCAATTGTAACTATTCATTTCCTTTTCATTAGCAACACAATGACGTCATGCGGTGGCGCGAACAATATGGCGGGTTGGCGGGAAATTTGACAGGTAAATATTGCGTTCGGAAATGTTTATTTCTCTTCAGTTCGGAGTTTATAAGTTAGTCATAATGATTTCTGATTTGATTGACATTATTATAATTGACTGCATTATGTATTGGAAATAGGAATTCACAGGAAATACGTGTCAAATAAAATTAAGTCCGCATTTTATAAAATCTTGAAATGTTTATTTTTTAATTTTTAGTTTTTTTTTTACTATCCCGGCGGTCCTGTCAGGACATGTCCTATCACTAAACTAATCTAAACTTCCATTCCATGCTTTTCGCATAGTGCGTGCACAAATTTAAATTGAGTTACACTTCGAGCTCACATTATTATTTTCCTTGCAACCCCAATAACAATATCACACTTGAGTTCAATGGGGCACAGCTGACTTCAATTTCTCGGTGGGGTGACAACTGGAACAATGACGTCAGCGAATGGACGTCAAATTGTTTTCATTAACACCTACCCTTTACAGTGGAAATTGTTTTAAATGGATTGCACTTCTGTTCTGAACTCTATTGAAAGAGTTGGGATAGCTACATAAGAGAAACTTATTAGACTCTTTCCAGACAATTTTTATTGTTTTTATTAGAGACTAGCTGAGCCCGCGACTTCGTCCGCGTGGAATTTAACTAAACAAAAAAAACCCGCTCCCGCGTTCTGAGCCCGCGCGACAGAACCCATTTCTTTAAATTTTGTTTTTCTAAAATAAAAGTAGCCTAAGTTACTGCTTATAACATCAGCTATCTACCAGTGAAAGTCCCGTCAAAATCGGTGCAGCCGTTTCGGAGATTACCCGGAACAAAGACACACACAGACAGACAGACAGACAGCCAAAAATTTTTTTAATCGCGTTTTGGTTATAGGTGTCGTATGTACTTTCATATGCATTTAGTGAAAAGGTGTTATTTTGATATTACAAACAGACACTCCAATTTTATTTATTTGTATAGATAGCTTAAAGCTAAGGTTAAGTATTTAAATATCTAGATCGATAATTGCATTACATTAGTAGAAAAGCTTACGAAAGTGAAATAAAATAATATTTTACACCGCGGCACGTGATTAGTGATGGTCTAACGATGGACTAGCGACAGACACACACATAAAATATCTTCTCTATTCGAATTTTATCAAAATTACAATTTGTGTGAGCAAATGTCGCTGAAAATATACCTACAGAATATTTATAAATTATAGGTATTTAATTAATTTATAACTTAGCTTTATTATAAATTAATGTTGTCTACGTTAATACCTACTGACGTAAATAAAAATACTAGGTAGGTAATAGTAAATGCGGCTATAGTGTCCATTCAAGAAAGCGTCCATTTTGGACCCGCAAAATACTGCAGGATGCAAGCATTTCATATTCAACGGGGATCTACGATACGTACTGTTCAGCCATTTCCCAACCAAACGTGCCGTTTACATCAAGACGTTTCCAATAATAAATAAAATAAATCAATAAATATCGCCAGACTGACACACTAACTGTATGGTCCCAAACTAAGCAACGCTTGTACTACGGGTACCATTACCGGAATTTGCCCCGGCGGGAATCGAACCCGCAACGACCAAGTGCAATAAGCCGAGCGGTCAACGCTCCAACCAGTGCCACAAGCTATCGGAAATATAGGTGTAAGTACCATGAACAAAGTTGAAGCTTGATCAGTTTTTAACACCTTTTAAAGCCATTTGTTTTAATTTTTTTATGAGCATGCCAGCCGCAGGTACTGCACACAAAATGCAACCTTAAGGTGATCAAGCGTCGAGTTTGTTGACTGTACCTTCGCCTTAACATGGAAACGAGATTAGCAAGTCACGTCTCCGACTTCTGATTTATACGAGACATTAACATGTATTTCCGTTTAGAAATTAATCAGCGCTGGACGGACGGTCTCGGTAATCGTAACTAGGGCCGCCAATCTATCTGTGAGGAAATTGCCGACGCTCGTCTTAGATAAACGAAGGTCTCGATCGACGGGGCGGGCCACTCGCACCCAAGTTAGTCGCATATGTTTGGTCTGATACCTATGTAGTGAGATGAAAGAAAATGGCAGCCGATTGGATTGGTCTTGAAGTGATTTTGTTGAATTTTTTGTTGTAGCGATATTTTTAGTGTCTTTGTAGTCACCGTAATGCCAAAAATTATTATAATCCTAGCTTGTACTTTTAGAATTTAAGGGCCAATTACATTTTTTAGGGTACTAGGCTCGCCACACACTGACGCTGTAAGTCAGGATCGACAATGGTATCCAACGCTGATGTCAAGGTTTGACTGTCAAAAAATCCTGGCCTTTTGTCTTGAAACCCGCACTAATTTATTCACCCGAAAGGATGCTACATGTCTGAAGAACTATCCCGATACTTAGTGCTCAAACAATTCAAAACTCCATGAACTCACAATGGTTCTGGGTGGTGTCTAGGGCCTCAATCCAGACCCCCCCCTCTCTCGGCATTGAAGTCCAAGCACCTAATTAGTAAGTATTAGCAAGCGAGAACAACAACGATCTCATTTTTGTAAACAACCCGTCGTCGTATTTTCTTTAAGCATTTTCACCTTCCGCCGGCCAATAAAAACATTTGAAAATCAAGAGATATAATAAACTCGTTAAATCTAATAAGCGAGTAAACTCTCGGCACCAGCGGCGGTGCACAATGAAAAATAAAAATTAAATAGAAATATTGTGAAGCGTCTGTAATTGAATGAAGTACGGGAAAACATTTTCTTTTCCTCAGGAAAAAACCGTCGGCAGAAGTGCCGTGTAACAGGATTATTCCTATTATATAATAGTCCATTCACAATGAAGGAAAATGCTGAAGATTTAGGAAATTAAGATTCAATACGCCTATTTTCCTGCTCCACATTAATGTTCCTATTTCGTTTTACTTATTTAATTTATTGGAATCAATTTTGTTCAGATTAGGTAATATTTTAATTTAATTTTCTTCAAATTCTCAAAATAAACGAATACTTCATAAAAGATAAAATAAGATTTGCAAATAATCAAGAACAATCCAACGTAACTTAAAGATTTCTCTTTCAAAATGAACGATGAATGTCGGATAATTGAAAAGATAAGTAGCCGAAAAAGAAATACCCTCAAAGAAAAACACAAAATGACATGTCAAAACAAGCGCTGCATTCGCACAATTGGCTTCTATTGAGCGGGCGAAGGGTGGAATTATCGACGGCGAATTAGAACTCCCGACGCACAGAAATCGCACAAAATGTTGTAACAAGTGTAATAGGGAATGCGTAACATAGACTTAACTACTAGATATGACATTTAAATTACCAAAAAGTCATTTACAAAAAAAAAATAACATTACGAAGTTTGACAAACGTCAAGATTGTTTACTATTATACAACAGGTAAGGAAAATACTACACTTTATAGATTATGTACTTAATTATGATTTCATTATTACGAGTTAAAATAAGAAACATGATTATGTAAGAGGTTATAGCTGACATATTGATTCTTGTTTCTTAAGTACTACTTATTTTAAGAGTAGTGAAAATCGCTGAAATTATTCCTATCATAACAACAATTGAATTTAGCCTCCGAGAGACAGAATGAAAGCTATTAAACCACGCCAAAAGTCGTTAAACAGTTGTTTATTATGTGTTTGAAAAGGTTCCAGAAAGCACGCATAAATAATATAATTAAAAAAATATAAGTGTAAATAGTGGATAAACATGTGGCTGAAGTCAAAACATCCATTCCATTCTGAAATGCTTATATAATTTGTCATGTGTAATATCCAGAAACCAAAACTATGTCTATAATTTTCTGGTCAACCACTTACCAATCCCATTTGATCTTAAATAAATTATTCTCATTTTTTTATACTTTTTAATACTATTTAATTCTAAATTGTTTATACAAAACGTTTATGTGGTTGGAATAATTTGGGAAAAATCAAATAACAATGAATTTAGTGTTCTCACAGGAAATATGGGTTGACACGTCTGATTTCTTGTAGGCTTAACAAATTGCCACATAATGTTTGATCCAACATACCCAGTGAAGTGACCTAGCATTCTGTATATAATTTACGTATTTTCCGAAATACCTATCCATATAGAAGCTAACATGAATAGAAAATATCAATAAATTATTTGGATTTAAGGTTTTTGATTAACATTATTGTTTCCGACACAAAATGAACCACGAATTTATAAAATTGACGCCCGAATGCTGGCGAACCCGGCGGTAACCGACTTGTACTCGAACAGTATTAGTTCGTATCGCTTATTATTATCCATGGTTAATAACCAATGTTGATCTATTTAATAAAATATTGAGATTATCTTTTTGGCATATCTAGTGTTGTACCTACATCATTGTAAACATTTTCTTGCGCCTGACAATGGGGGAAATTACCCATTGGGTTCGCGACAACGCGGCCAAGTGGGCGTGTTGATGGACAAGAGAGGAGACAGACTTTGTCAAAAAATAATACCTGGTGTTGATTCTGTTGGTTTAAACTACTAAACTTGGCTCAACTATATGCCATTCTTCTCGTGATCGAAAAATAGAAGCGAGAAAAAATATGTTTGATGTTACAAATTATTTTCTAGTGAGTTGACAGCAATAGGCGCGTCCACATGTACCGAATAGCCGAGCCAGAGCAAAAGTTTTGAAGATCATGTCTGACACCTGAACTGATTCCCAATTGTCAACAATAGAATTGTTAGGACTAAGAAGGTATAAATAGAAAGTCCTCCTCCATACTTAAATAGTCTGAGTGACGACCCTCCTTGCGAGGGTAATGGGACGACGTTATGATTACGCGACAAACAATACGGTTAATATGCTGTGAACAATGCACCAATCACTGGAGACAGCAGTGTTTCAGTTCACTTTGAAGGAGCATACCTACCTAGTGAGGTGTAGTGTCATGACGGAGGTAGTCTGAGAAAGGAAACTGTTGTTAGGTGAAGATCTTCGCATGTTAGTAGAACAAGTTGAGTGGATAAATCCACGGGCTTGACTGCGTCTCTTCATCCATGATCTTTGTCAATATTCCTTATAAAGATCGCTGCAGTATGTCTTTTACTTTGATTGATTCTAATTCTGTCATACTCACGTTCATTTAAACCTCTTCTGTATCAATCTTACAATTATTTCGTATTTTCTTGTTTCTTTCTTTTGATCAACATCTATTTGGTGCTAAACTATGCAGACCTTGTACTACATGTACTGTACTGTATCTAAACTATTTCCAATTTTAGACACATGCTTCTCATCTCTTCTTCATTCCAAACTCCTGGTTCATTTACTCCTGGACTTGCAGACAGCAAGTAATAAGCAACAAAAAACAAAATCCCAGCGACCAAGTTAAATAGACATGATGCACCTACATTCTCAATTTGATCCGCGTTTCATCTCGGTGACCTGAGGACCTACACAATGCAACACTCATCAGTGTCTCTTGTTTAGGGAATCGCCGCCGAGCCGCCCCGGAGCCTGTATACCCCTTAATTGTTGATACTACATCTTATACTGGGCCCGCAGTGGAGATGAAAGGTAATATTGTGTACAGTTAAAATATATCTGGATATAATTGAAAAATACTTTAATCATTATAAATAATAGTTAGGACATATAGAGTTTATAAGGACTTGCATGATATAGGTGGTATATAAGAACCTAAATACACTTCATAGACCTAATTAATGTTGCAGTTCTTTCGGATAAAATTTTACAAAATAAACTCGTAATAACTCCGTAAAACGTCTCAATACGAACAAATTCCATCAACTTAAACAAAACTGTATCGCTGAAAAGGGGAACAGAGGGAACAAAATGGCGAAGCAGAAAAATAGTTGAACAAGCGAGTGGAGCTTTCGAGTCAAGATGCCACTACGGAACAGTTTCGCAAAGGAACGCTTATTACAGGAATTCGGTTTTCGAATGCCACTCGTAAGTTTTTCCTGTTCCTCGGCAGGAACACTGTGAAACAATGTTTACATTGCTTTGTGCTACACTGTTTATGCGGCAATGGATCATGAAGACTTCAGCCGGTAAGGATAAATCTATCTCAACTCTCGAAAGTGAACTCGAGTACGCTCATGAGACGCCATCTTATACTAGAATGTCATTTCCAATTTCGCTTTCAGTGTTGAGATAGATTAATTAGTAACGGCTAATGTGAAATCCGTTTTGTTTAAAGAGGTCGATAAGTAATACTAGCCTAAAACCATCGGCGCATACAAAACACAGTTGTGCGAGTTATCTAAGCATCTACTTAACAATATTATTTAGATTACTCCTTTCATATCCCCTCAACCGTCGTATAAAGTAAACAAGTGCACATCCTTTGACAGTGCAACACAAACAATTGTCCAAATCATAAACAATGGTTTACATCGCAAATATCATCCTCAAAGTATCCCACGTATAATGAACCATTCAAACTCCCAAACCAACTCCAACCAACCATATGCAATAATTCCATACGGAGCGATCCAATACGACACAGCTCTAACCCCTATCATGTTACAAAGGATTCTAAATCGAAAATAGATGGCAGTAAAACCGAGAATTAAATGACTAACGTAATAGATGTAAATCCTTGGGTGGCTGACAAAGAACAGAAGCGATTTCACGACATCAAAGTGGAACACGACATATTACGCTACAAAATAAACACCAGAATAAATACATCGAAATGTTTGTTCGGAAATATTCGGCGATGGGGGCGATCATATTCGAAATTATGTGTTAACAGAGGGTAGTTTCCCAAACCCTTTTGACGGCCGGATTAATTTGCTGTTTGTGTGTTTGTCTCTGAGCGGATTGCAATTAAGAGCACCGGGATATGTCGTATTCATTTCGACTGTAACATTGTGAATACACGTAGACTTTCCGCAGCGCACGAGCATAATAATGGCAGTATTAAAACTTTTCTAACGAACCCAAATTGTTCGGAGCGTCTGCTGTGAAATTCGAGCAAGCTCAAAAATGGTAGCCTATAATTTGGACATAAAACACATCCTAATAGCGGCGTACGTGCCCACTTATTCCGTGGACTCACAAAGCGGGACATCTTCATCTGAAAGCGGATTCTGATTTAAATACATTATTCTTGTAATAACAGCACCGGACGGAGGGAGCCCCATTGAAGTCGTAGAATACATTATTTTAATTCGCACCACCTCTTTGTGACCCCATCAGAGAATTAATGGATTCAAAGCCTTCTCTTCCGTTCGACAAAGAATAATTTGTTAAGTAAATGAACGGGCAGACAATCCTGTTACGATCCCGAGTTTTGTTTCGATGTTAGATTAAAGAGTGGAATCAGTGAAAGGGGGCACCTTTCAATCCGCGCCTTTGTAAGCGTTATCACTCCTAATTTCGAATGGTCAATGAATAAAACACACAGTAGGATTTCATTATTCATCTCCGAGCTTTGATTTCATTTGCCGATGGGCAAATGAAGGTTATATTTTTCAAACATTCGACAGACCCGTTTGTGTAAACACTGATTGAAGTTTCTATTAAGATATTGCATTGCGGAGCTGAGTAATATTCTAAATTGAAATAGCTCGTCTAAGATGTACGGTGTCGGTCCCAATTCAGTATTCATTGGGAGCGGTAGAATAGAGGAGCTATCGAGAATTATTGTCAAATCTCAGGGGCAAAGCGGTTTGGAGGAACATGGACTAGGAAGGGAAACGTTTCTGTGACGGCGTTTTAGAATATTGAACCTTGCTTGGGTGCAGGTGGTCTTATTTTAAAAAGTCAAATTATCATTATTATTTTTTAATAGAAGATTAGGATGAAGATGCTGAAAAATCCCACCTGTATATGATTTAGGCTTGTTCGTAACCGTTGCTGAGAAAATATAAATTTTATAACTGGCTTACAATCGGCAACGTGTGGGCAAGTCTATAGGCTACGGTGACCGCTTAACATCAGACGAGTCGTACGCTTATTTTCCGACTTTATTAAGAATCAAAAAAACGGCAACTACACCGCGTCATCTAAGTATCTTCCTAGCTCCTTGTCAAGTGGCGACACTCAAGGGGAAACGGGGACTATAATGTCGACCCTCGATGTTGTCGGTCACTTATTGTTACATCGAGCACCGACATCTTGACTTACTGGTACTTAGAAGTAGTGGCACTATCGTATTTTCGTTTTGTATATCCTTAATTCCTAGATAATGCGAAAGTGTAATAAGAGTGTTTGTTTTGACTGGCATCACGGAAAAAAATGTGAACGGATTGAAATGAAATTTGGTCCATTACTTCCTATATGTCTATTATTTTCTTCAACATGAAGACACCGCCATTCTACTAAATTGTACTTCACAGGAGGTGTTCTTGTGTGTCACAGGAGGCGTTTGCATCGAATATAATCGAATGGTTTATATTATTCATAAGGCTGTCTCGACCACGGCTACCTTTTTGAATAATTTAGACGTCAAACACGTATTATTTTTGCAGGGGCGGTCTGTTTGTCCTATATCATTTGAGGGTTGGGTTAGTTAATCCATGGACCCTTGAAGATGTATATAGGTCAGATAACTCTTTGTTGATAAGTATGAATAAAGGTTATATTTACTTTAGGCCGAATTAAGAATGATGTTTTATTTTTATTTTCATAATTTTCCTTTAGTTCGTGGGTTGTTAATATTATATTTTATAAATTGTCCTTTTAGTTACACCAAACTGTGCCTAAATGGTAGTAGTTAAGGTGGATATTTGCAAATGCAATAAAACACTTACCATCATAGATGTTACCACGTTTACAGATAGAAATGTGAAAAATATTTCACATGACGAAATTTCATGAAATTGTTGCAATAGCAGTTGCTTTATCGATGGCTAACTATCAATTAGTCGAACTGCATCCACTAAAACTAAACAATCTTCATTAATCTCAGAGAATGTACCAAGAACTAGTAATTAATAACGCGACAATAGAACAAACTAAGCAATTGTGCCTTCGCGACATGGAATCAATTCGGCTCCCCACAATGGCTCAATCTAGAGACGTTTCTAACCGAATTACTACAGAACCTGCCACTACTTCGCCTATTATTAACTCCTTTCAGCGTCATCCTTCAGGGCTGTCAGCAATACAATTTAACCACAAACAACTAACAGCTTCTAGCTAGAATGAATGATGTTAGTTTCTCTAGTTATTGAGTTACATTATATTTAGTCCAAGTAACTTATCTTCAAGCATTTTTATCATAAACTTATTTTTTTTCAGAAACGAAAAAAAGTCAGCAATCCTACAATTCGCCTGATGCTAAGCAGTTACCGTAGCCTTTAGATGCTTGCCATACCAAAGGTATCGCTCGCACGTTACAGACTTGGAGAGGAGTGGACAGGGGGTTGAGCTTCCGGCTCTAACACTCATCGTTCGAAATGCAGCTATATTGGCTAGTTTAAGCAGATATTCTGTGAGAGGGTGGTACTACCCCAATCGAGCTGGCCCGTACATGAGCCGTAGACAATTGGCTATACAGCTTAACTCTACCACCTTAAATACTCTTATGATTTTGAAGACATTTAATACAAAGGCAGATCCTAGTGAAGCGGCAGTTAAGTTCGCTATCGTTCATCATGTACCTAAATACACGAAATGTGGTTGTTAAGCAGTTGCTTACAGACTAACTCTGTATTGTTTTATTAAGAATTTTCTTATCAAATCACAAATTTTTACATATAGTTTTTTGTGTAAATTTTACCTAACGAATTATTTTTTTCCGAATGTCGCCAACCCTAGCCACAATCACAATTTGCGGTTGTTTGTCAACCCGTTTAATGCGGTGTATTAAGTAAACGAATTCGTTTAATATTTCGGTTGAGTTTGTAACGCCGCGCGCGCAGCGGCGGCGCCTGTGTTGCGGTCGGTAATTGCTAAGCGCTTGTTTGAGGTTACCGCTTAATGTCATGATGTCTTTATGGAGGCATTAGCAATTGTTACATTAGGAGACATGATTGTGTCTGACATTGGTTTTGAACTTTCACAAACATGATGCTTTTATAATTAAGTAACGATCAAATGATCGTCAAACCAAATGCACTAGGAATAAAAATGACAGTAAAAAAATGATTTTTTTTTAAATATTCGTCTCCCTATTTCTGTAAAAATATTACCCACTCAGTTTAATAGGTATTTCGCCAGTGTCCAGTAACAACAAGTAACGATAAGAAACACATTTAATAACAACATTTAATAACAACACAAAACCAAAAAGTAAATATCCACTTTTAAAGCCAAAATAGAGCTCGTATTTATTCTCATATGAAAGGTTTTACCTTACCAACCTACGCCTTTATGCCTTATCATTTATTTTTTACAGATTACGTCAGAATTATTATTATTTGATATTAATTACTCTTCGATTAAATTAAATCTTTAATTTAACGACATTATTTTACCGGCATCACGTGTTGTATGGTTACAAATCAACATATTAACACCTGACACAAGCACATTAATTTGCAATTGTGTGCCAAACAATACTCGTAGGCTTTCCCCGTGTTCGGAGTCTGAAAATACAAGCACAGGTACATAATACTACTTAATATGACTAGACTGAATAGACGGCTCAGGGCTTCGTACGTAACAGTGCAGGCGGACCGCAAAACGGTCGCACGACAATTCTTTAAATGACAAAGATGATGACCTACCTACCTACCATAAGAAACATAAAGAAATGTGCGGTCAGAGCACCACTGTCAAGTGTTTTGCTTGGACAAAATGTTAAGTTTTGTAATGTTAAGGCGTCAATAGCCTCGTGGTTAGAGAAGCCTCCCTCGTAGCTGAAAGGATCCGTGTTCGATCTCCATCCTGGCCATTAAACTATTGACGTGAGCCCACTCGTAACACAAGCATTAGCTTAGCTGGAGGGGCTAACGGAAATACTAGTAATGTGATAAACTATATTGCTGATAATAAAAATATATTTATTACATTTTTGGTTACAATGATTCAGTAAATTATTATATTCATTGAAAATGAGATCCGCACATGAAATCCGAGATATGAGCTGAGGTTTCTGTTTATAAAAGCGTTTTAATTGCTTGACTATGACTGCTTACATAATATTGCAACAATTTAATCTTCCTAACACTCAATAAAACTAATTAGTTACTTAATTAAACCATTACAATCGCCCGTGTGACTAGGGGGACAGCAATAGACTTGCTTGAACCCAATAAGTGTGAGACGATGTGGAATAATCGATTCGACAAACAAGGGCTCCGCGGTGCGTCTCGATTTATCGAGAACACTATTCGATACAGACGTTACGATTAGAATCGATTTCCGTGACGCGCTCACTGTTTGCGGGTTATTATTTTGAGAGAAACTGATGTATTGTAAGTATATTAAGCACAAGGTTTTCAGATTATGTTACGTCACCTTATATCTGCTAATTTGAAAAATGCTAAGTTTGTTATACTCGGTGTAGGTACATATATCAAATTCAAAGGCAAAGCGTTTATTCTGTCTAGGCCCACGGGGACACTTACAAATGTATCTACTATTTTACATATTTTTCTTAAATATCGTCAATAGATATATGTCTGTTTTTGGTATGGATGATCTGATCTATAGGTATTTAGTTACCTACACCTACAGTATGGTCCCAAACTAAGCATCGCTTGTATCAGGTCTGGCGATCCCAGTAACAGCCAGACACAACATTATACAACACCAATTCTGAATTTGTATGTGCGAGAATCGAATCCACAACCAGTGCCGTGAGCCGATCGGCCTACGCTTAAACCAGACCGAGCGATCGTTATTTTCCCTTCGTTCATAACTATTTCAATGGGTACACCCACTAATAATATTCTCTTAAGATAATATACTGAATAATGATGTTGTAAAAAGATGTCAGTAATATAAATAAGCACTAAAATCATGAAATAACATCACACTTGTGATAGTATATTTCCTATAAACAGGTCTTATACAGTAGGTACCCGTCTAATAAAATCGAACATTAAACGTTGTCAGTTACCGTTCCGACACTCTGTTTTTCATCTAAAACATTTTATTTTATAATCAACAATCATATATTAACATTGTTGAGGCTCCAGACCACAGAATAAAGAATTACTGGAACGTTAGAAGGCAATCAGATTCCCAGTTAAATATCAACCAAAATCTATGCTTCGTTGCCGCTATACTAAAAAGCGGCGACGCTGCTGAATAAAAAACATGTCGTCTTACTCTAGTATGCGTTGAAAATGGCTCCTGCAATCTCCAACGTTCAGTCAGTACTTATTTATTTTAATTATAACTGATTCGTGATAAGACCCAAACACTTATGAGGAAAATAAAAGGATTTTTTAAAACAAATCTGCTTTGTTATGCTATTGCAAATCGATTACCTACCTCTAACTTTCTATAAATTTGGTGTTTAATGTGTAAGGTCGCATTGGTGATGGACCAGATTGTTAGGCCATTCTATTCTACCTTATTCTGTTTTCAGTGCTATGGTAGGTTTCTTATTCTACCGGCTTCGTTGCAACATCAAAAAGTATGTGTCCATCTATAACCATTGATTGCACCCTCTTGTCACATCAAAGCGCCGAACCTCTTTTGTGCACAATACAGAAATTTCCCAAATAATTCCTTCATATTAATATAATAGGATCAAACATCGAAAGCTTTTTGATTGTAATTGAATGGACAACTCATAATGATGTTGACGTGACCAATGGCAATGATGACATTGATGGGTTGATGATAAATGATTCATTGGCGGAGGATCAAGTTACTTGAGTTAATTTGAACATAATTTTACAAAGAATTTAGACACTGTTGTGCATAGTTACAATTTTATATGAAGGAAATTCCCATAATACGTTACCTACGTTAAACATTGTATAAAGACTGTCCAGTTTTATGCTCAAATTAGTCATAATACACGTCTTACATTTAATCTTTATTTATAAGATTATGATTTTATTGATGATGTGAAAGTAAAAATTGGCTAAAGGAATATAAAAAAATGGACAGCGCCACAAAGCAAGAGGGCATTGCCACTGAATGGCTATAGATCAAAAATAATAAAACAATTCTTTGAAGATTATTTTTTAGCTGTTAAACATATATCGAAGATAACAGAAAAACAAAAGTTAGAATTTTTTTATAACGATTATTGTTCTTGGCACCGCGGTTTTGTCATCGCCAGTCACTTGTCAATTGAACATAGTTTTGCAGAATAGATTTAACCCACAGATACAACTGCAAACTGAAACTAAACTACATTCACTAGCACTAGGGTTGCTTTTGACTTGCAGAAGTGTGCGCGGGCTGGATCCTTTCTACAAAACTGTATCCAATTAGTACACAATTTAATAAATGTACCTAATTGTGTCCAAAACGGATTCGAAGAAGATCCGCTATTGACGTTCGCAGTTTTTCACAATTTTTATGTTTTAGACATCAAAGGCCCGAAAGTGGTATGAGCAATAATTGGTCAATGTTAGGGGGTAACGACGCATGTCGGCGCACGCGCAGTGCCAAATTGAAAATGGACACGTAAAAAAAACATTGTTTATGCGACGTTCTTTTAAAAGGCTTCTGTTGTTTTTCGGACGACATTATTTAAATCTAGATATGAAAACACATTTTATTGCAGTACCCCTAAAACGCAATTTTACGATTTCAGTCTACTTAACACATCAATTGCTTTTAGTTTTATTATTTTCTTTTAAATATAACATCGAAAATCATATTCAACTTAAATGCACACCAGACAGCATTTTTTTGCTATAAATTTCCCGACCTGTCATGTTCCACCAATATTAACAGCCCCCAAAATAAAGGTGCCACACATATCGACACTCAACTAGAGAATTTGACAGTGTCAACATTACGAGGATACATGCAATTCTTATTTCACTACGTCAATATATCATGGGAGGTATGAAACAAATAGAACGTGATGTTGGCACACGCGTCGGGAGAACAAAGAGATAGATAAATAAAATTACAGCACGCTCCTAGGGTTGTCACGACACATAATGGCCGTGGGTTTATGCGTGGTACCGGTCTAGAATATTTCTTTAAAATGTGGGTTGCAATTTGTATATTGTTCTTCCTGTTATACTTTTAGAAATTATTAAAAATAATGTGTGTCATCTCGTACAAGTACAAGTAACTATGTCGTCTTATTTTAGGTATAAGTCTGTACATTCAATAATAGTGACATAAATAATACGATTGTTTTGCAAAAACATTAGACTTTTCTATTTTAATATTCTAGTATCTAATATTGTGTCAGGGTTTTATTTAAATAAGATCTTCATCATCTGAGACTTCTGCTACAGCATTAAATTATCAGTCTATAGAGACAGACCAATTATCATATTTTCTCATATTTGCTCATATTTTTATGCTGTTCCTGAGAATGTAGACCATCTTTAATTCATTGAAAAGAGTAACCATTGAGTTTCTTGCCGGATCTTCTCAGTGGAAGCAGCATTCCGAACCGGTGGTAGATTTTGACTATTCATAAATGCTTTGTTGTCTTACGTGAATAAAGACAATTTTGTGTTTGAGTTTGAAAAATTGACATGTGACAACCCTAATTAAAGCAAGCCATTACCTAAACATTGTAAGAATATTGGAACCATGTGCATGCGCATAATAATTCATTGATATTGTTAGACCTTTTATCGTCAATAAAATTAGTTTATTAGGTACCTACATAATACCTAGTACTTAATGGTAATTGGGTTCTTGGGTGATGAAATAACAAATAGGTACGTCAAATACTACAAATACTTACTTTGTTTTCACTTTCTTTATCTAATTACACTTTGTCACTGGCACCCAAACTAGAACAACCTGTATTTCAGGTATCAGAATATTATAATGTAAGTTCATAGGTATTTGGTACGGTGGTAAGTTATATGGATTGGGAGTAAAGGGTGTTATTATTTTTTTTTTATTCCTTGCCATTTCTTATGTATGGCGCGTCAAAAAAGAAATTAATTGCGCTCTAATAAGTATATAAGTACTTCAGTCACTACGAGAATGAATATCTGTTTCAATAATATATATTTTCTTCATTGTAATAGGTAACAGTGTTAGTTTTAACATAATTTTTAGGGTTCCGTACCTCAAAAGCAAAAAACAGAACCCTTATAGGATCACTTTGTTGTCCGTCTGTCTGTCTGTGGTTATCTAGATCATCATTCATTGTTTTTACCGTTTGGCACTAGTTAAGAGGAATTCTGTTAACAATACCCCAGTTACCCAGTGTTATAAATGATTATATAGGTATACGTCAATATTTCTGATCGCACTGTGTCATCGCTGATAAAATATTATATTTACAACTCTGAATATTCGGCCATAACCTACTAAGTAAATGCGTCCATCAAACCTAACCGTTCAAAAATATTTATTATCTGCGCCATGTTTATCACTTCTCAGTTAAAATAAATGCAGTCACTCAAAGAGCGTTAAATTCGCAGACAAGATATTATAAAAAAACATGAGAAAAAAATAATCGTACAAACTTGTCTATGGCATAGGAAACGGATGTTGTTACATCTGACTTTGTGTCTGCACCACTGTTTAGTTTCCAATAAAACATCGCCAGACGTACATTAGTCTTCAAAAATAATATCTAGTGTTGGAATAAATAATAATATCATCGTAAAAGATACTGCGATCAAGGATTTTGTTAATATACATATAAAATTAGATTTTACATAACGTCAGGCACACCGGTTGCGTTGTTCTAACAAACAAACTTTCGCTCATACCGTTCATTGGAAATGTAATAATTTAAATAGAGAAACTTCTACATGTGTATGTTAAACATAACGCAAAAATAACAAGAGATATACAGAATTAAAATGGTCTTCATAATTTGTATGAGTCAACAATTTTTTCCTAACAAATCTTATCACTGAGTTGGTTTTGGTATCAAAATGGTCAAAATTATAGTTAATGCAATCGTGAGATATTTTATTTTAGATATTTTTTTTAGAAAATCCTACTAATTATCAAAAGGGAAATTCGCTAGCGCGCGCTGGGCCAGCGTGGTGGATTATTATCTGAATCCCTCTCCGATTGAAGGGAGATCCAAGCCCAAAAGAGTGTCATTAAAAAGTCTAATTAATTATTATTCAGAAATATTTTAAGTATCCAATATTCTTAACTCTTAGGCCGTACCTACAGGTTCTGAAACACTACTAAAACTCCCTCTTCAGGTCGACAACGTGCATGAAATGCCGTTGGTATTGCATGCATCTATAGGCTACGATAACGGCTTAGTATCAGGCGGCTGGTACTCTTGTCTGGCGACTTTGCTATATAAAGAATCTACTAGACTATCTATTACCTAATAATGTTATAACAAAGCACAATAAGCTAATAACATTAAATATATTTGATAAACAATAGCCAGATAACTTCATTAATACTGCTTCCCATATTAATGATACAAGAAATATGAAGAATATTGTACATTGTTACAATAGGTTTGATTCATTAACAATTACAATACAAGATTGTTAATAATTTGGAAAATTTTAAAATCGCCTAATATGCGAAACAAAATTCAAGGAATTCGTCCGGAATCCTGTAATTATCTGATCAAAAAATGGCAATTTTTTTTTTAACACACATCATAAGTGCCAGTGTTTATTAAACTTGATAACTCTGTGTTAAGTAACAATAATAGTAAAGAAAATTAAGATAACAATCGTCATAAATCCCATTCATAACATCTCTAACAAGATCTGTCCCATTTAGGAGGTAAGTAAGTATACAAAGTAATTATTCGTTTCCTTGCTCGCAATCAGCCGAATTGTTATTTATATTATTGTTATCTGCTAACCTAAATTGACGGACACAATTTAATTGATAAATCAGACGAAATTGGAAACAATGAAACTGTTGAACTATAAAAAAAATATAATTATCTTTGGGTCACCGATCAGATGACCCACATTGAGATGAAGTTACTTTGAGCATATATTTAATGTACCTAATAAATGATTCTTCGGGTCGCAATGACAATTACGTTTTTGTATTAATCATTGTTTAGTCTTGAACTGGTATATATAATAATAGACAATCTAGAATTCGATAAGAGATATTGACCATGGCCGCAACATTTAAATGAGAGTCTTATATAGCAAAATTATAGAGATTAGAGTAATTTTCCTTAGTGAAAACTAAATGAAATACAGGATGAAATATGAAAGTTCATCGTCCCATCGGGCACACTGCTGGTAGAATCAAAAAATAGGCAGAGTAGAAATACTCTGCCTATTTTTGTGTTAACTTTCATATTTCATCCTCTATTTCATTTACCACCTTAGGGGATGAATCTTCAAAGATCCCCTCTTAGTCCTCACTCACGTTATATATGAAACTTTTGTCCAAAATTCTATGCTTCTAGATATACCAGTTTAGGCTCTGCGACGACTGTCAGTCAGTCATCCGTTAGAATTTAATTAAGTTGATGTCTGAACGTGTCTAGGTACTATTTTTGCTGTTCTTAGTTAATAACAAACATTACGCTTCCGAATATCACCCAAGAAGATTCAGAAGAATAAGCCTGAAGTAGAATATCATCTTATAACATGAATGCCACATGCACAAAACCCAATCGGTCAGTGGTTACTTGCCCCAAACAAAACAAAAATAAAGTCTCCCAACAAAAGTATTGTGAGGAAGATGTAGCATTAGTCTTTGTCCACACCCGAGCACGTGTGATCCGACTACCGACGGATCCTTTAGAACGAACGTCATTATTTGCATACCGACTGGTTCCGTCTATACGATATTAATCAAAGGTTTTATTAGTGAACATCAAAGAATAAACACAATGCTAAGATCTCTTATAAGGTACCCTCAATACCATTGTTACTTTTGTCTGAAGTTGATTTATGAGCGGCCACTGTTGTTGGCCCTGCGTATTGTGTTGTCAGTTTTTGTTGGGACCTCGCCGACATTGTGTACTAACCCTTCGCTGGTCCAGCGCGGATGCCTTTATTCAGGCTGATCTCACATTGATGTTCTAAGTCGGTACAATGCCCCGTGAGTCACAGCTTCTACACGTATGGAATTTGCATAATTCGTACTGTTGATCACGTTTCACGTGGCAACAGTATTATCTGTGCTGCAATTGTGTCCGTTTGACCCCAAGTTATCGGTTCTGCTTGATCTCTTTACGATTACCGCGACATCTTAACTGTATTGTTATTCGGAATATTCAATATGCTACTCAGTTTTCATATCGTCAAGGCCACTTTTTGTTATACATGTTATTATCGAGTATTGCAAATTGAATTTAAACTCAGGAATAACCACACAATTCAAAAACAATTTTCTTCCATAATCGATTTAAAACATATAATTCTTACTCAATCTAAATCTCCGCCTAAATCAGAGAAGTAGAATCAAATTAGAATCGCACAAGATTCATAACGACTTGAGCAAGTTGATTGCTTTTAAGAAAAAATATTATTGTAAACATCGATTCAATATTCTGGTCCCATCGCGTAACCCTTTGTCCTTCATCGCCAAGTCCTTGACCAACCATTGTGTTCGCATGGTGCGACACAAAAGCGCGGCTGCGATTGAGCTCCGCATGTAATTTTCATGCTTCGCTCCTTGCATTCACGTGTCTACATCCACTCGCTTCCAAATCATTACGCTCTTTACCTTTGTATGTGCCTTCTCCGTCTTTATTACGCGGTAATACTTCATTGTGCCCATCTTATTATTTATTAGAAGCAGCATTGTGTGCCCCTCCAGCCTCTTGATTGGCTCTCACAAGTTTTTTCAACGTGTTATGAGTTACGTGTGCGTCATCAATACTAATGATTGCAACCGGTAGCACAATACTTATTGTAGTAGCTTTTATTTCGATCGTTCCTTTATTAAAATTTACATCGTCATTACATTTAGTTGGTGTTTTATTAGTAAGGTTTAGTAACAATAAAATATTGTCGGAAACCAAAGTGTCTGCCAGGTGAGTTTCGTGTGTTATAGTGGGTGATAAACATGTCGATGAAATAAACAGTTTGCATTGATTACGATATCCTAATAAGAGAAACAACACGATTTATTTATAAGTTGATTTTAGATAATCTATTCAAATTGAATGATAGAGAGATATAAAATACTGTATCACATATAAAACCCACTACCTACCTGTTAATCTTAGATTTCGTTGATTAAACAAAAATGTGATGTTAACTACATAAAAAAGGACCAGTTCCGTCATAAATTAGAAAACTTTTATACTTTTAAACGGAGTTATCGCTATCTATACAACCGGATGGTTGAAGTATAATATGGCCATCGCGAGATCTCGAAACACGAGCTTAAACGTTTACAAGAAATAAACTGCCGATAGACAGATCAATTTTATAGCGTAAACTATATAATCCACGAATAACGCTGCAAGAGATCTTTGTCCGTCCAAAGTTTTGTTCATAACGAAATTGAAGTCATAAAAGTTTCATTATAATCTCAGTAGATAGCAGCACAGTCGTATGATTGAACACCGCATTTGTGGAGTGCACACGACCATCTCACAACGTTAGGGAGCCTACACATGCGGCTATATAAATCGCAGCGATTAACAACAGCTGTTACACCAGCCAGATTATGAATAAATGTCCTTGATACTTGAAATCTCAAATGATATAGCGGCCCAGATGGTTGTTATTCCGTTTGCCTATTTATAGACTAAAGCATGGGATGCGCGAATTATTGCCAAATTAAAATTAAACTAGGCAATTTATACGTAACATCGTATTTTAATTTTATTGTTGAAAGACATGACACGAAACTGAAAAATAATGTTAACGCTTAGTTATTATCGTAATGTTAATATACATTAAATCAGATTTAAAGTCATAATTTATTTTTAAGTATATCACTTTTTATTATTCACGATTATTACTATCGCTTATCGCTCACTGAATAAAATCGCGTAATGAAGATTGTAATAGGGTAAAAGCCGGATAGTTGCCCCACTTTTCGAAAAAGCTTAATTTAAAAAAAATATGAACTTGCTGAAAATTATTCAGTATATATCTCAAAACATAGGTCTTTTATCTTCCATAATAGCCTATTTGTGTATACATAATTAACAAGGGTTTTGAATAAATACTGTTTTATTACACCTCTCAAAAAAGGGATAGTTGCCTACTATGGCGGATAGTAGCCTAGCGTGGAAAATGCTTCGCGGGATACTTGCCTCGTGCGGGGATAGTAACCTCGGTATGATTTTTATTTTGGATTGAAAGAAATTTATATCAATTAAAGTAATCTTTATTAATTATTTAACAGTCTTTATAATTTACTTCTGTCAGGAGGAAAACCGGCGTCTCCGAGCTTCAATATATGAGCTACCAGTCTGTTTTCATTCTCGAAGGCAAGAACATGATATTTTCCTTGAGTGAGCAGTTGCTGGTTACTATTTTCGTAGTGTCTTCTTAAGGTTCGAGAGGATTTTATGCATGTTCGAAAAATTTCATTGATATTTTTTCTGTCTCAATTCTTCCAAGACAAGTGCTGAGCTATCTTCTGTCCAGTTGATGTTGCGTGGCACCACGCCTGGTTTTCGCTTATATTTGAGAGGCATTTTGCTTATCTGGAATAAATATATAAAAAGTTAAGTAGATATTTATTTTATTAACAACAAGTTAGAGTCACAGTAAATTGGAAAAAACAAAAAAAAAATCCGTCTTTGATTGTTAAAAAATATTTAGTCACTCTAGGGGCAACTATCCGCGAAAGTAAGTAGGGCGACTATCCTTTTTGATGCGGATACTTGCCCTTTTTATTTACGAAGTAAATAAAAAATATTTAGCTATAAAACACAATAAACAATGTAATATAAACTCTAATGCATGCAAAGAAACAAAAAGTTGAGTGAAACCACGATCAGTAATAAAAATATTCAATAGTAATTACTTACCAATATAATTATAACGCCCGTCAAAGTTTCGCCGCGGAAGGTTTTTGCTCACATGGACAAAACACTTGCACCTATTCTGATGGCTTATACGGCACTGAGGCCTGCGGGGGGTCACTACTTATTGTAGTAAAGCGCAATCACAACTTATGTTCCCAACATAGTGTATTAAAAACCGGGGCATGTATCCCTCCGAGGCAACTATCCGGCTTTTACCCTAAAGCACTATTATTTACACAAATTCTTTGAAGTAAAGTGGACTTTCCATTATTGAATAAATTCTTCTACGGGATATTTTTTGAGTGACAATTTCATGATGACAAATGAATAACTAGCTAATTGAATGGTAATGATGTCGTTATTAAAAGTAACAAGGATCGCAGCTACCCCGCAGGGGAGTGTGCAGACTTCCCAACAATCTAAATCTGTACACAATCCAGTCGTAAAATATGGCTCCAACAATAAAACAGAAGTGTATCGTTCTACTTCAACACTGGCGAAAGTGTTCTATATTCTTAGAAGGATGAAGTTTTTATTGCCGTGCACTGTTTAATTTCTTCTAATCCGAACAGATTATAGTATATTTTTGAATGTACATTCAGAGTGTTTTGGAGATAATAGATAAACAATGGTTCTGAAACTGAAGTGGTTCGTTCACGTGTGATAAATTTTAATAGAGCTATTTGAGTTTGTAGATAAACCTTTAAATTTATAGAAATTTAATGGATTTACAATGGCTTTGGAGCAATCTATAAAATGGGGGGTAAGTTCTTTATTCATAGATATTTTCATACGCTTTTACGTTTTCGTAAAAATATGTTATTTTAGATATGTTATTGTACGGAATACCTATAATTTTAGTAGAACAAAGCTGTTTTCGCGATGAAAAATAAACAAAAAGCACCTGATGCATAATAATAATAAATAATATAATAAAACTGTAACATATTTTGCAAGTCTGTACATTGAAATCTAAAATATGACAGATTTATTTTTATTTGTATTATTACCCATACCAATTATAACATTCCATCGTTCACTAGAAAGCGGAATCCAAAAATAACCAGTTTTTTGTAACAATCTCGAACAACAAAGTACATGAACATTTATTTAATACACCTAGAACAAAGTATTATGTTATTCGGCGGAGACTATATAAATCAAACGGGAACAATGTTGTAGACCAAATACCTAACCCCTTTATTATTGTTTTTAATGAATTAACGTGTACATGTGATGTTTCTTTTGTGTCTAGCCGGCAGCATCCATCACAGCTCGTATGGGGGTGGGTTTATTTATGTGTAAAAATATTTTTACACTACAGATATTTTTTTGGTTTAAATGTATAATATTTTTCACCGCGTTTTCCCGGGTTTTATAGTCAGAGTGACTATTTCGCATCATACTGTGTATGTTTAAAGATTGTATTTTTAAATTCTATGACTTGTATTCACAACCAAAACTGTGTTATTGTTTTAATACTTAATCTACACAATGTAAAAATTGTTTTTTTTTGTAGTTCCTATTAAGTAGGTACCTTTTCTATTTTTTGGGAATATTTATGTAATGCCTCTTATTCATAAATTATTTTAGGTCTCTTATTCATAAATGAGAAAACTTTTGGTAAAAAAATACCAAACAGGACACTAGGAAATTCCGAAATCATTCGCTGTTATTTTTTTTATCACAGTGCATCCTACCTACTATACTATAGTACTATTGCGTAACCAAGGTCGCTAGTTAAGAATATAATCTCATAAGTCTGTTAGCTCCTTAAGAATTAATGTTACAAAAGAAAACTTTAAAATAATGATGAATTTCCAATGTCATGACATTTAGATACAGTTTTAGTGTTATGGTTATTAAAAATAATATTTCTTCTTGGCTCCAGGTCAAGTTATTGTCTATATATCAAAATTACGTTGGCTTATCTGAATCTGTCATTACGGTATTATTATGCGTCGTTATAGGATCAAAGAGAGATGTACGAGTAACGGAAGCGATCTACACGCGGTTTTCATGTTTCTGAATCCGTGGCGGTATGTCACATTAATCACAATACATTTTTTTTTTCATATTACTGATCATTAAAATATTTACATAATATTTTATGCCCGCGACTTCGTCCGCGTAGTATTTAACTTAGCAAATATTTCGGGGTTATCGGGATAAAAATATATCAATAAAATATAAAAATATAAATAATATCCTATGTGTTAATCCTGGTTATAAACTATCTGTGTTCCAAATTTCATCCAAATCCGTTCAGTAGTTTTTGCCCGAAAGAGTAACAAACATCCACACTCACAAACTTTCGCATTTATAATATTAGTAGGATATAATGCTCAACTAAATCACCAAGAGGATGGTCGCAAACTATGCAACGCTTTTATAATGGATACGTACAATGGACTGGAGACGAGTCCAGTGACACCCAGACTAGGGCCAAATTACGAAAACGAGGCCATTTCCGTTTACCCCGGCGGAAATCGAACCCGCAACCACCCGGTGCTGCGAGCCGAGCGCCACGCTCGAACCACTGCGCCAATCGGTTGCCCGGCATTGATATGATCTGAATAATAAAGTTGATAAAATCATAAATATTTTATGAGAATAAGTTGTGAACCTTCCTTTCTGTTTTCAAACAGATTGCAAACGTCTACAGGCTACGGTAGTTGCTTAACATCAGGCCGATTGGCTTATATTTTTGTACAAAACAACAAGCCCACTGAGATATTGGCAACAAAAAAGGTTGATATAAGTGTAAAAGGACACTTAAAAGAGCCCCATTAGCCATTAAATAATTTGACTTTTAAATATCTAAATATTTATATAACTCGAAGGTGACTGACTGACTGACATAGTGATCTATCAACGCACAGCCCAAACCACTGGACGGATCGGGCTGAAATTTGGCATGCATTTAGATGTTATGACGTAGGCATCTGCTAAGAAAGTATTTTGTGTAATTCAACCCCCAAGGGAATAAAATAAGGGATGAATAATCCCGAAATTTTTGTTAACTTAAATTACACGCGGACGAAGTCGCGGGCACAGTTAGTTTAAGTATAAATAACCTTACGTATCTACCAAATTTAACTTTTACTATGGCCCTAACATTCAGTTACCATCGTGTCTACATTTATTGTTTATGTCCAATAATGTATGGTTCAGTTTAATTAGTTCTAACTTAACTACCGGTCTGTGCTCCATTAACACCGACCAGTTAAATTGTTTCGTAATATCTCGTCTTACGTGAGGACTTCTGCTTTATGGTTTAAAATTAAGACGGTGCGGACCATTCGATTTTATTGCTGGTGAAATCTATTACATGTGTCGTGTACGCTATTATTATAATAAATGTTTCAGACCACACGATATTAGATTAGTTTGTGCTTATTGTAATAACAAATTTTATTTAAACCAAACAATTACTTTAAAGAATTCAAAAATACTACCAAGTTAGTAGATTATTTTTGATTAGTGCAACACTATATCTTTAGCTGACAACACCAAAAATCACAGACAACCCATGAATGAACATTCATAATACGTTATATTCGCGTTCCAAAACCGAAATAAACGACCGAACGGAAACGGCCGCAATATTATTAGACACGACACTTCTATTATTTTTATTCGTCACAGATATCTGTGGATTTAATACGTGAATATATAGATCTCGGTATGGTAATGATTCCTAGAATCAGACGGTTTTATACTTTATTCATTTAATGTTAAGGAGTGTTGTTATTTTTGTTCGGTTGGGGAAAAAATATTAGGAGAATTTCTGTCCTTTTTTTAACGAAAGAGGTGTATTGTTCATGTTATTAGCTCATTGATTTGATTGTCATACTTCTTAGCTGTTCCCGCGACTGTGTGCGTAGAGAATCATCCCCTTTAGAGAGCACCAAGAAGCCGAAAGAAACACGCATGACCTACATGCTTGTACCTAAATGCGTGTTGCATTCGACTTTCCTTCTTTGACATGCGTTTTGATTTTGACAGATATTTTTTAATATAGGGAAGAAGCTGACCTTGTTCTACGTAACCTTATAATATGTATGGCTCTATTAAAACAGAAATGTACCTACTCATTTGGTATTTAAACACAATTTATGAGATAACCTTTAAAACAATTAACACAAGTTAATTAATTAGATACAATCGGAATTGAGCACATCGTGTGATATAGCGCATTTTAAAATCCTATGACTAGTTCGTTTTTTTTTCATGCTAATAAAACTTTTCCTTATGTTAACCTTAGAAACATTCTTGCGGTTTTGAATTATTAAAAAGTATTATCTTATTTCTAATGTCAAACGACCGGTAACTCATAAAAACCTATGATTCTCAAAATATCATCAAAGAATTTTGGCGCAATAATTTATCGGCAATACACTATGCCCGATAAATGTTAGCTTCAAACCGACATCTCTTGAGACATCTTTCATTTGTTAGACCACGGATTATTTATATCGAACACAATTCTGCTCATTGTTTCATAATAAAGCATTTATTTTGTCAACGGTACACGGGTGGACGCGCCGCGACAATATTAGAACTTCCGTTCGCGAGAAAATATACTTTATATTCAATTCAATTAATGTTTGAGCCCGTTAGCGGGCACGCATTTCTCGTGCGCGAAGACGCATTTCCCGTACGCGAACACGCATTTCTTCATGCATTTGAGCTATTTTTTGGACGCGAATTGTCAAATTTCCTATGCTTTTAAATCACAGAAAATCTTATACTTAATATGCCACTGACTAATGTGCTTGACCTTACTAATCTCACGACGCGATCTCGTTGTGAAGTTCAACGGGAAACGAGACAAATGTCTTCGTTTCAAAAACCATTTGGCACACATGCAAAATCATTCCATTCCATCCTCGACAAAAACAAAAAGCCCTTCAGAAGAACCGGGACAAAAAACAAAACACGTGCAAACCAGAATGGAAGCAAAAAGGTCAACAATATACCTAATCTACAATCCATGTCACAGGCTAAAGGTTACGGAAGGTTGTAAAAAAAAATATCTATCACAAAACGCTGTATGTGCCTTTGAATTCGACCGTATATCTTTCGACGGCCAATCGAATTTTAACTTTGTCGATCAAGGTTTAGAGTTTAAATCGGTGTCGGCGGAAGGGGCAGGATTTGAGAGCGGCATTGTTCATACCTTGGGGAGAAGTGACAACAGATTTTTGTCTTTTTTTTCACTCATTTCACATATGGCATCGCAATCTTGGACGATATGCGACACATGTGTCGGTTTTAAGTTACTGAGCAATAATGAGTGTTCAGTTTTCTCATATCTTTACGTCCATTACGGTTTGGGAACCTGCAGTCGGAGTCAATGCACCTTTCTTTTTGATGTTCAGGAGTTTTTAGTGGAATATGATAGCATTGGTCATTCATCAACAGGCAGGTGATGTATGTTTTAGAGGCGCGACAGGTATTTTTATAAAAGCCAGAGGCGTTTGTTTTCCTACCTACTTAGGGAGACAACATCAACTCCAAAATTAGTAGTAGGTAACTCAATCGGAAACCGAAACTACAAAGCGGTCATATAAATATTCTTGAGTGTGGTATTTTTATTCAGGTATTACAAGTTGGCAACAAGCATACGACCCGCCCGATTTTAAGCAGTTACCGTAATCATATGATTACCCACTCTCATTCCAGCATGATATATTTATCTACTATATAAAAATAAGTCGGGTTTTCCTTCCTGACGCTATAACTCCAGAACGCACGAACCGATTTCCACGGTTTTGCATTCGTTGGAAAGGTCTCGGGCTCCGTGAGGTTTATAGCAAAGAAAATTCAGGAAAAATGTTAAGGGTGGTCCACATTCCACGCGGACGGAGTCGCGGGGCACAGCTAGTTTTATATATAAATGCTTGTAATGCCAAAGTTATATGATATTTGTATTAAGAAATCTCAAGTACAAAGTAAAACACACTTATGGTACAAAACCTTTGGCGTCTATTGCATTGGCATCTCACTTTTCATACTATTCGACATCTTTAGTATTTACTAAGGTGCTAGGTATGCAAAATATAGTGCAATATCAAAATAACACCATAAAAATATATATTATTTCAGTAAGTAGGTACTGTTGACTGCCAGGCTGAAATTCCCGGCGTGACTTGAAAACGTATAAACAGAGATACATTAAGACAATGTCTGACCACAATGAGCCACATTATGACTTAATTGATTTGGCCACAATGCTCTTTATACGGCTACTTGTAACACAAAGCCGATATTGTGTGGCACAGACGTCTGGACCACTTGAAGACAAAATGCCTCTGTGGTGTTCGGTTCTGGCGCCATCCGTAATGTAATATGGATTCTAATTAATTTAGCTTGATTCTGATGTGTGCATTAATGGGTTGCATTGTGGGGGATGAGAATCGCGCTCATCTTATCAACGGATTTTGAGTGGACAGTGAACTTGAGAATAAAAAATTGACTGTTTTAGTTCTATACAGCATATGTGTTATAGCATAAACTACCTCGCTTTATAGCAATTTTAGACTACTTATTTACTATGGTTTACAAAAAATAATATCAAAAAAATTCAATCGACTTCAAAAACCTAAGTGTATAAAAAACTAGGAAGAACTACGGACCTTGTAATTTCTTTTATTTGGAGTCGGTGCCAATTCAAGTAAGTAGGGGTAGGTACCTACCTAAGAAGAAGTCCTAACCTAACGTAGTGTAGAGGTACTTAGTGTTATTATATTCTATTCTAGGTAATTTGAAGTCGGTTTATTTTTTTTAATAAGGTTTTTATGATTTTTAGTAATATACTACGTATTGAAATCCTGGTGACCGTAAACCGTCCAATCTCTCTCAGATTAGAGATATTATCTATAATTATCTCTCCTCCACATAGTAAGGGGAGGCCTGTGCCCAGGAGCGGGACGTCAAAAGGGCTAAATTATTGTTATTTATTATATTATCTATGACCTAAACTCTACAATGGTAGGTACAGTGTTTACAGTAGTTCTTATATTTTTAGTTACAGTATTTAGGGTCCATATAGGTTGTAACATTCAGTCAACAACAGTCCAATATTGTAACATTAGCTTAAGAGAAGATTAAAGAGTGCTCATAGCTGAAATGACTCTCAAAATAATAATCACGTCTATTCCTAACATCTTTTGAATAGATTTAAAATACGGCAAGGTTAACCAATGTCAACCATATCGGAAAATGACAGAGTTTTCACGAGACAGTCCATGATACATATATATACAAACGAGGTTACAGGATAAAGATTTATTGTAAAACGAACATTATTGTGTTTAAGTGTAGGCAGGTATTTCATTGATTGATTTCTTATTGCAAATATCGATTTTATTTACCTAAAGATAGCACTCAAATATCAATACATTTGAATATGAAATTAGGTATTCGATAATTGGTAACGGTAACTCACATAAATCAAGATGTAACAAAAATGATGTGGATATTACCTGCAACAATAAAACAATGATGAATGTTGTAAAATAAGTTTGTAATTTTAATACAATAGCGTGCTGTACAAAAGCTATAAATCAGCATTATAATTACGAGTTATTATTACAAAGTCTACACAGGTTGGTTCCTTATATTTCTCAGGCTTAGTAGCTTTGTATACTTAATTAGAAATGTTATAACTAGTTTGTCCATGGATATTTCTCTTGTGTTACCGACAGATCCTTTGAAAAGAAATTGTCTATTTGTCCAATCAACTTATTATTTATTATTTTTCGTGAACGAATAGAACCATTTAATGCGTATTGTAAGTATAATAAATTAATATCGAACCATCATATACACAGTGACCACGTGTAGGTGACGCACAAAAAATAACAAAAAAATGGGACTCGAGAATGTAGAAATTGGATATTATTTTTTATTTTTCCCCAATACGTCCATCGTATCGGCCAGATGTATTAATGCGCCCCATGTGTTCAGTACAATGCGTTTGAATGCGTGAGGTGCCTTTCTGTCGTTTATTTATAGAACCGATCGCCTTTTGTTTTAATTGTAGTATAAATCAGTTTTATTAATACACTATGTTTGTATTACAGTCCATGCCCGGGATGTAAGTAAGTACCTACATGTTACGAAAATAAAAGTGGCATATTTTTATGGAAAAATTCACTGAACTCTTATTTTATCAGATGTGTCTTATAATTTAAATGTTATTTCTATTTAAACTAATAGACACATTATCCGCTATTCATTAGTCAGTGCCCCAATCCCGTCCTTCTACTAAATCACCATACGTCAATAACTAGCGTCATTAAGTTCTCCGTTAGGGTAACCGTCTTTAAGTTCACAACGGGATACAAAGACTGAATTCTAGAACGCTCTATTTTTAATAAAATAAACCGTATCTTGCACATTTTTGTTTACTGCTATGTACGACATAGCTGTAAATAAATTGATTGTACCTACTGAGGTACACTAAACAGATTCATGTTTTGCTGTAACATTTTTACTTGAAGCTAGAAGAATCTAACATTAACACAAGAAATATAGCGAGGGCTATTAAACCACTAATATGACGAACCCACAAAAACGTCAATAAAAAATAGCCATTGTGAGTACAAAAAATCTTAATCACAAGCAAAACTGTATAAACGGGACATATCCTCTCTGAAATAGAAGCCGCTTGGTGGCCCCACAAGCCCGGCAGCAGTCATTCCAAACAATAGTTTTAGTGACTGTAAAGCGAGACGGCACTTGATAGTTTCGGAGTTTCGGGGACGCATAAAATCTGTCATTGTAGCAATAAAAAGGACAGTGGGGCGAGGAGAGAGTTATGTCGAGGAAGCGGACGAATTTGGGTACGTTTGTGTATTACGAAATGGTATATATTTATACGGTTAATGAAAATGTTTGATTTTGTTGAGAGCAAAGCATGTAGTTGCAATGTAGGTGTTTTAAGAATTAATATCATGATTTTTGACGATTAAACTCTTGTTTTTTAATTTTAATAAGCGTGGATTAGCGGGCGAATAGTATAGTAATAACACACTGAACTATATATTTCTGTCATCAGTAATTTGACATTCGAAAGAAGAAGACAAAGTATGGTGTAACTACACAACCACTAATTCCCGTTTATTAATAGGTATATAAGGGGGTTAGAGAATACGATTAGGTGCTTAGAACAAATTAAAATTCCAAAATAAAAAAGTTCGTCCAAATGTATGGCCCAAAACACACTTCATAATCCGAAACTACTTGTCGATCAACCAATTTTGAATAAACCTACTGCCCGTTATTAGGTTCAACAGTCGTATCTTTGTTTACAAATTACCTAACAATAATAATATGGTTATGAATTTACTTTAACCAAGCCTAGTTCCCGAAACATCATTCCCGATTTATTTCCTACCTTAGATCGTAGCCCGATGATACACATTTAATAATTCAATTCAACAAAACCTATTGTGAGTCTACGTGCCGTCTCTCCTCAGCCCTGGATATAGAAAATAAAGGGTTTCCTGTACGATTGTTGGGACATTGGATCCAATGAGAGGAAACGCCATAATGCCTCGCACAATGATCTCAGACACACGTGCTCTAATTGCATATGCCCGTGAGAATAGGCTTTGTCAAAGGCAATCGAAAGTGGATCATATTTTATATTGTTATTAGAGTATTATTTCCATTTTTACCAAACTTTCATTGTATTAATCGCCTTGGAAAATGCTGCGATCCTATCTTCACATTCTTGAACGTGGAAATAAGTACGATCTAATTTGACCCCGAAAAGAGAGTCAAAAATGTATCATACAATGAAATAAGACAATTTATTATTGCGGTCTATGGGATTGATATTTTAAGATCATTTTAGCGCATATATTAACTTGTCCGATCCAATAAAGTGCGCGAAATGTCAAATTTAATTTTAGTAGGTGCCTACCGTCATTTGAACTGCTGCCTAGATAAAACAGTTGGTGAAATCCCACTAAAACCGATTCGTACAAAGATTAATGTGATTTCCGTACAATTTATGGCTAAAGCGACGTCTGAAAGTAAACATATTACTATCGGGACGTGTGTTTGTTTGTACAAGAGAAAAATGGCTGACGGAACAAAAATCGATTGACATATTGCTTCTGTATTGTGTTGAGATTGATTTAGATTCGGATAATTATATCGTTGGATGGAGAAATGTGGAGATGAATATTATGGCCAGACTTAGGTTGTAGGTAATAATAATGTAGGATAAGTTTGTACCTATTATGTATTTCAAGAATAATGCAATAATTTGATTAGTCTATTTCACATAGGAAGTACCGCGGAAAAATACGGAACTATATTGTACACGATGTAAATTGTATGGCCCACACGCGAGTATAGCGCCGCGTCTATTGGACGTATGTGAAATAGACTGTGAAAGATTAATTATTCTGAAATTATAAATAATGCTTGAATTATTAAACAAATAAAATAATATAAATAAATATCGCCAGACTGACACACAAACTGTATAGTTCCAAACTTACCAAAGCTTGTACTATGTGTACCGTACAATGGACTGGGGGCGATCCCAGTGACACTCAGACCAGGCAAATTCAAAAGGCCATTTCCGAAATTTACCCCAACGGGATTCGAACCCGCAACCACCATGTGCAGTGAGCCGAGCAGCCTACGCTCGAACCACTACGCCAAGCGGTGGTCGGTGTGGTATTACGCACATATTTTATAACTATTAAGTATATACCAACTCTAATTTGAAAGTAACTACGTGTTACCGTTAGGTAAACTTTATTTTTAGTTATAAACTAGCTGAGCCTGCGACTTCGTCCGCGTGGAATTTAACTTAATCGCTCCCGCTCCCGCGTTATGAGCCCGCGCTACAGGACCCATTTGCTTTTTTTTGTTTTTCTTAAATAAAAGTAGCATAAGTTACTGCTTATAACATCAGCTATCTGCCAGTGAAAGTCCCGTCAAAATCGATCCAGCCGTTTTGGAGATACTCTTTGATTTCATGTTTTTATATTTTTTTACGCGGAACCCTAATTGTTTTTCTAAAATTAAAGTAGCTTAAGTTACTCCCTATTACATCAGCTATCTGCCAGTGAAAGTCCCGTCAAAATCGGTCCAGCTGTTTCGGAGATTACCCGGAACAAACACACATACAGACAGACAGACAAAAAAAAATTAAATCGCGTTTTTGCTATAGGTGTCGTATGTACTTTCATATGCATTTAGTGAAAAGGTGTTATTTTGATATTACAAACAGACACTCCAATTTTATTTATTTGTATAGAAAATAAAGTTTATAACGAAAGGTAACACATTTTGAACTCCTCATAACAATGAAAGTTATTTCTGTCCATGAATGGAAACTATGAATGGATTAGGTTCAAAACCGTTACTTTTAACGGTGATCTTAACAAACACATTGTTCTAGCCTAGTCAGTCGGAGAGCTGACGGACGAGACTAGGACGAAAGTTCTTCCTACTCTTTTTCTCATTTCCTGAACCTACCGAAGATCGATATTTACAGGACTTCTCAAGATGAACAGACATGTATGTGGCAACTTTATACCAGACACATACTCGCGCAATAGAAGTAGCACTTTTCAAATGCGAATATCTTACTAATATTATAAATGCGAAAGTTTGTGAGTGCCGATGTATGTTTGTTTCTCTTTCACACAAAAACTACAGAAAGGATTTGGCTGAAATTTGGAACACCGATAGTTTATAACCTGGATTAACACATATAATACTTGACTTAAGTCTACGCGGACGAAGTCGCGGGCAGAAACAAGTTATACTAATACTTTCAAGATCAGACGCAAAGCTAAATAGAAGATAGTGCAACCAGTACCTTTCCCTGACGAACTTGGACCGAGCTAATGCACATAAAAGTATAGTAGAATTGTGTTTTTTTTCCAAAGTATATAGTATTCGATGCTCAAAAATATAGTAGTCTACTATAGTAAGGGTGGCAACCTTATCTCTTAATCCGAAATTCAGGAAATAGTCCACCCCGCTACTGGCTTAATGCGGGAATTTCATGCGTCTTAGGTACATGCAGGTTTCTCAGGCCTCCTAATAATATTTTCTTTCAGTTTTCATTATACTACCTAGAGGCATGGATAATGTATGGGGTTTCTAAATGTTCTTCCACCTCTCGGCTTACTTATAGTCCTGCATCCTCAGTATACTGTTCGATGCGACGGGTCATAAAACCCTTTACGATACAGTATGAACATAATAGTTCTAATTTTACGATTAAAAATGTTATAATAATAATCGGACGCGTTCGTTTCGGGGACTTCCGTCGGTGGCAGACCGGTGAAATAGAACGGGATTTTTATAACTGCGAATGACAAGAAATCGTAGGGCTTTGACTATAAAAATTAATAATATGACTATCGGGCATATTATTAATTTTTATCAAAATTTGATCGAGATGTGAAAACATTTCTTCACAAATATTCCTCACCAGCTTTAAATGACATTTCTCAATTGATTTTTACAACCTTTTTTTCAACATAGTGGTTGCTACTCGTTAATACAGTTTACACAGCTTACTAGGCAATTGAATGTGTTCCAATGCCTAATGAATGTACAAATGCGTGCTTATTGCCATTCATAGGGTACTCCACCACTCTACTGACCCGAAATAGTTGATTTCCTCATGAGTTTCCGTAACATGACGTTGTATTCCGCATAGAGGTGAGCAGAGGTTTGAATTCGTCGTAAATAATGATGTAGAAAACAGATATCCGTGTGAAATGTACTGGTTTAACAGGTTGGTATCGAAAATGTAGTAAGTAGGTAGGTATAAGAGTATGTTAATGTTACAACTTGTAAGTAGGTACCTAATTATTAATGGCTATAGTAATGGTGTCAGTTACCTACATATAGTATAGGTGTTATTGAGCATTACGTGGATAATTATCATCCAACTCCTCCTATTCTTTCTTTCGATTGAATTCGTGCGGGTTCCGAAACAATTTAAACTTTCCCCAAGACTTTTCATGGGTTTAACCTCGACGTCATCATTGAATACCATTGTAGTTCCTGGCTTCCAGGAGTAACAGTGGTGGGAGTGTGGTGGGACTAGACCAAAAAATATACAGGTGTATGGTACCTATAAAAAACTGCGTCAATTCTTCCAACAATAGTACTTCCTTCTCTGTTGACGCGAACCCTTCATGTCCAATAATCAGACAATGAAACACGTGCTAGCAAACAGAAGCCATGGGTCCACAATGGTCGATGAAAGTGTACCTATACCTATAGTGGCCATTCTTTGAACGAATAAAATAACTACGAAATCTTTACGGAACGTTAACGCAACGTTAACACATGTAGAAGCAAGCGTACCGGCGCGCGAATCATCCGCATTCAAAAAATAATTACTTATCAGAAAATGTACTCTATGCTATCTTATGAATAAAAGTAAAGTTGCTTTGGACAAAATCTATGGGTTTTTCAGCAGCAGCAGTACGAAACGCAGCAGCTGTATTGCTACTTTATGGTGGTCTTCTGTGAGAGTGCCGTCTATCATGGTAGAGTCATCCTGTGTATAAGCTCTAGTCAATAAGCTACTTACAGTATGGCTCTACCACCGAAATAAAGATGTATTATGATAAGAATTGTCATTTTCTTGGACCAATGAAAGAAACGGAAGACCATTCTGTCTACGGGAATTGATAATTTATATAGAAGGGTGCATTCGGAAGGGCGCGATCCATTGTACAACACTGAATGAGGTTTATTTAGCATAAAAATTGGCGCAAATTTGTTTTGAGGGGTGATAATGCAATTGTCAGTACAGTCATAAAACTACATTTTGTTACAAGTATTGCAACCCTGCAATTTGTTACAAGTACTGGGTTCAGATGTAAAATAAATCGAAATAGTCAACATCTTAAGTCTATTTCAAGAATCAAAAGTGACATCTCATGCGCTACTTTACGCCGATATTCTGTGTGAGGGTGGTACTACCCTAATGAGCTGTAGTCAATTGACTACCTCCGGCTATAATTTAACTACCTACACAGACTTAACTAATAAATACAATTTTATTTTGTTACCAACTCATTTTATTTCAAGGTGAAGTTAGTTCTCTAGAAATTACGTGATATGTAGAGGAACATTAATTGTATACTATTATATAATTGAAAACCTCATTACCTAGGAATTATTGATAAATAATTTTATTAATAAATCAATCAATTTGTAACAACTTACGCACTTAAGCGACCTGCTATACAATTACTATAGGCACATATTAAGTCTACATAATCATGCCCAACACAGTGGGACAAAGCGCACAAAGCTCGAGACAAAATACGAATCCATTGAATAAGCACACGAGGCGTTATTCGTATTTCTATTACACATGGTATTCACAATGGGACGAACAAAGACGACTGCCGAGACGTGTCGGGAATTAATAAAAAAAAAAAGAAAAAAAAATCGAGGGCAAATGTAGGGTGGCAATAATGCCGCCGAGTTACGTCAACCGCTTGTCACAATGGTAACTGACGACGTGATCGACCTACTTAATCTTGGCGGATTCTCCCGTGGATTTGTCTTGTAAATCGAATGGGTGTGTCGGATAAGAATCATAATGATAGGGGTCCGCGTTCTCTTCACGTCTGTTCGTCGCGCAATTTTCAGTTGGAAAATAATTCAGGACGTGTAACAGACAAGTTCGTATGGATTTTTTATATTCAACATTACATACAGGTAATACCGGATAGGAAGGGTTTAGTATTCAAGCTCTTTGGTATTAAGCTCCTTCTGTAATACCTAGCGTTTTTACCTTACCTATGAAGATGGTTGGTTTATTTTATTTTTTTTCATTTTTTTGGAAAAAGTAATGTTTTCCTTATTGTCTTTTATAATAGCTAGATAGACGTATGATAGACTTATGCGTTATATTTAAATAGTCACTTATTTGATTTTACTAAAGCTTAAATATATAAATCAACACCAAAACATGTTTCTATTGGGTACTTCAGTAACTTATGAATCGTAAATCCGTTTTATAAGTTGCATCCAAACCGCACTGTTTGATTTAAAACATCGCCGATCTTAAAGACAAAACCACATCCTATATATTTTTTAAAACTAATAAATCGGTTATAAAAATTAACCGCATCTTCGAGCTTTACGACTGCACTGGAACTTTAGACGTTGTCTATTTAGTGTGCGTTTGGTTAAATAGTTACTATTTTTTTTATTAATATTCCTCGCATCCGGCCGTGTTAAGGTTTATATTCGATTGAATTTATGACTGTTTTCATTGCGGCCAGTGTTTTAATATAAATACGTGTGCCCGTTTCCTGTTGGTTAATAACAGGAATAATATTTATTAAAAACAATTGGTGTAGTTATCCTAGTTTTCTGGAAATGGTAGCGGGATTTGTTAATATTCTGTTTGCTGGTGGTCCTACAGTGGTTGGTGTGGCTATTATTAGATACCTATTACTAATTTATTTATTTATTTATTATCAGATGCTTGTTGTGCTTACAGCTTAGCCAACTCGCACAACAAGCTAAAGACGCACAACAAGCTAAATGACAAGGTAATGACAAAACAGTGTGCTTTATTTCAAATAACAGCGGTAACTTTAAATTAAAGTAAAGCCAATGGGTAGAAATCTAGTGGATACGCAACCTTATACGCTGGATTCAATGAACTTGAACGAATTTTAGCTACCTAAATAATTATGCAAATTTTACCAAAGCTTTTAACATCAATATTTCTGCATATTATTACATTGACTATTATCAAAAAACACAGAAATAGTGTTTAAATATTTAAAATCTTCAAGTTAAATAAACTTTCAAGATTATCATCTCGAATTTTGACTTCTAAAAATTAACAAAAACATTTCGATAGTATCATCAATCATTATATCACCTCTCGTGCTCTACATCAAATCTTAATCCAAATGTTCGTCGGACATAATACCCAGTAGTAAAAAAACACTTGCACACCACCCAAGACTGTCAATAATGTGAAAACGTATGAACGAAACGAAGGCGCTAATTGATGGCTGTCTGCGGTGCGGCCGCCGGTGATACGCCTTGCGTTTGACAACACGACTACTACGAATATCCTATACAAAACGCTAGGAACTGAAATAGATATTGCACATTCTAGTTGCTCATTATCGTCTAATAGTAGGTAGGTAGGTACTCATTTATAATTATAGGTAGTCTTTTCTATACATACAAATAAATAAAATTGGAGTGTCTGTTTGTAATATCAAAATAACACCTTTTCACTAAATGCATATGAAAGTACATACGACACCTATAACAAAAACGCGATTTAAATTTTTTTTGTCTGTCTGTCTGTCTGTCTGTCTGTCTGTCTGTCTGTCTGTGTGTTTGTTCCGGGTAATCTCCGAAACGGCTGGACCGATTTTAACGGGACTTTCACTGGCAGATAGCTGATGTTTTAAGGAGTAACTTAGGTTTACTACTTTAATTTAAGAAAAACGATATTTAAAAAAATGGTTCCTGTCGCGCGGGCTCAGAACGCGGGAGCAGGCTTTTTTGTTAAGTTAAATTCCACGCGGACGAAGTCGCGGGCTCAGCTAGTTTTAAATAAAATTATGGGAAAAGATGCGCAAGAGTCATTTGAATGTGTTTGAAAAAGGGCTAAACCTGGCAAAGGGTCGATTACTACTAATAGGAAAAATGTTTTTAAAACCTGGGTTGGCAAGGAAACAGTAAGAGTCAGTATCTATCTATATATACTGTAGCTAAAACTGTAGGTAGTTCTTTACAGTTTCGCAGAAGTTTAGCAAAAGAAATTGTATTAATTTAATATAGCAGACCTATGATTCATATTCTAAATTAATGTTATAAAACATAATCGGTAGTTGTATAACCATGTCTCAAATGGATGGATGAATATGATCAAGTAATTATACTTGATTTGACGAGAGTGTAACTAGACGAATACCCAGACGGAATAATTATTACAAGGCAACGCATAAAAAGATGAGCACATATTACAACTACCTACTACTAAATGACCGGCCTAGGTTTTTCTGGCGTGATTTTTTACTTTTAACAAAACCAAAATACCTATATCAAAATGTTGGTTGTATTTATACACTAAGAATTCTCAAATTTAACGTTTCAATACTTTGACGTGTATCCAATTTGAGCTTGGGCGGAACAAATAATGAAAACCTAAAAAAACTCTACTATATACTTAAAAAAATGACATCTTGAACAACATTAAACATTAGAGAACTCACAGGAGTTAATGATCTTTTATATTATTCTTCGATGAATATACATAATAAATATCCGATTGCAGCATCTTAATTTCGAGAAGAATCCTGTTTCACCATGTGTTGTAAAAGTCAAAGCGCTAATATACGTTCATATTTAAAATACAAAGTTCTTAGCCCTCATTATAAAGAAGACAAAAAGCACCCAATTAAATATCCCCCAATGTCTGCATACTTTATTTCACTCCACCAATCGTAATTCTTTAAGCCTTAGTATCGTTAACAAATTGACACGCTTTTATTACTAAAAACCTGGGCTCATTAAACGAAATTTAAGAACGAAATAAACAGTGAATGCCGTACAATTTCGACAAACAACGGATCAATTCACGTTAATTTACCACCTACTTAATTCTTAAATTTAATTGCGGTAAGTAATTTGGACGTCAATTTACCTCGCCGACAATGGCGCGACAGTTTAACTCTACCATTGTAGAGTTTCAAGTTGTGAAGCTGTTTTGTAAAGAGCCAATTAACAAGTGTCACCTAAAATTAGTCTTTAAGGAGTCGTTGTACCTGGTGCGAAAAATTGGGCCCTCATTTATATGTTAAAAGGACCGTCAGAAGCGAGATACGGGAATAACAGGTGTTTTAATAATTAACAACATACATTAAAATTTTACCTAAGAATTTAAATAATAATGTCTAAAAAGATCTGAAATACTTTATTTATGCATAATCTGAGAGTGACCAAAATTATTTAAAACCTCTTATAGGTTACTGGCTTTGCTATAGGCTTGTATAACTGCTCCCTCAACGCTTTAAAACGAGTCGTACCTGGAGGTATTATTATCAATTTATATGTTTTTAAGGGTAGGCATCTAAAATTACTAGTTTTTCCAATAAAAAGTAATGCTATATCGTTACATACACAGCATTATGAAATCTAATTCACAAAAGTAAATAACAAATCCAAACAAGTAGATAAAATCTATTGTATCTCGATTAACATATCTGAACATGTCAAATGTCGCAAATTACGTGACCCGTTACAAACTGGTTCCTTTACAAATCACTAACAATCCCCATTTGAATTGCACAGTAGGTATTTCAAAACGCATGTCCCCACAAGAAGATTTCTTATAGCGGATTAATAAGACGCAAAAATAAATTATTTGTTCGAGACTTTTGACCGTTGAAGCACTGTGCAAGTTGACAAGAATTTTGTTAATAATTATGTAAGTGTTACTTTTAATCTTAGGTATTATATTGCGGTTATAATTGCTTAATTCTATTTCTTGTTAGATAATTTGTTTATTCAAATTACTGCCAGTAAATTTCGTCATGACAGGTGGTATAATCTATATACCTAAATAGGTACCTTGTAAGAGGTAAATTCTATTTATATTACCATAAGGTAAATAGATAGGCAGGTAAGAAGTTTAAACTAGTCTGCAAAATAATTTTAATATCAGATTCAGAATGAACGTACACTAATTAGGTATTAGAAAATGAGCATTAAACGAAAATAATATTAATTATTACCTTCAGGTGCGTTACCATCGTTCCTCTTGCTTTTCGAGACATCAGAAAAAAATGTAAGTACTTGCAACGAAAACTGAATAAAATAATAAATAAATTACAACAAAACTTGTACAACACGTCAATTTGTCCGATCACACCGTTTCTTTGGCATTATTTCCTCACAATAATTTCCAGTTCTGCAGTTCAAAAAGTCACAAAACAAAAAAAAAGATGCACTCATGCAAAAAACACAAAAATAATAAACAATAGTCCAACACAAATAACGTTTTGGAGTACGCGCTTAATAACAGTTCGTATGGAGGTTCCGCGATCGAACGCAATTCGAGATTGGAAATAGGAACGTGATACACGTCTTCCGAACGCGCGGCGCGGATACACAATGCTGGCAGATCGAAGCGGGCCGACAATACGCGCGCGCTACAATAACCACCGCCCCCCGCCCCCCGCCCCGCACGTGCGACAAGGACGCACCGAGCTAATGTCACTGCCCTGTGAACAATGCCATCCTTCGGAGCCCAGAGCTCGTTTAAAATGAATCGAACACGACATTCTGATACTAGATCACAATTTTAAACATGATCATCTTTTAGATCGTGTTAAAATTCACCGTACTTCCATTCAACGGATCGTTTGTAATCAATTGTCTATGCGGAATAACAGCTTTCATTCCGCGGAATCTATACAAAGCCGTTCAGCCCATCCTTTTCTAGCGGCCAATGTGTGCGTGCGAGCGGCGCGCTCTCTCCCGCTCGTCCGTATTCTTGTGCGGCTAGGCGAGGTGTCATCTCGCTCTAAACTCCGCCCAGGCGAGCGTCTTTGAGTGCGGCGCCGACCGGCCAGTGTGCGTGCCGCGGTGAATAGCCGGGCATTGTAATATGATTTTCGCACACCACAATGAAACACAGGTGGGTGTGCGTTCAATCTACGAGGGCGTTTAAAAAGTCAATACAATCTGTGTTACGTTTGTATTCGTGGAGAAAATTTTCTTTACGAATGTCGGTTCTAGCTGGGCGTGTTATTGTGCCATTGTGTCGCGAGGCGTGGCCACAAGAAAACTGTCTATTGTGCGCCGCTCCAATTGTGTGATTGGCGAGGTCTATTGTTGCCGTGACAACACTAATTTCTCACCGAACATAATGGAACGAGACGCCGAATTGTAACATTTTTATATGACCGAATTAAGAGCTTATCGATCTCGCGATTTTCATAGTACCTTACTACTTCTAGATACCTATACCGTAATGAATATCTGAGACATGACCGTAAGTAAACATTCTGAAAAATAAAATTAAGTACTTACTTATTTAAAAAAGATGTATAATTAATTTTGAATGTCAATGTTGAAAGATCTATAAATAAAACGCTGGAGTAAGATTTGAATGTAACTGGGGCATACAGCCATTCATGACTGCTGAATATCGTGTCAAAAACTCATTAGGGTTACAATTACAATTAAGTAGCGTCTATCAATTGTGAATAGCGCAACAAAATAAAAATCCATATGAAGACTCTTCTTTTTACTTACAAAAAATTAAGCTTCTGTTTTTTTGTTCACATGGTTTAGATGTGAATCGGTTAATATTATGCACCATTAGGTACCTGTATCCATTTTAATTCAAAATTTAATACTTACGAGCCATCATGAATATTCAATAATAAATGAGATAAACATTAATTTCACCGACGGCTTTCCAAAGTGTGCAAGCTTTGAACTCTTATCTTTTAATAACCTTTTTTTATAGTTGATTGACTCTTTATTTTACTTTAGACGCAGTAGTTGTTCGCTTTACGACACACTATTTTTTATTATAGAATTTAAAAGTCATAAAAGTGTGATTTAAATGATAAAAAGTGGGCAAGTCGAGTTCATCTGTTTCGGTATATGGCGACGTCAATTCATTTGTTCATTAGTTTTAATTAGGCGCTTTATATGATACACAAATGATGTTTAATGTATTATTTCCCTAATTTCTATCCATATAATACACATTTATACGTTTTTTATTCATCATCCATGGGAAAATTTTGTCCGAAAAATTGTGCCATTCAAACCACTGGGTTCTGATTTATACTTACTACAAACAAATCATACCACATTATGAAGTTAGTAGATACTTACACTACTTGAAGTAATTAATATACTTAAATAATAATTAAAAAGTTCATCGACTGCTATTAACAAATCGATCTCAAGTTTGAGAGCGATCTAGGAAATGTTATTCTAATGTCATTCCAGTACAAAATTACACGTCAAAGTGTACTCAAGAGCGCTCTCAGACTTGGTATCACTTTATTAATACGTGTCTAGAACAGATACGCGTAATCTCGTTACACTTTACCCACAACAATTATACCTCTAACGCTCGTCTTAAGTCTTACTTGTGCCGATATTTCTACTTACCCCGAAGAATACAGGCATGATGGTGCTTATAAATACGGAGCATCTTCAGTGTTCCTTGCGGAGGACAATATGATATGACCCATATAGGATAGGGCGCAGGCGTAGAAGAATCTGTACGGGGTAGGGGGGCACTACCCCCCACATGTGGGGTATTATCTGGTACAGGGTGGGCCCTCCCCGCGGCGGTGTTCCAAGCTTTTATTAGCCTTGTGTAAGGGTAAATTGCTTTTTGTTTGTAATAAGTATTTTTTTTATCTTGTGCCGAATAATTACTCAGCTATCTACCTACTTATAGGTAGGTATATTGGGCTTATAAATAGGTAGGTACATATAATTATAGCATGTTCCCCAATGTGGTTGAGTGTGTTATGTGCAGGTTCAATCCTCGGTTAGTACGTCTGGCATTTTCGGATTTCATGTGCAAATAAATGTAACTAGATTCATACACTTGCTGGTGCGACTGGGGTAGTACCACGCTCTCACAGAAGATCGGCGGCGCTAATATAGCTGCGTTTCGCACGATGAATGAGAGTCCCTTTGTCGTATTAATACCCCTTCAGGACGGTGACGTGCGAGCAATGCCTTTGGTATTACAAGCATTTATAGGCTACGATAACTGCTTAACACCAGGCGGATCGTTTTTGCTCGTTTGTCGACTTTGTGTACAAAATTGAGGTCAAATTTCTTTGTCACTAAAGATTATCAACGAAGGAACCGGCCTTACCGAACCGTCCGCCCGTCAATTACTTGATTGGTTCTTAGCTTTGTTTGAGAACCCCCCCAGCAGGTGGTGGGGGCTGTTTGTGTGAGCGACTCCTTTACGACTCTCCTTAGTTTCAAAGGTTATTAGGGGGCAAAGAGATTTTGCGTTCTGATAATGTTTGCTTTGGTGTTAATTATGGAGCTGCAGGGGGATAAATAACCAATCTTTATGATATACGATACTTAGAGATTCTTAGACAAGTTGTTTTTTAGAAAAAAATAATACGATTTCCTAGTTTGACTACGGAACCCTTAAAAACGAAGCAAACTTACTACAAATAGCTATCTATTCTTTTTCGATTCTAATCTATAAGGCTACGAGAAGCGATATGAAATAATAATGATGTTCGACTTCAAGTCGGTCACCGCCGAGCTCGCCAACATTTGAGCAGCTTTTATACATAATATCGTCATTCCGCAACGGAAACCATAATGTTAATTTAAAATGACTACTTAATCTAATAAAATCTATTCAGTTAAGTATCGCTCGCTCCTCGTTAGCCTTAATAAAATTATCCCATATTAGCACTTAGCTTGTAGTTAGGTACATATATAAATTATCTATGTCATAAATTTGTAACTTTTATGGCTAGATAACAACGTATTAATGAAAAATTTAGATATTTTAAAACGGTCATATATCGATTATGCACGATCGATTTCGATCTGATTATTCGTTTCAAAGGAGACAAAGCCGCAAATAAAAAATAGATTTTCTCTAAATCTTGTAATGTATTATAGTTTTTATATTAAAGTATAACAATAACTTTTTATGGCTTAAGTCATAAAAAGTTATAACCAGAAATACTGGAAAATAATCTTATCCGGTCGAATAAATATTCCAAAGTGCGGAATTTGAAATTAAATTCACTTTGAAATATAGTTTTATTCAATTTAAATAAAATAAGATCAAAAGAAATCCTATGGAACAAGCCATTACCTAAATGATGACATTAAAAAAGAATTCACCAAAGAATTAGCAAAATTGAGAAATAAAAATTTGAATAGATACTCAGGTGGATAAACATAAAGTAGAAAAGAAAAGCATATCTATATTATATACTAGCTGTGCCCGCGACTTCGTCCGCGTGGAATTTAATTGACAAAGTTTCATACAAACTTTCATCCCCTATTTTATCCCCTTGGGGGTAGTATTAATCAAAATCCTTTCTTAGCTGATGCCTACGTCATAACATCTACCTGCATGCCAAATTTCAGGCCGATCCGTCCAGTGGTTTGGGCTGTGCGTTGATAGATGTCAGTCAGTCAGTCAGTCCGTCAGTCACCTTTGAGTTCTATATATTTAGATATATATATTTACCATTCATTCATTGGCGTAGTAGATAGGCACCTATATGTACCTAAGTAATTTTATAATTAGATCTTCATTCGCTTAGGCGTCTATTTTTAATCGATCTCAAGTCTGAGAGCGATCTTGGAAATGTCATTCTTTTGTCATACCAGTAAAAATTCCACGTCAAAAGCGTACCCAAAATCGCTTTCAGACTTAAGATGGATCTATCAACGCCCAGCCCAAACCACTGGACGGATCGGGCTGAAATTTGGCATGCAGGTAGATGTTATGACGTAGGCATCCGCTAAGAAAGGATTTTGATTAATTCTACCCCCAAGGGAATGAAAGCATGTATGAAACTTTGTCAATTAAATTCTACGCGGACGAAGTCGCGGGCACAGCTAGTAATAATATATACTTATACTATACCCTACTTATGACTCTACTACCAAAATAAATCAAATATTAATTCCTATCAATTCGGTCCTGAAATCACTACTAAACTTCATCATTAAAACATCATTTAAAAATGTTAAACACAATAAGGATGGCAATATAAACGTATACGAGTTTAATTTGTATACAACATAATCAAGCATTATCTCGCAAAAACCATCCTATGTGTCATACCAGTACCTACAAAATGACATTTCAAAAGCGTACCACTCAAGATCGCTGTCAGATAAGAGATTGTCGTGGTAGACCAATGTCAATTGACTACATCTTATACTACTTGCTTGCTGGGGTAATCCACCCATAATACAGAAGACCAGCGTCAAGTAGCTAGGTATTATAGCTGCGTTTCGTACTATGAGTGGAGAGCCGGAAGTCCACCCCCCTTCCTTCCCCTGCCTCTATCGTGTGATAGAGGCAGGGGAAGGAAGACACGGTTGCCGATGTGAACGGGAGTGTTCCCGTTCACATCGGCAACGCATGAGCAATCCCTTTGGTATTGCATCCAGGCTGCAGTAACTGCTTAAATTAAAATCAGGCAGGTCAGCGCTTGCAAGACGACTTCGTTAGGTGTTAAAACATATGGCTTTATTAATTACTTTAAAATGCTTACTTTTATCATTCAAAACAGCATCTTTAACATTGCACCTGGGGTCTGATTATTTTAAACCGCTTTGCGCAGTGGTTCGAGCGTAGGCCGCTTGGCTCACTGCAGATGGCGGGTTCGATTCCCGCTGGCGTAAATTTCGGAAATGGCCTTTTCATAATTTTACCTGGTCTGAGTGTCACTGGGATCGCCCCATGTCCATAGTACAAGCGTTGCTAGTTTGGGACTATACTACCACGTTTGGTGTGTCAGTCTGGTGAAAAGAAATAAAAATTGAAACCATTAATGGGTCTTATCTTCGTGAATTCTTCATCGTAAATCGATAAGACTGCTAACAGATACTTAGCCGACAATTTGTCGACCGCCGAGACTTGCGATTTACAATGAAGAATTCACAAAGATAATACTTATTAATGGCCAATGGTTTTCAATTGGTTTAAAATGAGCGGGCTTGGGTCGCTCGCTGGCGTGTTCCATGTAAACCGGTGTCACCAGAGGGTGCGGCGTCGGCTAATTGGCATCACTTAGCGCGTCCGCGGTCTATCTATTTAAAGATCTCTTGCTTTGAATCTAATCCGGCGCGAGACCACAGCGCATTGTGGCATTTCCGCCTCTGTTACGCTCAATGGCTATCTATGGATTTTTCAAGGTTTTTAATTAGGATCTAGATTCTCTTTTCATGGGAAAATGGAAGAAGAAAATCAGCCCGAAATTTGGCCGCATAATACTGAACCCTAACCTAATACGTATAGGCATTTTGAGTATTTTTTATATTACCTCATAACTTCCTTCCATTAAGTTTTCGAATCGATTTTCAAATGAGACCGCAATCGAAATACGAAATCGATATTTATTATCCTAATCGAAAACCTATAACTATACCTAGGTAGAACACGAAACTTCCTGCAAAGTTATTCAAAAGCCAATATAAGATAAATTAACATCACATAACCCCCATTCCCCTTTCACCCCGTAGCTCCCCTATTTTCCAGATAACAGGTTCATTTTCACCCTCCCGTGTTTGCGCCATAACATAAACTTAGTTTTGATGGGAAACTTACCCCGACAGAAGGGGTTTTCTATGCGGTTTCCGATTGTGAAGGAATGTTGGCGTACAATTTTGATTAGATAAGGCTGTATTATGTGGGGTTATAGGGTGGTTTGTGTAAGATAATGCTGGATATGTTCTTCCTACATAAATTAAAATAGTTCACGTACCTATTGCCATCCTTATTATGTTTGTAATAAAGCAAGACAGAACCATTTTTAAATGTGTGAAATTGAGTTTGGTAGCGATTTCACGACAGAATTGATAGGCATGTATCGATATATCGATTTATGTCGATAGTAGAGTCATAGGTAGAGTTTCAATATATTGATCTCAAGTCTGAAAGCGATCTTGAGTTCGCTTTTGACGTGTATTTTTTACTGGTATGACGTTAGGATGACATTTCCAAGATCGCTCACAGACTTTAGATAGATTTATTAATACGTGTCTAAGTGTTTAGGTACCTACATTTCAATCAAATTTTTGTACCATTTAATTCTAAACTCTATACCTACTCAGCCAAAACCCCAAGTGTTATCTAAGACTTTTGAAAGATTCCGTATGAGACATACCTATACCTAGTTATAAGCGTAACCCGCGTCTACATAACAACACACCTACTCGTATATCTACGGAAGTGTTCCGATGTGAGGAACCTTTTATCAAAACATAAGGCTTTGATCTTCACTGCCGCCTTTATAATTAGCTCGTTATTAACTTCCATGAAAGATTGTTTATCTACAGTTAAAATGGTTGATAAGAGAGTATGTACTTACGTATGTAGTACATTTTGTGTTAATTAGAAGACTATGTGCTACTGTGGTTAGTTAAAATCTGGTAAGCGACAGTATTTTTTTAAATTAGGTATTATGCTTGTATCTATCTATTAAATTGTGGCGTTGGTCTATTGGCCAATTGGCCAATTGGCCTGTTGGCCATAATGTTTTTTTTTAACTCAGGTAAGTAAGTACTTATGAGTTCATCAACATTCAATAGTTAAAAAAATATATATTCTATCATACTCTTATTGCATTAACCTGAATTACAGTTTTTTTGTTCAATAAACATGTCGACAAAAACTTTTAACTATTAGATTACAGTATAAAAAATATTAAACCTAATTTGGTTAAACCGCATTCTTTACACACTTTTCGTATTAGGTAAGTAAGTCCCTTTGAACAATAGCCAAAGTGTATTGGATCCAACAAAATGCATCTCCAATATTGGTTCCAATTAACTGGTTAATTAGTTACCTACGTGTCTACTTTATTAATAATCTTATCTACGATCAATTAGTAGCCAGTTTGAATTGACCCCTGATGGCCGTTCATTAGGTACTAACGATTGGTTCCCATGCCCCAACATCGACCTTTACGAAGCGGTCGGTTAATGTGTTGATAAACTAATCCGCTGATGAAAGTGAATATGCATTTAGTGAAAGTGGTTTTTGTTGGTAAGACAATAAATTATTATATGGTGTGTCAATATTTATTAAAATAAAATTTACTTACCTGCTTGTCGGTAAGAATCAGGCATTACAAATTTAATATTAAGTAGTCTATTTGATTTTAACATATATAATGAATTATAAGAATCTGTACTTATCTACTATTGAATTCAAGTATATATGTTTTTCATTAGTAAAAACCTCAGGATTTCACTCAAAAATTATCACCTCTATGTAAACCTCATTCTCCCATAAATTACCATGACTCTTACTACCTACCAACTTAAATATAGACATAAAAATATGAGAGCACCAGCATCCTCAAATGGACCATTAGCTGAACTAATGTTCATTTGTAGCCGCCAAGCTCTGCAACATTACATCCGTGTTTTTTCAATTGAATGACCGTTTTGCTTAGTTTTTAGGGTTCCGTAATTTTAATATATAATTTGTCAAGTTTCTTTGGAGTGTTTCTCATATCTTTTGCGTTAGGTAATATAGGTATTAGCTATGTTTCAATTTAGGTACCTACATACATACCTACTTAATATTTTCAAAGGTATTGTTCTCTCATAGTGATTGACTAAGGACTGATTTCCGCTGCACTTAAGTAGGTATTAGATGCTATATTTTTAACAATCCTCCTTTTTGATCTATTTCTAATTCGTTTACTTGTCTTAGACAAATTTCAACAGCTATTTTCTACCTTCTGAATGGGTGACTTAAGAGTTTTTCAGGTATTTTAGTGATTCAAAATAACCGTTAGAGTCGGTACATGACGATATTATGGTAGATTTACCTATATTATTCTTTTCCATACAAACATTCATGAGCAAGGTTTAACAAAATATTGTGCCTAAAAGAAAAATAGAAGGAAATTTATGTACTTAGCTGTATTACTAAAATGTTAGGATTACTTATTTGTTTACGGAACCATACTCAATATACCACGAAACGTAAATGACCAATTTTTAAACGATGCTTTTACGGAAAAAATAAGTAGCCGCCATTTCCATTTGGGGCGCTTAAGTGGGCGCGATCTTTTTTTTTAATTTATTACCAGTTTACTTTCCGTTTTAATGTGTTTTTGACTTTTAAATATCGCCTCTTCCGTCGGTATGATGTTATTATGTGTTTGCTAATAATAAATTGTGTTTACGAAGACCGTTTTTCTTCTTTCCCATTATCTCATCAGTTTATATTATTAAAAAAGTACTTACCCATATTCAAGATTCCCATAGGCCTACATATCTCTGTTTATGTCTCTGTTTTTTAGTTAGCTGTGAGTATGATAATACAATTGTCCCGAAATAAAAAACACACTGATAAGCGTAGGCACAATATTCTAATATCTAAAACAATCAAACCTGCGAAAAAACGCTTGGAACGAATGAAAAAAAAAATACCATAGCTGGGCGGTGCGTTCAAACCACGACAATAGGGCATTGTGTCGTGGGCGTGGCCCATTGTGCCGGCGAGCCAATCAGAGCGCCGGATTCAACAATAGCGCACCGAATTGGAATGCTTCGTCACGTCTATTGTCGGAGCGGGCGTTGTGTGCGTATTGTTCTCAATTTGAATTTTTCGATTTGGCAGTTACTGCGTTCTATATTTGTCTGCTAATGTCATGGATAAAATTGATACCTAGTTGGAATTATAATAGGTTATTTACTACCTACTTACGTTATTAACGCCCAACAGTGGGACACAAAATACCTACCTAAACCCTGCTTACTAAGCGACAATACGCTTACCTAGATAAAACGACTATACACTTACTCCCTCCTCACTAAGCGACAATATGGTTAGACATCACGACTATAGTATGCCACTTGTTACCTATTAGCATCGCAATATCTATATACGCTAAACATAGCGGTTATCGTATGCAACATTTGTCGCTTAAATCGCTTACAAAAAGTAACACTTATCTTACCTACACTAAAAGACGCGTGACTTATTTACATAACACGTCTCCGTCCTTTGACTAGAAATAGAACAAGTAACCACCTATTTATAGATGAACTGACGTAGAGACAAGTATTTGGACGCCTACTTAACTGAACTTAAACAGTTTAGCCACATCTATGCTCGCGATAATCTATGAACCGGTTATAGAATTACGAAAAAAAAGGATCACCTGTATGAAGACTATATAAATCATGATATTGATGAGAGATAGGCTACTTTGTATTGTTGTATGCCCTAAAAAATTTAAGCATGAAAAATAGCTAGGTAATTACTTACTTTAATTAAAAATTGGTTACCACCCATGACCATTTATCAATAGTTTGGATTAATATCTGTTTAAACCCACAACACCGTTGAACACGGGTTTTATTTACATCTTAAAACGCTTACTACCTAAGTACTTACACCAAAACGTAAGTTTTCAATAAAAAGTCACACACGCGTTAACGTTACCGTCCCCATACAATTTATTATGCAAACTAAACGCAAACGCGATGGTAATGTATTTCCGAACAGTGGTTTAAGCGCTCATTAAGGAGTGCTAGACTGGCCGGATGCAACCGACAGGTGTCACTGACTGACCGCCTCTGTACCATGAGACGCGAGCGATAAATTTTGAAATTGGAACTTTATGGAATGTTGAATTTGGAAGTTTTTCATTTTTTGACTATTGATGAAGTGTCAATTTTGAAAATGGAAGGTGTGAATTTGAATAAGGAATACAATTTTTTTTAATACTTATAGGTATAGGCGTGTCTATTTAATTATATAATATGTAAAGTATGTAAATACATTTCTTTGTTAGGTTTGTAAGGTTAAAGTGTCTTTTTTATAACTTAATATGTCATAACATGAAATAGAACATGGCGAACCTATACAAAGAAGAATAGACGTTCCTTTAGTCTTCTAAGGCTTTTGAGTAAACACAAACTAACCGACCGACATAATTTGATCCCTCTCGCCTACCCTCACCCATCTTGACAAAGACCAAAACCGTATAAAGTTATATATTCTCAAGGGTCTTTCATAAATGGATATTGTGTCGCGGGTACGGACAAAAATAACATTGCGTTCCCATCCAACCTTTTTACGATGCGAATAAAGTTGATTTTCGTGTGATTATTGGCAAAATAAGTTTGTGATATATTTGCTAGTGTGTCGTCTTCCTCCCCAAACTTGTAGGCCACCCCACCACCCCCAGAGCAACGTCTTGGAAATGTTTAGTCTTGCCTCTATACGTGTTTTGTTTGCCTTTTATTATGTCGCTTTTATGTAGAGCAGATAGGTAGCTTTGTAAGGCGGTTTTGTCGTTGGGCAGAATTATCTTGGGGTTATTTGAACTTGTTTTCTAATGGATCTGACTTTAGCGTTTGCGTAGATAAAGATATGTCTTTGAGGCATCTTTGTACCTGCTGTATTAGGTAGGAACGGGAATAGGAGAAAGGTAGAGTTCAAAGGGAGAGCTTTTTTACCGATTTAAAAAAGGAGCGAATTTGTACTTTATGTACTTTTCTACGCCACTATCTTTACACTGCGTTAGCAGTGAGTACTTAAGGGGTACCTGCCCCTACTTACTGGAATTGGCACAGACTCCAAATTATAAGAACCCTAGTTTTATCTAGCTTTTTAGTGCACCCAGGTTTTTTAAAGTTATTCTGATGAGGTGGCGTTTTATCTTATTCCAATAGGTACCATCAACATAGTTGATGCTTGATCGGTTTTTAACACTTTTCGCTTGCAGGCAGTAATCATAGGTTGCCGCGCCCATTATGTTGTTGTCCAATGAGACGTAAAGTGTCCGATGAGACAAAGGCCCTTTTTTGGAAAGCCATTTGTTTTAATTGTTTTTATGAGCATACTAGCCGCAGGTGGCTGCTGGTCACTGCACACAAAATGCAACCTTAAGGTGATCTAGCGTCGAGTTTGTTGATTGTACCTAGGTATTCACACCCACAAATTTATTTAGCACATTAATCGCAGAATCGTTTTTTGTAAAGTAATTATAACTACTTGGATGCATCAATTGTAATGAATCTTAATAGTCATAAATTTTAATTAATTGCTTTTTAACATTTTGTTTTCAACACGCAACAGAGCAAGGGCGTTGCCAAAGTGAGTTATAGCGGGTGCTTTCAATTTCATAAGCAACAATGTATTGTTAGATGTGAACTAGCTAGACACTATTCCACGCGGACGAAGTTGCGGACACAGCTAGTTGTACATAACTCAGCTATGATAGCTACTTTACACCGAGCTTCTGTGAGAGGGTGGGTACTACCAACTTCTGTGAGAGGGTGGGTACTACCAACCTCGGTATATGAGCTGTAGTCAATTGGTTACAGCTTGGCTCTACCACTGAAAACTCTCCTTTTGCATTGTGAAGACTTGTTTGCCTCTACATGCCTATATACAAAGCGTAGTTATACTCATATAATATCATAGTTTTGGATCTACTAAGTGTTATTTGGGTTACATGGACTCTTAGCACCGATATTTTTTTATATTCAGGATCAGGATCCCAGATCCGTGCCTATCAAATAGTTAATGGTCGCACAATGAACTAACTGAGATTTCCCTCATGGTCTAAGAAATATTAAATTGGTACAACATATTTTATAGGTTCAAGGGGTAGTGTACAGTCAACAAACTCGACGCTTGATCACCTTAAGGTTGCATTTTGTATGTATTCACCAGCATCCACTTGCAACTAGCATGGTCATAAAAACAATTAAAACAAATGGCTTTCCAAAAAAAAGGTCTTTGTCTCATTGGACGCTTTTCGTATCATTGGACAACAACATAATGGGCGAGGCATCCTATGATTACTCACTGCAAGGGAAAAGTGTTAAAAATTGATCAAGCGTCAACTTTGTTGATGGTACAATAGGGCAATAATAGGTACAAAAAATTGATTCATTTTCATAATTAATTATTTAAAAAGTGCCTCAAATGAAGTCGCGCCCTATTCGCTAGCTAGGTACTCATTATTAATTGCTTTTGATTATTATTGTTTAGCTATTTCTAACGCCGTGTCCGATGCGCGAGCGCATGACATTTGCCGCGATCCGAAACACTTTTGTTTCATTCATAAGCGAACATAATTTTGTCATGCTAGGAACGCGATGTATATGCAAAATGTACAGATGATTTAGAAACATTTATACTTATTCTTATTTCCATGAAACACCTAAGTATATTCAGGATATATTTGAATTATTACCAACAGTAATGAGTGGTAAATTTTATTTAACTTATATAATACTAATTTGTGCTAATTCTGTTGTCTACAAAATTAGCTACAAGCAACCAAAATTTATTGCAACTAAAAATAATGCCGTCCCGATCATGCATTACAACCATGACAAGGACGGTAATACTTTTAGTTTTGTGTACCAACAAAATAAGCACCAATGATTAATTCCAATCCTTATAATACGATCGCTTGGCGCAGTGGTTCGAGCGTAGGCCGCTCGGCTCACTGCGCATGGTGGTTGCGGGTTCAATTCCGGCCGGGGCAAATTTCGGAAATGGCCTTTTCGTAATTTGGCTAGGTCTGGGTGTCACTGGGGTCGCCCCCAGGCCATTGTACGTTACCCATAGTACAAGCGTTGCTTAGTTTGGGATCATACAGTGGGTGTGTTCGTCTGGCGATATTTATTAATTTTATTTATTTATCTTATTTCTTTAATTAGGTACCTAGTGTGTACCTACTAACAGAACCTGTTTTTAAAAAAAAACTGCCAAAAGCTTCTATAACTTTTGGGTATACTGTCTGAAAGCTCATCTAACTATTAATAACAATAGATTAGGAGCATATTAAACGCAGCTGCCAATGATATTATGATGTAGAGGCGCACTTCTGCGCACCCGGGCTTGGCTCATCTGGGTCGCCTCTATTTATCATAGCGCCCTCTATTTCTTTGGTGACGTATCTACGGTTTTGCCATGTGGTAACTAGTGAGTGCTACAGTCTGTTAAATTCACGAGGAAGCGAGAATTATAGCAAATTGAACCGTATGCCAGTGTCATAAGAGTCACTGAATGCGTCCTCGTTAAATGAGCAAATTATATTCTTCTAGCCACAATTTAATACCTTTAAGTATAATCCCTCAATAAATACTTAATTTTGATAAAGAAACTGGTGCCACAGGTCATATACGGGTTTGCCACCTCTCCTGGCAGCGGCCCAAGCCGAGGTCGTGTCCCTTGTGGCGCCCTTGAGCTAGCTGCCCCCCTGCCCCTCTGGCTGGAGCGCACTTGCGCTCGCCCTCTGTCCGGGTGAAGTTGTTATGCCCACTCTGGCCAACAGCATATAGTCATATCAAAAAAAAAAAGTCATATACGGGCTAGTACTTCCCTCTCACATAAAGTTGGCGTAAATAAGCTATTATACCTGCGTTTCATACGATGAGTCTGCCAACCGGAAGATCAACCTCCCATCCCTTCCCCACCCTTTATTCCACTCACCTTAAGGTCGGCAACGTGCGAGCAATGCCATTTGGTTTGCAAGTACCAGTAGGCTACGGTATCTGCTTAACATCAGGCGGGTAGTACGCTAGTTTGCAGACTTGCTTACATTGCTTACATGTAACAACAGTGTAAGTATCTTCCTTCATTATGACTTCAAAGTTAATTAACATATATTACCTAGTATCTATGTGATTAGTACAACATGCATGTAAACATTCCTTTATGAAGTCACACAAAGTGTCTCTTAATTTCGCCTCCCCCATAGACGAGTTTCACAAAGTTGTCTGGTAGTACCGACAACACCAAAATCTAGAAGTAAATAGGTACCTATATTTTGCTACATATTTAGTTATAAATGTCAAGTTATCATCTCTTATATTAGTCAAGCTTTCTTAAACAAAACACAAACTATTGGGAATATCCTTGGGATTGAATCAGTTGTTTGACTGTTTGTACCGTGATTAATGACCAATTGGATATGCTGTAGAACAGTCCCAACCTTGTGTTAGTGGTTCTAGGTTGGTTTCAGTTTGCAGAAGTGAGTGTGAGTTGGTTCCATTTTGCAAAACTACGTCAAATTGATGTGCCAAATGTTAACCTTTGTACGAGTAGTAGGAGATTACAATAAAATATGTTATATTATATATTATGAGCCATTTTAGGGTTCCGGAGTCAAACTAAGAACCTTTATAGTTTCGCCATGTCCGTCAGACGTCACAGTCGTTTTATTCAGAGACTATTAGGGCTAGTTCTTTTTATATTCGTAGTTATGAGCTTATTCAACTACTCAAATAAAACTGATACTCCTCGAGGGTCGATTCTCGAAGTCATCTTTGGGCACCATTGTCGATCCTGGTTTACAGGAGAAACAGTGGTGGGAGTGTGGCGGGATTAGTTTCATAAAAAAAACTCTGATCAAAATAATTATTTGGTTTCTTGGTCAACTTGTGTTGCTGACTCTACATGAGGAGGGTGGCATACAAAGGCGCGGCTGCTCTTTTCCATTGCTTCTTCCTTCCACTTTTTCCTTTTTAGTCCCTCTCCCTCCTGGCCCTCTGTCCCATGTCCAACGATGCGATGCTATTTTTGTCTCTTTGCATCTCTATATTTGATGTTTTGTTTCGTTTTTATGTAACCAGCCATTTTCCAGACTCGTGACTTTTAATTAGAGTTTTATGAACGGGATAACTTTGGGGTTATTATTTGGGTTCTCGAATACAAAATAAATTAGTTACCTAATTAATGTGTTAATTGTATGCCAATAAATAATAGAAAACAACCAACATTAGATAATTACAAACAAGTTAAATTTAATGAAAGTAAAATATCATTTAGGCTTTGGGCTTCCTGGGCCCTAACCACGCTAGCTACTCAAATCGTAATAGAAAGACAAAAGCTAGCGATTGCGTTTCAAACGCAAAACGTCAAAAGCGGAGCGTTTGAAACGCAATCGCTAGCTTTTTATTACGATTTGAGTAGCTAGCGTGGTTAGGGCCCAGCTCTCTCGCTCATCTTATGAAATATAGCTATTATATCTGTGTGAGGGTGGCACTATTCGGTCGAATCAGCCCATTCTTGTATGAGATGTATCAATTAGATACAGTTTGGCTCTACCTTTATTTAAATAGATAGAGTGAGTACCGAAGTATATATGAAATTAAGCCAGGCTTACTCTACTGGCTTAACTGTTGGCTAAAATACATGTACTTACTGGTTAAATCATTTAATAGTTTGTATACAATTTTTGAGTCTTTTTTTAATATTTAAATTGATAAAGTTAACGCTAATTTGATCTTCATAACACTTCAATGTACTTTATTAACATAACAAAAATTAAAATATTAACTTTATGATGATACATAAATGGGTGGTTATGAAAAAATATATTTATTAATAAATATAAATAGAATATAAAGGTGCGTTTTCACGTGCGAAGTAATATCTGGCAACATGTTGTGCAACATTCACAGTATTATAGGTAGACACTGAAATTTAAGCGAATTTGCTTGCTAGACCAAGAGAGGAGGCGTTTTCTGTAGTTTTCAGACTTACTTTTAGTAGTATCTTCTGAATACAAAATATACAGCAAAAAATTTGCCGTTAGGTACCTAGGTGCATTCGTAAGTAGTACGTGGTTACTCGTAAAAGCCATTCATTAATACTTGACAAAGAATTGAACCTATTTAATAATATTGCAATATCAAAAAGATGTCTGTCCATATTCTTATTTACTATGCAAAATCATGCGGAAAATCGCCCAACATGTTGACCAACTAATCGACCATTGAACACTCGGCCTAAGGACTATTCAGAAGCTAAAATACACAAGCCATTAGAACACGATACAGAGGTTTTAGCGTCCCGCCACAGTGGTTAATTGGTCGTAAATTATCATAATTTGCTTTGCTGCCCACCCCGCACCAGTTTAGTGCGCCGTGAATATAATTATTAGGACCAGCTGGCGAAAAAAAATATATTCGTTATGATTTATCGCTCGGGTTCGGAATGCTAGTGGTACAACAAACGGAGAATAAAAACAAAAATAATATATTTTATTTCATTCTAAACACAAAGTTATTTAAACTAAGTAAAATAAATATCTGTATTCCGTTTGTTAAAAAGTATTCTCCCCGGCGGGGAATCGAACCCCGGTCTCCCGCGTGACAGGCGGGGATACTTACCACTATACTACCGAGGACCCTACACGAGGTATTGAAATTGTACATTGGTCTGCATTAGAGGCTACTACTAGGCTACTAGGCTACTACTACAAGCTCTCGGCAACTCCTGCTCAAGAAAACTGTAGAACAGAGAAAATACCAATAGCAAGGAGAATGAAGCGCGTTATACACCGATACAGTGGCAACAGCTAAATAAATAAAGCATGCATTTTCAATAAAAAATCTGAAGATTTTAGTAAGGACATCATTATATTTGTAGCGGTTACAAATAACTTTAAAAATTTACTGAATATAAGCCATTTTATAGTCCTGATATCCTCTGAATAAAACGACAGTAGCATCTGATTTTGGGTACTATTATTATACAAACATTTCAAAGAGACCATTATATTATTGTTTATTAACACTCGCAATTCAGAAGACACTAGAAATAATCTAAGCAAAAATAGACCATCCTTTTAACACTATATCATAACGACCATTAATCCTTACAAAGCTCGCACACAATAGCAGGTCCATAATTCACACTTGGCCTAGAATTCCGTCTAAATGCACCTCTTGTTATTACAATTAATAAGCCACACGCCAACAATGAGATGCGGCCGTGACACTGGCATCCGTTTAATGTGTGACTTATGCCTCTCGAAGTCAATTGTCTCGGCTAAATCTGGTTGAAATGAAAACAAAAGTAACATAAGGCAAAGTCGTATATGGAGCGAAGCTAAAGATATCGCTACGCTAGTAAATTTAGCAATTAATGTCATCTTAATCCACTAAAAAATCCCAAAATATTCCTTCTAATATGACAGTAGAGAGCTTTTATATTCTAACTTAAAAAACGTAATGTAGATTGTAAGATAAAATGTGTATGTCGTCTAATTTATACCTACTTATACTTCCGTTAGCCTCTTTTACTTAGCTAAATGCTTGGGCCTGAAGGTCACGTCAAAATTTGAAAGCCAGGATGGGCATTGAACTTGGTACCTCACAGTTGCGAAAGCAACCCCTCTGACACATTAATAGACAAAACTATCCTTAAAACACTGCTTATACATAATTACATAATTTTCTTTTAAGCCAAATTAATTATATCTCAATATCGCATTATAGCATATCTATCAGTATAGTTTCAGGGTAATTTAACGCCTAAAAGAGCTTAGTTCAAGGCAGAACGTATAGCTTTATTAAATAAAAGAACACATTGCTTTGTTTTTCGTCGACAGTAACTGACGGTCGTTGCGGCGTTTTATGTCTGTCTCAGAGTTAAAACATTATTTGTTCAGTGGAGTATGACATTTTGTAATAAGAAATATACAATACTTGTTACTGCCATTGTTTTCGCAGCCGCGCACTTAGTGTGTAGGGGATTATGAGTACCTAGAGGAGTTAAGTTATGTTATTTAAACCCGTGCTTTTTATGAAACATACTCGGGAAACAAACGAACGACGCCCCTCGTAATAAGCACTTACAAGTAGCCTGTAGATACTTCCAAGGCATATTATTATATTATTATTTTATTTTTAGCCTTTTATTGTTTCTATTTTGTAACTTTTTTTTATTAACAAATTATTATTTTGTATCTAATCATTAAGTTTTTCCTTTTCTGCCGACCGCTAAAACTGCTGGTAAACCTTTTCTTCGGACCCCACGATACAGGCTAGGCCTAGTGTGAGAGCCACAGACAATGGTTTAGTTGTAAAACTACCACATAGTACAAATTTGTTCTTTTTTACTTTATCTTTGTAACACCTTGTGTACTATGGAAATAAATTATTTTTCATTTTTATTTTCATTTTTCATTTCAACACTAAAGGCATTGCTCGCACGTTTCCGAAGGTGAAGTTGAGTGGGAAAAAGGAAGGCAAAAGGAGGAATGGGTTGGTCTTCCGGTTCTATCACTCATTGTACAAACGCAGCTCTAATAGCTTCCTTACGCCGCTATTCTATTAAGAGGTTGGTTGAGGCAGCTCCTTTATGAGCTGAAGTCAAATGGCTATCGCTTGACTATACATAAGCGTCACACGACTCCCATCCACCAGCTTCCTACGACAAGTCCAACAAAGATAGCCGACAGATCTATTCCTAATCCAAGAATCTTGTCTAAGACTGTTGGAAAAGGCAGACAGACGTTAATACCGACGGCCTCGTTTATTAGCCCTTTCTCAGAACATGTCCCGTCAACAACAATGCCATCTTGTTTGACGACATGTCCACAAGTGGCGCACTTCACTTTTTATTGGTATCTGAACTTTGAAGTGCATAGCTGCTTCTATCTTTATACTGTAGTAATAGATTGTTTCAGTAATAACTTCCTTTTATGATCGGCTTTGGGGTATAGTTGATGAGAGATGTCTTTGTGGTATGTTTTAAGGGTAGTAACTGTGGATTTGGTCATAATTTCTAAGATTTTAAAGCTAAGATGTAGACAATTGATTACAGGGCCCTAACCACGCTAGCTACTCAAATCGTAATAGAAAGGCAAAAGCTAGCGATTTCGTTTCATACGCTCCGCTTTTGACGTTTTGCTGACACCATTGATATGGTATGCTGTCAGCAAAACGTCAAAAGCGGAGCGTTTGAAACGCAATCGCTAGCTTTTGCCTTTCTATTACGATTTGAGTAGCTAGCGTGGTTAGGGCCCAGGACATATGTGGGCTGGCTCAACCTGAGTAACAGGCTCTTACAGAAGAACGGTGTTAAGTAGCAGTTATAGCTGTGTTTTGTACTATTGGTGAGCCGCTAAAGCCAACCCCCGTCTTCTCTTCTTCGCCCTCTGTCCCACTCCCTTCATGTCGGCAACGAGCGAGCATTGCCTTTAGAATTCCAAGCATATATAGGTTTTTTTTTAAGTAAAATGCTAATTTTAGTTGCGATTTTTAGTTTTATTTTAGTTACGTGCTATTCCTGTTTTATGCACTTACTTTTCATGTTTCTTTCCTGCGAATGGATACAGGGAGCATCTATAGGTTACGATAACTGCGTAGCATCAGATGGGTCGTACATTTGTTTGCCGACTTTTTTATACCTTTGTTACGAACTGTTTGAATTGTCTCCCGAGCTGTCGTGACATTTGCGAGCTCGCACCTCTCGGTGTGCGGTGCGCACGCGTCGCTTCCGTTGGTTATTGCGCCGTCACAACGTTTTGTTTGAAGTGCAGTGCAGTGATCTTGACGCAAATTGGCAATCTTAAAAATTTTGATCGTTATTCACTGATACATTTTTGTATACTCGTAATAGAATACTAAACATAAGTACCTATAGTCGTCTTAAATAATTAATCAAAGATTTTCTAAATGCAACCTTATGTGTGTCCCATTAGCTTTTCATTATCCTATTCATTATCCGAATCAGGATATCCGCAAAAGAACCAAAGTCACCGACATAGCTCACAGAATCAGCAAGCTGAAGTGGCAATGGGCAGGCCACATCGCTCGTAGAACCGACAACCGTTGGGGAAGAAAGGTTCTCGAGTGGCGACCTCAAACCGGAAGACGCAAAGTTGGACGGCCCCCCACTAGATGGACAGACGATCTGGCAAGAGTCGCGGGGAGCCGTTGGATGCAGATAGCGAGCAACCGTCCATTGTGGCGTTCTATGGGGGAGGCCCATGTCCAGCAGTGGACGTCTTCCGGCTGATGATGATTCATAATCATTACCGTATCCATCATCTTAATTGTATCTCCCAACCCATAGACATAAAAACTTTTATTTAATTTGTGTAGAGTGGCAACGATTTCGTGTTAAATATAGGTTAGGAATTCAATCTCGCCCCATCATTATTTGCGCGATACACAAAAGAAAACAATAGTGACATCGACCGGTAGCAGCGATCAATGCAACTCTCTCTCAGTGCGTGCATGCATAACATTTGGATATTTTTTAGCAAAACGGAATCAACACACATGCACTGCTGTAGACCAAAACCAACCTTTTGTTAGTGGTTCTAGGTTGGTTTTAGTTTGCAGACGTGTGCGTGGCTTGGTTCCATTTTGCAAATCTACGTCCATTTATGAATTATTGTGGTCTATTCTGAGACGTGCTCGCTTAAGAATGGACGCGGTGCGCCCGCGCCGCTCATGTTTTTGTTAGTATGGATGCGAGTATTGACATTTGTGTATGTGATTTGATGTTGAGATAGAATCATGGCGAAAGTGACGCTATATTTAAATCACCATAATTAGACGGACAGAGTGAATGGACAGATAGATGATTTTACCTGCAAGGGTTCCTCATAAGGACTTCGGACCCCTAAAAAGAATAGGCAGTTGAAGAATGACCAAACGAGCAACGATAAACACACAAAATAGATGATGTATCGCAACGTATACACTCGGGTGTTGTACGACGCGTCAGGGATAAATAGGGCATAGTTGTTATCCCATTAGTCGCGATGTAGCCTGTTAGAAATTGAAATTACTAAAGGGAAACTTTTCATAACATGTACAAGAGGAATTTTTTGAATGCTTCAGTCACCAAGATCTTTTTTTATAAAGGATAAAAATATCCTTAGCTAACCATTTTCCTCAAACATTTTTAACATCAACCAAAAAATAATCACTCTCGCACATAATTCATTAGACATTTTCATTTTAATATCAATCAGCCGGCAATCCAAATGTAATATCTCAAGTCAAACAGACAATATTTTTTCAGCGGTAATGGCGGATGTTTTGGCGCGAAATGTCCACGTTTCCGGTGTTGGCCACGCGCGCGATCGCCGCGTCCGGTGCGCGGGCGCAGGGTTTGAGTGCACACGTCGTTTCTTTTAGCGGTGCGTTTTGTCTTCTTTTGTTTGTGTTTTTCAATTATAAGTGTGTGTGTATTTTGAATAAGCGTGTACAAATGAAACTGCTGAAATGCTGGAATATCCGTTCAGTCATGATAATATGTAAAGAATAAATAATTTACCTATTAATTATCAACATTAAAAATGTTTAAACCATTCAGTAGAGACTAAAACTATGCATATACTTAATTAGAATTACTCAAGTAGGTATTATCTGAAATTATTTATTTTAACTAGGTACCTACTTATGTATCAAAAATTAATTGGAGTTAAAAGTAATAAACAAAACCTTTTTATTCCGCTTCAATTCAAAGTGAGATCAGATAAGTAATTTCATCTTACGGGTATTAATCCCACCAGCTACAATTTACTTACCCGTTCTAAATAATAGGTATATACACGGTGACACATAATGGGTATACTTTTTTTTCAAAACTTAACTTTGTAATTCTATAACCATCAGCTTTGGAGGGAACTTGAAAAACAAAAGGTGTTATAGGAATACAGCTGTTGACCGATTTCACAAGTCTACAAAACCTTTAGTACTTCAACTGTCCCACAAAGCTAATAGTTTGAGATTTACAAAGTTAAGTTGCAAAAAAAATTGTATACCCATTTTGTATCACCTAGTACATATAGGTATGTCCCTTTTTTCATTAATCATAAAACAAAGCAAGACAATCGTTTTGTTCCCACATTTTGTAACCTGTTGAATGCATCGATGAGGGCTGCCCCGTCACCGCCACAAGACAAATGTTTGCGCGTTCCACCCCTATTATTAGGGGTAGCATTGTTGATAGGGGTGTGACACAACTGTTTTGAAATATTTTTTTATTGTTTATTAAATTTATTAATGCATTCGGAATGAAAGATAACTGCTATCCACTGATTTCTTTACACATTTTATTTTAAGAGAAATACCTACGTACTTACTAAATTATATACCTATTATTTTTTACCACCATAAATTTATTTTAGATCTGTTAATTTGTATAATGATTGCTATTAATGAGACGTATTGGCTGTGTCAGTCTCTCCAACTAAGCTAAAGGGTGGGCTTACATCAATAGTGTAAAGAACCCGGAAGGAACCTCTTCTCACATAGGTCGAAGGGTGGCCCTTTAACCACTATTGACACTTAATTTAATACCATACCTATATATCTGTTGACGACCGCTTGGCGCAGTGGTCCGAGCGTAGGCCGCTCGGCTCACTGCACATGGTGGTCGCGGGTTCGATTCCCGCCGGGGCAAATTTCGGAAATGGCCTTTTCGTCATTTGCCCTGGTCTGGGTGTTACTGGGTTCGCCCCCAGTCCATTGTACGGTACCCATAGTACAAGCTTTGCTTAGTTTGGGACCGTACAGTTGGTGTGTCTGTCTGGCGATATTTATTATTATTATTATTATTATTATTATTATATCTGTAGTAGAAACAAATAACAATGAACATGTTTGAATAGTGGCAGCCCTAAGTAAAACAAGTAGTAGCTAAATCCACTTGTTGCTCCCCCAACAATGAGTTTATATCAGTTTAATGTTCGCCCCGCGGTAACCCGCGCCGCGCCGGGCCCGGTGTAATGTGCCTCTCGCACGCAACACTGACAGACTCTTACCTGTAACAAAAGATACATTTTGTAATAAATATAGATGAAGTTGCCAGGTTCGCATTTTACGGTTAAATGGGTCTTTTTCTTTTTCTTTAGGGTTGGACGTCGAAAATAATAGATATAGGTGGAAATGTATTTTTTGCAGTTTAATTAACTAACCTACCTACTCTTAATTAGCAGAAAATGTATGTTATTGGAATTTAAAATGTGAAAGTATCGCTTAACCGCTAATTTTACTATTTCTGAAAAGATTGGATTTGTTAATAAAGTTTTGTTTTGTTTTGTTTGTTATTGTAAGAAAAAAGAGTGCCGTCTAGGGTCGCCTGAAAAAAGCGAAGCTTTATCTTATAAAGCGTAGGCTGTATATATACCTATATACGTATATGTCGTGTAACGTTACTGACGCTTAGCACGGATAGAGTGGCCGCGCGGCAAGCGCCCCGAACGTCTGTATAGAAGCTTCGCTTCAATACGTCGATCGATTCATGTCTTATGCGAGCGTTGTGTTCGCTCACGCGGCCAACTCGCACATTAGTCGCCTCCAGGCCATTCAGTCCCGCTTCCTTCGCCAAGCCGTCGGAGCCCCGTGGTTCGTAAGGAACGTAGACCTTCATTCAGACTTACGCCTCGATTCAATCCAGAAGCACTTCAAAATAGCGTCCGAACGCTATTTCAAGAAGGCTTCTCAACACACCAATGCCTTAATCGTCGCCGCCGCCGATTATGCACCTACACACGCGCCAGTTGCATGCCGCCGCAGGCCGCGGCATGTGTTGCTGGACCCCCCCGACCCACTCACCGCTCTCCTAGACTCAGATGTCGAGGAGAACGACACACGCACACTCCCCACAAGACACCGACCTCGCCGGCGAGGTCGACGAACCCCCGCTTCCGCTAGAAGGTGCGTTTACTTACCTAGACGCACCTTGGCACCTGACAAGCCCGCTGAGTTTCTTGCCGGATCTTCTCAGTCGAGGTCGCGTTCCGATCCGGTGGTAGATTTACCCTCGCCACCTCTCCTGGCAGCGGCCCAAGCCGAGGTCGTGTCCCTTGTGGCGCCCTTGAGCTAGCTGCCCCCCTGCCCCTCTGGCTGGAGCGCACTTGCGCTCGCCCTCTGTCCGGGTGAAGTTGTTATGGCCACTCTGGCCAACAACATATAGTCAAATCAAAAAAAAAAAAAAAAAAAAAAAAAAAAAAAAAAAAAAAAAAAAAAAAAAACGTCGATCGATGGTATTTTCACATCCCCTACAGATACTGGCTTACGAGTAACTATTCACAAGACAAAACATATTAGATAGTTAATGAAATAAGGCGTATATTTCAATGTAGTTAAGTACCATTACCTTTCACTCTGTCAGGCATCTCGATTATTTTATAACACACCATTATAATAATAATAATAATATCGCCAGACTGACACACCAAATGTATGATCCCAAACTAAGCAACGCTTGTGCTATGGGTACCGTAAAATGGACTGGGGGCGATCCCAGTGACACCCAGACCAGGGCAAATTACGAAAGGCCATTTCAGAAATTTGCCCCGGCAGGAATCGAACCCGTAACCACCATGTGCAGTGAGCCGAGCGGCCTACGCTCGAACCACTGCGCCAAGCGGTCGTCAAATTGATCAAGCACCATTGATTTTAGTACCAATATTATCGAAATAATGTTGAATAATTTCCAATATTGGCCACACAAGCGCGACATACTCGCTTTAACTTTACGACTACAACAAGCGTGGACAAGCGATTGAGACGCTGCGCCCACGCATCGCATTGTATGCTATTGCCAACATGCGACCGAGAACGTGCGTGCGAAAAGTCATTCGTGTATTCATAGATCCAGGTTTCTGTTGAAACATGAAATGTATTGTGGAGAAAGAAAATAGCGTCAGCAACAGAAAGGCACAGACAATATCCAGCATCTTCATGAACATTCAAAGTATGAGCAACATCAAGAATTAACCAATTTAATTGTTACTTTTACTTTAAGACGTTAATTTGGCTTGTTTTTTCAATTAAGAAACTGTTTGTCAGTAAGTAAGAGAGAAAAACTTACCAATATAGTCGCAAGTTTGTAACTCAGCACTAATCGCTAGATCATGTAACTAGCATATTATAAGTTTTTTCATAACTTAGTCCCGAAGATTCACGTCATAGTCTTATGGCTAGGTGTATACGGTTTGTGGGTATAAGACGCGAGGGACCATTGGTTGTTTATTTGCTACGTTTAGTTACACGTCAGCGGTAATAGGGTTTTATAGATCGATTATGTCAAAGTCTATCAACTTTAGTATCGATTCTTGTAAAAAAATGTTTCTGATCGGCACAAAAAAAAGCAACTTACTTCCGAAATATTGCGACACTTGGGGCAGAAGGCGCTCGGAAGTGGGTATCATTGGAAGGTTTAATCATTCTAATGCACCAAACTCCATAAACTTAGGACTGCAAAATAACGTTTCCCTCGATTCTGAGATTTAATAGTTGTAATTCTCGGCAATTGTCGTGTTAACTTCGGCTGCGATCGACTCTACCACGCTTTATGGTTGTCGTGCGGATACGCAGATGTTCGTTTAGAACTAGATAATATTGTCTTTGATATTTACTACATTAAACATTGAAAATGATGTAAAGTGTAAGTAGGTATGCACACCTCACTATACTAGCCTAAGTCGCCCTCTGCCCTCTATTTTGGTTGAGGTGAGTGATGCCGCTCTTCAAGTCATGCCCGTGCGCGGGCTCTGCTTGCGAGGATTGGTCCGCTCACTTTTCTCTTAACGACATTGTTGTTAAACTCTATTCATTTATTTATTTATTAGAAGGAATCACACCAACGCAATTATCTTCGTATACACCCCTGTTTTATTTATTAAGCTGAGCCCGCGACTTCGTCCGCGTGGAATTTTGATCCTTTCTTAGGGGATGTCTACGTCATAGTAGCTTTATGCATGCAAAGTCTCAGCCCGCTCGGTTTAAAATTGACAAAGTTTCATACAAACTTTCATCCCCTATTTTATCCCCTTGGGGGTGGAATTAATCAAAATCCTTTCTTAGCGGATGCCTACGCCATAACATCTACCTGCATGCTAAATTTCAGCCCAATCCGTCCAGTGGTTTGGGCTGTGCGTTGATAGATCACTATGTCAGTCAGTCACCTTTGAGTTTTATAGATATAGATTATTTTGTTTTGTAAGCATTGAAATTGATGTAAAGTGTGAGTAGGTACGCACACCTCACTAAACTAGCTTTCTAATTAAAATACCTAAATCTGACCGGTGTTGCCTGCTCATATTCTGTTGCTACTCTTGAAAATGTACACCATCTTTTATTCATTGATAAGAGTAACCATTGATTGCCGGATCTTCTCAGTGGAAGCAGCATTCCGAACCGGTGGTAGATTCTGACTATTTATGATTTGTTGGCTTACATTAATCAGTCATGTAGTCCCGTAATTCAACCCAACCACAGGTCTGAGTCATGAAGCGGACTATGGCTCGAATCCCCTTGCATTGAGGGGTAATGAACTTGATATATTAGCCACAGACTCGTCTTCTGGACCCAATAATACCATCGGCGAAATATGGGTTTACTTCAGTGACTGTGGACCTCTGTCTACCCCTTAAGGTATCAAACCTCATGGTGTGTTATCAGAAGGTCGTGCATTGTCTGTTATTTTTAATCCCCCTCGAAAAAAGAGGGGTGTTATAAGTTTAACCTTTGTTTCTGTGTGCCTGTCTGTGGCATCGTAGCACCCAAGCGGATGAACCGATTTTAATTTAGTTTTTTTTTGTTAGAAAGGTTTTCTGATCGAGTGTTGTTGTCAAAATCGGTTGATTTTCAAGAAACATAGCTAAGAACACTCACTTTTGCCTCACAGCCGTTTGAAAATTATCAGCTCTTTTGTAGTTTGGAAAGGCTTCCCATCGGGGGTTTTTAAATTTTCTTTATTTTATTTGGCGTAAAACTTTAAATCAGCTTTGTAATTATTTCGGTCATGAAGAGTTTAATTAGCTGACAATTGGTGGTTTTAATTAATTGTCGAATTTATTTCAGTGATCAAGAATTTAATTGGCATATAACTAACAGTCAGGTAATGTCTAATGAGTTGGATGTTTAACGGCAGATCTGTTAAGGAAGATAAAGGTACCTGTAGGCAGGTGGTGTGTTAGATAGGTGTGTTATATTTCTGGCAAATTTACCTTATTTGAATACTTGCTAAGTACATATTTATTGTTATCTTGTACGAGTATTCAAGACCTTATGTACTTGCACCTTTTTAGAAGTGAAATTATAATTCAACTATCTTTGGCATCTATCACCAAAATATTATATTATTATGGAATTTTTAATATATTTTTATAACGTAGGTATTCACAAATAACTTTTCTGATTCTGTTTGTGCGAAATCCGTCTTTTATTATGTTCTACAAGTTTTATAGATTCATGAAATATTTTAATGATTCTAAATTCCGAACAAACTATATACAAGGTTCTCAAATCGATATTTTTTATGAATACCAACTTCTAACACAATAATGTAAACGTAACTATTTGTAGGCATTATAGGTATATCGAATGCACATAATAATAACGTGGCAGGATGATTGTTCTAAGATCCAGTGGATATCTGAATGAATCGCACTTTCATTGATGGTGATCCAGAAATACTCCGCGCGTGAGTCGAGAACCCTGCTACTTGTAGACTTATGAACACGGCAGAACAGATAAAAAATATGGCTAGAAGTTTCATGAAATATGTCAATAAATGATATTGTTGAATGACCGCTAAATTTATCTCCCCTGGTGCCTTTACTACTCCACACTTCCGTGTCATACTTAAAAAAATATAAACCACTGTAAGCAACAAAAGTTTGGAAACTTTTGTAGGCAACTGTTGGGTTTTATGTAACAACTCTTTTGTATACGAGTATCCTCAGCCATCCAGCGGGAAAATGAGGCCAGTATTATTGGGTACACTTCCGCTTAGGCAAAAAAATTGTATTTATGGAAAAAGTAATACCAATTTTTGGATTTACAACATAAAAAATTCGTATTGGTAGGATAATAAAAAAATATAGCAGAAAGTTATGAAAACTCGCATGAAAAGTGGATGTTCCAAATCTTTCATGTTTCTTTCAAACCCCTTCGGACATCAATGACAATATACATTGTACCTATTATTATTAATATATTATTTTTAAAAAAGCCTGTTCTAATGATTCTCACGTCTTCGCTGTCCGGAGATGAAGTATAATGATTATCCGGGGGCATTTCCTACGGCCGTCTTATTATTCTTGCAACAACAATGCGTCTGAACAGACAATCAGACTCATTCTGATATAGATAGATGGAATTCCAGATTGTTTGTCTGTGACTCACGTTTATATGCAGCCAGATCATTCATTTTTGATTTGATTTTGTGTATTATTAATTTCCTAGAGCTGTGAGGGCTGAATTTCGAATGAGGCAGGATTGTATCACGATAGGTCATGCTGTAGTGTATCTGCTACATTCTATAAGTCCTGATTGAGTAACAGAACATAAAAAAATCTGCCCATATTATATTAAAGACAATTAAGGCGTTATCTGTATACCTTTTTAAAATTGGTGTAGTGGGAAGATAAAACAAAAAATAATGTAGGTAAATAGTTTGTATGTGTTTTGATTTAATAATTAGTAGACTTAGAGCGTTTTCACATTATCCGATCCGATATCGGTGTCGGACGCCGATCCGATAACGGGGTAAGTAAAATGTATGAAATATGTACCTGTCTTTCATATTGTCCGGCCCGATATCGGATATAGACAGGTACATATTTCATACATTTTACTTACCCCGTTATCGGATCGGCGTCCGACACCGATATCGGATCGGATAATGTGAAAACGCTCTTAAGCGATCATTCACATGGTTAATTCGACCATTATGTACAAAAATGTATAGACATAACGGTTTCGGGTTGTTTATAAAATAAATGTGAATGAATGCAAACAGTACAAACTTTTTTTTGTGTACCTATTTGGGTACATTATTTAGGATTATTTTAATAATATCTTCGTAGGTACTAGTTATCCAAATAACAGCCAATCAATTTATCTAGTAGGTAAGTAGAGATTTATAGAAATATCAGTAAAAAACCTAACTATAATTACCACCATTTAAATAGTTCAACAGTGATTAATTCCAACTGAAAATGGGCCACACGTTGACTGACCCCAACAAAGTAACTTCCTCTTATATTAAGAGTCCTCATTACCACATATTTGAGGACCGGCAAAATTATATATTCACTCACTAGTTGGCTAAGATACAACGGTATTGCAAAACGATCAAAAGGTCCCTTTCATTCAGAGAATTCTCTCTGGTAGAGCGGGACGAATATAACTGTTGTTTGCATGAGTAAAAAGGAGGCACGTTGTCCTTAGCTCGAATCTTGGCAATTGTCCACAGGAAGATGGTTTTTAGCAAAAAGACGGCACTGAATATGAAACTGAAATACAAAGACGGTCCATTCAGGCGGGTGATGGACACCGAACGTAATTGACTTCGAAAGGTCAATCCATTACGATGAATGCAGGCCGAGAGAAGGATTTACTCCTAATTGTTCTAGTTGAACACATTAATTATGTTAATTTGAATATTTTGAATTGAATCCACGAGTAATTAAGACACTAGTTACTGTGAGGTAGAACATCAACACTCTCGTAAATTTAATCAGAATACAATTATTAAGAGGCGCGATTTTGTGACGACACTATACAATAAGCATGTTTGTCGTATAAGATGGAAAATAAAGGTGACACCACATCCATCTGACCGAGGCGGTGACGTCGATCGATATCGTGGATCGTCGTGGATCAATAGATGTGGTAATTTCGGCTGATTGACAGATACTTGTTGGTGGATAAAATAATCAACCAATGATCGATCAACAATTGATCGACCGGTGTTTGTCTATGTAATTTACACGTTGCGCATTGGACTCTCCAGCAGGTATTGCGAGAGTTATTCTGCTATCGATCGAACCTCAATATATAGATGGCAAATTGATATAGATCCAGCAATCGAGGAAATCGATTCGATGTAATAGATACATACAAACTGTCAATCGACACTGACGATTTAATTCTACTATCGATCAAATACATCGATGTCGGTCAGATGGGTGTGGGAACACCCTTATTGAGGTATTTCCAATAGCAACCTGGTTTAATTAAATTTTTACTTGAATAGTAATAAGGTTATTTGTTACTTAATAAAATTGAATCATGATTTTTCAACACAAGTTAGGGTCCAATTTAGAGTGTTGAAATTACATCACCTAAATTTATTCCGCATCAAAACTCTTAAAAAGCCGTTTTTGTACTGTTGCGTGCTACAACCGAATACGTTTTAAGGCGCAATCAATCAAGCTTTGTCCGACTTCTCTATGGAATTTTAAATTGGATTCTTGTTAACAATACAAGGATTAGTGAGCGAGTACCTTTGTCCGCCATTGTACACCAACGCCCTTGTTATCCGTACGTGTTACGACACCATCGATTAGAATGGCTTCCGATGCGCGTTATGTATCATGGGTTTTATTTTGTTCTCCATGATAGCGCGCAATGTAAATACAATTTATGGTGTTTATCGACTCACACTCGGTGTTTTAATACAGGGAAGAGTATTTTACACTGCCGATCGCTCGTTTCAATGGTGTTTAGGATTATACGTTATTTATGAGGATTTCGTAGATGAGCCGGTAACGTTTTGTAGTTTAAAACCTGTGCTTATAGGGGACAGACAGGACTTCCGTTGACAGATTGATAATCTAAATTGAAATTTCAAAGATGTCTAATAAGATGGGAGTGTTCGATGGAACCAGTCCGAAATTTAACTCACGAATTAGTTTAGTTACCCCGTCTTTACTTTACTTCTGTAGACTCTAGCGTTTTCGCAAATGGTAACCTCATCGATCACAAACAAACTTTAACAAATATATGTGATATACTCTCTCTCTTTCGACCGCTGGTCTTCTTAGACGTAGTCAATTCATTTGAACCTATGGTAGTTAAGTGTACCTATGTGTCAGTGCACTTCATAGGAAAATTGCTATGAAGTTTTTCAACATATCATAACCAGTCAGCATCCAATTTCAGCTACCTAGTCATCCCTATAAAATATCGATACGATTACGATAAAGGAAACCGGCAATAAGTAAAAAAGTAGTAGGTAGGTAGGTACCTAACCTATAAAAGCTTTTACCAATGATGCTTGTAGTAAAATATTACGATGCACATAAAGAGTCCACAATAAGTTACGCCGCACTCGCTTCGATTATCCGCCGTGTTTGTTTGTGTTTTATAGCGGTATATTCGGTTTTACGGGTTTTCGATATTATTTCGCGTCGGTGTTTTTTTTTCTGGCTACCGCTACCCGCTTCACTGGGAGGGTAGAATTGTGTGGATGCGGCTTTTATTGGCATTCGATTGAATAAAAAAATTGAAAGTACTTCAATTTATCTCTATTGATTTGTGAATGCTGATTTGAAATTAATTATATGGTGCGACGATGGGTTAATCAGTCATGTAGATGGTTATGTGTGACTAATGTTGAAATTTATATATTTTTAGGTTCCGAAGATGACACTGACCTTCGACGAGTCCTACGGATAAGCTCTGTCTTGAAACCCACAACACTTTATTAGTATGAAATGAGTAGTTGAAAGAAAATTATGAATTTCTTCCGTTGCAAAGCGAAGAGACAAAAATAACAGTATAGGCTGATTGTCCTATGACAATCTATGAGCTGTTGCGTCTATACGCAAGACTGTTACAGCTGATTGACGACCAGTTACTTGCCAAAAAATATTGTAAAGTTATTTCATTTCTTATAAGTAATTAGATAAATACTAACAATGTCAGTTTGCCAGCCTTCGTCGTCGCAAAATTAAAGTATTCATATAAAAAATAATATAATAGGAATATCCATATAATCCAAACGGTACGCACTGTCCTCTCCACAATACCACTTCAGCGGATCGGGCGTTTGAAAAAAAAATGTAAAATCACCCCTCGACCATAGAGGGCCATAAACTAGTCTGTGGCCGCGGCGGGCGCCAATTAAATATGAATGTACTGGCCCACTCTCATTACCACGTGAAATTTTTAGTCTGGGCTACCCTATTTTAGGGGTCCGTGTTAAAAGGAAAACAGAATATCGATTGGAATTAAAAGTTCTTAAATTTATTTCAAAAGTATTTCTTAGTAATTGTGATAAAGCTATGTGTCACCCCTTAGACACATAGAACGTAGAAAGAAGTGAATTTCTAAAATATACATTTTAATCTATAAACATACACTTTAAAGCATTTTACTAGGTACAGAAAAGCATTTTTAATGGCCGTTCTATATCGATATTATTGTTTTATAAATATGATGCTTTTTGACGTCGCGACAGGTACTTTGTGCCATATACATTAAATAAATATTATATGTAAATGGAGTAATTAAAATAAATTCAAAATTTTACCAAAATGTGACCGAAATTTTATCAAAGTGAATCTTAGTATCTACCAAAGTTTAAGTACTGAAATGATAATTGTTTTAGCTCGAATATACGGAACGATTGGTGGGTACATTATGCTCGCACTTGGCCGGTTTTTTATTTGATATTTATTGTGTTATAGGATATTGGATAGGTCAGTTACGGATGAATTATTGAGAATAGAATATAATAGGGTGTAATTCGATTCCGAATTGTTATGGAAAGTACATGTATTTTTACGGAATTAAAGATGGGGTGATGCGACCATTGATGCCAGCATCGCTACTCGGAAAACATGGTAAAACAATACATTGAATTGAATTTTATATTAAACTGAAGTTGCTATTTGTTCAATATTCTTTTATTCTTATACCTAAAATGTTGTTTTTCTTTGGAATTTTTGAAGATATTTGTTGCATTTTGTCAATGCCTTATATGCAAATAAATAATATGTAGGTATATAAATATAAATGCTTCTATTATTATGTATTATTTATTATTTAAAAAAAAATGTTTCTTATGTTCCTTATAAATTTCGCTGTTGAAATAAAAAGCGAGATACAAAACTTTTTGTTGTTTATTTTATTTAAACTTACACAACTGTCATAAAATAATTGTACACTTTTTAATAATGTTTATATTCCAAAACAACGCTGCTATCCAGCAAGTATTCTTAATCCCTATATACCTTCAACAAAATTATGTAAACATCTCCGGTAAAACAATTTTGAACTTTATCACAAGTAGGGAAGATACAAATATAGGTTCGAGAACAGTAAAATAATTTTGTCCGAATACATAAGGGGTGTCATAATTACGAAGTGAGACAAAGTCGCGTCAAAGGCATTGTGGGCGTTGTATAGAACTTACAGACTCTTAAACATTTGAGTTGATGTCAACCACACTTTGTCGTGTCGTAATTACACGACGCTCTCAATGGGACACCCTGTACAATGCGTCTTGAAAAAACGACAAATTAATGAGGGTGTTTCGTTTTCTTTCAATAGCGCCAGTTGTTTTAAACATTTTATTGAATCGATGAAATTAATAGTGCTCGAATAGTTTGTGTTTTGTGGTTTATATTATGTATTATTATTTTGATTACATAGTTTGGACTTAAAGTCTGTAATTAGTTTTATTCTCTAAGGCTGTGATCACCTACACCTGACGTATGTGGGTACCTACTTACTATAACACTATTCATATGAAGTTACAATGTAAGGAGGTATCTAAAACAGTGCCCATCTGCGTGGCGTGGTATCACGTTGAACTTGATTTTTTATATAGAAGTGAGTATATAAGGCGTCAATAGCCTAGTGGTCAGAGGGCCCCCCTCGAAGCTGAGAGGTTCCAGGTTTGATCACCATCCTTGCCATTAAACTATTGACGTGAGCCCACTCGTAACACACACAATTGGCTTAGCTGGAGGGGCTAACGAGAATACTAGTAACATGATAAACTCACATTGTGAGTATTCTTTTTTGTTATTTCATAAAAATCACCTGTGTTTCATATACCACCTACACTTCTTTTGACAGATGTGTGGAGTTCAATAAACCCGTACTGAGCTAGCGTGGTGGACTATGGCCCGAATATCCCTCCCATTGAGGGGTTATGGTACCTAATAGGCTGCCTCCTATTATACCAAATTCCAGTCCAAATCTGCCTACTTCGATGTAAACAAGTCTGATGATTCGCACCACATTGCGGGCGTCAGTTTGTGTCACCTGGCATAGAACCCTGATCTCTACGATCTGGAACCCTGTTAAGAACACAAACAGGGCCGAAGTCAGAGTTGTATAAAACTGAATGATTAATGGGTTCTCACATTAGATCGTGTATCCATCCACCCTCCGGGAGTGTGGGGTGATACGAGGCTAGATGTGTGGCCACTAAAGTGGCGATAAATTTGTAGCGCAATTTTATATTGAGCGTTTTTTATGGGTTCAGATTAAACATGATGAAAACGCCTAGTAATATAAAACAAGTCAAATATTATATGTATTTCCTGATCTTCAGGTGATGTTCTGTGAAAATTAATTATGTTGTTCGTGCCTCGGCTCAAGTTTGAGTTCACTGTAGGGGCAGAAAAGATTCGATTTACGTCTTGTTTGAATCAAACTGTAATTGATAATAGCAACTAGAGATGATAACTTAATAAAGACTGTATAATCGGCTCACACCGACAGTAAGTAATGAAAATTTGGTATTTGCTTTAAGTCTATTTCAAATCTACCATCGACTTGAAGACCGACTCCCCTTCAGGTCGGCTATGTCCAAGCGACGCTTTTGGTATTGCTAGCATCTAAAAAATACGGTTACTAACTGCTTAGCATCAGGCGTTTCGATCGCTTATTTGACGGCTTTGTTGTTTAAAAAAGTGTTAAGTTGCGTGGGGGTAGCAGTGATAGCCGATTGGTTAAGCATGCGTCTTGCGGGCACCAGGTCCTGGGTCCAAACCCTGGCTCGCACCTCTGGGTGATTATCACTCGCTTCGCCTGCATGTCTTAGAAAATCTAACCAATTTTGGTAAACCTTCAAAAATCGCTAACCCGCACTGGGCCAGCGTGGTGGATTACGGTCTGAATCCCCCTCGTGGTGAGGGGAGGCCCGTGCCCAAGAGTGGGACGTCAAAAAGAGCTAAATTATTATTTTAAGTTCCGTGAAGGAGATCTGCAAAAAATATTTGGTTACCGATACACATTTTTAAAGGTTTTTATTTTGTAATAGAAACACCTTTATAAGAACAGGCAACATAAATATAAATTGATTAAGTATATTTATAAGCTTCATGTTTCTCATTTTTTTTTGCAACAGCTCGTTTAGTGGCCCCATTTCTTTAATACGTCAATCGATTGGAGAATGTAAACAAGAGTCGCCCTTTGCTCTTTGACTGTGCCTCACACATAAGACGAGTTACATCAAGTATCTCTACATACGTGTGTAATATCAAGCTAATGATTATTATGAGGGAGAGACGCTGGAACCTGTGTTAGCTGAGTGATGCCTGATGCGTGCTGCGCAAAATTCTTGTTGCATTGTAAGTAGTTGTTGTATGACTGGTAGATTACGCCACAAATAAAATAACTAGTAGAGCAAGTAAAAGGCGATGTATTTGGTCCAAAGTGGCGATGAATAAGAAGAGAGACAATACAGTGTTGCAAACATAGAGAGACAATGTAGAGTGACAAACATAGAATATTATAATTATTGATGCTCTATGAAAAAATATCAAGTGATGATTGGCTTAGAAAAACATGGGGTGCAGTTTCAAACCCTTGCACACACCAATCCGTATACCAGCTGTAACAGTAGTCAATTGGCTACAGCGTGGCTACAAGGTGGCTTCAACTTGGCTATGACTAAGCTACAACTTGGCTTTAACTTGGCTACAGATTGGCTACAACTTGGCTACAACTTGGCTTCAACTTGGCTTCAACTTGGCTACAAATTGGCTTCAACTTGGCTTTACCACCTACAATGTAAACTTTAATAATTTGATCTGCTAACTCAAAACAGTTTTTAGCATTTAAATCGGTTCTTCATAATAGCAAAATAAATAATCTAAACGAATATAGGATGAGTATAGATCACTGTATACGAAAATACCGCCACTACTTGTAATCTGTATATCATAGTATGTCATATTGAGATTTAGTTAGATCATTTTGTGTTGAATTATATCTTTTATACGTGACTTTACTCTAATGACCGTTCTTTCATATTTTACTACGATATGATGTATACAACATTGTATTATTGTATATTATACGTGTTTGTGGTCGATAAAAGTGTACATAAATCATAAATGGTCATTTGGAATTTGGACATTTGAACATTTTATTTAACACTAGCGGCCCGCCCCGGCTTCGCACGGGTATATTGCGGTTACATTATTCGAGTTTTAGTAAGGATCCCTATTTTTTTTGAAAATGTATTATAGCCTATGTCACCCGGGGATAGTGTAGCTTCCCAACAGTGAAATAATTTTTCAAATCGGTTCAGTAATTTCGGAGTCTATTCATTACAATCAAACAAACAAAGTTTTCCTCTTTATAATATTAGTATGATTCGTAAAGCTAATAAAAAAATAAAAAGAAAACAAAGGTAAGATTTTCTGAAAGTGTATTTTTTTTGGCTAGTCTCGCGATACACGTCGACCACTGTTACTCCTATTCTGAAACTTTCAAAATGTCTATCTATAGGTTCCTAGTAACAATTAAAAGTAAATGTATTTAACTTTTAGATATCTGACAACAGAGGTACTCGTTTAAGACAATTGGTATCAATTCAGTTCTTTTCAAAATGACGACTAAATAAAAATTGACACTGCAAACAATTTTTTTTAGTTAAGTTCATTTTGTACCAACAGAATAGGCAACGTTGCATTGAGAAAAAAAAACGGCTTCAAATGAATTCTGTAGTATGTACCTAGTAGTGTACCTTCTAGTATTTTTTATTAAATGTTTTGTAATTACAGGAAATAATATGTAAATACGAGACATAAATTATTGTAATTCCGACGCGTTTGGTAAAAAATACTAAAAAGAATACTAGGAACTACAAAAAGCATTTGCTGTCGTATTTTTTATTTTCAGTTTTTTTTTAATATCGGCAAACAAGCATACGACCCGCCTGATGTTACGCAGTTAACGCAGCCTATAAATGCTTGCAATACTAAAACTTGGGATAGAAGGAGGAGAAGGAAGGAGATCCTCATACATAATGCAGCTATAGGTATATAGCTACTTTGTGCCTATGTTCTGTGAGAAGGTGGTACTACCCCGGTCGAGCCAGCCTATGTATACTTATAAGTACATAATCTAAATATAAATAACTCAAAAGTGACTGACTGACTGACTGGCATAGTGATCTATCAACACACAGCCCAAACCACTGGACGGATCGGGCTGAAATTTGGCATGCAGGTATATGTTATGACGTAGGCATCCGCTAAGAAATGATTTTGATTAAGTCTACCCCCAAGGGGATAAAATAGGGGATGAAAGTTTGTATGAAACTTTGTCAATTAAATTCCACGCGGACGAAGTCGCGGGCATAGCTAGTATTTTATATATTTGATCAGTGTATCAGACTTTACTAAAATTATGATACTATGACAGTTCGAACGTGGGAAAGTCGGGCCTATATAAATTCACTGCATTAAAGGGTTAACGCCAGGTCAACCCGTAAATACGCATAGGCTCTATCATTGACAGCCAATATAATAAATATTAATTGCTGTCAAAACTAATAAAAATAAATGACGGCCCATTGTGTTCTTTACTTCTCAAATAAATTTAAGACGTTTTATAAATAGTTTTTTATTTAATTCAGAAAATACACTATGGCAAACGAATAAGGTATCGTAATCTCCTAAAGATAAGCTTCCAAATTATACTGCCATAAATTTGGCAAGGTATTTCCTAATAGGTACCTACGATGATATAAAAAAAATGTTTCTTGCAAAAAAAACCCCCGTGATAAACATACCTATATGACAGTTTGCACTAAAATTATGTTACAGTAAGGAATAATGATTGTGGTCACGTCTGCAACGGAACCTTAATTTAAGACAATTAGTTGGAACATTTAATGTTTTCCCGTAAAAGCTGTGTCTTAACTATTTACCTACAGATGGAAAACAATAAATATGCCTCTCGTTACGTATGATAAACGGTAACTCTTCTATTTGACCCTTGGCATCGTCCCGACGGTCGGAATGGCCCTGTGTTACAAGTGCAATAAATAATTTTGCGACATTTAGTTGTCCAACCGTTTTATTGCGGGGATTGACGTATCGGACCTCACGTGGTTTCCGATGTCCTTAATTACGGATGTCAATTATGCACCTGGTTTAAGCATGTATTGGGGTCCGTATTAATAAATTGATCTCAAGTCTGACAGCGGTCTTGAGTTTATAATTGAGGTGCGTATAATTATATGCGTTTTGTAGATTATAAATGTATCTAGTAATTAATTAAGAGCTTAGATTTAAAGAAATATAACACAGAAATATACACTGTTTACATTAAATCGTTATTAAAAGGCGCACAAAAGACAAGTACCGAGTGCTGACAATAACATAGACAATGTAGAGGGTTACTTATTTAGGGTATGGCTACGTTCTATTAATCACATATTCAATCTAAATGTTATTTAGGGCTGCTGCATTTTGGAGGCACTAATACGCGTGCTTTTTGTTTTTTTTTGTATTTAATATTTATCTAGTTTTAATGCAATAAGTTTCAAGAGTTCACCTAGGTACTGGCTTATTACTGATTGGTTTTTCAAAACATTTTATGTATTTATTTTGTTCGTTTGTTTCGCAAGCGGCTGAAATTCCCAAATATTTCGCGCAAGCCACAAATGTTTGATGAAACAATTTGGCATACACACGCACGCCTCGCGTCAGATGTCCGCTCGGCTCGCAAATATTCGCAATCAATTGTCCTCGCGACGAGGGCGGCATAAATTTCGCGGCACTAAGCACGTCCCTAATTAACCCTAACCAGCCGCCGCGGTCGCGGGCGGCACGTAAATCTCGCGGGAACACTGTGAGAATGCCTCGCTGTCTTTAATTGAGCACCGAGTTTTATTTGCGCGCTCATTTGCGTGGAAAACAATTGCGGAGGTAATTTTAAAGTATATATTATTGTTTTCTTCACCGTAAGCAAGTGATAATCATATAGAAATTATGATTACATACGCACATAGATTTCGAAAAATCCAGAGGTGCGAGCCGGGATTTGAACCCAAGACTTGGTGCCCGCAAGACGCGTGCTTTAACCAATCGGCTATCACTGCATCGTGAGGAAACCTGCATGTCTTAGAAGATCTAACCAATTTTCGAAAGACATGTGAAATCCGCCAACCCGCACTGGGCCAGCGTGGTGGATTATGACCTGAATCCCCCTCATGTTGAGGGGAGGCCCGTGCCCAGCAGTGGGACGTCAAAAGGGCTAAATTATTATTATTATATTATTGTTATGAAGACTTTTTTGTTAGGTAAGTAAATACAAATTTCAGTCATAAGTAGTAAGTAAGTTATATTTTTTAACGACAACTTTCTGCTAAGTGAATCGAAATTCACGATCGTGTTTGCCAAAATTGACATTTTTAATATTTCTTTTTTAATTAAATGCTATAGGTATAGGTAGATGTAAAAAGCAAGCTCGTAAAAATACCTAAGGAAATTAATTAAGTATTGTATTATGCAAATACGAAAATATAAGGCACGGAACAAAAACATGCGAACATGAAAGTCTTAACAATTAAGGCCAATCAATATGAATCAGTCACATTAATGTGTAACAATCCAATGAGATGAGCGTGCGCTAGTAAATTACCATATTTCAGTGAAAAATTATCAAAGGAAAAGTTCACAAGGATATTTTGTTGTGAGCGGGCAAATTTGTGGTTTAAAAACGTCCGCGCGGTATTTTATTGTTGTAATAAAATTTCGCTAAATTATTTGGCACTTGTTTGGGGTCTGATTTATGGGGTGCTCACGGCTGGCTTGGCGCCTCGTTACATGCTGCATTTTAAGGGTTATTTCGCTGCTTGCCACGTAATAATGTAAACAGTGGTCGTTGCAGTGTTTGTCCGCCTTTTATTGTGTTTTTTTAGTATCAAACATTTTAATTACCTGCCACAACAGTTATCGGAAATGACGAACAATAAAAACATTTAATTTTAATGGTATAAACTCGTATTATCAAATAAATGGCCCAACTAAACGTGGTATAGCGTGTGAATAGTTATAATTATCTCATTCTGTCATCAATACATTTAGCATTCGAAAGAAGAAGAAATATCATGGTTTAACTATACAACCGCTAAACCACGTGTCTTCTCATAAGGGGGTCAGGTTTTGTGATGTTGTAAGGTGGATATACCTACCTGTCAGGGTATAAGTACCTTTATCGCAAAATATATTAGGTATATATACCTATGTGATTCGCGTTAACCACGATTATTAATAAGGAGGACAGTTTTTGTCATTTTGTAAGGTTGATATACCTACCTGTCAGGGTATAAGTACCTTTATCACAAAATATAATTATTAGGTATCTATTGTAACTGGTGGCTGCTTATGGTCGCTCGTCAGTTAAAACAAACAATTGTCAAAAAACTAGTGAGCAAGTACCGTAACACAGCTCTTTAAAACAGAACAAAATACGTAAAATATTTTCACCCAAAAAGTGCTTTGTCAAAGTCAAACACTAATGAATGATCTACATCGGCGCAAAAAGGGTTGAGTGTCGAAAGTCAACCTTAAAACTAATTCTGTTCGGGTTTTGGCAAGTCATACTCACGTTACAATTGCTTTTGAGAAACTTGTTTCTTTACTATTTCGAGTTTTCAAGGTAGGTAAGTACCTATCTACTGCCATAGAGGTGAGAAATGCTCTTAAAATACCTACTGAAGTACCTATTATTTTCAACTTGAGCTTTATATTAATATAACCAACATGATGATATAAATGTGTGTCCGCCCTGGTACCTAGTTGTGCTTAAAACGATGATGCACCGAAACTCCTATAAGTAGGGACCCACTTCCTCATTTTTCATTATAGGCATTTAGAAAAGGATACCCGTAACCGACTGATATTTAAAAATTATATTATCATGGTCTTTCTAAACAAACATTAAGATATTTCGCTGTAGTTAGCCATAGACAGCTGTGGACAGTAGACAAAAAAAGCGTACGAACTTTTTGTCACGGATTCTACTCGACATTCCAATACACTTGACTTTGCTTATTTTGTCAATGGATTTATTTGCGCTCAGTATCTTTTGTCGGTCTTGTATCTCGTTAACTTTCGAACTTAACCTATTAACTATGTTTTTAGAAGGCCCACTCAATGGCAGTCGGTGTAGTTTTGCAAATCATTGTGTCTAATTAAACAGCTTATTGCATTTCGTTGCTAACGTGAATTGTTATAAAGAACGCTTTGAATTTTGGACAAAAACATAATGCAATTATTGTGTTCTGGTTTTTATTAGTATTCAGATTGACGTAGGTACCTACCTACATAGATTAAAATATTAGGTGCATTTATTTTTGTAAACCCAATATAAAATAGTTATTAGTATCTTTAGGTGTACATATAACTTTACGATGTGTGTGTGTTCTTACCTTTTTTTTGTCATCCTAAACTGCTTGACCGATTTTAATGAGATTGTTCCACTTTTAGGGTCACCCGGATCATACTTAACTAGATATAACGGATATTTTGGCTGTCATATCGATTGGGATGTCTAATGTAAGAAGATAAAATTATGAGTTCACAAATATAAATTAGGTAAGTATTATAGTACATTATAAAATAAACCAAGCGACTGAAAAAAACTTTTATAGGTACTATATTTCAGCGTTTATGAATACTATATAGACTATTAAAGCGTTATCTTACGGCAGTTCTGAATATAATTCGTGTTACTAATACTCGTATTAATAAATCGATCTCAAGTCTGAGTTCAAGTGATCTTGAAAATGTCATTCTTATATCATATCAGTACGAAATGTCACGTCAAACGCGTACTCAAGATCGCTCTCAGACTTGAGTTCAATCTAATAAACAGAGCCTAAAATAACAGAATTTTCCGCAGTCGGACAGTTTTTAAACATTTCTACTTATTAAAATATTATGTGAACGTACCGTGGGATATTTATAAATTCAATATTAAAACACGCCATTTTTATTTTAATCCGTCATTAAGAAGGCATACTTAATTAATAGTTACTAATTGATGCCAAGTAACGTTTTAAACGTCTATCGTTTTATATAAAATTTATGTATAACTAGCTGTGCCCCGCGACTTCATCCGCGTAGTATTGGATTATTAGGTTAAAAATCCTATATGTTAATCCCGGTTATAATCTATCTGTGTTCCAAATTTCATCCAAATCCGTTCAGTAGTTTTTGCGTGAAGGAGTAACAAACATACATACATTCATACATCCACACTCACAAACTTTCGCATTTATAATATTAGTAGGATTTACCTACTTATATTTCTCCCATGCCAATTAAATAAATTCAAGTTAATAAAGTATAGATATCAGGTAGCTTTATAGTAATAAAAATACTAAAGAAACCACTTAGTTTTACAACTCTGACAATGTACGGTCTCTGTATGGGTGGGCCGATTGTCTATTTCCGTGTATGGAGGACAAAACTAACATGTCGCCATAAATAACCGGTTTTCGGACAATTAATAATGGGAAGTGTCTCTTGATCTATCATTAGATAGGTTTTATGGTTATTTTTAGATTTTATGTTCTCATTTTTGGGGATATTCAAGAAGCAATGTTTTGGATGTGGCATCAACGGGTTACCATACCTATGTAAAATACGAGAATGGAAAGTTTTTGAATAATTAGCCCTAAAATTAATAGTATCTAGGTATATAAAGATCGCGTTTCCATAATAAATAATACCTTATAATAATAAATATTGCCAGACTCACATACCAATTTGTACGGTACCAAACTAAGCACCGCTTGTACTATTTGTTGCCACAAAATATATTGGGGGTGATCCCATTGACCACCCAGAATAGGGAAAACTTAAAAAAGGCTATTTCCGAAATTTTCCCCGACGTGAATTGAACCCGCAACCACCCGGTGCGGTGTACCGATCGGCCTACGCTCAAACCAGTATATGCCACACGGTCATCAACATTATAAACATCAAATAGCAAAATTACTTCTAGCACAAACGTGGTAGGTATTATACATTTGTAAGTATTTTGCTTAGCCTCTAATTGTCATTAAAAATATTGTAAACTCATCTTTAGACTTGGTTACATTAAAAATAAAACCGCTACAAAAATTATAAATTGTCTTAAGTCTACTTATTTTTTTAATGTCAAAAAAAATAAAACCCACTTCTTTATAAATTGTAAAACAGTAAATAATTTAAACTGTACTTTTATTTAATAACAAATTATATTATTATTAAAAATGATTATCTAAATGCGGTCCAAAGGCAAAGGAGACATAAAATTAATATTTTCGCTCAGATATTGTATGCAATCAATTATAATCATAAATAATTAGAAAACATCAAACTTGTGAAGAGCCCTTATTACTGTATCATAAAGTCTATTTTACGGTACCAGCCATCGATTAGGCGTGTTGGTCATTTCTCTTGACAGAATAAGGAAAATTGTTATTATATTATTGATGTGTTTCCGCTGTCCAAAACCAACTGTGAATTTATAATTGAACAGGAAACGCTTGATAATTTGACGTCCCGCGTGTGAAAAATGATAGCTTTTGTCACATTACAAATACGCCGTCGTAATGATATGAAAAATCATGTCAAACCTATATTTCGTTCCGTATTTTTTGACATTCGAGACTCCCCCTCGCATTCAAAACATACAATTTTAAATCTTTTTAATCTTGTAGGCCAACAAAGCACTTATATACTTAGAATCTACCACCGGTTAGGAATGCTGCTTCACTGAGAAGATCCGGCAAAAACTCATGGTTAAGTAGTCTTTTCAATTGAAAAAAAAAAACAAAAAACTACAAATTGTTGCTTAATCTGTTGCCTCATTAATTAAGACTAAACATAATTTGGCACAACTAAAACTAAACCCGTTCTTGCTCATGAACTGCAATCATAACAAAGCTAAGTATGTACTTCATCAATGCTAAATCATTTTCAATCAATGAACAGACAACAGAACATCGCTGTGAACACAGATGAAGACTTAGGCTAAGCGTATGCTGACAGGCAAGCGAGACGGAGCACAGCTTATTACAGAATTGGCATGGCAGCCATGTTGACGCAGACATAGGCCACGAGCGTATGCAGCAACGCAGCTTAGGCAGAAATTAATAAATTAGAGCGATTCTTGAAATGTCATTCTGATGTCATACCAGTAAAAAATGATAATGACAAAAGCGTACTCAAGATCGCTCTCAGACTTGAGATCGATTTATTAATACGGGCTTAAGACACAGATTATCCCGAATAGATAAATGTCTTCTTCTTCTTCTTCTTTTTTTAAAATATGGCTTTCATCGTTAGGTAGTCGATGATTTTGCCAACAACAGAGTTTTATGTGACTGATGGTCGGTAGGTCTAGGTGAGGCTTTTTTTTTTAAATATGTCACGTGTACGCGTCGCGCAGAATCTGTGGCGTACTACAATGAACAGAAATGCAGGACAGACACATGTCTGCGTTTCACATGCTTGCGTCATAGCTCTCGTATCTGTGCTGCTCTGCGCTGCGTGCTAGCGCCGCCTGTGTCTCAGCATACGCTCACATTTATTGTGTGTCCAATTAGTATAACGGAGGGCCACACCACTGTTATTTCTAAAAATATATAAAAACACACCATCACCATTTGTCACTGCACGCCCCGTATTTATCAAGATACCTTGCTACTACCATTATTACAGGATGTTTCAGTAATGAAGACAAAAAATCAAAAACACACAGTGTAACAAAATGTAGAGCGACCATGTTACAAAATGTAATTTGTAAAGATAATGCCAATCAAACAATATAATATCAGAAAACGGCGGGGACATTTTTAAAGCTAAAAAGAAATTATAAAAATACTCACCTTTGATTGAACTTCCATATGCAAACCAGCTGACATGATATTATCTGAAACAAATTAGAAGATAAGTTACATTTTGTTAATCTATTATGTTTGAATAGTTATCATCGAAAATAAAAGGAATCTTACAAAACTCTTTATTAATTGACGATCTATAGGCGCAGTGGTTTGAGCGTAGGCAGCTCTGCTCACTGCACCGGGTGTTTGCGGGTTTGATTCGAAATATCGGAAATGGCCTTTTCGTCATTTGCCCGGGTCTGGATGCCACTGGGATCGCCCCCAGTCCATTGTACGGTACCCATAGTACGAGCGTTGCTTAGTTAAGGACTATACAGTTGGTGTGTCAGTCTGGCGATATTTATTTACCTATATTAATGAGGTCGCAAGCACAGCCTACAATTTATAAACTCCTGGTATTGCTTTGATACAAGTAATGTCCTCACGCCACTCACACTGACGGTGGTAGAGTCAAACTATGGCCAAATGACTACAAGTCATATACGGGCTGGCTCGACCGGGGTATTACCACCCTCTCACAGAAGATTGGCGTAAAGAAGCTGTTATAGCTGCGTTTCATACGACGAGTGAGAGAGTCAGAAGCCGAACTCCCTTCCCTTCCGTTTGTCCCACTTTCCGTCATCTCGTCAACGAGTGTGCAATGTCCTTGTTATTGCAAGCATCTATAGGCTACGGTAACTGCTTAACATCACGCGAGTCGTACGTTTGCTAACTTTGTTGCAACACTGCTGTTTGAAGCAGTTAGAGTTCAATGTCCATTTTAAAACGCTTTGCCGTATAATGAACTTTTTCAACAAGTTTTATTGTAGATCATTTAAAACGATAAGGATCTCCTTCTTAATGACAAAAAAGTCTCCCTGTACCAGTAGCCGTAGAAATAAACACGCTTAACATTCCTATAAACAAGATCGCGGCGGCCCCCGCGCGAGATTGATAGCCGTGCGCGCGCGCAGCCCCCGCCGCTATTAGTGACGGTTTATGGGGAAAATAGTTCGAGAATAAAAAGCTCCGTTTTGGGGACATTGTGTTTTTAATTAGGCGAATGGCTGGCATGTGTTGGTGATAATGGAATCTTCACTGGAATGGACTGAAGATTATCATTGTTGTTTAGTGATGGGAGTGGAATTGTGTGGGGAAAATGATAATAACATTTTGGTAACATTGGAAGAATTCTTTGGAGGAGTACTTACTTATTTATTTATGCATCATGGCAGTAAATTAAATAAAAAGTTAGTCCTAAGGTCTTGAGTATGCTGTTTTTTAGGGAAGAGTATTTTAAAGAAACGTTAATGATAGGCACGAAGAAGAAAAAAAACTTATGTCCGAAATATTACGACACATGGGGCAGAGGGCGCTCGGAGGTGGGGATCATTAAAAGGGTTAAAGACGTAACATTATCCCATGTTAAATACAGATACAACAAATCTTTCTAGTTTACAATGATGGAAGTATCCGCCAAATTAAATTCCTTTGCATTTCGCTATCACAAATCGTAGGATTAAACTCACTCACTTGCATTCCAAGAAAAAGTCTAAGTACCGCATCAAATCCACCCCGTCATATTTGTTCCATCATAACATAAAGTATCGCAGATGGGTGCGCGTGCATCGGCCCTCTAAAAATACATTTAAAAAAATGCAAAATAAAACGCGACATCCAACTATAAACCGCGTGGACTATTTAAAAACGACATTATCTAATATCTTTATATGTGTGACGTCGTGTGCATGTCGTATATCACGCGGTGAATCCCGCTAATGTACCGCGGAAACGGTGCAAACTGCCCGGCTTACGATAATTTGTATTCTCGGTCCCGTCATAATGCTGTAAATTAACGCGCTTTATCGTATCATCTGTTGTATTACGTGGACAATAGATTTAGGTAGAGTGTGTGTTGAAAAATGTTTGTTTTATTCATAGCCGCTTGTTGCATTGAAACATAATGGGTTGTTATTATGGTTTTAATATAAAAAAACCCAGACTTTTTAAAATACAAAATATTAAATTTGAATTTTGTAATATACTTATTCATAATCCATTTGCTATTCTGATGATTGAAACGAGGTTTTAAATTTAATAATATTAATAATACACAATCTGCAAACAAGCGTACGACTCGCCTGATGTTAAGCAGTCACCATAGCCTATAGAGGCTTGCAATACCAAAGGCATTGTTCCCACGTTGGCGACGAGAAGGGGATAGAGATAGAGGGAAAGGAAGGTAGTTGGGCTTCCGGCTCTCTCACTCATCGTACGAAACGCAACTTTACGTCGATCTGCTGTGAGAAGACGGTACTACTCTGATTGAGCCAGCCCGTATATGAGTTGCAGTCAAAATACCTCAGCTTAACTCTACCATCGCCAAATTAGGTACCCATCCCAAAATAATGTAGGTTAAAATGTTTGCATTTGTTGCAAATGTTTAAGCAGAAAAATACATGAAATGAATGGCTCACAAGCAAATTGGCTAAACTTCAGTGTGTTGAAGGGGTGTTTGTGTGACTAGTTTAATAACTCTACATAATATGTAAATAGGTGTACCCAGATAAAAATTTATTGAAAATTAAACATTATACAATGGAATTACATTTCTACCACCGGTTCGGAATGCTGCTTCCACTGAGAAGATCCGGCAAGAAACTCAATGGTTACTCTTTTCAATGAATAAAAGTGTGTACGAGTATACCAAACACCACCTTTGGTGTGTAACTGAACTTTGTAGTGTCTACGAAAGATTGCAAAGCCGCAGGATCCAAGCCTCATTGCAGATCGACTATGAATATATACTGGAATTATTACGAAATGGTTACTTTTGAAATTGCTTGTATTAACTTTTTGTCTAATGACGGTTCACACAGGACGTGTAAATTACAATTCCGCATTCATTATGTGTGTATACGAGCCGTAACATTCTTCTTTGGCTTCCAGCCGTCAATTTATGAAGACTGAAATGAGCGTAATGTATGTCACTGAGCGATTTCCCGGCGGATAAATGGGAATTAATTATATATCTCGGTGACGGGTGACTTCATTGCATGTACAGATTTGTAAGACTATCTATGTATCTATTAATAACTATTCCAAACCATTTAGAAATATATAAATAAATATAAATATCGCCAGACAGACACACCAACTGGTCCCAAATTAAGCAATGCTTGTACTATGGGTAGGGGGCGATTCCCTGTGACACCCAGGACAGGGCAAATTACGAAAAGGCCATGTTCGAAATTTGCCCCGGTGGGTATCGAACCTTCAACCACCATGTGCAGTGAGCCGAGCGGCCTACGCTCGAACCACTGCGCCCAGCGGTCGTCAAATTATATGATATACTAGCTGTGCCCCACGACTTCATCCGCGTAGTATTGGATTATTGGGTTAAAAAGTATCCTAAATGTTAATCCCGGTTATAATCTATCTGTGTTCCAAATTTCATGCAAATCCGTTCAGTAGTTTTTGCGTGAAGGAGTAACAAACATACATACATACATACATCCACACTCACAAACTTTCTCATTTATAATATTAGTAGGATATTATTCAGTATAGTCCATTAACTGTATCTAATATTGGTAGTTCAATTTTTATTTGCCAAAAAACATCGACGGGTAAACTAGTTTGTAATTTCTGCCAACAGTTCAACAAACAAACTTAAGAGCCGCCTGATCTTAAGCAGTTATCGTCGTCTATATATGTTTGCATAACCAAGGCATGTCTCGCACGTTCCCGACCTGATGGTGAGTGGGATAGAAGGAGGGCAAGGAATGGGCGTTGGGCTTCCCTCTCTCTTGCTGATCGCACATACGCAGTCATCATAGCTTTGAGAAAGTGGCACTACCTCGCTGTAGACAATTAGCTACAGCTTGATTATACTATAGTTATAATACTCGGCCTTATAGTACGGGATTTGTATACTTATTACAACACTAGCTGTGCCCGCGAATTCGTCCGCGTGGAATTTAATTGACAAAGTTTCATACAAACTTTCATCCCCTATTTTATCCCCTTGGGGGTAGAACTAATCAAAATCCTTTCTTAGCGGACGCCTACGTCATAACATCTACCTGCATGCCAAATTTCATCCCGATCCGTCCAGTGGTTTGGGCTGTGCGTTGATAGATCACTATGTCAGTCAGTCAGTCAGTCACCTTTGAGTTATATATACAAGGTGACACATAATGGGTATACTTTTTTTTTCAAAACTTAACTTTGTAATTCTAAAACCATCAGCTTTGGAGGGAACTTGAAAAACAAAAGGTGTTATAGGAATACAGCTGTTGACCGATTTCACAAGTCTGCAAAATCTTTAGTACTTCAACTGTCCCACAAAGCCGATAGTTTAAGATTTACAAAGATAAGTTGCAAAAAAAATAGTATACCCATTTTGTATCACCTAGTATTTAGATTCACTACAACTACATTAACTGTAGTAATAGTGAACCGTATCGACGCGCGACGCAACACTGGCCCAGATATCGAGTGTGTGTCGTCGCTTCTTATTATTCACATACATGTTTGACGTGTGTTTTTCAGCGCTCCTCAATATTTTTGAACGGCTATTTTCGTTGCAACACCGCCTCCTTCGTTTGTCCAAAGATTATTAGTGGTGTGCGACAGACGTGACTCGGTTTGTTCGGGAATTTTTAAGTAGGAAACTGCATATAGTACCTAACAATATAAACAATCGCAATAAATTATGGAAGGATTTAGTAACTTCTTTAATTTGTAACCTATTATAATAGTAGTAGTATTCTAGACTTTTCTAATGACAATGATTTACCTGCTCACATTGCGTTGCTGTTCCTGATAATGTACTTACACCAATTTTTATTGGGTATATTAAAGAGAGTAACCACTAAAATTTTTACTTGCGAGTTTTGTTGGCGTAAATAAGTAATTTAAAAAGATTTTGAAGATTTTTGAATCCATTCTGTGATCATCTGCACTGGTACAAAACACAACAGATATTTTAGTAACTAGTTTTTTTTCTATAAGCAGGTAATAAAAGTACCTAAAGGTTAGTGTTTAAGCGCCTGTAAAAGTGCAAGCCATTTTCGGATTCAAAATAACGCTTATATAAAATTGTGCCTAAGTGAACATCTTCGGTAAAATCGTAATCTATATTTTCACACGTCAGTCACAGTGTCGCGCTGGGCTATTCTACAGCTCTTTATTGTCGGGTGTCCATTGTTTATTTAAACAATAACTGGACATTTTATTGCGGCGACGTTTTTAACGATTATAAACTATGGCAACACCGTCCTCTCATCTCACTTTATTTTTTAAATATTTTAGTTTTATTGTTTTAAAAGCAAGTGAAACGTGACCACATGACATAATAAATTCAGTTTTTTAGTGATGTATATCTTAAATAATGTTGAAATTACGGGCCTGTTTTGTAATAAAGAAGAAAAGATTTTAGTAGAAAAATTGTCTCATTTGATGTAGTGTACGGTTTGTATCGTATATTTGTTAATGCGCCTTGTATTATTAGCATTTAGCACGTTATTAATGACAATTAACGGCATATCAACTCGTCATTATTTAGATAAACTCAGAATATTTATGGCAAAAAATCCTGTTTAATATATTTCGATAACAGTAGTTCGTTTTTTACAGCAACAAAAAAAAGAATTTATCGATTAAATTAAGCCTAAAAATAATATACAACAAAATTTGATTTTGTATGTTTTATCAATTCTGTTTGTATTTTTCCTTTGAGATCAAAAATACTGTGTTACAGAGTTAACCAAAGAATATGTTAAATAAAATTAAAACAGTGAGCTTATTCCACTTACTAAATTAAATCCGCGTAAATTGATAGAAGGAATTCATACAACAGACACGTCGCTATTTGTAAGATTATTAGCGACTGGCGCATCAGAATAACAAAAGCCATTTCATCTATTTAACCCCGTTGTTTTGACGTCCAACTCTATTCTGGTATTCGAGGAATCACTAACAAATCAGCACCTGTCACTTTTGTTAACATATCCACGAATAACCGAGCCATTGTTTTAAATCTAGAAAACAATTCAATCTTCACTTAAAAAATATCTCGCGTTATTTCTGTACCTCTTTTTAATGGTTTGACGCATTCTTTTCAGAATAACTCGCTATATCTTGTTGGACATTTTCGACTCTATCACCTTACGAAGATGATTCAAGTTTGAAGATTTCGTGTGGTTGGTATTAGACGTTTCGAGTTAGAACCGTATTGGTAACATTGTTGTCAACTTTTACAATAGGGATGCACGCGTTGACAGTTGATTATCACGGCCGGGCTTAACGAAGACAATGGAATTTTCAGTATTGTCTCAAATGAGTGACAAATTGCCTGAGTGTACCGTTTTTTTCGACGTTTTTCTTGGCACATTGTTCCTCTTTTCGTTATGAATAATAAAAATAAATATACTGTTTTTTTTTGTCTCTTTTTCTTTATTCGTTATTTATGGCCAGTGTTAATGTTAATATGAGTTATGGGATTATTACTTTTGTATAATTTGTATGTCTCGGTGAGCTAAAGTGACTTTTAATTTTATTATTTACTGCTTTTGTCTCGTGTTTCTGGGCTCAACTGTTGTTTTTAGTTTGAAAAATCGTCTTGAAAATGAGAAGTCAAAATATTTTTGGTCAGTTTGTGTAAGATGAGTGTAGTTTAGGAGGTTACAAATAATGAGCTATGTATAGAGTTACATTTAATTATTAGAAATAGAATATAATATTTTCTTAAAGATAGCCTACCTGATATATTTTAGTTTTTTTTTTAACACATGAAATATTCCCCGTCAAATTTATCATTCCCTGAAACATTCGATGTTAAGCACATTGTTTTCCTATTCGGACAATGACTTATTTGCTTCTTATTAGAAACGTCTAGCGTATACTACGTTAATCTCAAAGATTATCGCCTCAACGCGGATGTCACCTAAGTATACTTTGACACATCTCGAAATACGTGACTTTCGTGTTTACATTGGGGCATCACTAGCTGAGAAAAATTTGAACTAGGTATCACACAAGCTATTTTGAACAATATCTTGATGGCGTTATAGGTCAAATTGATTTGGATACAGTATTGTTACCTTTACACCAAATGATTGTACCGGCATAAAGTAATAACGTTGGTGATTTTTAATTGTGATTTGTGAATAAATTATATTACGTAATAATGATGGCGGAATTCGGGTAATGTAACCTACGGCGTATAATCTTACGGATAATCTTAGTAACTTGCATTATTAAAGTCGTTCAACGCACCTATAAAGAAACCTGCTACATAAATTAGGTGGTTTCTGGGATGCTGAGTACACAGCATCCTAGCAACAGAACATTATTACCTAGGTACTCAGTACATGCTAGAACGCCCAATAAATACAGTCAGCATTGAAAATAAGAACCAAATATTAATTTAATTTCCTTAGATACGAAATTAAATTATTATTTTTAAAAGCTATAAAAAATTACTCAAGGTATTTTTATTTTCCGAATTCCGCATAATAATAATTAAAAATAAAAAAATGAAAATAGAACAACCATTCCTGACGTCACGCCAAGTTAAATGTAATAGAGGACAAGAAACACGCGATCAATCGTGGTGTATGAGCAATTAATATGTGGCTCACTGCTATATATTTCTGCGCATCGCTGACGTCAAACAAATGCTCTAAGATATTTTTTTGTAACAAGTCTTCGGCGTTATAACTCTTCTGTAATGTGACATACTGATTTGTATTAAGGAGAATAGTTATTCTTGCGGTTTTCAAATTAATATAATACCTGTAATTAATATTATAATGGTATATAAAGATAATTCGATTTTTACTGCGGATATTAAAATAAATATATGGTTGATAATTTGTTATTGACACATTTATTAGGTAGTTTGTTTGAAAAATGTTAGCGAATGCAGAAAATAATGATTAAAGCTTGACACTATATAAATTTATATATTTTGTTTATAGTCAAACATTATTTTACTATAAGAATACTACTAGCAACGTACTGGGAACCGTAAAATAGTATTGCAAAAAACGTATAATGCTCAAAAAGGCATTGGCATAAGTATTTTAATATGATAATTGGTTGCATTCGGAATATTAATAACCTGTTTAGCATATTTTCCACATAAAATCTGTGGCAGGCATTCCCCGCGAACCACATTCATCTTAACACCACAATGTTTAGAATCTTGTCACATTTATTATTGTAATATATTTTTAAATAGCCACTATTATAGTATTTGAATAATAACACAACATTATTGTTCTATTTCTATCATTTGTTTATTTTATTAAATTGTATTTAATAGGCACTTTGTCTGCTGGCTATATAAACATTAACAGTAATACCTAATTGCTTTTATTGAATCACCAATTAGACAATGGCTAAATAAGAAATCGCTAGACACATGTTTCATATTTCAAATTAAAAAAAAATATTTCCATGTCTAATAAAAACTTATTAAGCAGCTACCTATTATTATTCTTCCCGTTTCATTTAATAAAATAAGTTCTACCAAAATCTTATAAAGTATCGCTTACTTTTAACTTAATGGAACTAAAACGAACAAATTGTATTCAAAATATTAAAAGGGTTTGACTTGTCGTTTCACGAAGCTAATTTTATATTCAACACTTGGATATTCTGTGACAATATACGGTAATTTTTATATTGTGCGCGCAAATTTCGATTAAGACGCGTCGTGTTTATGTTTTCTTAAAAGTAATTTATGTGGCTGACTGTACTTTTAGTGTTGATCGCGGATTTGATTGGCGCCGTTGTTAAAATTTAGGTGATTTTTGTACCGGTCTTTATGGGGATATTCTGTTTAAATTGTATGTTTCAACGGATTTTTAAAACGCAATGTAACATACATTATTATTTTTTTATAAACTGGCTGGTGTCCGCGCCTCTGCTCGCGTGGTAGTTCGATAAAATACAAGGAGATTAGTTAATTCTTATAACGTCAGCTATCTGCCAATGAAATCCCGGAAAAATAGGTCCAGCCGTTTTAGACTTTAAGTCTAGTTAAGACTAGTGGCGTTAAGACTAGTGGCAACAAACAGCCAGACAGACAGGTTTTAATAAATATTTTCAGCAAAAAGCTGTTTGACATTACAAAAAGATAATTTAATTATTATTTTTTATAAGGTATATTTATGAATTGATTTGGTTAGAATGCACAATAATATGTGAAGTTGTAATAAATCTATATCGAATGTAAGAATTACATAATATAGTCTTATATTATAATCTTCAATTATTCGTCATAAAAATATACCGCAAAAAAGTTGGTTGAGACAAAAGATGGATAAGTTCAAACATAACACCGCACCACAGTACCTAGCTACATACCATCAACAAAGTTAACGCTTGATCAGTTTTTAACACTTTTCCCTTGCAGGCAGTAATCATAGGTTGCCTCGCCCATTATGTTGTTGTCCAATGAGACGAAAAGCGCCCGATGAGACAAAAGCCCTTTTTTTAGAAATACATTTGTTTTAATTATGTTTATGACCATGCTAGCCGCAGGTAGCTGCTGGTCACTGCACACAAAATGCAACCTTAAGGTGATCAAGAGTCAAGTTTGTTGAATGTACCTACCACTGCGCTTATATTGACGAAATCATGTTCGGGAAAGCATAGAAAAAACAATACGCACGCAACCCGCCACACCCTAGCGTCATCAATAACCCCCCACCCCCTCCCCCCACTTCCCCCCCACCCCAAAATTTCCAACAAATTACTCGGGGCGCGTCAAGTATGACGCAATTATTGCCGCGATCCATCATCGGCCGTGACGTGTGACACAACTAAATAATTTACGGGTTAAACATTTAATTCTATGGGGTAAAACAACGACACGCATTCGCAGGGTTGGTAAATAACCTTTACCTTTAAACTTAAGAGAGGTAACATTATGTAGGTATACATATATCATAATTTATATAATGATTAACACTCGCTTACGGTGGAGGAAAACATCGCGAGGAAACCTGCATGTCTTAGAAAATTTAACCAATTTTCGAATAGACATGTGATATCCGCCAACCCGCACTGGGCCAGCGTGGTGGATAACGGCCTGAATGCCCCTCGTAGTGAGGGGAGGCCCGTGCCCAGGAGTGGGACGTCAAAAGGGCTAAATTATTTATTTAACATAATGTAGGTAGTAGTCTCTCTAACTTATTTTATTCGGCTGACTGTACTTACTTATCCGTAAGAATAAGTACAGTCAGCCGTCTTATTTCATTCGGTATCTTTGTAGGTTTATCCAAATTTTGTATCACCAAAAGTGTTGCAATCTTCTTATACATAATGACTTTTCATTAAGAACTGAGTCGCCTTTTCTTTAACACTTTGATTTGAATAAATCACTACATAGTATAAAACAAAGTCGCTTCCCGCTGTCCGTCTGTCCCTATGTATGCTTAGATCTTTAAAACTACGCAACGGATTTTGATGCGGTTTTTTTAATGGATAGAGTGATTCAAGAGGAAGATTTTTATGTATAATACATGCATAATATGGTAGAGTAACACTGAATACCCGTGCGAAGCCGGGGCAGGTCGCTAGTACCTACTTACTTATTCGGAAAATCATTGAAGTAGTTAGAACGCAATGGATTTTCTTAAATTTTTGCAATGATTCTTACGTCGAAGCCACTAGCTGTTTGTCGTCATACAATATTAGTACTACCTTTATTCAACCTCCCCAATGAAAAACAAATTACGAACCAAAATTCTACTACACAATAAGCTCTCCCAATAACGGATCAAACAAAGCGGCCCCTACCGCCTCCCCGGGTAATCTCCATTCAAGTCGCCGGCAATCCGTCAAGAGATGGCGCCACAATAGGGGATTAGCGGTCGTTATTACGTCACCTTTGTGGTTCGAGTCCGTGTTATGATCGAGAGCCGGAATATTAGGGATTATGACGGCTCCCCCCTTTCCTTTTAAAAGAGGGTGCTTTCACCCTGGGTATGTGCAAGATTTTATAGTGTTAAATTATTATTGTAGGTACTTACCTACCTGCTATACTTAGATTATAGTGTCATCATAATATATTATGGCAGACTAATAATATCAATTGTAAAATGAATGATAGAATATAGGCAGTACCTTCCTTAGTAGTAATTTGCGTGATCTACAATCTAAAAAAAATGTTACACATAGAAAAATGAAATATACCTATTTTTTCAAGCTTTTGATCAGTAATGCGTGCATCTGTTACATTGTCCCTTACCGAACATTACGTTCAAATTTAAAAATGGAACCATGGAATCCATGTTTGTGGCCTAATAAAATGATTATGCAATAGACAAAAAAAGTAAAGTCGTATTACTTCCTAATTTCCTAGGGTTGCAGGGGTGTAATAATACACGGATTACATCGTGATAATACCGACATGTAGGAACAGACCTAATATTTGTGTGTAGAGATATTCTGTCACAGTACAGCGACACCCTAAAAGTAATCAGTCTTAACGGCGCAATGATCCGTGTGGAGTACCCCTAGTTTGATTAGCGTTAATACACCTCTCTGTCGCTATGGTTTCATCCATGACATCATAGACAATTGCTTTTGTTCTCTATGACGATCTATCAGATTATGTTGGTCGACATCGTCATTTGAAACCAAAACTACTTGGTCTATTAAAAAATACCCCGGTGGGTGTTATAGTTTCAAGGATTAACTGACTGTAAATTGTGGGATTTTTATACTTTGTAAGATAAATCGAATCCGCTCTAAATATTTCCTGACACAATCCATCTAGTAATAACCTACCTTAACAGTGTTGAACAAGATCGTAAATAAAATGCACTCAACATCACCTACCTACGAGTACATTCTTTAAAAAAATAACAAGACAAATGACACATCTGCATCATCATTACTGTCAAAGAAAAAAACTCTGTAAAAATACCTGTCACTCTACAAAATGTAATTTAACAAAATATACTATTTTTCGCACAACACTATTATGAGACAACGATGTGCGAATTAATGTGAGCACTGTACATAAATTGCAAGAGAATTGAAGCGTCCGTCAAACAGATGCGGGAGTGACGAGCGCGGTGGAAAATTAGATTTTTTCCCCCACACCTCCAAATGTTGCATTGCCATTGATTAAAATAATACTTATAAATACACAAGTTATCCATAAAAATGCATCCTGGTTTAAATTGAATGCGTTATGATACTTTCTCAGTTGGTATGTGTTTATTATAAAAATACTTGACACCAATTCGTGTTCTTAGAAAATAAAAGCTTTTCTATGAAGACTTTTTTTATAGGTTTCGAACGTGTAGTTTTCTTAGCCATACTGTGAGAAACCTGCCTGTCTGAACATTATCTTCATAAATATAACTAATAATTATTTATTATTTTTCAACGCAACGATAAACAAAACCATAATTAATATCAACTTATTTTATAGGTTAAACGGCGCGATAAAATACTAAGTCCTATTTCAATAACAAAAGGTTGTATTCACATTCGCACACAAAAACAATTAGATACATGCACTGGATAAACCTCAGAGATATTTAACTCAATTACAAACGTGCGTCAGCTGGATTAAGTCGTATCCTACCAATATCCGAATTGATCCAAAGTTATAAGACGAAAACGTCAAAAATGCATTAAATCACACGAAGCGCGGCCGTGTTATGTAAACACAAATGTTCTTGTCTCTTGCACATGACAAAATTATATTATTTACGACATATCATACACAGAAAATTTTGTTTATAAGAACGTCACGGCGGAAAAATGATAAAAGTATAATTTATTAGTCCAGTAAGCATAACAATCGTATATATACCAATAAAACGTGTCAGCAACGGAATAATTGGACCGGAAAATTATTATAATATTATAAATAGTTTAGTCTGGGGTGTAATTCTGGGCCATCGTTTAGGAACAGACCGCGGTCGTAACTCATAATGCTGGTATAGTCGCGGATGCACCTTGATACTTGCATACGAGAATTTTATGTAGAGTCTGCGGCTCGATTGTAAAGAAACATATTTCGTTGTTTTCGTAATAAAATTATTTTAATTTTTCAACACCGATGGATTAAGTCGAGTTGTATCGTCAGTTTATTTCAGGAAGACGTGTGAGTTATTGCAAATTGACCCATAAGGCAGGTGTCATAAGAGTCAGAAATGGTTTCATAAGAGAACCCCACAATGCAGCAGTAGTCTAATTTCCAGAATAATATTAAATATTTAGCCTCTTAAAAATGTTACTCGTAGTTATTTAGTCATCAGTTTATTTCATTAGTCAGTTGTCAATTTTAATAAGAATATCGTTCGAAATTTAAAACTGAAGCTACATTTTTACACAGAGAAAAGTAATTAAAACATACATCAAGACTATTTGGTCCGAGTAGAAGCATACAAAGATTTTATTGTACTTGATAATAAAATAATTCATATAAATAAAAAAGCTCTTGTTTATTTCGACATATCCAAAAGTACATGACATGACGTGCAATAATTTGATAGTTTTATTGGTTATAGTCCGGAGAAGATATCATGAAAAGGCGGGCTGCTTTACGATTTATTGTGCATTTTATATTTTGTATCCGTCGAAAATAAATAAACTACAATAATATTTTTTTTCTCTCGCTATTAGATACCGCACTCTTTTGATGTTATTCTCAAAGTTAAATTAGTCAGTTAGTCGAGGTTTTATTAAAATGTTTTTAGTGTTAATATTAAATAATACCCGATTAGTGTCATCACTGAAGTAGAGGTCAGTGGAGCAACTGAAAGATCCGCTGAACAGGAAACATAGATTACGTGAAATTGAAAATTATGAGTACTGGAGAGGAAATACGCTTCGCTAACACATAGGTATATAAAAAACTAATTTAATTATATATACGCCGGCGCACAGACTTTATGAGCACAATAAATGATGTTGGAATAAAATGTATGAGGTATGTTAGTGATTTTTTGTGTCAATTGGATGGAAAAATGTAAACGATTTTTTGAAAGAAATATTACGAGTCTTCTAACAAGCGAACGACCCGTCTGATGTTAAGCACTTACCGTACCCTATGCTTGGATACCAAAGGCATTGCTCGCACGTTGCCAACCTGAAGTGTACGAAACTTGTACTTGTACTTGCACTTGTACGAAACGCAGCTTTAATAGCAACAATGACGACCGCTTGGTGCAGTGGTTCGAGCGTAGGCCGCTCGGCTCACAGCACCGGGTGGTTGCGGGTTCGATTCCCGTCAGGGTAAATTTCGGAAATGGCCTTTTCGTAATTTTCCCTGGTCTGGGTGTCACTGGGATCGCCCCCAGTCCATTGTACGGTACCCATAGTACAAGCTTTGCTTAGTTTGGGACCATACAGTTGGTGTGTTTGTCTGGCGATATCTATCTATCTATCTATATTCTGTGAGAGCGTGGTACTACCCCGGTCGAGCCAGCTCGTATATGAGCTGTAGTCAATTGGGTACAGCTTGACTCTATCACCTTCAAGGGATTAGCTTTTCAGGGTTAGCTCTGCCCGTGATCTATATATATAAAACTCAAAGGTGACTGACATAGTGATCTATCAACGCGCAGCCCAAACCACTGGACGGATCGGGCTGAAATTTGGCATGTAGGTAAATGTTATGACGTAGGCATCCGCTAAGAAAGGATTTTGATTAATTCTACCCCCAAGTGGATAAAATAGGGGATGAAAGTTTGTATGAAACTTTGTCAATTTTAAACCGATCGGGCTGAGACTTTGCATGCATAAACCTACTATGACGTAGACATCCCCTAAGAAAGGATCAAAATTTCACGCGGACGAAGTCGCGGGCTCAGCTAGTTTAGGTATAAAACGTTTATACTAAAGCGCGTTATCATTTTTTGGTTTTCCCCAGTGAAGCTTTTCAGAAGATTATTCCGTATTTTACTTATGGATACTTTGGTGACTTGGAACTTAGTATTTTTATTTAACAAACATGGCTTAGATATACTAGGTCAAAAAGAATTGCCATTTAAACGTCCCACTCTTGGGCACAGGCCTCCCCTCAATACGACGGGGATGCCTATAAGTCGATAGATACTATGTTATTTTGTTAATGACTACGGAACCCTACATTGTGCATGGCCCGACGCGCGCTTGGCCGATAATTTTACACTTCACTTTGTTCTGTCTATGAAAAAAAAAACTATATTTTTTTCACACAGTCTTATATGCACTTACGCCCTTACGTCATAAGGTTTTATCTCGGTTATTATGAAGACCCAATCAGCAAGTTCAATTCTTGTTAATAAGTTTTGTTCGCTTGTTAGTGTTCGGTCAGTTCACCCGGATCAACTGGCAATCTAATCAAAGTTCCGCGACTGTACCACGGTTTACATGAGCTGCGGATTAGGGGGTGCGATTATTATTGTGGGCTCTGTACCGCTGCCAACGAGAAGTGATACGAAATTACAGCCACTGCCAAACTTTCAGCCAGCCATTTTTTTGAAACTGTAATGACATATAAAAGTAATGAAGGCAACTGTTAAAAAAAATGTACCTAAGTAATTTAATAAAATAAGCGATTCATGTAAGTATTGTGTCTCCTTGGCTGTGGTATAGGTAGTTTGTTGGAAGTTACTTATGAATTGCTGGCTAAAAATAAGGTGAATAAACTAAACTTGAGTTAACTAACAGTCTTCCGCCTCAGTCGTAACTCGTAAATATGAGCAAGACAGATATATTATTATAATATTATTACAATGGTTTAGTTTTCAGGTTAGTGGTTATTTGACGACACCAGAATTGGCATCAGTTTCGTATTGAGTAGATCATGTTTTTTTTAATATTAATATATTTAAAAAAAAAGATCACTAAATGCTTTAAACGCTTGTTTTAGTAGTAAATTAGAACACAAGAAACATTAAAGATAGCATAATAAAATTACAATGATAAGTCTAAACGCAGATTTAAATAAAGAATATTCAACACTAAATTTAGAAATAAAAACCGAACCCTATTTTTGAGTATCGCCACAAAAACGTCACTAAATAAAATATTTCTAAACAAACCGAAGTAATTACACAAAAAAAGAATCTCCACTTTGAGTCGCCCTCAAGGGACTCTAACCCCTTTTGAAATAGTAAAAATAAGTTCATAAAATTCAAATTTGCGTCAACCCTTAGTCTTCGTAGCCCATTTAAATTCATAAATAAACTTTGCTGGAATGTGGGCGACAAAAAACCCCCCAACAATTAACAAATGGGTGGCAGTTTAGGGTTAATTTTGTCCGTTTCCTTTTGTTGTGTAATTTGAGTTGTTTTTATTACAATATACTGCGGTAAGTAATTTGAGATTGTTTTTTGAGACAGTGAATTGTGCGTGAATATTGAGATAATGGCTGGATTAGGGCTGTTACACATTGTGAAGTCTGTTAACATGTATTATATCTTAGATTTATGATTAATAGTTGGCATTTTTAAATTCACCCAAGTAGCAAATAACATAGCAATAAAACTAGCAAATAGGTAATAAAAAAAATATCCTGCAATGCCAAACTAGCTTTTCCCCGGGATTCGTCGAGGGTCAAATCTCGACGTCATCATCGAACACAATTGTGGATCCTTGCTCACAGGGGTAGCGGTTAAAAATTCTACGAAGCTATTATAATTTAGCACAAGCATTCATTTATATCGAGTCATTTATTTATATTTAAGAATGATTATACCTAGATACTTATGGGCTTTATAACTTTTATGTAGGTACCTAAGTGAATAAAATAATCATTTTTTTAAGTAGGTATATAAACATGCTAGGTCCTTATGGAGATTCCCTTAACCCGTTGCGTGCAACTTATTTTTTATACTCGCAACATCTGTTTGTTATTCTATCTATTTCTGTACATCCGAGTCCAACCCTCGTCTTTGTGGCTCAATTAAGAACGCGCATTTTCGTTTTAATGGCCAAAGTTATATTTCAATCGCATGTTGTACTCAATGTTACATTTTTACGCGCCGTTTTTGCCGTAATTATATCTTTAATTGAGTAATTTATTGGTGTGTAACAAGTTTTATATGTCTCGTTATGGTCAGGCATTTGGGACCGCACGCAAGCTGATTATAACTATACATATAACTATCGGTTTTAGAAACATATTATGTTTCGCTTTGATATCTGAAATGTGTAGGTATTTTTGGATTGAACATTCTATGGTTGGTCGTGGCCAACGAAGACCGATATGAAAATGAATATATTATTTTATAAAATTAATTATTTTTATAACGCTTAAGCGTCATTTATTTATCATTATCATTCAATGCATGGTTTTAGACATATATATTTAATTATTAATTTATGAAATATCTTTACGAATATTGGCGAGCCGGCGGTGAGCACCACGAACTCTAGCATTATTATAATTTCGTATCACTTCTCGTTGGTCATGATATACTTCTCTAATGTAGTACCGAGTTGCTGGAAGTCAAATACATTTCGAAGTCGCCCTGTAAACTTTTTTTATCAGACTAGTCGCGCCACACACTTCCATCACTGTTACTGCTGTAAGCCAGGATCGACAGGTGGTATCCAATGATGACGGTCCAATGGTTCCGCCCGACGACGACCTATTACCCAATTACCTACTACATATTTTTTGTGAAAAGTATAGTTATTGATTTTACCCCTCGTATGCCAGAACACTTAGGTATACCGAAATCTTCATAACATTTTTCTCGCTAAACATTTACTTATTCTCATATATTTAGTCTATATTTTCAATATCTCTTTCTCCCATTCCACTAGCGCCATTTTAATACTTATGTTATGCAAGACGTTCCAATACTTTAATATTTGCGAGTCGACCTACATCTTGGGGCTTATGCACTAGTCTGCGCTTATACTGGGATTTAAGCGCGACTTACATTGCATTTCAAGTGTTATAGGGATTTATTTAAAAATATTGACGGCCGTGTGGACTTTAGGTATGTAATGATTTGGTTAAAGTTTTTTTGTATAAAATGCAGTATACTGAGATTTAGATTTAAATATTTTAAGAGTTTAATATCAGAACAGTGAACAGAGACAGTAATATCTATGTTTATGAGGTCAGGTTAGTTAATCAGCAGAAATTGTTAGTCATCTATCATGAGGAGAATGGTTATTTGACCATTAATTATGATTGATATTGTAGTTATTCTGAGGGAAGTAACAACAACAATATCTCAATCGTAAAATTCCGCCAAAATTCACGCGAATATTTCAATATAAGTATTTCTCGAGTACCTACCTACATATACCTACAAAAATTCGCCGAAATTCAGTTCACCGAATCAAGTTTCGTCGAAACACTACTGATCTGTGATACGTTTTGAAGAATACCTTTTCGACGACACTCATTTTGTCAAAGTACTATTTATTAGCCGGTGATACTTTTTGTGGAACAGACACTTCGTAAATTTTTGATCGATTCCGGTTTCGTCGAAACAATACTATCTCCGCCATTTACGCCTAAGACACAAGACGTTGTAATTTCGAACTCATCACCAACTGACGCAATAAATTGTCGACATCCAATTCTAATCTCAATTTAATTCGAGCACAAAAATAGAGAACACAATAAATATAAGTCACGTCGCTCACACGTCACGAAGTCGTGCTGGGGAAAATTAAGCGAGATATGGTTATTGTCATATTATGTTGAGTGACGGACACGACACTCGTTTTAACTCCTGAAATAGATATGAAAGCTTTGAACAGCTGAATTTGTAGGAGTCAAGTTTCTTATGCAAATAAATTTTTGTTACATTATGTTTTCGAACAAAGGCCGCGGTGGCGGGCTAAAAGCAATATGGAATCATTTAAAAGCTACACATGTTCAGTGAGGAAGATAAATTAATATGGATGAATTTTTAGCACAGCGAAAATAGGTACATAAGTCAAGTTTGAGGTTTTATTTTATACATTTTTTTTTTGGTTTTCCATATTATTGTTAATAAGCGACATTTTCATAACAATGCACTTACCTTTTTATTTAAAGGTATTTTTTTCCAAATTAATTTTATGAATAGCTTCAATTGATGTATAAAAAAAAAACAGTGCCGTCTAGGGACGCCCGAAAGAAGCGAAGCCTTATAGAGCGTAGGGCGCCGCAGCTGCTACTCTGTATACCTATATGTATCGTGTAACGGTACTGACGTCATCGTGTAACGCTACTGACGCTACGGCGTAACGCTACTGACGCCATCGTGTAACTCTACTGACGTCACGATGTAACGCTACTGACGTCACGGTGTAACGCTACGGCGTAACGGTACTGACGTCATCGTGTAACGCTACTGACGTTATCGTGTAACGCTACTGACGCCATCGTGTAACGCTACTGACGTCACGGTGTAACGCTACTGACGTCACGGTGTAACGCTACTGACGCCACGGCGTAACGCTACTGGCGTCATCCGCCATGTAATGCTACTGACGTCACGGCGTAACGCTACTGACGCCATCGTGTAACGCTACTGACGTCACGGTGTAACGCTACTGACGTCACGGTGTAACGCTACTGACGTCACGGTGTAACGCTACTGACGCCACGGCGTAACGCTACTGGCGTCATCCGCCGTGTAATGCTACTGACGTCACGGCGTAACGCTACTGACGCCATCGTGTAACGCTACTGACGTCACGGTGTAACGCTACTGACGTCACGGTGTAACGCTACTGACGTCACGGTGTAACGCTACGGCGTAACGGTACTGACGTCATCGTGTAACGCTACTGACGTTATCGTGTAACGCTACTGACGTCATCGTGTAACGCTACTGACGTCACGGTGTAACGCTACAGATACCACGGCTTAACGCTACTGACGTCATCGTGCAACGCTACTGACACCACGGCGTAACGCTACTGGCGTCATCGTGTAACGCTACTGACGCTTTCGTGTAACGCTACTGATGTCATGGTGTAACGCTACTGATGTCACGGACGTCACGGTGTAACGCTACTGACGTCACGGTGTAACGCTACTGACGTCGTCGTGTAACGCTACTGACGCCACGGCGTAACGCAACTGACGTCACGGTGTAACGCTACTGACGTCACGGTGTAACGCTACGGCGTAACGGTACTGACGTCATCGTGTAACGCTACTGACGTTATCGTGTAACGCTACGGACGTCACGGTGTAACGCTACTGACGTAACGGTGTAACGCTACTGACGTCACGGTGTAACGCTACTTACGTCACGGTGTAACGCTACTGACGTCACGGTGCAATTATTACCCATCTACTATCTAACCTTCAAGCGATATTTAGTACAAAGCGTTAACGCGTAACGCGTGTAACGCTTTCACCGTTTTAGTGGCTGGGTAGCGAGCGCCCCGAACGTCCGTAAAGAAGCTTCGCTTCAAAAACAAAAACAATGTTAGGGATTAATTAAACGATAGAAAATTTTAAGGTACCTATATATTCACTTCACTCTACAATCCGATCTAATAATCGCATCACTAAAATAAAAACGCAATGGACACACATCACACACAAGGAAAGTGGTCACCTTGCAAACTAACATACAAATGGCGTAACCTAAGTAGAAAGATTTAAAAAGATATAGGTAGTGGCATAAACACCAAAATTACGTCCCTCATCATGAGGATACGAACGAGAAGAAAAAATAAAAAGCTCAACGAATAGCAAGGATCTACGCAGATAGCGCGGGCACGGTGGCAGCGCGCGCAGCAGACCCCCGCGGCGGGCGCGGTGCCGGCGCGGGCGCATCTCGATGCGGCTAACGAGCGCCCGAACAATGTCTCTATTAGCTTATTCTGCAGTTTTAGATCACGACACGGAAAGCAGTGGGGACTTCGGTTATATATAAGTTAGCCTTAAAAATTACCCACAGCTAGGAAAGAGCCTTTCTCATAGGGGTAGGGGGCATTCAAACTATGCCCACCAGGCTGGCACAGGATGGGTTGATGATACGTTTACACGTTGTTAAGGCTGGTTGGTGGATGTTAATAAATAGATCTCAGAGCGGTCTTAGAAATGACATACCAGTACAAAGTGTCACGTACAAGCGTAGGTACTCAAAATCACTCTTAGACTTGAGATCTCTTGAGTAAGTACCTACCTACGCTTCTTACATTCATTTTGTACTGATGACATAAGAATGAAATTCCCAAGATAACTTTCTCAATTATTTATTACCTGCCTTAACTCACTGGATGAATGTACCATTACCTAAAAAAAGTAATAAGGTATACTTAGTGTCATCACTAAATATTATAAAAAATTTCGACTCCACATATTTTTTGTTCGATAAAACAAGAACCATTCCCTTACCTCACTATGCAAATAAAGTTAGTAGCAAAAACAAAGAGGAACACGGTAATTACAGTTGGTGGAAAATTAACTGACATCGATACGGCGTAGGTACATGCGCCCGGCCATGCACGGTATGGACGTAATGAGTCGAGATATCGCTGTTTTAGTGCACGCCACTGTAGTTAAAGTAACATTTTTTTAATGCTACCGTTTTGTACTACAGGCTGTGGTTGCTATTAAATTTATGATTGGAATTTTATTAATACTCATTTCTTTATTCGAATTTGATTTAAACTTGGTTTTATTAGGTACCTACAGGAAAACTCCGAGAGGAAACTTTTTGTATTTATTTTTCCTTTCAAGGATGCTTAGTTGTATCAAGAAATAGATAATTTATCTGTGGATGACCATATTTTACTACGAATCTGATATGTAAGAATTGCACCCCTTTTAACCAATTGACTACATGTGCCTTGTCCATATAAAAAGGTATCAGAAAAAAACGTAAGAAAATAGTGGTCTATTTTCGTCAGACATTTATAAAATAAAGAAACGCGATCCTTTCTGCATTTGAGGGTTAACCTACGAACGCCACATAAATCTGCAGCAAAAGGGTTGTAAATCCAGCCAACCCCATCCAGTAGTAGTGATGTACGATCGCCAATATATTTCGACCCCCAACCCTCCTTTCCCAATACATAATAGGGGTTCCAAAGGGGTGTTGCAAGAAAATTCAGAGGTCAACTTAAAATGGCCGTGGGTGTATAAATACGAATGAAAATTTCAGAGTTCTCTGAAGATATGTTTCGTTTCACCCTTTCTAGTCTATTTAGTAAATTGATATTGGTTTTTGGAGCCATTCATCTTTTGAAGTGTGTTAAAAATTTAATTTTATTTCTTTACAACTTTTATTATTATTATTTTATTAAAAAACAGTTATTAAAACGAGTTTGAGGTTGTTTATTAATAATCGAATTACACACATATACCTACCTACCTAAAAGTGGGGTAATCTACCCTAATCTACTCTGACTTGACTGAATACCAGGACAGACCGCTGTTTACACTCGGGGATATAGTTTAGACGTCGGACTATCCGAATTTATTGTCTGTGCTTACATGACCCACAGTTTAACGAAGCTGTACCCATCGAAGAAAGTGAAGATCAAAGGATTTATAATTGCCTACTCTTCTAAATCTAGGCTTCAGACCAACATGCATTAAAATTAAAAAAAAAACCTTTATAAACAAACAAACATGTTTTTTTATAAATAGCAATTATATTTGATCTCTAAAAACAAATGCCAATCGCTCCCCCATTTCCCACATTTCACTATTTTTAAGGGTTCCGGAGAAGATATGGTTCACCGTTAAGGTATTGACGCGGGCGGGTTCCGTTCTGTTTTCGGAACCCGCAATCATTCACAAAGAGCCTACCGCCAATAGTGATGGTTGAATTAAGAGTAGACATTATTTTTAGAGACTTCTCTTAAATACGAATAAATAGAAACAATGATGCCAATTCAGTTATTGTCATGCTCATAAGTTATGATTGTGAGAAGGCTAGCAACACAATTTTAATCAAGTTTAAGGTGTCCACCAATAGAATCAGCACAATTTATTTTTGGTATTTGTAGTTTACACTCAGAATGCCAATACAAAAAGGCAATACAACATTTTGCCTAAGGTTTTTTTTTATATCAAGTTATACCAATTATTAAAAAAACAAAACTTAATAATAATGTCACAGGTACTTTATATAAAAGAGAACTGTAAATGAAACATTTAGTAATTTATTTAAATACATTAGAATAAATTATTAGACATAAGGCAAATTTACACATAAAATATTGAAACGTGACATGCCTACTATTTTGTCTCCATACGATGATATGAATAATAAATGATTCGGACACAGCGAAATAAATGATTTTCTATACGATATAATCTACTCTTCATAATGTATTACATTATCAATACCGTCTTATAAGCAGCACATTCAATTTGCGGTTTTAATTGGAAGTCGTTTTAGTTACTTTCTTACCTACCAGTAGCTCAAAAAAATCCTAACACGTTGTTTAAGCACGTAATTTATAAATACTGCTTATTCATTTAAAAATAATAATTCGCACAGTGTCCTCTGTATAATTTAACTACTCTACGCATCTTCAAAGACACCGGCGACCGGCATAATTCAGCGCATCCAATGTACATTGTACACTGATCGGTATTTTATCGGCGATGTCGGGGGATGGTGGCTAGCTTATACAACCAATACATTCTATTGAGACGTTACTACTATACAGGTTGTTTTAAAACTCGGAAATAAAAAAAATCATAGGTTCCTAAGTAGTTACTTACAACCTTATATTCAGTACCTACCTGATAAGTACCTATGCGTATATTTGTAACAACTTTCGATAAGCAACCTTAGAACTTATGAAATTGTCCAGAGAAACACATAACCTGCATTTACTAGTAGCAATCTCTAATATTCATGCAATAAGACTTAATTTGCGAAAAATTTTCACAGTACATTAGATAACAAAATTTTTAAAAAATGGCAGATATTTTTTTAGCAAAAAGTGTTCGTATTTCGTAATTTTTTTGTATCATTAAATTCTATAAAGTTTAAGTTTCTTAGCCAACATTGATGGCAATTAGTCATATTGTTTGGTGAATCTACAATATTATGCTAAACTCCATTACCTATCTCTTACCTTAAATATTGGCACAAAGTGTACGCCGCTCGGTTCACTGCTCTGCCGCCGGGGTACATTTCAGAAATGACCTTTAAGTAATTAAGGGTAGGTGTCACTGGAATCATCCCTAAGTATAAAACTTATAGTACAAGAGTTTCTTAGTTTAGGACCTTACAATTAGTGTGCATATTCCGCTATCATTTTTCGTTGCTATCTAATCCATTCTAGATATGAACACCGAAACTAACGGACTCGTTATGTTAATTTGTAACGGTAATATCGTTTGTCGTCACGATTTATAACGATGTCATAAACCATCAAAATGTGGCCTCAAAATCATAAATATGATAGAATATTAAAATCGTTATTGTTGTTGGTAGATAATAGGCGTTTGGAGAGAGTCATAAATAATTTATTGTGATATTTTATACAGGCTGAAATTCAAATCATTGGCCAAACTTCGATGAATGATCCTTCGTGTACTAAAGCAGGTTTAGAACACATCGCTAGTAAAATAAATAAATGCCTCTGATATGAATAAAACATCAATATTTTTTTTCACGTTTATTGTTACTATAAATGTATTTTACCTATTATTATTAATTAATAGAAAAGTATACGATGAAGAACGGCTGTAAGTACTGCGCAGGTACGACAAAACTACGTGGTATCTATAGATAATTACAATGAGTTTTTTATTTTATTTTCATTTCATAGGTTTATATGATTATGTTCAAACAGGTTCAGTAACAGTAAGTAACATAATCATTTCACCCTGTATATTATCGATATTGAGCGGATGGTCTAACTGGGTGCAACGGGACATTGAAATATTTTAATTGCTATCACTATTAATTTCCAACAGACCGACTTGCAATAATCATAAGGTAAGTATATATTTCTGCCATTTTTGAAGAAAAAAAATTAAATAGATTTTTAAAAATGTTATTTAAATAAATATACTGGCAATTCTATGAATGAAATATTTTTTTTGTGTATGATTCCATTCACAGTTTGATTCCCATTCAAAAACCGAACATTTATTAAAATATTGACAGAAGTGATACCATAACGTTTTATATCGGCTATTATTTACGAAATACGAGACACATATTATGTACTAAAACATAGCCAACGAGTTACACCGCCTGACACTGCGTGCCTATCAAGTTACGTAAATACTAAAAGGCAGTGTCAACGAATTAATGCAATACTTCATTGTGATTGGGAGCGACAGGTAACTGTTTACCTCTCCCTGATCCCATTCCGTTTGTTCTTACTTCTTCCACCTACTTGATGCCACCGTAAGTCCGGTTCCAAATGTCATAAATAAATTCAGGCGTAACACGATTATGTTAATGAGACGATCGGCACATTTTTGTTTTCTCACGGAGGCTGAGCGGCGACATTTGGTCTGGTAGGTAGTGTCGTTGAACCCGGTGAAACTGGCGACGTATGCGCATAGTGGAGTGTGAAGATTTGTGAGATAAGAATGGAAAGTATCTTTGATTTATGAAGATGATTGCTGTTTTGTAGATTCTTTTGTAGATAATGCGTTTGTTTCGCAATTTTGACGACATGATTAGTGATGTGCCGTTTATAGGAATATTAAAAATGTTCCCAATGTTCCCGTGTCCGTCATTATCAAAATTCCCATTATTCCAAGTAACAATTTATGATTATATTAGCTATTAGCTTAATAAACATATTATCATGTTATAGTTCGGTTCGGTAGGTAAGCTTGACCCAAATTGAGCCAATGATAATGTAAATAAAAAATATTAATCACCTTCAAATTAACCGATACGTTATTACTAGGTAGTATTTTCCGTGAATATTTGGACGGCCATTTCTCCCCAGCGTTTTTATTTCGGAACCGCCATTAGGAATCGTAGCCACAAAGCCTGTGCGGCGTCGTAATTAGCAAATGGCTAAAGATCCGGTGCCGATACCGAGCCTTTACTATTTATTTTTTCCTTTCCCACCACTATTTGGTTAGATCCTTTGGTTTGGACGGAAAAAATAAGACATATTCGGTTTATTCGGACGCGGCGATGAGATTACATGGGTGATGTTTCGGTGAAAGTCATCGTTCCAAAATGTTTTATTACGCAAATTTTATTACAGTCATGTGGTGTTTATTATTTATTGTCTTTTTTGCGCAGCATTTTAATATTAAAACAGCTAAACTTTTAGTATAAAAAATGTTAGTGAAGATGTAAAAAACTCGCCACATTTTAACATGAGAAGATTATTAAGATACATCTTCTTACCTACCTATTAATTTATGGCCTTATTATTATGTTGGTACCTACTATTGCCAAGTTTATCCTCATTTTCTCAATGGTAACCAATTTAAACTTTACAACAATTCAACAACAATAATTATCGGCCTCTGTGATGCGATCACCAATCATAAATGTCTTATTAAGAGGTCTTGATTACTTGTCCTAGTCTGTATCCTACAAAAATAAAATTGTATAAAACAAACTAACAAGCAATCAGAATGGATGGCAATCAACTTTGTGCTAGGTTTTCATCGCAGCTCCAATATGTTGTGAATAGTCAAGCACGAAACTTATAAACTTTCTGGGCATGGTTAGGTACAAAGAGTAGGTAGGTACCCAGACTCAAAATAATGCATTTTTTATTAAATTTTCATTCCCGGGTAATTTGGAAAAATGTTGCAAATGTTCCCAATATTCCTGAAACTCCGAACATTCTCGGGAACGGCACATCACTAATTGTATTACATTGGCGCGCTACAAACACTTCATTATCACTCCTGTAAGCCAGAATAGTGTTACTGTTACAAGAATTTAATCAAAAAAGTCTCTGTTAGGTACTTAATTTCAATTAACCCTATTCAATGATCACATGGAACCCTAAAATAACGGTACGTTCCAAAATAACTCTTTCAATTTAATTTATTCAACAGGTTTTTATAGTTTTATAGTCCATTAATGCGGTAATTGTTGGGCTAACATATAGTGCGCGTGTTTTATGGCGGAGCTTTGATACAATTCATTAATTTATTAGTGCCAATTAGGGAGACTGTAGACCCACCGGGCCTCCGCCTACGAACAAATTTATAGGATAGGTACATTATAAATTGGTTGGAATCAAAGAAACGCGCTAATTTTATATTGTTTAATAGATATACAAAGTGAATTTTTCAAGTTGGCGTGGATGTCCTAATCCGAAACTATGAGGAATAGCGAAAGATTGTGAAAGTTCTCTCGGGCTCGATTTTGATGAAAATTTCACCCTGTATACATTTTTTTTTTTAGAAAAACTGTAACTATTCCCATATATTTGAAGTCAAGACAGATCTTGTGCCTATTACTCATTCAAAGCGTCTTGATTGGTTCGTATTGGACGAAGATAAATTAAAAGAAAATAATCGCACCTTTCTTTAAGTCATTCCGAAGATCTTCTTTTGTTTTTCACGTCGCAAATTGTATACCTGCAAGCAAACATACCTCATCTTTAGCAATTCAAAATAAGGTCGATGTTTATTCAGACATTCTTCTCTATACGACGACTGCTTGGCGCAGTGGTTCGAGCGTAGGCCGCTCGGCTCATTGCACATGGTGGTTGCGGGTTCGATTCCCGCCAGGGCAAATTTCGGAAATGGCCTTTTCGTAATTTGCCCAGGTCTGGGTGTCACTGGGATCGCCCCCAGTCCATTGTACGGTACCCATAGTACAAGCTTTGCTTAGTTTGGGACCGTACAGTTGGTGTGTCTGTCTGGCGATATTTATTTATTTATACAATTACTTAAAATGATGCTTCTATCTATTTCAAATTCTACATCCCGTAGAAGCGGCGCTGTAGTCGCATGTTGGCAATACAACTTACACTATGTAGAATTTAGTTCCGTATTTTGCCACGACACATCCTATGTGAAACAGACATGTTAACGTAACCTAGGCCAGAAACCATGAGTGACCAATGCGTGGAATTATTTCTCGCCATTCCTCGCCACGTACTGAAAGCCTCTCGCTCTTACTGATCTAGACTACACTAGCCTTTATAAGCGGCATAAAAAAAAACAGTGCCGTCTAGGGACGCCCGAAAGAAGCGAGGCATTATATGAGTATAATATAAAGCGTAGGGCGCCGCAGCTGCCACTCTGTATACCTATATATATCGTGTAACGCTACTGACGCTTAGCACGGATAGAATGGCCGCGCGGCGAGCACCCCGAACGTCCGTATAGAAGCTTCGCTTCAATAATCAAACACAATTATCCATGAATCTATCTTCCGCCACAGTAAAAACACACCAGTAATCCGAGCGAGCAAGTACATTCGAATCGCTCGAATTATCCTTTGAGATTTACCGTGTGAATTCTGATCGCGGACCTGCTATGCCGCGATCGATTCCTGCGAGAATAATTTTAAAAAGTGATTTAAAAAAGATGGTGGAACAAAGGCGCCGCCCGGCCAGTGAAATTCGCAGATTACCGCGGCATCCGATAAACCAATAACGCGTGTAGTCACGCAGGTGCTGATTGGCCCGCGATTAGTTTTGTTAGCTTTTTTATTTAGTAATTGGATAATTTCATACTCGTTCTGATAGCGTTCAGTCGGATATGAAAGAAGGTTTATTGTAATTGTTTCTAAAAATAAATAACAAATTAATACAAATGTAATTACTCACCAAAACAGACAAGTGTAGTAGACTATCCATTGAAAAATGATCCTAATAATCATACTCATAGGTTACAATTTCTGTATTAGGTAGAGTACCTCGTTTACTTTTAGTCAACTTAATATTTTTAGCTATCTCCTAACCTGCTACTGAAAGATAATAGCTATCACCGCTCAGTTCCACTCTCCTCCAAGTCGGCAATGTACGAGCAATGCCTTTAATATTGCAAGCATATCTTAGGCCTACTACTTAACATCAGAAGCTCGTACGTTGGTTTGCAGACTTTTTAACTACTTATAAAACCACAAAATCCACAACGTCGCAATCTCATCCTCGTTCGACGACAATAAAATTACGAAATGCCATAAAAAACGAATTCCCTGCGCTAGCAAAATACAATGTTCCCTTTAAACTCATAGCATCGGAACATTCCGACAATTACGAATAACCGTAGGCCAATTATAACCGGCGTCACTGGACAGTTCGGATCAGGACAGTGTCGAGATGAAAGGGCCCGCCGACGATTGTCGCGGCATTGTAGCGTCACTCGTTAGCCCGGCATTATCGTACCAAGATTTATTTTAACGATTAACTTTTGCGGTCTAATGTGGGAGAGAAAGCGGGGCAGTTTTTACGAAGCAAGTAAGTAGATAAATATTTTCATGGACGTACCGAAGAGAAGGGTAGGTGATCAGCCGCCCCATGGTCACTAATAAAAAATGTCTAATAACGATCCGTGGTGCCTTACAACTGGTCTTCCATCAGCTGTAACAACCTCGCTTCTAATGGCAATCAATAGTATGTTTGTGTCCCGCTTAGCAACGGAGGGAAATGGATAAATTTCTTCCAATCCTATTTTCAATCAAATTCGTGCGGGTTGCAAGACAAATTAACTTTTTCCTGGGACTTATCGAGAGTCGGACCTAGACGTCATCATTGGTCACCATTGTCGATCTTGGCTTACAGTGTGGGATGGTGTGGCGGAACTAGTCCCTTTTAAAAAAATTATCCAAAAAAACATTATAATGTTACCTACCTTATAAAATTATCACCTAATAAGTATTTCATTAAGGTGAAGCTTTTTTATATGTCAATCGTAATTTATTAGAATTACTATGATTTTTTTACAGAACCACGGGTAAAAGCAAAAGTAATAAGATGCAGGTTTTTACAATCACTTGCAAAAATACAGCAGTGAATTAGTGTGTTATATAAATTAGCCCGCTGCCGCTCATAACTTGTAACAGCGTTTCCAACGATTAACGCTTATAGCCCCAGTCATTAAGCTACAATTGGGCTGTTGCACCTTCACAATTATTGTGGAATCGGCATTGTTTTAAATGTAACAATGCCCACGGATAATGGGCGGTCGGCTTCAATTTAAACCATTTGTAGTTTAAACAATTTCTATAAAATTTTATAGATATGTAAGTAATTCAAAGAAAATGTTTGAAGAGAAAGGCTAAATATATAAAATATTTGATACACAATTTAGGAGATAGTGAATGAATTATTCGCGCCCAAAAGCAGAAATGTGGGTTTCAATTCTTTCTATAACTGTTTTACGGCTTTGCTGACGTTTCTAATCATAATCAAGACATTTAGGAAGACTCAACAGCTCCACCTAATAAATAAATAAAAATATCGCCAGACTGACACACCAACTGTATGTTCCCAAACTAAGCAACTCTTGTACTATGGGTACCGTACAATGGACTGGGGGCGATCCCAGTGACACCCAGACAAAGGCAAAATACGAAAAGGCCATTTTCGAAATTTGCCCCGGCGGGAATCGAATCGGCAACCACCATGTGCCACTGCCTACGTTCGAACCACTGCGCCAAGCGGTCGTTGTAAAATAATAATGCGCCATTCCCGTGATGTTGGTTTTCCTAAAACGGCCGTCACTAGCCGTATCACGGCACATCACTAGCCATACCCCTGATGACAGACTTGTTTGTAAATTCGTCTTTGAAATGGGTTTATTAATACATATTAGTATTGCTGTCGTATCTACCTGTTACAATTCACACAATTCACTGACAGTATGCCCTCACACCCTCCATTTTGGAAAATAATAGCCCCCTGCGAGCGACGTGTGTGCGACCCCGGACCGGATGCAAGTCCAGACAGGAAATAGATTTTTGAAAGTTCCCATCAATGGAAAAATCACATTACTTTGTACTCGTTTTGTTTTGTTGGCGGCGTTTCTGATGGTTGGAAAGTTTGTAGAGTTTTGAAAAGAGATGGGCAATTTTGTTTTTTTTTCGTATTCAACTATTTAGTCCTATTGGGTAATAAAATTGGGAGTTGAAAGCAGATTAAACCTTTCCTCAACTAGCTCTGCTTCAGTATACCTTTTTATACATAACGAAAGTCAGCAAACAAGCGTACGACTGTAGGTTTATATAGGTGCTTGTAATATCAAACACATTGCTCGCACATTGCCTACTCGAAGGAGAGTGGCACAGGCGGAGGGTTAGTAAGGAATTATTATACTACCGTAATTTAATAAGAAAAAAATGAATCCTATTGAGAACCTTGTATTTTATGAAGGCAGTTAAAAAGGTTGACTGGCTTCCGCCATCAGGCTTCTGTATTTCTAGAGGAATATCTAGACTTTTTTAAATTTGATTACATTCTTTATACAAGGTAGAGCCCTCTGCATACCGCTACAGGTAACACAACAAGCGTGATAGTGTACTTATTTATCTTCTTCATACAACACCATTGACTTGTCCACCTTTTCCATACAATAAAGACATCGAGACATTTCACATTCCATTTACCAGGAAAAAAATAAGAGTTTACTTTAATTGAAGATAAACACAACAATAAAATTTTACAATACATTTAACCTACATCTTTTGGCTGTACAACTCAGATGAAAATATTAGCGTAGACGGAGCGCTTGAACTACTGAGTTAAGCCAGCAAAAGTAAACCAAAAATAATCAATTCAAATTTAGTTTTTAAGACTTAATTGATTTAAGATTAAGATTTAAGTGTTTTTACATAAAAAATAATACCTAATTGCATTTATGCCGTATTGAAAAATTAAATAGCTCATGTACAAACTAAAAAAATATATGTATTAATGCTATTTTCTGGCTTCAATCACTAGTTCTACTCGCTCCGTCTATGTTATTCTTTTCATCTGAGTTCTTGAGCGCAGTGGGTACTTTTTTGGTACACCTCCCCGTTATAAATGAAGCAATTGGCTATGTTAAACTGAAAATACTCGGTACCTTATACGTGACAATGGCGCTATAACTCAGTTATGGATGTATTATTAAATGGTAGAGATTGTTGCATTTTAATTGTAAGATGTCAGTACTCCATTAAAAATAATGATGATGATACTAAGATAAACACATAGTTGTATATAAAAACACCGATAAATAATACTTTTGTTTGAGGGTGGTACTACCCGGTCGAGCTAGCTACGTATACATGAGTTGTTAAACAACCGTTGTGTAGATAGGTACTTATGTCTATTTTTCACTCGTAGAGACATCAGTGTAAATCAATATATTATTAATAATTGCTTCAGCGTAAACTAGGGGTGATGTGGTCATACAAATGGAAAAGCCCAAACATTGGTTAAACATACCTTAAAATATTAATGTGATCAGTAAACCGTTTACGTTTTAAACTGTTCAAATATATGTCAAATGACTGCCGATAAAAGAGCTTTACGCTTCCATAAAAAACTAACCACAAAATAACTTCTAGTCTCGCTTCAGAACACATAGTTTTCCACCTCCACATTCTTCGCTCACATAATAGTCCCACTAAACAAACGAAAAACAACGCTAAAGCAACCCAACATAAAAACTATTTGGTGGCTTTTAACTGACCAACAAGCAATTATTTGAAGTCCGGCACTAAATATCTACAAAATTTACATATACGCCGCGGCACCGCCCGTTGACACCACACGTGACGTGAGAAATGCGACAAATTACCCTAATATTACAAATCATGATGAACTTCTTCCCCGCCCAATGTAAATAGAGCCGTCCATAATACCAGAATGTACGAATATCCCGTTGTATTACAGCCCAAGCGATATTTGTCGAAAAAAATATTTAAAACAAATGAATAGTAAGCATTAACGATAGGGGGTCTTTAATTAAATAATTTCCTTTAGTTTACATACGCAATTGGTTGTGTGTTTTAACATACAAATCGTTATTATGAATGGTAATAGAGTTTTGAGATATGGTGGCCGGAACGGCATGAAATCCGATATGGAAATTAACGGGTTGTTAGTTTTGTTTAATTTGTCTGAATATATTTTGTTTTGAGATTGTTTTGAGCTTGATTTACCTCAGTACCTATCATCATCATTTGACGCTGGTAGAGACAAGCTGTAGCCAATTACAGCTCATATACGGACTGGCTCGACGGAGGTAGTTGGCACCACCCTTTCACAGAAGATGGGCGTAAAGTAGCTATTATAGCTGCTTTTTGTACGATGTGTGAGAGAGACGGAAGCCCAAACGACCCTTCATTCCCGTCCCCGTCTTACTCCCCTTCCGTCGACAACGTGCGAGCAATGCCTGTGGTATTGAAAGCTTCTATAGGCTACGATAACTGCTTAACATGAGACGTAAGCTTGTTTTCCGACTTTTTATATATAGTAAAGAACCTTCCATTTTTATATAAAAAATAATTAGATATGTAGAAAAATTCAGCTATAAATCCCTAATTGTTTTTTTAATATAAAATGAAACAACTATGGCTAAAGATTTTAATACAATGTAAAAAGGTTCAACATTTAGGCATTTTTTTAACGATATCTTTAAAGTTTAACTTCTGTAAAAACTAATAATATTATAGATATATATCTCCATCATTATGCATATTTGCTTTGGTTCACATTAGTTATATTATTAATATTTTAGTATTTTACGACTACCATAATTCACTTTTACAATAAACATTTAATGCCTTTTTTATTATTGCTACGGAACTTTATAACTTTGGCCTCATAGAACCTTTAATTCTCTTCACACGTATAGATACTTTCATCAAAATATGCACGTATAAATCTTGAAATATTTTGTGACCTTTCAAAGATGGCATCGGCAAAATCTATGTATAAATAACAAGTTTGTACTTTTACTAAAACTTTTGTAATTCCCTACAGCAAGGATTTGTGTAATGCGTTAAGTTCATAAATTATTTGCAGTTATTACAATATGTTTCGTACAAAATACGAGCTACAAAAATCATTTGTTGCCTTTATTTTTTTCTCAGAAATAAATAAATATCTCCAGACGGACACACCAACCACCAACTGTATGGTCCCAAACTAAGCAACGCTTGTACTATGGGTACCGTACAATGAACTGGGGGCGATCCCAGTAACACCCACACCAAGGCAAATTACGAAAAGTCAATTCCCGAAATTTGTTACAACGGGAATCGAACCCACAACCACCATGTGCAGTGAGCCGAGCGGCCTACGCTCGAACCACTGCGCCAAGCGGTTGTCAAAATATTATGGGTGTCATACAATCACAATCGACCTGAGGTTATTATTCCAATAACACTCGATAAATAACGACAAACCTTTCCGAAATTTTCTCCCCACGGGAAACTAAACCCATAAGCTGATAAGCTTTAAAACAATTTTTAAAATGTCCATAACTGTATAAACCTCTGATCTTTCATTATAATACATACAGTGGATATACTCGTATTACACTGGGTCCGTCCAAAACACCACGCGCTCACTGACACTTAATCCTATGTAAATTGAGTGTAAATTTTGAAATAAACTATTGTCAATGATAAATTTATTGTATAACTTATATTTTATTGTTCGAATTAAGTAGGTATACTAATAATAAATTGTTAGACCCGTTTCGTTTTAGGGTTCCGTAAACGTGGTGGAAGCACACTAATGAAGATATTTTACTGGAAATCTTTGAAGACTATTAAGTGAAAATTACTTCAGGTATGGTATGTCAAGTAAAATTCCTCCTATCTTTAGTATCAGTCTTTATATTGACGTTTTAATAGAAATACTTTTATTCATGGAGTAAAGTCGGCAAATAAGCGTACGACTTGCCTGATGTTAAGCAGTTAACGTTGCTTATAGGTGCTTGCAATACCAAAGGCATTGCTCACAAGTTGCCAACTTCCACGGCTGGCTTCCGTTTTTCCCACTCATCAAAGGAAACGTAGCTATAATAAGTACTTTACGCCAATCTTCTGTGTCAGAGTGGTACTATACCGGTAAAGCGACCTGTAGTCAATTGGATCCCATCAAAAACAAAACTTGTAAAAAAAACAAGTCTCGCAACTCAGTTCTTCTACCGTAAAAAGTTGTGAGATCCATGTAATACCAAGTCAGTTACTATATTAAGTCCCCAACTAAGCGACCTTCTGTCTTAAGTTATTTTAAGAAGGTAATTAGCTTACCTAACAAAATCTTATTCTGACCATATCAGTATTAAAAATCTTTTATGTTTTAAATTAAATAGATTGACTTGGCAATCGCACTATTAAACTAAACTAAATACATTTTGTTTTCATGCGATGGCCAAGTCAATCTATTTAATTTAAAACAGAAAAGTTTTTTAGTATTGATATTGTCACTATAAGATGTTGTTAGGTAAGCTAATTACCTACTTAAAATAACTTAAGACAGAAGGTCGCTTAGTTGGGGACTTAATATAGTAACTGACTTGGTATTACATGGATCTCACAACTTTTTACGGTAGAAGAACTGAGTTGCGAGACTTGGTTTTTTTACAAGTTTTGTTTTTGATGGGATCTCATTTCTTTTTGTAGATATTGTTCTTTCTTTCATAGAAATTTCGGACAATTTAGTCTACTTAATACTTTTTTGCGGGATTTTGGTACAATTCATATCAAAAGTGAGACATGTCCCATTGTTGCTTTTTCATTCCTTTGACTATTTTACAAGTTTAATAATATACCTTTAAATTATCCAATTAACGTCCAATTCGTAAGCAAATAATATCTATCAGTAAACCAAGGAGTCTTTCGTAAGCCTTTCAGTCGTCAAACTTACAGTAGCAATTTAAATTATAAACGAAAATCGCTAATTTAACGAACGATTACAACGTATTAATATACCTTAAAATTATCCAAACAACATCCAAATCGTTAGCAAATAATATCAGTAAACCAATGAGTAAGCCTTTCAGCCATCAAACTAATATAGCAATCCAAATAATGGACGAAAATCGCAGAGAAAATCGCATCCGAATAGAATGAGGACGCTCGTGCGTATGACCGCGGTTGCCGCGCGCTCGAAGGCTTCACCTGTGTGCGCGCCGCGGCGGCCGCGCTCGCGTTCAATCAGTCCCATTCTTGCTTTTTCATTCCGTTGACCATTTTACAAGTTACTTTTCAACATAATTATATCTAGGTACCTATTAATCCATTCCATTATTATAATATAGGTACATAATATTTTATTTTATTTTTTATTTTTCGATATAGGCATGTATTTGACCACAATCTCACCTGATGGTAAGTGACGATGTGGTCTACGGTGATGCATACTTGCCTAGAAGGTACCTGTTCACTCTCGACTTGAAAACATCCAGGTTATAGTCAACAAATACAGGTACACTGATATATTAACTGCAAATGTAAATTTGTAATCCTATATATTTATATAGGATTACAAAGTTATTTATGCAGTTGGTGTAACTAGAAGACTGGACCGAAATTACAAAATATTTTAGTTTTTCCTTGGTTTATACACTAAACACTAATTGTATTCTAAATTTGAAGCTTCTATGTCTGCTAGAAGTGCCTTAGAGTTTTGATGATCGGTCAGTCAGTCAGTGAGTGAGTGACAAAATTGAGAATTTTGACTAGTTATAATTCTTAAAATACCGGTTCAATTTGAATGAAATTTGAAATATACCGTGTTTATACAATGCCTGCTTGATATCTGAAAATTCAGGGTTCTAGTTTTATCCACAACGAAGTTATAGGGGGTCGAAAATGGGCTGAACTGCTTCGAGAAAAGATGGTACGGCCGTGCCGCGCTCGACGTGCCGTGCTCGACTTGGGGGGGCACTGCCGTGCCCCCAGATACAGTTTGGCTCTTTGACCGTTTTACACCATGTTGCATGATTGCAGTAACTAGTAATCAGAATAGGATCAAGGATTACAATTTCCACTTGCCAAATGTAGAAATGGTAGGTACTCATTAATACTTCTTTATAAGTATGTCATTAGTTTTGTTTACAATTGTATAGTTAGTTAGTCATTAGTTTTAATAATACTCAATTATAAGGGCATGCGTATGGTACTTCACAGTCGCAGCCCAACTATCTTGAGGATGTCTTGTTTAAATGCGAAACTCGTGTCGAATTATCATTTCAGTTCCTTTTGTCCCGTTGAAACTTGCTTAGTTAGGGTCTTTGACACTCATGACAGTCGATTGACTGACTAAACTAGTCTTGATGGCTTCTTCTATTATAGATCAACTTATTTGTTTTATTATTTCGCAAGGTTGCCAAGCCGAGGATGAATGGCGAGTCTTGCTCACAAATATTTTTTTTTATTTTATTTTTTCAACAATTTATATTCAAAATCTATAAAAGAACAGTTTAATACGTATTTGATTAGTTATAAGTACTTTACACATTGTAAGTCTGAATGTTTTTTTTTGTGACAAATAAAAAACTTCAAAGATACAGAACCACAATCTTATATAAAAATTTCCGCTAAACTTTTCACTGGTCAAATACTTATAAATACCTACATAAATAAATTGTGATTGTAGAAAACATATTCGTATTCTTGTACAAATATTAACCTGACAACGACCTCTGATAATTAATTTTGTGTAATATAGAGAAGAGTTCAGCGTGAATGATAGTGGACGGCGTAAATGGACGAAATATTTATATACAATGAAATATTTATCATTTTCAACTGACTTCAAAAAGGAGGAGGTTCTTAATTCGGTCGTATTTTTTTCATGTTTGTTACCTCAGAACTCCGTCATCCTACTAATATTATAAACTAGCTGAGCCCGCGACTTCGTCCGCGTGGAATTTAACTTAACAAAAAAGCCCGCTCCCGCGTTCTGAGCGCGCGCGACAGGACCCATTTTTTTAAATTTTGTTTTTGTAAAATAAAAGTAGCCTAAGTTACTGCTTATAACATCAGCTATCTACCAGTGAAAGTCCCGTCAAAATCGGTCCAGCCGTTTCGGAGATACTCTTTGGTGTCATGTGTTTTTATTTTTTTACGCGGAACCCTAATTGTTTTTCTAAAATTAAAGTAGCCTAAGTTACTCCTTACTTTTTTTATTTGAAAGGAAATCTTTTCTTCTTACAGATTGGTCTGGATTGATTAGTGGCACCAACTCCAAACAAATAAATTATAAGCTCCCTACTTATTTTTAGCTTTTTAGGCCACCCAGGTTTTTTTAACTAGGTTAATTTTTTTTTCGTAAAATATATTTTTAGGGCCCCCAGGTTTTTTTAACAAGATTAATTTTTTTTTTGTAAAATATATTTTTTTTGTGCTTAAAATCTGTAAGCAGGGTTATGTTATTTGTGACGAAATAGTATTAACCTACGTATTAGTTTCGTTTGATAAAGCATACTTGAAGTGGAAACTGGAATCCTATTTGAAATAAAAAAAAAAAATAGTACCTAAAAATAAGTTTAAGAAAAACCAATCATAAAATCATGAAGCTTAACATCAATTGCAAAGCCATGTACACACTGACTGACTAGCCTTGCAAGGCTGCCTTGCCTCGATTGTATACGGTGGCTCGCTCTAGGTATACGCTTATGCTTCGAGCGCTGACATTTGTTTACCGTCAGTGGGCAGCAGTACATTATGTCAAGTTCTCATAAACATTGCTCAGGGCAGTGCCTTGGATTGAGGCTGCCTTAGGTGGGATGTGTTCCAGGCCTTCTTCTAGGCCTCGGCTGACAGAGGGTCAAGATTTTTTTTTTTTAATATCACCCTACTGTTTGTTTATATGTACACAACGATTGGCGTGCAATAATATTCAGGCTAGTTAAATTTATAAATGTATAATGGGCATTGTGTAAACAACCCCACCCCCCCAAAAACTCCTTCTTGGTCACTCCTCTTCAGGTCTGCGACGTGCGAGCAATACCTTTGGTGTTGCAAGCATCTATAAGCTGCGGTGACTGCTTAACGTCAGGCAATCAGTGTAAGCAAACAATTGTTGGGAAACCGATTAAAAAAATATTAAGAATTTAAGACAGGCATTTAATTTGTTGTGTATCCAATTAACACTTATATCCCATAAAACTTATACAGCTTTTACGCTAAATGTCTCATGTTTATAGTTATACGTAAATATCTATGAAACTTTATTATACATTAATTATTAAAATTCGCGTTTACGGCCCATACTTACTTGCTTAATAGGATAATTATTAATTAAAATTAATTTATTATTCCCTAAAATAATTAGATACTGTGTAATAAAAGTATGGCGGGTGATAATCGCCGCTGAATTATGGATTGTAAAATTATGGAATGGCTTTCGTGGGCGCCAACTGTTTTATGACGTCAGGCGGCACATTTTGATGCAACTAACTGTACTCCTTGGCTTATCTACCGCAGAGATGTTCGCAAGTTACGCGTCTGACTATCGCATTAATAAATAGATCTTAAGTCTGAGATCGGTCTTGACATACTCTTGACATGTGATTTCGTAATGGAATTATATAAGAATGACATTTCCAAGATCGCTCTCAGACTTGAGATCGATGTATTAATACGGGCCTGAGCGATCTTGGAAATATCATTCTTAAGTCATACTAGTACAATATACATGTTAAAAGCGTACTCAAGATCGCTCTCAGACTTGCGATAGATTTATTAATACGGGTTTGAGATGCAACTTTCAGGTCCTTTACCGCGGGTACCAAATGCGGCTATCATGAATGACATGATCTTAGCTTAACATGATCTACTCTTACATATTTTTAGTACATCTTCTACATATCGACGGGAGAAAGCAGAAATGTCGTAACTTGCATTTTGGGCTAATTCACTTTTTACCATATTCTTGTATAAAAAAAAATACTGCTTCGAATGGTCTGGGTCTCGTTTTCCTACCATTAAATTTTTTATCGATACCATACATAAAATAAACGACATACAGCTTTATGAAACGTGTATCGAAGGTTTATATTTAAGATACAACAAATCCGTAGCCAAAAAAACATCTAAATGAAACGTGTATCGAAGGTTTTACATATAAGATACAGCAAATCCGTAGCTAAAAAAACATTTTTGTCTAAGTTGTCCATACATTTTATCTCACAGATACAACATTTTTGCAGCCTAAAATTGAAACATGAATTGGCGTAACTTGTGCAAAATCCTTGATACACACACTTTACGACAATTTAGACAAAAGCATCAGATAGGCCTTAGATTAATATTAATACATACCAATTTTCAACTTTGTATATCAATAAATATATTAGTTATGAATTATTTAAATAGTTTTTTGGCTCTGGTGTAAAGTTGTGTTTTTCAAGTTACGACAATTCCGCTTTCTTCCGTCGATATATAAAAATGAACCTCTATTTCCTTGGTCATCGCATCACGCGTGAACGGATGGAAAGATTTCGTTAATTCTTTTTTTGTTGTGTTTATTACTGTCAGGAGCAGGTTCTTATGAAAGAAAAAATTAAGAAAGTTGAGCGGAACAATTCGAATTCAATATTCAAAGTTAAGACAGGACAACGTCTGTCGGCTCAGCTAGTAAATAAATAAATATCGTCAGACTGCCATACCAAATGTATGGTCCCAAACTAAGCAACGCTTGTACGATGGGTACCATACAATGGCCTGGGGGAGATCCCAGTGACACCCAGACCAGGGCAAATTACAAAAACGCCATTTCCGAAATTTACCCCAGCGGGAATCGAATCCGCAACCACGGTGTGCAGTGAGCCGAGCGGCCTACTAGAACCACTGCACCAAGCGATCATTTATCTTGATTTATGTTTAAATTTTAATTATTGTTTTCCCTTTTTGCATTGTTTCTTTTGAGCTGTGTCAAATAAATGTTATTGTCTTTCCTTCTTATCTTTTTTCTTTTCTATCAGTCAATAATGTAAGTATAGAATCAATGTTGCAGCGTTCATCGTGTCAATGTAGGGTAAGTGAAACTCTTTTAAATTTCCAGTTCAAAGCTCTACACCCGTCATAGAATAAAACTTACCGCTATTATTAACCTAACAAACGTTCGTAAGTCACAATAGATATTTTGTAGTTTGGTACGTATTCACCCGGGAGTAGGCACAACGCGTCACGGTTTAATAACCACAGACTCTGACGTATGACAAATTAATACTAAGCATAAATGAAACAGCCCAAAATCAATTTCTCACGGGTCACCGATTCACCATACTGAGGTCACATGAGCTATGCATAAATACATACGCAAGTGGTAAAGTTTTCTCAACTCAAAACCACACTACCTGTGCAGGTGTACTGAGCTGTATCTCGTGTGTGGTAGGGTATATTTTTGGCTGTGCGATGTGTGTGGTGGTGGTAACACGGTTATGGGCAGACAGACAGGCGCGGAATGAGTTTGTGAATATTTCAAATGCAATCTCAAGTCGTTGCCCACTGAAGTTCCTATTGTTCTCAGATGTCGTGTTGTGTATCTGAAAGTTGCTCTGCCGTGATTTATTTTAGACAGTTATTTTTAACACGCTTTCGTGCCAAAAGTGATAGCGTATCAAATATGAGAAGGAAACAAAAGATGAAGAAAATAATCAACTCGAATAACATAGTATTTTAAATTTAATGATCGAACATTCATCAGAAGATAATTAATTCTAGAAAGTTGATTCTTTTCTTTGAAACCTAGAGCAAAAGCTAGTAGGTAACGGTAGTGAACAATCCAATCAACAGATTTACAATCCAGCTAAGGTTAAATCAATCCGAAAGCATTATACGGTACTGTTACCAACAAAAGCCACTAATCATGAAAAATACTATCAAATACAAGATAAGGATTCCGATTTTGTAAAAACAACTTACACCAATGTAGAGTCGACAACCATCCCTTTTACTTTTATGAATTCAAATGTATCGACGTGTTTTAGGATTTATATTTCGTATTTTAATTTTATTCGATAACTTGACAGGAGATTTCGAACCAGATTTCGACAAACAAAGTAGTTAGTAATGTGAAAAATAAAATGGACCAAATTAAACAAACTTTATTATACTTATGTATTATATTTGTTATCACTTTCATTGAATGAATTAACTAAGGAATTATATCAAATATTCGATTGTAATATTATTTAAATTAAAATATTTATCTTTAAAAAAAATCAGTACCTCAACTCTAAACATTTTATTATGGTATCATTATTTCGCTTTGAACTGTCAAGTAACTAATTAAAAATGCAGGTGCTAAGACAGTTTAGGTGCTTATTAAGAGCTAAATAATAAATATTGTTATAATTTACGCGAATACTAGACATTGAAATAATAATATTTTTTACGATTTCCTCAATGACTTTAGTCATCAACAGTACCGTGTAATGTCCAGTCTGAGTCTTAGGGCTGTCAGCCGCGATCCGTGTTTATTTAAACATGATTTGCTCCATCTGGAAGTCGATCTGAATCTAATCAGCAGTTTAGCTGGCGTTTAATTTATTAAGCGGTTGTATTGTGCAGTGGAATTGCAATTGGGTACATTTATAATGGGTTATCGATGTTGGATGATGAAATCAAAGCGTAACTTGAACTGCTTAATGAGCGGTTTCGTTGTGAGTTTGAAATGTAAATAGGAATGTTACAATAAACTTTATTTTAATTATATTTAATTCACGACCGTTTGGCGCAGTGGTTCAAGCGTAGGCCGCTCGGCTCACTGCACTTGGTGGTTATGGGAGTTTCCGTAATTTGCCCTGGTCTGGGTGTCACTGGGATCGCCGCCATTCCATTGTACTCTACCCATAGTACAAGCGTTGATTAGTTTGGGGCCATACAGTTGGTATGTCAGTCTGGCGATTTTTATTTAATTAAAATTAACACTTGTCAAGACCACCGTCTATATTAAAATGTGATGGTCAAAATCTAAAAAAAAATTATGTAATGTAAACATTTTCAAAATGTTTATAAAGTTAACCATGTCTCTCCCTTAGATAATACTAAGCTCGTGTTTAGTATAAATATTCTAGTAGAGCATCTTCCGTTGCGTTCTTACTTGTTACCCCCCAAGTCAACAACTTGTCATCGCGTTGCGTTGTGGTTTGCTAAAAACAAACAACAATAGAGAGGCCTCTCTCCATACAATATCCTTTGTCAACCTTTTTATCAGGATGACTGGACACAGAAAACAGTTGAGCTGGTGTTGCTACTATTATTTTTGACAGACATTTATTATGAATTGTAATTGATGACGCTTGTATTCTAACTGAATGTAAAATAACCATGATTTCTGTGCGTTATTTTTAAATGATGTTGGTTATGTTATGTTCAGGGCCATTTTGACACTTTGCCAGTAAAATCGACAAGTTTGCCGTCACGACGAACGGCATGACGCTCTCTCATGCCGTCATGTCCCCTTAACGTCACCGCTCTCGACTCCCTTGTGTACACGCGCGCATACTATACTCTACACATGTTAACATCTGCCGGGCGTCCTGTGAAGGCTAACTTTTTCATCTAGAAATTCACCTCAACGATTGTGGCCGTGATTATCTATGTTCCTTGTCTCTTCATGAAAATACCAGCATTAATCTCAAACAAAGACTGACCAATAAACACAATCCATCATTGCACGCATGATGAATGTACAAATAATTGTAACAAACATTGGTGCCAAGGCTAGCCGTATGTGTGGCTATGTGTGGCTTTACATCGTGACATGCCAATAGAACTCGCTCCTATTTGCATAATCTTTATTTAATTGTTTTATATACCGCTCGAGGTTGATCTGATATGAGATAAAAGGCTCATGATTGTGGGTTAGTATGAAGCGTGGGAATTCGAAATGTAGTTCTGACAAATACTGTGATGCTTGTGTTTCCTGAAGTAGGTGTGTTTCAACCAAATATTGATGACATTATCAGTCAAAATATTAATAATAATTGTCGTTGGAAATAGAGAGAACGACTGAGCTGCCATGTCTTAAAGTCAGCCCACTGCATTGTGGCGCCGCCCTGGTGGTATAAAAAGTGGATGTCCGCTTTCCCTTGTTATCAAATCTGAATTCAACACTTCTAGAAATATTTAAAGGATAGATTATGAGAAGGATGGCAATACATTAAGTTTAGTTAGATTTAGTTAGAATCAGCCACATCGTGGATATTAAGTAGATCTTAATGGTTCTTCGACTACGTTGTCTCAGCAGTGGTGGGTTTAACTTTTACAAGTGTATCAAACATTGTTAAGTTACTTTCAGACATACAGGTTTCCTTACGATACATCATCATCATTATGATTTCATCCGAAAGATGTCCACTGCTGGACATAGTTATCCCCCCCCACCCCTAAAGTTTTCCACAACGACCGGTCCTGTGCTGCTTAAATCTGGCGGTTTCCCGCGACCGCCACTAACTCGTAAGTCTACCTTAAAGGAGGTCTACCCACGCTGCGTCTTCCGGCGCATTCAAGTACCTTACGTACAATTTAAGTGATAAGGAAAATTACCGTTTAATTTTTTTTATATTCGTACATTAATTGAATTTACTATTGACAATGAACGCACTAACATTTCCAACAATAATATAAATTGTATACACAATGGCATATCAACGGATTTAGTCCCGCGCTGCGCTTCAGAATCTGGCGCAAGCATTCAGCTTCGCAAGTGGACGCAAGTGCATATTGTTACATCCTTTTCTATCAAACAATGTCGTAACTACACTATCCTCGACATTGGAATTCAAACGTTAACCTTATGTCAGAAAGTCTAGTATCAATCGATCGCACGACTCCACTTACGTCTTTTCATTCCTCTCGATTAAACCGCTGTCTACACAACTCACGGTAATCGAATTTCTATTGTACACGCCTGTAAATAGAATTGATTATAGATTGTTAATACCAGCAAAAGCGTCGTTTTATCAAAACACATTGACCATTGTTGCGAAAAATTGATTTATGTACAACATTCTGTTCAGAGCGAAGCGGCGCGATTTAGTGTTAAGCCTGCCTACTATATTGTTCTAACATGTTCTGTGGCAATATGTAGGTCGTACACAGGTGCTAAGTTATCCGAAAGACTTGAAAGTAAGTTTGCGACGTTGTTTAGGCTTTGTGGGAATGGACGCGCTGTTGCAATAGACGTAGATTGGTTTGTATTGATTTCACAATGGTAGAGATTAGATCCTTTATTCAAATTCAAATTTAAATATCTTTATTTCAAACTAGCTGTGCCCCCCGACTTCGCCCGCGTAGTATTTAACGTAACAAAAATTTCGGGACTATCGGGATAAAAAGTATCCTATATGTTAATCCCGGTTATAAACTATCTGTGTCCCAAATTTCATGCAAATCCGTTCCGTAGTTTTTGCGTGAAAGAGTAACAAACATACATACATCCACACTCACAAACTTTCACATTTATAATATTAGTAGGTTAGGCCAGATTAACTGGCACTTTTAAAAAGTCAAGACCTAGGTGCATGTTCCAAAACAAAATCCTATGGAGAAGAACATGCAAGAAACTCCATGGATACATTTTTTCTTATCTCTTTTATTTATAGTTAGTTTGTTTTTGTTATAGTTATAGTTGTAGAGTCAAGCTGTAGCCAACTGACTACAGCTCATGTACGAGCTGGCTCGACCGGGGTAGTACCATTCTCTCACAGAAGTTTCGCGTAAAGTAGATATTATAGCTGCTAAGTATGATGAGTGTGAGAGACGGAAGGACAATCCTCCACCCCTTTTCCTCCCTCTTTTCCACTCCCGGGTCGGTAACGTGCGAGCAAAGCCATTGGTATTGCAAGCACCTATAGGCTATGATAACTGCTTAACATTAGGCGGGTTGTATGCTTGCTTGCAGACTTTGTAACATAAAACAACAAGTGCGAGTATCTGCTGAATGAAATAGTGTTAGTGTGTTTAGTACTGTTTGGTACTGTCAGACACAAATGAGCTGAAATGGGTATGATAACTATGTTTTTGGTTGCATAGATACTTACTAATTAAGTATTATTATTAATATGAGTTATGCTATCGACTATTGCCAAACCACCTATTATTTGTTAAAAAAATGTAAAGTCATCAACGTGTTCCAAGCTAAGCAACGCTTGTACTATGCGTACCGTACAATAAACTGGGAGCGATCCCAGTGACACCCAGAACTGGGCAAAGTAAACAAAGGCCATTTCCGAAATTTTCTCCAGTGAGCCGAGCGGTCTACGCTCAAACGACTGCGACAAGCGGTCGTCGCACAATCCTCCGCAAATACCAAAGCAGATTGCCACTATGATAACACATCATCCAAGGTCCATCAGTACTACCAACATAACTAACTCAAGGTCGTCATAATAGCATTCACAGCCCTTTTGACCTTTCAATGATGAATATAAAAATCTCCGAGACAAATGAACAAACAATTACAACACAACGAGCGATTGTGCTCGCGCCGAGTATCCATTAATCGATACACGTCATACCGAGTGCGAGCCGATTAATCGATCACGGCTAGCGTTGTAGAGGCGCCGGACTGATCGATTGTTCTTTTATTACCTGTGGATAAATTAAAATTGGGATTGTTATCTTTGGTTTATAATGATGTATATGATTCGAAGTGTCCACTTAGATTTGATTATTTTTAAGAATGTTTAAATTAGGCAAAGGTACTGTCATTAGGTTTGAATATAAATATTATTATGATGACGTCATGATTATGATGTCAAGGTGTGGTGACTACTTGCTCTCGTGTCGTCACAGTCTAGGTATAAACAAATACTTTGAACATCCTGGTTTTACCTTAACCATTGTCCCCCGGGGTCAATGACCTAATGAATGTATCAAAGTTTGATGTCATAGATACTAAACATTTTAAACCCATCCACAAACCTGACTTGATGAACGTAGCTTACTAACTGGTTCTGTAAGTTAGCTATTTACTATTTGACTACTTACAAAATTATTACGACAGGTATTAGCGGTATTTCCAAAAGCGACCGTCCTTGTTACGTATGAGTTCTCTTAGTCTTATACAGCATTTATACGACTGTTAAGCAATTTTATTATGTTTCGCTATTTAGATCTTCTTTACACGTTCCGTAACAACGAATCTAGTTCCCACACTGTTACTCAATATTTCGATATTAATTTAATTAGGGTAAAATATAATAAATTGTAGGTATTTGCAGATGATAATAATTATAATTTCTATATTATTGTTGCACGGTCCGGATTGGCCATTGATGAATCTAAAATGATTAATTACTAATTTAACGGGGTTAAGTCCTTAATTCTATGGTACTGGGTTTTTAGTATTGGAAATTTAATTGTCCTAAATCGCCTATTGCATTTGTCTCTTATAAGTTTTTATGACTATTTACGATATCTGAATTTCCAAAGAGGTCAAATATGATAACACGTCGGAGAGACAGGGAGACTCGCTAACGAGGTCAGTCTCCACACAGGTGGAGTTGAAACGGGTGGAGTTTACATCGGTTGGAGTAACCGAAGACCTGATATAACTAGCAAGCTCTTATAGTACCTGTTGTAAGAGAGATAAGTGGTGTACAAACGTCTATATAAAGCAAAAAACGATACAGGAGTGACAGCTGTCAAAAACAGGTGACATCACTAATGTCATTGTCATATATTGTACAGCGTATTGTAGGTAACAATTATTGTATTGTCACTTTCTGGCATATTGAATCTGGTATTAATAAATCGATCTCAAGTCTGAAAACCTTTGAGGAGGCCTATGTCCAGCAGTGGGCGTCTTTCGGCTGAGATGGTGATGGAAGTCTGAGAGCGATCGTGAGGACGCTTTTGACATGACATTTTGTACTGGTGTGACATAAGAATGACAATTTCAAGATCGCTCTTAGACTTGAGATAAGTTTATTAATACGGGCCTACAAGTAATAAGAAGTCACACGTTATTATAGGTACACTACAGCCATTCACATACTTGTTCTCCAAACCTATTACCTAACATTTCAACATTTATACCGCCAATATAATAATATAATGCAGTCGTAAAATGCGAACATACCCGCGGGGCATGACTAATATTTATACACTAGTTACCTAATGCTATTTCACGGGCTACCGATATATTCTCACAATAAATTATATTATTATAAAGTAGAGCAACCTGTCTTGCGTTAGCGCTATGTTGAGCTACTTACAGTGCGAAACGACAATGTGACAACATAATTAACTTATCACCAGAATTAATTTTATCTGATAAAGATCTCGGCTACTCGCGATTTAATTAATTTTCTAAAGGTGATTTGATAAAAAAATATCCATTCCAGTAGGTTATTGTGATTGCTTTGTAATAAGAAATGTTATTGCTTAAGCTATTCCTATGATTTGGCTGGCACTTCAATCAGTTCATATGATTAATATACTTATTTAAAAGATTAAACTACTAACAGATGTGATACGTAGGTGTTTACTAGGTAGAATTTAAACAACCATATCGTCTAGGTACACAAATTTGAGGACGGCAGCAACTAAAAACTGCAAAATACGTAACTCCGACGATGATAACTCAAATAGTAAGGTGAAATAAACTCTAGTACCTATTTATTATAGCTGCGTTTCGATAAGCGAGAGAACCAGAAGACTAATCCTGCCTTCCTCTCCTTCTGTAACACTCCTCATCAGGTAGGCAACGTGTGGTTAATATCCGTGTTATTGGCAGCATACATACGTTACCGTAACTGCTTAAGATCAGGCGAATCGTAAGCTTGTTTAGCTGACTTTGTTATTTAACAAAAGCAAGCCTGGTACTTACAAAGACTTACCTGCAAAAGGGTTGACTGAACTGTATTTATTTATTTATTAATTTGGACAATACAAAAGATACAAAGTATGTACCTACATAATGAAAACATAAAATATTGTTTTCTTATATATTTACGCGAATACTACACATTGAAATAAAACTATTTTTCGGATTTTATCGCGTTTATTAACTTTCTGCGTGGATCGGACCGCAAACAACAACTAAATATGAGGGTACCCAGTTACTAACTATGACATCAGGACGTCTAACACCTCAGTCCCCCCGTGACCATGGCTGCTGTAAAGCAACCGAAACGTCGGGAACATAAAGTTAATAAACGGGATAAAATCCGAAAAATAGTTTTATTTCGAAACATAAAATGTTTGACACGAAAATAAAAGACACGACTACAAAACAAAAGTTACCTACAAGATTAGAAAATCAAGGGACAAGTAATGACTTACAAATTTAAAACAACAAATAAAATCCAAATTCTACGATGACAAAGAGATTAGGAGATGACGTAATAACTCACACATACAACGTTAACGTTTGTTCATAGATTCAGCATCACACATCACACTATCAAACCACATCTCGATCAGGAAAGTGGTATCTCCGCGTTGCGTAACGGCAAAACAATCGCGACTTGCGAACATTACATAACAGGTTTTTTGCCACAGACTTGAGTGGTGCTAGAGCCGACACGTTAGGTAACAGCGATGCCATATTATGATGGATTACCAACCAATAAAATAGGGGAAAGTAAGTACCTGCATCAATGCAAAAAAAAGGCAATTAGGTGCCGATAACAATTTTTTTTGCGATTATCAAGGTGATTTCGTGAAGAGTTTAAATTGATGTAATAATGAGCCTAGGTCGGGTAAGTTATTGAAACAGTTTGTTTATGCTGAAACTTAATTGATATGCATATCTATTCAGTTACTTTAAGGTTGTATTTTCGACAAAAAAAACCTACTTAATAACATAGTATAGCAAGTCCTTATAATCTTATAATGATCTTGTTTAGTAACCTGTAGGTATAATCAAGAAGTCACTTAAGTTTGGAAGAAACTAGATATTCTTTTATTTATTTTTTCGTTTATAAATTATACTTATTAGTTTATTCTGCTGAATAACAATTAAGTACCTACCTACTTAAAAAAAATATCGTATGTATCATAAATTTAAACGTAAAAAAAAACGTTAGCTAAGATGTATTTATAAATACATCTTAGCTAACGTTCGTAACTCTACACACTAAATCCGAAAGTATACAATCCAGTCGTAATGCAATCTTCCTAATTGATTGTTATGATTAATAATATTTATTAGTCTACTATTATCAACGTGTTATATTATAATCAACGATTGTGTGTAGACGGCATTAATTTGAACCACGCATTAACCACTCGATTTAAAATTAACAGTTAGTTGAAAGTGAAATTAAGACTTCATTAGAGTTGAAATTAAGTTTGAAATTCATTGTAATTATTTTTGCTAGGTTAATTGATCTATCATACACTTTGTAAATAACAATTCTAACTCCAATTCTTAGTAGCCTGAACAATTCTAACACCTTGTCGAACATTATAATGACGACATTTTTTTTTACGAAGCTCATACTGCCAGTGTGCGTTATAACATCGGTTGCGTCTTCGCCATTGTCTTTGCATGTGACGGACTAATCAGGAGATGAAAAGAGAAGATATCAGTGTATCTTAATTTTATTTTTTTAACAGATAATTTTGGGTTCCATGTTTATAAACAACTAAACGATCTTTTATGTAGGTATAGGTACCTAATTCGTCCTAGTGCTTGGTAGACACACGAGTAACAAACCTACCCATGTTTTTACTCTCTCAAAGTATTTTTTTAATTCTCATTGGTTAATAGCAATATTGAAGACGGCTTAGCGCATTGGTTTGAGCGTAAGCCGCTTGTTTCACTACACCGGGTGGTTGCGGGTTCCATTCCTGTCTGGGAAAATTTCGGAAATGGCAATTTCGTAATTTGCCCCGTTCTGGTTGTCTCTGGGATCTTCCCAGTCAATTGTAGGGTACACGCAGTACAAGCATTGCTTAGTTTGGAACCATACAGTTGGTGTGTCAGTCTGGCGATATTATTATTATTAAGGTGAGTTTATCACATCACTAGTATTCCCGTTAGCCCCTCAAGCCAAGCTAATGCTTGGAGTGGGCTCACGTCAATAGTTTAATGGCCAGGATGGGGATCGAAGCCGGAACCTCTCAGCTACGAAGGCGGCCCCTCTAACGACTAGGCTATTGACGCCGTCAAATACTTATAGAAAAGTGCAGTAAGTCACATTGTGAAGGCTTGTACACTTAAAACAAGGGTTAGGTCATCCTAATTAAACATCGACGCCTCGCGGCCACACTCGCAGGCATCGTGACTAAAAATCATGACTATTAAGATTGTTAATAACATAATGAGCACCTAATATTTACCTGTTTACCGTGCTAACTTAGGTACCGTTTGGATTAAGCGCTTTGAACGCGCGAATGAGCGTAATTCATAATATGTTCATATACATTTCAATGACTAGCTGAGCCCGCGACTTCGTCCGCGTGGAATTTAACTTAACAAAAAAGCCCGGTCCCGCATTATGAGCCCGCGCGACAGGACCCATTTCTTTAATTTTTTTTCTAAAATATAAGTTGCCTAAGTTACTGCTTATACCATCAGCTATCTACCAGTGAAAGTCCCGTCAAAATCGGTCCAGCCGGTTCGGAGCTACTCTTTGATTTCATGTGTTTTTATTTTTTTACGCGGAACACTAATTGTTTTTCTAAAATTAAAGTATCCTAAGTTACTCCTTAAAACATCAGCTATCTGCCAGCGAAAGTCCCGTCAAAATCGGTCCAGCCTTTTCGGAGATTACCCGGAACAAACACACAGTCAGACAGACAGACAGACAGACAGACAGACAGACAATTTTTTTTTAAATCGCGTTTTTGTTATAGTTGCCGTATGTACTTTCATATGCATTAAAATTTAGTGAAAAGGTGTTATTTTGATATTACAAACAGACACTCCAATTTTATTTATTTGTATAGATATATTGACGGATGACGAAAGAGTTAACAGTGATAGAGCCAAGCTGTAGCCAATTGACTACAGGCTGGCTTGAATGGGGTAGTACCAACCTCTCACATAAGTACGGCGTAAAATAACTATTATCACTGCGTTTCGTACGATGATTGGGAGAGCTGGAAGCCTTTTAGGTCAGCAACGTGCGAGCAATGCCTTTGGTATTGCAGTCATCTATAGGCCACGTTAACTGCTTAACATCAGGCGGGTCGTACGCTTGTTTACCGACTTTGTTATATTAGCAAAAAAGTGTAAGCCCATTCCGACGTGCGCTCGCTCCATGCCGCGCGTCGACTCGCTGAATCTGAAAGCATCCTTATCTTGGCAATAATAGATGATCGCCAATGTCACGAGAACAATGAACGGACCTCTGATCCGGGATGCTGCTTCCATCATACCTATCATATTGTGATAACGCAAAAACATATTGAATTAGATTGTTGGTGGATAAAATGCTGCATTGTGTTTTGACCATTAAGTAAAACATATAATAATAATTTAGCCCTTTTAACTACCTACTTCTGGGCACGGGCGTCCTCTCAATACGAGGGGGATTCAGGCCATAATCCACCGTGTTAGCCCCGTGCTGGTTGGCGGATTTCACGTCTTTCGAAAATTGGTTAGATTTTCTAAGACATGCCGGGTTTGTGTTTCATTACTTTTAATGGTAAAAGCGCCATTTTAACACTTAATAATTCAACAGTAAATTTCGAACCTTTGTTGGGATGTTGTTAATAATTTTTACACATCAACGATTTTAAAATTATTAAATGTTTTGATCTTTGTTGTATAAAAAGCAATCATGTTTTTATAGCGAATCGTTACTTCTATTTGCTTCATAATAGCAACATAAGACTTAGTAGGTATTATAATTATTATGTAGGTACTCACATGAAATGGGAACTGTAAGTATTAAATAAAAATAAACCTCAATTGCCTACTTTATATGATTTTACTTTGCCATGCGCAACGAATGCAAAAAGTAAAGTAAATTTATTTTTATAAAAAAAAGTTTATCTACACCTATCAACCATATTAATATTTTGAACGGCTCTACCTGCATAAAAAAACAGTAAAATATCTGCCAATCATTGTTACACAAAACTATTATAATTGTTGTTTTTATTAACATCATGATCTTAAGCAAACATTGATGACTTACATTGATAAAGCGAGATCGCTATCTATGATAATGGGATGCGCAAAAACATATATCAAACATATATAGTTTTGCAGAATTATGTTATACTAGCTGTGCCCCGCGACTTCATCCGCGTAGTATTGGATTATTGGGTTAAAAAGTATCCTATATGTTAATCCCGGTTATAATCTATCTGTGTTCCAAATTTCATCCAAATCCGTTCAGTAGTTTTTGCGTGAAGGAGTAACAAACATACATACATACATACATACATACATACATTCATACATACATCCACACTCACAAACTTTCGCATTTATAATATTAGTAGGATATGTACCTACTGCTGTAGACCAAAACCAACTCTAATGTGAGTGGCTGTTGGTTGGTTTCAGTTCGCAAATGTGTGGGATGGTCCCATTCTGCAAATCTATAACGTCCAATTGTAAAAGGGGTTTGATATTTAATCAATATTCTACTGAAAGAAAAGGAGCATTAAAACGTCAATCAGTAAAATCGAGTTACTTTTAACTTACTGATTGTGATTAGACTTAGACCAGCCATCACAAATAGACATTTAAGTAAAGATTTTCACTTTGTTACTGTAAAATGAATTAAACAGTTATAGATAAAACTTTTAGCCTACATAGTAATAAAGTATTTTCAGTTATAACGTAAAGTTAATTAGACATTATAAATTTACAAATTATTGTTGCGCCAAGAAAACCTACTCCATTTTTAGATTACCAAACAAATTACTGACTGACTGACTGACATAGTGATCTATCAACGCACAGCCCAAACCACTGGACGGATGGGGCTGAAATTTGTCATGCAGGTAGATGTTATGACGTAGGCATCCGCTAAGAAAGGATTTAGAATAATTCTACCCCCAAGGGGATAAAATATTGGAAGAAAGTTTGTATGAAACTTTGTCAATTAAATTCCACGCGGGCACAGCTAGTAATTATTAAATCGCTAACAGCAATTCATTTGTAACAGCCTGTTCATATTTCACCTACGGCACTAATTTCGCATGTTAGGGCGAAGTACCTATCTAATAATCTATTACTAAGAGGCGTATGTTGGCTAAGTACCTAATTACAGGTACAGTCAATCACTTCCGCTAATTACATTGTAACTTGACAACGCGATGTTAACAAGCGAATCATCACTTGACAGTTTGCAAAGAATAGTACCTATAGTTCGTTCATTTCACGTTGGTATACGCATGCGGTCGCTCTTAAGTCACGGGCATACGGGTCAATTTGCAATAATTCACGCGCTCTCGTGAAATGAAATGACTGTGTATTCTAAAAATAGGTACTTATAAAAGTTTAAGCTAATAGATTCCGTCATCGTTTTTTAATTAGTGACTTGATGTCAGTATTCGCTAATGAGGCCATCAGAATCTGGAGTCCTTACCTATTATAACCGTGAAAGTGTGTTTGCTTGCGAATTTGACTAAGTATTACAAAAGATTACCATTAGGGTGCCCGTCCACATGGGAAGGGAAGGTTCGTTGGGCTAGCCCACTTGCTTCGACCAACAGGAGCGCTTCATTTCAATGAGCTGACGTGAAGTCATCCTATTAATCGAAGCGTGTAGTCCTTCCTACCCGGCTTAAGTGGGCGGGTACCCTTAGACTAGCGACCAACTCTATCTTTGCACCATTTTTAAATGTGGTTTTACATTATAAACCTTTCGGGGGAAATTCTCGAAAACCGCATCAAAATCAGTTACTTAGTTTATGCGAACCAAGCGGACAAACATACAGACAAACGCGGAGAGCGACGACGCAGTTTTACACTGATTAGAGATGTGCACGGGGCGAGGCCGCGGGTAAAAGCTAGTATCAAATAAATAGATAAGCAGAAAACTTTTGTGCTTTGCTTAAAATGTTGCAATTGGCACAACACTTTTCCCGTAATTCCATGTAAATTGTCATAAACTACAATTGATAGGTGATTAAACTATACTTAAATCCTAGTACTTACATCGTTTGCACCCACAATCGATTAAAGTTTAAAGCGGCCAGGTTAAGTACTAACCGCATGCGCCGAGCAATCAACGACGGGTTAATTCGTCACCGTGATTGACAGCTGATGTTTCTATACGGCCTGCGCCGGAGCATTATATTAATCGTTCCCCAATATTGTACGGTTAGCAATGAACATTTTCATTTCAATTAAGATTTATTATATTTTTTTTTTTTAAGAATGGATTCGAAATTTGCAATCGTCGGAGTATTTTGGTGTATATACTCTCTGTACTTATACAGTGTACAGTAGTCATCCATGAAAATATCGAGATTTAATCCTTTCTTATATTGAATTAAAACCTGCCACAATTATCACAGACCCACTAAAGAGAAATGAATCAGAAAAAATAATTCCAAAAACCTATGTCCTGGGTAATGCTCTTCAAATCCTGAAATTGGTATGACCACTGTACTAAAACGAAAGTATCACTCATAAAATGTTTAATAATTTAAATTTATTCATAACCTTTTTCTGCTAACAGTACACCTGTGACGATCGTTCGCATCGATAATGAAACGGTACCTATAATATGATGATTTTGTTGTGAAGTATTTTCCTTTGCATATAAAAGCTGTATAATATAGCTATGACAAGCTCGTGGGAAACACGAGGAATATAAAGTAGGCACCTAAGTAGGTATTACTTTTTTGGTGATAAATGATAATTATTTGAAACTTGACGAAGTACCGAACGGTACTTTAATTATTTGGTTTCGTTTTGAGGTTGTCATATCCGTGCAAATACACCTACGACGACACACTCAAGCTCCAACAATTTAATTTTGCTGCGGAAAATTTACGAGAATTATCCTATAAAATCAAACTTTAATCCCTTCTATACTGGGCATGTTTACCAAAAAAATCGCGACTGCTGCGGAAAATTCGTAGTTTTTTTGTCATAGAAACTTAAATTATTACTTTATGTTTTACTAGTTTCTTCCCGCGACTCCGTCCGCGTAGACTTAAGTAAAGTATTCTATGTGTTAATCCAGGTAATAAACTATCTGAGTTCCAAATTTCATCCAAATCCTTTCAGTAGTTTTCGCGTGAAAGAGTAACAAACATACATCCACACTCACAAACTTTCGCATTTATAATATTAGTAGGAAGTAGGATGTGTGGATATAGCATGACCTTATAGCGTTTTCACTCCTTAAACATAACCTTATAGCGTTTTCACTCCACATTCGAAACTTCGTCATAAATCTTCCGGAGTGAAGCAAACCATTGTAAAGAAACCTGCAAGTCTTTCGAAAGACGCGTGGAGTTCGCTAACTTTGCTCGGCCAGCGTGATGGACTATTTCCCGAATCATCCCCGTATTGAGGATGAATGTGGCCGGTTAAATGACACTAGGCTCTCCCCTTTAAGTGGTAACAAAATTCAAATTCAATTCAAAATTGTTTTTATTCATGTAAGCCAACAAAGCATTTATGAATAGTCAGAATCTACCACCGGTTCGGAATGCTGCTTCCACTGAGAAGAGCCGGCAAGAAACTCAATGGTTACTCTTTTCAATGAATGAAAGATAGTATACATTCTCAGGAACAGCATAAAAAAAAATAATATGAGCAGGCAACACCATTGCCACTAAATAGCTAATAGTAAATAATAATCATATATGTAATAATGTAAATCAAATGAGAATGCTAGTTTAGTGTGATGTGCATACCTACTCATACTTACATCAAATGAAACGTTTACGAACCAAATAATAATTGATAAAACAGGGGTGGATATTATGATAATTGCTTTGGTGTGATGCCTTCCACGGATGCCTTTAACGGAAAAACAATTGCATTTGCAAAACCATTTGTGTTTTCCGGCCCACCTCTGCTTACCTCTTCGATGAAGTCAGTCGCGATGGCATATCAATAAAATCGTAGATCAGGTGCGCTTGCCAGACTTAGTCCAAACTTTTTTAAACAAGCAATACTTCACAGCACAATAGCAATTCGTTACTTTTGCGGAGGTCAAGTGAGTACACTTGTTGTACACTTATTGGGCTTGATCTTGAAATGTTTACTTTTCTTTTTACATTTCATCATGGCGGTGTGTCATTACCGTGGAAGATAAATATGTAGAAGTATGCGAAGTTTTGGAAGTAGGTATCTACATCATTATAAAGTATTTTAATCTATGGAACACCCTCTTGTTGTTATATTATTTTTACTATTTATAATCTTTTTAATAAGTAGGCATCCTTATTATTAACATTTTATTGGTACCTATGTAACACTAATGCGAACTTCCGTATAGTCTTGATTTTTTTTTTAAGTTTGGTCATAAATGTTATGAAAATGTATCCTATAGTAGTAAAAAAACTAAAATTATAAAATAAAAATGCGATGACTTTTCACCTATCTATACAACAAATAAAGCAATACGAGTACACTGAGTATAGAAAGCTGAATAAATTTAAGGGTGAATACGGAGACTACTTAGTAGCTAATTAATTTTGAAATAGGGTTGAAACTGGATATACATTTTCGATTAAAGAAGTTTGGGGCAGAATCCGGAAAACCTTAAACTGTGAACCTCAATGATTGGAATCATCTATTGGAACCAAACAATTTCACAAGCTTGTTTGTCATCCCACTATCATACCATTTTCGGCACAACCGTAGGTGGCATTAGAACCAGTACTTATCTTCTGGGTAAAGACATACTCGACAATGTTGAGTACCGTGCAGTATTGCTCCGCATTACGAAATAAAGTGGTTGAAAGAACAAACAATGGCCCAAGTTGGGAGTTGGTACCGTTGCACTCGGCAAATATTGGGCATCTGTTGGTTGAAAATTAGAAATTGTTTTCTGGTATTGTTTGTTTGTACACTGAGGAAGAAAATAACGGCGACAAAATATTTTTTCCTAAAATCCCCTTTACTATTTTTTACTGGACATTTGGAACTTGTTATAAAAGGTATACTAGGAAGGAGTTAGAAGAAAATTATCAATTTTCCTCCGTTGCAAAGCGGGAGACAAAAATAACGATATGTACTGATTGCCTTAGAAGCATGACTGTTACAGCTGTTTGAGGACCACATAGCCAATCATAACTAAACAACACGTAACTAACTAATCAAGTTAACATAAACCAATACTGTTTGATTAGGGTAAAGACCACAAAAATCTTTCGTAGCCTCTACCACTACTATTAACCAAAATACAGATCCATATCATGACATCACTTGTCCATAAGGTAAACACGACATCTGCTGGGCGTTAATCAAACAAGAAAACTCTGCGTGTGTCCCCCGGTGGTCCGACAATTGTACGGACCACCTCATTGTCGCGTATTGTGCGCAAGAGTTTGTTTTGTCGTCTTTTGTTTAAGCAACTTTCACAATTAACCATTACACGCGAAAGGCTGGAAAAGGCCTACTTCGATTGAAACAAAGGTGTTTGCTTTGGATATCATTAGCTAGACTTTTGTGTGAGAGGTTTGTAATGTTTTTTGGTGTGTGGTTTTGGTATTGCTGTTACTTTTTTTTGTGGAGAAAGTGACACTTTTTTTCTATGTTTTTTTTTTTTTTTTTTTGATTGTGATTAATTATCAGGATTATAACTTACCTACTTACAAAATAGTGCTGCTTATATTCATAATCGTGTTCGTAATTATTGTCCTCCTAAACGGCGTCACCGATTTTGATGGTTTTTTTTGTACTTACGGTGTCAACTGCATGATTCTTAGCTATAGTTGGCTCGGTAGGTAGGGTTGTTGTCGACGCCCAGAAAATAAAATTTGAGCTAGGCAAGCTACGAGAAAAAGGTTGTTGTTTTATAAAAATTAAACAAATATTTCAAGTTTTGAAAGACTAATACAATTATCCCTAATTTGAGCAAGCATGGGGATTGAACTGACACCACTCAGTTATTATTTACACAGCATTATTATGGATTTCCCTGTCTACCTAGCTAAAGAGGTAGCCTAGCTAGAGCTAAAGCTTGGTAATATTCTATTGTTTCGAACTTGATTCTTATCTACGCAAAGCGAAAGTGCATTGTCTGAATATTCTTCACTGTCTATTATCAGACAATGACGGAAAACGTCTATGAACTCAACCGGATTTCGACGGCGGACCTTTGGCCTCGAAAGCACATTATAGACAAGCCCTCAGGGCCATTACTTAATAATAATGTATCGTCTTGTGCGGAAGTCAACATCTTTGAAATAACTAATTATAAGAATTTTATCGCTCATCATTAACATGTTGATTCTGTAACACTTCAAGCGGCCATTACCAACATAACGGCCAAACAAATAGAAAGGAAATTGACCGCAATGGCTAATCCTGGCCGCTGTTCGTATGCTTTATTGACAGACTACTATGAGGTCTCACAGTGCGCACATCCCATTCAGAAATGTCAAACTTTCTATAGAATTGGTTCCTAGACAAGTATTGATTGTGAAAAAGATCCGGCTAGAAAATCAGCGGGCTTGGTTTATTGACATTATTATCCTACTAATATTATAAATGCGAATGATTGTGAGTGTGGATGTATGTTTGTTACTCTTTCACGCAAAAACTACTGAATGGATTTGGATGAAATTTGGAACACCGTTTATAACCTGGATTAACACATATAATACTTTACTTAAGTGTACGCGGACTAAGTCGCGGGCAGAAACTAGTATAAATCACATACCTATTATAGTTTGTGTATGGTAAATCAAATTGATCCATGGTTTACCTACTTTTCGAAGTAAACCATCGTTGCTTCCAAGGTATCACACACACGTAGGTATCACAGGTAGGTACACACAGTATCTAATGCGCACAGATAAGTAATTTTCTTCTGGCTGCCCCGCAGAATGAACCCAGCCTCAGTGTGGTTGCCGACTTACTCTCGAATGAATAGTGTTTTAATAATTTCATTTCAATCCAAAAAGTTTTTAATAATGACTTTGTAAATCGATTGTAACTTTCTATACTTAAATTTGGGTTTTACAGTCAGGTTTCTAACTTCCTCTTAGGAACAACTCCTGCCAAATATTGTTCTGAAAGTCTTCAATCATGTCAGACTGTCTTTCATGCTTTTTACACTCCTGATTCGTTCAAATTGTGAGTGATTAATTACACTTATATGATTGCATTTGTTGATCACTGTTATCTTTGCAAATCTTTAGAATTAAAAATAATACATACTGAGATCATCTTTGATTATACCTGAGTGTTAAGTAGTGATGTACCCATATGTACAACTTAATTAATATTTAAAACGGTGGTTTTAAAAAAAATATTGACTAAAATAAAAGTTTAATAAAACTCAAAATGAATATAATAATAACAAAAATAATTTCGTATGTAAATATAAACACCTAGTCAATGTTAACTTTGTACTATTTATAATTTTTTTATTATTTTGGAAATAATAGGTATGTAGGGCTACCCAATAATGTAGAGCCATCTTTATAATTAGGTAGGTTTATAAAATTTCGGTGTGCATATATACTTAATTCAACTCCTCCTAAAAAGCTTGACCGTTTTAGATGTTTTTTTGTATTTATGAGATAACTTGGATGGTTCTTAGCTAGAGTTGGATCCAGTAAGTGGTACTATTGTCTATATCCATAAAAATACTTAACTAAAATGCTTGTTTTCTGGTAACAATATCTTGCTAAATCCTACTAATATTATAAATGCGAAAGTTTGTGAGTGTTGATGTATGTTTGTTACTCTTTCACGCAAAAACTACTGAACGGATTTTGATGAATTTTGGAACACAGATAGTTTATAACCTGGATTAACACATAGAATACTTTACTCAAGTCTACGCGGACGAAGTCACGGGCAGAAACTAGTGTATAATATTTAGATAAATTATTCTTACAACGCACATCACTATTTCAACGGAACACGTATAGAAAAATAAACAACAATAAGTCAACAGGCACTCAGCGGCCAACAAGGTCAGGAGGCATTGTCTGCGGGCGGCAAAAACACAACCAGTTATAGAAGACACCTCGTTAAGTTGGTGCTGCCTTCGCGTGGAGTGATCACGTTGGTAACAAGTACGTATAAATATCAGGTTTACTGCCAAAGAATTTATAGTAATATTAAAAAAGAAAATTGTTTTATTACACTGCAGAATGCAGAAAAGCTTCTCAAATGTCAAATTTCCCAATCAGCTGCTTGACAATATTATCTGTAGGTAACTGTTGTTGACTTCCAAAAAAGGAGGAGGTTCTAAGTGCGTCGGTACGTTTTTTTATAAATTTTCACTGATTTCTCCCTCAATTGGACATAGTTTTGCAAAAAGAAACCAACCCACACATACTCCTCCAGACTAAAATCAACCTCAGTTGCAGTGGTTGTAGGTTGGTTTCAGTTTACACAAGTTTGGGTGGTTGGATCCATTCTGCATAACTATATCCAATTGTGAAACGATTTAGAAATTTCTCTTTTGTTTTGTGTTTTGTTGATAATGAAAGAAATTTAAGGTCCCTAGTTATTGAAACATTGAAATAAAACTATTTTTCGGATTTATCGCGTTTATTAACTTTATGTTCTCGACGTTTCGGTTGCTTTACAGCAGCCATGGTCACGAGGGGACTGAGGTGTTACACGTCCTGATGTCATAGTTAGTAACTGTCCCTAGTTATTTTTAGCTTTTTTGTGTACCAGGACTCTTGAAGTGGGTATAATTAAAAACAAATGTTATAGGTGTAACAAAATCGGGAAATAAGCATAGCCAGTCCGTATGTGAGCTATAGACAATTGTATATAACTTGGCTCTACCACCAAAGTGTGACCAAAGTAATTCATGTATACAAATTACTTTTATAGGAAACAAATAATACATACGGATAGTAAGCATCGATATACAATTTATTTTTACTTTGTCAGCACCCACCTACCTACATAGGTAGGTAACCAAGAGGTGCATAACATTTGATGTAATTTATAAGTCAATATAAAAAATGAAAACAAATTACAAAATTCCCGGAAAATTGAATTAATATTTTGCCATTGGCTGTTAAAAATCTATACAATTTGAGTTGTATTTGAGTATCCGACGGTAAAATATTTGAGTAGCATCCGTTACATATGGAATCGTTCCTGTAACAAACGGTGTACTAAGAAGATAACAAAAGCTCTGTTTATAATGGTTTAGAAACTTTAAATCCCATGTCAAAGGTGAAGCATTATTTTATGTTAATGCACCGGCCGGGCTGGTGTAAATCAATTATGCGCTTTGACCCGTACAGGTCGCGGGTTCGGTTCCCGGACAGCGTGCTTTTACACTTATTAGTGTTATGTAAGATTAGAATGCGAAATAGTATTAGAACTTACCGTTTGAATTTATAATTAGATTACAATTTAGTTTAAACTTAGCTATTACTTACATAGGTTTAGCATTACCTAATAACTAACAACAAGAAAAAAATTGTAACTATTAGATTTAAATGTAGGTAGAAGAACTTTAATAAAAGGCATTTGATTAATTACCAGAAATATTTAATGGTTATTAAGTATTAATTTCTTTTAAGTCGATTCTAATTTGAGCTCCCTTACTTAATTTTAACCTCTCATATGAAATAACAAGATAACGAGGTCTCAAATAGTTCACGACTTTAATTTGAGTGCAGTTTAAGTATTCAGCTGTCACAAATTTAAACTTAACAATCTTCAGTAATTGCAAGGTAAATCATTTGAAAACCGCAAATCTAAAAACTATTAACAATTGAATCTACGATAATGTGTTTTTGACAGCTCACAGTAACCGTGGTTTTATCAATTTGAACATGGTGTTAGCGTTTAACTACATACGTCAAGAAAACACATGGGCGATCGTATCATTAGAGGTGTGCCGAATGACGTCATAGCTTTAGAATGAAAGTGATATCAAATCCAGATTCCCTAGGAGTGCCTAAAAAAATTAATAAATATCGCCAAACGAACACACCAACTGTATGGTCTCAAACTAAGCAACGCTTGTACTATGGGTACCGTACAATGGACTGGGGGCGATCCCAGTAACACCCAGACCATGGCAAATTACGCAAAGGCCATTTCCGAAATTTTCCCCGGCGAGAAACGAACCTGCAACCACTATCTGTAGTGAGCCGAGCGGCCTACGCTCGAACCACTGCGCCGATCGGTCGTTTAACGTCGTCAAATCACGTCATACTCACATAATCACGTTTACGACCTGAAGGGGTGTGAGACAAAGAGTGTAAAGGGATGTTTTCCAGCTTAACTCCTACATTATCGTTATTTTTTTGTAATTCTTTTTGTAATTCTTATTAGGTACCCGTAGTCCTTTTGTTTCTACAACTTCAGCTCGCTCAATTGCAGCATACAACGAGTATAGGGAAGGCAAACTGGCAAATCTATATAATAATACGTGAAGCAAAAACTTTCAACCGCTTAATACGAAAATTGCGCGGACGGAGGAGTATGAATTAAGCACACTTAGGTATAGTTTATATGGAGATAGAGTGCAGAATGCTAATATTTTTATATTATAATCCTTAGATATACATAAAAATCTATAAATAAAATATTACACACACTACCTTGAATTGACACATACTCATTTGTAGCCTCCACACCGACTGACTGTCTAACTGACAAACGGTGACAGTTTTGGAGGGCGGGACTTCCATAGTGCATTCTGCGTGCCAGTATCAAATCGTCTTTGACAATAAAACCTTAATGACGTTTAAAATTAAAATTTAAAAGAATTATGGTGGAATTTCGGCTATTATAACGGTCATACTAGCGTATATAGACGTGTGTATGATGCCACTATGAATGAACTTGGGATATCAATAATTGTTCGCCTTCAGTAGCTTTATTAACTATGAGGTACTAGGTAGTCTAAAGCGCTGAAGCCACAAAAGAACTTCGTTTTATTCCGATGACTATGAAAATTACGGACGCCTACTGTACAGTCAACAAAACAGTCTGGCTACCGATTCAAAAAAGGAGTTTTTTTATTAATGTACGGCGCGCATTGACAATAGAGTCCCGATGACTCAGCAATTTATGGATGATAATCTAATTGTCAGGTTGTATTCTGATTTGTTGATTGTATAGTGGCTGGCACCGTAGCGTCAGCAAAAAACAGCAAAAGGTGACCTTATATTTTTTATGACCTTCAATGATAATTTTAAATAGGTAATATTTTTTTCTTTTCATTTAATCTCGAACGGTTATTTTAAATTTAAAAAATAAAAATATTAATATTGAATGCCCTACGTTAGTTAAGTCTGTAACTTGCTTGGAGAATTAGAGCAACCATTGTTAACTTTATTTCAATACTATGAGAAGTAATTATCAATCGCATTTTAATAGCCAAACTGATTGATTGAACATTAATAATAATTTAATTAATTATAAGAATTAATAATATTATTAATGTGTAAAAAAATCGCTTACCTCAGACAATTAAGGCTATGATATGTGTGAAATAGGTTGTTAAAAGTTAATAGATGATTATAGTTCGAGGGTGGCCGTAGGTGTGTAATGAGGAATAATAATAGAGTTCTGTTTTATGAACACTAATATGACTCCATAATAATAGATCTATTATTATGTGGGTAGATAAGCACCAGCTTTTAACATCGGTAATTATAATTACAATAATAGGTGCGTTAGTGAATTTCATTTTTTGTTACAATTTGATTCATGACAGGCATATGGGCACTACCACAAAAAAACTCGCAGTTTGGAGATCTCCAGTTTTATTTTCACTAAATTGTATTGAATTTGTTTCTTGAGTGAAATAAAAATGACTGATGCTGCGTATACAAATATAACTCTAAATTGAAAATTTAAAAACCCCCGATGCGACGACCTATTCATCAAATGTATAATTTACCTAGTTCTTCCAAATAATAAAGTTGGCGCGATTTGCGTAGCTCCCGTAGCTCAGTATCCATAACTCATCTCGCAAATTCATCTGGTACAACTAGTTTCGATGCCAGATTATGAAAGCGCCATTTACATAATTTGTTTTGGCTTCCTCATTTATAATCTGATGTACAATAATCAACAGAAAATCTGTGTAAAAGTATGAGACATTATTTTGTTATGACATTAGAATAGACAACGAATCTATTTATTGATGCCACGGAGGTTTAATTACTAGTAAAATATTATCAATTATGATTCAATTTGATGTAATAACTCTGGTTGAGGCGGACGGGAGCAGCCCAGGGGAAGAATTTTCAATAACGCTAAAATTATTTTAAATTAGATTTGTTTTTTTTTTATATTTTTTCTCAATGGCGGAGCAGCGCCCTCTAGAATTATTATAGCGTAATATTCCATGACCATTAACAAAACAAACAAAATTTTACGCATGCGCGTATCCATCATTTGAAACGTGACTTATGGAACGTCTTTAGTTGATACACAAATCTCATATAAAAATTGATAAAATATTCATTTTTTCCAGAAACAGGGAAGCTTTTCAAATTTATAATATTGTAAAAAGACAGTTCAGACTATTACGATCATTTAAAAATATAATAAATCGAAATCCAATAATCACAAATTTCGAATGGATTCGAGCCGTGGGAATTGGTTTTGGCCGTGAATGTGGCTTTTTTAACCTACAAAAGAGCTGATGATCTTCAAACGGCTGAACCGATTTTCAAGAAACATAGCTAAGAACACTCTCGATCAGAATACCTATCTAACAAAAGGAACAAAATTGAAATCGGTTCATCAGCTTGGGCGCTACGTGGCGATAGACAGACACACAGATACACAGATACACAGATACACATGTTAAACTTATAACACCCCTCGTTTTTCGTCGGGGGTTAAAAATAACCAAAGTTGACAATTTACTTTTCAATGAGTACCTAATTTGTTTATAAAAATCTAAACAAATCGATCAATGCCATCATGAAGAGGGACTTTTAATTTATATTTTTGAACGTGAAATTAAATTAACAAACGATCAAAACTCAACCATAAAATAAATCAACCTCACGCGTTTTTTTATATAAAACAAATCACCGTTCCTTCTGCTGTCCGTACGCCGTCTATGAATGATTATTCATTTTTAAAACATCATCGCGTCGAATGCTTAACGAAACAAGAATAGTTACCGATAAGTTTATCGGTAATAGCGTATTATTTGCCGGCAAACATGTCTGACTTATAATAATATTGTCATTAGTACCGAACAAATGAAAACCCAACTTTTTATTCCTAATCCCTCGTACAATGGGTTGTAGTAACATCTTTTTTTTTATATAAATCATTAATGTACATTTAATATTGAAGGTTCGGTGAACTTTTTACAATGTCGTCTTTTGTTACTGTGTTGTAACGATTTTTTGATGATTTTTGTTGTGTGTAACAATTTTTTTGCTATCGTATTAAATCTATTAAGACATCGGAACTTTTTAATTTAACGTACATGATGTTCGTTTTTTCACCAATCTATTATTAAAAAACGGTTCGATTATATTTTTGCAAAATAATAGCTTCCTGTACCGACTTAATTATGATCCTCATATAATATTTTTAAATATATAATGGAGATACAATTTTCCTCTTTATTCATTCAAACCATTTTCATTTTTGTAATTTATTTCAGTAGCCTATTTTATGTCCTACTGCTGGGCAAAGGTCTCCCCTTTTTATTATTATAAAATTATAAAAAATAGCGGATTTTCATACAACCTTCCATCTCTTATTTGGTTATTTTTTAAAAAATCCTTCCTTATTGTTTGTCTACGTCATAAATTAAACCTACTGTACAAATTTCGTGTTTCTATCTTCAGTGGTTTCGGCTCTACGTTGCTAAGACAGTCAATCAGGATTTTCCACTTTATATAGGTATTAGTATAGATATTATAGAATGGTAGATGAAGATTACCATAGCCTACTACTTACAGTTATCTAATCTATGGCTTTTATAGCGAATATATACGAGGATATCTACTTTTTTTACTCTTTAAACAAATCTCTTAAATATGTTTCCCCATTGTCCTTACGTAATACAAGAACAATTGCATTATCCGACCAAATAAAGTGCACACATCATTGGTGAATTAAACACGGCCCTCGTGTGATTTTCAATATGTTAGCACAGCGATGTTTGATTTCACACTGTTGCTGCGCTGTTTAAGGTCTTGGTACAAGTAAGAGAATGTAGCGGTAAGCGTAGCGAGAGCGGAAATAGGGTACAAGGATTTTATTGTACGTTAAAAAGTGTCTTAATCAGTGGTATTATATTTAGCGACAGCAATATTGCGTAAAATAACAGATACAAATAAAACACTTTTTTATGGGACTAGGCCAGTCACACTTCGCACTACTGTTACTCCTGTAAGCCAGGATCGTTAATAGTGTCCAATAATGTCGCTGAGGCTTGACTCTTAATGTGTTCCGGGGTCAAGTTTATTTGTCCTGGAACCCGCACGAAATTATTTGAAGGAAAGAACAGGAGTTGGATATTACGCAAATAAATTATTATTATTTATTATTTAAGTCCTAACATATTATTTTTATTAATAATGGCTGTGTAAAAAAGTGTAAGTACAATGTTTCAATTACACGTTTTCGATATAATGCTTCTTAGTCCGCATCATTACAGTGTAAAATATTTATATTTGGCATGCATAAAATTATTATAATTGTTTGTGAATATTATATTTATTATTTGTTATTAAGTATTAATTTTATTGTTCTTTTTAAGCAATATATTTAGGTTATTGTGTATCGATTGCCCGCTGCAGGGATTTTACTAAATGCGGATCTTATAAACACTGTCAGTTCTAGTTGGACCGGTCGTAGCCACTTACATTGGTAGTATATTGGTTTAAAACGTCGTAATAGTGACAGGTTGCAACCCTGTCCACGCCCATCAACGACCACTTTCACTATGAGATATTGCAACTTGCTCAGATAGACAATTATTATTTCCTTTACAACTGCTTCTTAATGGGGTAAAGGAAGAGTTTATAACTATCATAAATGCAATTAAACTTTCATAAAATATTTATTTATTTATTTATTATTGGTGATTATAAATAATATTTTCTTAACAAATTAGATTTCTGTAGATATTATAATGGCGGTTACATACCTGAGCTAAACCTCGAGCAGACTAATGAATAAACAATATTTTTTCATGATTTTCAGTGGTTTTCGGTGAATATAAATTGCTTTGAACGCAGGTTGGTTCAAGTATGTCACTGTTTAAAAAAAACAGCTTATCTACATTTACTTATATAATATGTTTGTTTCCATCAGGTGAGATAGGAGGATTCCATTGTTGTTCACTTTAAATATAGAATTAAAAAAAAACAACATGATTACTCGTAATCATATATTTTACTTTTTCAGTGAGTATGCACAATATGATTGTAAAATAATAAAATAAAAATTTACAGAAATAACAAAACAATATCCTTCTCTTTTTGCCCTTGTCTAAATAGGAAGAAAGAAAATCGCTACCAGCTCCTGGCTTGCATCCAACGTGCCTGTCCGTTGCTCAGTGGGTCTACACATCAATCATATGAAACAATCGGTTGGGGTCAGGAGTTTCGTATCGATGACAGATTGTCAGTAAGCAACGGCTATACCGTTTAATGTTATTGTAATTTCGAACATCATGCGGTGTTTCGTGATCGCGTTAGAGCAGTTAGTGGAAAAAATCAAAATGTGAGTTATGACCTTTTAGTTGTGAGTCCACATTAAATGGCTGTGGGAAATGAGGTTTTTTGTGACACGTTTAGTTTTGTTTAGGCTTATTTTGTATCGGTTTTGTATGGACTCTAATTATTGACGTATTTACTTATGAATAGGTAATAAAAGTGTATAGAGTTTATTTTTGAATGTATAGTACAAATGAATGGACACTGCAATATTGGGAGATTTTACAATGGCCGATAACGACACCGACACGATATCGGCGGACTGATAATCTAGAGGTTGCTGTCGTCTGCATTACGAACGCTTAGACTGTCATATAAAGCGGGCTGTCAACTTGAGGCAAGCCAGGTGAAGCTGAGAAAATGAAGCGATCCTATTGGTCGAAGCAGGCCGCTTGATGGCACAGCCACGTGAACGGTCACACACATGTAGCACGATGGCTCAGTAGTCCGAGCTACGTACTGTTATAACCCATATTTCAGTGTGCATAAAGCGCATTCAGCACTGTAGCGTATGACACTGTTTTATCCCTATACCTAGGCAATTCAGAAGTTTTGCCATTTTACCTTAATCCGTTTAAATTTTAATGTTCAATAGTCAATTGTCAGTCAGTCAGAATTTAGACGTTATTTATTCACAAATTGGACAGTCAGTGTGAAATAAAATGTAATAAAACTTTTTCTTTGAGTGTAATGCAATTAGTAGTTTTTTTTTAATAGACATACAGGGTCCACCCCCTAACTATCAGTACATCCCATTTGGTAAATGTATGAATACGTAACTATGACATACCTAACTACAAAAAAGATTTGATACGTAAACTTTTGTTTTCTTATATTTATGCGAACTATTTTACGGATTCTATCGCGTTTACCAAAACCAAAACCAAGCGTACCATTGCAAGACCTCGAGACACTGGGAGCACTTTCTGCGTGGATCGGACCGCAAACAACAACTAAATATGAGGGTACCCAGTTATTAACTATGACATCAGGACGTCTAACACCTCAGTCGCCCCGTGACCATGGCTGCTGTACAGCAGCTGAAACGTCGGTAACATAAAAAAGTAAATAAACGCGATAGAATCCGTAAAATAGTTTTATTTCAACGTAAACTTTTTAAATTGAATTAAACTTAAGCTTTACTACATTACACTTTCCAACCATAATATTAATTCACTGAGAGATACGATAATGTGGTGTCACACTCTCAAATTCAACTCTAAAACATCATCTAACGATATTTACAACCTGCCTACCGGCGGGGACAAAATACCGAACAAAATTTACAACTTTCCCAGCATTTTTATGATGGGGTCAAGGCCGAATGAGGTTCTTAATGATTTTAAATTAAAAATTAAACAGCCAACAGCCATCTGTGGCGTATAACGGAGTTTTGAATTATTATTATACGAGCTTTCGATGATAGTCGAGTGGTCGACACACGTTTTGGACAACAAGGTGTGAAATTCAATGGAAAAATGTAATGGAATGAAAATATTTAAATCACCTCCGGGATTTGTTTTTCATACTTAATATAATAATATTATAAAGAGGAAATCTTTGTTTGTTTGATTGTAATGAATAGGCTCCGAAACTACTGAACCGAATTGAAAAATTCTTTCACTGTTGGGAAGCTACACTATCCCCGGGTGACATAGGCTATAATATATTTTCAAAAAATTTGGGATCCTTAGTAAAACTCGAATAATGTAACCGCAATGTACCCGTGCGAAGCCGGGGCGGGCCGCTAGTTGTTTATATAAAAATGTCGGCAAACGAGCGTACGATCCGCTTGAAGTTAAGCAGTTATCGAAGCTTATAGATTCTTGCAGTAAGTACCATAAGCATCGGTAGCACGTTACTGACCCTGAACAGGAGTGGAATAAAGGAGAGGAACGGACGGGGATTGGGCTTTCGGCTCTCTCAGTCATCGCAAGAAGCGCAACTATAACAGCTACTTTACGCTGATGTTCTGTGAGAAGGTGGTACTACCCCGGTCAAGCCAGCCCGCATATGAGCTATAGTCAAATGGCTATAACTAGGTTTTACACTAAATTGCAAAAAAGATGGTGTATTGTGATGTTGTGAGCCACAGAAAATATTGTGTAACCAAAATAATCAGCGCTCTCAGGAAACGAATAGGTAAAGTACAATTTGCAATGTACAATGTACACTATAGGTAACTACCTAATAATAAACACTACGAACAAAGTCTTACAAGATACGATAATAAACTGCAAGCAATAATGAACATTATGATAATAACGGCAGCAATAATAATAGAGCGAACATTGTTGGTAGGTACTTACCTACATAACGTAAACTATCGAAGCACAGTTAGCTACCTATATCCTTAATCGCCAATATATCTATTTACAAGTAACAGTAGAAGGTCCACGCACAACATGTAAGTTGCGAGGATCTAGATGTAACTGGATGTGTCATGCGAAAATGCAAACAAGCGTGGTATTCAATATGTCACATTTTAATTTGTTATTGTGTATTTTAATATAATATTGAGAAGTCTTCAACGACATTGTTGTGTACAAATGAACCCAGATGGACTGAATTTGCCACAAATTATAATATTGCTGTCTTGCTCACACATTATGAGCGTGAAAAGGACGGCAACACGCAGCTTCAGCTCAGTCACGTTTTGTATGTGTAAACATAGAATTAAGAACTTATCCAATTTGGTAGCTGGTGGTAGCTAGTCTATAGGTAGCTCTTATACGGACTGGCTCAACAGGGGTAGTATCAACCTCTCACAGAAGATCACCGAGAAGTAGTTATTATAGCTGCATTTCGTACGATGAGTGATTAAGCCGAAAGCACAACCCACTCCCTTCACCTTCTCGTCCCACTCCCTTTCATGTTGGCAACGTGCGAGATATCTTTTGATACTGCAAGCATCTATAAGCTACTTTAACTGCTTAACACCAGGCACTTCGTATGTTTCTTTGCAGACTTTATTCTATACAAAACGAACCAATCCGTCATACTACTGCAGACCAAACTCAACCCTAGTGCAGTGACTATAGATTTGTTTCAGTTTGCATAAGCATGGGTGGGTTGGATCCATTGTGCATAACGATGTCCGATTTGGCTTGAAGCCACATCTAGTGAGCCAACGGTCCTGGCCGCACTCTTGCGCAGCCACACAGCCACCTAATCAACGGGCAGCGGAGCCGGTCATGTGTGCGCGCTGTCATACTACTTTCTACATAATTTTTTACACAGCCTAGTCCATAGTGCTGTCTTTGTGAGCGTCCATTTACTGTTACTAACATTGTGTTTTACTACCAAACAATTTGATTGGTGGGAAATTAATTATATTAGGGTTTGTGTGAAAATGTTGCTGCATCGTTGAAATACACAAATGAATTGAAAAATGCGGTATATGTAAATTTTTTTGACAATAAATAATAATTTTTCGAGCACTGTACCCGCGTCAGAAAACTTAAAAAAAATGAAATAACAAAATTATAATAACACTAATCCTGAATTTTATAGCTCCAACTTTCTAAAATAATAGGTATAGGTTACTTAGGTACTAGAACGTCTGCCATAAAAATGAATTAGGAATTTTAGACAGCTTATTTACAAATGCAACTCCAAAAAAGTTGCCTTGTCGATTCATTTTAGTAGTAGGTAATATAAGCATTCAATCTTTTGTCGGAATTATTATTTTTTAACCAGTAATAATTATGTTTGATACCCATAAACCGTGTTATGTTAAATTAATTCTTGAGTATTGTAAAAAAAATATCTTCCAATAAATAAATTAAGTAATCTTTCAAAAATAAATCAAACCTAATTTTAATCGTGCAACCTGAATAAATAAATTATTTTAAAATATAATATTTTCTTAGAATAATTAATATCCATTGTCATTCCAAGGCAAGGCTATGAATAAATGTCACCTACACTGGTCCGGTCATCTGCTCCGTGTTTGCTTTGTACACTCTGCGTCGCGAGATAACATCTCGAGATACGTCCGACGATATCTACCTATCTATTGTTATTTCCCGCTTATTAACATGTTACTTCGGATACTGATAATGTAATTAGCTAGATAAAAGTAACGGTTTGAAAGTCAATTTGCATGTCATAGGTTTCGATTCGCTCAAATAGATAGGGAAGTAAAATTGTTAATAGGCAAATTTTTATCAACTTCACTTCCAAGTAATATCCAGTTTTATTAATTCTAAGCTATAACGTGGAACGATGATTTTATTAATGTTAACACTGCCTGTGTCACATAAACGTTTTATGAACACAGAATGCGTTATAATAAAAGTTAATTAGACAATTTCAAAAATCAAAACATAACACAAGGTTGATGATGACATAAAGATTATCACCTGACACTTTTACAAAATTGATTTTTATTATATTTACTGTACTCGTGACGATATTCCAAGCGCCTATATACTTTTACGACCTCGGACCTACGAACATAAAACAGTTCAAAGGGCCCGAAACATGTGCATTTACAATTAATTAGTTTCCAAATTAATATGTAAATCGAACTATAAAAAAATTGATGCGAAGAAGATTGTGTTGGAGAAACATCGTCACTAATTCAAATAGTAACGTGCCTACTTAATACAAACGGGACGATATGTATCGGTACTCAATAACTCATTTTAATTGAATCATTCTGGCTAATAGTGCTTTCTAGACGTTTGACAGCCCAGTCATTAGTGATGTGATAGAGATACACGGGTAGAAATGTCGATTAATAGGCGCTTCAGAACTATTTCGTATGGATACTAGTTTTGTAGATGCGTTTATCTTATATTTAATGATTAGAATATTTTTATTGTCAAGATAAACAGTGATTAATTAAGTAGAGGAAGAAAAGGTTACAAAATAATTTAGGTTAAGTTGAAATAGTCATCAATCCGTTGATGATTTTAATTTTTCTTTAGACGTGGGTGTTGTGAGATTACAAGTCAGGTTTCAGGGTTATTCTGATAGATTTTCCGTTCAGTCTTGTACCTAATAATAAAATATTGATCATCTTATTTTCATTGACACACAATACATTCGCTGAGAAACAATTTTTTACCCATTGTATATTATTATTACAAATAATAATAATATTAACATAGATCTCTATGGCATTTACTTGGTTCTCGCCCGTAAATGTCATAAAACTTCCAGCATACGCTGAGAAAGAAAAAACACTCACAATATAATAATAAATATCGCCAGACGCTTGTACTAGGGGTACAGTACAATGGACTGGGGGCGATCCCAGTGACACCCAGACCAGGGCAAATTACGAAAAGGCCATTTCCGAAATTTACCCTGACAGGAATCGGACCTGTAACCACCCGGTGCAGTGCGCCGAGCGGCCTACGCTCGCACCACTGCGCCAAGCGGTCGTCAAAATATCACTATATTTTCAATTACCACAATAGGTAGGTAGGTGCGGCGACAAATAATGTGGCGATCTAGAGATGGCTATCTCCAGACAAATCGCCGTGTGTGTTGCGCACGCACACGCACAGAGCGGCGCGGTGAGAACCTAACGCACCTGTACCGGTCGGCGAGCCACTAGTGATCGACTTATTGAGAGGCTGTTCCATCGACATCGATAAATATTTTGTGAGTTTTAACTTAGTAAAGATTTATGTTCATAAAATTACGTAAATAATTCATAATTTAGAGTATAAGTGAACGTAAGTAATGTTGTTACATTGATAAATTTATGCAATACAATTTTGCGTTAAAAAGGTAATAAGAAAAAAAGAAAAACAACAAGCTTAGACAATTTTGTTTGACCAAATTAATTTTATGATTTAATACTCCGTAAATCTATGCTATCACCCAAATCAAAATAAATATAAAAAGGGTATATCAATGTTATTAGTAGGATACATTATACTTATAACTTTGTTTTCATTTTAAATTTATATCCGGAAAATGTCGATGATATTTCAACAAGTATCGATATTTTGCTAAGGACAACACTAGGTCTCACGCAGCGCCGTCCCGGTCCACCGTGGTCCGTTCGCTCCGCGAGTCACATCATAAATCACGCACTAATAGCCAGTAAACTCATTCGCTAATCCGAATCGAACAACTGCGCAAGACGTGCGCGAACGCTGCGTCTGCACAGGCCGTTTTTTGCCTGGCCTATCGCAATTGGAGTTTCCCTGGATGGCGGAATCATTTACTGTACTTTGATCATTTATATTCTAATCAATTGAAACCTTGAAAAGGTTACATTGTAAATTGTAACTTATGGGTAACTAACTTGAGTCGTTCATCCATTAGCCGAATAATGTCCACTGCTGGACATACTAGGCGTCCACCAATAACTCCCACTCATCTCAGTTCTGCGTCACTCACATCCACCGTCGCGTGTGATATCATCACTCCATCCAGGGACTACGGTCGACGGACTTAGTTTGTATTGTCTAATTTCCATAATTTATATGTCGATGAAAGCAAAAGTTCGCGCAAAAAGTATGGAACCATAGTTCCAATTTCCTTGTTTAAAGACAGAAGTTTTAAAATAAAATAACGCTCATGATGACGCCAATTTAAATTTGTCAAGTTGTCAGTCTCTTCCCTGAGTTTAAATTGTCAGAGAGTATTGTTTGCCAGTGTCTTTGGACCGGCGCGGCGTTGTACCAAATTTCATCGACTTGCGTCAAAAACTTTAGAAGGTATGGCACTGTGATAGACTACGATGGATGGACGGACGGACGGACGGACGATTGGTGTTCCCATAAACTATCTGCACCAATTTTACCAATAAAACTGTTAGCAATTGTACTGAGATAGTGGGTTAGACGGTTCTAGTTTTCAAATTGTCAAGATAAGGCCAACCTACACAGTGGGACGGGTGAGACGACCGGTTCCTGTGTAGTCTAATGAAAAATCGCTCTTACGTACTGGACAGTGGGCAAAAGTGCTTAGTTAAATAGTTGGAAAAGTATTGCCATGGAGAGGATTAGAAGGAATTATAAGTTTTTAAATGTCGAACCGTACTAATGAAGGATAACTTAATTGATCAGACTTAGGCTGTATTCACACGAAAAAAATACCACAAAATCTTTTAGGGTTATTTGTGTTTAGTACCTACATTGTGAGAGGGATGTCGTGGTCCATATTTTAAAATTGAACATATATTTTAAGTAATGTTGTAACAATTACAATCAGTTCTCGTATAGTTAGAAGGTGCTCCTCCACCGCATAATCATATTATATCCTATTAACTCCAATAAAATACTAGCAATATTATTATTATCATCCAATTCTCGGAATAGTGAACCAATCTCAATTCACCAGTAGGTACTCGTAACCCCCTTGGAATCACAATAGCTAAACAATCAAGAACAAATTAGTTGTTCACCCGGACGGATCGGCCGAAATCAAACAATCAAACTAATCTGTTTATTGACTATGAAAAATCGCAAACAACGTCAATAAAAGTGTATGAACCCCGTTTTTGCTTTGTAGGGTTGCCAGTACTGATATTTTTTTTATCAAGCTAGTTTTGAAAAGAAAAATAATTTCCGTTTAAAGTGTTCTTTTGACATTTATGAATATTACTATTACTGTACTTTACAAATATTTATATTGCCAATTAAAGTATAAAGTGAAAACCTGCTAAAAATCTAGAATTTATTTTAGCTTGTACGTAGTCAAAATTCTTAATGTTAAAGGCTATGACTTAAGCTATAGTTTATGGAAATGAATACTAAAACATACTTTAACTCAAATTTTATGGACAACCCTGCCTCAAAATGGTGGTCAATTTCACAAACCTACAAATAAAACTCTGGTAATTTCCGATCAAAGTGCGCATCGCACTAATGATAGTTTATAGCGTAGCTGTACGCGTGCGCGCCGCGTAAATGCGCGGGCGCACCTCGACGCGCGCGGTGCAAGGCACTCGAACCCACCAATTATATTTCTTTAATAAAAACTGGACTTTAAGTTTCAGGCTATAAAGCTTGAAGTATAACGACAAATTGTGTGGTTGACCGGTTATTCCGAATCATAATCGGGGAAGAATAATAAGGGGTGTTAAATTCAAATGGAACTTTATTTGTGAATTTATAAAGTTTACATTTCAAGTGTATAAAAGTCGGGTTAACACGTTTCTGCCTAATAGTTCAATTATAATCGGGGAACCATTCAGTGGTAATTATTTTCATGGCAGATTTGGGACGCGTGTCCATTTAAATACGTCACGATTGTGGAAACCATTACCTTTTTAAATTGGTAAAGAGTGGGTTTTTTTTAGGAAAATTGCGGAGCTTTTTAATGCGAAACAGTTTTGAATTTTGATTGAAAAATATGGACGTTAATTTTCATAGAGCAGACAATTTCGATATTTAAATTAATCAAACGTTTAATTAGATTAATAAAAAGTGTTTATGGCGTGCCGCTTTACTGGTCCATTACTAATATTTGATATGTCGAGAGTCGAGAGCGATGGCGTAGAGGGGGCATGACCGGCATGAGAGTGCGTCATGCCATTTGCGGTGACGGCAAACTGTTCGATTTAACTGTTAAAATTAGATAGCTACATTTGACTTTTTGACAGCTTTTTTCAGCGAATTCAATGACTCTATCAACGGATATTGGAACGCAACTCAAATTTGAGAAAGCAACATACCAACATACATAATACATACATACAAATAAATAAAATTGGAGTGTCTGTTTGTAATATCAAAATAACACCTTTTCCCTAAATGCATATGAAAGTACATACGACACCTGTAGCAAAAACCCGATTTAAAAAAAAAATGTCTGTCTGTCTGTCTGTCTGTGTGTTTGTTCCGGGTAATCTCCGAAACGGCTGGACCGATTTTGACGGGACTTTCACTGGCAGATAGCTGATGTTATAAGGAGTAACTTAGGCTACTTTAATTTTAGAAAAATAATTAGGGTTCCGCGTAAAAAAATAAAAACACATGAAATCAAAGAGTATCTCCTAAACGGCTGGACCGATTTTGACGGGACTTTCACTGGTAGATAGCTGATGTTATAAGCAGTAACTTAGATTACTCTTATTTTAGAAAAACAAAAAAAAATGGGTCCTGTCCCTGTCGCGATATGTGGCGACCTCGCATTTACGACGCCGACAGAACAGATAGATGGCGCTGAATACTACATCTCGATACAATGTACGGATTCCTCATAGAAAAACTGAATCACGATATCAAGACTCGCAAGCATCGTGACTATATAAGACCCCGAGAACAACCAGTAGGGCACATTGGAGCGCACTCGCGCTCGCCCTCTGTCCGGGTGAAGTTGTTATGGCCACTCTGGCCAACAACGTATAGTCATATAAAAAAAAAAAAAAAACAAAAAAAAAAAAAAAAAAAAAAACAGTAGGGCACACAGGCCAAGAAGGCGCGCAACAAACCAACAACTGCCGCCGTCTTCCTAGACATGGAGAAGGCATTCGACAGGGTGTGGCACGAGGGTTTGCTATACAAACTGTCCCTTTCCTCCTCCCCGCGCCGCTTAGTATCCATCATCCGATCATTCCTACAAGAGAGAACCTTCTCCGTGGTGGTGGAGGGCACCTCGTCCGTGGAACGCCCCATACGGGCCGGCGTTCCCCAAGGTAGTTGTCTCTCACCCCACTTATACTCTCTGTTCACAGATGACATTCCAGCCACTGGCGGAGCACAGCTGGCGCTGTACGCTGACGACGCCGCATACTACGCGTCGTCAATAAACAGCGGCCATGCTGCCAAGCAAATCCAAAGTACACTAGACGTCCTTCCAGCGTGGCTAAGAAAATGGAAGTTGAAAATAAATGTTGGAAAGACTCAGGCCATTGTGACAGGCAGAAACCATCCACCGAAACCAGTAAAAGTCTATGATCAGGAAATCCCCTGGCAACCCACAATAACCTACCTGGGTGTGACCATCGATCGAAACCTGACATTCAAACACCACACAGACAAAGTGGTCGCGCAGGTGAAGGCAGCGCAGGGCAAACTCCGCCCCGTGCTCTCCTCCAACCTCCCCATGCGAGCGAAGCTCGGGATCTACAAAACATACATTAGGTCCCGACTCACATACGCCGCTCCAGCCTGGTTCGCCTCGCTCTCTGAGACGAACAGGAAGCGCTTAAGAGCTAGACAGAACATCAGTCTCCGCCACATAGTCGCAGCCCCGCGATACGTGAGGAACGCGACCATCGCGCGAGACCTCAACGTCGAAAGCCTGGACTCATTCGTCTCGAGACTAGCTACAAAAATGTTCCAGAGGGCCGACGCGTCGCTACACCCCCACCTCAGGGGAATAGCACCGCTACATACCCGCCCGCCAGACGCTGCACGCTGCCCATTCGCCAGAAGCCTCATCGCCTAAACTAGCGAACACAACACCGCCGACACCACCGAAAACACACAAACTCCCGACCGGAGAAATAAATAAAAACACGGCACCCGCCGTTAACCAATGACCCGCCCACAGATGTGGGTGGCGTGAAGAAACCACTGAAAAAGGGCACAGCCCTGTAACAGTATCCCCGCTTCCCCCTAGGGGGGCGCGAGAAGAACCACGACTGACTGACAGTAGGGCATAGCGGCCGCCCCACCAGGCATAACACCTGGCTGGCTGGAAGATCTTCCCATTACCGCCAAAATATTTGAGCGTTTCGGCATCCGGCCATCACCTGAACATTATGAAAGTCTATACCAACAAGAAAACAAGAATATACTGCACTCCTATCTAGATACACTTCAGACATTAATTGCCAAAAGCCACGTCTATTGAGTTGACAATGGGCGCGGTCGCACAGTGTGCCGGCCTGGAATGTACCGCGCCAAACATTGGTTTTACGACACGTGCAAACTTCTAGTTTGTGTAGTATCCACGATGCACAGAACCTGGGGTCCTACTTTGTTAACCGTCGGTATGTCGTTCAACTCGCAATACTTCAAAACTTAGGTGTCGCTTATCTGAATGCGTCAGTTTTGAAAGACCTCCTATAGAAAAACTGTCAAAACTGACGTATTAATATACGCCAGTTAGCTAGCGTAGGCCGCTCGGCTCACTGCACATGGTGGTTGCTGGTTCGATTCCCGGGCAAATTTCGAATGTGGCCTTCTCATAATTTGCGCTAGCCTGGGTGTCATGTGTGTGTGTCAAACGCATGTTAGTGTGTGTAATGTTTTATTTAGTGATTTAAATGTGTTTTTATACATAAATTTTAAAAAATATTAGCATTCTGCACTCCTTCCCTATATAAACTATAAGTGTGCCAAATTTCATGCTCCTCGTACCGCGCAATTTTCGTATTAAGCGGTTGAAAGTTTTACTTCACGTATTAATATATAGATTATTACTATTATATTGCGAATCGAGTGTGAGTCGAGACAAGAGACAGTGGTTAACAGAGTTGGGCCCCTGGTATGACGTCATGCTATTGTCCAACGGCAATGGGCGGACAAAAGGCAAGTGAGCGAGCACATATTGACCTGCGCTCGAGTGTGTCTAGAGATCACGTGATTATTTAGATAATGCGTTAAGAACTGGGGTGCTACTCTTAGCAACAATATTCGATGTATCGTGTCATTGGTATTATCGAATCCCACCCTTAATTACATCTTTTTTGCGGTCGTATATCGTCTGCACGAACGATAATTTTGTATTGTTAGTACAGTAATCGATACGACGCGCGACGACAAAAATATCGATTGTCGTTTCTAAGAGTAGCATCCCTCTATGGATAAGAGTGGCGTATTTGAAGTATTGCACACATTTTAAATAGAAACACAGAAGAGTATACCCGATGGAGCAGAATATAGTTAGAATTCATCTCACTTTAAGGCGGATAATGCCAGTATACTGGCCACAGTATATGAGCTTTAGCCAGTATACTGAGTCGTTTAAATACTGGCTACTGGTACTAACCACTCACAAGATCCGCGTAAAGAATCTATTAAAGCTGCGTTCCGCACTATGAGTGAGAGTGCCGACAGCCCAACCCAACTGCATTTCCCTCCCTTAGTCCCACTCCCCTTCAAGTTCGGTACGGGAACTGCTTAAGATTAGACGCGTTGGAAGCTTGTTTAAAATTTTGGTGCATTAGAAAAAAAAACAAAAACGAAAATGAAATCGCGAACCCTTCTCTTCCTATTGCTATTTCAAAACATAAGTCAGTGATATTATAGTCGGTTTATAATATATCTTTCATAACAGGTCACAGGGCTTAAACTTGTCTGTAGGTAGTTTAAATAAAGCATTTATTTATAGATAGCCAGTAGGCACAATAGCTGAGACATGTTTGTACAAAGCTGTTTTGTGTAATCGTGTTACGTATTTACGTTTATAGGCGTTTGCGGTCGTGGTGTTCTCATCACCTTTATAATACCGTTTTATATGAAGCATCGTCATGATCGTAATGTATAAAGATATAGAGGGCAACTTCGAAATCATTAGCATAGTTTTTAAACTATGTATTTTTTGCTGTCATTTTTTACTGGGAATCTGTGAACTAGGTTTTTTGGACTTATGGAGTAACCGTAGGTGGCGCTGTCGTCGACATCCAGGAGATAAAATCTACCCTAGCGTAGCTGCGGAAAAAACCTAGTCTATCTATCTATCTATCTATCTATATAAAAATGAATGTTTGTCTGTATGTCCTTTATAGAATCGTAAACTATGCATTTGATCATGTCCTGATTTTCAGCAAAGTGTTGTGCATGAGCCCACAAAGGTTTCTGAGTTGGTGCGACCAATCTTTGACAGCGTAGCAACGCGCGCAGGGTACAGCTAGTACTATATAAGATACTTATGCATATTATCGAAGAGGTAAGAACGCAATCGCTCCCCGCGCCTAGTCGTCCGCTAGTGGCAGGGAGTTAGCCGTACTATCTATTATGATTTTCTTTACAAATGATTCAGATTATTTTAGAAGCATTAATCAACGAATCGGTATGAAAAAGTGCATAATAGTTGGATATAGCTTTGCAGAATGGATCCAACATGTATTGTTGCAGAGCAAACCAAGCCTAATGTGAGTGGTTGTAAGTTGGTTTCAGCGATTATGGGTCCATTCCATTTAGCAAAACTACGTGTAAATATCCTGTAATAATAATGTAATTTTAATGGAGTGATAAGGTGAAGGTATCGCCAATAACAGATAAAGTAAGAGTTAGGAGGTTGGAATGGTTTGGACACGTGATGAGATGGGATGAGAAAAATATGACTAAAAGAGTGATGAATATGAATGTGGACAGTGCGAGAGGAAGGCCCAAGAGAAGATGGATGGATTGTAATAAGAGTGAAATGAACGAGGTTGGAGTGGATGTGAGTATGACAGGAAAGCGCGATGAATGGAAGGAACAGACTTACTGCGCAGACCCAGATAATGGGAAAAGATGACAAAGGTCAAGTTCAAATCTGTACCCACACAACGAGCACATAACAAAAGTAGCGCCATAAAATTTATTGCGTACCTACATATTGTTACTTAAGTGTCAAACGCATAACTTATATTTTTGTTTGCCTAAAGACCAGTATAATAAATCTTATGGTTGAAGCTTTGTATGCGTTCTTGATGGATATTTTTAGTAAATCCTTAAGTGAAAATATCTTAGATTAAGAATGTCAAAAGAAGTGCTGTGATACGGTTGGGGCAGTAACAGTAACAGAAAAAGGTTCCAATTAATACAAAGTAACAAAAAAAAAACTTTTATAGCACATAAAGAAATATCAACGTTAGACACACCTCTCTCTAGATAGGTATTATGATGGAAATAATCTGCCATGACTACTGAAACTAATTGGGGTTGACATACACAAATTGATACGGGTTGAACTAAAAACCAATACACTGAGCAAGACAAAAGATGCTTCATAATTCACTAATAATGCAAAGGTATATGCGCGTATCTCGATTCCGCAGCTGTTAAAATATTTACAGCAACTCTACCTTGACCTATTTCTTTTGTCTTTGGTAAACACATAAGTGATCGTAGTACGATGACAGTTACAGTATGGATTAGGGTGTATTTTGACAACCTCTTTCTTTTCCGGTAGAAACATCACTAGTATTATTTTCACTGCGCCCAGAAACCTGCCTTGGTATAATTATACTAATTTCTAAATCGTCTATTTCAAAGAATCTTAGATGAAAATGATATCATATCACAAACATAAATACTCCACTAAACATTGAATACTGACAATTAATTGTAACTTGATTCTACAGTCCGTAGGGTAATAACTATAAAAAATGCCAAAAGATAACAAAAGGAACGCTCATAACCAGCGTAGTGTATGTTTATCGGTGACATTCCTTAACTGACTGTGAAGAGGAAACCATATTTGACAGCGTTCGGTGCTATTAAGGCGCGCTATTACAGTAACGTGTGAAAGAGATAGTGTAATTTTAGGTGTTGACATAGAGCTACGAATATTAAATGAAAAAACATTAGAAAATCGGGAATAAATTGAAAATATTTGTTGCTTGAATGTTTTGTCGAATGAATTAATAAATATTTGTATAATATTAATTTATTGTTTGATATATAACATTATCATTTTGAAATATTGTATTATCTAAAAAAATAGGACTGACAGAATAGTCCGAAAACAAATTCTATAAAAAAACCGATTTGAGTGTTGTGCTTAGTTTTTTTATAGAAAGGGTTATTTTTATATTGGGATACTTTACTTTACAAAAAATGTTAGAACTGTAATTTTTGTCTTCGCCTTAACACACTGTGAACGGGAACATTAATCGGAGGTCCCATTAAAATCCCAGATGTCATTTATCTTGATTGGGATTTATGATAAGTGACCCGATTGTACGGCAAGAGGCCTGTTTACAAAATTTAATATTGTTTTAATTTTTAGTCCTCTTACAGCCAACTACTGAACCGCGTCTCAAATTTGAGCTGTGTGAGGCTTTTTTATCCGTAATTAATTGTTGTAATGAGCTTTAAACTTAAGCAGCTTTCAAATTTGAGTTGACTTAAAGATGTTTGGCTTATAGGGAGGGGAAGGAAGACGGGGGTGTTGGGCTTCCTGCTTTCTCACTCATTGTACGAAACGCAGATATAACGCTTTAGGCCGATCTTCTGTGACAGGGTTGTACTACCCCGGTCGAGCGGGACCCTCAATTCGTACAGCTTGGCTCTACCTCTGTTAAAAGTATTGCCATTATAAGTATTCAAATATAATCTGACATATTGCATATCCTACTAATATTATAAATGCGAAAGTTTGTGAGTGTGGATGTATGTATGTATGTATGTATGTATGTATGTATGTATGTATGTATGTATGTATGTATGTATGTATGTATGTTTGTTACTCCTTCACGCAAAAACTACTGAACGGATTTGGATGAAATTTGGAACACAGATAGATTATAACCGGGATTAACATATAGGATACTTTATAACCCAATAATCCAATACTACGCGGATGAAGTCGCGGGGCACAGCTAGTTATAAATATAAGAAGAACTAGCTGTGCCCCGCGACTTCATCCGCGTAGTATTTTAACTTAGCAAAAAATTCGGGATTATCGGGTTAAAAAGTATCCTATATGTTATTCCCGGTTATAATCTATCTGTGTTCCAAATTTCATCCAAATCCGTTCAGTAGTTTTTGCGTGAAGGAGTAACAAACATACATACATCCACACTCACAAACTTTCGCATTTATAATATTAGTAGGATATACAATGCACCTTTTGTATGCAAATTCCGAGTAGATAAGGTCGGCGATAGTATCGCTAAGGATGGCAATAGATCAATATGTCAATAACCAATGACTTTGCATAATCAAAATTACGCATGCGACCTTGAAGCGTCAAGAATATTCAGCTATCGTTTGCCTTACTTTATTTTACTTACGTTTTTTGTGTATATAGGTATTATCTGGGAGAGAGAGAGAGAGAGAGAGAGAGAGAGAGAGATTTTGTGGATCAATCGTTTTTTTCATAGTTTTGAGACTTAATCCTCTCAAATTATTTTCAACTTGATATCTCTATCCGTTTCTGAGAAAAAGGGTATTTACAGACAGACATACAGACAGACAGACAGACGAACGGACAGAGAGACGGACAGACAAACAGACAGACAGACATATGCAGTGGTAATGTAAGACAAGCGGGGGTGTCCCGCTATGCGCCGTCTAAGGGTTATTGGTCTGTGACCATACCAAACTGAGCAGCTTCCCAAATCATGTTGTTGTGGCTAGTGTACTAAAGATAAGACGACTCTCACAATTCTGTGGTCAAATGAAGGCTAAACTATATTTGTCAAATAAAGAAAACAATCCGTAATTGTAATTATCTCAGTAATTTTTTATATCGTTAAGAGTTAAGAAAACATTGGTTAAATTAAAAGTTTAAACCGCGAATTATCACCTCTGATACGGTCAGGTTAGTTCAGTTTAGTTTATACTTATACCTACCAACAGCATTAGAACTAGTTGTTATCTTACTAAGTCGCTGTCAAGCCGTACTATCACCTATTATGAGGTAACTTTGATCTCATAACATGACGTTTGATACTAATCGTGATCCACAAAAAAGTTGCGAAACCCCCCGCAAACAAAATCAACCACCATACTTCCCTAAACTTTTTTGTGGTTCCGTATTATCTCCTAACCTATCAATTTATGAATGCGTTAATCTTGACATGCGTCAAGCGACAAGTGGGCAGAACAGGTGCTCTGAGCTCGCATTGTTAATGATCAGATGGTCAGATGCGATGCTGTAATCTAACAGGGACATTTGTTCTAATACGGTGACCAGTTAGCCGAAACTTTGTAGGTTAGTTCAGGACTAGTTTCGATGTGCGAATGAAGCTTTATTGAAGCGAAGCTTCTATACGGACGTTCAGGGCGCTCGCCGCGCAGCCACTCTATTCGTGCTAAGCGTCAGTGGCGTTACACGATATATATAGTTATACAGAGTGGCAGCTGCGGCGCCCTACGCTTTATACTATACAGCTTCGCTTCTTTCAGGCGTCCCTCGACGGCACTGTTTTTTTTAGTAATACCTTTAATTATAACTGCAAATTACAACCTCGAGCACAAAATATTTACCGTAGCGTAAAGCTAATGTTAGCGTGTGCCGTCCCACTCACATGACAGATTTAGTAAATAAGAAAGACAGTGACAGCATGCTTTCTTGGTGACGATTTACGATAGCGACTTGGCGACGATTATGTTAGGATTTCCTGATAGGCGCCCAGTATTTCGATTTGTTTTCGGTTTTCTTATCAAACAAAGGGATTATTAAGAGAAATGTTTATTAAACAATAGATTTGAAAACCTGACTCTGGCTTTGTCCGTGTGCTACTTTTCTTAGGCCATTGTGGTACTGTACTTCAAGGATCCCATTGGTGGGAGTTTGTCGTGAGCAACCTTAAAAATATAAATGATAAATAAATTACCTATATATAAAAAATGTCTTGTAAATAAACCTATCATTATCACTCAGGTATTACAAAACTCGTCGCTGCATTTTTATACAATGTCCATGTTTTTCCCGAATCCTGGCCACTGTACTACCTCCGGCGACCTCCTTACTACAAGATTTATCTCTTGTTTCGAACAATGCAGGTGGACCGCACGGATATCGTCGCGTTGTTTAGAATTATGTTTTAATAACCATGGTGGTCTCGTAACTGGGTCAGGCCGCAAATTGCTTTGAATAAATCAATCGGGATATGTGGAGTGTCTAGATCGTATTCGTAGATAACATTTAATTGGGTATACTTATATTGATATTGCAGCTAATAACGGCGACACACGAGCATAATGGTGGCACTTCACACATGGCGTATATGCACAAATACTTACCTATTTGCGTAAGTTGGCCAAAACAAAATAAACCTACTATAGTGCAGATTAAAGGTTATTTTGATTTGTCATGATAACGCAAATAATTGTACAAATACACCAAGTGAAGTCATTTTTGACACCACCATTATAATAGGTAAGTACCTATGTGCCAGCCTAAATAATGTATTATTTTGAAATAAAATTGCACAATAAAAATTAATATTAAATTTTGCTATTACTTTTATCACTTGATTGTTTTTATTTTTTATTACCTTTTGACCGCATCTTCGCTAGAGTGCTTAGTATTTTTACTAAGCTAATAAGTAAATTAAAATATTTATGTACTTTTGTTAAATTTTAATTTTGTAATTAACGGTATACTTTATTCAATTAAAAAAGAATAAACAATCGCGCCTGTTTTTCCCGAAGGTGTAAATCGATTCTTAAATGCATTTCCGCTTCATCGATTTCTATAAATCTTTCTATGTATCTACCTATATTATATTATTGACTGTCCAGCATCTGGCTATCGTACCACAATAAATTATTTCATTTCTCGATTTATCAATATAAATGAAGTGAAATCAAAGGTACAGTATAAAATATTGGTCAATTAAAAAATAATTAAAGCAACTAACACTCCGAGCGATTACATTTCAATATGAATCGATAATCGTAATTAAAAACTGTAATACCACTACCGAATTTGAGATTTCACGACTTCTGTTACGTAAATCGATTTGAACGCGCAAGTTAGGTATCGATCGGTGAATCGAATCGTTATCGTATATCGAATGCGACCCGCTACCAAAGTGTAATGACGAAGGGTCAGCGTCAAAAAAACTTTTAATAAGTAAGTACGCTACGTTTATTTATATTTTAAATCTTAAAATAACTAGGATAGGTATCATATTAATCAGACATACTAAAACTGAATCATCGAACAAAATATTATAATACAAAATCATTAAAATTAAATGATCGATGCAAAAAAACAAAAATTATGGAGCAAATAAATAAAAAAAAATATTGCTAAACACTTCCTAATAGTATCTACTCTACTTTCCCTAGCCTCGTTTAGACCAAAAAATTAAAGACCCACTAAACACTTTACGTAGCTACAATATACTTCACTTTCCACCTGTGCCTCGTTCAGATCGGCTACTAATCAATGGCACGCACAATGCGTGCTTTCTACCGCGCCGTGGACAAAAGTAATTTCACCTCGATTGGGTTATTTATACCGGCCGGTCGAACAGGTGTTGTCTTATACAGGTTGTTGCGACTTTATTAACATTTTGTTTTGATCGGAGTATGAGTCGTAAAAGTACTGTTAAAATGTACTGAAATCATTAATAGGTTAATTTCATTACTTTTTTATTGCTACACAAGAATGTAGTTTCGGAAATGAGCTTAATTAAAAGCTGCAATAGATTATTTTATGGTCTAAAAAACATGTTTAAGTGTTTGACTTACAAAATGTAATTGTGAATATAAACAACAATTAAATAAGTAAAATAACTTAAATATATCTGTAGATCTTTTTACTTTGTAACGTGCCTCCATAAGAAGACACATTAAGTATCTATATAGTCTATTATTCATTTATACATCCGGGTGTATATACAACGTGTCATGGGTTTATAATATTTTATACTTCTCGACAGCTAATTGATGCTATTTTCCATCTTTTAGAACGCATTACCACCTCACCTCAACCAATATGTTAAAGCGCTCGTACTCGGAACACCATGTATAATTGGAAGATGGGACGTTGCCTAGAGGAGCGTTATTAATTCGGAATTTGTTACAGCCTATACTTAAGCCACTCGATATCGCCGTTAAGGCCTCCACGCATAAATATGAATACATCACACACACACGCTTCGAAAGAGTATTGCTGTGGCTACATTTACGAAACTTTTATTTACGAGATTTTAGTACGATTTTAATAAAGATTAACGGTGATTATCACCTTCTGATGCTATCAAGTGAAGGCTATTAGCGATAAGGTCCTAGTTTCAATCCATTATTTCAATTTGTGGATACCTCGATGACTTGTCGCTAAACTTATTATTTCATTTAAAAAGTTTGCGCATGGTTGTATAAAATCCGTACCTACTTAGTCATACATTGTTTTCGGAAAACCCTTTGTTTACTCACTCAAATCTTGTTGGTTTTTTTTTCATAAATGTTAAGTCAAGGTGAACAGCCGTAAACCTTTGATGCAGAATGCCGTTTTGTTTCATTTTTATATCACAGACAATAGCTTTTTTATTTCACAAGGTCAACGATCGAAGTAATCGAGTTTTTAGAAGGAAAACGGCTGAGTTAAAGAGTTGTAACATGAAATACTAAGAAACCAGTGTGAACATCTAGTTAGTCACTGGTCACTCATTGTTGTGGCATTTATAATGGGCGATTCTTGAGAAATCTTATGTCCTCATTTTAAAAGATACCGCGTAGTCATCTATCGTAGACGATTACTCAAACGATTTCGATTACATTTATTAAAAAGTTTTTTAACCCCCGATGAAAAAGGGAGGTGTTATAAGTTTAACATGTGTATCTATGTATATGTCTTTAACATCGTAGCGCCCAAGCGGATGAACCGATTTTAATTTTGTTTTTCTTTAAAAAGGTATTCTGATCGAGAGTGTTCTTAGCAATGTTTCATGAAAATTGGTTCAGTAGTTTGAAAATTAGCAACTCTTTTGTATTTCTTTTGGTTTTTTTAAGTTCTCATTCCTTTTTAAACAAGTAAATCATGCATAGTTATAATAAAAACACCGTACAATGTCAGTTGAAATCGAAGTATGTTACGTTCTGCTTACATTACCTCGTCATTTAAGTCATTCCTAACCTAACCTTACCATATCCCTACGGTATTATTACAAAGAAGTTAAACGCGTTGTAAAAATAGGTTATGCCAAATTTTAACGTGCAAATTTTGACATAACTCGTAATTATAACATTAATCATTTATTTGCCCGATTTTTCAGTTGGAGGCTTAAACTGCCAAACTATTGAAGTGAAACTTTATTGTTTGTTCTAGATCTTGAAATCTTTTAATCTCAATAACTACTGATCTATATAGTTATAAATAGCAGTAGCCTAGATGTTAGATAGTTCTGTTTTATTATTTAAACACATGTAGTAATCAAATAATTAAAAGCTTACACATTATCCATCTTACTTACAATACTAAAACCGCAATTTTCCTTTTACTTCACACTTTCCCAACACATAAATTAAAACCACGTAATTCCCAATGATTCATGGCGATTAACAAACTACCTGTCTCAGAATATTCACAAAGATTCTAGTCGCCAACTACTGGTTTAAGAAAAATCTTGTTCTCAAGTGTCGTAATCACAAAGGAAATGGTATAAGCCGGGTTTGCGCAAACGCGTAACTCGGATGTTGGCGATTACTGCACTTGCGCACTGCCCCGGGCATTCGCGGATCTAGTTACTGGCAGGATAGTTTCGTTTAAACGAGGCATTGTTCCACAGTAGTTGTCTGATATGGAGAAAATATTCGTGCAATTGTTACTTCGTATTGAATTGTGAGTAGTAATTGCGCACTTTGAGAAGTAATGAACGGAAATTAAGTAGTAATATTTCGAAACCTTGTCGACGCTAAACGACCAATTAAACGAGATTTAAGTAACATTTCTTTATTAATTCTTGTAATATCAAACAACTCTACACGCCTTGTACTACAAAGTGGAGATATTTCCAAACAGCAATAGTAATAAAATTCTAATTAATTCGTTACGCTGTCTCTAAATTCAACTCTTGAAGATAATGCGGAACTACAATGTAAGTACTGGTGGCCGTAAGTACGTCCTGTCAAGTGGTTTGGCAAGTAAACTGGAACGGTGTGAATGGGGCTCCGTGAAAGTGGTTAGCGAGGTAGCTTGGATAATTTCTATGAAAATGCGATCTTAGTGCGTAGGTACCTACCTACATACGTACAATTGATAGAAAATTGCCGGTTTGAGTTCAGTTCCACGGTTTATAAACAGCTTGTAGTATTAGTTGACGATGGGATTTTTTACCTGAAACAAAATGCAAATATTGTCAGATAAATTAATCATGATAAAGAAAAATGTTTGATTTTGATTTAAACTTAAGTGTTCACTTTCAAAAAGGATCTTTTGTAACTTTTTAATGGTGTAATATTTATAGATTGGATATTCCCCATTAGTATAATGACGAAGCCTAAAGATAAAGCCCCGTATTAATAAATAAATCTCAAGTCTAAGACTGGTCTTAAGTACGCTTTTGACATGTCATTTAGTACTGGTATGACATAAGATTGACATTTCCAAAATCGCTCTCAGACTTGAGATCGATTTATTAATACGGGCCTATGAAGCAAATAAAATATGTACGGTTCGAATTGAGGACCACCTCCTTTTTTGAAGTCGGTTAATTGAATTGACGTAAGTGCTTACCACTTTTTTAAATGATAAACCTGATTCAAACTTTTTTATTAAATGTTTATACTACTTTCGCTGATAAAAATAGAAGTAAATAAAATATGTAAAACTACAACTAAAAGTATTACGATTTCACATCACCGATATCATTTCACATCTATAGTTAATTCATTACGTATGACAATAAAAAGGAGAGAACCGGGCCAGCACCGAACCGGCCATTCATATGTGTCGTAAAAAACGAACATCATAAGTATTATCTATATATAAAAAAACGCTGGCCAGCTAGCGGTAAAGATTGACATCTGTCCGTTCAAACCGCCGCTTACGCTCGGTCGGGCAAAATCGAGTATTACAATTAAATTAAAAATCATTCACGTGTAGTTACAATCGATAACTTTTGTATGGTTGAGAAAAAAAAAGCATAAGAATAATACATACATTTATCCATTTAATTTATTACAATTCCATGAAAACGGATGTTTAGATTTCTAGAATCATACTTGCGTATTATTATTTGCAGCGTTTTATTACCATTTTGCGACTTAATACAGACATAAATCAAAGTGGCGCTGGTTTACGATGATTCATATGGTTTTAGAGCTCACGGCATTATCCTATTTTAAAAGTAATACAAGTATAGTTTGAGTAATACATTTTTGTACGGCTGATTTTAATATTATAGTTAATTAAATATAGTATTGAGGGAAGAACAAAATAGTGTAAGTGACGTATAGGTAATTACGTCATTTTGTGCAATTTTCTTTACAATTATTTTGACTACATACCAGCATTTGTTGTGTAGACGAGACAAGTAACACCGACCGGTGACAGGTGACGTCATTAAGGAATTCCCTACATTGTAAGATGTATTGAAGTAACTTCAAGTGCTGCATCATGTCAACGACACAATAATTACTTATATATTTATGTGCTTAAGTTGGTATATATTAACTATGATTTAAGTAACTAAAGTCAGATGTAGCTTAAATATCATTTACAATATTTGAACAACGAGAAGCGTTAAAAAAATAATAAATTATTTTAATGTATTAGCTGTTGTTTTTGTAACAGTTTCGCTTATTTTTAGACACAGTTTTAACCACAAATTTAGAAAGTTACCGCCCGAATGTTGGCGAGCCCGGCGGTGACCGACTTAAGCTCCAACATTATTATCACCTGCAAAATATATTTAACAAAATATGAATACTTACACCAAAAAAGGTGACAGATATTTTCTCTGCTCACGCTACAAACAGAACCCAACATAATTAATGGTAGAATGATCCGGTCGAATCCGCGGTATGCGATCATTTCCACTCATTGTGGTCGCGTACACACTGTCTATAGGTACCCACATTTCACACTACACACTAGGTGTCGTATTGCCCAACACACGTCGCCAGTTTCATTAATATGCAATGACAGATCTGAGTGTGCTGACGCCCAAAAAAAAAAGTTACAATGCCGTTAATGATGTTTTTGATAACTTTGTAAAGTACCGGGCGCTCGAGTATTTATTCGCGCGTTTGTGCGAACCTGTTTCCGCAGTTAAAATACGGTATGTGTTGTCCGCACGCATAGCTACGCACATTCGTTTCCTCAAGTAGGCAGGCGCAAGAGTATGCTTGAGTTCACAAATTGAAGTTTAAAAAGTGTTGAGATGTTATAACTTATAATCAATCAGTTTGAAAGTACAGTCTCGCTTTATAGCATTGTGCGTGACATGTACGACTAAGTAAAATTATGGAATACGGAATAATTTTTGAAAGAAACCAATTAAAAACATTATTTCACTTTAAATGATTTCATAATGCATTTCGTTCAATGAAAATCATTTTTTAAATATTACGCACAAATACATACCTGTATCGATGGAACAGTGACGTACTTAGATCTATGAAATGTCTATAATAATTTAATTAGATAATTAATTTCGTAATACACCTGCACTATCTATTTTTGAACCACTCACACACACAAGTTCCATCTCTTTCATAACTTAATTAACGTCAAAACACGATCCCCAATCAGCGGTTCCATTTTATAGCCACGGGAGAAATTGTAACGCCATAAACAATGTTTCTTTTTAATTTTATGACTTGGGGCCCCGTCAGTCCGTCAATACGGCGCTATTAAATCAATACCTCACAATATATAATTTTAGTTATTTAAATACTTTCAACGAAATGATTCCCAAAGGCTATCTATCGCCAATCGATAGTCATGTGAAGGTTTAGTCGATTATTCGAACAAAGTAGTAAATAATTATGGATAATCGATAAATTATCAGATATCAACACATTTTATTATTTTAGATAGGTAACCGACTAAATTAAGATTTATTAATTTTATTTAGTTTTCAGAATGCAGTTGGTTGATATACAGGTATAATTAGATGTTAAATGAATGCTATGGATGTGCAATGGGAACCATATTTCTTTATTAAACTACCTACCTTTTTAGTTTGATAATAATTGAACTTAGATTAAACTAAGTATTTGACGTAGCGATTCAATTATTGAGCATATAAAACTAGTATATTTTCTGGTATTATATTTTTGGATATATCTACTTAATTAAGAACAGAAAAACTTTAAAAAATAAAAATACATTAAAATAAACCCTGCCCGCGTGGGATGGTGGCAAGCATGCTGGCTGCATTTCCTCGTTGTATGGATAGGCTGATTTTTGAACGAGGAAAGAGCCAGCTCTCTTGTCACATGTGGAGGCAATCATTTTGGGGATTTAATTATTAATAAACTTTTTTGCACTTTGGCTCCATGGGCCATGGGTTTCTACGGCAAATGGCACAAATACGTAATTATTATTTAAAGAAGCGTCTTTGCGCCGCATGCCGAGATCCGCTTTTAAACTAGTATTAATATTATACTTTGTGGCCAAGAAAGATTTTATTCTTTTGAGTAAAATTTATTGATACGAACAATTATAGAAATAGTCGATATATTTTCGATGAAAAACCTTAAAAATGTACCGACAGTCGGTAGTCGGCACAACACTAATGGGTACCGTTGTTTCTAATCACTGACGCTGTGAAGGCTATAATTTCGCAAATGGGCGAGTATATCGAAATAACTTCATAGGTAGCGGACATTTTGAAATTAATTACACACCGAAAATATTATTCCATATTACTATAGGATAATTGTAAATTGAAATTAATAGATAATTATGTGTGGATGTCATGGGCGAAAAACTAAATATGACAGAAAAAAAATACCTGCATCACCTAATTTAAATATCTTAATCGGTCATTCACACGGTTAACCCAGCACCGATGATTTCTTTAAATTATACAGCATCCAGATGTCAAATACGGCCATTATGTATCAAAAATGTATAAACAAAACGATGTCGTTTTCTTCGTGTCAATGACTGCTAATTCAATTTTTTTGGGGATGTGATGTTTTCAATTACCTCAAGGATAGTATTTTTTATAAAACAATAATATCACTAGTCCAAATGATTTTTCACATTGATATTTAAATCACAAGAATGCCACTTATTTGGACAGTTATTACTTAATCCACAAAACTGGGTGCACACACTTTTACTCGGCCAATTATTATTAAAACATAACTCTAAATTGAAAATTTAAAAACCCCCGATGCGACGACTTTTTCATCAAATGTATACAATAATCAACAGAAAATCTGCGTAAAAGTATGAGTCATTATTTTGTTATGACATTATAATAATTGACATTAGAATAGACAACGAATCTAAATATTGATGCCACGGAGGTTTAATTCCTTGTAAAATATTATCAATTATGATTCAATTTCATGTAATAACTCTGGTTGAGGTGGATGGGAGCAGCCCAGGGGAAGAATTTTCAATAACGTTAAAATTATTTTAAATTAGATTTGTTTTCTTATATTTTTTCTCAATGGCGGAGCAGCGCCCTCTAGAATTATTATAACGTAATATTCCATGACCATTAACAAAGCAAACAAAGTTTAACGCATGCGCGTATCCCTCATTTGACACGTGACTTATGGAACGTCTTTAGTTCATACACAAATCTCATATAAAAATTGATAAAATATGTATTTTTTCCAGAATCAGGGAAACTTTTCATATTTATAATATTGTAAAAAGCCAGTTCAGACTATTACGATCATTTAAAAATATCATAAATCGAAATCCAATAATCACAAATTTCGAATGGATTCGAGCCGTAGGAATTGGTTTTGGCCGTGAATGTGGCTTTTTTAACCTACAAAAGAGCTGATGATCTTCAAACGGCTGAACCGATTTTCATGAAACATAGCTAAGAACACTCTCGATCAGAATACCTATCTAACAAAAGAAACAAAATTGAAATCGGTTCATCAGCTTGGGCGCTACGTGGCTACAGACAGACACACAGATACACAGATACACAGATACACAGATACACAGATACACAGATACACAGATACACAGATACACAGATACACAGATACACAGATACACAGATACACATGTTAAACTTATAACACCCCTCGTTTTTCGTCGGGGGTTAAAAAGGTCAGTGAAAGCCCCTTAAAAATCCCGCATGATTCATAAAGTAAAACTTAATATCAACTAACATGATGGTCGAATGTAACACAGCAGAGGCGGAGCGCGCACATAACTTTGTGCTGCGGGGCCTTTATCCGTGTTTATTGAAATTTTATACTAAACTAGCCATTGTCTGTGGTTTTGCCTGTGTTTTGAATATTTTCCTCTCTACACGAGCAATTATTTATCGGGAAAACGTTATTATAATTGTTTAGTGTTTTGAAAGAATGTATTTTTGCCGATATTCGATGAACAGTTTTTTACTCGAAAAAAAACCTAGTTCCTTTCATGTATTGAAAATAAACATTAAAAAAATGACCTGTGAGTAAATTGAAAATATATTTTTTTGGCATTACAATAAATTATTTTCTATTTATTTTGTTAGTAGCTACATATTTATTTTGTTAGTTTAAATCAAGGCACTTTGATACTTAGCTGCTGTAGAAAAAAGAAACAAAGATCAGACAGATATAATAATAGAGTAGGACTGTTTGACTATGCAATATTTTTTTTAAACATTTTTAAGTTGTAGATGCAAATAAATTGTGATCAGACACACAAACACCTTGATTTTCTAATACATATCTTATAACTACACACAATAGAAAGTTTATCCTAAATCACGATACGCCGATACAGTAATTTGGGCGTCACAAGAATACATTTAATTCCCAATCTCTAATTGAAACAATACGAACTGGGCCATAAATCTAAAAAATGTCGATAACTTTAATAATGTGGGCTCCACCAGCGCTGGTGGTCCACAAGATAGATGATTTTTGATACGATTTGTATTACTAAACAGTTTTTAATTTAAACCACACGTGAGTATTGGCTTTCACCGAAGTACCTATATGTAACTCTCACTTTAAATTTATTAATTAAAACGTGGTTAAAGAAAAATTAAATAAAAAGTATTTTTTTTTATATTTGTTTTATTATCGTCACAGCCACATATTGTTCAGGAGTAGTCCTGAACAATACCCGTAGGGGTATTTTTACAAAAGGATTAAAAAAAAACTTTATCTCCTATCCAAAACACCGAGTCAGCGTTGTAAAAAACTTTTAATAAGGTAAATCATTATAGAAAAGTTGAAAAAATGTAATATCACTATTCAATTAATTGGACTGTTGACTGCGGAAAGTAACTTTAAAAAAAGCTTATTGAACAACATATAATTGCTCACAATTATCCAGCTACCTCGCAATCCCGTCACAACAGAGGTCCCGTCAATCAATTACATCAAAGGTAATGCCAATAATGGCTTCCACCGACACGCGCGGAAAATACATGCGAATTATACGCACTTTTTGACGACCGCTTGGCGCAGTGGTTCGAGCGTAGGCCGCTCGGCTCACTGCACATGGTAGTTGCGGGTTCGATTCCCGCCGGGGCAAATTTCGGAAATGGCATTTTCGTGAATTGCCCAGGTATGGCTGTCACTGGGATCGCCCCAGTCCATTGTGCGGTACTCATAGTACAAGCGTTGCTTAGTTTGGGACCATACAGTTGGTGTGTCAGTCTGGCGATATTTATTTTACGATATTTCCTTAACGCACTGCTTTTTTTTTGTTTTTTTGATATGACTATATGTTGTTGGCCAAAGTGGCCATAACAACTTCACCCGGACAGAGAGCGAGCGCAAGTGCGCTCCAGCCAGAGGGGCAGGGGGGCAGCTAGCTCAAGGGCGCCACAAGGGACATGACATCGGCTTGGGCCGCTGCCAGGAGAGGTGGCGAGGGTAAATCTACCACCGGATCGGAACGCGACCTCGACTGAGAAGATCAACGCACTGCTGCGTATAATGAAAATGTATAATGAATACGATGTTAAACATTAAGTGTCTGAAGAATTTGATGGTAGTATAGCCAAGCTGTTTCCAATTGCCTACAGCTTATATACGGGCTGGGTCGACCGGGGTAGTACCACCCTCTTACGGAAAAAGGGCGTGAAGTAGCTATTATAGCTGCGGTTCATATGATTAGTGAGAGAGCCGCAGCCCCAAAACCGCCTCCCTTCCCTTCCCTCTGTCCCACACCCTTTCAGGTCGGCAATGTGTGAGTAATGCCTTTGGTATTCCAAGTATTTATAGGTTAGGGTAACTGCTGCAATAGGCACCCGCGTTCGATAATTTACAGACATTGCTTCGTTTTTTTAAAAAAAAGCGCTCACTAGAATTGGCACCGACTCCAAATGCAATATAGACGATCCCTATTATCTAGCTTTTTAGCACAGGCCTTACTGATGCCGGTTTTTTTTTTGTTTTTTTTTTTATTTTTCTAAATATAATGTTTGTTTTTACCGCGTATTTTCCGCGCGTGTTGGTCGGAGCCAAACGCAACATACCTTCATTAAACTTTTACCGAACGTCAGTAACGGTTACTGACGACCGCCGACGTCACAATTCGAATTAATCCCCAACAAGTAGCTACGAACCATTTGTGACCATGATTGATTCTAATCCCTTTAATCCGCGTGTCTGTCTTAAAAACGTAGCGTTGTTGCGCCCGCGCATCGTGATTTGTGGCACAATGGATGCGGCATTTAAATGTTTTAGGCTTGTCTCAATAAAAGCCCGCAGACAGCTTTATTGTGGACAGTTAAGTTCTAAATTGTTTGTGAAAGATTAATAAATTCCTAACCTACACTAAACGGAAGGGATTTTTAGTTTATTAGCGAGAATTTGAGCCTTTCACAGTACTACTAGACTGGTTAGCCCCTTCAACTAAGGTATATTTATTATTTTTGTCCTGCACTAGACCATTAAGGATTTTATATAATTAATAAAAGGTTGATTTTGTATTGGTGTTCTAATTATAATTCCGAAAAATTTTTTTTTATTTAATGTACAAAAATATCTTGGTTATAATTATTATAATACAGATAGGTACATATCAGCTACTGTATGTAAGTACCTAAATTATAGACTATTGAAATACCCTGTATTTTAATGATAGGTATGTTTGTTATTTGCGAGCGGGTGATAAAGTATTGCAAGAATTTCATTATAAATATTTTAAAATAATCACACACGTTGGCAGATCCAAAGTGTTTATGACTCCATGTCCCCCAATCGCAATCATTACGAAAACACTAATTAATTTCGGTACTAAGGCAAGGTGCACCATATCTCTTCATTTATTTAAATGATATTCTTAATCCTACATGCAACAAATATTTTAATTTGCAGTAGGTATAAGAGGTAGTCCTCTTTTCTTATTGGCTGAATAAGTAAGGTATGAGATCCACTACCAACCGCACGACATTTATTACAAGTGAGTGTGTAACTTTATTTCCTGAATAAGTAATAAATCAAACTATTTATTTGGATAAAGTATTTTTGTTTTTTATTTCTTTAAGCGGACGAAGTCGCGGGTTAATGCTAACAGAATATTTTCCATATTTGATTGCCCACTTGGAATTTTATTGTCATACAGTTGCTAAATGTTGTCATAAAAAAAGATTTTTAGAACGTCTAGACTAAATTTTGACACATGATTTTTATCATGATGGCCATCCGAGTTGACATAGTGGTGTCTAGTTAACTCACAATTTTTATGTTGTCGATTAAATATTCATAAAATAACTTCTAATATTGTGTTTATTTAGGATAAAATAATATTTTCTGTATTTTATTATCTGCTTGAATTTTCATTGTCATACAGTTGCTAAATGTTGTCATAAAATGTTTTTTAGAACACCTAGACTCAATTTTGACACAATTTTATCTTAATGATGATTCCCGTACTGGTAACTATCAAAATATTTTAATAATGTCTAGTAGATATCCTACTAATATTATAAATGTGAAAGTTTGTGAGTGTGGATGTATGGTTGTTACTCTTTCACGCAAAAACTACTGAACGGATTTGTATGAAATTTGGAACATAGATAGTTTATAACCTGGATTAACACAGGTTACTTTAATTAAGTCTACGTGGAGGAAGTCGCGGGCATAAACTAGTTAATTTATAAATATTACTTTCTAAGGTTGTGCAAAGAGTGAGGCAATAATTTGGATTATATATGGTGTGGCCTAGGACGATTTGTGGCTATTCATCATCATCCTTTAATTTAAGGATCTTAAAGTATACTTTACAATAATTCCAATGAATCATGAAAACAAATAAAACGTATGTAAACAAAACCCCGACAATCGATACTCTCGTATAATTTAATCGTTCCTTGTCAATTAAAAAGCCTTAAGAATCGATCTTCAAATCGATACATGCAGGAATCGATGTATCGAATCGAGTGGCCATTCGTCTTTTTATAGTGTCATTTGATTGTTATCTCGGTGAGATAATGTTGACGATTTTTTTTTCTAACTTAACAGTGACTTTTGACCCTTTGACAAAATAAGTACTTACTTATTATTATTTATTTGAAGTTCTTAAGATTTTCGAATATTTAATTTTAGGTAGGGATTATTTTTCGTCCTAATAAAAAAAATCGAGATACAAAATTTGGAATACAATTTGGTTACAAATAAATATTGACAACACTATTATTTTCATAACATAAATTGATAAACACTTTACGGGTCAGAGACGTGGACAATGACACAAAGAGATAGAGAAAGATTAGAAGCTTTTGAGATGTGGTGCTGGAGAAGGATGGAAAGAATAAGCTGGACGGAAAAGATAACGAACCAAAAAGTACTAGAAAGAGTAGATGAAAGGAGAAGCCTGTTGACCAGCATTGAAAATAGAAGAGGAAAGATGATCGGGCATTTGATACGACATGACGCTTTTATGAAAACAATCATAGAAGGGAAGATAGAAGGCAAGAGGGGAAGAGGAAGACCTAGGAGAAGCTATTTTAACCGAGTGAAGGAAAAAGTGAAAGTCGTGTCGTATCAAATGGTCAAGGAACTGGGTGAAAATCGCAGTGAATGGAAAAAACTCCACCGACAAGAGCATCGCTCTTAAGTTGATGATGATGATGATGAAATTGATAAAAGCGTTTCGATAGGACATTATAACTTCTCAACATAAAAATCTAACGATGAGAAGTTGTCATTCAACGAAATGTTTCCACATTTTATACTGAATTTGTATAGATCACAACTATCAATATGTATGCAAATACAATTTAAACGCGCCTGAACTAATCAGTTGACGAGATTATTGATTAGTAGGTATATCAGAATATGATTCCAATGATGTTTTATAGAAGATATGTTCTATTTCCCAGGCTGTGGTTATAAATGTTTGAGATAGAGCCGATTATGTAGAGAACGTATCGCTTTTCAACAATACTGCGGGTGATAGAGTCATTTCTTCGGCGATTTTGGGTTACACCATTGAATAAATTAAGCCGTTTTTCTCACAGATGTCGGAATGTGGATAGAGACGGGTATTGTTCGGATTGTATAGAGTTTCGTATTCTCATCGAATCGAGATGATTGTGATGTAATTTACGAGTGTTGTTAACAGAGAAAGTTTTGATAACCGGCATTTCAATAAAATTTGTAAGAGGATGAAAGAGTACTCTCTACGAGTAAAGTGATGTCTCTATGACAATCAAATTTAAAGCTCGGCTTATATTTACGTAAAATCTACGTAAACTGAAATATTCTTTACGTTTTTAAGAAATGTAAACTCAAATTTATAGAAAGTTATGAGCCATTAACAACGGCACTGAAAAGTACTTTAGTTCTGAAAAAAAATAGTTAATTCATCGTAAATAGATTGAAATAACTATTTTAATTAAGTAGGTTTTAACTGAACTCACTTATCGACACATGAAACCCGAAACCATAAGACCAAATTGTTCGACAGACATACCTACAGAAATAACATTATACTTAGTTAAATTAAAGAGTTGCAATAACTCCACCAGATATCAAATTTAAATCACGAAACCTCTAATAGTTTTCACACGAAGGTACTTCATTTATCAATTACCAATATACCTCGAACCTCATAATAAACAAAATAAAAAGACCTGATAGCTCAAAACAGAGTGGCCAATATAAACCATACCAAAATGGTCTCTAGCTCAAATGAACTGTAATAAATTGAGGGGTCACTGTGTATAGGGTGTTGAGTACCGCAAGGAGTAATGTTATAGTCTAACGTTGAATCTTAGTACATAACTGAATCTTCATTTACAGCAGGCAGTTGATGTTCTGGGCCGCCATAGTGCTATTACTTCGTCAGGTAATTGTTACTTTATACTATAACCACGCTACTTAAAACGTTGTTTAGCGGACGAATAGTTATACACTAAATTATCTCCTTGTCTTTAGTTATTTGAAATTCTAAAGAAAAAGACAAAGCAAGCAACGATTTATATAACTTAGAAAAAAAGTGTTTTAAATAAAAATAATTAAGAAATTGGGAGAGGTCTTTTCCCAGTGGGATAAAATGTGTTAAATAAATTATAAATGTGTTAAAATGTGTTAAATAAATAAATTATAAAACATCAAGTTTGTTTGGACGGTAAATAATAAAGTACTTATTACACTTTACAGTATGTACTACTTTACCCCTAATTTATAGCAATCGGGTCGCCCACCGTTACCAATTACCCTAACTGTACCCTAATTACATTGAATAATCAACCTTCTAAGCCACATTCATCATAATCAAATCACGTCCAGAACGAAGTAGAGAAACAATTTACAAGAACATGTAGAGAGAGCCTCAAATTGCCTGGTTCACAAGCAGGTGGCTACCGGGCTCTATTACCATTGTTAATGGCTCTACCATTTTCTTACTTCCTAGTCTAGCTAACTTACTAGATTACGGTCCTAGGTAAGTAGTAGTGAATTCTGTTGGTTTATGTGGTGGGAAATGGTGATTGAGGAGACACAGAGTAGTACGGTCGATGAAACTGATTTGAAACTATTACTGAGGCCGGTATTAACAAATCGGTTTCAAAACTGAGAGCGATCTTAGAAATGTCATTCTTATGTCATTCCAGTACAAAATTAAACTTCAAAAGCATACTCAAGACCGCTCTCAGACTAGAGATTGATCTATTAATACAGGCCTGAGAATGTTTACAAAATTTTACAACAACATGTAGATGTAAGAAAATTTGACCAGATGGCTTAATTTGCCAAAAAGTTGGCCTTCAACATTTATGATTTTTTTATCTATATTACTATACTTAGCAATCAGGCGTACGATCCGGCTGATGTTAAGCAGTGACCGTAGCCTTTAGATGCTTTGTAATATTATTTAAAATAGACAATGAGGGTGCTATAGTATTGTTTTTAAATCAACTTAGATTCTGCTGACTTTTTAAATTCAAAATTCAAGCAGCTAGTTAGGAAAGGTGGCAAAAATTCTGCATTCCAGATCATTTAATAGGTTATATAGTTTAACCGCCATTTATCTAGGTACTATTTCTGATTCCTAGAGCTTATAGGTAAGTACCATATTCCAGTTAAGTTTAACCATAACTGTGTTGTTATGAGCTAGCTAACTGCCTGCAATTTACTTGTTTACCATAGAGTCGTAATCAATATTTCTATTACCCGTATCCGCTTGTTGGAGTCCCTTTCATTTACTCTACATCCTGTATAGAGCCTAGTCTATTGTGTAGTCTCTACCATAATGTTCTTGGTAAACCCGTGTTATATTAAAACTCTATTAAAATAAACTATTTGTTTATTTATTTTTTCGATGTCCGGTCCTGTCTTTGATTAGGTCCTATCTTTTATGTATAGGGTTGAAATTACATTAACAATTAAAATTACATATTACATTCTCCTAGCTCATCTTCAATATAAGTATTTATGTTATAGGTATGTATAACTTTACACCAATATTTAAATCTCGAAATCAATCAATCTTAAACCGAAGTAATCTCCGTAAGTCCCTATTAAATTATAATATAGTATGTTTTAACGTCCCACTCCTAGGTACGAGCCTCCCCTCAATAAAAGGGGGATTCAGGCCATAATCCACCACACTGGCCCTGTGCGGGTTGCCGGATTTCACATTCCTTTCGTATATCGGTAAAATTTTCTAAGCGATGCAGGTTTCCTCACGATTTTTTCCTTCACAGTAAGCGATTGATGATTATTACTTGCTTATGGTGAGGGAAAACATCGTTAATATAGAAATTATTCCTATTATTTTTCTCACTTTAAACAATCCGGTATAATTTTTATACCGTTTACTATACAACTATTTAACTACTACAAAGGAAACCGAAATATGTGGCATTAATGAAAATCCGTAAACCACTGTTTCCGCAGTCGAATTGTAGGAACATACTCATTCAATTCAGAATGAATGCTGCAAAAATATACCGTACATTATTGTGCAGAGTAGTTCCTTACCAATCGGTATCGATTTTTTATTTACACTCCTATCGAGAATGTTTACCCGAATATTGCCGCAATTAAAAAAAGTAACGTTGCAATAACACACATGGTCGTATTTACAATTAATTGCAACTGTTTTTCAGTCGAAAACACGAACGAAGTCACGAAAAAGAATCGATTTCATCGATATTGGTCAACCTCTGTCGACAATTCTTCCACATCGCTACTCGGAACCAGTTGCTTTAACAAATAAAGCGGCCCTTCGCGGCATCTCTTATGCGCCCACGCACGCCGTTTGACAGTTGTCGTTTGTTAAATACGTCTCACTCCAATACCTTTTCTTACGCCACTTAGCGATATGACAGCGTAATAATACTTTTGATGTTTTGTTTGATCGACTAGATACTGACGTCACGCTTGATATGTCAATTTGTAGGTTTAAGCCGGTGGATTAGTTTCATTGGTTCAGTGGCAGTGTCGCTGGACAAAAAAGTGGTGTACAAGTGTTTTTATTGTAAATGGTGACTGTAAGTCGTCATTTCCTGTAAGCTTAAAGACAGAACAAAGTATGCTAAATCTATTTTTTTTTATTCAATTACTGTTAACTTTGCGATCTATAGGACCACTCTAGAAATGTAGACCACAATGAAATCATGTCCGTTGATACATAGTCAAAGTACTTGGGCAAATATAGAAAATTGTATTTTTAAAATTTGAACTACCTTTTTAACTATTTATATGATATAAAAAAGAGTCTTGGACTTTATACAAAAAAAATATTTTAGGATCTGTGTTTTCTTTGATGTAATAAACCCACTTTCCCAATCAATACCTTTGATCGGCTGAACAACAGTCACGTGGTTCAACAACGTAACATGCGTATTTAAATTCTGTCACTATAAAGTAAACTGTCATAAGCCATAAAATGTACATTTATTTCTTCTAACAAATTCTATGGCACAATCCCAACCAATTTATTTTCATTTTATGCACATACATAATAATGTACAATATGAATTGCGCAACAAATAAAATGGTTCTGTTTCTTTTATTTTTTAGACATTTTTTTATATCAAGTTCATTGGTGTACTGTAATTTTTTTGGGAATATTTAATACAATAAATAAATATACCAAGTACAGCTGTATATATTAGATTTTAGATTCAGACTCCATTAGTACTATATTTATGGGGTACGATTTTAATGCCACCTAAACCAATATAAACTGGAAGAACATTTTGGGCTAATTAGAAGATCTAAACCAAAATACACAAAACTTATTTCGCAAGTATCTAGACCTGCGTTTAGTTAAATACATACATTGAATCACGATTGTATGACCTGAAGAATTAAGCTGTGCAGTCTAGTGCACATTTATAATATACCTGATGATATTAGGCTCCATTATCTCAAACACCCTTCATCCGCCTTAAGAACAATTGAACTATAATAACGAGATACAAGTACATTGCCAGTATCACGAAATAAAATTAAATATTCACACTTCACAACTCGAAAATAAAGCTATAAACGAAAAGTGTTGTCATTCGAAAGTATAATATTTGTATAAATAAGTTGACAGCAGTTAACGTATAATAAAATCACCGACACCGTCACCCACGCGCCTTGAAACAATAGCTCCATAAGTGCGCCACGTGACCTTTCACAACAGCATGTTCCGAATTATATCCAGCCCACACGATATCTTTGTTAAAACACGAAGGATTTCCTCTGTTTCGGATATTTAAAATGTTTTACTTCATATTCAGTCATATTACCATACGATTAATATTATAACCGGCAAATATAACGAACGCAATTCAAATTTGAGTACTGCTTAATTTTGTCGCACCCTCATTAAACGACATAATCATTTGAACAACTAAATAACGTACCTTACACATAATTTAAACCTTTGAGTTACGTTTTATTATACAGCATAATCATTATACATTAAACATTATACATATTAACCTATGTTGTTGTCTATATGTTATGATAACAAATAATAGACACAAAAGTAATATTTTTGTATAAATGTTCAATCAGGGCAAACTATGGACATAGATATTTTTCGCCTTAGGTAGATCCGTCAATGTAAGTCAAATAAATTTATTTTATAAATAAATAAATATCGCCAGACAGACACACCAACTGTACGGTCCCAAACTAAGCAAAGCTTGTACTATGGGTACCGTTCAATGGACTGGGGGCGATCCCAGTGACACCCAGACCTGGGCAAATGACGAAAAGGCCATTTCCGAAATTTGCCCTGGCGGGAATCGAACCCGCAACCACCATGTGCAGTGAGCCGAGCGGCCTACGCTCGAACCACTGCGCCAAGCGGTCGTCAAAAATTTTTTTTTTTTATTTATTTGCAAAAATATTGGATAAGAATGTTGGACTATGGCCTGAATCCACCTCCGACTGAAGGGGGGCCTGAGCCTAGTAGAAAACCAAAACTGATAATAAAAAATGTTTAAACTCCTACACCTTTTGCAAAAAAAACGAAATTAATATAAAGATTTTTTCTAAGATACGACATTTTTGCTGTAGATCACCACTTATTGTTTTTTTATATAGAATCTGGCGTTTAATCATTAAATTAAACCACGATTATGTAACACAAAAGAACATTCACGAAGATCGTAAATAATAAAAGGTTAAAACTTACTTAGATACTTAACAAATAGTTGATTGGCCTTTGTTGACCATTTTCACATCACGTCCTACGCACGCAGACTCATAGACAATTACTATCCGCAACTGGACATTCGATATCTTTGAAATGTACCAACTTTTACTTTCTAACTTTAGTTAACTAACACGTTAATCTTCGTTTGAATCGCGTTTGCAATAGTCAACTATCGAAAAATAGGGAAAAAACTATAAATATTAATAGTTTTTGCGCTCCCGGCACCCAACTATAGCTAGAACGATGCAGGTGACCACATAATGTCATCAAAAGAAATTCATCAAAATCGGTCAAGCCGTTTAGGGGGAGAATAATTGCGCACACACGTGCACAGGAATTTGATATAATATAAAGATATTGATTATAAATTCGTTCAAAGTCTGAAAACGAGTCATCATAAAAACATCTGAAGGTCTCGTGAATATTAAGCACTTGACAGACATGCAGTCAAAGTAGCGAAAGAGAACACCTATACAGTAACGAATAACACAATAATGATGTCCTAATATACTGTAGAATGTTTTTTATAATCTATAATGCTAATTTTTCATAAAAAATTGTTTGGCTCATGGTCAAATTTAAGTAGGTCACATTTCCACAAAAAATAAAATTGAAGTGTCTGTTTGTTATTTTGTTGCTTTTTCTATACCTATACTTCTGAAAGTATATTATAGGTACGGTTCTTATAATAAAAAAAGCAATTGTTAAATTTTTTGTCTGTCTGTCGGTTTGTTCCGGCTAATCTTCGAAACGGCTCGACCGATTTTGACGGGACTTACACTGGCAGATAGCTGATGTCACAAGGAGTAACTGTGCTACTTTTATTCTATTGAAGTACCTACCACGCAGGCGGAACCGCGAGTATAAGTTAGTAGAAGATATTATGCTGAAATTATTTGCAGCCAACCGGTCATCAAGATAGTTTCATTAAACCATCCATTTACATTTACGTATGTGACCCAAGAATCATTGTCAAGTCAGTTTCAATTAATTCACGTCATATTTTTTGGCCTAATTGATCATAAAATAATTAACATTAAACACGTCATCCTTTTGTTCAAACGGAACCGTATGTCGATGGTAATAATGTTGACTTTTGTTAACCAGGTGTACAACCCAATTAATCATACAATTAAAATTATTTGACATGTAATCAGTCACACGTAGGCGCGGTGAAACCATTTCTTTAATGAAAAGTAAATGTTGTCAAACTTGGGATCGAGCAGACAGGGCACCGTTAAGGCAACTTTATCAGCGAAATTATTTAATATTAAATAATCAATTCTAAAATGGTATAGAGAAACGTATTTTATGTCTAATTGTTATTGTATATTTTTGTATCAAATTACTGTTTTTCTCAGATTTGGTATTTGTTTAAGTAATGGGTATTTTCTTAATATGCATGAATGTAAGTTTGACCTGTGGAGAGGATAAGAGGCGGCTTACGTTTAATAATTTTAGTTAGACCTAAGATTTTCCTCAGTCCATCGTATGGTAACTATACAAGCAATGTACCTATACTTTAGGGTCAGGGTTTACTGAAGGGTGGGAAAAATGTAGCGCAACATTTTTGTTGCCTATATGTCGTCGGTCTGTATACGTCAAACTTGATTATTCATTCAACAATAAAATAACTCGGCCAATTCCACCCACGATTTCTCTTGTTGGATAAGACATTGTGCTAGAATTCATCTATATTTCTACTAGAACCGTGTAAATAGACTCATAAAATATAGATATTATTGTGGTTTTTATTTATATTGTTGCTGTTATGCCTTATTCAGCTGTAATAATGTTATTGTTGCCTATATCTTGTTATAATCAATTCAAATTACGATACATAATGATACTGTATTATGTAGTAATATAATAATATCGGTGTGTTTTAATATGGCGATGATCACGGACCACGCGCCCTTGGCACCCTGCACTAGGAATAACTTGCATCAAAATAATTCTGAAAAAATGTGGGGCGAGAGTGGGGCAAGGCCATTGTGATTGGTCGACCGTAAATGCGATATATATTATTCAGTTTATTTGTTTCGGAAACTTTTATCCTAGAGTGCGGAGTCCAAAAAGCGGTTGGTCCGTGGTGATAATAAACTTGACTCTCAGATCATTAGATCTCGCGTGTCGCAAGGACCTTGAGTATGCCGCGGTGTGCTGTATCGGTAGTGAGCGCCGACCCTAACAAATGGTTCCAAGTACCAGCCACGAATTGATCGGCGCTAATGCGATGAGCATTGTTTTTAACGGCGCCCGCGCAGCGGTGAAGCGTTGAGACGCGCCCGTACTCACTGATATTATGACAGACAGGTGATTTGAAAGCACTACTAAGGGAACATGATAGCTATTTTAGATTTTAGAAAATATTATAGTTGGTTTTTTTGGATTAAAAGGTCTCGCTATTATTATAAATACGGAATAATTTTATAGCAATACAAAGGGATGAGAAAAACTATCAGCTGCCTATTTCATCGTAATAGTGGCTGTAACAAATTTAATTATCAACTCCAATCAAAATTACACCGACAACAACTCATAGATGTTATATTTTTTTATTAAACTCGAATCATTATCATTTTAATAAGACAATTCTGAGCCAATGGTAGGGACGCTATACGGGATGAGTCGACGGATGCGTACGCGCATGATTGAGCTATTGTTTCCCACGACCTGGTGATTGCTCATGTTAGGGACCTGCCGAAGTTCCGGTCATTATTTTCGATTATCTTTGAAGTTCTTATGAAGCGGTTATATTTCGCTAAAGATGGTTTTATTTGCAAGTATAGCTAAGAATAGAGTTGATAGAGCTGCGTTTTGTACGGTGAGAGAGACAGCCGGAAGCAACTGAATTGCGCTGTTTTTTATAGCGCGCACTAAGGATAATAATTATTAAATCAAATATTTAATAATAATTTAGTCCTTTTCACGTCCCATTCCTGGACACGGGCCTCCCCTCAACACGAGGGGGATTTAGGCCATAATCCACCACCCTGGCCCAGTGAGGGTTGGCAGATTTCACATGTCTTACGAAAAGTGCTTAAATCTTCTAAGACATGCAGGTTTCCTCACGATGTTTTCCTTCACCGTAAGCAAGTGATAATCAATATAGAAATTATGATTCGCACATAGATTTCGAAAAATCCAGAGGTGCGAGCCCGGGTTTGAACTAAAGACCTGGTGCCCGCAAGACGCATGCTTTAACCAATCGGCTATCACAGCTTATTAGAAGATGTGTTTTTATAATATTAAACAAAGTCGGTAAACAAGCTTACAACCCGCCTGATACTAAAGGCCAAATTGCTCGCACGTTTTCAACCTTTTGGGAAGTGGGATAGAAGCAGGGAAAATGAGGGAGTGTTGGACTTCCGGCTCTCTCACTCATTATACAAAACGCAGCTATAATCGCTACTTTACGCCAATCTTCTGTGAGAGGTTTGTACTACCCCGGTAGAGCCAGCCCGTGTAGCTGTAGCCAATTGGCTACACCTTGGCTCTACAACTGTAAATAAGTATAATGTTTCTTCATATCATATGCATGTATAATAAATATTGTATGTTACGAGAACTCTACCATTACATCACGTTGTATTAATTGTTGCGCAGGCGCCCTACTGCGTGTAATATAACGTCAGTCAGCGTGTCAGTGATGAACGAACCTTGCACTCTGCACTCTGAAGCCGTGTTTTGTTTACTGTGCCTCTGCTGCCTACTATCGCTTAAAAATGGTACAAGTTATTTAAAAAGTCTGAAATAATATACTTGGGGTAAAACAATTAAATGGTATTAAAAAAGTTTCATTCCAATTCGAAGATAGTTTTTAAATAGGTACTGATACTTATGGCATATCTCAAACCAATACCTACGATGCATAATTATTAGATAATGATTACTTTTAAATGCACTTTACATTGTTGTCCGGGCCAATATGTGTTGTAAGACCGTTGTTAACTACATAACTTAAGTTACAAAAAGTTCCTCATCAGCCGCGTTCTAGTCAAGTAATACATCGACCAATAGGATACTTTCATGATGACGCGATTGGAAAATGATGCGACAATGGAGCGATGTAATTGGATGATCTCTCTCCTTCAATTAGCTTGGATGGACACGTGCAATATTATAACCTGTTGCGTATTGTATAAAATAAATGCGCAGATTGTACTGATCGTCGGATAAAGACGAACAAACAAATATTTACCTCCTTACAATGGACCATTATAGATGATTATAAGACGTAATCTCCACTCGACTATTATTTGCAGAATGAATAATTACAAATAGAGTCACGGATAAGGAAATATGAGCACATATGTTGTTAATTGTGTTGAGGGCTTTGATTTTAATACGTGATCGCGTTGTATATACACCCGCGTGAATAGTATTGTATGTACCCGTGTTTTACAATAAATGCGAATGGATAATTTTCTTCCGACTCCTCCTACTCTTTCTTTAGATCAAATTCGTTCGGGTTCCAAGACAATTTAGCTTTTCCCAGGGACTCGTCGAGGGTCAAACCTCGGCGTCATCATTAGACACTATTGCCAATTCTGGTTTACAGGAGTAACAGTGGTGCAAGTGTGTAGTGGGACAAGTACCTTTAGAAAGGTTTCAAAATGTACTTCTTACATATAAAATTCTCGTGTCACAATGTTAGTTACCATACTCCTCCGAAACGGCTCGACCGATTTTCATGAAATTTTTTGTGCATATCGGGTAGGTCTGAGAATCGGCTACTATCTATTTTTCATACCCCTAAATGTTAAGGGTGGTCCACATTCCACGCGGACGGAGTCGCGGGGCACAGCTAGTATAATATAAATTGTTATGACATTTTTGACATTGGGCAAAGCATAAGTTTGTTTAGTTAGACACATTAAATTTAAAAAAAAACTGCGTTAAAAAAGTCCTTTAACGCGGTTGTTCAGCTTATTATGGTTACCTACTTGTATCCAGGATGTATCATGCATTGCTATTATTAATACCTGTCATTATAAACCATCAATAGATTGTAAACAGGAGAAATACTGCAATAATAACTGACACAGAAACACTTCAACAAAAAGTTAATGACTTTAGTAATCCACTATGTGAAGCTGCGCGATGTGTTGCGATAAAAGTACGGAAGTGAGACATTTTTAATAGCTCTATGACACTGTAATTAAATTAATTCGAGTAACTAATATCGGCATCGCGTTTACCGTGTGAAGGACCGCTTTTAACAATCATCTACAACAAATATTGTTGCAAGCTGTGTTTCTAATACATATATATACATATACTAGCTGTGCCCCGCGACTCCGTCCGCGTCCTGTTGAAATTTTTTCCTGAATTTTCTTTGCTATAAACCTCACGGAGCCCGAGACCTTTCCAACGAATGCAAAACCGTGGAAATCGGTTCGTGCGTTCTGGAGTTATAGCGTCAGGAAGGAAAACTCGACTTATTTTTATATAGTAGATTATAACTGCGTATTAATTTAATTGTAATTACAAATTATTTTGTAAAGATAAATTGGCTGAGTTCCTACAAGAATTTTAATTATAGTTACCTTTTGTCTATTTTGAACAAAATCTAAAATACTAATCAAATGTTTCACTAAGCTAAGCTAATTTTTTTATACCACGTGTCAAAATTGACCGTCAATGAAACTCTAATCATTTGCTGTATTGACCAAAATGTCAATGTGACACAAATGTTGATTTCCATCGCTTTTATAGCATATATCGCTTATCCCACAAGTGGTTAGTCATTCTTAGGTCGGCATAGATGACACGCACACATAAAAGCATCGATTGGAGGGAAACGAGAAACATCGCCATAGGTGAAAGGTCTATCTAGGAAACAATATTGTGTTGGGAATTTATTGTGATAGGCTTTACGAAACTCAGATATGAGGCTAGATGGGTACAGGTTTCTATTTAAGCACAGGTTTAGAAAATTACTTGGCTAGATGTTATGGGAATCAAAAACTTAAAACAAAATACATAGAAATGTTTCTTCACTATGCCCGCGGCTTTACTCCTGTGGGTGCTATACTGAGTATTCTGCATATAGTGAGTATACTGAGTATCCGTAGATAATACTCAACGCAATTGGAGGGGCTACCTGATACGTTTCTACCACATGGTACCATATGGAAACCTTACATTACTATATTATCTTTTATTAAAATACGGCTCTACTCTTTCTTTTACACAAAAGCGTTGCTCACATCGAAGACCCACCTGATGTTAAGCAGTTACCGTTCGTAAAGATGCCAATAGGATTTCTTGCACGCTGCTGACTCGAAGAGGAGGGAGACAGAATGAGGGGAATGGATAGGGGGTTGGTCTTCTAGCTCGCACTTCGTATGAAACGCGACTATAATAGCTAACTTATGTCAATCTACTGTGTAAGGGTTGTACTACCCAGGTCGAGGTAAGACGCATATGAGCTTGGCTCTACCACCGTTACCGTGAGTTCGCACTGGACGAAACATGTTCACGAAACATATTGTTGTCTCTATTTTATGACAACAAAAAATAGAGACAACAACATGTTTCGTGTACATGTTTCGTCCAGTGCGAACTCACCGTTAACATTTAAAGAAAACCCGAGACCTGAACAGGTGCTCTAAGAATTATTGGGTCACAAATAATAGATACCTATTAAATAGGATTTTGATAGAGTTTCCATCTAATAGTGTGCGTTTATTGATCAATATAGAAGATTATACGAGAGTTATGTACCATATTAGCATTTAAAATAACCTGAAGATTAAAATATTTGATAATAATAATATTATAGGATTAGTATACTTAGTAGGTGTTAATATACGTTTTCGAACTTTCATAATAATAGAGAAGAAATAGTAGGTATCATGAATTAATACCGCCAGACGAACACACCAACAGTGTGGTTCTAAACTAAGCCACGATTTTACTATATGTACCCTGAGAATGGACTGAGTGTGATCTTAGAGACACCCAAACTATGGCTGACGAAAAGGAAATTTCCGAAATTTACCCTGACAGGAATGGAACCCGCAATCACTCAGTGCTAAGCTGAGAGGCTTACGTCAGCGTCAAGCAGTCGTAAAATATAATAATAAGTTGATCTATAATTATAATAGGAGAAGCTAAAAAGATTGGACTCCATCATCATGTCTGTCATGAGTGTTAGAGATCCTAATATTATGCAATTTTATTCCCCAGAGAGTTACCGAACATTGTTTTGTTTATAATTTCGAAAGAAAGAAATAAATGTTTAGGTATTAAGTTCTAAAAGATTAGACATAGTAGTAAATGTTACAAGTACACATTTAAGCTATAAATACAGCAGAACTGTGCTAGTTTAGAGGTTAATACATTTATTATGGAGGTTGACAAGCCGAGGGTGAGTGGTGGGTCCTTCTCCCACGTCGTTTAACAATGGATTTCCGCAAATTCACGCTTGAGTGTAACAATTATCACTTATTGTTTTCTTATATTTACGCGAATACTACACATTGAAATAAAACTATTTTTACGGATTATATCGCGTTTATTTACTTTTTATGTTCCCGACGTTTCTGCGACTTTCTGCGTGGATCGGACCGCAAACACCAACTGAATTTTGAGGGTACCCAGTTTTTAACTATGACATCAGGACGTCTAACAACTCAGTCCCTCCGTGACCACGGTTGCTGTAAAGCAACCGAAACGTCGGGAACATAAAAAGTAAATAAACGCGATATAATCCGTAAAAATAGTTTTATTTCAATTATCACTTATAAATAAAATAATCGACCCATAAAACAAACACAGCTGGCCAGTACAGTTACAAATGAAAAGAAAACAATTATAAAAAGGAAACAAAAATATAAAACAGGAGCGAGGCTTGCGTGCGCATCGCGTTCCGTTTGCGCGGGATTCGTGCACTTTTTGTTGAGGGCCCGATAATCGAACGCGTAAATTGAAACCTCCGGTCGATAGCACTGATTATAGTGTATTTTAAAGTTAAATTTGTTTTGTTTTAATTCATAAATACTAGCCGTTATCCCTGCGTGTTTGTTAATGTGTGAATTCCGACACGGAGAGCATTTTTTATTATCTTTATAACAAAGTTGGCAAACAAGCGTACGAGTTACGACCCGCCTGATGTTAAGCAATTACCGGAGCTTATAGATGCTTGCAATAACTAAGGCATAGCGGAATAGACAAGGGTTGGACTTCCGGCTCGCATCATAGTTAGAATTTATTCTATGTATCCCAAAAACTGATAATATGTGATTGGTGTAATATATAAATAGGTACCTATTTGTTTTACAAAATATATAAAGCAATACACTTTAGAAGCCATAACTCTTGACAGTATTTAATTCAGGTTTTTTTTATAAACACTATTATTTTATCATATAAATGTAAAATGTTTTTTCCAACGAATTGAATAATATTTCCAATTATCTCTATGAATATTAATGACGTATACATTATGTACGTAAGTACAAATAGCTCGTTTATAAATAAAAAGAGCAAAGGTATAAAAATTGTAGAGGGATATTCGACGGCAGCCGGGCCGTAGAGTTTAATCTACGCTCGTATGAAAGACTTCAACGAGGTGCAGGAGTCGATATACTTCAATTATAATATATTTTTTGCTACACCATATCAGATTATTTTTCTGTTTACGATATAAGTATTAACAAAATGTACATGAAGCTTTAATTTTAGTGTAAAAAATTATCTACCACATATTAAAAAATATAATGTAGGTTTGGTTTTACATATTACATAGATACATTTGTGATTGAAATTCCTGAAGAGTCAGAGAGTCAGATCAAAATATATTAATATGCACTTTCTATTTAATTTAGTTGTAAGGAAAACGGTATAGGTTTATGATATGAAGCAGCCGCCGGAAACTTTGCAATTTCTGTATGACTTCATTCATCAGTCACATATTACCTAAATAAGAAAAATGACAATACTCAACTTTGACTGAAAACGGAAATGCCACTAAAATTTCCTGTTTTAATTGTTTTAGATATTGCTGTTGACATTGTCTGTATGTAGTGCAAAAATGAAGCTGCACTCAAGAATTCAGCGATTGATGACAATATTTAATAGGAATAATGATTTTTTATATACATATTTAGATACGGTCTGACAAATTTTTTTTTATAATAAGTTTGTAGTAATATTGGCTAAAAAAAGACGGTTAAACTTTCGAAAACAGTACAATCTAGTGTGGTATAATGTCAGAACTGTGTACCTAGTTTTAGGAAATTCTAATAGCAGAAAATTGTATTTCTTTAATAATATTTTTTTTTCACGTTTTAAGAAAAAAAAATTTGAAATTACTAAATTCAATATTAATTATTATACACATTTAATTTTGTTGTCAAAAGATTGGTCATGCAATACGATCAACTGGGTACATTAATTAGTAGGTTACCGTCGTATGGTGGATTTCATCTGATACCTTTGTATCGGTTGCCATGGTTACGGAACAGCCACGCTTCACCGCGCACGCTACCGACAGGTTGTAACAAAAGACCCATGCATTTGTTTATTTATAGATACGGCAACCTGAGGTGTCAATAGCCGAGTAGTTAGAGGGGCCGCCCTCGTAGCTGAGAGGTTCCGGGTTCGATCCCCAGCTGATCATTAAACTATTGACGTGAGCGCACTCATAACACAAAAATTAGCTTAGCTTGAGGGGTTAACGGGAATACTAGTACTGTGACAAACTCAAATTGCTAAAATTAAAAAAAAAAAAATTGGCATGGCTAAGTGGGCATTTCAAACGTGGATGACTACTAAAGATTCTGCAATTAATATTGTAACCCTAGGTTTGCACTGAACCAAACCATTGCAACATGTTTCTGTTTTGAGGCAACAAGAAATTGAAACAGCTAAAACATTTATATTATGTTAAGAATGCAAAAGCAGTGATAGCCGATTAGTTAAGCACGTGTCTTGTGGGTACCAAGTCCTGGATTCAAACCTGGCTCGCAACTCTGTGTTTTTCGAAATCTATGTGCGAAATATACTTCCTATATGATTATCACTTGCTGGCGGTGAAGGAAAACATCGCGAGGAAATCTGCTTGACTTAGAAAATATAACCAATTTTCGAAAGACATGTGAAGTCTGCCGACCCGCACAGGGCCAGCGTGGCGGATTACACGTTATTTTAATAATGTGTGTGTTAAAACTGAAGTGAGGTAAGAAATTTATGGATTTAAAGTAGGTGTGTGAATGTGAAAGACAGGTAGTTCATATATTATTGGGAATAATTCATATGTAGGTACTACCTACACTAATTTTGAAAGAGAGAGGATTATGTTAATAAAGCGTCAACAACTGAGTGGTAAAGGTTTTGTTCTGGCATTAAACTATTGACGTGAGCCCACACAAATATGTAATGGGGGTAAGTAGAGGGGGTAAGTAATGTGATGACTTTATATTGCAAAAAAACCATATAATCAAAGTTTTGTAAAGATAATTCGCTTCAAATTTACATTAACTGTGTAACCGACCATTTACAATATGAAGGCACCACGGTCTTCTCATATACATCTTTGACATAATATAATTGCCGTATTTGTCACTATGACATGGGAACTTGTATGGGACTTATCGGTGAGGGGTTAGCCGATGAAAGACCGCTATCTTTTTAAACCGACTTCCAAAAATACTGTATGTTTATATGTTTAAGTCTACAAGGTGACACATAATGGGTATACATTTTTTTTCAAAACTTAACTTTGTAATTCTAAAACCATCAGCTTTGGAGGGAACTTGAAAAACAAAAGGTGTTATAGGAATACAGCTGTTGACCGATTTCACAAGTCTACAAAACCTTTAGTACTTCAACTGTCCCACAAAGCCGATAGTCTGAGATTTACAAAGTTAAGTTGCAAAAAAAATTGTATACCCATTTTGAATCACCTAGTATATGTTTGTTTTTTTTTTGTATGTTCCATTAGGAGTCGGTGCCATTATCTTTACACTACGTTAGGAGGACATACCCCTACTTACTTGAATCGGCACCAACCCCAAATCAAAGAAATAACAAGGTCCTTAGTTATTTCTATCTTTTAGTGCAGCCAGGTTTTTTGAAGTCGGTTTATTATTTTTATTCAAATTTTTTTTTTGACCGATTTATTTTGGGGTTTAAACCAAATTTGATGTCTAATTCTGAGCGTCACAACGACACTGTAGATATACGTCGTCACATTTCCGCTTCCGTTAAGGTTAGTTTGAAAGAATATCAACTCGTGTGGACGGCCGCCGGTGGGGTTGCGGATGAGTGCGAAAGCATTCTCGTAACCCCACCAGAAAGTGGGAGTCTTCCCGCGCGGTTTTAGTCAGTAGGCTCAAGGAGTCCGATATAACCCGTCTGCCTCCACCGGGGCAGTTTTGGTGGGTATCAATGAGGATTTCCGCACGTTAAATAAATGGTTATGAAATAATTGTTTGCGCGGTAACTACATCATACAGTTTTAGTTTCAGGGTGTCGATTGGCGCTTCTCTCTGATGTTTGCTCTTAAAACACACCATAGTTGTAGCTAACTGTGTATCTGACAATAAAAAGTAGCCGCCTGATAGTTCAGATGCAGGTATTAACTGAGACTAAAGGTGGGTAGGTAGTCAAACCATTATAATGTACGAAATATACGTTATGCGTTAACTTTGAATTAAAAATATGCCTTAAACAAATATTGAATGTAAGCTAAAGATTATCCATTTCGGAATTATCTTCTTATACTACTTTGTATTTACTTTCATGCTTCCAATAACAATTTCTTATAAGATAAGTTTTCTATTTATAGTGGGTAGACCCAACATTGTCTAACCTGTAGGCTGAATCATCCGTTTAAACTACTATAACTTAGCTTTACTATGTCATAATCTGGATCATTTGACTGCTCTGATATTGATAAAGGATAACATACCTTATTGTCCTTTTATTAAAGCTTTCACTCCACTCAAGTTAAGTTTACACAAGTCACATTAGTAATTACATACACACCGACACATCCACAAATCTCTAATTAAGTATGTCAATTCACTTTTTGTTTTATATAAACAACAGTTTCATTTTGTTTTTCACCGTTTGTTTTTGTACCTGTATCTACACAATACTTTACCTAAATTGTTTGACATACAAATTGTTTTTCAGTACGCATTCCGCGTATCTTTTTTCACGGGATCGCGACGCTTTATAAGGGCTCGTGGAAACGCGAGTACGCGTAACAACCTGACCATAAGCTTGCGTAGACGCAACTGAAATCACCTTGCAAGGCCCACTATAGCTGTCTCGCTCTAAACATGTGGCTGTCTCTCTCCAGCGGGCATTGTGCTCGGACCAGCAAGTGGTCTCCACTTGACAATAAATTATGTATAGGAATCTAATCAGTTTAAATAGGTGTGTGATTTTTTTTAAATTATATCCTCTTATTTACTTACGAAGTGTAATGGGAGTATGCATAGTGAATATATTGAATATTTATAATCTGTGTGATGTCAAATAGTAAGACGTCATTGAAGATATACTTTTAAGACTAAGGCCCGTATTAATAAATCTATCTTAAGTCTGAGAGCGATCTTGAGTACGCTTTTGACATGTAATGGCGAAAGTACTGCTATGGTATGATATAAGAATGGCATTCACAAGATTGGTCTCAGACTAGAGGATAGATTTATTAATAAGGCTCTAAGTTTTAACAGCTTTTGCGTCGTAAATGGGTAAGTAAAGTGGTTATTGGTTTAATTTTTTTTTTTTTTTACCCACCTGCCCCGGAAGAAGGGTAATGCTTTTCCATGTAGCCTTCCGAGTAGGTATGTGTGAACTGATGTTGACCCAAAATAGCTTTCTGATTGTAATTTGATTTTCCATCGTCATTTTCAATTTCAAAATGCAAATTTACTCTGATTCTTACCTAACCCACACAAAGTATCATTTACAAACACCTCAGTCAATTGATCATCGATTTTATGCAGCCAACAGGAGTCCAACTTCCAAAGTGACTCCATCTATCGAAACAGAACTAACCACAATGTCCATAGCAATTTTTACACCGCAATATTACCATAACACAGAGCCATAACGTATCGTCTGTAAATACCTAATTAGCTCCATATAAACAAACAAGCACCGTATATAGGGAATATTACAATTTGTAATACAATGCCCGTGCTCATCCGTCGGCGCTCGCGCAGCAAAAAGTGGGCACTACCGAAATGGTAGGCGCAGTCGACTCCTGACTCCCGCTTCGCCTTTCCCGTGCGTCGGCCATCGTTATACAAAGCCCCATCCAGTCTTAGTAACTGAGTGATACTTTTTATAAAGTAACACTTAAGGACAATACGGAACATTGCAGTGGTCCAAGTATAGGTACCGTCTTGTGTTTTTCTCGGGGAAATAGTTTTCCGTTATACGTCATTGGTACTGCAACGATTTTTTTCATACATTTTAGATGTATTGGAATACTAAATTACAATCAAAATCTTTTTTTTTATAGTACAAGTCGGCAAACGAGCTTATGGTTTGATGTTAAGGCTAAAGCGCCCATCTAGCCCGCGAAAATCAATTTTTTTGGGGTTTTCTAGAAATTTTTCAAAATCTGACAATAATAAAAGGCACATTTTGTAATTCGCGAAAAATACCGTGTGCAGTGCATTTATTAACATATCCAACTTACTCTAAAACATTTCAAGAACGACAGCTATCCAGATAATCTGGCAATTTTTGTATATTTAGTGATTTACTATCATCATCCACCGTGATAATATTTAGAGTAAAATAAATGTATTAATAAACGTACTGCATACTGTGTTTGTCGCAAATCACAAAATGTTGTCTTAAATGTTTTCAGATTTTGGATAAACTATAAAAATACTCGAAAATTTTGAATTTCGCGGTCTAGACAGGCGCCTTCTCCTTAAGCAAATAACGACGCCAGGAAATGCTTGTAACGCCACAAGCATTGCTGGCACGGTGCTATCTGAAGGGGAGTGGGACTGAGGGAGGGGAAGGGAGAGAGAGTTATGTTTCCGGCTCGCTCACACATCGTACGAAACGCAGCTACAACCTAGCTAATACTTTAAGCCGATCTTCTGTAAGAGGGTTCTAGTATATCGGTTCGGTTGAGCCAGCCTATGTATGAGAAAAAATTAAAAATCTAATCAAAATCTATTGAAATATCTATGTGTTTTTCCGTGTGAATGGTGCAGTTAGACTCTTCCAACATGTATTGGTCACGCCGCGCCTTAAGCCGTCACGGCATCACGCCTCTATTCCTCTATAGGGTAAGTAGAATTCACAATTGGTTTTTTTTTTATTAAAAAGATTACATGCATTGTGAGTATATGACATTACTAGTCCCGTTAGCCCCTCCAGCTAAGCTAATATTTGTGTTAGTAGTGGGATAGTAGATAAAAATATCTTACATACATCCAATAATTTCAGCTATTGATTCCATTAATATTGAAAAATTAATTACTTAAACAAACTTTTATTCTATAGGCTTGTTTAGAACTCAGTGGGATTCACTTGTTCATTTTTACACAAATCTGTGAACTATGAACCAGTATACGAGAATCAAGCTCATCTGTGTAGACCAACCGAAAGAAGCGTAGTTCTTAGAGTTCCTTATTCTTAGATATTTATTAAATTAGGTTCACCGATAACACTTACTAATACATGCTTAGAAAATATGAAAACTAAGTGTTTAGTTGCATAAAATTAAAGTTATTTCTTTCTCGGCGTTGTTGTGAAAAACGCTTACATTTGAACAGAGCTCACGTTGGAACAACCTGTTTCGTCGAACGGTTGAATTGTATCGACAGTTTTTACCTTAAACTTGAACGCAAATTACCGGCAGTAAGGACGTATTTATAATGTGATACGGTAATTTTATTTGCACTGACTGTGACAGAGCCAAGCAGTAGTGAATTGACCACAGCTCAAATACAGACTGGCTCGACTGGGTAGTACCATCCTCTCACAGAAGATCAGCGTACAGTAGCTATGATAGCTACGTTTGGTAAGACGAGTGAGAGAGACGGAAGTCCAACCCCATTACCTTCTCCGCCCTCTATGCCACTGCCCTTCATGTCGGCAACATGGGAGGAACGGCATTGGTGTTGCAAGCATCTATATGCTACGGTAACTGGCTTACATTGGGCTTTACGGTTTTTTTCCGATTTTGTGCTTAAAAAAACGGTAATATAAATAAAAGTAAATTTATAACACGTCACAAATTTTCAGTAAAAATACAACCGACCGTTCACGCTGAACGCCGCCCATTGCCGTACCGTTAGCCGTTACCGTAACACCGAAACAATAAAATTGCCCGCCCCACCCACCGGCCAGCGCCCGCGCATAAATCAACACAAAACACAATTATAAGAAATTACCAACGCTCTGATAATTAAAAAATGGTTATATTTCATTAATATATCAATGATTAACAAATAATATAGGACCACCTAGATGTGGAGCCGTTCTTTAGTACGTATCAGTAACTTTATGTTATGTTTTTTTTTCAATTTGTGTATTGTTTTCCAATTAATTTTAATGAGAGTTAATTAATCAAAGTTATACTTGTTTTATGGGTAACTGTAAAACCGGTGTAATAATAAGAGTCGTTCGTACATATTTAGGAATTATTTTTGTGTGTAAATGCACTAGTTCAAACTTATTAAGCCCATTCATATAACACTTGTCCATTGTAATCTGTTAATAGATAACTCAAGTGATACTGCACGATCCGGGAACATAACCTAGGATCCTATGATCGATCAACAAGTACCTATATCAAAAGACCAAAAAGAAACTGTCTCAATTTATAGAACAAAGACGACTTACACGCGTAGACAATTGGAAGAAAGAGTTTGGCTCTGTTAATCTTCATACCAAATGAAGCTATAACTTATAGCTATTTTACGCAGACTTTCTGTGAGAGGTGTGTACTACCCCTATCGAGCCAGCCCAAGTATGAGCTGTAGTAAATCCACTACAGATTGGATCTACCACCGCGTCTGATAAAATAAAAGATATTGATGTAATAAACGCCCAATTTCAATGATAATGTTATAAGAAGACTCAATGTTGCTCATTGCTGGAGAAATGGTCAAGTACGCGACAGAATCTGAATTGAGATGAGGTATGAGTCACCGTTATAGCTTCATAAATTGAAAAGTTGAAGTAGCAAGTGTGTTCGTTGGACAAAAGTAAGTGACAGGCAAACTTTAAAAGCCTATATGAAGGATCATTTCTGCAAGTTTGCACAACTTTTTTGTAAGCAACATTGAACAACTGGCCGGAACAGTATCTGATTTTTCTTGAGCAATGGATGACGATGATCGCTCGCTTCGCACAAGCATGGCTTATTTACACCGCATACAGAAAATTCAATCAATCTTCATACCGATTGCACAAGCAAGATTGCACAAAATTATCACAAAGACACTTAAGCAAGCTTGCACAAAATAAATAAAAATAAAATAAATAGAATTGATATTTATAATTTTATATTAGAACACGCTTGTAGATTAATTACTATCATATAATTGCTTTTCGACATACCTCACGTCAAATTATGAATTATAACATAACAAAATGTATGATCAATGGTGTCTCACACTTAATTTCATAAATCAAAATCCAGAAGCGTTATTTTGTAAAAAGTCATTATGACTTATCACAATGTAGAGGTAGGTATAAAATATATTATCTTTGGCGGTTTTATAAATAGATTTCAGTTAGCATCAAGGCTGCCGACTATCATCGGTTCTACGATGGCGCAGATTCTGTTGGCATACCAACTAAACTAAACTAACTGTACTGTAATATTTGTCATGGTTGCAAGTGCAACATATGAGCAAATTAATGACACATTTTCATTTGGGTTTAATTTTGTTCAATCCGTATTTTGACGACATCTAATTAAATGATAATAATGTTTTTTCTGCATGATATTTCAATTATCTACGGTATTTTTTGCAAAAAAATGAAAAAATATGTTAATCTTCTAGCTATTCCTAGAATAATTGTGACTTCGACGTGGCTCATATTGGAGCGTAACGACCATAAAAAGATATAATCTATCATATCTAATATCAAAATAATGGCTTTTATGAAATTATATACCGCAAAAAAAAACATTTTTTTTGTCTGTCTGTCTGTTTGTTCCGGCTAATCTCCGAAACGGCTGGACAGATTTTGACGGGATTTTCACTGGCAGATAGCTGACGTTTTAAGAAGTAACTTAAGATACTTTTATTTTATCGGGCGGAGCCACAGGCAACAACTAGATTATTATATAATAACGTCAGAAATTGAGCAGTGATAGCCGTTTGGTTAAAGCACGCGTCTTGCGGGCACCAGGTCTTGGGTTCAAATCCCGGTTCGCACCTCTGGATTTTTCGAAATCTATGTGCGATTCATAATTTCTATATGATTATCACTTGCTTACGGTGAAGGAAAACATCGTGAGGAAACCTGCATGTCTTAGAAGGTCTAACCAATTTTCGAAAGACATGTGAAATCCGCCAACCCGCACTGGGCCAGCGTGGTGGATTATGGCCTGAATCCCCCTCATGTTGAGGGGAGGCCCGTGCCCAGCAGTGGGACGTCAAAAGGGCTAAATTATATATACATTTATATTATATATAACGTCAGAAATTCAGCATATTTATTTTGAGATTACGTGTCTATTAAAAACTTTTTAATAAAGTTGTTTCCAATAACAGGGCATTACAGAAGAGCTTTATGTTTGTTTTTATTGATAAATTTTACTGCATCGATCAAATAAATTTTACCGGTTTCTCTTTGTACAAGTAATAAACAGAAAGGTTTTATTAGGATTACGAGTAAACCACCACTTTCATTTATGTAAACCAGACCTTCCGAGACGTGTAATTAGAGGTGTCCGAAGTGTTGGTTTTGGTTACAGCAATTTTTGGCCTAAGCTTAACGTTTCGGTTTCGACACAAAAATGGCCGAAACTGCAGCCGAAACCATTTGTTTCCACTTCGGAGATTATCGATTTACATTTTTCTATAAGCATTTTTCATATTCGTTTATCTAAAGGCTTTTTGAACACATAAATTTAATACAAAATGAGAAAAAAAAGAATTAAGTAACATATTTTTGGAAGACCGCTTGCCGCAGTATTTCGAGCGTAGGCCGCTCGGCTCACTGCACATGTTGGTTCCGGGATCGATTCTTGCTGGGCTAAATTTCGGGAATGGCTTTTTCGTGATTAGCCCTGATCTGGGTGTCACTGGATCGCCCCCAGTCCATTCCAGTAGGTGTGTCAGCCTGGTGATATTTATTTATTTATTATTTGATATTATGAGGAACTTTCGGTTCCGGCCACAACTGAAACAGAAGCAAGAATTCAGTTTCGGGCGCGGCCATAAAAACCAGTTTCGTTCGGACACTATTTACTAGCGACAAACACGATAAGTGGGCCGCTTGGATTAAAAAACAGAAGATTTGAAAAAGTACCGGCGCGTTCGAAACTCAATTATCTATACGACCAATTGTCCGGGGCTCGGACCAATAAAACTAATCTGAACACAACCGACGCTATTACGTACGGGACGGTATTAATCTGAGCGTTGATTAGTAAAACTATAAAAGCGGAAGTATCACAAGAATGCGGTTAATGAGAGGCTGAAACCCGATTTTATGGTTGATCGTTAAAGCGGCCGACAATTGTCTAATTGTTGCCTACTAAACAACTCGCATCGTGGGAAGACGACGCTTCACTGACGGTGAAAGTCAAACGTTGACGGTTTTATGGCGACAGCCGAACTCGAAATTCGAATTCGAATTGGTACATTGGATTGCTTTTATCGACGGCTGTAGAGCCACGCTGTAGCCAGTTGACTACAGCTCAAATACGGGCTGGCTCGAGCAGGTAGTACCACCCTGTCACAGATGATAGGCGTCAAGTAGCTATTATAACTTCGAGGCATTAATAGCCTAGTGGTTAGAGGGGCCGCCCACGTAGCTAAGAGGTTCCAGGTTCGATTCCCATCCTGGCTATTAAACTATTGACGTGAGCCCACTCCTAACACAAGCATTAGCTTAGCTGGAGGGGCTAACGGGAACACCCTCGATTAGAATACCTTTATAAAAAAAATATTAAAATCGGTTCATCCGCTTGAGCGCTACAATGCTACAGACAGACACAGAGATACACAGATGCACATGTTAAACTTGTAACACCCCTCTAATTTCGTCGGGGGTTAAAAACTAAGTCCAATTGCAACCCTCCTCCTTTCCGAAGTCGATAGCCCGCGAAGTTCAATTTTTTTGAGTTCTTTTAGAAATTTTTCAAAATCTGACAATAATAAAAGACAAATTTTGTAATTCGCGAAAAAGACCGTGTGCAGTGCATTTATTAACACATTTATTTTACTCTAAATATTACCACGGTGGATAGGATACTAGTAAATCACTAAATATACAAAAATTGCCAGATTATCTGGATAGCTGTCGTTCTTGAAATGTTTTAGAGTAAGTTGGATATATTAATAAATGCACTGCACACGCTCTTTTTCGCGAATTACAAAATTTGTCTTTTATTATTGTCAGATTTTGAAAAATTTCTAAAAGAACTCAAAAAATTTGACCTTCGCGGGCTAGATGGACGCTTTAGCCTTAAGCACTAAGTTCACTTGCGTCAAAGCACAATCTAACCAATCATCGACACGTCGGCGAGATTCAAAGTGGCGGTAACATTTTTCCCGTACAACATTCAATGGAACAGCTACAATACGACGGCGACGCGTCGGCGACAGATCGTGCGGACGCCGGACGCCTGTTTAGTTTAGTTTAATTGGACATGCTGGACCCATTGAGGGTGAATGAAGATTTGTTGGAGGTTTGTACCTCTTTTCATATTGAATTAGTAAATAGACAACCCTATGTTCTTTGGTAAAACTTGTGGACGTTTTTTTTTTTTCATTTTTATCGTGCTAAGACTATTTTACATATAAGTACCTTTTATTATGGTCCTCCACGCTATGGAAATAACAGAATAATGTAATGACTTCCAAGGGGCTAGGTAGGGCTGCATTATTGGAAACTTTTTGCAGTTTGGTTCCAAAGTCCCAATGAATACAGGCTGAGTCTTGTCGTAATTTATTACGGGCATACCTGTAGGCTATTATAGTAACATTTTGTTTTAATTTTTAAAAACCCGGAAGTCGAACCCCATGGCTTTATAGCAGCTGATATAATTTACGACCAGGCAGTAGTGTTGACCAACTATCGACTGTCTATCGATGTTGCCAATGCTCGAAAACTAGGTAGAAAGACGACAGTACCTATTGTAATATTTTAATATCAATACTCAATATGGTCGATACTATTGCTCGTCATCAATAGATTATTATAATTTTCGATAGATAAGTATTATCGAAAGTATTGTAAAATTCCAATACAATACTATCAATAGCCCTATCGATATTGCGGCTAGTTTTCAAGTTCAACGATATATATGTACATCAACTATCGACAGCCAGGTAAAACTACTAGGCGGTCACTTCGTTAAAGTTATTCGCGAGAAAACATATTATAATTAACGTTTAACAAAAAGTAACCACCAAAGTTTTTCACAATATACCGCAAAACAAACAAGGGTAATTCCGTAGTTTCGCGCAAAAAGCAATTCCAGACTAATTTCCCCATGAAAAAAAAAAATAATTCAAAATATTACCTATTTGTGTAATAGGTTAATAAATGATTACTCTAAAGGGTGTATTCCTAATATTACAGTTTAATCAGTTAATTTAAAAAATAAATAAATAAATAAAACTGCCTGAAAAATCATTCCTCTCTAAATTTTAATTGCTGGCTGTAATAAAAATGTAATATTGAAGCCTATCATGAGGTATTGATTGAAGATTTTGAATTATTTTTAAACAATAATTATTAAAAAAAAAATATTTTCCATCCGTACCATCCTTACACAGAAACTAATAATAATTTTATACATAATCCATAATTCTTACAAAACTAATTACATTTACAACCAATTACGGGTATGTGCATTCTATTACAAATAGAACATAAAACACCATGTCGGCCATATTATAGCAAAACATAAATATATACAAAGTGTGTACATTTAACTCATCGACCTAAGAGTTTTTGTTAGACCAGTCATTACACTATTACATGGTCCGGTAACCCTGTAATTGTCCGTATGAAAAAAAACTAAGCGCGTGCAATCTTGCACGCGTTAACACAATATTAACATTTTCACACAATCTGCAAACGCCATTCGATTCTATACTCTGTTGTCTAAACCCTAAGGTTGGTGGTTACTTTTGTGGTGATAGACACTGGTGTGCAACGATGCGATAAGTTTGTGATTTTCGTGTGGACCGCGTTAGGGAGGCTAATTGGCCTTAAATTTGATATACTTAACGCCTATTTTTCTTTGTATTTTTAGTTTCAGCGGGCAATGTGGGCAGTACTCACCTACCCATGTATTTGTTAATTAATGTGGAAATAGCTTGTATGAAAAGTTGCTTATGAATTTTATGTGCAATTAATAATAATGAGTTGCGTAGAAAAGTTTGCTTAGAATTATGATTTGTGAATTTATCTGCGTAACTGATGCAGGGTTAATTCCTTTAAATGAAGACGCCTATGTAATCAAACTCTAGTTACTAAAATTTTCCAAATGTCATTCCTTCCCAGAATTTGATCATTATTAGCGACACTATCAAATGCTGTAATAGTACAGTATGTGTTTTTTTTCCGAAAATTACGGGTTCTATATAGATTTAGAAAAATGGATTCGGATATGCCCACTTGAGAAATTCACCCTGTATAGCAAAGTCGGTAAACGAGCGTACGACCCGCCTTATGCTAAGCTGTTACCGTAGCCAATAGATGCTTGCTATACTAATGGCATTGCTCGCACGTTGCCAACCTGAAGGGGAGTGGGAAATTGGTAGGAGAGGGAGTTCGTTGGACTTCCGGCTCTCTAACTCAGAGTACGAAACGCAGCTATAACAATATCTACTTTAGTTTGGTTTAAACAAAACTTATGTAACACCACAAGCTACGAATCTATACAAATAAATAAATATGTTGGAATGTCTGTTTGTAATATCAAAATAACACCTTTTCACTAAATGCATATGAAAGTACATACGACACCTATAGCAAAAACGCGATTTAAACATTTTTTGACTGTCTGTCTGTCTGTATGTTTGTTCCGGGTAATCGCCGAAACGGCTGGACCGATTTTGACGAAACTGGCAGATAGCTGATGTTATAAGAAGTAACTTAGGCTACTTTAATTTTAGAAAAACAATTAGGGTTCCGCGTAAAAAAATAAAAACACATGAAATCAAAGAGTATCTCCTAGCTACTTTTATTTTAGAAAAAATAAAAAATGGGTCCTGTGGTGCGGGTTCTGAACGCGGGAGCGGGCTTTTTGTCAAGTTAAATTCCACGCGGACGAAGCCGCGGGCTCAGCTAGTGTATCATAATATGCAAAATAGATAGATCATATTCAACATTTTTACACTCTAGAAAGTGGACTAGGGCATGTCGTAACAAAGGCCATTGTACAAAATATATTGCCAGTCACAATTATATATAATTGATAACGGTATATATAAATAATGTATTATTATATGCTGTTAAAGTAATTGGCGGCACGCGTTGTTTCTCCGATAAGTATATAATTACGAGTGATACCTGGATATTATACTAGTATCGAAAGGTGTTTGATTTTATGTTATTCCCAATTGCCGCGGGGCTTTTTATCGAAATTTGGTTGCTTAACCTGTAACAGCAGTGATAGCCGGTTGGTTACGCACCGTCTTGTGGGCACCAGGTCCTCGGTTCAAACCCTGGCTCGCACCTCTGGGTCTTTCAAAATCTATGTGCACATCATAATTACTATATTATGATGATCACTTGCTTACGGTGAAGGAAAACATTATGAGGAAACCTGTATGTCTTAGAAAATCTAACCAATTTTCGAAAGACATGTGAGATCCACCAACCCGCACTGGGCAAGCATGGTGGATTACGGCCTAAATGCCTCCGGTGGTGAGGGGAGGCCCGTGTCCAGGAGTGGGACGTCACAATGGCTAAATTATTTTATTTATTTATTTATAACCTGTGACGGTACCAATATTGTTAGAGGGTGGTAGAGCCAATCTGTAGCCAAGCTGTAGCCACTTGACTACAACTCATAAACGGGCTGGCTCCACCGGGGTAGTAGAATATAATAGAATATAAAAAAAACTCTTTATTAAATAATAAATAAATATCGCCAGACTGACACACCAACTGTATGGTCCCAAACTAAGCAACGCTTGTACTATGGGGTACCGTACAATGGACTGGGGGCGATCCCAGTGACACCCAGACTAGGGCAAATTACGAAAAGGCCGTTTCCTAAATTTAACCCAGCGGGAATCGAACCCGCAACCACCATGTGAAGTGAGCCGGGCGGCCTAAGCTCGAACCACTGCGCCAAGCGGTCGTTTTGAACCAAAAATTTGAATTTGACCAAACTGAAGGAACATTATTATGTACAGTGGCGTACTTGGGCGGTTTTATCGTAGACTAAGATCACTTCCAGACAAACTTTGGAAGTACCTACTACCCTCTCACAGATGATCGGCTTAAAGGAGTTATAATGCGTTTCGTACGATGAGAGAGAGCCGGAAGCCCAACTGAGTAGATGTACGATAAACGACTAGCATTGAGCATTAAGGCTAAAGCGCCCATCTAGCCCGCGAAGTTCAAATTTTTTGAGGTTTTTTAGAATTTTTTCAAAATCTGACAATAATAAAAGGCACGTTTTGTAATTCGCGAAAAAGACCGTGTGCAGTGCATTTATTAATATATCCAACTTACTCTAAAACATTTCAAGAACGACAGCTATCCAGATAATCTGGCAATTTTTGTATATTTAGTGATTTACTAGTATCATATCCACCGTGATAATATTTAGAGTAAAATAAATGTATTAATAAACGCACTGCATACTGTGTTTGTCGCAAATCACAAAATGTTGTCTTAAATGTTTTCAGATTTTGGATAAACTATAAAAATACTCGTAAATTTTGAATTTAGCGGGCTAGACAGGCGCCTTTACCTTAAGTAGAGTCAGGATTGGAAAACATAATACATGGTGAAAAAAATTAGGTATTTAATTTTTAAGTAGTAATACGAGTATAATAATACTTCTTCTATATACTAAAAAACATAATATACTACTAATACATAAGTAGTGACATTAAATTGAAATTATGATGATAATTTATAACCATTATTATTGCTTTAACAATTATTAAATTAATCAGTATTTAACACGTTATATGAATTCAAAATTATTCAAATCCCCATTAGGATTATTTATTGTTAATTACATACGAATATAATCATCTATACTGCCTATAAATTATGTTAACTTTCATGACAAGATTGAATATTATTAACCACGCCATATTATGATAAAAATAATGGAGAAATGTGGTTGCGAATCTTGGTATACAGGGTGAAACAGAAACGGTTGAACTATCGACTTCGGAAGTAAATTTAGGAACAAATGGTGTGTAGTAGAGGGTAGTGTTGTAGAGATATAAATGTTCAAGGTTTCCATTAGTCTATATCATCTTTAGTTCTTAAAATTTGTCCTAAAGCTACACTTTGAAATTTACAATGAAAAAATAATAGTATACCTTTTCTGTTTCACCTCACAAGATTTTATTTCAATAATATTTTGAACGGCGCCTTACTCAATGCTAAACATTATGCGTGTACCTACCCACCACAAAAAAGTAACCTGATTGTTTACATATTTTCTATTGGTTGGTACAGCTGATTGATAGCGAGTTATTTAAGGTGAAGGCCGCGAAGTTCAAAATTTTTGAGTTCTTTTATAAATTTTTCAAAATCTGACAATAATAAAAGACAAATCTTGTAATTCGCGAAAAAGACCGTGTGCAGTGCATTTATTAATACATTTATTTTACTCAAAATATTATCACGGTGGATATGATACTAGTATATCACTAAATATACAAAAATTGCCAGATTATCTGGATAGCTGTCGTTGTTGAAATGTTTTAGAGTAAGTTGAATATATTAATAAATGCACTGCACACGGTCTTTTTCGCGAATTACAAAATTTGTCTTTTATTATTGTCAGATTTTGAAAAATTTCTAAAAGAACTCAAAAAATTTGAACTTCGCGGGCTAGATGGGCGCTTTAGCCTTAAGCAAATGTCAGCCGTCAAAGAAACCCGCCGGATTATATTGTACTTCACTTTTATCATTTACTAAGGCACTATATAAAATAAGACCCTATAATATAATGTTACATATAAACAACGTATACAAGTATTAACTTCCTATTTCACTTCACAAATATAGACTTTTACTGAATCACAAGAGGTACTCAGAATCAACCATCACTTGAATACAGCCTTGCTAACGCGAAACGCGCGTATTCCGCTAAATGGCTGCGCAGGCGTCGACACCGACCATTGTCGGAGCCACAGACGGACGGATCAATGGAGGTTGCTAACTAGTTGAAGCTGTGAAATGGTACAAATAGCCGTGCTGACATCGGAATGCCGCTGAAAGCTATGATCTGGAGGCTTGTTAGCGAACCAAGGGAGGATAAATTAGTTGGGTAATGTAATTTGTGTCTTTCAAGCGCGGTGCTATGACTGACTATAATAAAATACTAGAGGCCCCTCAGACGTTGTCCTGCCCTACCTAAAACCAGCCAGTTACCGGGTTTAACTGTAAATTTAAACCATTTTCCGGCTCACGTATTCATCGTACGAAACGCAGTTATAATGGCTACTTTACGCCGATCTTCTGTGAGAGGATGGTACTACCCCGGTCTAGCCAGCTCGTCTATGAGCTCTAGTCACTTAGCTACAGCTTGGTTCTATAAACTAGTCAATTTTAGACGCAAAGACACCTAAAAAACTATATTGTATCATCGTAAAAGATTTCTTTCTTCTTGGCCTGGCAAGATTTGCTAGGAAAAAAAGCGATGACTTGTTCCCTTTAGCCGCCCATTTTTAGATTAATACCTGTTCTTTATTGTTTTATGCAGCCTATAGTTGAACAGCAAAAGGATAAAATATAATATTCGCGGTGTCCTTATAGCCTTCTGGGAATTCAAAACTATCAACGGTCGCTATCTTTTGCATAAAAATCTTACATGAACACGGCAGGCTATAAAATCTCGCTACTCAAATCCATTAAATATATTCCATTATCCAATTCTATAATATATGTACATACATACGTATTTTAAGTGTTTCTTTTTGTTTATCAATTTGTATTTGTCCCCACATTATCGGCTACACGCTGTCGGCTTACATCAGAGGCTCAGCATCTATATAGAGACGTTGAAACATTAAAATAAGAAACTATCTTGAAGTATGTCATTACCACAATACAATTTTTATTCACACAAAATAAAATCTTATTGAAGCGAAACTTGTATACGGACGTTCGGGGCGTTCGCCGCGCGGCAACTCTATCCGTGCTAAGCGTCAGTAGCGTTACACGATATATACCTATATAGGTACACTCTGTTTTTAACGCTTAGTTCCTACGCCTTATACTCTAAAGCTTTGCTTTGCTTTTGCTTTGCGTTTATGAGTGATAGTGGCTACAGATTGGCTACAGATTGGCTCTGCCACCTTCTAACAAAATTTGTACCATCACAGGTTATAAATAAATAAATAAAATTATATTAAATAGCCCTTTTGACGTCCCACCTCTGGACACGGGCATCCCCTCACTAAGAGAGGATTCAGGCCGTAATCCACCACGCTGGCCCAGTGCGGTTTGTCGGATAGCACATGTCTTTCGAAAATTGGTTAGATTTTCTAAGATATCCAGGTTTCCTCACTATATTTTCCTTTACCATAAGCAAGTGATAATCATATAGAAATTATGATTCGCACATAGATTTCGAAACTCCCGGAGGTGCGAGACATGGTTTGAACCCAGTAACTCGTGCCCGCCAGACGCGTGCTTATCCAAACGGCTATCACTGCACCTTTTTAAAATAGTTTTTCTTTTCATTACACGTTAATGCAAATGTTAAGTAATATTATAAGGCGAACAGAGTGGTATTACCAACTCTATAGATTCGACCTCAACCCGTCGACATTTCTCATATAGGTTACTACCGTCCAAGTTCATCGCTCGTTTTATTGGGCCACGTTTGTTACCCAGATAAACCTTTGTTTTAGCTTTTATAATACTATCTTTAGACTATATTTTGTGGCCACTAAGAAGTTTAATGATTAAAACGCCATTTTATTTATGGTTATGTTAATTATTTGGTGCTTGTGGTTTTATAAGTGTTCGTATTATAACTTGTATGGGTACTGAACACGAGCGATGCAGGTCCCAAGGTGTCCTACTTCTAGGCTTGACAATAACACACTAGGTTTCTGGATATAGGTGTATTTTGCTCCACACATAACTCTGAATTGAAAATTTGAAAAACCCCCGATGCGACGTCTTTTTAACTACAAAAGAGCTGATAATTTTCAAACGGGTGAACCGACTTTCATGAAACATAGCTAAGAACAGAATACCTTACTACCAAAAAAAAAACAATATTAAAATCGGTTCATCCGCTTGAGCGCTACGATGCCATAGACAGACACTCAGGTATACAGAGACACATGTCAAACTTATAACACCTCTCTTTTTTCGTCGAGGGTTAATAAAACAAAAGGTTAATAGCTACATGAAATGCCACGACATCAACACCGCGCGCGATATCGATATTAGCGACATCTATCGGTAGCCTTGACAACTGTAATTATAAAAGTACTATTGCTTACTTTAATATAAATAAAAACCGTTATAGCTATATAACCAAGTGGGCAAACAAGCATACGATCCGCCTGATGCTAAGCTGTTATTGTAGCGTACAAACGCTCGCAATACCAAACGCAGTGCTCGCACGTTGCCACCGGAAGGGGAGTTGGACAGAGGGAGGGAGAGGTGGTTAGGCTTCCGGCTCTATGACTTATCGTACAAAGGAAACGATGGTAGAGTCAATCTGTAAACAATTGACTACAACTCATATACAGGCCGGTCCGACTGGGTTAGTACACACCCTATCACAGAAGATCGGTATAAAGTAGTTATAATAGCTGCGATTCGTACGATGAGTGAGAGAACCGAGGCCTGCCTTAATGCCCTCTGTCCCACTCATTGTTATAAGTATACAGAGTGAATTTTCCAAGTAGGTGTGATTGGCCAAATCCGAAACTATGAGGAATAGCGACAAATACACAAGGGAGTTACAGGCCCGATTCTGATGAAAACTAAAACAGGAACACTGGATATTTTAAAAATCGATACTCCCAGTCAGGATACGAACCAGCATGTGTTTTCAAAAATCAATGAATTTTGGAACAAACACACACTGTAGATATTATTACACCATTCGATAGTATCGCTCATAAAAATACTCAAAGGTGTCTCCACGCCCACTTCATCCTGTATTAGATATTGATGAAACTAGCTTCTCCCACTAACACTCATTTGTTTCAGCAACCATCTTTTGTTTACAGATAAAATCGACGTATAGTGACGTCAACGATAGCGATATTGGCTTGTTCGTTTTGCGATCATACTTACTTATAGAGATAGAGCGTAATCTATGAACCTACGTTACTGTTAAGTGTTTCTTTTGAATATGAGATTGTGTTCTACATACTAAATCTTGCTTTTTAAAATCTAATAAATGATAAAAATAATATCGCCAGACTGACACACCAACTGTATGGTCCCAAATTAAGCAACGCTTGTACTATTGGTACCGTACAATGGACTGGAGGCTATGCCAGTGACACCCAGACCTGGGCAAATTACGAAAAGGCCATTTCCAAAATTTTCTCTGGCGGGAATAGAACCCACAACCACCATGTAGAATGAGGCGAGCGGCCCACGCTCGAACCACTGCGCCAAGCGCTCGTCAAACATACAATTATACTTGGGGGTCTATCGGGCATGAAATTAAATGATATTAAATGAAAATGTATCTGCTATAAATAGTGCTAGATAACACCACATCCAGAACAAAACGGCGCCAACCACATCAATGGAAAATCCATCTAAGTCCACACAATAAAATATCCAATGCGCACTGACATTATAAAAAGAGTCGCCACTCTTAATGAGTCGCTGGAAGATAAAAACGCCGGCGCGGCGTCGCACAAAGGCTCGCCAGAGCAAATAAACGATGGCGGACGATGTGAAAAGGTTTGCGCATTGTTTTATATTAAAGTGAAATAACAATAGGTAGCCCCTTTCAATGGGTAATGCCGCCACAATGAGAGGTGTAAGCGTTGGCACACATGGCGGTGAGAAAACGTTTCAGTTCGCGTCCTTATGGTATGAAAGAGATGGATGTATAGAAAAATGCAGTACGAGTATATTTTACCTTGTATAGGTAAATATCAGTCTCTCTCGGTTGGAAGTTAGTTAAATATGTGTTTGTCAATAAGATTTAACGTGTCAAAAAATTACTGTTTATAGGACTTTTTGGCGGAAAGTGGAAAAGTGATGTTGTTAATTTTTTTGTTTTATTTTCCAATACTTGAGTTTCCTTGAATCTTAGTGTGTAATGTTGGTAGACTATCCTACTAATATTATAAATGCGAAAGTTTGTGAGTGTGGATGTATGTTTGTTACTCCTTCACACAAAAACTACTGAACGGATTTGGATGAAATTTGGAACACAGATATTTTATAACCGGGATTAACATATAGGATACTTTTATCCCGATAATCCCAAAATTTTGCTAAGTTGAAATACTACGCGGATGAAGTCGCGGGGCACAGCTAGTTAATTATAATACGTTCATAAGTGTGCATGATGTAGCTGATTGGAATAAAAGTGGTGAAACATGATTTTCGCAATCTGGTAATTTGTCAGCAAAGTATCAGTGACTTTACCTATAGGGTTTGGGAGTGAAATTAATCATTCAAAAAGCATCCAAACTTCAATTTGCAGCCCAGAGTCATCTCGTCAGACAAGACCCTTATTCGAGGCGACTACGGACGTGTTCATAGCCTACAATCTGTGCTCCATGTAATCCGCCGCGATCTCGATACTGAACATAAGTGGACAATAGCGGACAACTTTCAACTTGTGAACATAATGTTAATGTGAAATACAACATCACATTGTTCCGTCACCTGCGCAAACGCAGACGTCTGCCTTCGTCGCGAGCGCATTTTTATGTGCTTATAGTATTCACGTGTATCATTCACGGGTTTCCATAATAGCCTTTGCTTGCGATTTTTTCGAATACAAAACAAAGTTTTAGTTGATTGATTAAGGACGCGTCTTGCCCCACATGTTCCTAGGTTCAAACATGGCTCGCATCTTTGGATCTTTAGAAATCGATGTGTGAATCATGATTTCAATATGATTATCACTTATTTACTGTGAAGGAAAATATTCTAAGGAATACTGCGTGTTCTAGAATATCTAACAATATTTTTAAAGACATTGTGAAAGCCGCTACCTCTTACTGGGTCAGCGTAGAAGATCATGGTCGGATTTCCCCCTTGCATTGAGAGGAGGCCAGTAAAAAGAATATTATTACTAATGGTCGCCGCATGGTACCTAGCAATAAAAAGAGTTACTTGTAATTCGACATGTTTCTTGCAGGATACGATAGAGGAACTAACTAAAATGCAATAGTTTTGTAACCCGCCCTTGCTCATGCTTTCAACCAACCCCAAAGTTCATTTTACAGCTTCGATAAGTGACTGAGAGCGGTAATTACCGCTAATGGTTTCGATTGCACATGACAAATGAACCAAATGATGCGACCGCGAAAAGGCTGCGCGGCGTTGTTGAGCGGGCACAACGAGTAGTTTATATTGACGGGCCGTTTAGGGTTCCGAAGTTCAAAAGAGGAGACCTTATCTGATCATCCAGTCCGTCCGTCCGTCCATCAGTCCGTAAATTCGTCCGTCCGTCCTTTCGTCCGTTCCAGTATATCAAAGAGCCATAACTTCTAACATTTTAAAACGGAAGTTAATGAAATTGGCACAGAGATAACTAAATAGTAAATCTTAAAATAAAAACTAAAATATATTAGAAAATTACATTTTTGAGGTACCTCGTACATAGGAAGGGGGGATTTTTGTAGGCACCCCATAATGTGGGGTACCATTGAAAAGGTATTTTCAAATCGAACAGTGTTTCTGTACTTATAACTTTTTAATTTCAGCTGTGCCGTTTACAAGATATTTACCCCTAAATAAGTACGTGTACCTTAAAGTAGGTACTTGCGTACTCATTTGTATTGGTTGTAGTATTGGTTGTAGTACCACCCAGAAAGCTAACAAAAAAAAAAGTTTTTATTCAAATGGCTACAGAACCCTACAATGGGTGGCTTGACACTCACTTGGCTGGTTTTTAATATCAAGTAGTACTTTGGAATAGCATTGGGATTGTGACTTTATTTATCAATAAATCACTATGAATTGGACAGTGGCAGAAGACTGAGGACCGGGATGAATGGAAGTCATTGCTGAAGACCTATGTCCAGTAGTTGACTTCCTTCAGTTGATGGACGGATTCGCTTTGATAGTGTGAGAACTGTTTAGATTTTAGATTATATAGATATAGTTTGTGTAGATTGGTTGTCATAATCGTTTAGTGCATTCTTAAGGTGAAGGCGCCTGTCTAGCCCGCGAATTTCAAATTTTTTGAGTTCTTTTAGAAAATTTTCAAAATCTGACAATAATAAAAGACAAATTTTGTAATTCGCGAAAAGGACCGTGTGCAGTGCATTTATTAATACATTTATTTTACTCTAAATATTATCACGGTGGATATGATACTAGTAAATCACTAAATATACAAAAATTGCCAGATTATCTGGATAGCTGTCGTTCTTTAAATGTTTTAGAGTAAGTTGGATATATTAATAAATGCACTGCACACGGTCTTTTTCGCGAATTACAAAATTTGTCTTTTATTATTGTCAGATTGTGAAAAATTTCTAAAAGAACTCAAAAAATTTGAACTTCGCGGGCTAGATGGCCGCTTTAGCCTTAAGGACTTTAAGGTTAAGTAGGTATGGAATAATAAAATTAATTTATTTCTCCAAAGATTGTGTCTTTTATTTTTTGTCTTGATTTAATTTTCTGGGTTAAAAGTATCCTTTGTTCTGAATCCTGCCAAAGGTTACCAATGCTAAGTTTCAATACAAAGACAGACAAACCGGTAAATATGATCTATAAAACCCTGTAGTTTTGTTGAAATAATAATAAATATATAATAATAATAAATATCGCCAGACGAACACACCAACTGTATGGTCCCAAACTAAGCAACACTTGTACTATGGGTACCGTACAATGGACTGGGGGTGATCCCAATGACACCCAGACCTGGGCAAATTACGAAAAGGCCATTTCCGAAATTTGCCCCGGCGGGAATCTAACCCGCAACCACCATGTGCAGTGAGCCGAGCGGCCTACGCTCGAACCACTGCGCCCAGCGGTCGTCATATAAGTAGAATTGTCACTTCAACAAAACGCTCGTTATCAAAACAAAAACAACATTACATCGGCGCAAACAACAAAAAAAACATGAATATGAAATAAAAACTCTTAAAGCGAGAAACGGCTTCGAATCCGGGAATCCGGGATTATTCCGTGTTTTTGTTTCTTTTTACACGGCGGTCAGTGGTTGTTTAGTGAACTCAATATGTGGTTGCTCATTTAGTGGATGGAATTAACAATAAAAACGAAATTTGATCATTGTGCCCGACGCGGCTGTGGACGGGTTAAGGAGAAGTTGACATTTTTTATCTTATGATTTTTTCTGTTTTTTTACTTTTTCGAATTTGTTAGCCTGTGAGATTATATTGAGGTAATATTAGGTTTTCTATTTCTTCTGTTTTTCTTACTTATTAGTTCACTTTATATTGAATGGAACTCATTTTATTTAGTAGCGACTGTTAAGAATTATTACTTAATCTATCTATGGCAAGCATTATTAATGTTTACAAATATTGTAATAATGGTTGCACATAATGTTCGTAGGTAACTAATCTTAAAAAAAATGAAATATCAAAAATGATTCGATTTTCAAAACTTACGAACCTGACCTTAACCGGGCATTTGCCGCGTTATCAGATGATCGTCCGAGCCGTCCAACGAAAATAAATCCAATACTTTACGGCCGAGCCATTGTTATTCTCATTAACCCTTTGTCTCATTAGACCCCTGAGTTCATATTCTACGTTATTTTTGTTCTCGATGACAGTTCTGATTAGACCTCTTTTTTACTTTTTTCCAATTTCAAAAACTTTTGTCCACGTTCTTTTTTCAAATATAAAATTTCAACCAGTCTTATAATGTTATAGTGTTTATTGCTTTGTTTTTTTATTCATTTGTAACTTTTTTAATATAACTTTTTTTCATTATTGTTGTAAAGCCTAAGTTTTATAGTGAGATATCTTATATTGAGTGCATTAAATTCTTGTTTTCTACTTGAGAGCAGCTTTTAGGTAATATCGTTTATTATGCAAGTACTAAGTAGTACCTAAACCTTCTTAATTATATTTTGTATAGTTATGGAGAAATAAATAAATTAAATAATCTTTGAGGACACTTTTGGAACATTTTATAAATTTGACTTTTTGAATTGCGAACTGCTGTTTTACTAGTACTGAATTTCAAAATTATATTGAGTTAACTATGCACTGAGGCTACCTAATTTAGTGCTACAAGACGCAGTTTTTCTATTACTTAACCATTTTTTGTGATTTGGTTTCACTGTGTTCAGCGCGCCTAATAGACAAGCCTTACATCTATCTAACAAGACACGTTATTATAAACCTAGGACTATTGTTCGCTATCGTTTATTAAAATCAGACAACCTCTTCTATTTTACTGCACCATCTCTCTCTTTCTACACGTCAAACTAAATCAGCCTGTCAATATAACTTTATTAAAATAATCCAACCACAGATTAGATATTTGTCCGCAACTGAGAGGTCGTTCACACGTCCCCTTTATTCCCTTGCGCCGGAGCAGCCCGTGATCAGTCACGGGACAGATATGGATGTCATGTGTTATACAGGGATGCCGGGTATGCTTTAATTGATTAGCCTGTTCTGTAATGGCGTGGAGACGACATTGCATCTACATTTTTTGTAATTAATGATTTATGATTATTAAAAAAGCGGGATCAAAACTTAAGAGTCAATAGCCTACGTAGCTGAGAGGTTCTGTGTTCTATTCCTATTCTGATCATTAAATTACCGACGTGAGCCCACTGATAACACTAATTTTAATTTATCTGGAGGCGCTAACGGGAATACTAGTGATGTGATAAAACTCACATTGCTCATAATCTTAAAAAAAATGGATTCGTGGCTCACACCTCTGGGAGTTCAACCGATTTATTGAAGTACCTACCTAATGCACAAAATTTATTTCTTTAGGTATACAGCAATCAACTTGAAGAAACCTGCATAGTACTTACAAAAATAACCCTTCCCATTGGCTTTTTCGTAGTCAGGTAAAAATAAATCTATTAAAGATCAGGCATTTTAAACAGTAAAGCCGCTCTATAGGTTTTATGTCCATCGAAAGAGTTTGACAATCGTCGCGGCGAACGCAAAGGGCTGACGAACAGGTGTAGTTGCGCCCGTGGAAAGGCCCTTTCTTGCGCTCGCGCACCGCCATCAACAGTGTAAAGGACAAGCGATATAAATTGAAATATTAGATACCTATTCCTTTAATAATATTTAAAAAAAATAAGAACTGACTTTACTAGTAGGTACAGCTGAACAGCAAAAGTTACTAACTTCAAAAAGGGAGAAGGCCCTCAATTCAACCCGTAATGTTTTTTTTTGGTGGATATCAATCCATCAAAACCTAATTTTGATCAAATTTCGATTTAGACAACAAGACAATACACACTTTAATTACAAGATCGTTACACCTTTATAACATTTTGCTACACGTGTTTTTCCTCCTAAACGGCTTAGCCGATTTTGATTATATTTTTGTAGATATGGCGTCATCTGGATGGTAGCTTAGTTAGCTATAGTAAGACTATAGTTAGCGTTAGCTATAGGTGGCGCTGTTGTTGGCAGCTAGTACATACATACATTTTTATTACAAACAGATTAACACTTACAATTAATTAAACAAGTGGTCGCCCGTGGTCGAAATTAGACCATAATACTAACATTGAAATTTTAATTTTAAACGTATTTAAGGTTCTATTATCAAAGATTATTTGATACTGGCACGCAGATTTGATACTGCACTATAGAAGTCCCGCCCTCGGAAATAAAGAAACAAAAACTGTCACCGTTTGTCAGTCAGACAGTCAATCAGTTACCAAGTGGAAGTTACAAATGTGTGTGTGTCAAACGCATGGTAGTATGTGTAATTTTTTATTTATTGATGTAATTCCTGTAATTTAGCTTGTTGTGCGTCTTGGCTAAGCTGTAAGCACAACAAGCATGTGATGATAAATAAATGTATGTATAATGTATTTTTATGCATAATTTTAAAAGAATATCATCATTCTGCACTCCTTCTCTATATAAACAATAAGTGTGCCAAATTTCATACTCCTCCGTCCGCGCAATGTTCGTAAAAAGTGGTAAAAAGTTGTTCCTTCACGTATTAATATTAATAAAAAAATAAAATAATGATTTGCACTCACGTCACCCAATCGCTAGCTCTTAAAGCTCACCCCAAGCCCTTATCGCCGCGGCGTCTCAGTTAAAGCTTACTCGAGGCAATAGTGCCAATTTGTTGCACATTATCTACTGTACAGGGGGACAGATAAACTGACAGATTGGCATGTACTTAGTGCACCATGGGAGGCTGGGAAAAATTATCCTTAGTAGCTAAGAATGTTCTCCATTGAAACTGTGATGTTATGTCAAATTAACATCAAGGGATTTGAATGTGGCATGGGAATGGTAAGCCGTCGCCTTGATATCAAATAGATGTTGTTTTTAAAAGGATTTGTAAGAGTTTAGTGCCTTATCTTATTATGATTGGGACAGATCTCGAGTGTACCTACAACTCATATGGACGCTGGCTTGAATGAGGTAGTACTAACCTCTCACAAAAGATGCGCGTTAAGTAGCTTTTCATACGATGAGTGAGAGAGCCTGGAGCCTAACCATCTTTCCCTGCCCTTTGTTTCATTCCGCGTTACGTGTCCTCACGAAGTTAACCTTCACTGTAAGCAAGTAATAATCATATTAAAATTATGACATAAATACAATGATGTTATAAGTATGTATAAAAAATTATTAAATCATTATGTATAATGCACCTACTACATTTTCGTTCTGACAACATTATCATTACAATCAAATATTAAAATATAATGGTCGTTTTAATTTACGATACCAAACGGCACTTCTTAAATTTGGCAATAAAAACGAACGCAGATGAAGATTTCAGATTTTGATGGCAAAAATTTTACAACGCCGTAAAAATATTAAATTTTATTACAACACTTTCGTTAGTTACGTTTCTGAACTGAGAATCCCTTTGACTTTGGCCATGGCGCAAAGATGTTGTTATCTTATCTACTCATGGTCTGATAAAACATAGAACACCAGCGACTTCAGTTAAGTAGGTAACCTATGTGTCAATCCAGGTTATGAGAGGTCATATCATAGTTGAGCGGAGGCCTGCAAAGGCCAAGCCGTGTCGGGGATGCGAAACTACACTTGATTTCGGGTCCCCGACACACGCGGCACAGAGGGTACAGAGTTGGTTTTTAGTGGGTATACCATGCGCCTTCGTGGTGCGGGGACTCCCACATACCCCTCATGCCTCCCCCGAGGCGGAGGGGACCCATAAAGGGTTTTCCAACTTAAAAAAAAAAGGTCATATCATAGTTATGGTATGTGTGCCAAATTTCATCCAAATCCGTTGAGCCGTTTTTGCGTGATAAGTAACAAATATCCAAACATACAAACTTCCTAATTTATAATATCATCACTCATTTATTTCACTGTGTCATCTTCGCTTCGAAGGACTTCAACGCGCACACAAAGATGGCGAATGCAGTGTGTTCTAACCAAAGCCCAAAAACGTTTAAAATCAATGGCTCCAACCTCGTTTGGAACCTAAGTATAAGTGCCTAGACTAATATGAGCGAGACCCCAATGCGTCCCAATCGATACCGGCCAGTTCAGGAGGTCGTAATTGTGATATGGGCCGTGAGAATATTCAATTAAGCGGGCGAACTTAATTGCAACTTGATAAAGTTGGCTCTAAGTGAACTATCTTCGGAACTAAGTTAACTGACCATTATCTTTGCCTTTGTGCCGTGCTGGCTCCGGTCCACACCTAATTGGGGGTGGTGTACCGAAAGGAGTGTGTGGATAAGGCCATAATTTCGAAATCGATAGGTAACTTTTTCATGTGGGGAAATCGTCATGATTATCGCACGCCCCGGCGAGGCGTCAGGTTACTCCTAGCGGCTATAACCCCAATGTGAACGTTCTACTGACTCGCGATGGGTCCACGGGAACGCTTTCGCAAACATCCGTATCTGGTAGGATGCTTGACCAGAGAAAAACATTAGCGGACACAGGTTATCGTATAGGAGAATTATTTTTATGATGTGATTTGTATAATGGTGGTAGAGCTGAGCTGTAATCAATCTAACCAGGGTTGTACCACCCTCTCACAGAGGATCTGCGTAAAGAAGCTGTTATAGCTGCGTTTCTTATGATGAGTGAGAGAGCTGAAAGCCCAACCTCACTGTTAGTGCACAGCCATTTTAGTATTGAATGTGTCTGAAAGAAAATTACAAAATATAATATGGTAGATATACTTACGTATACCTATTCAGGCTGTATTCATAAATCGAACTCAAGATTAAGAGCGTTACTTAGAACGCTTTTGTCATGTAATTTTATACTGGTATGACATAAGAATGACATTTCCAAGATCGTTCTCAGACTTGAGGGTTAATAATACACGCCTTAGTGTCCTGATGATTTCCGCGGTTATTCTCGCCGTATCCATACTATTGCTTACGTGCTCATGTCCGGCGTCCGTCGGGGTCCTAATCGAGTTATTGTGTGCGGTACAATGCGGCAATCAGCGGCGCAGTCGCAGCGCTGCCGCAGCGCTGCCAGCGCTTCACAGGTGCCGTACCTACCTATAGTAGTAGCAGAAAATCGGCTGTAACGCTGCTGTTTGCTGCTTATCTAATAATACTTTATCGATGTTTTACAGCGTAATTAAAAGAAAAAAATGTAATCGGATAATTTAATCTATTGGCGCTCAAACTAAACTCGACTAAACGAAATGATTATATTGTCGCATAATAAATTTGTAATTTAGCTAGTAGGTAATAACTTATACAGCATGCTTTAACTGTCCAAATAAAACGTGGAGATTTGGATGAGGTTTGAAGTTTATACTAAGGCCATTGGATATATTTTAACTTTTTGTTTCTTTTCGTCCTTAACTCAGAAAATATGATAATTATGAATAGTCTATATTCACCAGGGATCTACATAATTATCAGCTACAGTCTGTAACCAAACTATTATTTCAAATTATATTTTCCTTTGAAACTTTCTGTAAAATAACAATAAGTAATATGAATGAGTCTTCCATTTACGTCTACCCGAGAATTGCATAAAATTGTTCGAAATTTAATTTGCAAACACAAACATAACTTTTTATGTTTTATACTATGTAAGTTATTCACTTACCGCATTATTTGTCAACAAAGAAATTTATATATGTACCGCAGACACATTTTACTGGCAACATTAACTTTCAAATTGATTCACGAGCGACCGTCGTAATAAGAAATATAACGACTGTATTATTGCCAGTGTAAAAAATCAATATGTTTCAAAATTCATATGCGCTACATTGTTTTAATTGTAATAATGTTTTTTTGTGAGTTCTTTACAATTTTGTAATACTAATTAACATTTCATGGAATGAGCAAAACATATATGAGAAACATTAGTTTATTTTATAATAATATGAGGTCTTTATTTTAATAAACCACGATATTTTATAACGCGCCTTAGTGAATGCTAAAGATGATGTACTAATCTACTACAAGTAAAATATTCAGAGAGTATACCCGTAAATTTCCTCTCTTAGTTGATACAGCCGGTTAATCACAGAAGATTCGCGTTAAGTAGCTATTATAATAGCATACGAATCGCACCTATAGGTGCGATTCGTACGATGAATGAGAAAGCCGGATGCCTAGCCCAGCCGTACATGCCTTCCCTCTGTCCCACTCCGCTTTAAGTCGGCAACGTGCGAGGAATGCTTTTGGTATCACAAGCATTTACAAGGCTACGATCCTACTAATATTATAAATGCGAAAGTTTGTGAGTGTGGATGTATGTATGTATGTATGTATGTATGTTTGTTACTCCTTCACGCAAAAACTACTGAACGGATTTGGATGAAATTTGGAACACAGATTATAACCGGGATTAACATATAGGATACTTTTTAACCCAATAATCCAATACTACGCGGATGAAGTCGCGGGGCACAGCTAGTAACTGCATATAATAGTCAGTTTTCTTGAGTTGACACCTAGACATCTCTGGTTCATTTTGTATCTCCATCTTCTTCTTCTTTCAGTCTTGTTTCTATGGCAATCAGCTCATACCAGCTCTTTTTGTCTCCCGCTTTTCACCGGAGGTAAGTGGATTTTTTTTCTTCCAACTCCTCCTATATTATTTCTTTCGATTAAATTCGTGCAGGTTCCAAGGCAATTTAACTTTTCCCCGGGCCTCGTCGAGGGTCAGACCTCGACGTCATTATTGATCACCATTGTCGATCCTGGCTTACAGGAGTTACAGTGGTGGGAGTGTGTGGCGGGACTAGTCCCAATTAAAATCTCCAACTTCTAAAAACTGATCACAGTATAAAATTAATATTGACAAGGACAATACCAAAGAATTTAGCAAGTACGAGCTCCGAGCAAAAACTAGTTACAATATCAACACGCCGCCGGCCGTTGGCCACCTCACGCGATAAACAAACAATAAAACGAAGACAAAACAAAAAGACCGGTCGCAAAACAATGCCCGCGCCGCGGGCCCGCCTGACGTTTTTATCATTTCGTGCGGAGAACAAAAGCTGAAGGCTTCCTGTTGATACTGCATCACCATTCCTGTGAGGCGACTTGTGAGGGACACACGGACGGAATTGTGAGACAGCATTGTGCATGACAGATTTGAATCTTGGTATTTTGGTAAGTTATAAATTAATTTTTTGGTTGATTTTACGATTGGAGGGTAATCTTTGCAAAACTGGAGAGGATCTTAAACGCTGATAATTTCTCACGAAATTAGCACCTCAGAAGGGGTAGCCCCTTATAAAGGTAGATATGTAATAGAGTGGTAGAGATGTAACTCTACCATTAGTTTAACGCTCGCTACTTGCTAGTCGTTAGCAACTAGCGCTAGCGTCTAACTAACGTGAACTAGTTAAATGCCATTTTTTTTGTTCTAACTGTGTCCAATACAGGCGCTGTATACTTTGCCATAGCAATATTTTACATAACATTTGCGTAGAACTCAGCGACCATAATAAAACTATTGTTCACATATCAATAAGATTTTGAGCGTTAAACAGTCTAGGGCTTTCCATTTTTGAAGCGAAGCGTCTATACTGATGTTCGGAGCGCTCGCTGCGCGGCCTCTCTATCCGTGCTAATCGTCAGATGACGTAGCGTAACACGATGACGTCAGAGCTGCGGTGCCCTACGTTTAATACTAAAAGCTCCGCTTCTTTTGGGCGTCCCTCGACGGCACTGTTTTATTTTGTAATTACTTTCATACCTATTGTAGGTACGAAATTGTTGATCAAACCAGCCGTTCGTGTGTTCAACAAAGTCTTGTCCCGATACATTAACGTACAATAGAGGTGGACGATCTATTCATCGGCGCCACACCGCGATCTGATCGCTCGATCAGCGGCTGATCGCGCGTGATCGCACTTGCGATCATATGCTGATGGCAACGTGATGTCTCTACCGGTTGAATGAGAAGAAATTGCGGATATATTTCATGAGCGATAATGATTTTAAACAATACGAATCTTTAGTAGGTATACGTCATGGTAGTTGCGGGTTCGATTCCCGCCGGGGAAAATTTCTGTAAGTCTGGGTTGTCACTGGGATCGCCCACAGTCCGTTGTACGGTACCCGTAGTACAAGCATTGCTTAGTTTGGAACCATGCAGTTGGTATGTCAGTCTGGCGATATTTATGTATTTATCTATGAAATATGTTGAAATACATGTGTAATTCGGCAATAAGCGTGGTGGACTAATGGTTTGAACCCCCCTCGCATAGAGGCCATGAGTGCAGCATAATGTCAATCAGACCCCACAGACCCAAAAAAAAAAATAATTATATTTTTTTTACCTACTAAAGTCGGCAAATAAGCGTACGACGCGCCTGAAGTTAAGCAGTTACCGTAGCCTATAGGTGCTTGCAATACTAAAGGCATTGTCCGCACGTAGCTGCAGGAAACTGTGATAGAGGGTGAGGAAGGTAAGAGGGTTGGGCTTTTGGCTCTCTCACTTATCGTACGAACCGCAGGTATAATAGCTACTTTACGCTGATCTACTGTGAGAGGGTGGTACTTCCTCGGTCGAATCAGCCTGTATATGAACTGTAGTCAGTTGACTATGGATTGGCAAAGTCAGGGCAAATAAAATTACCGTATCACATTATAAATACGTCCTTATTGCCGGTAATTTTGGTTCAAGTTTGAGGAAAAAATTGAGGATACAATTCGACTGGCGAGGCACTGGTTGCCTTGTTGTCCGTCTTAAACAATAGTATAGGATTTCAATTCTCCTTATTTTATGCTCATAATCTGTTTTCCTTGTATATATTATACACCCGAATGTATCTCTCCGTATACGAGATCAAGAATATTCTTCTTAAATAAATGAAACCTTTAAAATAATTAGGTACATTCTCTGTACACCACCGGCGCGTCAATTAGCGCGCTAGTTAGCGCGGGCTCGCGGCCGCGACACACCGGGGTCGTTGCTGCGATTTGTCGCCGGTAACGAGTACTCGTAACAATGCGCGCGTTTCGGCCGCGGCGCGGCGCGGCGCCCCACGGAGACGCATTTGTAAGCGCGATTAGTGGCACACCGGGGAATTTGTCTATAGTTTAAGTATGATTATAATAATTATTGTGAATTTCTTTGTGTTGGTAATGGCGGTGACCGGCGCTGTGTGGGTTGGTCCCTCCCCACGTGTCTTCGATAAACGTGTATATTTTATCGCTATATTTTTCTTTAGCGTTCAACAGCTTGAGGGGAACTATATTCGAAACAATGATTATTTATCGAGAAATAATATCTTGAAATAACTCAAAATATTTAAAACACCTTGTTCATCTCGAGGTACAGCTCATGTCTGGCGCCGCAATAAGATTGTATGCTCGTAGGTACTAGTCCTCATTAATTAACAAACGAAAGCTATTTGGAATGATCGTGTGAGGTGTACTAAGTTGGTGTCCATCCATTCTACTTCAGCAGTTTGGCTCCACGTAAGCAAGTGATAATCATATTGTAATTATGATTCGCACATAGATTTCGAAAAACCTAGAGGCGCGAGCCGTTTTTTGAACCCAGGACCTGCAAGACGCGTGCTTAACCAATCGGCTATCACCTAAAGCAAAATGTAATTTCTGGGCTGTCAAATTAGTTCTAAACGCTTTCCAGTATTACTCTAAAATGTACCAAACATCCCTCTCAGTGCACCCTCAGCCCTACCGCAGTCCCGCCACGTACGGCCGTTACAGCTAACTAACTAACCCTATCGGTTATCCATAACTGTTATTGTGTACCAAATTGACAAATGTCTACGAACACACCTCGTTATTACAGCTACGGAGTGGTACGAGAACAATTTGTCTTGGGTTATTGTTTTATTATGGACGTAGGTATTGTTTGAATAAATGGTTTGGATTTATTTTGGTTTGTATTGAATATTAAATATAGTGATTTTACAAAAAAATGTAGTTGTGTGAAAACATTGTTGTAATATAGTAAGTTCGTGTTAGCCTTTTTAGTTTATTTTAGTTAGTTTTAAGTTTCTTCCTTTATATTATGGAAGATATAAGCATCCAATTTTACCAACTTACCAGTTCCAGTGGAACCCTAAAATCGAACCTTATCGTAAAATAAAAGCTCTAATTATGTCATTTGAATTCAACCCGCTGCGTCGGCCAGCAAATTCGCCGAATTAAAAATAAAAAAACAACGAAAAAATTTGAATGTCGAAAAAGAACGATAACTTTTTAAAATCGCATTCCAGAAAACAATGTCTGGTGAACTGACGCTCCTGCCTCAAGGCATCGAATGCATTAACGGAGTACACCTTCTTTCATATTAAGTGTATTATTTTTTACACGAGTTTTATAGGGTTCTGTGTGGTAACCGTAGCGGGATAATTATTTTTTTCCACTAGTAATTAGTTGGAGACTATTCTAATTGAATGCGTTGAAAACTACGTGCTGCGTTGAATGCGTTAATGAAAACTTTGTATGTACACCTAGTACATACAAAGTACACCTCTTTACTTGATGCATGGAAAAATTGGTGATTTACCACCTTATTTAATAAGTATATTAAAGCAAAACAATAAAATAAAAACAATGTACTTATATTATTCCGTCATCCTAAAGCTAGTACACAATAAATACACATTATTATGAAATTAAACATTAAATTTTGTTATAGAAAACAATATAAAATGATTTTGAAGAAGACAAACTTTAGACGGAACCCGCGCGCGTATCGCAAGCCTCACTTGCCACCTTTTTGTTTTAGTTCTTTGTATCACACTGGTAGCCGGCCGAGTCGCCCGGAGCTAATCGCTGCCAAGTATATTGCGCGCGGCACAGTAATTTATTATTGCATTTTTTTGCATTATCAATAGCCAATACTTTTTTGTCATGTTTTAATCGCCATTGTTTATGAAAAATCGCACCAGCCCCGATGCGTATCTCGACCCGTGCTCGCTTCAATCAGTGGCTTTTGTTTGTGCAAATAAGCTGTTGCGAAAAATGACCCTGTTGTTCGGTATTAATGATAATTATAGACTGCGTGTGTGGTAACATTATCGATATTATATTAATACGTGAAGGAAAAACTTTGTATCACTTTTTACGAAAATTGCGCGGACGGAGGTGTGAAATTTGGCACACTTATAGTTTATATAGAGGAGGGCAGAATACTAATATTTTTTAAAATTATGCATAAAAATACATTAATTAAATGAAGAAATATAACATTGCACACACTACCATGAATTGACACACACATTTGTGACCTCCACACCGACTGACTGTCTGACTGACAAACGGTGACAGTTTTTGGAGGGCGGGACTTCCATAGTGCATTCTGGGTGCCAGTATCAAATAGTCTTTGACAATAGAACCTTAATGACGTTTAAAATTAAAATTTAAATGAATTATGGTCGAATTTCGGCCACGGGCGACCACTAGTACATAAAAGTATGTATAAAAACCACGTATTGATTCCGAGTTTTATAGGGCTATTGTTGGACAAGGGCTTTTACCAAATGCTTGAAGATTTCGGTCTGATTGCCTTGGCCAATATTGGCCAAACGCATTGGTGGTTCCACAAACATGATTTAGACGGGTTTAAGTTAATATCACAACTTTTAAAGTCATCGCAGTGCTAAATAATAATCAAATTCCAACACGCAAAGATCCACAATATTCTCAATTGGCCAAAGAGTACAAAAATATAACAGCAACGTGACGAATTGTTCCCCGCCTACTTATTTGGCGACCGCAAAGGGCCTACAAAAGGTTCGTCCTTACTACCGGTGTTCACTTTAAGTGACTTTTTTTAAGTTTATTACTTACCAGATTTTTTGTGCTGTGGAGTTGAATTACTTAATAGTAAGTCAATTGGATCCATGCCTTTAAATATTTACAAATTCATTACCTAGGTACTCAAATGTCAATTACCTACTTATGTAATCTATGTGACAACTAATAGATTTTAAGTAAGCAATAAAGTTAAAAAGTATTTTAATTAGAAAAAAAACTTGAGTCATTGTCCTCTATAGACATTTTTAAACTAACACCCAATTCTTGCATGACTGAACTGGCCTAAATTGGCTTCTTAAAAAAAGAAATAACAAAAAAAAATAAGTGCCCGCGAAAAGCCGGCCATTGTCCATTCCAAATTCAAAATGAGGAAGACTCTGGAATAATGGCGCAGGTTCTTGAAACAGGAACGTCGAGTTTTTAAAAAGGGAATCGTTTAAACGGAGGCCGTTCGCAGGTAATCACAGGCGACGTGCACCGAACATTAAGGTGAGTGCACATGAGAGCAAAATTCTTTATGATAAAAATGATCCGTTATAACTGTCATTTTATGAGAAAGATTGTTTTATAACTTTCATGATCGTCTCTATCATGTCTCCATAGTTCTTTCTCAATATGTACTTGTGTTTGTCTATAACTTATGATAGAATTGCCGTATGTCCATTGTATAATTACCCGTGTTATCTTATTCTAACACCATAATAAGTTGTGTGTAAGTCTAGTAATATAAATTCATAAAAAAACATGTTAAGAGAGGCATAAGTAGTTTTTCTTTCCATTTTATTACCTGGCTGTCACAATAAAATCACGGCTTATCTGTCGTCCTCTTTACATCGCGTGCACTGCGGTACAGGTGCGCACGCGGCCCGGAGCGACGCCCGCGCAAACTTCATTCATTGTTACTGCGACCAACTTTGTTGCGGCGTAATGTGGCTTGCTAAATTAACCGTTTTAATTTATTACATAAATTGGTTACTATTACTGCCATAAATAATTGTTAAATATAGTTAAAATCCTATTATATCTATGTGATAGCCGCTGTCAAAAGCAGTGATAGCCGATTGGTTAAAGCACGCGTCTTGCGGGTACCAAGTCTTGGGTTCAAATCCCGGCTCGCACCTCTGGATTTTTCGAAATCTATGTGCGATTCATGATTTCTATATGATTATCACTTGCTTACGGTGAAGGAAAACATCGTGAGGAAACCTGCATGTCCTAGAAGATCTAACCAATTTTCGAAAGACATGTGAAATCCGCCAACCCGCACTGGGCCAGCGTGGTGGATTATGGCCTGATCCCCCTCGTGTTGAGGGGAGGCCCGTGCCCAGGAGTGGGACGTCAAAAGGGCTAAATTATTTATTATTATTCTATCTATATAGGTACCTACATGGTAATTTAAAAATACAGGGTGTAACATTCTGCTCAGAGATTTGAGGTTTGTTGCTTGCATATTTTCTAGTAACAATTAAATGTGTTTTTATAAGTTTTTACTGTACATTTTATGAATACAATAAATAATAACATAGATATAATAATAATAATAAGGTAATACCAGTGATTAAAATTGGAATTGGTTATTTTTCATTCCTTATGTAATAAATTGCGTGCTTTTCTTTGCGTGATAAGATCCGGAACCAGGATATCCGCAAAAGAACCAAAGTCACCGACATAGCTCACAGAATCAGCAAGCTGAAGTGGCAATGGGCAGGCCACATCGCTCGTAGAACCGACAACCGTTGGGGAAGAAAGGTTCTCGAGTGGCGACCTCGAACCGGAAGACGCAGAGTTGGACGGCCCCCCACTAGATGGACCGACGGTCTGGTGAGAGTCGCGGGGAGCCGTTGGATGCAGATAGCGGGCGACCGTCCATTGTGGAGTTCCATGGGGGAGGCCTATGTTCAGCAGTGGATGTCTTCCGGGTGATGATGATGATGATAATGAATGTAATAAATTGTAAACATATAAAATACGGTTGGTATTTCATACCAAATTACCATCTCATCTGTACCAACCTTTACGGCAGTCAAACTGCCATTACAGGGTTCGCCCGCAATGTCGCTGTTTGTAAAGGAAACTATTTGTAACATACATTTAATAATTATCACGTTTCATCCCTGTAGGATGTGAGTGGATGTCCGCTATCACTCATGTTAGTCGAATGAGGTGATTAGGCCGGCGATACACGGTTGTGATGGAGCGGGCAGTTAGTGCGTTATAACTGCACAAGACCAACTTTCATTGAGGTCTAACCGATTGTAGGACGCCTTAATTATGCTTATCTTAGAAATATTTATGTACGGACTTCTTTCAAATTTAAATACGTAGTGGGAAGTCCGTCCCGAAGAATATCTAACAACAAAATTTTGTCCAAACATAAAGTGTTTAATAGTGGTGTTATTATTGAAATGAGCAGTGATAGCCGATTGGATAAGCACACGTCTTGTGTGCACAAAGTCTTGGGTTCAAACCCCAGCTCGCACCTCTGGGTTTCTCGAAATATATGTGCGAATCATAATTTCAATATGATTATCACTTGCTTACGGTGAAGGAAAACATCGTAAGGAAACCTGCATGTCTTAAAAAATCTAACCAATTTTCGAAAGACATGTGAATTCCGCCATCCCGCACCGGGCCAGCGTGGTGGATTATGGCCTGAATCCCCCTCGTAGTGAGGGGAGGCCCGTCCCAGAAGTGGGACGTCAAAACGGCAAAATTATATAGTGGTGTTATTAATAAATAAAAAAACTAAAAAAATATTAAAAAAAAAATTAAGTAGTTTTTGTTTGAAACTTGGTGACTAACTACGTTTGATGAAAATTCGTAGAAATTGGATTTATTTTTTAAAATGTATTCCTTACCTAAGTACCTTTTACTTTTAATCTCCATCAGAATTTCATCAGGTTAAATTAACCACGGTACATAACTCTTTTTGTATGTTGCATCAGAAATTAATTACAAAACAGTCAATAATAATTTGTGCATAGTTTTAATTACAATGGAAGGCTAGGCTCAATTGAACAAATATACTCTAAAATACACCAACCCCACTCCCATGCCTATCCGATTTTAAACTCTCGACGTAATCAATTAAAGCTTAATTTACCTGTATTAAGCTTTATAAAGTTGGTGTGTTTCTGCTAAACGTTTCAAATTAATGTTTCTGGGCACGTAGCGGATGGATCAGATATAAGTTTGAAATTGAATTGTCAATAATTGCGGTCTCGCTGAGGTCAGGACAGGGCTTATGCCTTTCTATGTGTAAGTACGTAGGATCCATAACTCGTAGCGGGATCAGTCTGTTAGTTAATTAATAAATGGCCAAATTAATTAATTAATGAAACTTTATTGTTGATTTTGACGTCATTGTAAACACACCAGGTAAAAAAAAATGATTAATCCCAACAAGTTTTATTATAATGTCTAATTTAATTGTTTAAAATGACATCCTACGTTGGGCAAGGCAATCACTTTCTTTAAATAATAATTTAGCCCTTTAACATCGCACGGCTGTGCATAAGCCTCCCCTCAATACAAGTGGGATTCACGCTGGCTCAGTGCGGGTTGGGCAATTTCACGTGTCTTTCGAAAATTGGTTAGATTTTCTAAGATATGCAGGTTACCTCACAGCGTACTTGTTCAAGAGAGGAGAAAATACACAAGTAAAATTATGTAATAGGTACTAACATTAGTGGAGAAATAAAAAGAGTAGGAGAAATAAAAACCTACCTAAAAACGTCAAACAATTAATCAAAGCTAGAACTAAACCCCACCAATATTAATCGCCTCATTTGCCCACTTTTACCTAATTACGTCACGGTATTAGTGGATCATTAAAATGCGTATTTAGTCCGCCACTGGCCGCGGTGCTCAATCGGCCTCACGCGCATGATGCGCGTATAATCTCTCGCGCATGTTCCCACGTGCGCGGGCGCATGGACATTAAATAAAAGATGGCTGCGGATCGTCCGCACATCTAGCGGTAGGGTTGGAGAATTTGAAAGTTGTTCCTTTTTCAAACAAATTTTATTATTATTCGCCTTTTCAGGGCAGTTAGAAGTATACTGAATAGAAAACGGTACCTACCTAACAGATTTTTGTAATACCTAGCAGGTATCCCGTTTTGTAATTACAGCACATCATTTTATTAATACGAGACATTACATGAATACACAGTACCTGCTTACAAAACGTTTAGTAAATAGGTAATACTAGATAACACAATTATATTTTTAGAGTCGATTAGCAAAAAGCAGTGATAGACCATAAGTTAGGCACGCGTTTTGCGGACATAAAATCCTGGATGGTTCAAACCTTTGGCTCGCATCTCTGGGTTTTTGGCAATCTATGTGCGACTCATAGGTAATGTATATTTATGACTAGCTGTGCCCCGCGACTTCATCCGCGTAGTATTTTAACGTAGCAAAAATTTCGGGATTATCGGGTTAAAAAGTATCCTATATGTTAATCCCGGTTATAATCTATCTGTGTTCCAAATTTCATCCAAATCCGTTCAGTAGTTTTTGCGTGAAGGAGTAACAAACATACATACATACATACATATATACATACATCCACACTCACAAACTTTCGCATTTATAATATTAGTAGGATTATGGCTCACGGTGAAGGGTTACATTATGAGGAAACCCGAACGTCTTAAAAAATCTAGCCAACTTTCCGTACTGGGCTGGTCTGGTGGATTATGGCCTGAATCTCTCAGGTACTAAGGGGAGAGGGTGTGTGAGAGAGTGCCCAGTGGTGGGACGTAAAAACGGCTAAATTATTGTTATTATAAAGACGATTGGCAACCCTGCGCGATGCTAATGCTCAGAGCTGTTGCATGATATATTGACAGCAACAGACGGACAGGTACGATATCTACAAGGTGCGCGCGCGGCTGTGTGCGCGCAGCACAGCTATGGACCCGTGTTATTGTCTTATATTTGCATACGACCGACACTAAGTAGTTTTTAAAGAGTAGTCCGCGGTAGACACGGCAATACCCCTATTAAATAGAATAAATTTCAATGCGTTTGCGCACGTCAAAATGGAGGAGCATGATTGTAAGCGAACTGGCTGTAGATCAGATTGTACTTGTTAGTTAATATGCTTACATAAATGCCTGTATATAATTAAATATTGTAGAGTCGGGTTTTAGTAGCATTTAGTTAAAGTAACTATTATTAATTGCTTACTTGATTATCACTTGCTTACGGTGAAGAAAAACATCGTGAGGAAATCTGTACGAGTATGTAGGAAATCTAACCAATTTTCGAAAGACATGTGAAATCCGCCAATTCGCACTCGGCCAGCGTGGTGGATTACGGCCTGAATCCCCCTCGTGGTGAGTGGAGGCCCGTGCCCAGGAGTGGGACGTCAAAAGGGCTAAATTAGTATTATTATTATAGTAAAGTAACATCTATTTTTAAGTAGTGTAGCGTCGTTTATACGCCTGGGTGATAATCTAACATAAGGTTATCTATTTGTATTAGTTAATAAGATCGCTCGTTGAATATGTTATTCAAAGATAAATAGTTTTCATAATACGAGTAGTAAAGTATTATAGTTATAGGTATAACAATAAAGTTTACTAGAAATGTGAGTTTATCACGTAGCCCTTCCAGCTAAGCTAATGCCTGTTCTAGGAGTGGACTCACGTCACCAGTTGAATAGCCAGGAATGGAATAGAACCCGGAACCTCTCAGGTATGTACGAGAGCGGCACCTCTAACCAATAGGCTATTGAAGCTTTGTTTGTGTGGCATTGTCAATGAAATATCAATTTAACATTCAATTTTATATTAATAAGTGCGTCTAAGGTAGAAATCTTTAGTCTAACACATTGCAAAGTGTAATAATCGAATCGAATAGTCTAATACCGTAATAACAAATGTATAGTAACTGTTCATTGACAATTAAATAACAGGTTTAAACAAACCTATTATTGCTGCCATAAATAATTTATTCCACAAAACGTCTTGTCAAGCCAATCGGCCAGCCATCATTATTTCGCATTCATTTGGTCTCGCCCAATCACAATTCAGTACGCGCCTCCTATGGTTGTCTCGGCCAATCGCGCGTGGCCATTTGAAAAACAATAGAACATAAAAAATTCCGTCACGCTCTTCTGCGTACGAGTCGGTGTTCTAATTCGTGGTAATTTAACTTGTTGTGTATCGTTATACGTCAGTAGTTATCTGTGAAATCGTTTCTTTGAATGGTAATCACTTGTAACTATCATACCTAATATACAACTGATATACCCATAAAAGGCTTATTAACAAACAAATATGGACTCTATAGTCTATTGTTTTTGACGTTTTAAAAACGACTTTACCCACAAATACATAGAGTTCTTTGCGAATAAATAATCGCTTGTTTGCTTAACCCCACTAAGCTTACAGTTAAAATAAAACAATCCGCATAGTTAATTCAACAAAGGTATTTTCCTAGCACGTTCCAGAATAGAATTAGAACAGGGATTCCAACACCTAAGTACTCCTAATTAGGGATGGGAACGACAACACCTACGGTACCCGAGTTCTAACGCCTTGGCGTTAAATAATATAGGGTTGGCTCATGTCTTTTATTATTAAAATACTATTTACTAGCTGAGCCCGCGACTTCGTCCGCGTGGAATTTAACTTAACAAAAAAGCCCGCTCCCGCGTTAGGAAAGAGCCCGCGCGACCCATTTTTTAAAATTTAGTTTATCTAAAATAAAAGTAGCATAAGTTACTGCTTATAACAACAGCTATCTACCAGTGAAAGTCCCGTCAAAATCGGTCCTGCCGTTTCCAAGATACTCTTTGCTTTTTTACGCGGAACCCTAATTCTTTTTCTAAAATTAAAGTAGACTAAGTTACTCCTTAAAACATCAGCTATCTGCCAGTGAAAGTCCCGTCAAAATCGGTCCAGCCGTTTCGGAGATTACCCGGAACAAACACACAGACAGACAGACAGACAGACAGACAGACAGACAGACAGACAGACAAAAAATTTTTAAATCGCGTTTTTGTTATGGGTGTCGTATGTACTTTCATATGCATTTAGTGAAAAGGTGTTATTTTGATATTACAAACAGACACTCCAATTTTATTTATTTGTATAGAAGATCAAACGGTATTGTAACCAAATAACTACAACTCATATACGAGCTGCGTTTCATACGATGGGTGAAAGAGTCGGATGCCTCCCCCCTTCCTCCCCTGCGTTCCCCTTCCTCTGACCCACTCCACTTTAAGTCGGCAACATTAGCATGTTGCCAACAATACCAATACCAAAGGCTTTGCTCGTGCAAAGCCTTTGGTATTCCAAGCATCTATTATATATCACCTAGGCTACGGTAATATTTCCGCAATAGGGGAAATATGTTAGATTAATTCTAAATTCACGTTCCCTCCAATTTTTTCAAGGTCAAATCTTAGCAAGTATTTCATCGAAAAGCACTCGATATCGAGCTTGCGTGCGAATATAGTAAAGAGTACCAACATTTTGGGATTTTCATAGAAATCAAAATAGATAATTAACTCTGCTTTCACCATATTAGTACCGACAACCTTTGTTTTTAGCAAACAGGTAAGTAGTTATCAAAATCAATTTTTAGACCTCAACGGATTGCGGGACGACTAACACGGACACTTAGCTACTTAGATTCTCATTAGTACTATCTTTATCTTCTACGCAGGCACTTATTTATTATCTTAACCTCTGTCCTAGTGCTTATCTCCTAGTACCTTGCATCTTATTTGCATAAAACATTTGCGAACTTATCAACTTAAGTAACAAATAAGTACTTATAGACTTCAAAATGATTGTTGTCGAATATTTTCTTATTTAGGTAATAGATTTACCGCACCGATTTACGCTTACATTAAAACATCGCCTACGACACTCTGATAAAGCTTTATAACAGTGAAAGAATTTTCAAAATTTGATAAGTAGTTTCAGAGATTATCTTCTACAAACATACTTACATAAACCAAACAACCTCTGTATATTAGTACTCGCATAAGGCAGTGGCAGAGTATAATCAGCCTCTGTGTCTGGCCTTTGTGGACTATGAGAAGGCCTTTGACTCTGTCGAAACTTGGGCTGTTCTGGAATCCTTACAGCGATGCCAAGTAGACTATCGGTACATCAGGGTGTTGAGATGTCTCTATGACGCCGCTACCATGAGTGTCCAAGTACAGGGCCAGCAGTCTAAACCCATCCAACTGCGAAGGGGAGTGAGACAGGGGGATGTGATATCCCCGAAACTGTTCACGAGCGCGCTGGAAGATGTGTTTAAGACGTTGGACTGGAAAGGTAAGGGCATTAACATAAACGGTGAGTACATCTCGCACCTGCGATTCGCTGATGACATAGTTTTAATGGCAGAGACGCTGGAGGAGCTGAACCGGATGCTGGACGACCTAGCTTCAGCCTCGTGACGCATCGGTCTTGGCATGAATTTGGATAAAACCAAAGTCATGATCAATGGCCACATTGATCCGGGACCGATGATCGTACATGGCCACCTTCTTGAAATTGTTTCCGAGTACACGTACCTTGGGCAGATTCTGCAGTTAGGTAGAAACAATTTTGAGAAGGAGGCCAAGAGGAGGATCCAGCTGGGCTGGGCAGCGTTTGGGAAACTACGTCGAGTCTTCTCGTCATCCATACCGCAATGCTTGAAAACGAAAGTTTTCAATCAGTGCGTCCTACCCGTCATGACCTACGGAGCCGAGACGTGGACACTCACGGTAGGGCTGGTCCACCAGTTTAAGGTCGCTCAGCGAGCTATGGAGAGAGCTATGCTCGGAGTTTCTCTGAAGGATAGGATCCGCAATGAATACATCCGACAGAGAACCAAAATTATCGACATAGCTCAAAGAATTAGCAAGCTGAAGTGGCAGTGGGCTGGCCATATCTCACGAAGAACCGACAACCGCTGGGGTAAACGTGTTCTTGAGTGGAGACCTCGACTCGGCAAGCGTAGTGTAGGACGCCCTCCGACCAGGTGGGATGACGACCTGCGAAAGACTGCAGGCAGATGCTGGATGCGGCAAGCTGAAGACAGGGCGCTATGGCGCTCATTAGAGGAGGCCTATGTCCAGCAGTGGACAAGCATAGGCTGATGATGTGTGATGATGTGTGATGTGAAGGCAGTGGCATCGCCGGAGTTTGCCAAGACAGAATGGCATCAAATAATTAAATATTGGTGGTAACCCTAAACAATTGAAGGCATTGCGTGTAATTAGAGATTGTATACATTATCTAGTACAAATAAAGCACAATGCAGCGAGCAACGCCCGGCGTGAACATTAGTCCTGCCAGGGGTCGACGAAGATTTACCCTCGGCGTTCACAGACCGATTGCACTGTGGAATAAGCGCTAATTAATTATTATTATTATCAGTCAGTAATAATAATAAATGTTTACTAAATTTGTAATATAATTAACAGTGCCAAATAGTAGAATGACCTTTTAGCAATGTAATATAATATTGAGTGCAAAAAAACACACGAAAGAATTTAAAAAATGTGAGAGTATACTAAAATTTTATGCAAACATAAAAAGTATTTTTATAATAAATTAACCAGCCGTAATTTGTCATACAAATTAGCCCTGCTATTTTAGTATGAGACTAAGCAAAATGTCAAAGATTTAGTGATTATGTAATTATTTAAGGGTATTTTTTTGAGCTTTGAAACGCAACTACCGATACGGTCTTTAAAAAACAGTTTTGTATAACCCGATGAAAAAATGTTGTCACTTTTATGTCAGTATGTAGTTAGGTATCTACCTATAATATATCTATTAACATTTTAATGCCAGACTACAAAATGAATATTCATTACGTTACAATAGTTATAATAATGTATCATATTAGCTGTTTATTTAATATTCAGTCTGTGAATATATATTTTTGTAAACGCAGACTTTCGTATATAAAATTTTCCCACAGTTCTTAAAAAAACGGTATTGTTTTTGAATAATATGGTTGAAAACCGTCACAAATAAATAACAATAGGTATATTCATTATATTACCATTTCACATTGACACATTTGAAAAAAAGAGTTTTATAATATCGAGTCACGGTATTATAAAATCCAATTTGCCATTTTTATGTCAAAAAACTTAATTTAACATAATTATCTAAGATCTTGCATGACTAATCATGAAACAGGTGTTGTTCTAGCCACTAATATGATAATTAATATATTCATTATACATCCTAGTATTCACATAGGTATAATATTCGTAGGTTATACCTATACTTATGGATACATAATTTTAAATCCCAGTCTCAATCGCAAGCAATAAAAAAAATACAAATTTATATTACCCATCTCCAGTATTTTGCCTACATTTTGGCTTTACAAAAATGTTGCATAAATTTATTAGATAACAGTAAACCATAATATAAGTAGCTATTTATTTTATTTAAAATCGGTTTCGAGTAAAGTAATGTCTTATTAAATTAATTACATAAAAAATCGATATTAATTCACATGGCAAACTTTCCCACGGGTTGGGCGTCGATTAATAAAACTACGATTAAGCGCGGTGTGCGACCCGGCCGTCGTCTTCGATACACTGGAATGGGCCACCTCTAATTAACATAAACACCCAGATCGCATTTATTTATAGCCATCGCCAATAATAAACACCGATTGCTAGAGATTACACGTGGCTTCTCCCGTATGCTCCTTAGAATCCTAATCGCCGAATATCTCTTCACACTCAGAGAGGTAACTCAAATTTGATCGCTGTTTAATTTTGACGCACTGTATAAAAAATACAGAATGGGATTTGAAACTTTTAGAACCGCTTACTTAAGTATTATTTTAAATAAAACCAAACCTAATCCCTCCAGTCCACTATCGACAACGTTTTGACCGGCAATGATTTAACGGATTACCAATTTTTGGCACAAAGATAATAATGAATAACCGATGATTACCGAGGGAATTCATTTGTCCAATATGTACAGAATTAGGATCCGGAGTCTTACAGAGCATTATAGGAATGACGTATTATTTCTTGAATCAGAATGTAACCAAGTTACTAAGATCAAACTTCTGACTCTACCATACAAATCCCTAACACCAAACCGCATAAATCAACCTACCCTCGTAACACAGCCATAAAGAGTAATGTGTGTGACTGTAGAACAAAACAACGATGCGTACACGCAACGCCCGTGGCTCCATCTACAACGTAAATGGACACATTTTTCATAATAAATAAATTCAAATATACCGATGTGGTCGTGTAAATCTCTATGGTGCGGTAGCTAGGTGTATCACGCGAACTAATTAATATAGAGTAAGCAGATTTATTGGTGGTCGAGATGGAGTTACGCGTTGTTCTATTGCGGGGCTCAGGGGTGGAAAATGTGGCGAGCATGTTGGCCAACAAGCTCGGTGCAGGTATTACGAGAAAGATTATCTTTTGCATTAAAACTTTTGGAAGAGTTCAAGCGAGAATAAGCTTGGCTATGAGTTTTACGCATGTTTTACATTCGTTAGTCCCTAAAAGTTTTATTGCTATTGATAGTTGTCACAATATCGATGGTATTACTATCGATATTGGGGCTACTTTTCAAGGTCACGATGGTACTGGCAACCTATTAATAGACAATCGATAGTTATAGGCAACACTAGCTAAGGGTGAGGGTCGGTCATCTGAGGAACAAACAACTTGCCATACAAATATGTCAACCTCCGATCCCCAACTCCCACTGAGTAACACTGCCCGCCCCGTAACGTTTTTAAAAATAAACTTTGAAGTTACAAAAGTGTCGTACGTCCCTATTACCACCATTTGAGTAGAGGTGTATAATTACCGTGTCTTTTACTATTTAAAAGTTTTTTTTTTAATTATGCCCTGGTCACTAATTGACCCCAATCTCTTCTGAGGCTGAAAATGTACCTCGCTGACTGAGTAACAGCCTGTTTACTCTAGGTTTGAAGTGACCCAAGTTATACGTCCCTAGAAACAGACGGTGGGAGCGAACTCCACTTCTCAGAGATAGGCGAAGCATCAAGGCCGACTAACCGAAACGCCCCGTGCCAATGGGTAAAAAATCCAATGCCTTTCAGAGGCAGCGTCGCCAACTTGCTCGCTTTACTAACCATCACTGAATACTCTTATAAACCATACCCCGTCTCACATTACAGCGTTGTCCGCACAGACCCATACACAACCTAGTGTATGAACATTGATCTAACATAGATACTATCGGCCAGTAGTCCTTGTTCGTAATAGATACTTTTTTGATAATGATAACTCCTGACATATCATAGTACCCTGGTACTTGGGTTTCGAATATTTTTAAGTGCGGGTGCTGAATAAGCATTTGAATTATGTTTTATAGTTTGTTGAGTAATGATCGTGTGTCGTGTAGGCTTTTGTCAAAGACGGTTCTAAGGCCTAGTATTTAGAGACTATATTTAATTATATTCTCTAGATTATGACAAAAAGTGTTGATTCTAAACCAGGTTTGAAATTATTTTCTGATACTAACCCAGCCAACACATAAGCCAGATAGTAGCGAAAATATACCACAATAATCAGTGTCAAGCTTTATTATTTTTGTAATTCAGCTGATGTTATGGCTTTATTTTGACTAAGAGAGTTCTTAAATTAAAATAATGCTGTAAGCTTACTAAATTCTGTATAAAGTCCGCGGTATTTTTTCAAGCTGAATAGCAATCAAGAGTAGAATCTGTTAAACAAGCGATATTCAAATAAAAGTAATTGAAACAGCTATTATCTGCACAATAGCTGAAGTTTTTGCATTGTCCTGTATAACATATTTAAGCAAAGCAGTTAAACAGCAAAACGCTGAATATTAGATATAATTTCTTATTTAAGCTGCATAGTGTACGAATGATACCAATATAATCAGAAACTGAATATTTTAGATTCTTTCTTCTTTACACAGTTGACTTCTGCATAATTGAAAATAAACTCCTTGTTTTACCTAACTTATAGCGCTATAACGTATAATTGTCTATATGTTCAGCTTAAAACAATATCAGTTACAAATGTGAGTATCTTAACCAGCAAATGACTGATTAGTTGAAGATATCGTATATTTATATCTGGATATTTCACCATTTTGTATCAAAACTGATAAATGCTGCATCAACAGTATGCTTCCTTAGAAAAATAATAACAAAGGTGTAAATGATTCATGGAAAAAAGAAAGAGAACGGGAGGGATAAGAAGAAAGTGTTTACGAGAGTATGTGAAGATAAAAAATAGTATCTGTGCAGTAAAAGAAAAGGGTTTGACAACTGATACAAATAGGCCCGGGTCAAGTGCGAGTCATACCGTTGAAGAGGGTTCTGTACACGATGATTGTGCGACACCATCAAGATTAGTGATTCAACTAAATAGACTGGGTCCAACTTTAGGTGCAGATGACGAAATTTACAATTTTGCATCTCAGTCACAGACTGTACAGTTTGATAGTGTTTCAAGTTCTACTGATTTGGAAGAAAACTCGGAATTTAATAAAAAAATATATCCTTTATTTCCTCTAATTGGACTGAAATTTCTGCAAGTTTTTTCATAATTTTATCTTGATTTTGCAAAACTACAACAAACAACTCATTTGATATAGTAGTTTGATCATTGACATATGATACTTGCGCCGTAGAAAGTTGTTGTGTATTTGCTCGACCCGGTGAATTTTGAATCACTGTATAAATTTCACCGTCCATACCTTGAGCTTCAATGACTACATGTTCTGCTGGCGTACTTTCTGTATAATTAATCTGTAAAATAAATACATTTAGGTATAAGTAATTATAGAAAGGCAAGAAACCAGTACTCGCTCAGAAGTTATACAATTTTAGTACCTATTAGAGCCATGCCATCGTAGATGACGAGCATTCGATGTAGATTAAAATTAATACAAAGGAGCTAGATCAATTTATAAATACGATTATAATTATATATATGTGTATGTTATATATATATGTGGGATACAAGTGCAGTAGCATCTAAACTATAATTATATTTTGCACTGATAGTACACGGCTATAGCCTACTCATATCATAATAAGACAGGCATATTGTTTACTACAGGAAAATAACTTGAAACTACGCGGCTAGAATGGAGCCGCGGGCGGTCGTTAGTAAAATTGTTGACCGAGCGAGCGAAGCAAGCAAGGTCTACAAATCAATAGTTTTCTATAAAAAAGAACCCTAACAACCTGAATAAGATTACTGAATTATGCAATTATATGAGCTTTCTCTGAGAAATGTATAATTATTGAACTTTAAACCAAATAATGTTTGGATGTGTAGTCGTATGTGAACTATTATGCATAAATAAGCAAAATAATCACTGAAACAGACACTTTTATTCAAATTAGCCGTCCACCATTAATTAAAGTTCGACATAAACCTCTTTTTATTAACCTAACATTTTTAATTTAAAAACCTTAACATTTATCATATGAAACACTTTGTTTAGTGAGTAGGAAACATTAGCGGTTATACAAAATTTGATTCTCATTATTTGCCGGGACTTAAATTTGAAAAAAATATAGACAATATAATTTAAATAATATATTTCTCATTTGTTTACCTTTTAAATAGTAGCGTTAACATGAGGCGCTCAAAAAATATACAATAATCATATTAATAATTCACAGTAAACTGCCATGCTTTATATAATTCACCTTAAACTTATTTAAAATATATGAATGAAACAATTAATTTACTTACCAAATTTAATTGTGACGACCATAACACAAAACAATCTGGACACGATGAAAAAAGACACTTATACTTTTTTTACTTGCATTATTTCTCTATAAAACTACTCCTGATATTGGAATTTTGAATATAATTTGAATATCTGAACTCACAAATTACCAACTGCATAAAAGATGTAAAAATCAGAATTTATGCAGAAGATATTCAGTAACGTGTGTTGAACATTTATCTGCTATGTGGCTATTAATCAAATGTTATCCAAATTGAAGCAAGATATTTTGTGCCCAAATTGCTTGAATATCATCTGTATAAGCGCTTACACAGAAGTTATACAAATACTTTATCCAGCTTAATGTCAAAAGAATTGCTTTTACGCAAAATTTATTCAGCTAATCTGTGTTGGTTGGGAAATGACCAAAATAGTACATTATTACACGAGTGGTGAAAGTGACATATTTAAAGATGAAAATGAAAAATAATGGCTTAATAATGAAGTTGGCCGGCCAACGAAAAAAAACATAACTCTAAATTGAAAATTTAAAAACCCCCGATGCGACGACCTTTTCGTCAAATGTATACTTTACCTAGTTCGTCCAAATAACGCTAAAATTATATTAAATTAGTTTATTTTCTGTATTTTTTCTCAATGGCGGAGCAGCGCCCTCTAGAATTATTATTGCGTAATATTCCATGACCATTAACAAAATTTAACGCGTGCGCGTATCCATAATTTGACACGTGACTTATGGAACGTCTTTAGTTCATACACAAATCTCATATAAAAATTGATAAAATATATTTTTTTTTCCAGAATCCGGGAAACTTTTCAAATTTATAATATTGTAAAAAGCCAGTTCAGACTATTACGATCATTTTAAAATATAATAAAGCGAAATCGTTTCAGCCGTTCTCAAGTGATGCAAAGATATTATTCCAATGAGCCCAAATTTCGATCGGATTCCAGCCGTGGAAGTTGGTTTTGGCCGTGAATGTGGCTTTTTCAACCTACAAAAGAGCTGATGATCTTCAAACGGCTGAACCGATTTTCATGAAACATAGCTAAGAACACTCTCGATCAGAATACCTATCCAACAAAAGAAACAAAATTGAAATCGGTTCATCAGCTTGGGCGCTACGTTGCCACAGACAGACACACAGATACACAGATACACAGATACACAGATACACATGTTAAACTTATAACACCCGTCGTTTTTCGTCGTGGGTTAAAAATAGGCGGCAATGCGATCTTTATTTTTTTTTTCGAGTTGTAGAGTATTTTTCATACTTCCTTGTATTATTTCTTTAGCCAATTCCTGTTTTTATTTTTACTTTCCTTGTATTCGTAATGAAAAGCACAGTGTTTACCTCGGGTAAACAGGTTAGGTTAGGTTAACCTAACCTAACCTCGCTACGCACGGGCGCCAAACCCCGTCTCGGGATTAAATAAGTCTTTCACCCGAGGTAAACACTGTGCTTTTCATTACGAATACAAGGAAAGTAAAAATAAAAACAGGAATTGGCTAAAGATCGCATTGCCGCCTATTTTGTTTTTTTTCGTTGGCCGGCCAATTTCATTATTTAGCCATTATTTTTCATTTTCATCTTTAAATATTTTGCCCAAATCTATTTTATTTTAAAGAAATTGTTGAAACTAAATTATAATTAAGTCATTTAAAAATATATATTCTTTAATGAATACTTAACTTTGTGTTATTTCAATACTAATACTAATACTAATACATCGTGCTGTGATTGAGTGGCTGTAGAAAAAGTTTGAACATGGTTCCATAGAAATGTGAAAATGGCACTAGTTTTTTTTTATAATTTGACAGCTGTCAGTTGAAAGCGATTCTCCCGGGCCGGAAAAGTATTACTTTCAACCCGCTCCTCAGGCAACTTCAGACCTACTTTCAGAGTATGAGTAATGAAATACTTATTTACCTACTTACTTGAATTATATTTAAGCACGTAGTACTAAGTGTCATGTCGTAATATGAAATTTATTAAACGGATATCAAGAAGGTGTGAAATTTTAAATTTTCTTACGTAAAAGTCGAACCTAATAAAATAACTTATTTCCTAATAGTGTGTGATAAAATGTGTAAACAAATTACTTACCTGTTTTTTTTGTATTAATATATGCTAAACTAATTGGTGGTAAACTGGAATTAAAAAGCAATTTAATTTAATTTTTTTTTCTTTCTTGTATTTTTATGCGAAAAAGATATTCGCGAAGAGGGTGTCAGATTAAATTGGACATCCCACGCCTGGGTGTAGATTTCTTTAATATATTGGTCTCTGGGTGCAGACTGTGACCGTTATGAGCTTGTTAGGGTCTTATTTCAATATTTTTTTAATAAATGTAGAGCACATTCTGTATCTGAAAAATCTTGCTACAAAAAAAATATATTTTACACCAATTACATAGGCCACGTACTAACTTAACAACACTGTGTATAGAGTATAAGTGTCATGAAATATATTGAGGGTTAGTAGTTAGGAAAAAAACAATTTCCGAAAATTTCCCCACATAAGAGAAACTAATCCCGTTCATATAACTACATCACGACACCTACTAAAAACTCATAGTATTTGAATAGTAAGCTACTGACACCTAAAGCGTGCTGTTGTTTGTTGCGTCATGCACGTCATTAGACGCACTGCACAACGCACTTTTTAATTTGAATACCTACTTACGAATGAACACACATTCTTCTATCCGCTAGGACGCAGCATTAGTTTTAAAGGCAAAAAGTACGGAGACCACTTCATGCATGCTTTCATGCGAAGTGTGGAGTCCGCTCCTCAAGCTCGCTAAGTCGCGCAACAGTGAAAGTACTTACTCCTTATTCGGATCGGTACCTAGTGAAAATTCAAAAACTAAAACTGAACTTTGTTTAAAATAGATACCGACTTACATCAAACCTCATCACAGTAATTGCTTCTAAGAGCCGGTGGCAGGTATCAAAGAGCCAGATGGTGTACCCGCTTTGGATATTAATAAAAATAAGAGTATACTAATAGATGAAGTTATTGAGAGACTCCAAGTCAGCTGCATTTTCTTAAAGGAACCAAGAAAATGATGTCCGATCAGACGGCGGATTAGTGAGGATACGCTTGCCAATTTTGACTTAATATTTTTTCTGATACCCGAACTCTTGAAAGGCACTATTGTGATATGTAGAAGTCAATAGATAAGACCTATGTCTAGTAGTGGACGTCCTCTGGCTAATAAGTAAATAAACAGACATAGCGAATATAATATTTAAAAGGTTAAAAATGGTCTATATACGGAATGTTCAGAAAATTAACAAAAAAATATATAAAAATGAGATTGCGTCAAGCGCCCCGCAATGAGTACAAGGTGGCTTTGATGAGCGACAGCAAGACATTAATAATGTTTATACTTCATCCTCATTATTAATAAACGTGCTAAAGCGGGTGAATAGTTATACACCGAATTATCTCTTTCTGTCATCAGTAACTTGACATTCGAAAGAAGAAGACAAAGCATGGTGCAACTATAAGACCGCCAAACCACGTTTATTAAAAAAATTGGTTTCTCTAAAGATTAAAGTCGACCAGATGTGCTTCATGTAGGAAGCTTGCTGTGTTTCCAAGTTGACAAGATATTGTGCAAATTTACTTTCCACTTGTCAACTTGTCAAGTATAACCCTTTAAATTGTCAATTTGGGCAAATGTTGAATCGTATCCACATTATGTCTTTCGGCACAAGTTCATAACGGCACCGTCGGATAAAATTGCACGTAGCATAAAGGAAAGCGGGCGGATATAGAAAATCTCTCAATACCACCCGTCGGATTTGAGCTCAAAGCCGGCGCCCGCGCCGTGGACACCGTGTAATAACTCCAAGATACTGGCCGTACTGGTTTGATGAGTCGAATCACAATCTTAACTTGAAGGAGGTAAGTCCGTAATTGGAATATTACGCAGGCAAGTGACGTGCCCAGGGTTAATGTAATTTTTGAGTAAAAGCTTTTCACTTTGGGAAAATTTCCATCTAATATTAGCGGTCATGCACACGTTTAACCTGACACCGATAAATACATTTTACAGTGTCCAGAGGTCGAACGAAGCCATTATCTGTCAAAAAATTGTTTTCTTGAATTGGGTTTTTCGTGTGGATGACTGCGTTTGTTCGTGAAACTCTTCTTGATGCGATTTGAACTAAGTCAAAAAAGACAAATAAAATTAGGGAGAAAACTGAAGTAGATATAGTAGTCCTCTTTGATTAGAGTTGGTGAAGCAAGACAATGGAGCTAATTCTGTAGATACACCAACTAATCTTGACTAAACTAAACATATTGTTGTGTGTGAGTAAAACAGTAATTAATATATTGAATTTTGTAAGCTTTAGTGTAATCGTGTTTGTGGATAAAATAAGTTATAACTATTGTCTCCTGCTGACAATCTAAGTTCTCGATCAATGAAAAAATGAATAGTTTTCTTAATATCTTTGCCGTAATTCAATAATAAATAAAAAGTATCAAATCCTTCCACGTATTCTGAAAACATAAATAATAGAAGAAAAATAAGCAAACAATCAATTACAAAGAAAAACTGTCGGAGCGAGTTCCCGAGAGAGCAGGTAAAACGCAAAATATAAAAAAGTTGGCACACAAACCCGGAACGGGAACAAAACATTGATTAATGACGAAATGCACTCGAAAACAAACTGTCGAACTTCTTCAAATTCGCGATACAAATGCCTTCGGTATAACCCCTCGAAAATAATGGTTTCCTTTATGGGGGCACTTACCCTAACCACCTCAATCATAACATACAACTTTCAACGTTAAAATTTGCTGGCTATAGTTCAAAATGGATTGTTATACAAATGTAGGGTAGAAGTGCTAAAAGTCGTCTCAAGATTTTCTTTTGCGAACACGGTTTTGTTACTTTTTTTGTTGTCGCAAGGAAACGGAAGTGGCGTGTAGGGACGTGTGTTTCCTCCTTTTTTGTTGAGAAATTGTTTCGGTGCCATTAAGCCGTTGACAGATCGCCTTCGGTGAATAATGCCTCTGAATTGTTTGCGCTGATCGTCGGGGGTGAATAGGCACTTGTGTGACAATAGGAGGATGTTTAGGGGAGCACCAACTAATAACTACTTACTAAATACGGCTTTTATAGTTTCACCTTTAAGTTCATAGAAATGTTAACCTTCATTTTGCAATGGCTTTACAAAACATTATTCGAAACAAATTATTTTGGCTATTGTAAATTGGTTGTTACTTTTTATTAATTTGAGCGTCTCATGGGGTCGCTTAGTTACATTGCTTAACTAAAAGCTGGAGGTGGACCATATAGGTCCACGCACATACGTTCGACACCAATATCTAGAAATCACGATTTACAATCTTCCCAGATTCGAATCGGCAATTCTACTTTGGGAAGAGAGTTTGATAAATACAGACTGATAATCACTTAGTACACTAATTCACAGCTCATGTTTATAAAAACTGTATATTGTACCAAATTAAAATTAATTGACAACACAAATGTTTTTAAACCGTTCACATACATTTAGGCACCAGGGCTCCATAAATTTTCACAAAACATGACAATAATTCAGTGGAGCACGCTCTTAGGGTATCTAAATCATTTGAATTACAATAAATTTCGAATAAAATCAATTTTCCCACGTGTGCACCTGTAATAAAATCAAAGACGCCATATATCAGTGGCGTCAGACGCACGCATCGACCTTCAATCGCATAACTTTACAAGTGTTTTAACACTGACATAAGGTAGAGCCTTTATTGATACACTATCAAGCCTGTATACAGCGCAATGAAGTATAACCACATTTCGCATATGGAAATAAGGTCCTACAGTGATGTGGCCTATTGCTATTATACGGGGCATACTCCTCCTTAATGAGGGACATAGTAGCATAGCATATGGCTTAAGTACTATGTGTAAGTTATTTAATTTGAAACAAAAGTGTGCACTATTGGGCATTGGCTATAGGTTCTGTCAACTTCCATGTTGGGATCTAAAACAAAAAACTTTCTTACTATGTACTTAATTGATAATTATCTCAGTGAGCTTCTTATTTATATTTTTCAAGACTTTAGTTTATATTTTAATGACTGATTTGTCATTTTTTCAGGAAAGATAAAACAAATTTTAATTCACGCTACCAGGATAGCATAAGTACAAAGGTTACATCGCTTCACGCTCCGCCTTTCAAAGCGCTCCGCCGAAGGGTCAGGAGTCATCAGATGTACGTCACCAGCGGGATGTTATCACAATTGTTATCGTATTTAATGACGGCTCTAATGCCTCGCTGGATATATTGCCGGATTGATATCAATATTTTAATGCGTTTCCAGTGATTTACTATTGCTTAAACTTAACGCTTACTCCCATCACAATATTAAATTTGTTGTTAATATCTAGGTACAAATCATATACATTAGTTTTATATTGTACTAGCTGAGCCCGCGACTTCGTCCGCGTGGAATTTAACTTAACAAAAAAGCCCGCTCCTGCGTTCTGAGCCCGCGCGACAGGACCCATGTTTTTAAATTTTGTTATTCTAAAATTAAAGTAGCCTAAGTTACTCCTTAAAACATCAGCTATCTGCCAGTGAAAGTCCCGTGAAAATCGGTTCAGCCGTTTCGGAGATTACCCGGAACAAACACACAGACAGACAGACAGACAGACAGACAGACAGACAGATAGACAGACAGACAGACAGACAAAAATTGTTTAAATCGCGTTTTTGCTATAGGTGTCGTATGTACTTTCATATGCATTTAGTGAAAAGGTGTTATTTTGATATTACAAACAGACACTCCAATTTTATTTATTTGTATAGATTATAGTCTCCCACTACTGCAATAAACCTCTTCCTTCCCTAGATACCTGACTTGGGTTTAGTTTGGTAACATTTTCCCTTCAAAATCGTCACTCCATCTTCTGTTTGGTGTGCGTCAGCGACGTTCTTCTGGTAATTCGGTTTCGATGCGATTTGCTCACCTTAGCGAGACTATTAATGTTATATAACTGGATAAACCCTAGTAGAACTTTAGTGTAAACACAAATGTATGGAATCCGATCTCCGTTGTCATCGAAGGAACTTCATATAAAGACATAAAAATGCTATAGGTTCAGTCTCCTCTTTTATATGCTCTGTGGTTACTAAATCAACTGCAACCATTACACAACAATCTGGGAATGTAATTGAGTTGATTCAATCAAGCTGTCTTCAGGCAGGTGGGTGACGACCTGGTTCTGTAAGGACATTGCACCGTGCACAGTGGGAGTGGGTTGCAATACGGAACTGATTGGACACTGGAACCAGTGAGGGTCATAATAAGTTCGATTGAATGAGGTTTCAATTTAATTATTATGAAACTATTTCATTGATGGGATTATCATAATGAAACTAGATACGGTTGGTAGTCCTTTTTAACCGGTTCAGCAGTTTAAAAATAATCAGCTCTTTTGTGGTTAAAAAAGTCGTCACATCGGGGTTATTTTAAATTATTTATCGATTCTACTTATTATTTACACCATTGGGCATCACTAAAATATTTGTTGGTATTGCTAAAAGTTACGCATTTGCTACTATCCGTATTCGAAGTGAATAAGAAAAATGCTTTGTGTGTTGTATGTAAAGATTAAATCTGCATTTAAACAAGCCACTTTTGTATAGCAATATTAATTGCAATAATGTTGATGTATGTTGGGAAAAAATAATCCTGAATTTGGAGGTGTATAAAATACGGTGCTTTCTATTTCAACAAACATAGATCGATTGTCAAAGATTCTTTATAAACCGTCATTCTCACAATGAAATCGACACAATTTTTACTATAATTTTTTGAAAAATAATAGCCGTATTTCGGTATAATGTATGGCAATGATCGGTGTCGTTGAATGTCCGCCATCTCATATGCGTACGCGCAGGCTTTCATTATTCAATTTCCCACGATAAAACATAATTCCGAATGAGTATGATCCATTTTGCACCATATAACCACCATTAAATTACTGTCCCACATCTCCAAATGGCGCCCACCTCCAGGATCGTGTCTAACAACTCATTAACTTGCATTAGAACTCACGAATTCGACACATAATAGTAGTGGCGACGAAAAAACTTAAACGAAATAGGGTTGCCAACTAAACGCGTGATCGCTAGTAATTGGCGTCGGCTGATGGATGGGCTGCTTCTCATTACCAACACGCCAACATACTACTGCCAGTTCTTAAAACGAAATAGAACCGTATGTCACAGTAATAGATGATATTGATGCTGCAGATTTATTTTTGTAATAGTGTAGAAACAGTTGGTAATTATTGGCAGCCCTGTGGTGCTGATGTTTGAATCTAGAATTATTGGGAAACTAAAAGTTTTGGGCAAGGAGTATTTTTGAGAAGTGTTATTCATCGAGTATGACACTGCATGGATGAGGAAATACAAGAAGTACCTACTTAATATCAGAACCTGATAGAATTCAGAAAAGTAACAGACTTTTAGGTACATTTTCAATTTTAGTCCAAGAAGCATTCCATTCCAAATATAATTCCTATATAGATTCAAATAATTTTCTATTCATACAGTTTCCTTATACAAAATAATCACGGAGCATAATATTTAATTGACGAATGATTAAGAACCCTTGCACACTATGCGGCGGTTACTTGCGATGAAACCAGCTGTCAAAAACGTCTACTAATGCAACTATGCTTTTACAAAATAATATTATAATTAGTTGATTAATACGAGGAATTACATATACCTATCTACGCTGTAATAACAAAACGTTAAGTAATTAATAGATAACAAAAATAACACTATAGGAATCACAAAAATAATTTACTGCTGTTTTTTTTACAACTAGCTAGATAACGATAATTATGACGTCCAACTAAAATATCAAAGTGTTTATTTTGTTTAGGCCTACGAGGGCACTAACATATTGTAATTTTACATATTTTTCTTAAATCTACAACCGGATCGGAACGCGACTTCGACTGAGAAGATCCGGCGAGAAACTCAGCGGGCTCGTGTTTTAACATTTTGCAATATATTTTTTGAATCGCCAATTGCTTAGTATTAATAATTATAAATAGTAGGTACCTAATGTAAATATAATAGCTCCAGTCTGTTGCCTTCTAAGATTACCAAGAAATACATAAAGTAATTCGGACTAGTATGGCAAGAAACGCTACGCTTTGACATTATTATTTATTGTAGATATTTGAGCTATTTTGTTATGACAAAATACGTAAAATATGTTATATTCCTATCCATGTGTTCACAACCTTACAATCTTTATAATAAAATTACAATAAAACCTTATAATGACGACCGCTTGGCGCAGTGGTTCAAGCGTAGGCCGCTCGGCTAACTGCACATGGTGGTTGCGGGTTCGATTCCCGCCGGGGCAAATTTCGGAAATGGCCTTTTCGTAATTTGCCCAGGTCTGGGTGTCACTGGGATCGCCCCCAGTCCATTGTACGGTACCCATAGTACAAGCGTTGCTTAGTTTGGGACCATACAGTTTGTGTGTTCGTCTGGCGATATTTATTTATTTATTAATCAAATTGCAATAAAACGATCGGATGATCGCATCGCCGTAGCTGTGTAGTGAGTATGGGTCCTAATAGGATATTTAGTAACTGTATGTTCAAATAACGAATACTTACCAAATAGATCTCAATTTACACATTGTTATAGGCAATTTTATTTTAAAAAAAGCCAACCGGTATACTCTTAATAGCGCACGAAGGAAGCTGAGCCTAGTTATCTACATAATTAGCATCTAATGTAGGCAATGTTGGACGTATTGGGTTTTATACAGGGTGCGGTTTAAGGATTGTGAATACGGTTGGCAATTATGTTCTAGATTTTTTTGTTTGACAATTGACTGAGTATTGCCTGAGTAGTTACACACATTTGCGGCGTATTTGAGTTTGAAACAGGTATTGGACAAACTATAATTTGGTCTCTGCACTAGGAAAAACTAGGGACAAAATAATTAAAAAAAAATAGCTGGTCAGAGCGAATGCAACGCATTGAGATTGTGAAAGATTGGTCTATTGAAAATGATGATAATGGATTTTGGTTGATCGATACGCCTTATTAAGCGTATGTGTTTCGCAACTTTCGACGTAGAGTGCAGATCCACAGGGCCATGTAATAAGGGTATAAAAAGAATAAATGAAAACAAAATTCTTTAACAAACTATTTTATACTCTTACTTTTTAGGATCCAACAATGGAGTCCATAGCCTAGTAAGTACTTATTTGTACTGAATTTGTTCTGGTAAAACCTGAGAGATACGTAAACGCGTGGGACCCACAATCATCACTGCCAATACCCCAATAGTTTGCTCTAAAAGCCAAATCTAAATATATATCACTCAAAGGTGACTGACTGACTGACTGACATAGTGACCTATTAACGCACATCCCAAACCACTGGGCGAATCGGGCTGAAATTTGGCATGCAGTTAGATGTTATGACGTAGGCATCCGCTAAGAAAGGATTTTGATTAATTCTACCCCCAAGGGGATAAAATAGGGGATGAAATTCTGTATGAAGTTTTGTCAATTAAATTCCACGCGGACGAAGTCGCGGCCACAGCTAGTCCAGAATAATAATACAGCTACCAAAGACTTACACCTTTCTTAAGTGTTTCTTAACTTTATTTCGAAACGTTAGACTATGTCAGTACATTATAATGATGAAATTATCAATCTTCAGACCACTTGTCCACTAAATTCAAGCGTTTATGCAACTTTGTGCACCAAACGGTCATAGAACGACGCGATTCGAATTCCAAATGATTTGAAATTCAGCGAGCCGATTGGTCGGCGGCGAGTGACGGTGGACAAACTGCGCCGTAATTGGTGATTGACATGTGAGAGTTTCCTGATTGGTTGCGTATGCTGTAAATGTTGTTGTGCTAGGAACTTATAGAACAGAAAAATTACTTTTGATGAAATATTTACCCAATAAGGAAGTACAGTAGAACCAGCTTAATACGATCATGCTTAAGGTGAAGGCGCCTGTCTAGCCCGCGAAGTTCAAATTTTTTGAATTCTTTTAGAAATTTTTCAAAATCTGACAATAATAAAAGACAAATTTTGTAATTCGCGAAAAAGACCGTGTGCAGTGCATTTATTAATACATTTATTTTACTCTAAATATTATCACGGTGGATATGATACTAGTAAATCACTAAATATACAAAAATTGCCAGATTGATGATAGCTGTCGTTCTTGAAATGTTTTAGAGTAAGTCGGATATATTAATAAATGCACTGCACACGGTCTTTTTCGCGAATTACAAAATTTGTCTTTTATTATTGTCTGATTTTGAAAAAATTCTAAAAGAACTCAAAAAATTTGAACTTCGCTGGCTAGATGGGCGCTTCAGCCTTAATACGATTTCTCGCATAATACGCCATTTTACGCCGGTCCCTGCAACATGAGACGTGTTTTCATACATTTGTTAACGCTTAATACGATTCATCCCGTTTAATACGCCTAATACGCGTACTTATTTGTCTCCTGTGGCAGAGCGGGTAGCGGGTGTATTACTAATTACTATAATTGATTTGTGTAGTTTTAATGTAAGAAATGTACAGCACTTATAATTTTAGCTGTAAGTATAAGTTATCTTCTAAACTGCTTAATATTTTTTTTTTGATAATATTCATATTATATACATAATATATCTTACCGTATCCGGATGGTGAATCAGAACATGAGTTTGAAAAAAAGAAAATAGTTCTGTTTTATCCTTATTATTTTTTATTATGACGACCGCTTGGCGGAGTGGTTTGAGCGTAGGCCGTTCGGCTCACTGCACCGGGTGGCTGTGGGTTCGATTCCCGATCCGATCAGTGCAATGGTCTGGGTGTCACTGAGATCGCACAGTCCATTTAACAATACCCATAGTACAAGCGTTGTTTAGTTTGTGACCACACAGTTGGTGTGGCAATATTTAAAATTAATTTATTTTGTACCTGTTTATATATAAAAAAATAAATTGCCAACTCTATCCATTCTACGCCCCACAAAACGTTCCACACTAAAACGGTTGTATCATTATATTCAGTCGGCAAAGGCATCCAGGCCTATGTATGGCGAAATAATAGTAAACTGTACCGAAACAGAACGCGGTAATCAACCTGGAACCGTGATGGATGACTTTGTTCGGCTTCCTAGCTGGGAAATAAATTTAGGCAAGTTTAAAAGGACATTTGGGCCGCTGCCTTGTTTGCAACTAACCTCAAGTGAGGTGCTTATTCTGTTGGTATAGTAAACTAAACTAGACTCAACTTATGACCGTCCTCTAATAGTAGCGCGAGAGAAAGACGGCAAAATATTAAATGTCTTAAATAAGTTTAATCCAATTTGTGAACAATAGAATACGAACTTTTACATTTGTAGATATATACTGGTAAAAAAAAATCAAGATTGCTCTCAGACTTGAGGTCTATTTATTATAACGAGCCATAGTCTCAAGCTTTCTTTTAAAATTCGCCAGTCGACAAAGGTAAATAAAGATTTTTCTATAGATTTTGATGCGCGGAATAGCGGAAGAATCTGTCAAAATGTATACTTACAAATCACGTTTTCATTTTTGTCGTATGAATGTAGCCAAAACATCTATAAGAACTATAATAAAATCTAGGATCAATTATTTAAATAAGTCTTATAGCTGTAAATTAAGTATTTTGTATCATAAACAATATACCTACCATTTGTCAGGTCCTATACAACACATTTATAAATTATTTGAGTAGCTAAGATTTCAAACATTTTGAATCGAATTAAATCAACGTAGCACATGGCAAAAGGCGAGTCATCTGTCAAGGGATTTATCTCGCCACTGCTCTTTCATAAAATAACTCTACACCCACAAAAATAGAGCTCATTTTAGATCTTCTCCGGAATCACCCTTCGTTAATGAAATGCATTATTAAACAACGATTCTGTGACCCCATTTGAAAAGCATTAGATAGGGCATTATGTCTAATTTGCTTGTTTTAATTCAGTTTTGATTATAACAAAGTGTGCTGTTTAATTATTCAATAAAAGCTTCTTCTAGATCCAGAAGAGATTTAAACATCATCAGTACCATTCTGCAACAACAAATTTGTATCTCATACATCAATCTGCGAGCAAAATGATTAATATCGATACAAAATTTGACAGTCACCCACGGATTCATGCGTGACATGAGTTTTTTCGTTACAGAATAGCACTGCAGGATAGTAGTGGGATTAAAGGAAAACAATTAATAAATCTTGGTATCCTCAGTCAGTCATAGTCTAGTGCCGGAATCAACGCGATAACTCAATAAAAGGTACAAGGTTTATATAAATTTCCGTCCTATTATAGGACGGAAATTTAATTAAGGACGACTCGTGCACCAGTCCATCGCCGAAAATTTATGTAATATGTAAGTAAATAGGTACATATATTCGTATAAAAGTTTAGTTGGCATACAAACAGAATTAGCGCCCTACTAGTCTCGGGTGCTAATGCTGTAGGTACGCACACTAAACATAAGTACCTATTTAACTAAACAAAAGTGTTGATTTATAGGTACCTATTATAGGTATCAACACTTTAATTTAGTTAGTAAGTACTTACCTAGTACACAGTATTTATAATTGAAACAAGTTAGAGTAGGCACAAAATGTGGGATTAATATTGTGAGCAAGGCATCAATACTTTTAGCAATGTCAAGTTGAGCTTAGTCGCGATTTGTAATCAACACAAGTAGCACTTGGGACTAGTTTAAATAAAATTAAGATAAATTAAAGTGCTAGACATAAAAAAGTTACTAATACCCGACGGGCCCCGCCCAGAGGTCAGGCCGCAAGGCTATTAACTGGATGGGAGGCAGTCTACGTAATCACCACATACATTTAAGCGCCGCTCGTCAATAAGTCAGGGACCTAGGACATGTTACGTAGGTAGGTACAGTCAGCGGAAAAGGTCAGTTAGGTATGCTATTACTTTTTTTGCGTTCGAATTTAGGCCCGAATTAATCAATCTATCTAAGCCTGAGAGTGGTCTTGGTAATGTCATTTTTCTGTCATACCAGTACAAAATTACACGTCAGTCAAAGGCATACTCAAGACCGCTCTTAGACTTGAGATCGATTTATTAATACGGGGCTTTCTTAATATGCATAAGTGACGACTGCAAGTCCATATATTATGGTTTGTATTCATCCGAATGTGTGGGTTCAATTATAGGTGGTGGTGAAACGTGCGACCAATGCCTTTGGTATTGCAAGCATCATAGGCTACGATAACTGCTTAACATCAAATAGGTCGTACGCTTAATATTTCTATGTAAAGCATATCGCACGGTTAGTACCGAGGCCCTGCCAGTTCTCGCTGGTGTGCTCCCAGTAGACCTGGAGGTCCAAAGACGCGCGGCAATGTACTACTCTACTCGAGAGAGCATGAACACCGAGTTCCTTAAACCGCGAGACCGCTCTAAAATCGCTAGATTATTTAGTCCGATATCTGTCGTTTACGAAGATCTTCTGACCGAATGGCAATCCAGATGGGATACAACAACTAAGGGCCGCCACCTCCACCAATTCTTTCCATGCGTTCGTGAACGTCTGGAGAGAGCGTGGTTGGAGGTGGACCACTGTGTGGCTCAATTTCTGACTGGGCATGGCAACTTTAGCAGCAAATTATTCTACTTCACGTTAGTTCCTTCACCTTTCTGTCAATGCTCGACGCCGCAAAACAATCATGAACAATCTGCACATCACATCCTGTGGGAGTGCAGTCTCTGGCACAACGAACGGACTACTATGCTAAATAGCCTGCAAGTGACATCTGGAGTAGTTTATTACACAGACCTTGTGGAAACCAGGGACAATTTCCGTGCGTTCAAGCGCTTTTGCCATACCTATTATTGGAATCAAGTATAATCAGCTCACGAGTTTAGGTCCAATTAGTCATATTACGATCCGTGGTGCCTTACAACTGGTCTTCAATCAGCTGTAACAGTCTTGTTTCTATGGCAATTAGCCCATACCAGCTACATATATTTTGTCTCCCGCTTTGCACCGGAGGGAAGTGGAAATATTTTCTTCCAACTCCTCCTATTATTTCTTTCGATTAAATTCGTGCGGGTTCCAAGACAATTTAACTTTTCCCCGGGACTCGTCGAGGGTCAAACCTCGACGTCATTATTGGTCACCATTGTCGATCCTGGCTTACAGGAGTTACAGTGGTGGGAGTGTGTGGCGGGACTAGTCCCTAAAAAAAAAAAAGGTCGTACGCTTGTTTGCCGACTTAGTTCTATAAAAAAAACAATTCACCTAATCACGTTTCGTCGAAGTTACAGATAATAGTGACAAAGGCTGTATCCAGCCATTTTTGCCATTCTCCCCACATAACGTTTTCGCGTCAATATTCATTCTGTAATTATTTCCATCTATACCGCACGATGTAAAAGCAGTCTTTTTTTTACTAGCCTGTTTTTGTATCCTACTCCTGGGCAAAGGCATCTCCCTGAATGCTCCACAAAATACGGTTTTGTGCTGTTTCGGGCCACGTATCTCCCGCAAAGGTGACTAAATCGTCCCGCCATCTTTTCCTGGGTCTACCCCGGCTGTGAAAGCGGTCTAACATACCGTAATTGTTGTTCATATAAATACCGTCACATGAATCCATTACCTACCCTCCTCTGCTCGCGTGTTTGTCAAAACAGACGTCACTGTTGCCCCGCCCGCCGTCGAGGGCTTAACCCTTCGCTGCGATATCAATTAATCGGCTCAATTTATGAATTATTGCGTCCAAACAACCCCAGGATTGATACACGGAATGTGTAATCAGATGGGTGCATAATGTATTTGTGTTATGTTTGATGGGATTTTATGGTGATTTAATTACGTTGTATCGCTTTTTTGAGATTTAACAATCTGATAATAGGGTAGGATTTTATTTGAAAGCTTCTAAACAATTTTAGGTAGTAAAAGTGACAATCAATTTGTTTTCTATAGTTTGGGTCAACTTTTCCTAAATAGGAAACAATTCTTGGACAGAAAAAAAAATATATATCGTCCAAAAAACGAGTTAATTATGAGACTAAGCAACGTTTGTACTAATTTAGGTTTCTTTAGAATGGACTGAAAACACCCATGTCAGGCAGTAGTCTGACCAATGTTTTTTTTTTTACTAAAATCATTTCCCGATTGCTACTAAAAAGAGGTTTCAAATTATCTAGTTACAACTCTGTTAGTAAGTAGTTACGAAACTTGATACACGATTTTCAACCTTATTCCTATAAAACACCATTGCACCATTAAAAGGGCATGTATTGTATAAAACCTTAAACACCGGGAGCGATAAACATTTGCATACAAATAGTTGATGTGAATAAATCATGTAGGACAGTAATCTGCGGCCATTTTGACGTACGGCAGCGCCATCTGTGTCAACTGAATGAGTTATTATACGACTATTTTAGGGTTGAGCTGGCGCACAATAAATTTTATACGAGTCAGTTGTTACAATAGCCTTTTAAGTCCACGGAATAGGTAATTATTTTTAGTATTATGATAGTTTAAGTACCAACTGAAATTTCTGTTTTTTTCGGAGTATTTACAGATATTTTTTAAGTACCTAGTTATATTATATACCTATTTACAATGTTTTGAGGGATGTTAATTTAATTTTGAGGGAATATTAATAATTATAAGTTTTTATTAAATTGTACGAGTTCCATTATATTTTCTCTCATTGCCAACCCTAATATCTCTAAACGTAACATGATTTATAGGGCAACCCCTTAGAAGATTAACCCTTTATCCGGGGTCAAATGACACACGAGGTCGGGAAGGCCTCGACACTTATAATTTCATTATTTATTGTGTTTCGTCTCGCTATCCGAATTCTGCGACGGATCTCCTTGTGTTTCAACTTTGATTTATGTTTAAATACTAATTAGTAATGCATTGTTGTAATTAAAAGATAAATAAAAATAAACTACTTAGATTATTACTGCATAAAAATACCTAAGTACAAAATATTAAAATAAATTTCAAAATTAAATTATATAAGGCACTATTCATACCGTAAATAATATTATGGACGTCATTCTATTTGAGAAGTTTATGGTATCAAAAACAAAACTTGTAAAAAATATCAAGTCTCGCAACTCAGTTCTTCTACCGTAAAAAGTTGTAAGATCCATGTAATACCAAGTCGGTTACGTTATTAAGTGCCTACTTAAGGGACCTTCTGTCTTAAGTTATTACGGAAGTAGCTAACCTAACAACATCTTATAGTGACCATATCAATATTAAAAATCTTTTATGTTTTAAATAAAATAGATTGACTTGGCCGTGCCCCCAGATACTTTGGTGCTCGTGCAAGCTTAAACAAGGCTTATCATTATTCAAAATAAGGTTGCACAATAGCGCACCCCTGCCTACCTGACAAATTGAGGGTATAATAAAACATCGATGTTTAATTTTCGATAATTAATATTATTTTCAATAATATTAATAATTATAATTACGCGAAATCCACATTACGCGGTATTCCATGGGCGAAACAAAACGAAGGTGCATGCTCTGCCAACGCCCCGGGGATCAGTCGTGAAGATGTACTATTTTAATAACCGATTCCACTCACCGCTGTACACAAATAGCTAAAAAGATTAGACGGAAGGTAAGGTTAGCAAAACAATATTTGAAATTACTCGTAAGCACCTAAATATGAATGTAGATAGTTAAAAAAGAAGCGACCTTATCAACTATTATAATGCTGTAAAAATAAAAAAATATCGCATACAAAAATATTCGCTCTTTCAATGGGTATTCTCGAGTATTATTGTTTTTTTTTATGTTTTCAATAAAATATTGGCTATAAATAAATAATGTCTGACAAATTTAATTCAGATCTCAAAGTGCATGGTGGAGCAGAGAGCACATCTTCATATTAAAAGACTAAGGTTTTAATCATAATATTAAATTCAATGAGATTCATCTCATTGATAAGTATAGGTATATACTTGAAGTAAAGTCACCACAGAGGGAATATTTTACTTGTACTAATTGTGGTAATAACGAAAGTTTGTACTCTGGAGAGGCTGAAGGGAACAATTTGCGAAGTGTTTAGTTATTCCTAACATTTTCACAGAGTTTGTATCGGTTGTAGACGTTTTAAGAAAGTTTTCAAAGATCAAAATGGGAATTAACTAATTTTTGTTTCAATTTCTGCTCGTAGACAGAAATTGTGCTATTTTAATAATTGAGTTCTACGATTTCATAAAATAACAATTAGAGTTTAAGGGGCATCGTAAAGAAAGCTGATACCATGGATTGAACTCATGATTCTGGGCCCCCAGAGATGGAATTTTCCGACGATATTTTCAAGAATATCCTAAAATTTTTCAGCATTTGAATATTGAGTTTCATATTTTCAAATACTTAAAAATATCAATGCTGCGATATCAAAGAGTTAAGTACCTATACGCATGATTTCGGAACAGTAACGAGCTCAGAATGTATTTAAATGCACAATCATGAATAGAAAACATTTTTTTAAGTATTGCAGTTATTCTGCGCGCGGTACCTCATAATGTTGCAAATGTTGCTATACGGCCGCGCGGGCGCATCTCAGGTAGCCTGATTTACTGCTGTCTTAATGAAACCTGTTATATAACTGGAATTATTTATTATTTTGTCCCGGGAACAGGTCCCAGTTGCAGCTTCTGTCTTAGATAATAATTAACTTTCTATGACTGTACTTAGTTGGGTACAGTTGGCAAAATAAACGCATGTAAGTACTTTTGTGTGTATTTTATTGGATCATTAAAATTTATACGTAGGAATTTATACACTGCATACTGCTAAAACATAATTAAGGTACCTACTTAAGATGGTATGATTAGCTATCTACTTATATTAAATTACCTAAATTATCAAGATAGGCATATGATGGATGGCCTGCATGAGTAAGTATAACAATTAAGAAACAATAATACATAACACTTTATAAATTCTACTATAACATAAATTGTCTGAAGCACCGAACACACAATATTTTATCACATTTCCCTGTCTCCAAAATTCCTAATTTCTTGAACAAGCGCATATTTTACCAATAACAAACGTGACAATATTAATAACGCCTCTATTGTAAGAGTAATCGTATTATAATCAGGGGTATATCTAAACTGGTCGGTAGTGTATCTTTGATTATGTTATTGAAAGGAAAAAAATGTGTTTTCTATGGGCACTTCGTCGGGTAAGCGTCTTAAAGCTATCATTAAAAACACGTATCTAAATATCTTAAAATATCTACGGCACGCTCTGTCGAGACAATAATTAATTTCTTTGAAAAATTTAAGGGAAGAATGTGTGGCATTCGCAAACAGTTTAGTGTTAGACCGTGATATGTAACATAGAGATGTTGAAACCATGTGTTTGTATGTTTAATTAAACAGAATTTCATGAAAATATTACTTAATGTTCGAAAAGTCATTTTATTAGTAAACTAGCTGACCCGGCAAACGTTGTTTTGACATATAAATTATTTCTCATTATGAAATATACTTTACGACCTATTCTCATACCTACCAAATATACATAAAAAATAATAGAAATCGGTCAAGCCGTTTCGGAGGATTGCGACCACAAACACCGTGACACGAGATTTTTATAATTATAGAAGATTTGTAATTTCCAGTTTTTAGTTTAACGCAAGGAAGCAGCCGGTGTTCTACTGATCATATTAACAATAATTAGTTAGCCTCTTCAACTAACTCTAATCCACAAATCCCGTGACACAGGTATACTACCTGACGGTAGAAATAATAATACCAAACACAAAATTTAGAGTATCCTTATCATCCTTAATTATTTGTGTCCCGCTTTGCAACGGACCCTCTTCGGAGTGGAAAATTATCTTCCAACTAAGTGTGGAGTTGCAAGAAAATGCCATTCTTTCATTTGATTAAATTCGTGCGGGTGCCAATTGAGCTTTTCCCCGGGACTCGTCGAGGGTCAAACCTCGGCGTCATCATTGGACACCATTCTCGATCCTGGCTTAGAGTAACTTTGGTAGGAGTGTGTGGTGGGATGAGTCCTATTATTATTACTTACTTTAATCTAGATTGCGATCTAAATCACGGTGGACAGACTTCATAAAATCCGTGACACACTCAACCGTGAACGACTGCTCTCACTTAGCCAAACATAGACCCACATGGCGACATATCGTACGAGCAGCGGTGGCACAAGAACCGACCGAAACATGACCACGACCGCTCTGACAAGAGTGCTACGACTTAGAAGAATATAGATAAAAAAAACTAAAATAATAGGTGCAACAGCTTTGTATATACAATCGACCATGTACAAACGCATTGTTTTACGGTGGCCCACTCGCCGCAGACTTCAAAATGTCGCGGCGGCGGTAATAATCATTTTTTCCAAACAGATTGCATCTCGGATCGGTGTTTATTTATTAAACGCTTCCCCATACCGACTTACGTTTATTAAAGAGGCAATTTAGTAATGAAACGATTATTCAGTCGTTATCAGGCGGCATCGGGGCACGCCGAAAGTTTTTACTTATAATTACTGTTGGTGGAGAGATCTTAGTTTTTTTTATACTAGCTGTGCCCCGCGACTTCATCCGCGTAGTATTGGATTATTGGGTTAAAAAGTATCCTATATGTTAATCCCGATTATAATCTATCTGTGTTCCAAATGTCATCCAAATCCGTTCAGTAGTTTTTGCGTGAAGGAGTAACAAACATACATACATACATACATCCACACTTACAAACTTTCGCATTTATAATATTAGTAGGATGTAACAAAGTCGGTAAACGAGCGAACGACCCGCCTGATGCTAACCAGTTACCGTGGCCTATACTAGGTGAAACAGAAAGGGTATACAATTTTTTTTGCAACTTTATTTTGTAAATCTAAAACTATCGGCTTTGTGGGACAGAAAGTACTAAAGGTTTTGTAGACTTATGAAATCTGTCAACAGCTGTATCCCTATAACACCTTTTGTTATTCAAGTTTCCTCCCAAGCTGATAGTTTTAGAATTACAAAGTTAAGTTTGTAAAAAAAAGTATACCCTTTCTGTTTCAACCTGTAGATGTTTGTAATACCACAGACTACCTGTAGGTAGGACAGAGGGAAGGGAAGGAGGGGTTGGACTTCCGGCTCTATCACTCAGATCGTAAGAAAGGCAGTTGTGGTAGATACTTTACGCCGATGAGAGACTGGTATTACCCTGGTCCAGCCACCCCGAATTCGAGCTGTAGCCAACTGCCTACAGCACTGCTGCACGCCATGCCGTTATAAAACTCTCGGCAATGTAAAATGGCCAAGTGCGTGTCGTGCCACGCGCAATGTAGAGTTCCGTAGCCATTTCAATAACGAAATGATATTTTTGGGTAACTAGTTTTGTCAAATTATTATAAAAATGTAGGACGCGTCGGAAATAAAAGGTCGGAATTCATTACGTCAATTTTGATTGGATCTTTTAAGGTTGAAAGTCTCTCTAATGGGAATTTTGTAATAAAATGTTGTATAGAAACACCATTTCATTTGAAAATACCTTTTCAAGGATACCCCACATGGTGGGGTAACCAAAAAAAAATATCCCCTCTTTCCATGTTCGAGGAGGTTTGAGGGACCTCTAAAAAATTATTTAGCTACTATTTCATATTTTTGAAAAATAGATCTATTATTAAGGTATATCCGTGCCAAATTTCGTAAAAACTGTAGAAGTTGTATTGTGACAGACTGGAACGGATGGACGGACGGACTGGACAATATTATAAGGGTTCCTCGTAGGCTCTACAGAACCCTAAAACATGTAAAACAAGTACCTTACCACAAAAAATAAGTTTACTTGACCACACATACGCTTATCAAAAGTGTCAATCTTTGCTGTCAGCTACAACAATATAAGAAACAAATACAATTATACTAGCACACTAAAACTAAAAACGTTTAGCAAGAATCAAATAAACAAGAAACTATCCATTTTCGTTGTACAAAACCGAATTAAGTGGGTTTAGAACAAAAACTGTGTATCGCCGGCCACCGGCGCGCCGTATTCAAAATAAGTTGAGAAGATCCCGCTCAGGACATTCCCACATCTAGCTGGCTTTGGTGTTGTTTTCCACGGGGTCCGACTTTACACACAATCAATGTATAATGATCAGACTTAACATAACATCAAAATATCGTAAGTAATTACCTACGAGTATTCCAAACAGAAATTTTAATATTAGGTACGTTTTAAAGTTTATGCATTATTTTTTACTCGACTTTGACCATTGCTAAGATGTTTGTTAAAAGTAATAATTTGTTATTAGTTTAATACATAGAAAACGCATCAGATATTCGGTTTGGTTGGTATATCATCCTAAACATTTTTTTTTATTGGGACTAGTGCCACACACTCCCACCACTGTAACTCCTGTAAGCCAGGATCGACAATGGTGACCAATAACGACGTCGAGGTTTGACCCTCGACGAGTCCCGGGGAAAAGTTAAATTGTCTAGAAACCCGCAGGAATTTAATTGAAAGAAATAATAGGAGTTGGAAGAAAAAAATCCTTAACATTTACTAAGACGCTTTGCAAAATATCATACATTCTTAAAATAAGACTTTACTTATAGAACAGTTCCGTCTACTCCTTGGAGAATACCTACCAAATTTAATGAAGTACCAATTAATTATTTCAACATAGGACCTTTGTCGTATTTTCCGACATTATACATGTCGGCACCAATGGAACCCCGCCATGTCGTGCCCTACCTCGGTATCGGACATCGTCTGAGATCGATGTATGTAGATCTGTCCCACTATTTACATATGCCTCGTCTATTATTTTACGAATTTAGCATGCAACGGTAATGTCAGGCCGGGTCTCGACTCACGTGTGCTGTGTACATTGTACATCATTTGTAACTGATGCACATATAAAGTCGTTTGGTGAACCCTTGGGACTTATGGCTGAATACTTAAGCTATAAGTTTTGTGAGCAATCTTGCAAATGAAATTCTTATGACATAGCAGTACAAAATGACGTGTCTAAAACGTACTCAAGATCGCTCTCAGACTTGAGATCTATTTATTCATACGGGCCTTAAACGCTTCTATCTGAAACGTCATGAGTTCATTAACTTGGGCTTTCACATTTTATCTCGTGTTTATCACGTGTTTATATTATCTACTATATAAAAATAAGTCGGGTTTTCCTTCCTGACGCTATAACTCCAGAACGCACGAACCGATTTCCACGGTTTTGCATTCGTTGGAAAGGTCTCGGGCTCCGTGAGGTTTATAGCAAAGGAAAAATGTTAAGGGTGGTCCACATTCCACGCGGACGGAGTCGCGGGGCACAGCTAGTTTATTATAATAACACGGTATATGTGTACCTGCACCATAACTAAACGCTCGTATGAAAAATAATAGTCAGTGGAAAAGTATTATAAGTTGGCAACACTGTTTCGTGCGAACATCTGTTTGTTTTTTCGCCAAAAATATTTAAAATAAATAGAAACACTATGCAAGAAAAGTGGTTCACTTGAATCACTTTGCTTCGGAGGTGCAAAAACTGAGGAGTTCATTACTTAGACTTTACTATCGAAAGTCACAAGTAATGTCTGCGCATGCGCATTGCAATAACTCCCAATACGAAAGTCGCAACAAGCGCGGCGCGACCGGAAGTCATGTGCACACTTACCACGCCACTAGTCAATTAGTCATGCATGGGTATTGACGTCTTCCTTCTAATACTCACTTTGAAAAGATTACAGACCTTTGATTATGTATGATTATGCTTCATGAATTATGCTCAAATTGTTCATGAAATCGTAATACATAGATTTCTATCTCACGTGATTGTACATTAATAAATCAATAATTACTATTTTAGACATAAATTGCAATGTACATTAAGACTCAATACGCTCGAGTGCGTATTCCATGCTAAAATCAATAAGCAAAATTCAAATTTGAAAAATTAGAATTTTAAAAATGTTGCATGTCCTCTAGTATGACAAAAACATGATGAACTTTATTGACTACATAAGACCTTTTTATGTATCTAAATATATATAACTCAAAGGTGACTGACTGACTGACATAGTGATCTATCAACGCACAGCCCAAACCACTGGACCTGTCGGGCTGAAATTTGGCATGCAGGTAGATGTTATGACGTAGGCATCCGCTAAGAAAGGATTTTGATTATTTCTACCCCCAAGGGGATAAAATAGGGGATTAATTATCCCGAAATTTTTGTTGAGTTAAATTACACGCGGACGAAGTCGCGGGCACAGCTAGTAATATTATAAAAATGCTGAAAATTTTGAGCATAATTCATGAAAATTATGACGGAAAATTCCATCTCTGGGTCTCTGATCAAGAATTATGAGTTGAAACCATGGTGTCAGTTTTCGTTACGATGCCCCTTACACCCTGTATAACAATGTCAGCGTACACCCGCCTTATATTAAGCAGATACCGTAGCCAATAGAGCTTCCGGCTGTCGCACTCTCGTACGAAACTCAGCCATGATAGCCACTTTAGGCCAATCTTCCGTGAGAGCGTGGTACTACCGCGGTCGAGCCAGCTCATATATGAGCTGTAGCAAATTGGCTACAAACTCAAATTCAAATAGTTCATTTTGTTTAGGCCTACGGGGGCACTTACAAATGTCAATTTTACAATTTTTTTTTTCTTATATCTACAACCGGATCGGAACGCGACATCGAATGAGAAGACCCGGCAAGAATCTCAGCGGGCTTGTCTTTTTACATGTCATTATATTTTTTTATCGCTTTTTTATTTACAGCTTAACTCTACCACCGATAAAGATGAGAAGAAGACACTTAGGCACTGCAAAAATGTTGATAGTTAATTCTGTGTCTACCTCACATAAAAAATTAATAATAACTTCTATCAATCTTCTTCTATCGGCAATCTATATTGCCTAATCTAGTTCAATGCATCATAATATGAAAACTGGGCGAAGCAGGAAAATTAAACATGTAAATAATTTTCTCCAGCCACACCTCGTAGATACGATCGTTAGCGTAACAGGCGTTTAAAAGGATATATCGTTCATACGTGCAGTTACTTGCTCGGGTTATTAACGTGTAGGCAGAATGTGGAGTGGTGTAACCATGTTTGAAACCTAACCACAGACTAACTACGGACTTTGTTGGACTGGATATATAATAATAATAATAATTTAGCCCTTTTGACGTCCCACTCCTGGGCACGGGCCTCCCGTCAACACGAGGGGGATTCAGGCCATAATCCACCACGCTGGCCCAGTGCGGGTTGGCGGATTTCACATGTCTTTCGAAAATTGGTTAAAATCTTCTAAGACATGCAGGTTTCCTCACGATGTTTTCCTTCACCGTAAGCAAGTGATAATCATATAGAAATTATGATTCGCACATAGATTTTGAAAAATCCAGAGGTGCGAGCCGGGATTCGATCCCAAGACCTGGTGCCCGCACGACGCGTGCTTCAACCAATCGGCTATCACTGCTATCACTGGACATACATTATATTAATAATGTATGAATCCCCCTTGTTATAAGGGGAGGCTCGTTCCTACGAGTGGGACGTTGAAAAGGTTTATTTATGACTTTAAATTTAAAGTGTAAATAAAGAAAAAATATTAATAACAGCTCCGGATGTAACGATCCAACGATCTCAAGTCTGAGAGCGATCTTGTAAATGTCATTCTTATGACATGTCAAACGCGTCTCCGACATGAGATTGATTTATTAATACGGACCTAGCTGTATTGTCCCAAACTGAGCGACGTTTGTACTATAGGTATCGTAAAATGAACTGGGCGGATCCCAGACACGAAAAGTTAGGAATTGGCCGTTTCAGAATCTTATCCCGAAGGGAATCGAACCCGCAACACGTAACATAACATAAAAGAGTTCTTTTCTTCGGCCTTCCTAAGTCCGTTCAAGCGACCTGGCTTACAGGTGTAACAGTAGTTGGAGTGTGTGGTGGAACTAGTCTCATACTACAATAAAAAACACTACCATTAGCTTTGTCCTAACAAAACATGCGAAAACCAGTCCGTCCATCACCATAAAGCATGGTTACACTACAGAATAACGTGTCACACAATCTAGTTTTCTATTTAAATGATACACTTTCGAATCGCCTCATTTGTCTGGCAGCCAGCTCAGTAATGGATTTCCAATTGTGAATCGTGCGAAAGAATGGTTCTTGTGGGAAAATTGATAGGAAAAGCCGCTCGACTGGTCCGAATTAAATGGCCAAGATGAATAACATGGTACGTTTATGGAATTGTCCATGGACTTTTTATATAACAAAGACGGCAAGTGTACAACCCTGATGCTAAGCAGTTACCGTGGCCTATAGATCCTTGCAATACCGAAGGCATTGCTCGTACGTTGCCGACTTGAAATAGAAAGGGACAGAGGAAGTGGAAGAGAGGAGGGATTGTACGCTTGCGGGCCGAGTTTGTTACCTATACAGGGTGTAAGGGGTACCTATCGTAACGTAAAAACGAATACCATGGATTAAACATGATTCTGGAGACTTAGAATTTTCCGTAGAAGTTTTCATGAACTGCGTAAAAAGGTTTCAGCATTTTAAAAAAGATTTTAACATGTAAGGCGCGCTCGAGCGTATTGAGCCTTTATTTAATTTAATTAAATAACTTGATATAGATTTGTGTAATGATTGTATGCTAAAATCTATTTTAAAATGATGAAAAATTCCATCTCTGGGGTGTCCAAAATCATGGTATCAGTTTTCGATACGATGCCCATTACACGGTGTATAATAAAAAAAACTATTTAATGAATTAATATCCACAACACTATTAAAACAGCCTTCGCCGAACAGCATTATAAATTCAATTGACAATCGTACATTCAAAACAAGTCTAAAGAGTCGTTCACAATTGCTAGCACTAATTTAGGTGGCGGTCCCTTATACAGTACAAGCGAACGAGTAAGAATGTGCGCTTCACCGCCTGATCGGCGTTTGTATGTGTTCAAGCGAAGTGTGACGGAGCCAAATAGGGTTGGCGGTGTGTTGAAAAATTTGCTCTTCAACCCCCCCCTTAATTGGGTGTCGCGTTGTTTAACACGACGGGCGCGATGTTGTTGGAAGTTGGCGAGCAAATTGGTTCGATGTTGTTTTGTATGATGTTGACTTTTCAGAACTTTTATTACCTTATAGGTATTCGGTGGTAGAGTCAAACTGTTGCCAATTGACTTCTGGTTATATATGGGCTGGCCCGACCGGGGTAGTACCACCTTCTCACAGAAGATTGGCGTAAAGTTGTCATAATAGCTGCGTGACGTACGATTACTGCGAGAGCCGGAAGTCCAGTCCCCTCCCTACCTACCCACCAAAATTTCAAGCTTTCACGTGATTCGATATACAACAGCATTGTTTTGGCGTCCGTATCTATCATACCTATGTATTGGTACACAAACTAATCAAGATGTATTGCTATCCTTGTCACAGTCCTAATATCCGAGCATGACCGCAATATTGTTTAGATGTGTCAAATTTGGTTCAATCGTAATTTTTGCTGTCAAAGAATGAGCACCGTTGTTTAATTCTCAACAATAACAAATTATAAAATGTTTTCTCCAAACAATATGTCCAACAAATTGTCCGTCAATATGTTCGCCGCACTAACACAGGGTTGTCACTGATTTGTTGTGGAAACATTTATTTTAGCGGTGACGCGGCGTTGATTGGGATGTATGAGGTGTTTGTGCACACATTTTTGTATTCTTTTGACGCTAATGATCTCTCGTTAGGTTTGTCGAAGGATTTCCATAGACGCAAGGTGCTTTATTAAGCTTAGAGTGTGAATGAGATTTATGTTTTCTTATTGTAAAGTCGGACCTAAGTGTGACTTGTTAGAGTTTAAATTGTGAATGTCTCGGTCAAGCCCTTTGCCTTAAGGGTTTTTAAAAGTCGTAACTACCCTTCGAATACCTAGTTGAATGAGCCGAAGCCAATATTATAATGTAAGGAAGATTATTTACCGAAAAATATTATGTAACAGTTATTTTTGGCAAGATGTAACAGTTACAAAATATTTTTTATTACTTTGTATCAGCTGGAGCGAAACGAGAACTCACATTTCTCTGGTAGCAGGTATCCTTACGACAATTTTTGCGTGAGTTTTTATAATTTTAATAGGGATTCTATTTGAACTAAAATCAATTGCGATAATAAAGTAGCAGTCACACGGTATAAACAAGCTACAATAGAGGCGCGTTGACGCGAACAAATTGACGAGCTGTATCGCACCTCTATACTGGGACTAAATCATTTTGATACTATGAAATATAGGTCACATTTTTGCAATTCCATACAAGTATTATTTTTTTAATAAAAAATAGAGCCACCAACTAAACATACATTATATTGAAATAATATTGACTTAACGTTTTTATAGTGATAATTTTAATTAAATCTAAACAAAATTTCATAAAACAAAACACATTACTTTTTTGCTATGGAAGAGATTCACGTTCGGCATTGGGTGATGAAGAATACATTTTTATTGTTAGTGGGTAACTAAAAAAAATACAATAACAATTTGATTCAACGGATTCTGCTTACAATAGATTACATAAGCACCACCACCGTCAACATTTCATCTCAACGAGCTCCGAGGTCCGTATTTATATAACAGTAAGTGTTATTATGCGAACACAACAATAACACTCGTAAATAACGCGTTAAGGAAACGTCCCAGTGATTGATGGCCATTTGTCGCGACTGTGTTTTCAATAACGTTTTGTTCGCTGAGGATTTCCGTAAATAAATGTTTATGGGAGTTGGAAAATAATTGAATGTACTTACCTTTGTAGAGTCATATTATGTAAGAGTTTTTGAGTTACGAACGAATTTTCTCTCGATATTGTATTGACTTTTATCGTACGATTAAAGGAAAGTCAAATGCTGTGTAAAAACTAAAACTCGCGATTGTACTGGTCAAAACATTCACAGCTAAAATGTTTGTCGTCTATATTATTTGACAACACAAAACAGGGACAACATTATAAATCGTCGTCCTTAAATATTTCGTCAGTGCAAACCAAGTGTTAGGTTAATTTAGTTTTTTTTTTAATATATTTATTTTACCAAGTATCAAAACACGCTGCGCGTCCTATATATATCAAGTGCGGAAACAATAGAGGGGATCAAGTTTACAAGCGGCTCAATTGGCCGGTTGTAATTTCGTCCCATTGTCTCTATTCGCCCCACGTTCCCATCCGATCCCTGCTGGTCCCCTCCCGGGGGACGTCGTTACGCTTTGCATTAACATATTTACGACGAAGGAAAATGACGATTATTGTTGCTAATTCAGAGGGTGGTGCTTCGTGAACAAGTGAGCAACGATTGAGTATTAGCGGAAATTATAGCAAAAAATTATGTTGAAAATTAAGTGTGGTGAAAGAAAATAGAGTATTTGTTGGATAAACATTTGATTTTAATAAAGTGTTTATATATCTATAAATCTAAATAAATAATAATACATATCGCCAGACTGACACACCAACTGTACGGTCCCGAACTAAGAAACGCTTGTACAATGGGTACCGTACAATGGACTAGGGGCGATCCCAGTGACACCCAGACCTGGGCAAATTACGAAAAGGCCATTTCCAATATTTGCTCCGGCGGGAATAGAACCCGCAACCACCATGTGCAGTGAGCCGAGCGGCATACGCTCGAACCTCTGCGCCAATCGGTCGTCTAAATTGATACCCTATATTATGGAATGGGCTGTCCATAATTGTCAGTATTGGATACAGTCTAGTGATGTGTGGTGTACAGCTTAGGCCTTACGCCTAAGATTAGGGTTAAGGCCTACTGTATTAGCGTTAAGTCCACTTATCGAACGAGAATATTCTCACGCCTACCGCCTACTACAATTCATTTTCATTTAAAATAAATGTAAATGAATCCATATACATATTCCCATCGTTGACAGTGACAAACCCATACAAGCGACGGCTTTTAGCAACAATGAAAAAAAAACCCGCGGCAAAATACCAACAGTATGCAGTAGGGATGCGACATTACGATATAAAATAATCTCTATCGTGAAAACAATTCTTACTACTTACTAAAGAATACTTAATACTTCATTTTTAAGTCGATTCCTACACTTTTTTAAGGGTAAAAATGTATGCTGATTTTATTGTAAGTATGCAATTGTATTTAGTTGCATGTGTCGTGATCTTGTTGTGTCCTATTTAATTTAGCATTAATTCATAGCCAACCGAATAAGCACCGATATTCCCCGAGATAGAAACTTTAATTCATTGAATTGAACAAGAAAGCATTTTGTTATGAAAAAGCAAAAAGGCTTGTACCTACCTATTATCACTGTAAATCGATAGTTATTGTTTAACAATGTGGACATGCCGAATTACGGTGGTGACAGACTTGAGTCACACCAACTGAATTGTCACATAGAAAACCATTAAATTTTGTAAAAGTGCAGCCGGAAGCGCATAATTTATGCTGAAATCATTGTGTTGGTGAGATTGACGAAAAACAATTGAGCGCCTTTCAAAAATCAATCGGACAATCTTATAAAACAACGACTCTATATCCGCTGCCCATCACTACAAATGACAAAAGGTTTACCATACAAGTGAGTTACTAATGGTACCAGTTCGAGATCAGCTCGCGTGATCTCGACCGAAGTAATTAAACCACGCGATACTCGGGGCCGGCCACCGGACGATCGGAATAATCGTCGGCGATTTAACACTTTCCTACCGAGAGATAACCGATAAGTAAACCCTGTTACGCTCTGATATAGAGTCGCCGGCTGACGTATTTACTTTGATAGCGCTAATGAAGTGGGCAGATTAGAAATGCTATGGTTGCGGGTGGAAAGTCGTCAATTGTTTTTAAATGTGGCAAAGTTGGCGAAGAAGCGTTCGAGCCGCCTGATGTTAAACAGGCGCCGTAGCCTATAGACTAACTGCTTAATATCTTAACATCGGGCATCGGTTGAAACAGAAAGGGTATACTTTTTTTTACAAAACTTAACTTTGTAATTCTAAAACTATCAGCTTTGGAGGAAACTTGAAAAACAAAAGGTGTTACAGGGATACAGCTGTTGAAAGATTTCATAAGTCTACGAAATGTTTAGTACTTCAACTGTCCCACAAAGCCGATAGAATAGAATAACTCTTTATTCCACACTAAAGTTCGGAATATATCTAATAACATAAAAAAAACAATAGTGTCCATAGTTTATAGTTTTCCGAGTAGATTTACAAAGTAAAGTTGCAAAAAATAGTATACCCTTTCTGTTTCTGTTTCAGTATATGCTTGAAATACCAAAGGTATTACTCGCACGTTGCTTTGAAGGGGAGAAAAACAGAGGGAGGGTAAGGTGGAGGGGTTGATCTTCCGGATCTCTCACGCATCATACGAAACGCATCTTATAACAGCTACTTTACAAGCATTTTCTGTGAGATGGCGGTACTACTGGTACCTACTATCACAAAGAAACTATAAACTACGATACATCAGAAATGAAAAAGGTAAACATTTTTTTAAGTAATTTCACTGAATGGTTTTCAGCTGTAACATTTTTGAAAAATCAGCACTTAGTATAAACATTTGATAATGGAAACTACAAAAATGTCGACATGCAAATTATAAACGCATCCAAGATCTATGATAAGTCAAACCTGCAAACGGGAACATACATTCCAAACAGAGGTAATCCTAAAGGAATCTGTGGACTGACTATGCTAATACTTAAGTATACTTTTCTGATACCTGATAACATGAAGGCCAATACAAATTAAACTCAAAACACTTGTGTATTACGTCCTGTTCGGGTTAACAAGTGTGTTAGACAATAAAATGATGCAAAACACTTGAGCGAGTGGACTGCCACACTTGAGAGTCGGATGTCAACTGGTTTCTCTGCATATTTCTCAATAAATTATTACACACACCTCTTTAAACATAATTTCATGTTTATTATATTAATTATATAAATTATTAAAGTCTCATGCCTATTCCATAATTCGTTTTCCAACATTGTGTATTTTATTAAGTTATTTTGTGTGTTTATTTATTACGAAATGTCTGTTTTAATTAAATAATAAAATAATTTGTAAATTTTGGATTACGTAAGTATTTTAAATTTAAATCCCTTCTTTTATAAACTACAAAATAATAAAATCGAACTCACTCTTCATTTAATTTTGTTACGTTCATTTATTTGTTTGGTACTTTATTTATTTGCTTGGTCAGCTATTTTTATTAGAATTGTTTTCCAGAAATTCAGGTTCTTTGTTACTCACTTCTTTTATGTATACAAAATCAAATCCTACTAATATTATAAATGTGAAAGTTTGTGAGTGTGGATGTATGTATGTATGTATGTATGTTTGTTACTCCTTCACGCAAAAACTACTGAACGGATTTGGATGATATTTTGAACACAGATAGATTATAACCGGGATTAACATATAGGATACTTTTTAACCCAATAATCCAATACTACACGGATGAAGACGCGGGGCACAGCTAGTGTACCATATTCACATTACATAGGTACGTAAGTATGATCAAGGCCCAGAATACCAGAAATATAAAATGCTCTTTTAATATCTCTCATTATTTTTCCTGTCCTCGACAGTTCAATTAGCGAAAACTGTTCAGTTGCTACATTGTATGATAATACCCATTCGCAATTGCTTCGAATAAAAATATAGTAAACATTTTAGACAAGTAAACGGTACTAATAACCAGTTGGAATGTGTCCACAATGGAAATTTCGAAGGCTTACGCGGTTCAGAATGAAATGTGGGCCAGCGAAGAAAATGATGACTTCAAAAATTAATTAATCAAGCGTAACTTTCATTTGAATAGGTACGCGTATTTAAATTAAAATAAGCAAATTATTTTTATGTAACATGATCTCGTAGCCAGTGAGAAATAAAATAACCACGCAGCGCAGCGGGAGCTACCAATGAACTATAATATGTACCTATACAATATTATCATACTAATATTATAAAGAGGAAAACTTTGTTTGTTTGATTGTAATGATTAGGCTCCGAAACTACTGAACCGATTTGAAAAATTATTTCACTGTTGGGAAGCTACACTATCCCCGGGTGACATAGGCTATATTATATTTTTTTTAAATCAGGGATCCTTACTAAAACTCCAATAATGTAACCGTAATGTACCCGTGCGAAGCCGGGGCGGGCCGCTAGTATTATTATAAAGTAATTTTGTAGCCATTATGGACACAGCCTACTTACAATCGTCCGGTAGCCGAAAATGCAAATCCCGTTTCGCATCAGCGCAAGACACTTACGCAATTTTATTATTTTTATTTATATTCAGTGTCTTTATTTTTTCAAAACTTACCTTTTTAAACTCACTTTTTATTTTTAAAAGATCGCTTTTATTTATATTTTAGAGCCCATCCCAGTGTCGTGACCGCTGATTGCTTTCGTGCGCACCAAAGAGATGTTTTGCTTTTAAAAGAAGCCGCTTGATTGAAAGCTTTTAAAAGTAATGCTTCCCAAGTGCATTGTACGGGTTGCATTGTTTTAGTTGCGTGATGAGAGTTTGTTATTCACCACAAAATGGGTCGCTAGTGAATTGTTATAATTATAACGTGTGGCCATCGGATGATTTGGAGATAGGAACAAATACATTAATATCTACAAATAAACCAAGCCAATGTAAATAATGTAATTTATGGAATAAGATTTTAAAATTGTAATTATTATAAATCCAAAATCAGTTGTTTTATATACCTACCATTATCCACAACAATTTGGCCACTCTCCTTTATGGGAAAACCAACTAAACAAAGTAATTGAATAATATACAACTTCTCATACAAATTTTCCCCATCTCCTTTGATTGACAAGCATTAACACTAAAATGCGATTGTAAAAATGTAAAAAGGTACCAGTCCTTTGTAAAAGATTCAGTAATCTAGATGCCACGTCTTCTCCAATTAGATTCGCGGTAGTAGTGAAATGTCACGTATTGCCAAACGCGCGGTGCGGTGCAACGACCCGCATACCGGCAACCTGCTCTCTGTGATGACAGAGTACTTGTTAGTTGTTTAGTTGCTTGCCTCAACATAAAGGGGGTAGAGACACGACTCTCTTCAATACATACAAATAAATAAAATTGGAGTGTCTGTTTGTAATATCAAAATAACACCTTTTCACTAAATGCATATGAAAGTACATACGACACCTATAGCAAAAACGCGACTTAATTTTTTTTTGTCTGTCTGTCTGTCTGTGTGTTTGTTCCGGGTAATCTCCGAAACAGCTGGACCGATTTTGACGGGACTTTCACTGGGAGATAGCTGATGTTTTAGGGAGTAACTTAGGTTACTTTAATTTTAGAAAAACGAAATTTAAAAAATGGGTCCTGTGGCGCGGGCTCAGATCGCGGGAGCGGGCTATTCCACGTGGACGAAGTCGCGGGCTCAGCTAGTAGAGAATATAATGTACATTATAGGCTTTTCGTTTCCCCAATTGGTTTGAGTAAGTAAACACAGTGACAAAGCAACAGCAAATTTTGTAACCTAAAATATGTATTTTTTTCTTAATCGCCACTCCCACCACTGTTACTCCTGTAAATCAGGATCGATAATGGCGACCGATAATGATTTAAGTCCTACAGGTTGGTACCAAAATCTTGCAAATATTCCTGCCATTATCTTTAAGTTTTACTCTACTTCATATGCGCATTGTGCATTCAATGGTAAAAGGTTTCGAAACGAGATTATGATATAAGATGTTTTTTAATATACAAAATTAGTACGTATTGCTTAGAACGAGTGATAAAAATTGCTTTAAGCTCATTAATTGGCCCACACAACAACCAGTAGCGCGTAACACAGCGAAGTATCACACGCAACGCAAAAATAGTTTCAATCGCACGCTATTTGGACTAGCGTGAAAGGTAAAGGTAATTAAGGTAAGGTAAAAGTAAAGGTATCAATCGGCCCAAATTGTTTTTCCGGTGATACGAATGACGCGGCTTGTCAGTGCTCATGACCGCTTCTCAAGCGACACTAAATAGATAATGGATAGGATGGTATCATAGAGGATGAAAACCATTGTTTTCGTCAAATTAGAGTTGCTGTGAACATTTTGACGGCTGCGAGAACGAGATACATGCATAACTTTTGCATTGCAGTGGATGAGATGCATAAAGCATATTTTGTCTCACTCAACATATCGGCTTTTTAGTTCAACTGACAACAATTGTCTGGTGCCAATCAAAATAAATTTCATTAGGGGTGAGGCAGACTAATTTAAGCAGAGTGAGGTTTTGCTTATGGCGGTATTTGATTATCTGTTAATAATAATAATTTAGCCTTTTGACGTCCTACTCCTGGGCACGGGCCTCCCCTGGCTTCGAGGGGGATTTAAACCGTAATCCAGCACGCTGGACCAGTGCGGGCTAGCGGATTTAACATGTCTTTCGAAAATTGGTAAGATTTTCTAAGACATGCAGGTTTCCTTACTATGTTTTCCTTCACCGTAAGCAAGTGATAATCATATAGAAATTATCATTCGCTCATAGATTTCGAAAAACCCAAGGGTTTGAACCCAGACCCTGATGCCCGCAAGACGTGTGCTTAACCAATCGGCTATCACTGCTCTGCATTATCTGTTTTTATTTTTAAAATCAAGTACAGTAAAAAAATTGAGTAGGTAAGAACGGTTGGCTGCACATCTGAGGTAACACTTCCAGCATAAGTGAGCTCTCTAGGTCGGAATTAATTAAAAAAGTTACCTTTTCCAAACAAGTCGCACGGTTAACCTACAAGAGCAAAATATTATTAAAGACTTAAAATTTGTCAAAAGTATCTCTGCTAACGATACTCTGAGTTATAAAAGAAAGAATTCGCTGAAATATAATACAGGTATAAATTCTATAAATTGGCTAGACAAGCACATTTGCATAGCAGCCTCAATTCCACGCAAGCATCATAAAACAGAAATTACAATCAAATACATTATTATTTCCAATTTCGGATTAGTATCGGGTTCAACGACCTTAACTTTATTGCACCATAAAAGCAACACTATAACATATTTTGTGGGCTATATAAAACACATTAACACACGTCACAAAACAGTTTTTTGGTGCGAAATGAAGGTATATTGTGACCTCATAATAGCAAGGGTAGGTACTTACGACATACGAAAAAACGCACGAGACTCATACTATGACTTAACTTGAGCCTACTATTGCCATCTAGTGGAGAAAACCTAAACCTTTTGGTTGCGTAAAGAGAGTTCTCACTATCGTTGAAAGAACAATGTCCAAAGCCTAGCCGATTTAAATTGTCAAGTTGACAAGGAGCGTTTAAATTTAGAAAATTAATCAATTGTCATCATGATTTTTTTTTCTGAGTACATCTCAGGGCACATGTCATGTAGCTGAGGTCTCCAATATCACGGGAGTAAGTAATCTAAATAATATAACTCTAAAGGTGACTGACTGACTGACATAGTGATCTATCAACGCACAGCCCAAACCACTGGACGGATCGGGCTGAAATTTGGCATGCAGGTAGATGTTATGACGTAGGCATCCGCTAAGAAAGGATTTTGATTAATTCTACCCCCAAGGGGATAAAATAGGGGACGAAAGTTTGTATAAAACCTTGTCAATTAAATTTCACGCTGTCGAAGCCGCGGGCACAGCTAGTAATAAATAAATAAATATATAAATATGGCCAGACTGACACACCAACTGTATGGTCCTATACTAAGCAACGCTTGTACTATAGGTACCGTACAATGGACTGGGGGCGATCCCAGTGACACCCACACCTGGGCAAATTACTACTAGGATTCGGAAATGTCCTGGACGAATTCACAGGTTACACAGGAAACAGGTCATTTCCGAATTTTGCCCGGGCGGGATTTGAACCCGCAACCACCATGAGTGAGCCGAGCGGCCTAGGCTCGAACCACTGCACCAAGCGGTCGTCAAAAGTAATAAAGCGATAGGAACACGATTTTGATGATGACCTCCCAATAAAACCAGCGATGATTTATAATCACCATATACCGGCTACCTGTAGTAATTAGTGCCAACAAAACGCACACAAGCGAACCCGCGGGGAATGTTTATACGATGCATAAACAATAAATCACTCGATTCACTTTCCTAAATTGATATTGTAATACGCTGTTGCCGTTTTGTTCTTGTTTCGTATTGAATAAATGAAGACGTTCCAATGCCGGTTCGTTAAATTGCTATCTCTTCGTTCTGTGGTGGGGTGGAGCGGTGTTGGTTTTATCATACTAATATTATAAAGAGGAAAACTTTGTTTGTTTGATTGTAATGAATAGGCTCCGAAACTACTGAACCGATTTGAAAAATTATTTCACTGTTGGGAAGCTACACTATCCCCGGGTGACATATATTATATTATATTAAAAAAAAAAATAGGGATCCTTACTAAAACTCCAATAATGTAACCGTAATGTACCCGTACGAAGCCGGGGCGGGCCGCTATATTTTATGTAACACAACTAACAGTGCTAGAGCCAAGCTGTAGCCAGTTGAATACAGCTCATATACGGTCTGGCTTGACTAAGGTAGTACCCTTTTATAGAAGATCGGCGTATAGTAGCTATTATAGCTGCGTTTCGTACGAAAAATTGACGATTCGGAAGCACAACCCCTCCCTCCCTATCCCTGTCCCATTCCGGTATAGGCTACCGTAAATGCTTAACAACATGCGTTGTATTAATCACTTTGTAATATAAAAAAACCTGTATTTTTTTTATTCATATTATTATATTTTTGACTAGCTGAGCCCGCGACTTCATCCGCGTGGAATTTAACTTAACCGCTCCCGCTCCCGCGATCTGAACCCGCGCGACAGGACCCATTTGTTTTTTTTTTGTTTTTCTAAAATAGAAGTAGCTAAAGTTACTGCTTATAACATCAGCTATCTGCCAGTAAAAGTCCCGTCAAAATCGATCCAGCCGTTTCGGAGATACTCTTTGATTTCATATGATTTTATTTTATTACGCGGAACCCTAATTATTTTTCGAAAATTAAAGTAGTCTAAATTACTCCTTATAACATCAACTATCTGTCGTCAAAATCCAGTCCAGTCAAAATCGGTATAGCCGTTTCGGAGATTACCCGGAAAAAAACACACAGACAGACAGACAGACGGACAGACAGACAGACAGACAGACAGACAAAAATTATTATAATCGCGTTTTTGCTATAAGTGACGTATGTACTTTCATATGCATTGAGTGAAAAGGTGTTATTTTGATATTACAAACAGACACTCCTATTTTATTTATTTGTATGTATAGATTTATCATTTAGACAACTCAAAACAAAAATACTCAGTTAGAAATAAAAGCGTTATTTGGTAGCCGTATTACTGTTAACATAATGATTCTTATAGCGACCAATATTCTAATAGCGACCTTTACCACGCTAGATGTAGATGTGATGCTTACATTGTTTTAAATAAAGATCTCCCTTGAACCTATCGAACGTTGATCACGTTATAAAATATCAAAAACATACGTTTTAAATTGAGAACCTTCTGCCATTTTGGAATCAGTTAAAATGCTTGTGAATTTCAGTGAACTTTTATGCTGGAAGATTATGTCTTTCTATCGTCTTTATTATGTTGAGAATTAAAAGTACCTTATCATAACTGTCACCTTGTCTGACATGTTGTAAGAGCGAGGAATTTCAATGATCATTAAAATAATATTAGCACTGTTCTACTCCATGCCTTTCGGAACCCCACTTATCGCACACTCCGCTACAAAATGGAGAACCACGATGTACAGAAGCCGCTGAGTTATGTCCCCGAGCCTCCGCCGTGATATGTTCATCTCAACAATAAATATTCGTGGCCAATTAAGCGGCGGCTACCGTCCCCCTCGCGTCAAAGCGTTATGATATTATTTCAACTTCTTCTATTCAAATGTGGCGATCAAATATTATAATGAACAGGCTCCTCTTTCTAAAGTGACTAAGAAGTAAATCCGTTGCGGACAGTGTAACATGTTGTTTATTTTAACTGTTTTTATTCTAATAGAAGTGTAGTTATGCATACATATTTACTACTTTATTTATAGAGTTAGGAGGTATATTGGGCTCAATCAAAGGGTATGATGTTGGTATTTGAAGGATAATTATAAACAAAAATATTCCTGCTTAACTAGCAAAATTGCAACAATAAAAAATGGTGGTGAAGCCAAAAATATGCATATTTAATATTTGATTACAAAAAAATAAAAATTAGCCATAATGTCCCACTACAAGGCACGGGCCTGCCGTCAACTCGAGGGAGATTTAATCCATGTTAAAACTGGCGGACGTCACATGACTTTCGAAAATTCGTCAGACTTTATAAGACATGCAGGTTTCCTCACTATGTTTTTCGTTCACCGTAAGTAAGTAATAATCATATTGAAAAAAATATTCAAACAGAGATTTAAAAAACCCAGAGATGCGAACGAATGTGTCTGACCCTAATTCTTATTCCCTTAGTCATAAGGTCGTGATGTTGAGAAAAAAATCACACACATATCATCGCATACTAATCTACACCAAGATATCTAAATGCGAGAAACTCATCTGCAACTCTCGTCTCTCGATTAAATTGTTTTACCGAATCGATTAAGTTCGATCTCGATTCTAGATCGATATTTTTTTTGTTCGGTCATTGCTTTTTCATGTGCCGCCACTGGGTCTTTATTAAATCGATTGGAATGTAATAAATGTGTTTCACAAAAGGGTTTTGCATTTCTTATTAGTAGTTGCTACTGTTGTATTACTTCCATTTCTGGTGCTTAGCAACTGTAATTATTATATTTACTAGTAAGTATTACTTTTAGTCTACATTTAACTGGTGATACATCTACTACATTTATGGGATGTTTAACACTTTTAAAATGATACTTTTGCGCACAAAACTTTGCATTTTATATCAAGACAAGAAACACCTATGAAAGGAATTGAAAATTATTTGTACATACCTAAGTGAGGTATGATTTATTTGACAAAATAAATTGCAAACTAATCGTTAATTATTTTGTAGAAAATAATTAATAGTAGGTTTTTGACTCCACAGATTCATGAACAAACAACAAATAATTTGATCAAACGTTATTTTTTATATCGAGACCGCACTACAGTGGTAAGGGGATAAACAAATTATAAAATGTTAATAGAACTGAACCTTTGACTCTGCGCAACAATACATCATTGTCAGTTCGCAGTGCTCAAGAGATTAAGGCGCGATGTACACTGAGAAACGTTCAACCGAGTTTTTTCATAGATTAAAATTAGGTATTAATGTTGTATGTGTGTATAGTGTGAATAGGTATGCACACCTCACTAAACTATCTTTCTAATTTAAATACCTAAATCTGAGTGAGATTTAATTACTATTTACTTATTTAGTGCCAATGGTGTTGCCTGCTTACATTCTGTTGCTGTTCCTGATAATGTACACTATATTTTGTTCATTGAAAAGAGTAATCATTTAGTTTCCTGCCGGATCTTCTCAGTGGAAGCAGCATTCCGAACCGAAGGTAGATTCTGACTATTCATAAATGCTTTGTTGGCTTACATGAACAAAAATAAAAATAAATTAATACTGATGAATATTCATATGCATGATGACAGTTTTTTTTATGGCATAGTTATATTTTATTATATGTTTGAATTCGTTCGCTTAACGTTCAAACCAATTTTTTTTCTTTATGTGTGTGTGTTTTAGTATGTTTTTGTGCTCACTTTCGTTGCATCATTCTTATTTATGTAGATCAGCACGTTGAGCCCAGTGTGCGGCTCCCATTATTTTTCTATTACCATCTCCGAGCGGCTGTTCCCACATTAGAGTGAGACATCATCTTATCGGTGTACTGGAGTCTTTTCAAAATCACACGACCTTATACTGAGGCACAATTAAAGGCATTTTAGTCCCTACAAAATTTCTAATAAGAATCAAAGATGACAATATAATTGCCAAATTGGTAAAAAAAATTAAGTCAAAAAGCTTGTAAAACAAATAAAAAGTAATTTCATGTTTTCAAAATTAATTCCAATAAAAAATAATACGTCATAAAAAAAACTTTAATTTATTTTAAAAACTAGCTGTACCCTGCGCGCCTTGCTACGCTGTCAAAGATTGGTCGTACCAACTCAGAAACCTTTGTGGGCTAATGCACAACACTTTGCTGAAGATCATGACATGATCAAATGCATAGTTTACGATTCTATAAAGGACATACAGACAAACATATTTTTTTTATATATATAGTAAGATAGCGAAAAATCGTGCAACCCGTCTGATCTTAAACAGCTACCGTAGCCTATAGATGCTTGTTACTTCGCGTTGATCTTCTGTAAGAGGGTGGTACTACCCCGGTAGAGCTGGCTCTACCAACTTTATTCAAATTCAAATCGTTTATTTTGTTTAGGCCTACGGGGGCACTTACAAATTGTCAATTTTTCATTTTTTTTCTTATATCGGATCGGAACGCGACCTCGACTGAGAAGATCCGGCAAGAAACTCAGCGGGCTTGTCTTTTTACATGTCATTTTTTTATCGCCTATCGTTAGGTCACCCATGCACCTTACTGAGCACATAATAACTCAATACCAATCAACTCATCCTATTTTCATCAGTAAGTTAGTTATCAAACTGCATATTAATTGCCGCTACTGAACTCCAAGCGGCGTTCCCATGTCTCTGGTCCATATCTCATTGAGATGTTAAATAGTAAAATTTATTACCACATCCCGCGGGCATGGGAAATGGGCGAAACTAGTGATGGGCTACTTGGCTAGTCGAAACATAGAATAAATATAATGTAGGTACAGACTGGACACTAGGTTGACAGTCCGCTCGTAGCTAACGCAGGCCCGCCCGCTTCCACCAACAGGATTGCCTCATTTCCTGTCAACCTGAGCTAAACCAAGTGAAGCTAAAGGGTCATTCTTACTATCTGAGCAAAATATAGTTTTGATAAAAATAACTGGCCAAGTGCGTGTCGGGTCACGCCAATTGTAGGGTTCTTTAACCGTTTGAATAATAAAAACTTATGTTTGGCTATCTTTCAGGGTGGTATTAAAAATGAAGAGGTGAAGATGAAGATGTACAACCTACCTACCTACACATAAGTACACACAAGTGACAGTATCTTAAACTTAACAGTTTGATCCGGGAATCCAACCCAAGACTTAACTTCTTGACCTGTCCAAAAACGAAAAGCACAAACCAATAAAAGTTACATCACCTCATTTACATAACACCAGTTACTTCGATATTGCCATTCGAATAATCGATTCAAACTCAACTAACAAATCGATTGGTCCATCTCTATGATTAATACAGTAATTAGTATGTTTGTACGCTACCTATTGAGATTTTAATACGTACATTTGTAAGCATCTTCGATTAGTAATGGTACATAAGAGTTTACTACTTACATTCATTTGTTACTTTAATGATAGGCACTGAGTTGCATAATGATTGGTGGAGCCTTAAAATGTATGTATGTATAAATTGAATCGAATATAATGTCTGTACCGATTTTAATATTCTCTGCTCTAAACACCAAGAAAATTGTGAGCAGAAAAAAACAAAATGGAATTTGTTACAGCGGTTAGCCTTGTAACGAAGAGGGTCCGGGTTTCATTAAACCATTGTTGTGAGACCACGCCTAGGTCACATTAAGCTCGGTTCAAAGGGCTAACCATACAAGGAACCTAGTAATTACATAACTTGAACAAGGGTGACAAATACATTAAGTAATGTATTTGTCACACTTGTACTTGACGGCAATCCAAAAACATTCTAACTGAAACACTTAAAAATTATAATAAATCAATACTTATCGTAAAAGATAAAAAATATTATTTTGTTAAATTTAATAAATTAAGAATAAAATAATAACAAGCCATTTCAATTCAAGATTAATAATTATTAAGTATATAAAAAATATAAATCTGCCTAAGTATATAAGGCTTAGACAAAGTTTTTATTTCACTGCAACGGAAGCCGGGTGTTTAGCTGGTTTATAATAAACAGCACAATTACACGCACTTACTTTCTCGTGAAAACTTGTTTCGCCATTCATTAAACATAACGAGTATGGTCTTATTTAGAATTCTAATTATAATAATACTAGCCGCTTGTTGAGTCTGTGGGCGCAGGGAAAAATAAAGTACTTAGTCCCTAGGCTCCATTAAACAGTGCAGGTAACCCGTGACAAATTTCAAATTATTACAGGTTTATATCAAAATCACTGACAATATTCTAAACTATGAGTCTTCATTCAATCAGTAGCACTTCGATGGCCAAAGAAGTACTGCCATCCCATATGAAAGTCATAAATGTTTAAGAGATTTTATGATGAGTCAGTCGGTCAGTTTTCCTTCACATCATGAAGTCTTTCAAAGGCAATAGTCTACACTTACCAGGTCACACTTCCCACCAGGTACCACTTAACAATCTGGTGGACAATCAGCGTGTCTACCTAGAAAATATAAAAAAACCTAATTAGTTTATTAATCACACATTTAATAAAAGTTTGTTACAGGCCGTGCCTGAAACAATGCGAGAGAGTAATACAATCAAAGTACAGTAAGATATAATGTAGAAATAGTTAGATAATACAGCGAAGTCTGATGTTGCGTTTATTCGCGCCTCTGTCGAGGCGAGCGAGGCAGCGCCGCCGGCGAGCCGCCACTCTTTATAATTTGATCACATTTGTACCGCGTACAATGCTTGCCTAAAGCGCTGGACGACAGATCGACAGGGAAAGACATGGAGCTGACTTTCAAACTTAGTTTTTGGCAAAAAAAAATAGTCCAGAGAGAAATCATCTATATCAAGCAACTCTAAAACAAGCTTTAGATGATATTATTAATATTTAAAGTAAATACCCATCAGACAGGATAGTACAGATTCTGTTCTATCCTGTGGCTTTTTAATCAAATCCGGGAAAGCCTAGGAAAAAATAATTACAATATAAGAGAGACGTCGTTAATTAACCAAAATGTAACAAATTGGGTCAAATTTGGCGGAAATTTTGGGTACCACTGTCAAACCAAAACTACTAATAATAATAGCCGCCTATCTAAATACCTATCTACGTATTACCTATTTACTGACTATAAATCTGAGCGAATTTTAAAGTAGGTACTTATCACAATTAAAAAAATAAAACATCAATATACTCCACACATCTCTCAAGCCGATAACTTACGGAGGCAACTCCTTCAGTGGTGTAGCCTGGGGCGGCCACAATGGCCGCTACTTTTTCCCGGCCATAATAAACATTTGTATTCGGCACACACACTGGCCGACCGCCGGCCGCGCCCGTGGCCACGTAAGCAATATTGCGGCGTATCTGTGCGAATTTCGGTCATTGTAAAGGAGACCGCAAAAAAAATATTGACAAAAAAATTTAACGAGAATGACGTTTTTTGGTAGAGTCGAGCTGTAGCCAATAAACTTTAGCTAATATGCGGGCTAGCTCGGACGGGGTAGTACCACTCTTACACAGAAGATCGGGGTAAAGTAGCTATTACTAAGGCAGCTGCGTTTCGCATGATAAGTGAGAGATTCGGAAGCCAACCTACCCCTCTATTCCCCACTCCCCTTTAGGTGGGCAATGTGCAAGCAACGCTTTTGGTATTGCAAGCTTCTAAGTATACATATCGTAGCCTATAGATTACGAGTTACGACTGAAGGTAATTATTTTTCATGTTAAATATTTCATATCCTACAGAATACCCAGAAATCTCACCTGAGATAAAACAAGTTATTTTTCCAATAAAACACATTAATTAACATTTACCCGTTATAAAAGCCGCTAATAGTCGTATATCCACTAAATTCCAGCATATTATTAGTCCATGACAAATCCTGTTAAATAGGGCTCCATCATTCAAATAAACCACATAACAATAAAAAGTGCTGTCAAAAATTTCCTAAAACTTAATCTTACCGTGACTGTCGACTGCCTCGCCCCACATAAGATCCCATAACAGACATAATAAGAAGATTTCATTATGAGAATCCCCGTATTAATTTCCCATCACTAGCCTATGTTGCAGACACGTTGCACGATTCGTCACTTCAAAAACCTTCTAATAGATTCCCACAATTAGACTGCACATGTAACGATTTATTTTAAAAAGTATTGTATACATTTTTACCATTGAATATTTTATTTTAATTTAAAAATGTATTACATTAAAATCGTATATTATTTAGTTAAAAAGCATTAGTTAAAAAAATTCGATGAAGATAAAAATCGATAATATTTATGCAAATTTTACTGAAACACGATAAATTATTAATTAGTGTGTACCTTTTTGCGACTAACATCTTTTGCTAATTTGTTTCATATAAAATATACCTGACATAGACATGAATTGAAAAATAAAATCTAGGAAACATGCATATAAAAACAAAGTAAATACCTGCGTGTCACATAAATTTATATAAATAAATTAAATTGAAAAATAAAATGCCTGGGATATAAAAATGTTATCAAATTTTTGATCAGACGACGGATTCGTTGTTCAAAATAGTGGTCGGTCATTAGAATTCGTCGTGGTCACTTTGAATTTTCTTTTAAAAAATGTAAGAGGCTGTCCACTTTATGTATAACTTATGCCCAGTTAATATGAAAAAGCTCGTTTATTTTATTTTTGTAGAATTTTTACAAGAATCCATTTCTCTCAACACGCCCGCAACACGCACGTTTCTTTACGATATTGTTTTATAATTGCAATTTATGTCCAAAATGGCCTAACAGGTGATCGCCATGGATTAGTAAAAGTAATTATTGTTATTTAGTGGGCACTTATCAAGTTAATTTCGACGCAGACTGTTTAATTGTGTGCGTGATGTTGATGATGAGTAACGTGCAGTAATTCCATCTATTGCATCGTAGTAAACCGGTAATTTAGTAATAGTAATTATGAATTATAATTTGTACTTACACAATGAATATTTTAGTAATGATGATTAAAATGAAGTTCGTTTTTTATGTTGTCGAGTATACAAAATAGAGGTTTATTATGCAACTTAATTTTATTTAAAATTGTTTATATTATCTAACATTTGAAAATTATTTAATTAAGTAATAAAATCATTTACAAAAATCTGAAAATAATTCTAGTGAATTGGGGAATTAATTCTTCGGTTCCATTTTCAAATGTTATGTACCTATGTCTTTATTCTACACCAATAGGAACGTTAGTAAAAGGGCAGCTTAGCTATTATAAAGTTCGAAATATATAATTCTTTAGAATATTATGTAACTTAATTTATGTGAAGAAAATATTAGGAAGCTTATAACACTCACCTAGATTCGATACAAGCCACATTGACCCTTATTGCTGAACAATAACGAGTTAATAATACATTGACCGTGTAATGTCAAAATTATTACTTTAATAGCCCGTTTAAGATGAAACAAATTATCGTTACATTCGGAACACACGGTAATCACAGCTTACATGCATTGTTTCATAAAGCAGCGGCCACATAATCGATGAGATTCGATCAGTTAAATGGCTACGTGCAAATTAAGGGTCCATACACACTGTTTGTAACTTATAAGCCACCGAACGTTTGAATATTTTTTTTCGACTCAAAATGTTGACTGGATTTGAATTGAACATTATTGAGCAAATTTGACTAAACTAAGCTTGCTGTCCTTTTTATGATCGTAATGTGTGAGCAAGACGGCAATATATTTAGTTGTTCCAATGCCTATCGTAGGATTTAATTCGTTGGCTAATTGATATTGAGTTTTGTCAATATTTTTAGGTGTAGGTACTCAATTGTTTTGTCAAGAGGCTGTATATCATGAGTCTCTGGGACCCTTATATACTATAAAATGTTCCGCAAAACAAAGCGAACTAAAATGTATTGAACAGACATGTTTCACATCTACCTATATAAATGTATTTATTTAAAGATGAAACACGTGACGAAATATTTTTTAGTTTAGTTTTTTATCTTTTTAGTTAATGTACTAGTCTCATCTTGCAACCAAGTGTATGCATACCCTAACGCCACCTATAGACATTACCAAAAGTAATGGAGTTTTAAATTCGGCCGCGGGCGCGGGCGCACCGTTCATTACGCCGAGACAAAAGCGCGATCAGCTGAATAAATTTGCTAAATTATTGTTATTTTAAACCACATCCAGGAGGTGATTGCCCCAAAACTTTTCGGTGGCTACTATAGTATTAAAAATGAAAAGACGATGCAAAATTTCGGTGTTCAATTCAAATTAGATTTCATAATTATTACATAACAAATCAAGTAGGAAAACGGTGAACTCGACAACATCAATATGACCCGCGGGTAACATAAAGCACAACAAAATGAGATAGATATGGAAGGGAACTGGTATCACTTACAATATTGAGAGTGATTACGTTTCGAGTTGTAGTAGTAGCGCCTTATAAATTACCTATTCACAATGTAAAGCACGAATTCTGGCACAGTTTAAAACACAGGTGCTTATCGGGTTTGCTTCGACAAGTAATTGCCAGTAATACCTTCGGTTACTGAACGCACCTCGCAATTTAAAAACACAAAGCAATTTTTTATAACGGTACTGCTAATTGGATGAAATTAAACAGGTCAAAATATTCACGCCTTCAATCGCATGCGGGGCTGGCAGAAATTTTATGTTGTACACCCAGATTTAAGCAATGGCAAGGAGGCAATATGAGACAACGGTCTTCAATATTTAACAGAGAAAAGCTGGCGACAACAGCTCATAAAGGGACTGGCTTGACCTGGGTAGTACCACTCTCACACAAAAGATCCGCGTAACTATGATAGCTGCGTATCGCACGATGAGCGAGAGGTGGGCCAAGTCCAGACCTTCGCCTCCCGCTGTCCTACTCTCCTTCAGGTGGGCAATGTGTGAGCAATGCCATTGGTATTGCAAGCATCAATAGGTTACGGTAACTAATTAACATGAAACGGTCGTACCATAACACTACCAACATTAAAGTAATACCAAAAAAAAATAGCTACTATGAAACCACCAATCATTATTTTATAGTCTAACTTAATGATAACGCTGGCGGAATTTACGAGAATCGAATCGAAACGAAAACAATATAATGGCAATAAAGATAAAAAATAAGATGCTACTGTTGATAAAATAAGATCAGTTGCCGATCTGGTCACATTATTTCACGTTTTCCATTATAATAATCTGTTCAGAGAGCCATTTCGTGACATTACTTAGTGTATTTTGGACCGCCTCACTCATAATACCTTATCTTACTAATTAATAAACGTGGATTAGCAGCTGTGTAGACACCATACACCATACTTTGTCTTCTCATTTCAAATATTAAATGGTTGATGTCGGGAAGAGATAGTTCGGTGTGTTCGGTAGGAGACTATTTAGGCTTAAATACCAAATCATTACTTCTTTCGACTAACCTTTACATCAATCTCACTTTTTCTTTAGGAACAGATAAAGCTAATAGACATGATGATAATGTGACTGTGGCTTTGGATGATATCATCAACATGGTTTGCTAAAAAGGAATGGCTGTACATAATGCAATCTCCAATGTAATGGTCTTCCTATCTGATGTCTTTCCATTGCACTACTACATAGGGTTCTTCAAAAGGGAAGTCTACAGGTCCTTCTAAATGCAAGTGTACAGGTCCTTCAAATGTCGACACCGTATCTAATCCCCTTGAGATTCAGATGGCGACGGCTACCATCAGGTGGACCGCTTGCCAGTGTGCCTACCTAGGCCACAACCAGAGCTTGGATTCAGGACAGCTATAAACAACTTAGATTATGTGTACCTATCCATCCGCCAACCCGTACTGGGCCAGCGTGGTGGTTTACGGCCTTAATCCCCCTCGTAGTGAGGGGAGGCCCGTACCCAGGAGTGGGACGTCAAAAGGGCTATATTATTTATAATTTATTATTTATCCATAAATCTTCTTTGAAATGGATTCAAGTTGCTTTCATGCTCCAAAACCAACCTTTGTAAACAAGAAGACTATCTAAAGTGTTTCCACAAACCGTTTCTTTAATTAGATCAAATTACTAGCATAAATTACATAAATTCAAACTTAACGATTTGTAGAAATGGTTATAGACAATTAACTCTTCTAAATATGAAATTAATGGATTTTATATTGTTTGATTATGATAACACAAAAGTCAGACACTGCTACTTCTATCGCATAGCAATTACCATAATAATTAACTTTAAAAGCGAAATTCCCGAAATTATTATCTAGATCATAACTGATCATAAATATTTATGGTGAAGCCACAACAAAGCATAACGTTTTGAGAGTAAAACTAATGCCATATAAATTCGCGCCATCTACTCTTACTAAACGAAGCCTCGAGCAACTCACTACAACCAGTTTCGTCTACTAGTCTTCTCTTATGACATTTTCCGTCGATGCAAATTCATCTTTAACGCACACGTTATTGAGTTCATCTTCACCTGTCACTACTTCTTCGTTATCATTTTGCAGAGCTGTTTTATATCTTACATCCTCGGCTGTTCCTTCTCATAAAGTTCAAATTTCATACTTCGATTGTTCATCGCCTTTTGTTTTGTCTTGTAGATTTATTTGTACAATGGAATCAGCGCGAAATGATTTCACAGCCCGAGGGCGAACCGCTGACTTATTGGCTAGTAGCCTTACTCGTTCAGAGTCCCTCACTATCTCACCATCTGGTTTAGATTGACATGCTTTACAACCGAGCCCTGGTTTCTGATTTTCTTTAATGACGCAAGATGTATGAGGTCTTATGAGGAATTTGTTTCTTTATGCATCGTATTTTGATGAGTGATATTTAATATTGGCTTCATCCGGTTTCGGAGATGTTTAATTGCATATGTTTATTGATATGCCTTCGGCTCTATCTACTTTCGTACAATCGGCTGTTATATCGGTTAATTATCAATATCATTAGTGTAACAATCGGCTCCGAGATTGAATTTAGGTTGATTGCATTCGTATACAGCACCTTGCTAATTAAGAAGAATGAGCAATGATAGATTTTGAAAGTCATAAAAAATTAGTACCTATCATAAAATAGATAAGATTCATTATACAAATTTCTCAGAAGCGGAATGAATATTCAATACTTACAGTGATAAGTTTTTACAAAACATTCATTATTGGACGAATGATAAAATACTTAAGATTACCTTCTTCTCAATTTTATTATTGTCATTAACACTTTGATTCCCGGTGGCACATTAATGCTAGTTTTATTAGCTAATACCGGCAAGTCCCGGTGGCACATTACTGTGTTTGCAGGACGCAGGCTAATTAAAACGTTTTTCTAAAAAGCTATGGAAGGTATATTTTTGCTTGAAGTAATGTTATTCTTATTTGGCATTATAACATACGGCCCCTTTATTCAAGAAACTAAAACAGTCATCAGAAAGGGGATAGTGCCAATAGAATTTGAATGAGAGGGTTTTTTACGACACTTGTAATTTGACGCCGCAATACGGCATATGACCGCGGGACTTGACGGATGTGCGCGAATTAAACGTCACGGATGCCAAAGGGTTAACAACAATATTTCCTGTAAGTTGCCTGTAAGTTAATAATGAATACTAAAAAATGATCTATATGCAGTGTTAAAAGCTTAATTACAAAATAGGACAGGCTTCCTGACAAAGGCGCCTGCGCAATGGATTGATCTGCGTAGCGCTAAGCTCTCGCTATTGCGATTCAATGAACGTTGTGACATTTCTCCGGAGGGTGTTGCCGGTTGTTACAGATAAAATTTATATTGGATTGTGATTAAAATGTTACTTCAGTATGGTTTTAATATAGCTATCTATATATTCGACATTTATGATTGCTGTTTACGACAATTGTTTTAAATTGTCTTAAACAGCAATTCTCGCTTGCAAATAAATTTTAATGCTCACTTTACACAGTTTGCCATGGATTGTTCCGTTGTTCCCAAATAAATTGCATTATTACAATTGTAATAATGTCTGTGGGACTCGGAACAACCAAATAAATTTATTTGGTTGTTCCGAGTCCCACAGACTTCTAAATACTGGTTGTTCCACATTAATCCTATGACGTCACATCCTGAATTTGCACCGAATTGGAATTCAGAATTCCATAAATTTTTGTTTTTTATACCATTAGTATTTCTTATTTCACTTTTTTAAATTTGAATATCAGCCCTTATAGAATGTAACATTTCTCATCCCACCCAGTTAACTATCAACAACTAAACATTTCGAAGTAACTAGTGTGCAGTAAATCACATCCATTATTTACTGGCGTTGGCTTCTGGCTGTTTTAACACCTCAATATATTTACTGGCTATTAACATGAACCTTATTTATGAACCAATAGCTATCAATAAGGCTATGAGGATTTATGAACGCACTTTGCATGCGTTAGAAAAATTGATAAGTTGCAATTTTTCATTATAATTATTTATTTCTTCTACCTTCCATCAGAGAGAGATGTAACTGCACATACCTAGTAATTAACCTATTATTCATAAATCATAATCATCTCCAGACAATCGCATCAGCGGTATGGTCCCAAACTAATCAACGCTTGTACTATGCGTACCGTACAATTAGCAGGCGACACCCAGACTCAACTCAGCCTTACGTCTTACGTCCTTGTTTGGTTCAGTACTTAGTTTAAGCCCAAAATCCGGCATATTTTTTTATTTCAGGGTTGCCATGAAATGTTTATTAAAGTCACTTTAACCCTTTGGTAAATATTTTCTGGGTGCTTAGTCCTTACATTCAGCTGTCCTCTTTAAGTTTATTTTAACGTGGTATACAAAAGTCACAGATAGCGACGTCTTGAACAGCTTCACGGTCTTTTGCACGATGAAGACGACACCGATGTTTCTGTACATTTCTGAAATATAATGGCCCTGTTTGATACACTGGTACTTTAAAATCGATGGAAATTATCAGTCTTAAATTCATCGTGTGAATGGCTGCATAATTGGGCTTAAAAACGAGTAGAGTTTCAGTATAAATAAGTGCCATTTACTACTAAAATTTGCTACCGTATTTTTACATTATATTCCTACAACCGTTATCGTCCGATAGTCGATTTAATAAAGCGGACCAGATTCTTTCATTACCATTCATAATTGCATATCAAGTCTATTATTACGCTATAAGATGATAATAGAACGTATCATACTGATGGTCTCCAGCATCCGACGGTTAATTTATAGGAAACCTGAATTACGTCTAACTACCCAGTATAGAGTAGAGATTGCTGTAATACGATGCATAGAAGACTCTACGTAGTAATGAAGAAGATTAATATTCTGATTGCAGATTCGCTTCGTCCATTTTTAGTTTAGATAATAACTAATTTGTTCGGTAGATCAACTTTGGCTTGTTCACGAAAAATACAGCTTCACTCGTAAAATTTACATATCTTTGTCTCTAAATAGATGCCTATCTGTAAATCACTTATCTATGTTCAGTTTATTTGCAGGTTTCAATATATGTATTGAGAATCACAGCGTCGTGGCACGGGCGTGGCGTGATTTTTATAGAGACCGTGCTGCGACCCCGCCGCGTCTGTGCCGCGACTTCGCCGCGACCATAGCGCGACTCCGCCGCAACACCGCCACGACTGAGCGAAGCCCATAACGCAAACTTCACAACTAAATACTTACACTTAAAAAAGTAAGTAAAGAACTGGAAATATGTGCATATATTATTTTATTTGATTACTACTTATGCCTTTTTAATTAGATCTAAATCTGTATAACATGTACAGAATAAAACAGTCCGATAAATCCACACAAAAACCGCATAGTCAAGTGCATAACAGGGCACTTATGTGCTAATCCAACGTGCAGTAAGTTAATACATACATAATAAGCGTGATTACCTAAGACGGGCGCCCCGAGCAACGGGAGCCGAGATGTGCCAATCTTTTCCTTATTGCGCCCGGCTTATATGCGGGAGATATGAACAACTGTAAAGAAAATGAAAAAAACTTCCTTACTGGATTGCCTTTAAAGTAATTACGTTTTTATGCATATTATTATATTTTTCTTCTTACGAAGGACTTAAGTATATTGTTAAAAAATTTACTTCAAGAAACTAATTATTTTTGTGACATAGGATATTTACAGTTTGACGTAATACTAAATTTATTACGACTTTTACTTTATTTTGAGACTTATTTAAGACATATCTCATACAATTATTTAAGAAAAAATATTCATCATGCTTATTGGAGGATTTTTATTACAACCTCACCGATTTTTAAAATTGGATTATGTGGCCTTAGTTCTAGTCCATACACATACTTATTTAACTTAACTAATAATGCTGTTTTCGAAACACGTGTCTAGATTTTTTTTTCTTAAATTAAAAAAAAAAATACCTCTCAGATTGCCAAACTGATGACCAAAAGTAACTGTAGGTAAAAGACATATATGTTCGTTTACTTTCAAGTCTATATACTTTGACTAATGAAAAAGCATAAACAAAAACCCACCCCCATGTAAACCGAACTTATCAGCGAGTACGCAATGTACTATTAAAAGGAGTCAACGCACCCGCGTACGTAGGTATGTGGCATGTAATAATAACAACGGCTACTGTGCATTTGCACAACCGGCCGGCCGCGCGACAGCCTGCATCGCGGGAACTACGCGAGATGATAACACCGAAACAAAAAAAAAAGTGCACTTACGTCAATTTTCGTAAAGAAATGCACTTATGTCAATTTCCTTCAAGGGGTGAAGGGGAACGGGGATATGGGGGGAACTAAAGAAGCATACGGTGGAAGGTACAACGGATGGGGGTGATATCAATGAGACCCAGACTAGAGTAAATTCCGAAATTTGCCCTGAAATTGACCCCGGATTTTTAATTGTTGGATATAAGTACTGTAGGATGCTCCGAATTAATGCTGTTATTTGTATTGCAACTTCCATTCCACTTTTATATTCACACCATCATGCTATGTTTCCCGAATCGATAGGCAGAGATGCACTCCCAATACATCCGCTTTTGGCCTTTGATATTTTGGCCCCAATGTCATAATTAATACTTTCCCCCTGTAAGATTATGCCCGTTTTATCATGCGTACAATATCTTATTAAAGGCATAATTAGAAACGCAACATTGCTAGGCCTACATTATACAAGAACATTATCGACATTATCATTTTACAAGCCTTTACTTTGCGTGACTTTAGTACACATCTATACAAATAAATAAAATTAGAGTGTCTGTTTGTAATATCAAAATAACACCTTTTCACTAAATGCATATGAAAGTACATACGACACCTATAGCAAAAAAGATTTATAAATTTTTTATCTGTCTGTCTGTCTGTGTGTTTGATCCGGGTAATCTCCGAAACGGCTGGACCGATTTTGACGGGACTTTCACTGACAGATAGCTGATGTTATAAGGAGTAACTTAGGCTACTTTAATTTTAGAAAAACTATTAGTGTTCCGCATGAAAAATTAAAAACACATGAAATCAAAGAGTATACTCCACCCGTTTCGGAGATACATCTCCGAAACGGGTGGACCGATTTTGACGGGACTTTCACTGACAGATAGCTGATGTTATAAGCAGTAACTTAGGCTACTTTTATTTATAAAAAACAAAATTAAAAAAATAGGTCCTGTCGCGCGGGCACAGAACGCGGGAGCGGGCTTTTTTGTTAAGTTAAATTCCACGCGGACAAAGTCGCGGGCTCAGCTAGTTGTATAATATATATTTAGTATTTAAAGCTCATTATTAAGCATCAATCGTATTACCATGGTGGAAGCAAGCTGTAGCTAATTGGCTACAGCTCGTATACGGACTAGCTCGGTCAGGGTAGTACCACCCTGTCGCAGAAAATCGGCGTATAGTAGGTATGTTAGTCTTCCGGCTTCCTCACTCATTGTACGAAAAGTAAGCTACAATAGCTACTGAACGACGATCTTCTGTGAGAGGGTGGTACTACCCTGGTCGAACCAATCCGTATATGAACTGTAGTCAATCAGCTACAGTTTGGCTCTACAACCTTATACTACATAGTAATAGGGTTCGTTTTCTAAATTGTAACAATTTCGCAATTGATAGGCAAGAGGCAAGGTCTTTTGAATCGTGTGATGAATTGCAATTTCAACTGGTGCCGTGATAATCTCCGTGTCAGAGTCGGGAGACCGTTGCGGGCGCCGGTCCTTCCTGTTGCGCACAAGAATTGTAATTGTATGCGACAATTCGCAGAGAAACTGTATAGAGTTGAAATTACCCCATTTTACATTTGAATTGAATGCACTATTTGAAATTGGATTTTAATTTATGAATATGATGAGAAAGTTGTGTTAGTAGTATTTTCTTTTCATTGTTATTCTGTATTTTTTTTCGTGAGCAATAAAATAAAAATAATTATTAATTACCTTACCTTCCCTACGAAATAATACACACGGAGCATTGTCTTTAAGTTATTTTTCAAATACATTTGAAAAGGATAAGTATTTATTACAAAAAAAGGTATTATAGTAAAAAATCTGCAGGATACAACATTACACTAGTGTCGTTACTTTTTTATCTGTACAATGATTAAATAAATTCGCAACCAGTTTCTACGTTAATAGTGTAACTGCATAAAGAGGCAGAACGGGCCTATTTTGCCGTGATTAAATTTACATTAATTAATTAGTAACTGTACTCAGGCGTATTTTGTTACCTAGAATAATGAGAAATTTTGTTACGGTCATATTTCAAATATGGATCCCAAAATGTGTGTAACTACATACTTGCTTTAAATCCTACTAATATTATAAATGCGAAAGTTTGTGAGTGTGGATGTATGTATGTATGTATGTATGTATGTATGTTTGTTACTCCTTCACGCAAAAACTACTGAACGGATTTGGATGAAATTTGGAACACAGATAGATTATAACCGGGATTAACATATAGGATACTTTTTAACCCAATAATCCAATACTACGCGGATGAAGTCGCGGGGCACAGCTAGTGCGCTATATTTATGTAAGAAATACCAAAACTTGGTTTGTGAAAAAAGTTGGTGTGTCATACTTATAACTAGCGGCGACCGCAACATAATTTATGTTTTATTTGTTTTTTTTTTTTATAAAACTGGTCACTTTCAAAAAGGACTCCATTTTACATGCAATAAAGTACCGAGACAAATTACACCGCACATCTTCCGTGTAGCCCTCGCAGTTTCCCCGCCACGGCGCGCGGTTTCTATGGAAAATAATAATTTGCGTAACAACAGGATCCTGTTTATTTGTCAGTTGTCCGCCGACCGGTCGCACAATAATCGCCGTCCGCGTGTACATTGTAAACAATTTTCGATGTTAGTGGAGTGGTTAATGCTTCTGCTGAAGTAATGTATTTGTGGGTACGTGTGTTAATAAAATGTCATGATTCACTTTGTTGCCAATGTTTTTTTGTTATTTTTAGTTACAACATTTATTATCTCCATTTTATAATGCTTGCAAGTAAGAATAAGGGAGATTCCTGCCTAGCAATGGGACACACAAGAGACTATAAAAATAAAATAATTATTCCTCTTAATAGGAAAGGGAAAACTTGCATTTTATCTACACACAAACAATATTGATATTGATAAACGGCAAGATATAAGTAGTGTAGGACGCCCTCCGACCAGGTGGGATGACGATCTGCGAAAGACAGCAGGCAGATGCTGGATGCGGCAAGCTGAAGACAGGGCGCTATGGCGCTCATTAGAGGAGGCCTATGTCCAGCAGTAGACAAGCGTAGGCTGATGATGATGATGATGAAGATATACATACAAACCTATTAAAATTATAATGACCCTATAATTTAAACCTACTCATCTAAACATCGTCTATCAAAGTTACATTCCAAAAATAGAATCGCAATTTCTAACAAAAATGTTATTCAATCAACAATTTCCTCCACAAAAAAGTGGTATAATCATCTCTACATACATAATCGATTGCAATTAGATTGTCAATGGACAAGTGTCGCCGGACCCGTTTCATACCGGGGCGGTTAAGAAACGCTAGTTACCGCAATAAACAACGTCTGGTGCGTACATAAGTGCACCCAGAGATTATCTGAGAATTTTCTTGTAGAGATACTTTCTTTTGGTAACATTTTCATATTGTAAAGTTGTAAGTAAATAATACGGTGTATAATTGTGGTAAAACAAAACATATTGGTTACCCTAAAATTGATTTGATCAGAATCGAGATCAGAATTGATGTACCTAACATGAATTAATTTTAATATTTTTCTTTACCTAAAAATGTGTGTGTTTGCGCAATTGCCCATAGATAGCGAGTAATTAAAAATAATTTGTACTTTAAAAATAACAATAAAAATATATATTCTACAATAGGTAATCTAGTAATAATACAAACTAATTGAATTTATTACAATTAAAAAAAAGATGGGGTAGGGTATCTATGGTTTTTCTTTTTTTAAATTGAACTTTCTAGCAACTTAAAAACAATGATTGCAAAGACCTGTTCTGAAAAATGGTTCCTAAAGCCTATGCATTGGTTAAAAATATAATAAGTAGATACGTGTCTATAGGTAAATCTGGGTATTTTTATGACGGAATTATTTTAACCACAAAATACAAAAAAACATTACGTAAACAAACACTGGCCACACATATCGGCGCGTATCAAAGCTAGTATTAGTGCGTATCGGAGATAATGGCGGTGCGTATCGGAGGTAATCTCAATAATCGGCGCTATCGGCGCACGTGACGCGGCGACCGGCTATTGTCTCTGGTCCGCACCTGCCGATGATTGTATGTTTGTGCGCTCTCCGCCGCTCAGATACTGAATTACGCACTTGCTAAAGAACTATATGGATACGACTGTTACAAATATGTATTTGAGTAAGTAGAAGCACTTTGTTGTATATTGTTTATGACATTTCGTTAGTTGACAGAAGTAATATGATAAGAAAGGGCTAGTTGAGTCTAGGCTATAATTACATTTACAACACTTTGTCTATGACGATTCCGACTAATTATTCAACTTATGCTTCCATAGAGCAAAATATTACATACAGAAAGGAGTGGACTCAGTGGAAGGAAGTTGCCCAACCGATAGGACATGAAAGGTTAAATAAAATATTACAAAGTAATATCCACCTTATTACAGTCGTCATGGAAAGCGATCATTAGCTTGTCATTGAACCGCTGGCGGGCGCTTCCAATACTCCTGCGCACAAACCATTGGTTCAACAATAAATCCTAATATTACCCGCATACAGCAAACGTTCTCATTTCTATATTACAGGTTTTACACAATAGATTACATCGCTTTATTTATTCCGAGTATACTTAATCTATGGTTTGCGTAATTTAGGTTGGTGGAAGCATAAGATGCATCCGTTTGACTCTTCATTGACCTTTGACCCTATCAATGGTGTCAATGGTGACCAAAACCTCGGCGACATCATTGGGCACCATTGACGATCGTGGCTTACAGGAGGAACAGTGGTTAGAGTGTGTGGTTTTGGGTGCAACGCTTGTACTATGGGTACCGTATAATGGACTGGGGGTGATCCCAGTGACATCCAGACCAGGTCAAATTATGAAAAGGCCATTCCCGAAATTTTCCACGGCGGGAATGAAACCCGCAACTACCACCTTTTAAACCTAGCAATAGTTATCACTATTTCGAATATGGGGACAAAAGTAAACGACATGTTATAAAGAATCTCATTCCCCCTGCCATACATATGCAAATGGCCGCCATTGCTCACTAAATCGATTCCATTCGGTCATCCATTCGTTCTTTCGGTGATCAATCACTGAAGAAGATTGAACGGGTGTCTTCCCGGGATAGCTCTTAGAATATTTTTATCGCGTAACTTAGTTCTTAGTCATAGATTACTTTTTTAATTTACCTCGCTACTTAACAAAATAGGTTTGACCGTACACAGTGAGCTAAATAGAAAATTACATAGAATGCTTCCATTTGGTGCATGTCATTTTTTTTTAATCGCTAGACGAACCCTCCACCTGTATGGCCCAAACTAAGCAACGCTTGTACTATGGGTACCGTACAATGGACTGGGGGCGATCCCAGTGACACCCAGACCTGGGCAAATTACGAAAAGGCCATTTCCGAAATTTGCCCCGGCGGGAATCGAACCCGCAACCACCATGTGCAGTGAGCCGAGCGGCCTACGCTCGAACCACTGCAGCAAGCGGTCGTCAAATCAAATGTTATCTTTCTTCTTCTCCCGTTCAGGTCAGCAACGTTGTTGGCTGACCTTTAAACGAAAAAAAAACATGTATCTGAAATAGCTTTTAGCCAAGGGCAAAAATAGCTGTCCTTATTTTAAGCATCAATAATAAATTATAATACACCAACAGAATACAAAATTTAATGACACCACAGTATTAACAACGCGTTAACGAGTATTCTCAACCAGCTCACGCAAAGCTTCTTAAGTGGCGAATAAACCGCTTATAGTCAGCCTATTATTATATTTTAATATTATGTTAATCCACGCATCTCAGCCGTTCAAATTTCCCACGTGTGCAACAGCCACTATGTCAATGTTAATTAACGGTAAATGTTCGGAGTTAAAAGCCAATGGGATTGGAGAACAATGTTAACGTGACGTGATTTACTTAAGTATTTAGGCTGTGGACATATTAGACCAGGGGTCCCCAAACTATTTTGTCTCGTAGACCTCTTGCTACGTTTATCAGGTTAACACGTATGTACATTTGCAAGTTAATAAAAGTTCAAAGATTGCGACCACAAAGCTATTATCCTACTCTCTTCACAATTTGATAAGACGTATATGAAAACTCAAAAATTTAAATGACAACCGCTTGGCGCAGTGGATCGAGCGTAGGCCGCTTGGCTCACTGCACATGGTGGTTGCGGCTTCGATTTATTATGAAATATGAACGAAATTATAAACCTTGCTTGTTAGTTATGCACTATGAGCGCTAAGATGTAGACTCTACAGTGAGTCTTCAGACAATACTACAAATGTGAAATCGGCCTTACTCAATGAAACTGGAGTCTCGCGTGGCAAAGGTGACTCAAGTGCTATAAAAGCGTTTGTTGAAACTATAAAGTTCACACTAAACCGTGTAATCTGTGCGCGATATGTGGCGCAACATGTTGCTAGACGTGTAGAGCAACATGTCTCTAGAATAACTGACAGAATAACTCACAGCCTAACCAGTGGGTCCAGAAGCATGAAATTATTCAGAGGTGCTTTGGTCTTATTTTGATAACGTACGATATTTTGTACCTACCACAAAAATAATCTGGTGGTATAATTTTTTTCTGTTGTCTGGTACAGCTTGTTCAGGTCAGCTGTTAGAAAGAAACCTTAATGTTGTTATGTAGCAGATAGGTGGGTACATCATTTTCAAAATTTACTTAAGCGCCTGTCAAAATATCGTGCATTATTAAAATATAACCTTATTACTAGCTGTGCCCCGCGACTTCATCCGCGTAGTATTGGATTATCGGGTTAAAAAGTATCCTATATGTTAATCCCGGTTATAATCTATCTGTGTTCCAAATTTCATCCAAACCCGTTCAGTAGTTTTTGCGTGAAGGAGTAACAAACAAACATACATACATACATACATACACACTCACAAACTTTCGCATTTATAATATTAGTAGAATTATAACGTGAAGGTGAACAGCATGATATCATTTCTAAAAATTCATCCGATAAGGTTGAATAGGCGATGAATGTTTTATGGGAGTTCGGTATTTTTGAATTTAGATATAATAATTTATAAATATTTTCACTCATACTAAAAGAAAACATGTCATGCTCTAAACAATGGCTTCTCTAATACGGTATTAATAAAACAATCTCATATTAAAGAACAAACTTGAGTTCGCCCTTGAAATGTCCCTTTGTACTGGCATTACATCAAAATGGTAGTTCCAAATTAGCACATATTAATACTGTCCTAAGATATATACTAGATTGTCAACTTTAGAGTATCAGATAAAATTGTCGTGTAACAGCGACAGATAATGTAGCTGTGTAATTAGAAAAATACCATTTTCGTTAATAATTACGTGACAGAACAAAATTTAAATTCTTATCTCGAAATAGATAAACTAAACACACTCAAATATTTCGTAATATCGTTACAGTCACATATTTTCTCTTAATGTTTAAATTAATTTCACACAAATCTCGTAGCTTATCAGTTAACAACACAAAAATGTCGTTCGCTTAAAAAAAACTAAAGAACCAAGCATATATTTAACATTTTTCAAGCCGACAAAATAGTTCAAATAATTTTCCGCTTTCGCTGTGATTATCATTTAAATTAACCGTATTATTTCGAGATCTTCTTAGATCATTTGACTGTAAACACCATTGCTGCCTTTACGCGGTATTAAATAAAAAAAATCCCGAACGAAATAGGGATTGAAACAAAAATATCGATACTTCGATTCGACGCCAAGGTGTCTCGAACACATTCCAATTTAAATTAAGATTATAATGCCTCAGTATCGGACCGTTGTACGGTGAGCGTCTGATAAAAGATTAGATTTCCTTGGTAGCGGACAGGTGCGATCATAATGAATTTTATGTACAATGTGTTTTCCTTTGGCCATTGACTTTTTTAAAGCGTAATTCTTTATAGTAGTTTACGCGTACAATATTGATTTCAACGTTCTGAAATTCGATATTAATTGTAATCCACAGCAACATTAACAATACGAGTGATTCCTAATCTTAGTTGAAAATCACCGGAGCAATGAATTTGAGATTGTAACGAGACAGGGACACATTATTGTGCGGTGATTCGAACTGGTACAAGAAGTGATTGAACATTTATTGTCCTAACTGTTTTGTAATAGTTAAACCCTAACAGTAACGTTTTGTAACGTCTACGGTGCTGTTCCTTATCCTTTATTCTATTAAGAAGAGTAAACATTGAGTTCCTAGCCGGATATTTTCAGTGGATTGCATTAATAAAAAGATTTTGAATTATCTTTGTCTTCATTATACACTAGCTAAGCCCCGCGACTTCATCCGCTTAGTATTGGATTATTGGGTTAAAAAGCATCCTATATGTTAATCCCGGTTATAATCTATCTGTGTTTCAAATTTTATCCAAATCCGTTCAGTAGTTGTTGCGTGAAGGAGTAACAAAAATACATACATACATACATACATCCACACTCACAAACTTTCGCATTTATAATATTAGTAGGATTAAATATTAAACTCAGGTATGCATGTCAAAAAACAACTCAAAATTGTTTATTCATTTAAGCCAACAAAACATTTATGAATAATCAGAATCTACCACCGGTTTGGGTTGCTGCTTTTACTGAGAAGATCAGACAAAAACTCAATTTCGAAAATTATTTAGTATATAAAGGGTCACGTAGATTGTTCTTAGCTATGGGATCCTGTAGGTCACGGTGTTGTCAACATTCAAAATGAAATCTTCGCTAGCAAAGCTGCGGCAATTAACTGAAAACATGTTTTATAAAAATAGCAGAAATAGAAATTAACAATGAAAATTACTTTCGCATTTCTAATATTTATGAATAATATAGATGCTGTTACTGGTTTTGTATGACCATGCAGTCTACCATTGGTAAGTTTATACAACACAAAACACTAGCTTAAACAATAATTGTTTGCAATTATGATAGACATAAACCTTATTGGACAAATAAAATGGTTGAAAGCATTCACAAACACGAGTTATAATGCCTAGAAAACATCTCAATAAATCCCAAAACTAAATTACATTTTCGCTTCCAAAAATACCATTGAACTCTAAAATCGAATGCGTAAGATATAATATGCCTAAACTGGCACACCTTAATCGCAAATAATAAAATAGTACTTATGTTGGCATATGAAATCTGACAGTGGGACTATCCTCCCTTTGTCCACTTTTTGATTGAATATCGAATGCATAATCGTAAACTTAAATCGATTCTTACGAATACGTAGAATCGATATTGAAATCGGAAAGCACTAAGGATCTGCATGAATAAATGCACTTATAGATGCAATAATAGCGGAAATCGTAAATGTTCTATTTACAATATTAGATTTGAAATCCAAGTTTAATGATAGAATATTTTATAATAACATTTTAAATATCCGCAGTACTTATCATTTCCTATTCAATATTATATTTATTTACTAGCTGAGCCCGCGACTTCGTTCGCGTGGAATTTAACTTAACAAAGAAGCCCGCGCGACAGGACCCATTTTCAAAAATGTTGTTTTTCTGGAATAAACGTAGCCTAAGTTACTGCTCATAACATCAGCTATCTACCAGTGAAAGTCCCGTCAAAATCGGTCCAGCCGTTTCGGAGATTACCCGGAACAAACACACAGACAGACAGACAGACAGACAATTTTTTTTTAGATCGCGTTTTTGCTGTAGGTGTCGTATGTACTGTAATATGCATTTAGTGAAAAGGTGTTATTTTGATATTACATACAGACACTCCAATTTTATTTATTTGTATAGATACAAATAAGGCAATATAGCTGTGATAGTCGATTGGTTAAGCACGCGTCATGAGAGCATCAGGTCCTGGGTTCAAACCCCGGCTCGCACCTTTGGGTTTTTAGAATTCTATGTGCGAATCATAATTTATATAATGATTATTACTTGCTTACGATAAAGGAAAACATCGTGAGGAAACCTGCATGTTTTAGAAATACTAACCAATTTTCGCAGACATGTGAAATCCGCCAACCCGCACTGGGCCAGCGTGGTTACGGCCTGAATCCCCCTCGTAGTGAGGGGAGGCCTGTGCCCAGGAGTGGGACGTCAAAAAGGGCTAAATTATTAGGATTATTATTATCTATACAACTAAAGCGGCAAACACGCGTACGCTCCGCCTGGGGCCCTAACCACGCTAGCTACTCAAATCGTAATAGAAAGGCAAAAGCTAGCGTTTACGCTTCAAACGCTCCGCTATTGACGTTTTGCTGACACCATGGATATGGTATGGTGTCAGCAAAACGTCAACAGCGGAGCGTTTGAAACGTAATCGCTAGCTTTTGCCTTTCTATTACGATTTGAGTAGCTAGCGTGGTTAGGGCCCAGATGTTAAGCAATAATCATAGCCAATAGATGCTTGCAATTTCAAAGGCATTGCTCGCACAACGCCTACTTTAAGAGAAGTGTGATGGAGGGAGGGGAATAGACGGGGGTTTGGGAAACGCAGGCAAAGGCTGATCTTTCGTGAGCGGGTGGTACTACACCGGTCGAGCCACATCGTATAAGACACAAGTTGGCTCTACCACCTTAAGAGTCCCTTAGAGAGGCCAGTGTGCAAGCAATACCTTTGGTATTGGTGAGATACATTTTATAAAAAAAAAAACTAAAATAAAAATAAACAACAAGCGAATCTCCCATGATCAATGACCACATTATTCCGACCCCAGTGTGTTTCCCGAAGAATCTAAATCGTAGCGGCATATCGCACGCCAAGCATTTCCAATGGAATATTGGTACAAATTATGCGACCGCGGATTCTTTCACTCGAGATAATGTATGCGATTCCGTTCAGCGGCGATGGCATCGTACACGCGAGCTTAGGATGTTAGCGGACGAATTGTTCGATACTACTGAAACTCGATTGTTATTACAAGTGTGGATCGAGTTGTGTTCGGAAGCTCATATTTTTTTATATTGCATTTTTTTGGGTTCCGTAGTTCCTACGAGATTAAATCAAAATTCATTTAATTAATTCCGACATTTCTTAAATTTTTATGATAATCGACAAAACTAGTAAGCGAAAAATATCATTTCCTTATTGAAATTGCTACAAAACCCTAAATTGTTCGTGGCATGAACGCACTTGGCCAGTTTTTTTTGTTATTCTCTAGCAGTACTCTTTAGCGTAGGTAGAAAGGTTATTCGTGCCTTCTTTACATAAAAATATAGAAGTTTTTTTATCTCCTTGTACATTTTTATGGGGGGGGGGGCACCTGTAAATATTTATATCTTGTAACTGATCTCTGTTGCTTAGAAAATTTGTTTAGGTACTTAGTTACCAAAAGAAATAGATTAGTCTTAAAAAATAAAGTACGGGCTCAGGCTTTTGTCTTTACGCTGCTCAAGTTTACTTAGACACGTTGTGACCCTACCACTGTACGAGTAAACAGAGCCTATTATTAAAGTGGAACGATACATTTTCGAGAACAAACGGTAAGGGAAAAGATTCGTACTCGATATTCAGAATATTCGCGCGATTGTATCGCTACACGAAGTCGAATATTTTGCGCTTTGAACGAAACGCGTCACCTGCAGACAACGGCTGTATAAAATGCCGATTGCGAACTTTGCATACGACTTAAATATTTTTATTTAATTGCCTGAATAATTGTTTCGCTTCGTTATGTTTTGGGCAAAGATTTTTCCTCGAGGCACATACTTTTGTTTAAGTACATATAATTAGCAGAGATCAAAGTCAAAGCATTTATTTTGTTTAGGCCTACGTGGGCACTTACAAATTGTCATGTTTACATATTTTTGTTATATCTACAACCGGATCGGAACGCGACCTCGACTGAGAAGATCCGGAAAGAAACTCAGCCGGCTTGTCTTTTTACATTTTGTAATATTATTATTTTTTTTAAATCGCCAGTTGCTTATCCAGAAATAAGATCCAGATCCAGAATATAAGCTAAATTAATTTTTTGCCCTCTTCCATGTACAATGCGCTGCATTCACACGGTAAAGATGACCACGACTTTTTTATAAATTTAATTTTAAATGTAATTATTCAGTATAGGTCCGGAATGTGTGTACCTATAGCAAAATGTGTTGACATCTTTGACCTTTGACGCCTAAGGGGTAATTCACACGAAGAACTCAACACCGTTTTGTCAGTACATTTTTGACAGGTTATGGCCGTTTATGACATCTGGATTAAGTAAACTGTAGAGAGATTATGAAATATTAATTTAAGCCCTGCCCACATAAGTAGGTACACTCACCATTGAATCTGTTTTTAGTAAAAGTAATATTGGTTCTTCTATGTCAAATTTGGAGTCTATTCAACGGATTACAAATGTTATATCTTAGCTCTACAACAAAAGCAATCTCTACATTTGCACTCGTCTCTCTCATAGAATAGCCACATTGTGGCTTTCGAATTAAAATAATTAACCTTGTGATCTGGCCAGAGCCGCCACAAATAAAAGCCACTGGTGATAGCTGACTAATGAGCTGTTAGAGCACTGATCAGCGGCTCTGAAATACCCACAAATGTGGAACTAGTGATGGTACATAAACATCGATATCCGGATATAAATTATCGAGTGTCAGATCACAAAAATGGGCTCGGATTTTCAATCGAAATTTTGTCACCAATCAAAAGTAGTGAAGCTATTTTTCCATATGTCATATTTTTACACATAATATTGCACTTTGATTTTAATTAAAAAGTGGTCATCTTTCGACATAAACGAAGTTGCAGTAATACGGCAAAAAAATGAGATTTCGTTTATCGATAACCAATCGGCTACCATGCACATCACTATACAATCGAGCGGTCGGATGCGAGCAGCCACACCGCCTGCGCAGTAATTGGTTTGCTCCGTCCACCGATTTTTATCTACAATTATTGAGTTTTCACGCCAATTAAATATTATCTAGCTTCCGGTGGAAGCCGCAATGTCGATACAATCGGTTGCGTTTCTAGAAATGGCACAACACTAATAGATTTCAATACGTTTGTTGAATAAATGATTTAATTATAAGAAACGCCGCTTCCTACTGATATCTTGTACTAGATAGACAATAATAAAATTAACCCCCGAAGGGCTAATCGGATACATTCTAAACTGTCGATCAGATTTAGAATAGTTTTAATATATTATCACTTGTTACAAAAACAAAATAGAAAGCCCGGTTTACACGCATCAAGTTAGCAACTCGAAAAGTAGCGAATTAGCTTAAAATCATTTTTGCCAACTATTGCAATAATGAGCCTTATTGTCAACGTCGATCGGATGAAGTTGAAATCGAAATGAAAAAAAAGCAATGAAATGCCCAATCATCAAACATTAAGAACGTTAAATAAGCAACTATGCTACACCATTTCCACACAACAATTTAAATGAAAACATCACAGCAGAACTATACTAAACCAACAACAGTACCATGTACGTTAACTAATGTCCTGAACCAGCCACAATACCGTTTACTCAAGTTACATTAGATTTCATTCATAAATCGTGAACTTACACCGTGTGGCCTAACATTTATCTTAGATGCTATCTGAATTCTATTACGCTCCATCCGGAGCCTGTACACAAATAAGTACTTTAAAGGTCAACTTTCCACTATTAACTTGTTCGGTCTGTACAATGTTGTTTAGTATAACGTTATGCGTGCGTATCGGTGCATCTCGTACCGGTTACCGTCATAAGGGTTATTTAAACCTTAATACAGGGTGCTTAAAGTTTTGAACTAATAATTAAGGTTCATACGTCAATGTATACCTAAATATCTGTGACGTATACGCCACTACCATGTATTCTGAGTTACAGACCTTTAAGTAAGTATGTGTCACAACTTTAGGAGCCTATAAAACAGTGAAGAATGCATTTACGTGTAGTAGCCATCACTATACAAGAAAAACTTTAAGTTTTTTTTGCAATTCATCAAAGATATTATTATATTTTTTTTTAATTATGTGATAAAAATTCATTGCTTATCCGACTCATGCAATCACGCGAGTATTATTTTGGAGTTTTGAGACACCCTGTATTTCAGTGATAGGCACCTTAAAGCGAGGCCTCCCAAATTATCGGGGTTTTGTTTGGAATCCATATATATATATGTAGACGCCATTCCATTGGGAATGTCAACATCAAAAGTGATCTTTCATTATTCGATCTTTGCTTAGTAGCTGCTCCATAATAATTCAAGTCGCACAACAATTTAACACAGTACAAGGATGTAAGACATCAGCGATGCAAAGGCATTGTTCCGCGGTAGAGCGGTGTTCGTGATAATTAAAGTATTATCTGCAATAATAACTTGCTCGATTGAGCCGAACAATACGTTGGACGGCCGTGTGGGAGGCGGCCACTATCGACCTATTGACGCGAAATATATGGAGCTGTTTATGTGTCCTAAATTAATTAGTAACAGTTACGAAATAAAAGTCTTCTTTCATAGCTGGTTATGTAGAGAGTGAATAGGTACCTTCTAGGCAAGTATGCTCCATCGTAGATCGCATCGTCACTTACCATCAGGTGAGATCGTGATCAAATTCTTGCCTATCTAAATATATATAACTCAAAGGTGACTGACTGACTGATCTATCAACGCACAGCCCAAACCACTGGACGGATCGGGCTGAAATTTGGCATGCAGGTAGATGTTATGACGTAGGCATCCGCTAAGAAAGGATTTTGATTAATTCTACCCCCAAGGGGATAAAATAGGGGATGAAAGTTTGTATGAAACTCTGTCAATTAAATTCCACGCGGACGAAGTCGCGGGCACAGCTAGTCACGTATAAAATAAAAATAAAAAAGGACCACAGGAAATAATTAAGATCCGTCTGTCTAAACCTGGCGCCAGATCAAGTCATGAGGAGTGGATGAGAACATATTAAAACTAAAAACAATATCTACCTCATAACGTTCTAAAATTACATTATAGATTGTTCAGATACCGGCAAAAGTAGGTTTCGGATGCAATTTAACGCACCTCCTTTCTAGTGTAAAAATTTCACGTGTGAAATATAAAATAGGTAGGTACCTATCTACAGAGGAATTGGATAGTTTTTCAGAGAGAACCAGCTGGTACTGCTTCAGTAAAAAAAAACTCTAGCGATTGTGATTGTAAATTGGTTTCAGTTTGCAGAAGTACATGTGTGGTTCCATACTGAAAAACTACGTTCAATTTTGAACCGATTCTTTTTTACTTCGTTTACTAGCTAGCACTAGACGTCTACTGTAGTTGATGCAATTGCCAAAATAAATTAATGAAAAAAACGTATTCTTTTCTTATATTTACGCGAATACTATACATTTAAGTTATTAACTATGACATCAGGACGTCTAACACCTCAGTCCCCCCGTGACCATGGTTGCTGTAAAGCAGCCGAAACGTCGGGAACATAAAAAAGTAAATAAACGCGATAAAATCCGTAAAATAGTTTTATTTCAATGAAAAAAGCGGTGCTATCATCTCAATAAAGCTCATTTAAGCCACTCATTGTTGGCCCTCCGCCTGATTTAATTGTGTTGAGCATTAATTGGCCATTGTCCGGCCATATAGCGCTGCTCTCGCCCCACGTCGCCCGATTGTTTCAACCCCTTTGTCGCAGATAACGTAATAATACGGCTATTTGTTTACCGGTTAACGAATTGAGTTGTTTTTGGGATAGAATTTTGCACAATATTATATTTATTAATGCTTCAAAACAGCGATAGCCGATTGTTAAGCTCGCGTCTTGCGGGAAAGGATCTGGGTTCAATCCCCGGCTCGCAACTCTGGGTTTCTCGAAATCTATGTGTGAATCATAATTTCTGTATGATTATCACTTGCTTACGGTGAAGGCAACCATCGCGAAGAAACCTGCATGTCTTAGAAGATCTAACAAATTTTCTAAAGACATGTGAAATCCGCCAACCCGCACTGGGCCAGCGGGGTGGAGTATGGCCTGAATCCTCCTCGTATTGAGAGGAAGCCCGTGCCCAGGAGTGGGACGTCAAAAGGGCTTAATTATTATTATTAATATTTTTTAAATCTTTATGCATTCTTTAGAAATTAAAAGAATCATTAATACATTTCTTTTCAACTTATATTATAAATGCGAAAGTTTGTGAGTGTGGATGTATGTATGTATGTATGTTTGTTACTCCTTCACGCAAAAACTACTGATCGGATTTGGATGAAATTTGGAACACAGATAGGTTATAACCGGGATTAACATATACTTTTTAACCCAATAATCCAAAACTACGCGGATGAAGTCGCGGGGCACAGCTAGTTATCTATATATATATAACTCAAAGGTGACTGACTGACATAGTGATCTATCAACGCACAGCCCAAACCACAGGACGGATCGGGCTGAAATTTGGCATGCAGGTAGATGCTATGACGTAGGCATCCGCTAAGAAAGGATTTTGATTAATTCTACCCCCAAGGGGATAAAATAGGGGATGAAAGTTTGTATGAAACTTTGTCCATTTTAAACCGAGCGGGCTGAGACTTTGCATGCATAAAGCTACTATGACGTAGACATTCCCTAAGGAAGGATCAAAATTCCACGCGGACGAAGTCGCGGGCTCAGCTAGTAACATAATAAAATGAAAAACAGATTGCACGATTGAAATAAAAGATTTCGTCTACCCTTAAAATTTGTATGGTGAATAAAAAATATTCGTGCCTAGGTTACTACTCTCATTTAGCTATCAAAAATTAGATGGAGCTACTAACTTGAGGCCGGATACTCAAATACCTCCCACTTCACTATTTAGCACGATGCTGTATTTTTTTTGTATTTCGCGTCAAATTTAAGCTGGCCTCAAATTTGAGTTCTGTCGAATAGTTGGCGGTAGAGGTTAAGGGGCAGAGGCTATGTTGATAAGAGGCTGATTAGGAACTTGTCATAATCTCCCATTATCTTGCTTTCATCGCTCCTCCTCTACACATCTTGTTTTTCATGTTTATTCTGAAAAGATTTGTAGATAAACAATTCGTCGAACAATAAACATAATATAACGGTCGTTAAAAAAAATCATAACACTTATTCTTTTCAGTTACAAACAAGTGACGTTGCACCCTGTGTAAAAAAGTGAGTTCCCATGAAAAAGTAACGCAAGAAAACTGCATTTTTTCCCAGAGATATTTTGCATTATCTCGACATCGCTGTATCTCAGAGATCCACACCGATTACTCACCATCCCCACCGCTGCCGACTTGGAAAAGCGGGTTGTGCCACAAAAAACTACATAAAAAACCTCCCAACTGCAGTCCACAAAGGCGCTTACCCCACTGTTCTTTGAAACATACATAATCATAATAATTAAATGTCGCGTTATCAGGAGGACGGGATGTGATGCCTTTGACCACTCGAGATCATTTAAATGCCTACCCTAAACCACAATACCAAACCACCAAACATCCGTTGACAAGTTTCTTTGACAAAATGTTTGCAGACTGAAACTGGCGCGCCAGTGTATACTATACAACTTGTTGTAGTCGCAAGTGACAGGGTTGCTTGGTGCGTTCAAGTGTCAGACTAAGAACCAGTTAGGCAAATCTGCAAAGAATCAGTGAGTCCACCTGCCGTTCAGGGGTTCTTTTTATTTATTTGTGTCTCGTTGCGATGTGTGCGTGGTAAGTGCTAATGCATTGTTGTATGGGAATATTGCATTAGTTTATTTATGATGTTGGATGGATTATTATGGACGACGGTTTGGCGCAGTGGCGCGTAGGCAGCTCGGGTGCTTGCGGGTTCGATTCGCGTTGGGGCAAATGGCTTTTTCGCAATTTGCCCAGGTCTGGGAGTCACTGGGATCGCCCTCAGTCCTTTGTACAATACCTATTGTACAAGCGTTGCTTAGTTTGGAACCATACGGTTGGTGCGTCAGTCTGGCGATATTTATTTATTTGTGTTATTGGATCTATATTCTTCTTTATTATGGTGTGCAGGCGTTAATTTGGGAAAATTGTTACAAAATGATTTGAGAGAAGGTTCCACCATTTTTCCTCAGTTTTTCAACTTCCGAAATTGTAAACCAAATAAGTACTGGACCGGAGTAGTACCACCCTGTTATAAAAGATCGGCGTAAAGCAGCTACTATATTGTATTGCTCCGTAATGTGCGATAAGTGAGACAGGCGGAAGCCCAACCCCTTCCACTCTTCTCTCTCCTCTGTGCCACAACTTTAGGTCAGCAACGTGTGAGAAATGCCTTTGGTATTGCAATCAGGGCCTTGTTAACTGATTAACTTCACACAGGTCATAAGCACCTAGGTATCTTGAAATTCTCTTACAAAAAATGTTAATGCCAGTACCAGGAATCGAACCACCACCAGACCAATATGACAGTCCCACTGCTTATTGGTTGCCTATTATAAAAATAAATGACAAAAAACCACAGTACCTACCTACCCATGTTAACAAAACAAACGATATTTAACGCTAATTATACATCGAAGATTTTTCAATCAACGACCCAGCGTGGTACCTAATTAAATGTATAATGATCTCTCCTATTATGGTATGTTAAAATACAAAGCGTATAATATTAATATTGTGATATTTGAATAATAAATTAGTTATTGTGCGGTTACAAAATGTATTGCCATAAAAAAACGTTAGATGTTGATTATATTTTTGTGTGTGGCAATGATTGTTTATTAATATGATAATGTTTAATATGAACGATAGTGTGTCCCGCTTTATTTAGGCGTAGTAAAAGGCAACTAAATGAATTAACCGTCCACTATCCGTTAAGAATATTGGTTGCAATCGTCTTACATTAATCGTTCAAAGGTTAATTTATTATTTAGGTACCTACATTGTGCCACTTTGAAAACATCGGTCAAATATTGAACCTGGACATATCCCACGTAGCCCAATACTATCAACTTCATTATCAATCATAACATAATGGGTATATAAAATTCCGATGTGCGTGTTTGTAATTATTCACCTCCTAAACGGCTTAACCGATTTTGAGGTTTTTTTTGCACTCATGGGGTCATCTGGATGGTTCTTACCTATATGCATTAACCTACATTGTCCTCACACCTCTAATTATACCTACTGTAAACGAAAACTAATTTAAAAATAGAAAAGAAAAAATGTATCCAAGGTTATTCTTGCATGTTCTTCTCCATAGGATTTAGTATTGGAACATGCACCTAGCTCTTGACTTTTTAAAAGAGCCAGTTAATCTGGCCTATTTGAAATAAAAATATTTGAATTTGAATAGTTGGACTCGGAAGGTGGTGATGTTGTCAACAAGCGAAGCCGCGGACGCAAGCTAGTTAAAAAGAAAAATAAACTCAATATCGTTATTACTAAAACAAACACAAAAGATGGGCAGTCGCATCAGGAATGATAATAAAACGGGCCAAATGAAATCGCACACTTACCGTATCTTTGTGATGTGGACAGACAAAGTGGTGGATTAAAGAGAGGACACAATGATGGGGAGGATGGAGAAAAATAATATTTTTTAAATTCATTTGGATAATGCTTAAACTTTTAGGTATTTGAGAGAAAATATATTTTAATAACATTTTATTTAATCGATAGATTCATGTTGAAGTAATATCCTACCTAGTACGCCATATATTCTCTTCTGGCCCAAACCCACGTCACGATCAGTGTTGTCATTGGTTCACATTTTCAATGGAAATAAGGATCACTATTAACCGCAACACAGCTGTGACATGGTGTTGGGCCAATCACGAGCTGTCGCGTTATTAGAATAGGTGTCTGATTTTATTATACTATGGAGATTATATAAAGCACTCATTTCTTTTAAGACGAAACGACTGACGGACGCATTGAATGAAGTCGCAGTCGGTTCTTTGTCGCAATGCGTTTCCCGCTGTGCGTAGTGGATAAGGAAAGTGTTTATTCCGATGTAGGTATTAATCAGGTGTGAAACACCCGCTTTATATTTATATATAACACTAATATTTAAGTATAACCGCGATATTAATGATGCCGTCAGTATTATTTTCAGTTTACGTTACATATCTACCTAATAGTAATGAAAGCTTAGTACTTTCAAGTCTAAAACAATAATGCTAAAGCACGGCTTATTAATTTCCCTATCTTAACACAGAAATGGGGTCCCGGTGCGTTCCGCAGTTGTGCACCAGCCGACAAACTATGAAAGCTATGAACGGCTAGTATCGTAATATTCGCGGATAATCCGCAAACAGGTAATACTATACTGCGACTGGGAACACTGAGAACTGTGAGATAAAGAAAATATCAAGACTATTATAGCCCGTCGCACGCACGTCGCTCTCGCGTGGACTTAATGTGGACACGCTTTTATATTTAAACTAGCTGACCGACAGACGTTGTTATTAACTTTGGATATTGAATTCGAATTGTTCCCCTCATCTTTCTTATTTTTTTCTGTCATAAGAACCTTCTCCTGACAATAATATACACAACAAAAAAAGAATTAGCGAAATCGTTCCATCCGTTCACGCGTGATGCGATGACCAAGGAAATAGACATTCATTTTTATACGAATAGATGTTTGTTTTATACGGGTTAGAACGGGTATACAATTTTTTTGGTAATTAATCTTAAACTCGGCTTTGTGGAAAAGTTAAATATCAAATAGCGCCATAAGGATATACTCGTATAGCTGTCTAAAGATTTTATAAGTCTAAGACCCGTATTAATAAATCGATATCAAGTCTGAGAGTTATCTTGAGTATGCTTTTGACATGTCATTCGTTGTCATGCCGTTTTGTACTGGAATGACATATCCAAGATCGTTATCAGACTTGAGATCGATCTATTAATACGGGCCTAAATCTCCTAAGAATTACTCAAGCCTTTAGATAAAAAAAAAAAATTAGGTATAACCTTTCTGTTTCACCTTTTAAGTATTATAAAAAGAAAAAGTCATGTCCACATTAAGCCGACATATCATTCGACTATATCTTTTGTAGTTTCGCATGGAGCGGGCTGTCATACGGCGGGTCTTGGCGAATTAACACCGGAGTTAACTTGCATTATGTGCACTGCCTTTTGCAACGCCGCGCCTCTGAGTGCACGAGGCGACGACACACGGACACTGCAGAAGGTTAACCTTAGAATACTGCAACTTTTTTATAGGTATACTGGTTGAGACACAAAGGGTACCTATACTTTTTTTCCAAAACTTAACTTTGTAATATTAGAACTCAGCTTTGGAGGAAACTTGAGAAACAAAAGGTGTTATAGGGATATAGCTGTTGACAGATTTTATAAGTCTACAAAACCTTTACTATTTCAACTGTCCCACAAAGCCGATAGTTTTAGATTTACAAAGTAAAGTTGCAAAAAAATAGTATACCCTTTCTGTTTCGCCTAGTATATCAAAGTCGGCAGATAATCGTACGAACCGCCTGATGTTAAGTAGTTAGGGGATTGGGACGGAGGGAAGGAAAGGCAAGGGGGTTGGCATTCCGGCTCTCATTCATCATTATGAAACACAGTTCTAATGGCTATTTTACGCCGATCTTCCGTGAGAGGGTGGTACTACCCTGATAGAGCCAGCTCGTATGAGCAGCAGTCAATCTATACAAATAAATAAAATCGGCGAGTCTGTTTGTAATAAGAAAATAACACCTTTTCACTAAATGCATATAAAAGTACTTACGGCACCCATAACAAAAACGCGATTTAAAAAAAAATTGTCTGTCTGTCTGTGTGTTTGTTCCGGGTAATCTCCGAAACGGCTGGACCGATTTCGACGGGACGTTCACTGGCGGATAGCTGATCTTATAGGGAGTAACTTAGGCTACTTTAATTTTAGAAAATAAATTAGGGTTCCGCGTAAAGAAATAAAAACACATGAAATCAAAGAGTATCTCCGAAATTGGTGAACCGACTTTGACGGGAATTTCACTGGTAGATAGCTGATGTTATAAGCAGTAACTTAGACTACTTCTATTTTAGAAAAACAATATTTTAAAACGTGAAAAAATGGGTCCTGTCGCGCGGGCTCAGAACGCGGGAGTGGGCTTTTTTGTTAAGTAAAATTCCACGCAGACGAAGTCGCGGGCTCAGCTAGTTGGTTATATGACCTTTAATCAGAGTAGGATTGACGGTTAAATTTATTTAAAATTACAGCAAAACTGCGGTCCAATTTATTTAAAGATTTTGTAACTTTCAACAAGCGGGTTGAACTTCTGTCCTTTCACTGGTTATTTGCGTTATGTTGGTAGTGTTTTCGATGTGGTGTTGTTATGATGTAGGTACGCCATGTTAAATGTTAATTACATACAAACTGATTTGTGGCCGAGATGATCCTACCTGGGTAAAGGCTACGATTTCCGGCTAGTCTCATATTATATGACTTAAACACTTGTTACATAGGAAACATACTCAAATGTTTATTAAAGGACTAATCTTCAGTACAAAGGAACCGACCGATCACTACACATAAGTTCTCAGAACATTATAGTAGTTGTATTTTAATTACATTTACAATGACTTGAATACATGAAAAAGACATGTGAAATCCGCCAACCCGCACTGGGCCAGCTTGGTGGATTACAGCCGAATCCCCCTCGTAGTGAGGGGAGGCCCGTACCCAAGAGTGGGACATCAAAAAGGCTAAATGATTATTATTTTATATTACATGAAAAAGTGCAATTATTTTCTTAAAGTTAGCTACATTTGAAGATATCGGCGCTGTGAGAATCTTACGTCTCTTTGAGGAGGTCTCAAATATCAAATATAACTACATCATTAAGAAAATGTAAAACATATTTTATGTAAATGAACACACAGCACCAATACACGGAATAATTAAAATTCATTTCCTCTTAATTAAGCTTACATGGACTTACACCTTCAAAATTGAAAAAACCAGTGTCGTCTAGGGACGCCCGAAATAAGCGAAGCTTTATAGTATAAAGAGCGCAGGGCGCCGCAGCTGCCACTCTGTGTACCTATATATATCGTGTAACGCTACTAACGTCATCGTGTAACGCTATTGACGCTTAGCACGGATAGCCCCGAACGTGCGTATAGAAGCTTCGCTTCAATAAAACAGGCCCCAATTCCGTTTGTGCACAAACTATATTTGAACTAAACTAAATATGCCGTCTTTCTCATGGCATTAATACTTATAGCCATGTCAATAATTTAGTTTTATTTAGCCAACAGAACTAGTCCATTAATTGATTTCCAAGATCTAAGCGCAGCGGTTAACATACGATAATTGTTAATTAGGAGCCGGCTTTCAATTAAAATAAAGGGATCATTAAGGACAGATACAATTCTTCAATCCGTCCATTAATTAGTCAATTAAAAGGGCACTGTCTTCCTTATATTACCTAGTTTGGTATTCAACGCAAATGGCTATCATAAATAACGGGACAATCGTATTTCAGATTTACCTCACAGAAAGGTTTCGTTGTGAGAGTAAAGCGGATGGCGTTTTATTTTTTTATTTTTTTAATAATATATCCAAGTCGGCAAACCAACGTACGAGCGTACGACCCGCCTGATATTACGCAGTTACCGAAGCTTATACATTGTGAAACAGAAAGGGTATACAAATTTTTTTGTTGTAAATCTTAATCTGTCGTTTTGGATTTACAACAAAAACATAGTATACCCTTTCTGTTTCAACGTACAGATGCTTGCAATACCAAGGGCATTGCTCGCACGTTACCGACCTCATGGAGAGTGGGGCAGAGGTAGGGGAAATGTAGGGGTACGAAATGCAGCAGCTGCATTGAACTACGATGGCGTACAGTATCGGTATATGCATTGATTGAGTAGGTTTTATAGCTGTTATAATAGCTATTTTACGCCGATCTTCTGTGAGAGGATGGTACTACCCAAGTCGAGCTTGCCCGTATATGAGCTAGTCAATAAACCTCAGCTTTGCTCTACCACCTATAATTTCCATACTTAAAGCAAATTCGTAAGTTACAAATTATCATTTCTAATAAAAGTAACATGGGATTAAACCGCCAGGTCCAAGATAATACTGTACCTATTATGATGTAAATACCTATGAAATCGGCATTTAAGATCGACTCGAGGTATGCATTGGGTATCGGGGCTTCAATCTGATGGTAAAATAGAATTGTTACGCGTTTTGTATTCAAATGCGACGTCAATCCAATGGGGCAAAATTGCGGATTGCTCAGGCTTGTGATGAGCAAAAGTATTGCGGATAATTTCTGGGTTTATCGACTCGCACTCGACTCGCATCTTAATACGTCAGTTTTGACAGCAACTGACGTATTCAGATACGCGATACGTCAGTTTTGACGTATGGAGAGGTTTTATCATTAGCAGATATTCGCTTCAACGATGCAAACATTACTTCCAGTATGAACCGCACCTGATGCGAATCGTCCCATAAACGTTAGCGAGAATAAAATAGTACATTTAAAGGCAGATTCTATTGACACAATAAAACTATAATGGCGGTTTAATTACCAGCCTCTGGGGTGGCTATATGGCCGATGAAATTACCGAAGAAACGTGAGGGTTCATTGACTTGCTTTATTATGTCATACAGTTTTTTTTATTATAGGTAACTGGATTTGGTCTTCGGCTTCGCTAGCGGCTTTTGGATCTCGACAACAGCCCACTTACCGGGCCCAACTATAGCTAAGATCCTTCCAGGTGAATTCAATTTTTTTTTAATTCGAATCGTTATTTTGTTTAGGCCTACGGGGGCACTCACAAATTGTCAATATTACATTTTTTTTCTTATATCTACAACCGGATCGGAAGTCGACCTCGACTGAGAAGATCCGGCAAGAAACTCAGTGGGCTTGTCTTTTTACATTTTGTTATACCTATTTCTTTTATTTAATCGCCAGTTGCTTATCTAATTAATAATTACAAAGTAGATATTAATATAAATATAATAGCTCCTGTGTGTTGCCTTTTATGATTACCAAGAATGGCATAAGTAATTCGGACCAGTAAGTATTAAAAAAAATCCAATTCAGTCAAGCCGTTTCGGAGGAGAAGAAATACGAACATACACACACCGGAACGTTATATAATGTACCAATAAAATAATGTATAGAGATAATAATAAAAGTTTCCTGGGGCATTTCACCCACAGTACAATACAGTTTGGTGAACTTCACTGTTCTTCGAAACACGTAAAAGTTTCCTCACAATGTTGCCATTTATGGTTTAGTGATAATAATTGTTGGAAAAGGGATTCCCTAATAATATTCGTAAATTATAGAGGCGCGAGCCGTGGCTTGAACCTGTGCGTGAATTACTACAGTTTTTTGTGTCTTTGGAAAATGAATTTTTAATTTGGTTTATCGTCTAATACACAAATAACCTCAATAGCGAGACCTGACACGGAACTCCTGGGATGAGAACAGTTAGCCAGCCAGGCCGGGCAGCCAGGTTCCAGCGAGCCCGTCCACAATGGCATCCGGCAGCGTATAAAAATATCGAGTCGCCTCACAGCGCCTTATATGCAGCACAATGGTCGACGTGCTTTGCGGGACACTGGACATAGAACGTAAAGATGTACGGTTGAGATTTTATAAAATACTAGATTTTACCCGCAGCTTCACTAGCGTGTATTATGTTTTGGAAGTCGACAACAGCGCCACCTACCAGGTCTAAATATAGCTAAGAACCGTCCAGGTGACCTGATAAGTACAAAAACATTATCAATAGAAAAAATATGAACACACTGACACCGGAATGTTATATATTAAAAATATATTATTATTGTTATTATTCGCGACATCGCTCGGGTACGCTTTTAGGAGTAAATGTACTTTTTTATTCCTTTTTCCAAAGTAAGCCTAGCTCTGTACAAAAAAAAATAATGTACCTAAGTAAATATAAAGAAAAAAAATCTTATTACCGCATACTATTCAATTTTATTGCATATTTCTTCGGAAATGCAATAAGTAATGAAATCTCAGAACTAGTGAGCCAGGTTCTATTTCTTAGAAAAATGTGCGACATCAATGAGGTACTTAGATAAAATTTTCTCATTTTCCTGAAGTGAAAAATCTACAAATTAATGAAAAATTATTGCAACATTTTACAGGAAATATGAGCAAAAGCAGCTATACATACTTAGCTTATCCTCGCGACTCGTCGAAGACCTAACGTCAGCATCTTCATTCGACATCACTCTCAATATTGGCTATATGAGAACTAACAGAAGAAAGAGTAGAGGAATGGCGAAGACTATTCTTAAAAAAAAACATAATTATTTATGGTTTAAAATTAATTGAGCGCTTATCGTTTACGTTCTACCTCCATGCGTGTCTCCGCTCAGAAATGCGAAAATCACTATTTATTGTCTATGTGACGAGCTATAAATCGCAGCCGGCTACCAGTGGCGGCCATTGTGATGCATTGTAGTTTTACGGCAGGACTTATTGAAACCGCCCCACTCCATTGTGGGGGGTGAACATTGCTTTATTATTGTGTTACATTGTTTCACATTCTGAATTGGAGAGGCAATAATTTGTAAAGTTAAATAAGAGATTTTTCGTTAGTAAATCCTACATAATTTCTGACCAGTGTATGATATTGGTTCCTCTATCCCACTTCTATTCAGGTGGCAGTGTGCGAGCAATGCCTTTGATATTGCAAGCATAGGCTAAAGGAAATTTACTGCTATTCAAGAACGAACTAGGGGCAACAGTAACCTAAAGGTTAGACTAGTTGTCATAATCGATTAGGAATCGATCACAGTCTCCCCTTAACGGCATGTCAAACTGTAAATAGAAAGTTAATAAAGCGAACCCTAATATTTTTTTCAAGTTATTTTAATTATTGTTTGCAACCTCCAATAAATTCTAATTATCGCACTGGACGTAACATGTTTACGAAACATGTTGTTACCTGTATTGTATTACAACAAAAAGTAGAGAAAACAACATGTTTCGTAAACATGTTTCATCCAGTGCGAACGTAGGGTAATAATTAACTGTTATTGAAACAAAAACTACAATGAGCTCCCGGCCGACAAAAGCTATAAAACTATAAATAGCCTAAGGCGGTATCTTGAAGTGTATCCCAGGGTTAATCGTCCACTGTAACCGCATAATAGCAATCTACTGACAAATAAAATGAATTTGCTACAAGCTAAAGAAGAGAAAAATGCAATAGAACTGCAGTGATGTACACACCTGTAAGGGACAGCAACAGCGCAAAAAATATCGACTTTAGGCGCATCTCAATCTAGTTATTATTGAAAGAAAGAAATAAAGAAAAACTTTATTGCGACTAGCAGAAAAACAAAAGTTAAGATAATAATAGATGGAACTAAAAAAAATATTTCAAATTCTGCTCGCCGCAAACGGACCCAATTCAGCATGTGCTGGTTGACAAGAACCAGCGCTGGTCTTCCATTGGGATCGTTTCGCGATTTCACGGGCGCAAACCACAAAAAAATTACTAAATTAAGACCAAAAGGGCTCGTACCCAAAACTATAAATAAACATAAAATACTGTGCAAATAATCTTGAACAACCTTTAAGACTAATTTAGAATGGCACCCAAAATTGGTGTCAGTTGAACCAATAACAGAAACGCATCCTAGTCACTATAATACAAAGGTAGGTATCTGGTTTCTGCAGCTGTCAAAATGGTAACAACGACTCTATCTTGACCAACAATATTGTTTCTTTCTCTATGGTTTGCAAAGACCCAGGCGGCGTCCTCATTTTATTCCAATTGTAATTTTATAGTGTACCTATTCTCTATTATACGAGGAGTATTTAGTTTTATTCCTACCTTTAATGGTCACGTTTTTATGTTCGATCAGTATATTGGAAGCTTTTGCTCGCTTTTCCATGTTTCTTGCGGATTATTATTGCATTTTTGTACTGTTTGTTAATAGTAGAGGCCGTAAAATTGTGCATTAAAATGGATACTGTATTGGTCTTTGTGGATGCGATCTAAAAGTAACTCGAAATATATTTTTTTATGATCCTAGTTCGCAATGTTTCTGTGAATCAGTTTTTGTTCGTGTACTTGTTTCTTCCAAATTAAAAGTATCTCATAAATAGTTCCTCCATAATTTATATATGACTAGCTGTGCCCGCGACTTCATCCGCGTGGAATTTAATTGACAAAGTTTCATACAAACTTTCATCCCCTATTTTATCCCGTTGGGGGTAGAATTAATCAAAATCCTTTCTTAGCGGATGCCTACGTCATAACATCTACCTGCATGCCAAATTTCAGCCCGATCCGTCCAGTGGTTTGGGCTGTGCGTTGATAGATCACTATGTCAGTCAGTCAGTCACCTTTGACTTATATACATTTATCACTTGATTACGATTAAGAAAATCATCGTGAGGAAACCTGCATGTCTTAGAAGATCTAACCAATTTTCGAAAGACATGTGAGGGGGCCTGTGCTCAGGAGTGGGACGTCAAAAGGCCATAATTTTTTTTTTTAAGTTCCTTCTCGGCCGATGGCAACTCATTTTTACGACCAGTTAACAAGCTGAAACGGTTCGATAATAGTTCATTCGATTTTGATCAGGCTTTACTCAGAATTTTCTGTTTATTGATTTTATATACATAGTATACTTATTTCTAAAGAGCTTATTTTACCATTAGTCAGGTACCTAGTTGAAATTCGCATAAACTGCATTCTCCAAGCCCTTAATCTACAATTAAGTTTAGTAGCAATGGAAAATAAGATTCCTTTCACATTATGGAATTTACAATAACATTAAGATAATTGCTATAGCTTTAATCTCTCATGAACAATTAACGTCTATCACACCAGTGCCTTAGGCGTGTTCGGGCGAGATCGGGCGCGGTCGGCCGCGCTCGGTAATTGCACTGCGCGTACGCAGCGCCGCGAGCGACTGCCCGCGCTACCGTCTCTACCGCCTCCACCTCTTGTGAAAACAATTTGTTTTTGTGAATAGAAAAATGATTTGTAATGTTGTCTCATTATCCTATTAGTCAATTGGATTCTGAGTGTTGGTAATTAGTGTGGGTGGGTTTGTCTTGGTGAAACGTTGATTGATTGATTGAGAAGTGTCAAAGCGGCAAAGGCACCGCGATGAGGAATGGACGGCTGATGATAAATTAGCTATAAACGTCTTTGTTCATAATTTTGACAGCGGCTTCGGTAAAGGGAACATGTTTGATAATAGGTTATTAGGCCCTTTTAACATCCCACTGATTGAGGACTTGAGGGCATGTACATAAGATCATTACAAATTTTATATTTCCTATAGCGAAATCCTTTCCACTTTGGTTTCATCGTATTTCATAATATTTAACACGGCATACAATACATTTTATAAAAAATATTAAAATGGATGTAAATATAATAATTTGGACAAGCAAGCGTACGACCCGATAGATGTTAAGCAGCTTGCAATAACAAAGGCATAGCTCGCACATTACCGACCTGAAGGAGAGTGAGACAGAAGGAGGGCTCAGTGTTCGTTGGAAACGCAGTTATAATGGCTACTTTACGTCAATTTTGTAGAGGATGGTATTACCCCGGGTATCACAATAGCGTCCGACATCGCTAACTTAATCAAAACCAACTAACTCCTAGCCATGACTACTAATCAAAACCACTTTGTATAATTCCTAAACCTTATTATTACCAGAGATAGGCGATTTCACAAAGCAGTCGCTAATTTATTCATAGACTTTCAAAGTGTCCTAGGTTACATGCAACTTCTGTCCGACACCCGCCTTAGGCGTCTCCCCCCCATTACGTCACAACCTGTCCAGACATATGATTTGTTGGGAATTTTAATGAATCTTTATGTATATAGAAGTCCGCCAACCTGTTTTTGTATCGTTTACGGTACAATAATCGGTGTGATCCGATTGTGAACGAGTTTCGGCGTCGCTCTGTGAACAGATAGATTGATGTTAATGATAATGAATGCTTGATTAGAATGGAAATGTAGCGGCCTAACATTCGCGATGTCGATGGATAGATGGCACTGAATAGGAAGCCTCGATACAATGTGCAATTTTTAATAAAAACCTGAGTCACGATATTAGAGTTCGCCAGCATCGTGAACTACTAGGTGAAACAGAAAGGGTATGCAATTTTTTTGCAACCTTATTTTGTAAATTTAAAACTATCGGCTTTGTGGGACTGACTTTGAAGTACTAAAGGTTTTGTAGACTTGTGAAATCTGGCAACAGCTGTATCCCTATAACACCTTTTGTTTTTCAAGTTTCCTCCAAAGCTGATAGATTTAGAATTACAAAGTTAAGTTTTGGAAAAAAAGTATACCGTTTATGTTTCAACCTGTATATATATACAAGTTCCCGATGACAACCATAGCATAGTAGTCGCCTAGGCAGACTTGGCTGGAGATCTTCCCTCATCCCTCCAAAGAGGCAAAGTTAATTGTCTTCATAAGTTTATGAAAAATATGAATACAAATGCCCATATTCGCAAACAGTACTATGAGGTCTCACAGTGCGCGCGAACGCCACAGCCCATTAAAAATTACAAGATTTCTATAGACTTAATTGCTTACTTAGACTGTTATTGTTTGTGAATATGGCGTTAACTGATCCAAAATAAAGCAACGCTTCAAGGGTACTGTACCATAGAATGGGCGACAATCCCGGTAACACTAATCCAGGCAAAATTATTGGGGTTGCCCGCCCAAAGATGAAAATGTGTAAAGTTTACCGAGACAATACCATGAGTCTTCATGGTTTTTCTAAACTATCAAGTTTCTAACGTGTTTTAACTTTTAAGTAATAAGTATTCATTGACCACAGTCTTACAGATATTGAAATTTTACATTTCACGTGCGAGATTTGTAGAGCGAGTTAGTGACAGTCCTATCCTGAAGTTAATACAATGTAGAGAAGCGAACCGTAAATACAATTCGAGGTTGCTTTCTTTTTAAACATAATTTTAAACTTTTACCATCATTCCCCTCTAGCAGTGGAAACCGAGGTCAAGTGTCAAGAACAAGTACCATTATCTTAAGTACACCATTGATCTTTCAAAAACACGGAAAGCATATCATTACAGCCCAAAAAACCCCATGGGGCGAAACAAAATTTTAATTAAACACAAAAGCCTGTTGCGGCTTTATCTGCAGAACAATGAGACCAGAATTACAATCAAGGAGGCCCAGTGAGGCAAGTTACGGGACCTGTCGGAAAAAAACACGTCGAAAACGCGACCCAAATTGGCTTTTTTTGCTCGGTACCGATAATGGTCGAAATTTGCCGAAAGCGAGCGGAATTTTCGGGTCAATTTGATTTATATACGTTTTGATACAGATTCGCGTGCCGAAAACTTTTATTCATTTATTATTTTTTCGGACAATGTGACTTGTATTGATGAGTTTTAAAGTTCTGACTGGACCATTATATTACTTTTAATGTTCAATTGTTATTTACCAATACTTTAAAGATATATATATATATGAAGCCATCTTTTGACCAGCATCTGCGATACAAAAGACGTTGCCTTTGAAGTGGTTACTTAGTTTTTAACATCATTTATCGTCATTAAAATTACGAAACGTCAAGAATAATAGCGAAAATAGCGTTAAAAGTGGTGTCTATCCGCTAAAGGACAGGTGATGCGTTACGTATGTCTTGCGACCTCTTGCAATTTATTCGTACGCTTTTGTTTACATTGATAGGTAAATAACGCACAGTGTAACTAACGGCTTTGGCGGTAACATCACTACATAGTATAAAACAAAGTCGCTTCCCGCTGTCCCTATGTATGCTTAGATCTTTAAAACTACGCAACGGATTTTGATGCTGTTTTTTAATAATATATAGAGTGATTCAAGAGAACGGTTTATATGTATAATACATGCATAATATAGTAAAGAAACACTGATAATTTTAGAGGTTTCTTGCACCCGTGCGAAGTCGGGGCGGGTTGCTAGTAAATAATAAATAATAATCAATATCACCAGACACGCCAACTGTATGGTCCCAAACTAAGCAATGCTTATACTATGGGTATCGTACAATGGACTGGGGGCGATGCCAGTGACACCCAGACCAATGCAGATTAAGAAAAGGCCATTTCTAAAATGTGACTTACATTAATTAGAATTTCCTGAAAAACAAAATGGCGACGACGTTACTGCCTCAAGCGGCTACGGTACCTATACCTAATAATTTATTTAAATATCTAACAAGTGATGTTTAGATAAATAAGTTTTTTTTCTAACACATTGTATAGTGATTATTCATAAAGCTTGATTGGATCGCGTGATGGGGTATGTAAATTATTAAATTTGTTCATTTCAGTAGAATATAAAATTTAAAAGTAAATGAGAAAAGTATGTAAGTAATAATATGATTCATTCCGATACATTTAATTAATAACATATTTGATTAAGCGCCATCTTTAACATTATAGGGTTAAATTTATTTATATACTAGCTGAGCCCGCGACTTCGTCCGCGTGGACTTTAACTTAACAAAAAAGCCCGCTCCCGCGTTCTAAGCCCGCGCGACAGGACCCAATTTATTTAATTTTGTTTTTCTAAATTAAAAGTGGCCTAAGTTACTGCTTATAACAACAGCTATCTGCCAGTGAAAGTCCCGTCAAAATCGGTCCAGCCGTTTCGGAGATTACCCGGAACAAACACACAGACAGACAGACAGACAGACAAAAAAATGTTAAATCGCGTTTTTGTTATAGGTGCCGTATGTACTTTCATATGCATTTAGGGAAAAGGTGTTATTTTGATATTGCAAACAGACACTCCAATTTTATTTATTTGTATGTATAGATATAGTACATACTTCTCTTTTTTTATAACAAAGTCGTCAATAAGCGTGCTATACGCCTATACGATAATAGCTTGTAATACCAAAGGCATTCCTCGCACGTTTCCGACCCGAATGGGAGGGGGAGAGAGGAGGTCACGGGAGGGGTTAGGCTTCCGGCTCTTCACTCATGGTACGAAACGCAGCTATAAATAGCTCCAGTTAACTTTACATCGATCTTCTGTAAGAGGGTGGTAGTACTCCAGTTGCTCCAGCCCGTACATGAGATCGTGATTGTGAATACCGCCTAATTAGGATGTATTCTCAAACTGAATTCGAACAATCATGTCAATCATTGCGCCAATCAGTAAGGAATAGACAATCATTGTCAATTTCCCCTCCAACCCGTGTAACGGCAATTCCATTGCGGATATTAGAGGGGAGTGATTGTTGAAAAATGCGTTTTGTACACGCCTACTGGGTTTTGAAAACGTTTGTTTTTGTTATTATTTGTTTACCTGCTACAATATAGGAATCTTGTGTGAAATATTTTAATAAAAAAATCAGACTGATTTCAAAAAAACTTGGGTCCACTAAAAAGCTAGAAATAACTAGGGATCTTGTAATTTCTTTCATTTGAACTCGGTGTCAATTCAAGTAAGGGTAGGTATCTTACCTACCTACCTACCTAAGAAGTAGTAGAAGTTGATAATGGCACCGACTCCATATAAAATAAATTACAAGGTTCGTAGTTATTTCTAGCTTTTCTGTGCACCCAGGTATTTTTTAAGACGGTTCGGTCTTTTTATTAAATTTATTTTCACAATTCCAGGTGACTGTAAATAATTCATATCTCTGAAACTACTGGACCGATTATGATAAAACTTCTACGGGACCACATGGAGAGACCTCATTTCAGACAAAAAAAATGAATATAATGATCAACATCGGTCCACAATTAGCGGAGTAATCGGTGAAAATACATTAAGAAAAACATACAGACTAACATAGAAAGAACCTCATCCTTTTTTGGAAGTCGGTTTAAAATAATAGTGTGTAGTATTCCAAGGTGGTTCCAACAAGGTGTCAAGTCAAGTCATGTCTCACAGGAGATCGCGCCGGCGTAAATCCTACTAATATTATAAATGCGAAAGTTTGTGAGTGTGGATGTATGTTTGTTACTCCTTCACGCGAAAACTACTGAACGGATTTGGATGAAATTTGGAACACAGATAGATTATAACCGGGATTAACATATAGGATACTTTTTAACCCAATAATCCAATACTACGCGGATGAAGTCGCGGGGCACAGCTAGTAAGTTATAATAGCTGCGTTTCATAAGATGATTGAGAGAGCTGAAAGAGCAACACTCCCTTCCTTTCCCTTCCCCCCCCCCTCATCGTTCATCCTTCCTTTCTTCTGTTCTGCTTCTGTTCGGCAATATGCCAGCAATATCTTTGGTATTGCAAGCATCTGCAGACCGACTTTATTCTTAAAAAGAAACATATTGTTTTCTTATATTTACGCGAATACTACACATTTAAATAAAACTATTTTTCGGATTTTATCGTGTTTATTTACTTTATGTTCCCGACTTTTCGGTTGCTTTACAGCAGCCATGGTCACGGGGGGACTGAGCAACCGAAACGTCGGGAACATAAAGTTAATAAACGCGATAAAATCCGAAAAATAGTTTTATTTCAAAAAGAAACATCTTAAATATAATGAAACAATAACATAATAAAACATCCAATTGGCGAATCACTTATCGCAAAAGCTATAAGTGAACATGTCAAAACATACAGTTAAATCATAAATGGATGTTGTTTTGCAAACGGGAACTAACCCACACGTATTTCTGTAAGCTAAAACCAACTCAAATAAGACTATGTGTGGGTTGATTTTGGTTTGCAATATTAACATTAGGTTGGTTTCAATTTGCATAACTGCGTCCAAATGTAGGAAGCAGCCTGTGTAAGCGGATTTGCTAACTTAAGCCAGGACACATGTACAACAGTGCATCAGCTTAACAATAACTTAAGCTCTTCTCATCATCGACTGGCTTACTTATGTGCGTGCTGCGTTCAGACCGCTTGCAACTTGAACGGTCACTTGATTTATTACACGGCACTTGTTGTAGGAAGGATACGAGTTTATGAGCCGCGTTTAGTGATACTTTAAGAAGCTGTTATAATAGAAAATTGATGTTTACTCTTAGAGGAGTCTTCTAGATTTTAAATGAATATTAGTATTTATTGATTAATTGGAAGATGCAGGTAAATTACTCTTAGCAGTTACTAAGGCACTAATAAAATAATATCATTATAAACTAAATTTTATGCGTCGTCAGTCTAATCCTACTAATATTATAAATGCGAAAGTTTGTGAGTGTGGATGTATGTATGTATGTATGTTTGTTACTCCTTCACGCAAAAACTACTGAACGGATTTGGATGAAATTTGGAACACAGATAGATTATAACCGGGATTAACATATAGGATACTTTTTAACCCAATAATCCAATACTACGCGGATTAAGTCGCGGGGCATAGCTAGTGGTTGATATAAGTATAATATGCCAACCATGAGGTCTTGTATTAAATTTTCGGATATTGCTAAGTGTGATTTAAAGTATGTGTTGTGAAATAAAATCTCAATATTACTAAATGCCATTAGGTTTAACCTTGAATACATTGGAACCTAATACAATTATTAAAATAAAGAGTGTTTTAATTCGTATCTACTCTTCTAAAACATACGCATACGTTACATGACAGAGCTTGGGTGTATCACGTGTTTAACTTTTTTGTAATAAAGCGAACTATGCAAAGAAACTTGTTCTTCAACCTACCTATTAGAAGTCAAGCGCACTTTAGGTAAGCTAAACATGTCTAAATGAAGCACAGTGTTCGCAAAAGCCGTTATTTCATCGACAAGCAGTCACTACTGATTTATTCTGTCAGGGCTCACTAATGTGGGTACAGCAAAAGCTTATTGTTCGTGTTAGTGATTATGAGTTACGCGTGTTGTAAATACGGGGAGATTTGAGTTCACAGCTCATGCAGAATGAGTTCAAAATTACTTGATATACTATTGTTACAGAAATAGTAAACTAGGTGTTGTCAATAGCGAAACAGCACGCCCGATGTGTACCCGAAGCAGAAAAAAGTTTGTAAAATAATAAATGTAAAATTACAGAAATATGTACTGACATAAATAAATAACTTTGTACTTACTGTGTGGAAATCTAAAATAAATAGGAAGAAATTTCGAAGATACTATACATACGGAGCTACGTAGTTATAGCCATCTATGGCTACAACTACGTAAGTTGCCAAAGTCGTACGTCAGATGCAAAGGCTCTGACCTTTCGTGGCATCCCTGTACAGGGACACCACGTACAGGGGGGTACGAACGTACGACCCGCGTGAGGTTAAGCAGTTACTGTAGCCTATAGATGCTCGCAGACAGACAGAGGAAGGAGAAGGGAGGGTTGGGCTTCCGGTTCTTTCAATCAAAGCCAGGTATAAAATCTACTTTCCCCGATCTTCGGTGTGAGAGTGGTACTACTCCGTTCTAGCCAGCCCGTATATGAACTGTTATCAATTGACAACAGCTTTGCTTTACCAACATATATGTACTTTACATACCTACTTTCTTAATAATTATGCAATATAAAATATTAGTCAAACACCGTATTATAAGTTAAAACAATCATCAAAATCACCTGTAAATTAGTAATAAATAAACAACCCTTATTACCAGCCCCTCATTGCCTCGATTGTCGCCGCAGGAGCCGGGGATGCTGCACGGAGATCATCTCCCCGCGCCGCCACAATCAAACACCAATCAAATAATTTCCGTGCCACGGTGATTGACAGCCGACGTGGAAATGAACCGCTAACAGTGTTCAGGCACGTTTTGTCTGAAGGGATTGAGAATTGATAAAATATTTAGCATTTGACGACCGCTTGGCGCAGTGGTTCGAGCGTAGGCCGCTCAGCTCAGTGCTCCGGGTGGCTTTTTCGAAATTTATCCTCGTGTGAGTATCACTGGGATCGCCCCAAGTCCATTGTACGGTACCCATAGTACAAGCATTGCTTAGTTTGGGACCATACAGTGGGTGTGTTCGTCTGGCGATATTTATTTTATTTTTGTGTGTAGTAAAGTTATAAGTTTTAGCGGAGATAGGACAGAGCTGTAGTCAAATTGATTAGAGATCATATACAGGCTGGCTATTATCACTCTCTCACCGTAGATCAGTGTAAAGTAGCTACCTATTATATCTGCGTTTTTATGATGAGTGGGGGAGCTGGAAGCCCAATTCCCCTGTCCATTCCCCTTCCTCTGTCCCACACCCCTTCAGGTCGGCAACGTGCAAGCGTTGCCTTTGGTATTGCACGCATCTATAGGCTACGGAAACTGCATAACATCAGGCGGGTCGTATGCTTGAAAGCCGACTTTGTTATATAATAAAACAAAAAATAAATTAGCCCGTTTTGACGTCGCACTCCTGGGCACAGGCCTCCCCTCACTACTGGCGAGGGATTTAGGCCATAATCTACCACGCTGGCCCACAGAGGGTTGGCGGATTTCACATGTCTTTCGAAAATTTGTTAGATTTTCTAAGACACGCAGGTATCCTCGCAATGTTTTCCTTCACCGTAGGTAAGCGAGTGATAATCATAATCGAAATTATGATACGCACATAGATTTTAAAAAACCCAAAAGTGCGAGCCGGGGTTTGAGCCCAGGATATGGTGCCCGCAAGACGCGTGGTTAACCAGCTATCACTCGGCTATCACTTTGTTATATAATAAATAAAACCTCACCCACTGTAAAGCATGTAATCCGTATTTGCATTCGCACTGTACATGTAAAAATAAACCCATGGAACCATCGGTAAGTGAGAATGGACACACAGAAGTACTTGCGACCGAACATCTTGTCATAAGTTTAACTTCAACATATTTTGCATACAACGCCTCTACATGTAGAGTTAAGAAGGTATGGAGTTATAATATAATGTGCGTTTTAATATTTATGCATGCGAAATAACAAAATGATGTATTTCATATCATGTCATTAATTAATAATGCATTCGTATCTTTCGCGGTCTTTATATTTTCTTGGATAGCCTCCGTTCATTAGTAGAGTCGGGAGTCGTGAGGTGGAACCTATCATCCTAGGGTGGAACCCATTAGTGTTACTTATTTTAGTGAATCGCACAATCACTGATATTACAAAATGGGTGACATAAAACTCACAAAAATTCTTGCCGTATTTACCTAGCCTCTATACAAATAAATAAAATTGAAGTGTCTGTTTGTATACTGTCAAAATAACAGCTTCTTACTTAATATATAATATGAAAGTGGCATACGGAACATATTATAAGAAAAAAAAATATCTCTACATGGCTGTTTGTTCTGGCTAATCTCCGAAACGGCTTGACAGATTTTGTCGGGGCTTTCACTGGAAGATAGCTAATAATATAAGAAGTAACTTAGGCTACTTTAATTGTATCGAAGTACCGCGCCGGCGAACCCGCGGTCAACAGCTAATCAAAAATATTTATTTGTCCCATCTATGACTTTCTACAGACTACACTGTTGATTTAAGGTGTGAGCCCACTGTTGTGGTGTCGTAATTTTGACTTGTTATCGCCATCGTTACGCTTATTTATCGCCGTTAAAACAAACACTCGTTGGTTTTTAATGCAGTTTTAGTTTATGTGACGCTTCGGGGTATGTTCTGAACTAAATACTTCTGGTGGCTGTCTGGTCAAGAACGACAAAGACTTCTTAGCAGGTGGTGTGTTTGGAAAGAGAAGAATATTTTGGCATAGGATGGAAGGTAATTGGGGTCCTAGTTCTAAATAAACTTTGAAGAATAAAAATAATATTTATAAAGGGTAGAACAGAGGGGTCTGTAAGAGTCATGTTATATTTCAGTAAGTAATCCATACCTACCTAGAGTATAAAAAAGTCGTCTATGGAAGCTTTATAGTATAAAGCGTAGGAAGTAAGCGTTAAAACAGCTGCGGCGCGCGTGCCACAGCTGCTACTCTGTATACCTATATAGGTATAAGTCGTGTAACGCTACTGACGCTTAGCACGGATATAGTGGCCGCGCGGCAAGCGTCCCGAACTTCCGTATAGAAGCTTCGCTTCAATACAACGTTCTCTATCAGGAAAATGATTTAGAACTTTCCAGTTGATAATCACAGCTGAAAAATATACTCGTACTGTAAATAACAAGTTATACAAGTAAATATAGTTATAATCATTAACTAAATAACATAATTCAGTTACCGACACTTGAATGGTATTGAAGTGGCATTCGCCCAAATGTGGGCTAAAGTGGAATGGCGCATTCACAGAATAAACGTGATTCTTAATGACGCGAGTTCAAGCCTGTCAACTGAGTTTAAATGTAAGGTATATGGCATAATTACTGGATGTAGACAGGTTTTTTTTACTTCCAAAAAGGAGAAGGTTCTATGTTCGTCTGTATTAGGCATGGCAATGACTGCTACTTTCAATTCATGTTCATTACGTGAAACTATATTTTTCTTTCACTGTTATTTCACCAGTGATTTTTCATAGTCAATGATTTTATTCAGAGTGAATTTTCACTATGAAACGTAATCCTTTGAAGTCACTGGTCAATGATTTATCATAAACACCGCGACAGTACTGAACGCTTTGCGATTTCATTGCAATCATTGCAATGATTTTTAACTATTTCTACCTATGTCAGTAGCATGTGCTACTTATGAAAACATATATAATATGATTTTTCACATGCTACCAGTCAAATGTTCCATCACTAGTCTGTATGTATTGTTTTTAATAGGTATGTCAAGTGCGCACAAAAGTTTCAGATGGATTTTGACGGACGATAAAGGATAGGTAGATGTACTTTTAATCTTCAGAAAAAATAATATATAATAATCCAAAAATGAATGTCAACAGAAACAAAGTCACAGACACAACTAGCTACTATTAAAGACATATTGTGTTAATCTCAAAGTTTAATTTGTCATAATTAAATATCTTGTATCGAGTCTTTTTATAAATAAATATTTCAAATATGCTTGTCGAGTGATAATTATATTAATTTATACCAACAATTGGTGCTTCACCTCGCGTTTTATTTATTGTAGAGCCGCTACGATTTGTTACGAAGGCGTTGATTCGCAAACGCACTAATTATCACCAAGTGCCTATAAATGTCGAGAAAACACGATATATATCGTACATAATATAATTTATATGAATCGAAATTCGTGATTTTACTCCGTGTTCAGTGCTTGTTAATTAAATGTTGTTTTAAAGTGATTTATGTTTACAAAAATAATGTTATTTAATTGAGTTTAGTGTCGATAAATTTGTCGGACCTATCTACATTAGTTTATTGTTAAAATTATGCGAGTTGATTACCGCATACTCTATTTATTATTGCTTATAGTGCTTCAATTTTTAGCTTAAGACAAACTGTTCTGTATTTTATTTTCCCAGGTCAAAAAAATTAGAATTTAAGATCAGTTTTTGTCTATTAAACCTTCTTCTATAATTATTAATATTTAATATAGTCGTATTGAGGAGTTGCCCTGTTGAAATGTGCATAAATTAAAACATTAAATAGGTAACATACATAGAAAAATTATAATATCAACACGGATCCCTAAAAGTTTGCACCACCAACCGCTTCATTACTCCCGGTAACATTAATTACCATAAATAGTAACAATTTAGTCAATTTACCATGTTTTACCGTTACCGCACCGACCGGTAAGGGGTCCCACAGACTCACGTATTTTATGAAGTGATTATTTAAACGCACCTACACATTGTAAGCTTTAAATTAACAACACCTGCTTCAATAAGATTGCGCGAAGCGAAAGCAGTAATAATATATTTGATAGCTTCGACATTTATTATGAACTACGTTCAGGACATGATGTACCTAAATTAAATGACGTTCAGAAATTACAGGATTAACTATGAAGGCGTCGCGACAGCTGCATAGTTGTGTCACGACGCCTTTATAGCGGGGTTACGACGAAAGCTTAGCTAGACGTTTAGATAGAAGAGCTGCGACGCTTTCCTAGCAGCAACGTGGCGCTTTCATAGTGGCGTCGTGACGCCTTTTTAGCGGTGTCCAACAATTGGCATCGCGATGTTTTCACAGCGGCGTCGCGATACTTTCATGCGGAGTCGCGACAGTAAATTAGTGGCGTTGTGGTGGCATTGAAATAAAACTTATAACTTAGCATTATAGCTTGCCATGGATGGCTATCCCTTTCACCACCCGATTGTGTTTCTTCATAAATATTTTCCTCGAGATGATTTATATGTCAGGCCGGTCTAATTATTTGGGTCATGCCTTTTCGAGATCAACTTTTTTTCTCACTCGCTTCTCGATACGAAACGCTCTCTTTGTTTTAAAGATTTTTAATCGACTTGTATTTTTAGGAATTGGAAACTCGTTTTGGGCTTAGTCATTTAATAAGAACACGGTTAGTTTTTGTGCTATAAAATAATATTATTAAGACCGTATATATATTAGGTATTTATTGTATGTTCTTCTGCAAATTAGGTACTTTGTGCTTTTAATTTGCAGAACCAATGACGGGCATTTTTAAACAGAGGCCTAATACTCATGCCTATATTTTACATATAATTAGGATTATGATATAATCTGTGTCTAACTAAAACGCCGAGAATCCTCGACAGGTCTCAGGAAAAAACAATTGTTTTGAAACTCGCGTCAAGAGTTGTTAGATTGTTGCTTTTTATCATAGAGCTATACTATTAAGACAAACCGCTGATTTCCAAAACATACGTATTATCGGCCTTATCCGAAATTATAGGGAACAGCGCAAAATGCTCAGAGGAGTGTCGGGGCCGATTTTGATGAAAACCGAAACTGCACCAATCAGTTCTGGAAATATACTCTGGACATTACTTTGTAAATCTAAATTATCGGCTTTGTGGGACAGTTGAAGTACTAAAGGTTTTGTAGACTTTTGAAATCTGTCAACAGCTGTATTCCTATAACACCATTTGTTTTTCAAGTTTCCTCCAAAGCTGATAGTTTTAGAATTACAAAGTTAAGATTTGAAAAAAAGTATACCCTTCTTGTTTCAACCTGTATTATATTTTTTAAGTTTCAATGTCAAATTGTATTCTATAACATGGCTATTACAATATCTATGTGTGTAGACAACCCAATGCTATTATACCTCGGTTCACGTCTCAATCTAAAGGTTAACTGTGTGTCTGTTACTGTCAGAGATCGCGCCCCGCTGTGCTGCGCTTGCGCATCGTCTCCTTACGGCGCCGCGAGTTAGGAGAGGGAGCGAGAGCGATTTGGTCACGTTTGATGACGGACGGTACAATGCGAATTATATTTGGTAATAGGTGATTAAATAATTACAGACAAAATGATTTCAATAAAAATGAAGTTCGTGTCACTGTCATTTTGACACCTATGAAAAGAAGACACACGCATATACCTTTGCATAAAGCACATCCTGTCTCGTTGGTTTTTAGTTCAAGAGGCACTTCTAATGGCATTCCTTCTCTACGGTTCTCGAGTTAAAATGAAAAAAGAAACAAACAATTATATGCATATCCCTAAACGTGGTATAGTAGGGGAATAGTTACACGGCGAATTATCTCTTTCTGTCATCAGTAATTGGAATTTGAAGGAAGAAGACAAAACATGATGTAAATGTATAAACGCTAAACCACGTTTATTAGTAAAGGGGTAACAGATTTCGACAAGTATTATTTCACCGCCTTCTTCAATTACTCGCTGAAAGTCTCCAACTTGTACCACCCGTTATAATTTGTTCTACTAAATTGTCTGTAAAACGCGCGCTTAGAACTTCATGTTCAATAACTCATGTTACATCATGATGATCTCGCTTTTGATACCAGACAGAACAAATATAATTAATTATTCATACACTTATTAGAAGTAGTAGTCAAGTCGGGGCAAACCTGGGTTCGATTCTCGAGTAGGACATAGCGCTATTTAGACTTCTCGTAGCTCTAACATCAAAGTAAAAGCGTTTATTTTGTTTAGGCCTACGGGGTCACTTACAAATTATTGTTTTTTCATTTTTTTCTTCATTCACAACCTGATCGGAACGTGACCTTGACTGAGAAGATACGGCAAGAAACTCAGCGGGCTTGTCTTTTACATTTTGTAATTATTATATTCTTAATCGCCAGTTGCTCATATAATTACCTAACAACTACAAAGGGTAGTAGATATTAATGTAAATGTCGCGGGAATAGTGCTGGGTCCTGATTAGGTAGGTACGGCTATACTAGGCTAAATCCAATAAGGGAAATATAAGGGGGGAGGCAGAACTGTAAGAGTCAGGTCAATATCAAGCATGTACTTACATTACCGGCACGATGGAGGCGGGCGCATTCCTCGGGTGGTATGGCTAGATCCTCAGGTCCTTCAGCACGGGCACAACACTGGAGCGCTAACCAATGGGTTTAGAGTTCACACAACACAAATACACAGAAGATTAGGTAGATTTCACCCAATTAGGAATTTTAGGCACAGGAGCACGCGCGACGACGTCTATGCCACACGGAAGTCGGTCAGTACCAAAGCATTTGTAATATCATTACAAATTCTTTGGTCAGCACGGTGTCCTGAAGGGGGGAAAAGGACGACAGTATAAAATATCACATTAATCGGGGGTAGGCGGATGAAGGTAGACGGGACACATTTTAGCTATCTACCCACTTACAAAATTCTAAAGTAAATTGAAACAAAATCAGTTTGACACGTGTCATACGTTAAGACACCATTGAAAGGGCAGAGCCCTGAGGCAATATACCCGCTTCCCCCCAACTATACTGGAGGGGCGCGAGAAGAACCACGTCGTCGTTGTGTCATACGCTTGCTACTCGCTAGCTTCTATCGTAAAATACTTGTATCACATATGGTATAGCAGTGATAGCCGATTGGTTAAGCACGTGTCTTGCGAGCACCAGGTCCTGGGTTCAAACCCTGGCTCGCACCACTGGGTTTTTCGAAATCTATGTGCGAATCATAATTTCTATATGATAATCACTTGCTTACGGTGAAGGAAAACATCGTGTCGTGAGGAAACCTGCATGTCTTAGAAAATCTAAACAATTTTCGAAAGACATGTGAAATCCGCCAACCCTCACTGGGCCAGCGTCGTGGATTACGGCCTGAATACCTCTCGTAGTGAGGGGAGGCCCGTGCCCAGGAGTGAGACGACAAAAGGGCTAAATTATTATTATTTTCTATATTATTATGGTATAGCGGCCATTCTAGGAATTTAAAATACAATTTTAGTAAATATGTTGCATAGATGCCATCGACAGTGACTCTAGTAGGTATGTATATGTCGCAGCCAACTAGCTTAATTCGCCGTTCAATTAACAGCCTAGCCACTTTACTAAACGGCGCCGTTCAACTAACGGCCTAAATGATATTCAGCCGTATCGTCTGTTACAACATTTAATAAACTGGCTGGCTAATGCTTAGGCAACTGGTTGACATTTAAGTAAGTACCTACTACAAAAGTTTTTCAAAATACTACCCAAGCAGAGCGACCCGGATGGGTTTAGGTTAGGGTTATTTTTTTATGACCCCACAGAAATCCCACCCGGCAAGTAGGTTCGGTGGATGTAAACAATTTCGTAATATACCTATGTACCTAAAAAAATTATTCCATCAAAGTTGTTTGTTGCCGACGCCGTATTGACAGTTTGGTGTGTTTCGGTGCTATGTGGCAGAAAGTGGAACTAAATTGAAATGAACAGGCTAGGCAAGTAATTAAACGGCCAGGCAGGTAATTAAACGTCATCCAACCAAGTCATTTGCCTAGCTGTTTGATTAAATGGCTGAATATCATTAAGGCCACTAGTTGAACGGCGCTGTTTAGTAAAGTGGCTAGGCTGTTAATTGAACCGCGGATTAAGATAGTTGGCTGCGACATATACACCATATAACAATGTCGGTAAACAAGCGTACATCCCGCCTAATGTTAAGCAGTAATATATTATTATAATATGCCCGTCATACCAAAGACATAGCTCGCACGTTGCCATCTTGAAGGGTAGTAGGACAGGGCGTGGGGTAACGATTGGCTTCCTTCGTCTGAAATTGTAACTACGAAACATTCCTAAACAATTTCATAACAAAATAAGCGGTCACGTCGCCAATGCATTCGCGATGATGGCCATCATTGCTGTAATGATGTGCCACGTATGGTGGCCAACTATTGTGCGAGAAGGACGGGTAATAGTGTGGGACACGAGTATCGAAACACAATCATTACCGTAACTAGATCGGATTGGTGTCGATATTAATAATGGCAAGGTTCATGAGAGAGTCAGCTAGTCAGCGGAAATAGATTATTATTATTTGTTTGTTTCCGATTCTTCTCATTTTGTACTTACATTCGTTTATTTGCTAAATACTTTATAGCCTAGCATAGGAGACGACCACCGGCCGAGACCTTGCCAGCAACAGTCCATGATAAGAAGAAATTCCTACCTAAATATTTTTTAGATGATGTGGATTGCATTTGGTCTTACGAAATTATCATAAGAATAGTTTAGACTTAGACAATTTATGTTTAAACAAACATGTCTTCTAGTTAGTAGATTGTGTGACTTTTCTAACATTGTCTAACATTAATAATATGTAATTTTTGTTTTTTTTTAACATCATACAAAATAAAATAAACTTCAACTACCTAAAATAAATTATTTGAAGTGTCCTTAAATAACGCCTACTAATTTTCTATCGGCCGAATCTCATATTTTCCTCACAGGGTCCGCAAATGAACTATACTTTATTCCTAGAGTGAATGGTTACTTATTGCACAGACCCATCCAACATGACAAGCGGAGACAAATTCAGAAAATTGCGTCGAGTGTGCGCGATACGGAATTATTGTCAGTCGCATAATGGAATGTGACGCTTTATGATATCCGTACAATATACGACGATACACTTGCTGGACGAATCAATGGGCGCATTAATAAATAATAAACTAAATATCACGACCATTACATTATCAAACTAATCGATCTCAAGTCCGAGAGCGATCTTGGAAATGTCATTCTTATGTCATACTAAAACAAAAATATATGTCCAAAGAGTAAGTACTCAAGATTGCTCTCGGATTTGCGACCAAAGCGTATGGTTTCAAACTAAGCACTACTAGTGGACTAACCAATGTCGTGTGATCCCGGTAAAGCCCAAACTAGGACAAATGAAGAAAGATATTTTTATTTATATAACTAAGACAAACCAGCGTACGAACCACCTGACGTTAAGCTGTTACTGTAGCCTATATATACCCGTTGTCGCACAGAAGGGGAGTAGAACAGATGTAGGGGAAGGGAGGGGGAATGGATTTCCAGCTCTCTCGGGAATTGAACTCGGTGCCGTGAGCCGAGCGATCTAACCGTGGTCTTTAAAATTTATATAGATCATAATGATGTCATCGATTCAAATAAGTAAGTAATTAATATTAGTTTAATAAATCATATTTTCTGTACCAATGCACCTTTTGTTCGCACTGAAAAATTTGCAAAAATAAGTGTGGTTACTTTTCTCTGCCACCACTTGTACATAATAGAACCGAACGTCACGTGCGAGCCAATCACAGGCATTATTGCTGCGTGACGTCATCAGTGGCCATTTCCAACAGCAACTTAGCTCTGTATCCGATTTGTCAAACGACGGCTACCCTGGTCATGGGAATATTTCCTATAATATCGATAAATGTACCTTGGGACATTATATTGAAGATGAGAATAGTTATTGTATCTATCTAGCTAAGTTAATACCTACCAACTTACCTGATTATTCCTGTTGATCTTCTCAGTCGAGGTCGCGTTCCGATCCGGTGGTAGATTTACCCTCGCCACCTCTCCTGGCAGCGGCCCAAGCCGAGGTCGTGTCCCATGTGGCGCCCTTGAGCTAGCTGCCCCCCTGCCCCTCTGGCTGGAGCGCACTTGCGCTCGCCCTCTGTCCGGGTGAAGTTGTTATGGCCACTCTGGCCAACAACATATAGTCAATTAAAAAAAAATATATATATATTCCTGTTGAAGGTATGATTATTCTATCTAAAGTTTTTTTCAATGGTAGAGTCATTCTCAGGCTGGCTCAACCGCGGTATGTACCACCCCCTTTTAATAAGAAGATAGACGTAAAGTAAGTAGGTACCTAGTTATTATACCAAGCTGCGTATCGTACGGTGAGTGAGTGAGCCGGAAGACCAATCCTCTTCCCCTCCCTCCGTCCCACTCCGCTTCAGAGTGACAACGTGCGAGCATTGCGTTTGGTATTGCAAGTTTCTATAGGCTACGGTAACTGCTTAACATCAGGCGGGAATTACGCTTGTTTGCCACCTTTGTAATGATTATAATTAATTAAGTACTAAGGTAGGTAAGTAGGTACCTAATATTTCAGATTTCTGAAACATCCCGAAATAGACAGGCTTTTTCAGACACTTTTTTGAAATAAGTTTCAATATTCAAGTATACCTAAGTATTGTTTTCTTATATTTACGCGAATACTACACATTGAAATAAAACTACTTTTCGGATTTTATCGCGTTTATTAACTAGGATCGGACCTCGACCGCAAACAACAACTAAATATGACGGTACCCAGTTACTAACTATGACATCAGGACGTCTAACACCTCAGTCCCCCCGCCTCGTGACCATGGCTGCTGTAAAGCAACCGAAACGTCGGGAACATAAAGTTAATAAACGCGATAAAATCCGAAAAATACCTAAGTACTTACCTACTAACTCTTATTTGTGTGGTAGGTAACAATGTGACTAAAGTCTGTCTGAGATTTTAAATAGGCAGGTACCTACCTACCTACCTGGTATCTACCTACAAACACTATTTAGATACCTGCATACTTAACTCATAATAAATCATACATTGTAAATGGGTGCATGATAGAGATGTGAATAGGTATGATGCTGCATATTATTATCTCGCGGTAGGTATCAGGGCTGGCATGCTGGCAGTTTATCTGCGGGCATGGCGGGACGTCACACGGACTAAGATCGAGTGCCGTAGGTACTAGGGAATTTAATAAGAAAACAGACGAGTGAATGTTCGGTTACCTATGTGTCGGTACGAAGATAGGACGCCTTTTACCTTACCTATCTATGTTAGTACCTACCTAAATCTAAATATATATAACTCAAAGGTGACTGACTGACTGACATAGTGATCTATCAACGCACAGCCCAAACCACTGGACGGATCGGGCTGAAATTTGGCATGCAGGCAGATGTTATGGCGTAGGCATCCGCTAAGAAAGGATTTTGATTAATTCTACCCCCAAGGGGATATAATAGGGGATGAAAGTTTGTATGAATCTTTGTCAATTAAATTCCACGCGGACGAAGTCGCGGGCACAGCTAGTGCAGTATAATGTTACTATTAGTTAGATATGTAGGTACTGTAAAAATTACAATTTCCCCTGTCAAACCTAATTGCGCCTGTAGTTTGAATTATACCCTACTTACCTACTTACTTCAAATTGAATGATTAGCAGGATTGACGTTTCTTGCTCATTTTTTTAATAAATAACTACCTATATGGTAGGTACTTATATCGTAATACTGTAATAGGTATTTCGTGCGCACAAAATTATCTATAAGCCATAATTGTAAAATGTTCTTTGAAGCGCGTTGTAAATTTTAGTAAAGTCTGTCACACGAAAGAAGACCTACGGCAATAAGTGGAACTAATTTTCGCTACGACGTCAATCTATTATATTTAACTGTTTTCATGTATATAAATTTCAATAAACTACTGTAATAATAAAATTGAATTCATCCTACAGTGATAAAACATTGAGTTTTTGGGGAGTCTAAAATAATGGAGGTTAACAACATTTCGTCGCATGACTGTGGCGCCGCGTCTGGAGGACTTCTTTCGTGAGACGGACTTTAGTGCTTATTTTGGTAAAATTGCGCCATCTGTGAGATTCTCCGAAAACCACAAGCGAAAACTAGCTTAATGCAATGTCTGCTAATAGTTACAAATTACATCAATAGATGTCAATAGTTTCTAAGTAAAGTCAAAGTGGTGTAGAAAATAATATTTTGGAAATCCGAAAGATGGCGCTGTACAAATGCTATGATAGTTGGAAGTACAATAAATCTGTGACAGGTAGCGCTGTTTGCAATAAGAAAGTAGTTAACAGCTTCAGTAACAAGTGTGTAAAAAATCCGGGAGATGACGCCTTACAACCTCTGTTATAGTTGTTTGGTGCACAGTTGGTGGTAAGAATAAAAATATAGATGGCGCTACGAACCTTGTAAAAAAAAGTTCTACGAAATCTCTGTTATATATTTATATACCTACACAAAGAAATAATTTAAAAAAACATTTTTTTGCGATTTGATAATAATGTAACCTAGGTAAGGAAGTACCTAGCTATTTACCTTGTACCTTTACAAATAAATGTTATTCCATTCTATTCTAGCATGGAGATTTTTTTCTTGCGTGTAGGTACGTCCGGTATCTACGGGTACCAACCAAGGAATTTTTATTATTAAGTAATAAACTTTATTAAAAAATATTTGGTAAGTACCGGCTTATTTATTATAATGTATTTTAGTCGGTAGATCATGAAATAAGAGGGTAAGAGGTACTTTACTTAGGTACCTACCTAAAAGGTACCAGTTGATTGGTATCTAAGCACGCAGCAAGACACGTGTGGCATCTCAATCAAATCATACGCCACCCTATCAAAGACATTCCCCTGACTCGGTTTCATTTCTACTGGAGTGTTAACCAACATGTTGAAGGTCCTCTATTCATTAGGCACCTATTTAGGTAGATACCTATTTAGATACCTAGAAGGTGTATCTAGAATCTAGATAACTTCTAGTAAGTAATATAGGTAACTAAGTAGGTAGGGTAAGTTCGCTAGTTCTCGACCAATTAGTGGAGTTGGCAAGTTTGGGAAGCGAAACAAAAATGTTCTAGTAATATACCTACTTTCTCACTAAAATAAGTTGGTACCTTTTTAATACTTATCCATGATAATGTATTAAGTATACATTTTTAAAACTATTTTATTTAGTTAGACTTCATAGATACCTAGTTATATTTCGTCTGTTTCTTTGGTTCAAATCTTGCGTTGGATTTTACTACCGCACTTTACCGGTTTTTCATCATCTCAAAACCATCCAGGGACGTCTGAGTGTTCTTGAATCATTCGAGTGGGCTCCGCAACGGAATGAGCATACCACTTAGACGTTGTAACAATCCACTTCACTGCACGCTGGATAAATTAAAAATTAGAATTCCAGTAAGAACCTTATTTGTAAAGAATAGAGCCCACAATATTATATAGGTAGGTACCTAAGTAAGTACTTACCTACTAAGTCTATGATCTATTGAACATTATTTTCTAGATATCTACGCTTGTAAATCTAATAAGTACTTAAAAGATAGGTACTTGAGTGTAAAAATATTATCTGATTAGGATTAAGGTATAAGTACCTAGGTAAGGTAATTTACAAGTAAGTAGGTACCTAGGTACTTAGGTTTTAAAAAAATAGTCAAAATAGTTTTGGTAACTTGAAACTTTTGCCGCCAACGCCGCGCTAAAAAGTCCTAGGTAATAAGATAGCATTTATTCAAAAATAAATAAATTAGTAACATAAATAGTAACATAGGTTTCCAGGTATCCTAATAGGTAGGTAGGTAGGTAGGTAACCTATGAAAATTTCATTGGACAATATTAAAATGAAGAAAGTTAATTTTCATTCAAAACAATCTATGCAATGACCTCACAGAGTTCAAAGGAGGTCACTCACACTAAAAACTCGCGGTGCTGGAATAAAATAATACGAAAAAAAAAAATCAAAATTCATATCGAGAACGCGAGATTGTCATAGAAACAAAAATAACGCTTCCGAAAAAACAGACTGTTTTGACATTTATAACGCACAAGTTGTTTTTTGTCTTGAAATAATTGAATATTGCTAAAAATAAATGATGTTTTCCGATGAGGAAATAAAAGAAATGCCGGAGGGCGGATACATGAGGCAGGGAGATGAGATAATAATGTTCGATCTTCCTTTATTTTTCAATAATTGGACCGCGGCCATGTTGATTTGTTCTACGTTTGTTTTTAACTAATGTTTTTTTGTTTACAGTAGTGTGAGGGAAGTGTGTTTCAGTGATAAGCTTGATAAAAAGGATTTGGCGTTTCATAACGACACACTGCTTTCAAGTTCGACGAGGAATGATGTATGTAACCATTATTTATTATTCAACTAAGTCGTTTTACTTACTTGCCTACCTACTTTTTAAACCAATAATATAATAATGTTTTAACTTCAATGAAGATGAAATAACATAAGTGTTACCGCAATAACCGCCGAATGAATGTAATAGCTGCACCGAATTGTCGCGGGTTTGATTCCTGTCGAGCCAAATTTCGGAAATTTCCGATTCGTAATTTTATTATATCTGTGTGGCATTGGAATAACCTCCAGAAACATATTAGGTAAGCTCTTTGCTTAGTTTGGGAGCATACATGTACAGTTGGTGTTTTAAAATGGCAACATATATTTTTTCAAAGATGGTTTATAATTTTATATACTTACTTAGAGGTAGGTGTATGATACTTGTATACTATTAACTTCACTGAACTAATTAAAATTATAATTAAACTAGCTGTGCCCGCGACTTCGACCGCGTGAAATAGTGTCTTTGGGTAGCATATTTAATTATTTAGGCAATTTTTTTACAAATAAAACACATACGTATAAATACTTACTTTAATGAGCTATTTGCAGTGTTTCACTGCAAAGAGCTATATTTCCATACAAACTTTCATCCCCTATTCCCTATTGTTATTTTACACCTTTGAGGGTAAAAGTCCAAAAGCCGTAGTACAAACTATAGAGAACCGGAACGAATGCCGCTGATGTCTAAACGCACCTATTATGCAGCACGCCGGCGCCGTATTAAGAACTAATATCATAGTTGAAGGCGGTCCTAATAACATCAACAATATCAGCCTATAACTATCCACTGCTGGACATAAGCCTTCCCAATGCACCCCACTAAGCTCAGCCTTCAGCTCTTACACTTGTGTCTACCTGGCCGGGACAAGGTGCTCCACACCGCTTTGAATAACCAATGGCTCTACTCCATTACTAAAAATATGATAAATATAATTCCCTAAAATAAAATAGGTAAAACATAACACGACATAAGTTTCCACAGTCCAACGCCCAACCCAAAAACCAAGTGGCCGAGCGCCCAGGTTGCCCACACAAAGAAGCTAAGCGCCCTATACCAAGACCTATACAGTCAACTCTTTATACTCCCATTCTTCATTTGATGACCGCTTGGCGCAGTGGTTCGATCGTAGGCCGCTCGGCTCACTGCATCGGGTGGTTGCGGTTTCGATTCCCGTCAGGGTAAATTTCGGAAATGGCCTTTTCGTAATTTTACCTGGTCTGGGTGTCACTGGGATCGGCCCCAGTCCATTGTACGGTCCCCTAGTACAAGCGTTGCTTAGTTTGGGAGCATACAGTTGGTGTGTTCGTCTGGCGATATTTATTATTTATTATTATGATTCCCTCTTAGCTGGACGTCCCCCGCTCACTGTTCCGCGACGGCTTCTTCGAGGGTCTGGAGCCGCAGCAGGCGCGGTTCGCGTGGACAGAGGAGGACGGCAACATCGCGTCTCTCGTCTCCGAACCAGGGTTCGGGACGACTGGTCAGACCACTTTCGGGAAGGATTTGGACGCAGCGCTTAAGAGTGAAATGAAGGTATGTTATTTTGGACTTTGTGATCATCTTCCTTGTGGAGTTGGTTGAGGATTGCAGTTTGTGAAAGTTGATTTAGGGAATCCGCACCATAGACAGTGAGTAATAAGAGCTGTTTTCGCAGCGATAGGCTCAATTCAAATCGAGATGGCAGCAACCGGCAGCTACGCAGCGAGCACTTTTAGTGTGAAATAATTTTAAACTTTATCTACATACTTAAAAGACTAGTATCGCTTGATAAGTTTAAAAAGGTCGCGTGACCGAACGCGCCCTTTCGAGCCTGCCAGCTTTTCCTCCCATTTCCTCCTCTACTCTACATATTGGTGAAATGTTCCTCATCTATACAAATTCATTGGGATTAAAGTTGAAGGGCTTATAAGTGAAGCATTGTATCACCCATTAATTAGCTTTCAAACGCTCGCGTTTGCTTTTCTATTGCGTTTTAACTAGCTAACGTGACAAGGGCCCAGGAGATGTCCACCGCTGGACTTAGGCTTTCCCCGATGTCGTCCACACATCCCGGAGTTCACCACCCACATCCTACGACTTTCTGCGTCGTGTGTGATGTCAATGGTCCACATTGTGGCAGCGTGTCCCACACACACTGTGTCTCCAGCCTTGTGATGTTCATTCCAGAACCCTCTGCCTCAACGGCCATCAGTTCTGTGAGCTTACATTATTTATATATACACAATAAAGTCTAAATCTCGATAAATAAAATGGCACTCGCATAATAATAAAACAACGAAAGCACCCACAAAGAAGGGAACACAGCTGGTCTTCCATGAATGCTTGACGTCTACAAAAAAAGCATGCTTATTTTCTCTGTATCCAGGAAGCAGACACTTCAAGTGCAGTGTTACAGCCGACAAATAGAAACGGCCTCACGTTCACCAGAAAACCTATGTTCGAATCGCAACATGTTTCTTCCACGTCCACTGGGAACCCGGGATCAAGTAACTGATATCCTTTTCTTGCAACAATTAGCCAAAAATCATCCACTGATAGACTTAGGACTTCCTCATTATTACTCTCGTAATACTAACGCCTATGTTTTTTTACGGTGGTAGAGCTAAGCTGTAGCCAATTCACTCCAGCTCACATAAGGGCTGGTTCGAGGTAGTACCACCCTTTCACAGAAGATCGGCCTAAAGTAGCTTTTTAGCTTTGTTTCATACGATGAGTGAGAGAGTCGAAACCCAATCCCCCCTTCCTTACCCTGTCTCTGTTCCACTCCCCTTCAGGTCGGCAATGTGCGAGCAATGCCTTTGGTATTGCGAGCATCTATGGGCTATACGTTAACTGCTTAACATCTGACAGATCGTACGCTGGTTTGACGACTATCTTAAAAAAAAATATTTTTATTATCTTTTTATCTAAAATAGCACCGTTCTATTGAGAGACAAGAGAGAATCAATTAAATCATCGCTTAATACCGAACGCAATGAGTGAACAAACATGAATATCCTTAATGGTATCATAATTTATAGTCGCAGGGACGGAAACTTTACTATTTACTTCTACTTTACTATTTATTTAGGTCTAGAAAGAACAAAAACCGGCTCAAATACGTGCAAAGTGGATAAAACGGATCCTCGATCCAGATTCCACTATGTGAAGTACGTCAAGAGACACGGACGCACCATCAAACTATGGGAATGTGGCATCTGTTAGTACCAACAACTTTGTTACCACATATTCATCATCATCATCATTTCAGCCGTATGACGTCCACAGCTGGATATAGGCCACCCACAATGCTTTTCAAATCGACCGGTCCTATGCTACTCGCATCCAGCGGTTTCCCTCACTAGGTCGGACTTGTGGGGGACTTACCCACGCTGCGTCTTCTAGTTACGGAGTTACCGCATGATTGTTCTAAATCCGTCGGCTTTTATCATAAGACTCTTCAACCCCTTGAGGATAATCTTCTAACGTAACGGTATCAAGAAAACGTGCTATCACTGTCATTCTCATTTTTGCAATCTGTCATGTTAGCGGGATGTACCTACTTACGCGAGAGTAACACTACTTTAAACGATTGTGCTTAGAGATATTTGTAGAGATTTCATCTTAACCCCCGCAACACTTTCAAAATGTAACTAACTCTTTTCAAAACAGGCAGCCGTGAGTTCCAACACCAGTACACCTTGATGCGTCACTTGCCCACTCACACTGATGAGAGAAACTTCCACTGCGACGCTTGCGGAAAGAGTTTCCGTCAGCTCTCCACCCTGAGCCAGCATCGAGCTATACATTCAGCCGAAAGACCTTATGCTTGCGAGGTGAGTAGTGGCAATTGATTATTCAAAGCTACTCACGGTTTAACAATTTCTTCTTTGAACGATACAGATTATTGTTCGGCAAATCGTTAAGATAAAGCTGATTATTGTCATGCGAATATGACCTTAAAGATATATAGAGTCAGCTGCTGAACTAACCCACAGTGTATTATAGTAAACCATGAGGATAGCATCATTTTGACAGGGATAGAACTATACGAGAAAAGAAGACGCACTGACAACTGTCTGTCTCTTCTTGCACATTAGTGAAACTTTAAACTCAAAGTTGTTTTTATTCATGTAAGCCAACAAAGCATTTATGAATAGTCAGACTCTACCACCGGTTCGCAATGCTGCTTCCACTGAGAAGATCCGGCAAGAAACTCAATGGTTATTATTTTAATGAATAAAAGATGGTGTACATTCTCAGGAACAGCAACAAAATGAGAGCAGGCAACACCATTGTCACTAAAAAAGTGAATAGTAATCAAGTCTCACTCAGATTTAGGCATTTAAATAATTAGAGAAAACTAGTTTAGTGAGGTGTGCATACCTACTCACACTTTACATCAATTTAAATGTAGTACTTCCTATTTGCTTAGATCTGTCTTCGCTATTGGCCACACGTTGCGATTTGCGATTGTTTTTGGATTCATATCTGTTCTGGCTCATAATGCCAATACATTGATAGCTATATGTCGCTTATTCTCTAAAAAACTACAGGTATGCAATAAGACATTCAACCGCGTGTCAACCCTGATCTCCCACCGCAAGACCCACTCCGATGAGAAGCCATACAAATGCCATATCTGTCCCAAGGGGTTCCACCAAAAAGGTTATCCTGCTTTATCCTTATCCTACTTTTCCTCTCCTTAACAAGTAGCATAAGAGTTAGCCGATCGGTTAAGCACGCGTCTTGCGGGCCCCCGGTCTTGGGTTCAAACCCTAGATCGCACCTCTGGGTTTTTTGAAATCTATGTGTGAATCATAATTTCAATATGATTATCACTTGCTTACGGCAAATGTCTTAGAAAAAACTAACCAATTTTCGAAAAATATAAGAAATCCGCCAACCCGCACCTGGCCAGCGTGGTGGATTACGGCCTGAATCCCCCTCGTAGTGAGGGGAGGCCCGTGCCCAGGTGTAGGACGTGAAAAGGGCTAAAATAAAATTAAATTATACTAAGAAGTTGCATAAGTTTTCATCTGTAGTTGTAATAAAATCGACAAATTTCTACGTAGTCATCGAAACTAAAACATTTTTAAGTCTGATTGTCTGTAGAGTTAATATTTCTAAGTATGGCCAAAGATCTACCACAGTAATTGCTCACAGGTAACTTACGAAATCATCTGTTCACTCACACGAATGAGCGCCCTTACCGCTGCCACATCTGCTTGAAGGGATTCAACCAACAGTCAAATCTGGTCTGCCATAAAAACAAGGTATTTTACATCAAGTCAACTTACCAGTTTCAGTTTTCATCATCGCTGGAATTGTATTGTAAGGTATTCATTATAGTAGCAGTGGTAGATACAAGCTGTGTCCTATTGATTATAGGTAATATACTTACAGGCTGGCTCGAACGCGGTAGTACCATCCACTCACAGAAGATCGGCGGAAAGTAGCTATTGTAACTGCGTTTCGTACGTTGAGTGAACGAGCCGGAAGGTCCCCTCCCGTCTTATCCCTCTGAGCCATTATCATTTAAGTCGACGCCGTGTAAGCATTGCCTTTGGTATTGCAAGCATCTATAGGCTACGGTAACTGCTTAGCATGAGACGAGTCGTACACTTGATTGCCGACTTTGTCATATAAAAAAGAAAAATCACGGTGCAGTATGGCACTAAGATGTTGTATTAGGGCCCGTATGAATAAATCGACCTCAAGTTTGAACGCGATTTTGGAAATGTCATTCTAATGTCATACCAGTACAAAATTATACTTCAAGAGTGAACTCAAGATCGCTTTCAGGCTTCGATCGATTAATGAATACGGGCCTAAATCTCCTAAGTCATGTACAAAGTGACATGACGACCGCTTGGCGCAGTGGTTCGAGCGTAGGCCGCTCGGCTCACTGCATCGGGTAGTTGCGGGTTCGATTCCCGTTAGGGTAAATTTCGGAAATGGCCTTTTCGTAATTTTCCCTGGTCTGGGTGTCACTGGGATCGCCCCCAGTCCATTGTACGGTACTCATAGTACAAGCGTTGCTTAATTTGGGACCATACAGTTGGTGTGTTTGTCTGGCGATATTTATTTATTTATTTATTTAAAGTTTGTAGATCTAAAATCTGTTATAACAACAGATTTTAGATCTACAAGCATTGTATTGCTATAGCAGACTAGTTCTTGAACGCGACCATGAGCCAGGAGACATAATAGACTCCTTAATAAGCCCTTGACAAGTCTAGTGTGCAACAATATAGGTACATGTTAACATACGTTTGTGATTCCAACTATAGGCACATCCGGATGACAATTGTCCGATTCCGGGACCTGTCAGAGGCAGGAGCACTCCTCGGCTCACGCGATCAGCAACCGAAACTCAACCTGATTCCACAAGGTAGGTATTAAGATTTGATCTCCTCCATCTGAAGATGATTGAAGATGGTTTTTATTATCTATTAATGTAAACAATTACATCACCCAATTATTAGACTTGTCTTCTGTCATTTCGAATCATCATTGCTATGGAAAACTGAAATTACTTATTACCAACACCCAGGCGATCCCAGTTATCATCCCCTGAGACATTTTTGAAGAGACATTTTCTGAAATTTTCCTTAACGGTAGTTGAGCCCGCAATCTCCCGTGTGGCCTAATTTTCTTTTTTTATATAGCAAGTATTTTATTCTATTCTATATCAAAACCCAACCCGCACTGGGCCAGCGAGGGGGATTACGGCCCGAATCCCCCTTTCAGTAAGGGGAGGCCCGTGCTCAGGAGTGGGACGTCAAAAGGGCTGAATTATTATTATTTATTATTTTCTGTATAAAAAGATAATGGTGATAAGAAATATTTATATCTATGCATTAAAACCACTAACCAACTTTTTAATCAAAGCTTACCAAGCAGGTTGTTAAATAATTGTCATTTAGTTTATTGGAAGGTAAGCATGTACACCTACAATCTCCATTTATTTCAGAACCCAAAGCGAACATTGCGAAGTATCTTCGTCCGTTGGCCCTTACCTGCCCTCCGTAGAAGGTCCGTCCTCGTCCAACTGGACACCCAAACAGGAACCTTGGGACTTTTCCAAGCCCTTCCCCGAATCTGGTGACCTGTGGAACGATAGTCCATGGGGTTCTATGGGGAGCGGTGTGATCGTGGATTGTATTAAGACTTACCACATGGGAGTGGCTTTAGCAACGAAACAGACGCCGTTTGCGTTGCTGAAGCCTGATAACGGTACTCCTGTGTTGGTGAAGGTTGTGGATACGAAGCTACCGGGAGGGAAGCAGGTTTGCGTTATTTTTTCTATATTTAGTAAGTAAAGTGTATTTAACAGTCCATTTAGTACGGTAATAAATATCGCGATATTTTTGCTTCCGTCGACACTTCAATATTGATGTGTAAACTTATACTTGCTTACGGGGACGGAAAACATCGTGAGGGAACCTGCATGTCTTAGAGAATCTAAACAATATTCGAAAGTCATGTGTATTCCGCCAAACCGCATTGGGCCAGACTGGTGGATTACGGCCTGAATCCCCCTCGTTGTGACGGGTGGCCCTTGCCCAGGAGTGGGACGTGAAGAGGGCTGAATTATAATAATAATAATTATTTTAAACTTATAATCACTCATATTGAATATGTCTGGATTTCTTGCACCACCTCTCGTTGCGAATTAATATTTAAACTGATAAGCATATTGTATCGCAATTATATTTTTATCCGTCTAACTCCAATATAATGTAAGTTCCTAAAATTTGCTGTATGCCTAACATTACCAAAATCTTCAAATAGCTGTTTTTGGATAATAAACAGCGTATCTACAATGTTATAGATGCTAGTACCAGCAACAGCGGAAGACCTCAGAGTTGGTGGGAGAATCGTTGTGAACAACGATGGAGATGACAACACATCGCGGGTAACTATTGTTTTACTAGGATTTAGCCCATAAAGTCCATAGCGTAGATTATATTTTTTGGATCTCGACAACAACGCCACTTACCGGGTCTAACGATAGCTAAGAATCTTACAGGTGACCCCATATGTAGACAAAAAATTACATGAAAATCAGTCAAGCCTTTTGAGGAAAAGAATTACGAACATATATGGACAGCGGAATTATATATATTGAAGATATTCTCTTTCATAATTATGCTAAGATCTTTAGATTGAAAGATCCTTTTCGTACCTAGAGACTAGAAGACCTAGAAAACATTTTAAACTACATTTACGAGTAGCAGCCTCTATCCAAGAAATGTGCTTTAAAAAATTTAAAATTAAATCTGGAAATATAAATATAAAAAAGGAGCGAAGCTTTATAGTATAAAGCGTAAGAACTGAGCGTTAAAGACAGCTGCGGCGCGCGCCACTCTGTATATCGTGTAACGCTACTGACGCTTAGCACGGATAGAGTGGCCGCGCGGCGAGCGCCCCGAACGTCCGTATAGAAGCTTCGCTTCAAAAAACGTGTTTTAATTTCAATGACCAAATAGGTACTTACACATCCTTCTGAAAAACAGCGGCATGATTCCCTCTTACCAACGGGGTTTGTTTGGGGTTCATCAGGATAGGAAGCTGGGCGAGGGCTCTGGCGGCGCGGGGGGTGCGGGGGGTGCGGGGGGCGCGGCGGGCGGCGCGGGCGCCGTGCAGATCCGCGTGCCGGTGGTGGCCACCGTGGTGCCGCGCATGCGCGCCGGCGGCCGCCTGCACCTGGCCGTGGAGGAGCCGCACCACGCGTACCACACCGCGCTCTCCGCAGACGGTCACTAGACACACACCTTAACCAAACTCATACACCCTCTGATAATTTCGTTGACGACTAAGCAAATTGAAAACCAATGAACATAGGCCCGTATTAATAAGTCAATCTCAAGTCTGAGAGCGATCTTGAGTATGCTTTCGACTCATTCGTCATTTTGTGCTGGTATGACATTAGAATGACTTTTCCAAGATCGCTCTCAGACTTGAGATAGATTTATTGATACGGGCCTCAGTATCAATTATATTATCTTCGCGAATTCCTGCCGTGACATGTTATAGGCCATCTTTTAGTAGTCCTTTGGCCGGCAACTTGTTGAACAATGAGAATTTAAGATTTGCGATGAAGAATTCACGAAGATAATTAATAATGATAATTTATTTATTTTTTTATTAAAAAAGATTACTAGCAATGTGTGTTTATCACATTACTAGTATTCCCTTTAGCCCCTCCCACTAAGCTAATGCTTGTGCTAGGAGTGGGCTCACGTTAATAGTTTAATGGCCAGGATGGGGATCGAACCCGGAACCTCTCAGCTACGAGGACGGCCCCTCTAACCACTAGGCTATTGACGCTTTAAATTTACTTCAAAGACTTTAGCAGACTTGGCCCCCTGCTACTGGAAAGCTGCTAGACCCTCTCAAAAAATCGGCGTAACCAAGCTATTATAGCTGCGTTTCGTACATAAAGTCCGACTCCATTGTCACAATGCCACCCCTATTACGCCCTTCAGGTGACCCCCCTGCTTTCGATGACGACGAAAAGGCCGAGCTTCTAGCCTCCGCTCTCGAGAACCAGTGCTCCCCTAGCACCCAATCCTCTGATCCCGACCACCTGGAACTCGTTGATAGGGAAGTCGAGCGCAGGGTTTCCTTACCCCTCACTACCACTCTCACACCGGTAACCGAATCCGAGGTGAAGGACTTGATTAAGGGTCTCAATCCCAAAAAGGCCCCGGGCTCTGACGGCATTAGCAACAGAGTTCTCAAACTCTTACCCGCCCAACTTATCTGTCTCCTAGTAGCTATTTTCAATGCCGCTATGACGAACTGCATCTTTCCCAATGCGTGGAAGGAGGCAATAGTCATCGGCATTCATAAACCCGGTAAGCCCCGCAACGTCCCTGCGAGCTACCGTCCCATTAGCCTCCTCAAGGCCATTGCCAAACTCTATGAGCGCCTGCTATTAGCAAGACTCAAAGAGTATATCTTTTCAAATCATCTTCTCATAGACGAGCAGTTCGGCTTTCGGGCCGGCCACTCTTGTGTCCACCAAGTACACCGCATCACGGAGTACGTTCTCAAAGGTCTCAACTCCTCCCCCTTCGCCCCCTATCCACGGGAGCTCTCTTCTTTGACGTCGCTAAGGCGTTTGACAAAGTCTGGCACAACGGCTTGATTTACAAGCTTTACCTCTTAGGCGTGCCGGACAGTCTCGTGCTCATCTTACGAGACTTCTTGTCAAACCGTACCTTTCGATATCGAGTCGAGGGCACGCTCTCCTCACCCCACCCCATCAGGGCAGGAGTCCCTCAGGGCTCCGTGCTCTCCCCCCTCTTGTACAGTCTGTACACCAATGACATTCCCCGCACGAACAATGTGCAACTCGCCCTTTACGCGGATGATACCGCGCTTTATTTCTCCCATCGTAACAAGGCTCAAATCACACGCGTTCTCCAACGCGCTGTCAATTCTCTCGGAGAGTGGTTTAGGAAATGGCGAATAGAGGTGAACCCGGACAAAAGCGCAGCCGTGCTTTTTGCCAGGACCACCTCTCGACGCCCCTCCAAACGCCACACTCGCTCCAACTTAGGTACTGTCTCTTTGTACAAGCAGCCTATCCCTTGGTCCAAATCAGTTAAATATCTCGGGGTCACTCTCGATGGCTCCATGACCTTCGGTCCTCACATTAGAAACGTCCGCAATCGAGCCGCCTTTGTGCTCGGTCGCCTTCATTATCTTTTATGCAAGCGGAGTAAAATGTCCCTTAGAAATAAGGTGACACTATACAAAGCTTGCATACGCCCTATCATGTCTTATGCGAGCGTTGTGTTCGCTCACGCGGCCAACTCGCACATTAGTCGCCTCCAGGCCATTCAGTCCCGCTTCCTTCGCCAAGCCGTCGGAGCCCCGTGGTTCGTAAGGAACGTAGACCTTCATTCTGACTTACGCCTCGATTCTATCCAGAAGCACTTCAAAATAGCGTCCGAACGCTATTTCAAGAAGGCTTCTGAACACACCAATGCCTTAATCGTCGCCGCCGCCGATTATGCACCTACACACGCGCCAGTTGCATGCCGCCGCAGGCCGCGGCATATGTTGCTGGACCCCCCCGACCAACTCACCGCTCTCCTAGACTCAGATGTCGAGGAGAACGACAGACGCACACTCCCCACCAGACACCGACCTCGCCGGCGAGGTCGACGAACCCCCGCTTCCGCTAGAAGGTGCGTCTACTTACCTAGACGCACCTTGGCACCCGACAAGCCCGCTGAGTTTCTTGCCGGATCTTCTCAGTCGAGGTCGCGTTCCGATCCGGTGGTAGATTTACCCTCGCCACCTCTCCTGGCAGCGGCCCAAGCCGAGGTCGTGTCCCTTGTGGCGCCCTTGAGCTAGCTGCCCCCCTGCCCCTCTGGCTGGAGCGCACTTGCGCTCGCCCTCTGTCCGGGTGAAGTTGTTATGGCCACTCTGGCCAACAACATATAGTCAATTCAAAAAAAAAAAAAAGTTTCGTACATGAATGAGAGAGCCAGAAGCACAATCCCACTCCCACTCTTTCCTACTTTATGCCCCACTCCCCCTTGGGGTATAAACTTATTCCACTTAATCCACCACGGGATAAGAAACCCACACATGTTTTGGCTAAATGTAGACCTAATAATAGTGATATTATTACTTTAGACACTTGAAAGCGTATCAAAGAGCAGTTCATCCTAGGTCTCATTGCTTCTGATGAAAGCGACGGGCATCTTCAAACTTATTATTTCTTATTCTCCTATGCTTTGCCACAGTGGGTGAGGTGAACGTGGAGCCTTGTACTAATAGAATGGAGCCTCGCCCCGGACCTTCGAATCCTTCAAGACCGGAGCCGCGACACCTTGAACGCTGCAACAATTTCGAAGACGGTTTACCATCAGGTACCAATTGAATTATTCTTCCCGTTTACTTTTGTATTGACATTCCAGCTAAATAGGTACTTTAAACGCTGCTACTCAAATATTTTAGATGATTTAGACTACTTTAGACGATTTAGACGTCAGCGTGTTTGATTTGCGTTTGAGTGTCTTTTAAGCTTGCAGAAACAAGAATGAAATGTAGCCAGCCGGCGTCCTTAGTATATTGAATAAATTCCAAATTCGATTTCGTACAAAGCACCGTTTTGCAAGACGTATATTCTTTCTCGTATCGTTATTCTTCATCCCCAGGTGCTCGAATATCATCAACTTGCACGTTGCCGCCACCCGCGCCATCCCCCCCGCTGGACCTCATCTCCATGGATCTATTTGAACCTATGGAATGTATACCGTTAGGTTACTATCTGTCATTATTATTATATCTTATAAATTGTCAAACTAACATACCAAATGTTTGATCCCAAAGTAACGCTGGTACTTTGTGCATTGTATAATAATCTGGGGGTGATCCCAGTGATAGACCAGGTTGTAATACATACTTATATACCATTTCCGAAATTTACCAGAGTCGAGCGGCCTACCCTGAAACCACTGGTTAAAGAATTCATAAGAGTCTTTGCTCGCGTCATCGTGAAATGAAGTAGGTATACATGATCATTGCTCTGCAGGTCCTCAAATAACAGCAGTGGACAACATCGACCAGCCACCCCCGTCAGATGACTCTGACATTTTCATTGGGGAGTTTGAGGTTAGTGCCTATTACTTTCAAAACTGACTTGGGGCTTAAAATGCTTACTTCTAAAGCCATCTTCAAAATGCTGTATATCTTTCCGCGTGGACCATTCCCAATTGATTGAATACATAGCTGTGACCGCAAGTCTTTGACGCAAGTCCATTTGCCCTAATTTAGATTTTTGTCCATTCCGGGGAACCTTTCATTTACCAAGATAAAAAGTGTCCCGGATGTTGATCCGGGTTCCAAGTTTCACTAAAATCTGTCCATTGAGTTGGAAATACTATAGTATTTCGGCATTCATGCTGAAATCATTCAACGTTCCGGATTATTCTTTTGAAACTACGCCCGCTACACTTTTGCCACTGTTTCTCTTGGAAGCCCTAGCTTACAAGTGTTATATTCTGATATACAGTGGTTGGTGTCTAACTAGCTTCCGCAAGAAGGTGCGTCTACTTACCTAGACGCACCTTGGCACCCGACAAGCCCGCTGAGTTTCTTGCCGGATATTCTCAGTCGAGGTCGCGTTCCGATCCGGTGGTAGATTTACCCTCGCCACCTCTCCTGGCAGCGGCCCAAGCCGAGGTCGTGTCCCTTGTGGCGCCCTTGAGCTAGCTGCCCCCCTGCCCCTCTGGCTGGAGCGCACTTGCGCTCGCCCTCTGTCCGGGTGAAGTTGTTATGGCCACTCTGGCCAACAACATATAGTCATTCAAAAAAAATTTAAAAAAAAGTGTCTAACAAGAATGCCGACGTTTAACCCTCTTAACCCTTGCATGTGGGATGGTTCCATTTTGCATACATAGGTCCAAATCGTCTTGAAATCCGAGGCTGTAGAAAAAATAGTTTGAAAAGAAAATTGTTCGTTATAGCCTTGTGTTTGCCTCGTATTAGATGTCTTATAAGCTTGAACGTCGATGGAGAGGACTTTTAGTTTGACGCTTCTAGCCCGTAGTTGTCTTAGACCCGTATTAAAAAATCGATCTCAAGTCTGAGAGCGACCTTGAGCACGCTTTTGACGTGTCATTTTGTACTCGTACGACATTTTGATCACATTTCAAGAACCCTCTCAGACCTGAGATAGATTTATGAATTAGAACCTAGAGTCCATAGGTACAGCCAAACTTAAAACTGATTTCTAACTTAGGATTTTTCTCATTTTCAGGAGGGCATCCCCCTATCCGATTCGGACTGAAGCGTTGTTTATTTTTACTTTGTTTTGTTTTTTATTTGTTTTTGTTCGCGCACGTCAAAGGATGAAGTCGTTTTGATTTAGTGTTATAAGCGAAAATGAGTTATGTTTACTTATTACTTATATATTATATTTTATTGAGCATGCAAGATTTGTTATTATTACTTACTAGTTTATGCCCGCGACTTAGTCCGCGTAGACTTAAGTAAAGTATTCTATGTGTTGATCCAGGTTATAAACTATCTGTGTTCCAAATTTCATCCGAATCCGTTCAATAGTTTTTGCGTGAAAGAGTAACAAACATACATCCACACTCACAAATTTCGCATTTATAGTATTAGTAGGATAGCTAGATTCTGGATCAAGGATTGCAAGGACTGATCCGTAAGTATACTCCCAGTGAGACCCTGACCAGGGGAGATTATGGAAAGGCCATTTCCGAAATTTGCCCAGCTGAGAATCGATCCTGAACCCGGTGCAGTGAACCGAGCGACCTACGCTCGAATCGTACTACACCAAGCGGTCATCAAATCACCTTTCGACGACTTCATTTCTACTCTCCACAAATAAATTGCCTATCAGACTTTATCATCAATAGGTCTATACGATCGGCTGGCCCAAAAAAAGGCAATTTCCTGTAGTCAATGTAAATAATCCGGGGCATTATGACGTAGCTATGACGTCCCTTTTGTATCGTTTCGATATCGTTGTCGTATCGCATTGTTGTCGGCACGTGGACGGAAATAGGCCCCTTAGTACACCCCTACTTGGGTTTAGTTTGGAATTCTGATACTAGATGGCAGTAGTTGTTGCGAAGCAAAAAGTAATAACAAAAGTTTAAATTGTAATGGTAAGTATCAACAATATTTATATAGGTATATTGGTGCAGTTACATAGTAGGCAAATTATATGATAATTGAAATGATCATGTTAGTTCTTATTTAAGTACTTCTTTATTATAGGTTCCTGACCATACAAACAACATTTACCAATGTACATAGGTAAGAAATTTGATATATCCGTTAGGAATTAAATTGGTACGATTTCCTACATTAATTTTTTTTATAGATTAAAAATAGAACTGCTCTGAAAATATTTTTGCATTGTTTTATTTTATAGGCGATAGATGTCGCTACTTGTCTCGATGAAAATAATGGCAGGTGTACATTTTGATTTTCTTTTAGTAAATATTTAACCCTGTAAGTGCCTACCTTACTTATATTACGTAAAAAAATATATTCCGAAGGATTCCATTAAAACATCAGTTGGATTCAGAGAAAGTTTGGATTTGAGTATAAAAAAAACTAGAACTGACGGGAGATGGCGCTACTTATCTCAAATTCAATAATTTCCAAAAGGAGCACTCTGTTAAAGATTGTACCTATCACAGACCGATCAAGTCAATAGTTAAATCATAATCTCAACGGGCTATAACTATGTTTATTTTCGAAAGAAACTTAGATACAAAGCTTTGAACACACTAGTTCAAATTACTGTTCACCATTAAAATTTCAGTCGTCATTCAGCTCATTTCACATTCGTAACCAGTCAATTTTCAACTAATGACAATCGGACCAACGTCCGACCACAAAAATCGCACAGTGGTATTAGGCGACTTTATTCGGACAAAATAACGGCATAACATTTAACAAGAAGAATGCGACAATAAAACGCGAATTACGCTCGTCCAGTTTTTTACCAAAGCGTTACACGTGGCGGCCACGCGACCCGAAATATTAAAACTGGTGTTAGATCTGACACGCGGCCTTTCCCACCAATAAATAGAGAATTGTACTGACAACCCTGTAATAAAAAATACATAGGCCTGCAATTTAATTTCAACACTAAACCAATGTATTTGAGTCTTAATTCGTATAACAACATTAATCTAACTTATCCATTCCAAATACAAACTTATTTTTTCTGCGTCACAGTTGACATTTGTGTGTACTACTGGCCAGTAAATTTAGGGTTGCCCTAAACCGCCCCCGACAGTTATCGAATAATGCTCGAACACGTGGCGTTGCGCGTTTTTTATCGAATATTTGCGTCGTCGTGCGAACGCAAAAGTGGCGTCTGGTGCGGACTGGCCGCACAATAGGTTGCATGGGTTGCATTGTGTGGGAAAAGCATTGGACACAAAATTGGAGACGAGAAGATTCAAGTAAAATTTAACGAGAATCTCTAGGTAAGTAGTTGATAGTCAGTTTAGTTAGTTATAACAATAAAATCTCAAACGCTAGTCCTGAGAAATTAATACCTATAAGAATAGAAATTGCGAACGTTTTCTATGACTACAATAGTATTTTATAAAAATACAATATCGCCAATATTTATTTTAATACAGAACACACACACTTACCTAACATAAGATATTGTATTGTAAATTGTATGTATTCCTCTAGTAATATTACCAAATACTGTTGAATATAACTTCGGCTTTTATAATGAAATCCTGACATACCTACTTCCATTATTATAACTACTAAAGTCATATTCTCACACACATGACAAATTTTATTATTAAACTAGCTGAGCCCGCGACTTCGTCCGCGTGAAATTTAACTTAACAAAAAAGCCCGCTCCCGCGTTCGGAGCCCGCACGACAGGACCCATTTTTTCATATTTTTTTTTAATTTGGTATTTATAAAATAAAAGTAGCCTAAGTGACTGCTTATAACATCAGCTATCTACCAGTGAAAGTCCCGTCAAAATCGGTCCACCCGTTTCGGAGATACTCTTTGATTTCATGTGTTTTTATTTTTTTACGCGGAACCCTAATTGTTTTTCTAAAATTAAATTAGCCTAAGCTACTTCCTATAACATCAGCTATCTGCCAGTGAAAGTAAGACACACAGTCAGACAGACAGACAGACAATTTTTTTTTAAATCGCGTTTTTGCTATAGGTGTCGTATGTACTTTCATACGAATTTAGTGAAAAGGTGTTATTTTGATATTACAAACAGACACTCCAATTTTATTTATTTGTATAGATAGCCATTAATTTATTATAATCCATTCATATAACCGACAATAAACTATCAATTTCATACAAATATCATTAAAAACAAACAACACGGGGACGAAATCCCTCTGAAGGGTACAATCGACCCCACAAATATCATTTCATATTTTGATTATGATATCAGTGTCACCCACGAGCAATCGCCGGGTTTTTTATGTCTTTTGTCCGTTAATACACATATTAACCCATTAAAAGTCGCGTGCCGACATAATATAATATTTCATACGTATAATAAAACTATTGTTGTTGTAAATGTTGGGTATTTTATTATACACATTGTAAGATATATTATGTTGAAGTCCAATTTAGCCGTATGAGATGTCGCCATAATTTTCATTTTCTGTATGATGCATCAAATTTGATTGGGATTTTGGTAAGAGAGTTTAATGGCATTTATTTATTCAGGCTAAACTACTTATTCTTGGTCTGACCATTCCACATCTAGCTTAGGTTATGCTACAATCATATTAAAGCTAACTAATTACATAACAGTATCAGCAACAAGTTTTCTACTCTTCCAATCTTTATTCGCTATAATTAACGATGTTCACCCGTCGGCGGCAGACGCGCGACTGACGCGACACGCGCCTCGCACGCGCCGCGGATTAACGCGATTGGTCACGAGTATGCGTCCGCGCAGCGATGACGACTCAATCGGGATTTGTTGCAAAGTTTCTGTAATGAGGTATGACATTGCTTTATTTTGTCCATTGCTTCCCAGCAACGGACAAAATAAAGCGTTTTTATTCCCATAAAAAGATATAATTGATGAGTAAGTTGTTCTATTTGTTGACACTATTTCGCTATCTGTACCACTGTGCAATTGAAATTGAAATTAGATACCTACTAGCAAAGAGATCCGTATGAATGTTACGAAAGTCAGGTCAGCACTTTTTCCTTGACACTTAGGCCCGTGGCCCGTATTAATAAATCAATCTCAAGTCTGAGAACGATCTTGAGTACGTTTTTGGCATGTCAATTTGTACTGGCTGGAATGAAATTTCCAAGATCGCTCTCAGACTTGAGATCGATTTTTTAATACGGGCTGAAGGATGGAAATACATACATATGCTTAGGTACAGCATTTTTTTGTGAATTAAAAATTACATTCTATTAATTTTTTGTTAGGTCTTTCAGACAGAATTAGTGCCTTGGGGAGCGGTCTTGGAAATATCAGTCTTATGTCATACCATTACAAAAATACATGTCAAAAGCATACTCAAGACCGGTATCAGATTTCAGATCGAAACATTAATACAGGACATTGATGCCCAATTAAAATACAGACAAAAGTAATCACCTCGTAAATATAGATACCTATAGGTAATCTGAGAAGCTTTTTATTGGTGTCTGTCTGTACACAAACTCATAATACTTAGTTCCAATAGTAAAAGAAAACCTGATGACATGATTTAAACTAACAAGTACAAAATTTAACTAAAAATACAACTAGGAAGAACAGTTTTAATACACAAAACGGTTACACAGAAAACCTTTCAACAGAAATCGACATCGGAATTCCGAATGGTACATGGCAGACGGCCGGCCGGCAGATTACTCGGCATATACCACGCATCGGCAGAGAGGCAAATTGTTCGCTAACCTGATTACAACTAGTTCCACATTGTCTTTACCACCCCGCCCCTTGCCTGTGGGGGAGTAATGGACGGTGGTTGTAGAAGAACTGGAAGCACTAATGGATTTTTATATTTTCCATTGAAAGAATTGTGATTGAAAATGATGTTAAATGCAATGCAAGGAAAATTGGTATGAAAGTAGAGTCAGTGGCCTCGCTGTTCAGTGCGGAAATGCGGCCTGCAACGATCTTTTGCCATTGATGACGATGTAGAGGCACTTTTGTGTAGGTACCTATTGCTTTTATTTCCATTCTTCTCTATTTTACTTTTAACTCGTTTAGGTTAGGGTGTATTACAAAAAATAGGTAGGTTGATAGTCAAACAAACATAAAATATGTGTTTTCCTAAGTAACACATGTATCCGATGGTGACAACAGGGTTCCAATAGCTCTACAATCTGAACAGTTTGAGAATTCATTGAGAAAAATTTCTCAACTAGATTTCAAGAAAAAAAACACATTTTTTTAAATAATAGAACCTAATAATAGAAACCAAGTCTGAAAAAAAAACAAAGTGTCACACACCAAATAATTGTAAATATTACAGATTCTTTGGGCAACTAATCAGGACACTATTTTATTAGAAGATATTTTCAATCACTAAAAGTATTTTGTGCAGACAATTCTAGTCTTTATATTTCCATGACGAAACCCATAAACCATCAAATTTCTGTATAAATTCATTATATTTCAATGAGGGCCGCAATGTGGTAGTCTGTAATGCAATTTGATTGTGGTTCGAGTCGAACAATGATTTCGCTTTTTACGAACTACTAGTAATATGGGGTGCAGTTAATACGATAAAGTTTTGGTGTATTATATTGACATGAATTGAAATATGAATTGCAATGATACCACAGAAAATAACACGAACATTGGTAACTACAACATCTGAGAATTAATTATCACAAGTAATGTGGATAATTTTATAACACGTTTATGTTAAAGTGTCATCTAAAACAGATATAAAAAGTTCTCACTCAAATATAAAAACAGTACCGTCTATGGACGCCCGAAAGAAACGAAGCTTTATAGTACAAAGCGGAGGGCGACGTAGCTGCCACTCTGTATACCTATATATATATAGTGTAACGCTACTGACGCTAAGCACGGATAGAGTGACCGCGCGGCGAGCGCGCCGAACGTCCGTATAGAAGATACGCTTCAAAACTGAAAAGTAAAATCAATTACGTAATCCAAGAAGACAACTTCAAGATAGACAAACTAGTAGATCAAATCAGCGTAAATCCTAGATATTAAAGCTGCCTTTCGCATGATCAGTAAGAGAGCTGGATGCTTGACTCCTGTCCATTCCCCTCCATCTGTCCCACTCCCCTCCTGGCCGGCAACATACAAGCTATGCATTTGATATTGTAAGCATCTATAAGCAATGATAACTGCTTAACATCAGGCGGGTCGGACGCTTGTTTGCCGACTTTTGTTGCAATACAATCCTGTTTAAACTGATATTTACAAACTACAGCAAACACAGTAACACAGGCGCTTATAATTAGGGCCGCCCCCACACTAACTGAATAAGGGCCGGGCCGGGCCGCCCAGGGGCGCTTTTATGCAATAACTGGGTTTGTGTAATTAGATTTTTATTTTGATCCCGTTTGTTAGGCACTTGTGATTGCCTTGGGAGTAACTTTTGGTCTTGTTACATGGAATGATATTTTATGTAAATGATGATTCAGATAATATTAATAAAGTTTGGTAGGTAAGCATCTTCTCTAGCAATTAAAATGATAAACACGATCAATATAGGTAGCTTAAATAGCCTAACACAGGTAATTAGTTTAGTTACTTACCTCTTATACCACGGTCAAGGAGAAGCGATACGAAAGAAACACAAAAGGACAACCATGTGGGCAAACAATGAAAACCGCAAAGCAACAATTTTCACAAAACATACAGATGACAATATGTTCTTTGATAACTAACCTCTGATAGACTCTAAGACACTCAAATGATGTAGTACAGACCTCATTTGAATGTGATAACGATTATACGAAAAGTACAAAACATTGTCTACTTTAATGTTCATTCGTTAAAATGGCTTTTTCAATGATAGTTTAGATGTTAGGTGTATAAATATTGAAGGTGTATTGTGTAATATTATGAAAAAGAAACAAATTGATGTAACTAAATAGATACCTCCTCTTCTTCTATCCTAAACAATATGGGCCACCAAGTTTAAGGCTAAAGCGCCCAGCTAGCCCGCGAAGTTCAAATTTTTTGAGTTCTTTTAGAAATTTTTCAAAATCTGACAATAATAAAAGACAAATTTTGTAATTCGCGAAAAAGACCGTGTGCAGTGCATTTATTAATATATCCAACTTACTCTAAAACATTTCAAGAACGACAGCTATCCAGATAATCTGGCAATTTTTGTATATTTAGTGATTTACTAGTATCATATCCACCGTGATAATGTTTAGAGTAAATTAAATGTACTAATAAACCCAATGCATACTGTGTTTTTCGCAAATCACAAAATGTTGTCTTAAATGTTTCCAGACTTTGGATAAACTATAAAAATACTCGAAAATTTTGAATTTCACGGGCTAGACAGGCGCCTTCACCTTAATAGGTATTTTGCCAGGGTCAAGTAACAAATAGCATTAACAAACACATTTAATAAAGATACAAAACAATAAGCTACCACTTTGGGAAACCATTATGGAACAAGAATTAAAGTTTTTAAGAAGATTATGACGTAAATGTCATGAAGGTACAGTTGTCTAAAAAAATATGATGCTACTGACTGTTTTTTATTTACTTACTCTTATAACATTTTTTTTTATAATTATCATTAGATATCGAAATCATTATTGTGCTAAAGATTGCTTTATGTTGAACTCTTAACTTCTTAATTAAGGAATTAATTTATCCACCTTCAAACTTATCCACTCTTAAACTGATTCCCAACACGCTTCAAAATTGACAAAAATAAATGTTCCTACTCCACAAAATAATTTAAATATTCATGAGTTTATAAACAAATCAGAGGCACTATTTCGCCATGCCGCGAGTCGTCAAATAAATCGGATTCTCGAATCAATTTGTCTATAGCCTGCACAGAACAAATATTCAGGTGAAATATTGAAAGGATTACAAAGAATGATAACACGCAGATGCGAAAGTCTTCAATAGCAGAAGCCATATTGTCTTTGCTCGATGCTTCAGCAGGCTTAGCACGTCTGGTTGCGCTGTGATAAGGCAAAATGTGAGACATATCGATTTTGTCACAGCCTCTCCATAAGTATACTAGGTGAAACAAAAAGGGTATACTATTTTTTGAAAATTAACTTTGTATATCTAAAACTATCGGCTTTGTGGAACAGTTGAAGTACTAAAGGTTTTGTAGATTTGTGAAATCTGTCAACAGCTATATATCCGTAAGAACTCTTGTTTTTCAAGTTGTTCAAGTTGTTTTTCAAGCTGATAGTTTTAGAATTACAAAGTTAAGTTTTGAAAAAAAAGTATACCTTTTCTGTTTCAAACTGTATACTTTTATGAAAAATATACAAAAACTGAGTGTAACAACTTCTATGATATGTAAAGAAATATCTAGGGTATAGTAGAGAATTTTGGATCATAAATTATATTTTTGAGAACCACCTCGTTTCATTAGGTTCATTTGTAAGCAAGGTGGAATATGCCCTCCAAACGTAATCGTTGAAGTCAGTTCAGACAAATATTGTTAACTAGCTGTGCCCGCCGACTTCGTCCGCGTAGTATTTAACTTGACAAAAATTTCGGGATTATCGCGATAAAAAGTATCCTATGTGTTAATCCCGGTTATAAACTATCTGTGTTCCAAATTTCATCCAAATCAGTTCAGTAGTTTTTGCGTGAAGGAGTAACAAACATACATACATACATACATACATCCACACTCACAAACTTTCGCATTTATAATATTAGTAGGATGTTCTTTTAAATCAGTGTTAGCTTTTGTTTTTTTTTGTCTCATATTCTAGTCAGCCATTCGCTGTCGTTCATTCATTCATTCGCTGTCGCTAAGTTAAAATGTATAGCCGCAAACACAAGTGTTTAGAATGTAATCCAATTTCAAACAATATGTACTGTATTGTACTTAATCTGTTTTTTGTTTTAGTAATAAAAAAAATTGCTTCCCCCTCTTTTACTTTTATTCTCGGTTTTTAGCTCTTATTTGTACTTTTGGGAAATGTGTAGACAAGTTTCAGAATACTTCTGTTTGTCACTTCGGGGAGTAAAAATGAAAGACGCAATACCATCATGGTCACATCGATTATATTCAAATTATATTGGGCAAAAGAATTGGACGCATTTGAGTTCTGATTTGTTCCTCTTTTGATATTTTTTTGTGTTTTTCTCAAGTTTTCAAGTTTTATTCTTTGGCAGCGAGCGCCGTCTGGGACCACCGTTGAACCAGTTGAAGCCTAGATTTACTAAATTTACTAGATTTAAAGTCTGCCGGTTTCTTGGGGCGCGCAATGCAAATTTGATCTACGCACATGGTGGTTATATCGCTGCGATTTCGTGACACGAAAGCTACGATGTTCAATTTTAAACCGACCAATTTTAGCCAGGTTTAAAATTGGCTGTTTCATCTGTATGAATAAAATATTTGCGTACCTACGTTGTTCAAATCGTACCTATGTTCTCAATAACCTCATTTCGTACCACCTAAGGTGATAGGCACGTTTAATTAGGCACTTTGCTTTATACTTTTGGAAAGTACTTTTGTCAAAATGTTATCAAGCCTAATCATATTAAATCTGAATTAGATAAATTTGATTCGTACATCTGATTATTTTTTCGATTTATGAATTTTGTTTTTTTTTTTTAATATTTTCTACTTATTATTTTACGGATTATCGCCTGAATCCCTCTCGCAATGAAGGGAAACTCGTGTCCAGGAGCGGGACACTAAGGCCAACATAACTATTTTTTATTTGCTTAATTATTTAAAATAACCGTTGCACAACCACTGCGTTTTTCTAGTTATTTTTTTTTTATGTGCGCTCCAGCCAGAGGGGCAGGGGGGCAGCTAGCTCAAGGGCGCCACAAGGGACACGACCTCGGCTTGGGCCGCTGCCAGGAGAGGTGGCGAGGGTAAATCTACCACCGGATCGGAACGCGACCTCGACTGAGAAGATCCGGCAAGAAACTCAACGGGCTTGTCGGGTGCCAAGGTGCGTCTAGGTAAGTAGAAGCACCTTCTAGCGGAAGCGGGGGCGTTTTTCTAGCGCAGTGCGTATAGTCACCGTCGGAGGGCATCAACTGAATTCCCAATGAGGATGTCACGTTTCACCCGGTGACATCCGGGCGCCGACGACTTGTTTGGACAAAAGGGTTTTTGCCTCCCGGAGAGTAAACTCAACAGATTTGTCGCTTAGAGTTCCGCGATTTTCTTTATTAGATTATTTTGGTTGGTAGGTACTTGAATTTGAATTTTGAACGGATTGTGAAATTAATAAAGAAAATCTTATTAAGGTGGAGGGCGTATTCAACAATAAATTAATTCGGTACCAAGTTCGAATATACTTAATGTTGGAAATGGTGGAATCCGTCAAGCATTACTATTTTGATTATTTACCTGCTAGCTATAAAACGGATGACGGTTTAAGTAGTATAAACTTCATTTATTAAGTAAATAGACAGGTAAGGTATCGAAGATTACAATGTTCATATTACGTATGAGAAACTGTCAGTCACCCTACACTTCAAATCATGAGTAAACTAGCTGTGCCCCGCGACTTCATCCGCGTAGTATTGGATTATTGCGTTAAAAGTATCCTATATGTTAATCCCGGTTATAATCTATCTGTGTTCCAAATTTCATCCAAATCCGTTCAGTAGTTTTTGCGTGAAGGAGTAACAAACATACATACATCCACACTCACAAACTTTCGCATTTATAATATTAGTAGGATCATCCCGGGTAGGTATATTGTTGAATACACAATAGCCGCAATAATGATTACGCGTCACTTAGGATATTTAATATTTTAATCAGACCTAGCCGCAAGCATTTCAAACCCCACGTCGTCAGCCAGCATTCAGAACACAGTAACCCACCAAACCCGAAAAAATTAACAATAAAAAATAAAATTCACACATTCTAATTTCGAATCATCGAATTGTAAAATGGCGGGCATTGTGCTCGAGCATTTGCCGCGCATAATACGCACCCCGCGTACCTATTCTGTAAAATTAAAAACGCAATTCGAATCGAAATCGTCGCGGATTCCGCACGAGTGGCCGGCGAAAATGGAAACTTAACAACCGCTGTAAATAACCACAAATCACAGCTTCCTAACGCCCGGGGCGAGATTTAAATTCACGCGCGAATGTAGCCATTGGGTTTTGGTGGTTGGTATCCATTGGTTCTGTACGGTTTTAATATTTATTGAAGTGCAATTTTAAGATATGTTGAATGAAAAGTTTAGAAATTCAACTGACTGTTTACAACAATTTAACGTAATCACATAAGAAACGATTTACTTCAGAAGATAGTAAGTAGGTACCTACATGTCATTGTAATATGTTTTAGGGAAATGATTCGTAGAAACTATAACAGTCGTCTCGTCTAGAAATGCAATTCCTTTCTTATTTTACAACCAGTACTGAGTAAAAACAAAACTTTTTTTTTTAACTGTTATTTATAATATTTGTCGTGTCGTCATCAGCTTTGGAAATCAACACCCACATTACCTACCTACCCATCGAAATCAACATACGACCGTAACGCGGCTCACGCAACACTGGACCCAAAAGACATAGGGACTGTACGATGACGTATTATTATTTTTAAATTCATACACTGTTCTAAAACCAAGATCGATTTAACCACCATACGATAAAAAATCAACCTTACACTCGCTACAATAAGGACATTATCAAATGTATTATTTTCAGTGTTCAAAAACCAAGGTCATTAGACAACTATTTTACAAAACTTTCGACCTTATCATTACAATGTTAAGAGCATGTGAAATGTAAAAGTTGTAAGGTTTTATGACGTCATTTTGCACTTGTCGTGGGTGCAAGCACGATCGGTGCGTGTCGAATTCGCGGTTTTTACAATACACAGTAATGAATGGAACTTTTCGTTATCCATGACGGATTGCGAAAATGTATTGTTGAAGTTGTCGAATGGAATAGTAAGATTTTACGGTTTTGTAGTTTTGTTAGTGCGGAGACAGTTGAGTCTGGATGAATTTCTTAGTGACTTAGATCATTATTGTGCGTACGATCGCTAGGCGCAGTGGTTAGAGCGTAGGACGCTCAGGGCAAATTTCGGAGATGGCCTTTTTGTAATTTTCCCAGGTCTGGTTGTCAATGGGATTGCCCCCAGTTCATTGTACGGTACCCATAGTACAAGTGTTGCTAAGTTTTGGGCCATACAGTTGGTTGGTGTGTCAATCTGGCGATATTTGTTTATTATTGTAAGAATGATAAGACCTACACATAATTGAAGTAAGTTATGTTTGTATTGCCTAAAAACAGGACTTGTAATATTTTAATATTGCTGAAACGCCAGGAAATACTCATAATAATGATGGTCTAATGTCATCTAATGTGTTCATTAACAGTTCCGGCTGACTGTACACAAACCATGGTATTGCAATTATTCTATTTTACATTGGCTTCGTAGGTATAATCTGCATTTACCACGACCTCCTGCAGTTCCAAATAGCGATAGCGCAAGACGGAAGTGACGTCACGGCGCACAATAGATGGCCCCGGCATCCGGCGCGCGCGCACCACTTCCGGTGGAACTAATGTCGCGGATATATCCGTATGCAATTTGGCGGGTATTTGGAAAATATAGCGGTTAATGACTGCGGTTAATCGAGTGTTTAGGTGCGATTAGTGAGTTAAAATGATGGCGATAGATGTCACTAGTTGTTGTGTTATGGCTATGAAACTTTATATTCAACTAGCTGTGCCCCGCGACTCCGTCCGCGTTCTGTTGAAAATTTTCCTGAAATTTGCTATAAACCTCACGGAGCCCGAGACCTTTCCAACGAATGCAAAACCGTGGAAATCGGTTCGTGCGTTCTGGAGTTATAGCGTCAGGAAGGAAAACCCGACTTATTTTTATATAGTAGATAAAGATTGACTTGGAACCCGCACGAATTTAATCGAAATAGATAATAGGAGGAGTTGGAAGAAAAAAAAACACTTATATTTAACTTTTCCCCAGGACCCGTCTAGGCTCATCAAACCTCGACGTCATTATTGGTCACCATTGTCGATCCTGGCTTACCTACAGGAGTTACAGTGGTGGGAGTGTGTGGCGGGACTAGTCCCATTAAAAAATCAATAAAGAATACGTTTTGCAAAAAACAAGTCGTATAGAGTATACACGGGCGACGGTAGAGACAGGTAAGGTAGAGCTGTATAGGCATGGCGCCTAATAGAGACATAAGAGAGGGCCACAGTCCCACCAGGGACTACTTATCTCTTTGAGCTCGTTTGTCCTGTCCACAGAACTGATAAAATATAATTAGACTTTAACGTAGCTAAATAAAGTACCTATATACAGGCTGAAACAGAAAGGGTTTATATTTTTTTGTCAAACCTTAACTTTGTACTTGAATCTTGAAAAACAAAAGGTGTTATAGGAATACAGCTGTTGACAGATTTCACAAGTCTGCAAAACCTTTAGTACTTCAACTGTCCCACAAAGCCGACAGTTTGAGATTTACAAAGTAAAGTTGCAAAGAAATAGGTTACCCTTTTTGTTTCACCTAGTACATGGACATGTATAAGTGTTGAAAGACAGACAATAAGCCAAATATGCGGGGCAACTTTTTAAATACTTCACAAGGGATGATACAATGAAAAGGTTACCACGAGTCTGTTTGTAAAAATTCTTATTGATACAAAGGTTTGTCGGTAGGTACACATCTGTGTACATGACATGTATCAACTAATAACTGAATGAACGCGACTCATCAGCAGACCCTGCGGCAGTTCATTAGGCAACAGTTTAAGATGTTAAATAAACATACAGCATTATTATTGAATAAATGGATGGCGGTATACGAGAAGGAGACAGTTCCTTTTTATTTTTAAAACGTAAAATTTTACCTTGCATAAATATTTATTTCAGATCTATTTAATTCTCAGAAGAATATTGGTATTATTATAATGTATATTCATAATAATTATTATATTTATTTACGGGGCATACTTTATCAGTTGGACCTCGAAAGTCTGTTGATAGTTGTATCAGTGTAAGGTCGAAGGGTTAAGAGGTAAGTCGTTGTTTGAAGAGGAATAAAACAAAAAAATCTAAATAGAAGGTGAATCTTGAATCATAAAATAGTGACACTTAATTCAACAATTGCATGACACCATTCTAATATCCCCCATAGATTAAGGACGCTAATCAGCGAGGGTGCAAACTACCCTAAGTTTACACCCTACGCAAGCGGGGGTGAAGTGTTAAAAACACAATAAGATATAATACACGAGGACCACACAAGATTTCCATTCTAAAAATGGGCATAACAATAAAAATGATCTTTATTACTTCGGAGATATGCACCACTGTACATATTTCAATGGTAAAAATATGTTTGTAGATATAAACTATAATAATTCGCAACGCCTTCAAAGTGTCATATCAGTCATAGTGATACAAAATACATATTTTGAGATATGCTATTGCATTGTGCAATACGAGGGGTGCGTTTTGTTAAAGCTTTTATTGCATTTTAAAGTCCCATACATGTTAATGATATACACTTAAATTTATTGATAGTGTGTTTATTGACATTTGTTAGTACTGGATTTAATTTAATTACAATATAGGTAGAGGATTTACACGTAATTAAAATACAATACAATCATAATTTAAATATTATGATTATTACTTGTTTACGGTGAGGGAAAATATTGTAAGCAAATTTGTATGTTTTGGAAAATCCGACCAATTTTCGAGAGTCATGTGAAATCCGCCAACCCGAAGTGGCTAGTGGACCTGAGTCCCCCTCGTATTGAGGGGAGGCCTGTGCCCAAGAGGGGACTTTAAAAGGGTTAAATTATTATATGTTTTAATATCTATCCCAATATTCTTAATAAAAGTAAGATAACTTATGTCCATAAAGATTTTATCAGAGCATTATTTTGATTGAATCTCATGTCCACATCGTATGAAATTCTAAATATTATAACACTGTATAGGTATAGGTAAGTAAGTACCCTATATCATACCTAAAACGTTACTAAACATACGCACTCGAAATACTGATATAAAATCAACAATGTTTATGATTTAAATATTTCGTAGCAAAGTGTCGGGCTGTGACAGCCGTATTTAAATGACAATAGCCGGGACCCATTCGGATGTGGACCGCGCCCCAACCACCCTACTTTGCCGATTTATATTCAGCTTTAAACATTTTTATGTGCCTAACTTTTGCTCATAAGATTTTTTACTACAAAGATGGATTTTTTTGATTACCTCCATCTTACATTGCGCCGTCCAAAAGCTTTGACATAAAGGTTAGTTTGTCTACCAACACAATAGGTGTATATAAACATATGTGTTCAATGTACATTGATATATTTAAAATGTATGTAGGCATACATTTTTCGTCTCCGAAGGTAGGTACTTTGTCCATGATTCAATTTGAAATATTGGTATAAGTAGACTGTTTAGTTTGTCTACCATCACAATGTGTAGAAAGAAAATTAATTTTAATTCACACAAGAGGTTCCAATGGTTTACAAAAAGTAAAGATACTTAAATCTAATTAACGTCTACTTATGTGTGAACGCAGCACAAGCTGCATTCAGCTCAGGTTTTCAGTAGCAGCCTGAAGTGACATCACGAACGTAAACACAGCTCATATTAAAACTGTATTTAGGTAGGTTTTTTTCCGAAGGTAGTCCGTGATTCAATTTGAATTATCAATACAAATAAATAAAATTGGAGTGTCTGTTTGTAATATCAAAATAACACCTTTTCACTAAATGCATATGAAAGTGCATACGACACCCATAGCAAAAACGCGAATTTTAACATTTTTGTCTGTCTGTGTGTTTGTTCCGGGTAATCTCCGAAACGGCTGGACCGATTTTGACGGGACTTTCACTGGCAGATAGCTGATGTTACAGGGAGTAACTTAGGCTACTTTAATTTTAGAAAAACAAAATTAAAAAAAAAGAAAAAAAGGGTCCTGTCGTACGGGCTTAGAACGCGGGATCGGGCTTTTTTGTTAAGTTAAATTCCACGCGGACGAAGTCGCGGGCTCAGCTAGTTGGTATATATAATGTAGACAGTTTAGTTTGTCTACCATCACAATGGGTAGAAATAAAATATTACTTGGTATTACTTGGTACATACATAATTATTTAACCCTATGAACTTTAGATTGTAAAGTGCGATACAACCGTGTAATAGATGGCGTCCGTCCGTTAGTGCGGGTTCGTTTCCGAGCCGGCACGTGCCGACTCTAAAATATTTTATACGGAAATTTTTGCATACAATTTCAAACGGGGCGCACGGATTTAAATTCAGTATGGATACTTACTTAACTTTGAAATCTAAAGTTATTTTAGTTCAAAGATGCAATGTTTTAGGACTCTTAATACATTGCTATGAAATATCAGCGCATCACATCACATTAGCACCCTAAATACTTGGAAATCCAATTTAAAATATTGTCAAATAATTATGCCATATTTTTTATTATTAAACAAAGTCGCAAAACAAGCGTACGACCTGCCTGATGTTGAGTTGTTACCGTAGCCTATAGATTCTTGCAATACCAAAGGCATTGCCTGCACGTTGACGAAATGAAGTTGTGTGACACGGAGTCTAATATTTTTAGTTACGTATTTAGCCGCGGGATTTCCTATGTGGCAATCCGGTAACCGTTCCTGTACATTCGTATGAAGATTTCCCAATCACCGAACTCAACATGTCCTCATTTACTTCAATTTTAATAACAATACGAAGGGTCTAAGACACAATGGTCGCCGGTCCCGTCGTCGCGCTCCGTTGGTTTTCAATCCCATCGTGTCTCGCGTTTTTACCCCCATTCAGTTCCCGACGTGCAACTGGGAAATGAAAAGAATCGGTACAATTCTTTTCTCTTGGCCACAGATTGTACAGATTAGGCTTGAGATCGGAGACGGGGGGTTTTTTTTTTCGTTTAATATCTGGTTTGGATTAATGTTTGAAGCTGGCTTCTCAAGAAAATATCAAGAAACTCAAGTATGTTAACCGCTGGAATCTCGCTCGACTTGCATGGACCCGAAATACATGCGTTTTATCAGTTTTCCGAGTCCAGTTACCACTCTACCGACTGATTTCTACTAGAAATCGGTCAACACGGGTATGCTTTAATGTCAAAGCGTAGCGTGTCTTGCCTTGCTAGTCCGAATTACTTTATCTAATTCTTGGTAATCTCAAAAGGCAGCACCGGAGCTTATTATATTTACATTAAAATCTTTGTAATTATTAATTATATACAACAAGCGATTTAATTAAATAATAATATTACAAAATGTAAAACAACATGCCGGCTGAGTTTCTTGCCGAATCTTCTCAGTCGAGGTCGTGTTCCGATCCGGTTGTAGATATAAGAAAAATATGAAAATATGACAATTTGTAAGTGCCCCCGTAGGCCTAAACAAAATAAACGCTTTGAATTTGACTTTGACTTTGACTTTGCTCTACTAAATATCGGTCGGCACGGGTGGGCGAGTGGTTAGTAGACTACAGACAACTGTCAAAACTGACATATCGCGAGTCAGGTCCAAGTCGAGCGGGTAACAAACTTGGACCCCAGATGGATTGAGTATACCCAAACGGAGTGGGCAATTGTAACTCTACCAAAACTGTCCAAAGCATTAAAAAACAATAGCTTATTATTATACTACGCGCTATTTGATTAACAAACTTGGTTCCCTGGTCTGGGTCTCACTTGCCCCCAGTCCATTGTACGGTATCCATAGAATATAATTGAATAATTACTTTATTGTAAAGTAACATAATAATAACATAGTACCTACCTACAAGCGTAGTCCTTAAAAAATAACTTAAAGATAATGACAACTATCAAACTAATGTAAATTAAAGATGTTTTTATAAGTATTTAAAGTTCATTAAAAGTAAAGTACTAAGAAAAAATTACATGATAGATACTGATTATTTCGTGTTTACCAATACAAATAATAATAATAATAAATATCGCCAGACTGACACACCAACTGTATGGTCCCAAACTAAGACACGCTTGTACTATGGGTACCGTACAATGGTCTGGGAGCGATCCCAGTGACACCCAGACTAAGGCAAATTAAGAAAAGACAATTTTCGAAATTTGCCCAGTCGGGAATCGAACCCGCAACCACCATGTGCAGTGAGCCGAGCGGCCTACGCTCGAACCACTGCACCAAGCGGTTATCAAATTACTGGTAGGACTCTACTACAAAGTTATGTCGTCACTTTAGCTAACAACTGACATTGTAATCAAGTTATAATATAATGACTGTAGAATCTACCCATCTTGCTGATATTAATAAACCAATCCACATACACATGTCTCTATATATCTCTACCAATAATTTAGTTGGCGTGTGTAACGAGGTGTGGCACAAATCGCATCAGACCAGCGTTGTGTATTGCACATCTGTTCAGTGGCTTAACAACTTAACAACTTAGTGCATAGATGAACACATGAACGAAGGGCAGAATAATTTATTATTGAAATGCTTCAATGGTGTGCCCACTAGGTACCTATATACAATAATGAAAAAAGTATGTTTCAATGAAGCTTCTTACTGTTTATAGAATAAAGTCAGCAAACGAACGCACGACCCGACTGATGTGAAGCAGTTACGGTAGCCAAAGGCACTGCTCGCACGTTACCAACCGTTTACATTGTTCAGTAGGTGTGAAGTCTTTGAAATCTGTTTGTAACGTGAATCACTAATTACTTCACTCTACTTATTCCCAACAAAAAGCTTTACATAAACGATTGTAAAAGTACATTCAGCATTTTTTTCATCCATTCCGAAATTACCATTTGCAATTACCTTAAAACGTAGCCTAGAAACTCGACGAATCCAAGAAACTTTGCTGCACCATTCTTACGAAAATACCATCTGCATAGCAATCTTGGAAATGCATTTCCATGGTGGGCGTGGTCTGGATCAGCCAATGTGCAGTCAGGCGATATATAGACCAACCGTTCCAGTCCGACCTTCCTCGCCTCCCTGAAACCATATAAAATAAGACAGCAACGAGTATTGCTACGAATTTTCACAGGTCAACGAAAACTGGGCTTTTTACAAGCTCCGCCCATCGGCGCGCTTGGCTGGTTTTCCACATGCGTTAGAGCAGTACAGAGTGTAAATTAGAGAGAGACAGCTGCGAATTTTCTTAAAGATAGTTGGCAGATTACATAGAATGACAATGTCGTGGTATATAAGGAGAGATCTAACAAAGTGTTCTTATGTAAATGAGAAGGTTATTTATGATTGGATGTGGATTCACAAATTGATGTCGCCATGCGAATATATGTGGATAGTTAACATTGTTGCTTTTCGATATTGAAAATAGCTTTCTGGATTTATTTATGTGCCAATTATACACTTTCTAAGCAATACTTTTTATGTGTATACTTCGCTCGTGATAATAAATATCAATCATTAAAGTAAACATGAAATCTTATGGGTAACTTTAACTCTGATCATTAGTAACGATGGCTGTGTGGTCGAATGCGCGACTTGGGACACAACGTGTAAAGGTTCAAATCACCGCTCACACCTCTGGAATGCGAATCTCATTGCCAACTGATGTTATCACTCGCCGAACGGTGAAGGATAACATCGTGAAGAAACTTACACGTCTATCAAAAGATGTGTGAAGTTCGTCTTCCCGCACTGAGCGAGTGGTTGATGGCCCGAATCCCCCTCGAATTAAGGGGAGTGTCTTGAGTATAATGACAAAAACTTGCCCACAGTGGGACTAAAATACCATTGCCTAACTTCCTAGGGCAATAGAGGCAAAATGCCCTAACTATTACATGCTTTAAACAGGAAAATAAAACTCCGTCTTTTATTCTTATAACGATCGTAAAAGGGGGTGGAAAGCGAGGGTGGTGGGGTGATTTGCATGCAGGGTGTGTGGGGATTAATTCACAACTATTGGGGGTTGAAACCTTGCGTGCTGGAGTAACGATATTTAGTTAAATTTAGTATTTACAATATTACATATAACACACACTCTGTATTGTTCCAAACTGAGCAACGGGCTGAGGATAGATAGGTACCATTAGAAAGACCTACAGTCCGATCCTAGTGACGCCCAGACTAATAAATTATAATATTTTGTTCGGTGCTAGAGCCGAGTTGTATAGCCAATTAAGAAGAGTACCATCCTGTCACAAAATATGGATAAAGTAACTATAAGCTAATAATAATAGCTGGGTTTCGTATCTAACATCAGGCAGACTTTGTTATATAAAAAACTGCTTTTTCCTTGAGCACGTTCAACTAAATACTAGAACCTTGAATCTGAAAAGTAAATCAGATCACGTTATTGGCCACCCCCTGTATACAACTGTTTTCAATCAAGTCACCGATATTCAACACTCGGTTGTTCTCAAAATTTCCGTACCTACCTAATTATCTATTATACATTGTATAACTCTAGACAAAATTTAAAGGTGCCTCGATATTAGCGTCGATAAATATGTCGATCAAGAACATACTTTACTTTCCAATAATTAAAATTTAAAATTGTTTTGTAATTCCTTACGTCTTTTGGAAGGGAAGGAACTCAATCCCCGAATATCTTATTAAGTAGGTATAATACTTTTGCGGACAAAATGTTTCTTAGATTTTATGACGCTTGTGAAATATGGTTATGGGCAGAGTTTGGGCAACTCTCCCCCGCTCAGGGAGGGTTCAACCCGTATGGAGATTTGAACCCTCTTAAATCCTATTGTTTTGGAAGTTGTATTTTTAGTGTATACTTAAGTAGTTTAGAAATTCACAGAATTTAGTTACCGACAGTTTAGGGTGGCGTATCTATTATGTAGCTCCACATACATACGTAACTAATAGTACATTTCCAAGCAAATTTGTAGAAAATGTTACTTTTTACAAATTGTAACGTATTTTTTTTCTAAAATTTAAGTTAGTTCCAACAAAGTTAGTAAAATCAAATTAAATCTTGCCTTTTTTACTAAAAACTATTTTAGTAGGTTCAAATGGGTACCTGCATGATTTAATTGTTTCATAAGCCTATTCGCTAAGTTTATATATACCTATAGTCAATATGAACACATAGGTATACACAGAAAATCAATTACAATAATAGTCTGGCCGCATCCAGGTCGAATGTGAACTCATTACCAGTAATGGCCACCGCAGTGTGTGCCGTTGCAATTCTCCACTATACGACCGTAGCCTGAATAATACTGAATGATGCTTTGTTCGTAGATGTCGTACTTATTGACATGTAAATTGATAATTAAAGAACTTGGTTGTGTCATTTTTATATTGGAAAGGAAGGATTACTTACTGAAGGAAAATGATTTCCAGCTTGTTATTTTTTCACTACAAATTATATTTTTTAAATACTGTCAAATTCAAATAAAATTCAAAGCCAAGCAATTATCGCCATTGTAATAACACAATAAACTTTGACTCTCGTTTTATCAGTTGCCAGTAAGTAATTGAAACTATATATTATATTTTATGATTTAAACTTTCGTTATGATTTCGCTAAGAAAGTGTAAATAAATTCCTTATTTAAGAACAAATACTTAGTTACTTGTTCATAGGTATGGGTGTTAGTGTCTATTCCAAATCATCATATCTGGCAAACAATGCACACATGATGTACGAATAGTGTTGTACATAGATGCAGTACATGCGAGTAACCGCACTAAACCTGACGGCGCGCGGATCAGCCATTACTGCTAATGACTTCGCCACGCTGCCTGACTCGCATATTCTAGGGTTGTCAACCAGAAGAAATATGAAATAAATGTCGCCAGGGAACACCAATCGTATGATCTCAAATTATGATATAGGTAAGTCCTACATATATAGATTTACATAGATAACGCAAGTATCTCGATTTGTACTGAAACCAAGCGTGCCGAATTTTAATGAATTTTTAACACCTACTGTGACGTCACAGCTGAAATTAAGTGACGGGAAATCCAAACCGATTCAAAGACACCGATGCCGCCGATGCCCCTCCGCCCGCTACGATTCTCTCGAGTGATAATCTCGCTCATATTTTATATAGGTGGTCCCGCTCGCTCACAAGTTAGCGGCGACCAAACCTTGACGCTTGGTCGGGGTTCGGACACTCGAAGCACATGCATTTGCGTTATCTATGTAATATCTGTGGTAAGTCATGTCCCTTTTCTGAGGCCCTTTATTCTCAAAGGGTTGTTTGTTCATTTGTAAATCGCAATTTTTTGGGATTGTCGTTGCGTGCTGATCTAGTTTTTGGCACTTAATCATTAAGTTCCTAAACTTTATAATTATGTTTCCCCTCTCCGAATGGATACTACAGTGCAAAATTAATGTTTGTCTTCTTGATTCGTTTTAAGTTACGTATGACGAATGTAATGAATGATTTCATTTTTAAATCATAACGGTCTACGTCTTTGATGGAACATATAGGTGCATGGAAATATTTTCTTCCAACTCCTCCTATTATTTCTTTCGATTAAATTCGTGCGGGTTCCAAGACAATTTTACTTTTCCCCGGGACTCGTCGAGGGTCAAACCTCGACGTCATTATTGGTCACCATTGTCGATCCTGGCTTACAGGAGTTACAGTGGTGGGAGTGTGTGGCGGGACTAGTCCCATTAAAAAAAAATAGGTGCTTGGAGACATCATGCACGTTCATGTTTGATACGGGCTTTTATTAAGATGAGGCATTGTTTAATATGCAACACTTATAGCGCTGACAATGTCACCAGATCAATATGGAATATTCTCAAATCTCGAAACGCTTATAAATATTAGGTATGTATATTGCAGGTACGATCAGAAAGATAATCGACCTTCAGCAGTGATTATAATTATTACTACTATAAGTAATTTTTCCAAATATTGCTGTAACTTGAAATGTCATTACTGTCAACCCTAACCCTTCGAATGCTGCGCCGCTGCACACGGCACATACATACATACCTACAAACAAGCGGCCCGCCGGCTGACGGCATAAACATCGGTGCAGGTCTCCGAGACCCACTGATTGGATTTATGTATGCGCGCTGACGGGTTGGTTCCGACATGTTGCTTCATCGCTGAATATTCAGTATTGGGCCCCGAATTATACGGGTATCTCTATTGACGTTGTTAGAACAAGTTTGCAAGGAGATCCTGCAATTGTGTTGTAGGGAGTAACAAAATTTTTTGAGTCTTATAAATGTGTAGTAATTTAAGATTTTATACGTTATTGAGGAGTACTTACAATGAGCTAAGTCAAAAAAAAGATTGTCAGGGACATGAATTGAATAGTACTTAATTAAATTTGTTTAAACCTGTGGAGGCACTTACAATTTGTCATTTTTACATTTCGGAACGCTACCTAGACTGAGAAGATCCGACAAGAAACTCAGTGGGTTGGTTTTTTTTTACAGAACATCATATATTTTGTTAAATTGCTAAATGCTCAAACTTATTTTATAAATTGATACAATATTGTAGTAAATAGCTGTCAAACATATCTAAACCCACGTTTTTCGTTCAGTAATTTTCACGATGTTTGGCTCCATACAATAACACATGCGCATAGACAAACGTACTAGGTATCCAAAGAAAATGTAATGACCATAATCAATTTAAAATATGTTATTATCACCTATACTAGGTGAAACAAAAAGGGTATACTATTTTTTGTGCAACTTAACTTTGTAAATCTCAAACTATCGGCTTTGTGGGACAGTTGAAGTACTAAAGGTTTTGTAGACTTGTGAAATCGGTCAACAGCTGTATTCCTATAACACCTTTTGTTTTTCAAGTTCCCTCCAAAGCTGATAGTTTTAGAATTACAAAGTTAAGTTTTGAAAAAAAAAGTATACCCTTTCTGTTTCACCTTGTATGATGACATTATGCAATTCGCCTTCAATCGTCCGAGTTCGTATTCATCGAGTCTCGGACAGTATACTACCTCTATACGCAATGGCGTCGTCTAAAAAAACCCTGTCGATGTCAACGGCCGAGCAAAGGGCGTGTACACATAGGCCTAACAGGCGTTAAGTGCAAAACTGTCCAGTTGAGTGAGCTCGCCAGCGACACACCCTGTAACGAGCAGCCAGTGGGAAAGTTACCACCAGGAAACGTTTAAAATTAGCCTTATAACGGTGACAGACTTGAGTCGCACCGCGAACAAAAGGACGGATTATAATTATCATTAAAAAACATCTGAATATCGAGTCTCTTTTTTCAAATTCGCGGTTCGGTCTCCGTCATTATATTCTGTACAAGTTAGCTTGATCGTTTTGACAGACGGAAAACTGACATTTATAGGGTCAGGATATACAAAATTATCGAGGTTTCATGCTATCATCGATGCTAAAAACGAATATTTTAATATAAAATAACATTTATTATCTTAAAGGAGTACACCAGTTTCTGAATCGCTACAACAATCTTGTAAATTTATTATAAACTCTTGTTCGCAAATCAAAAATATTATCAAATCGGACGTCCCGCTCCCGAAATTGGATTTTATTTACTCACTATCATTTTAGATCAAGTATGTACAAATATAAATAATGTTATGATATTAAAATAAACAATACAATTAAAATATAAATTAAGCTTTCTTTAAAATATCGTCTGTGGTCACGATGATTCATCGCCCATCACTAATTAGGTCGGCATGCCCATAAAGCGTGACATTGACAGGTACTGTCTGTACTATTATGAAATTCAGGACTTCATAGGCGTGATTTTACTGACAGCTGTCGCAGAGATCAAGCTATCTTGTACAGATAATAGTAGCTGTAAAGTAGCTAGTTCCGTTTCGTACGATAAGTGGGAGAGCCAAAGCACCCCTACCGCTCCCTCTATTCCAATTCCAACTCTTCATCGGGTCGGCAGCGTGCGAGCAATGCCATTGGTAACTGCTTAACATCAGGCAGGTAGTACGCTAGTTTGCATACTTTGTTATATATAGATTGGAATCGAATATTCTTAATTGTACACCAGAAGTTACACGGACATTACAATTTTAATTTAACTTACATTGGGCGGTCTTAACGCAAGCTGCAATCGCTTACAGACAAGATTTGGTTGGGGAAGGTTTAATAATGTTATTATTTAAATAGATACCAGTATTTTTATTAAGTTTAATAATTGTACGCTCTAAAGTCCTCAAAGGTGTAGGCAGAGTTATACTACAGTGGACCCACATTTGGCCAATGGTATTTTAGTTCAAATGTAATATAATACGGGATGAGCCTCTCTCAATGCAAGGGGGATTCAGAGCTTAATCCACCACGCTAGCCCGGCACAGGTTTCCGAAATTCAAACTTATTGCCTATATTGGACCTATTATTGGAATCAAGTATAATAATCTCACGAGTTTAGGTTAATTACGATCCGTAGTGCCTTACAAGTGGTCTTCAATCAGCTGTAACAGTCTTGTTTCTATGGCAATCAGCCCATACCAGCTATTTTTGTCTCCCGCCTTGCACCGGAGGGAAGTGGATTTTTGTCTTCCAACTCCTCCTATTTTTCTTTCAATTAAATTCGTGCTGGTTCCAAGACAATTTAACTTTCCCCCGGGACTCGTCGAGGGTCAAACCTCGACGTCATTACTGGTCACCATTGTCGATCCTAGTTTACAGGTGTAACAGTAGTGAGAGTGTGTGGCGGGACCAGTCAAAAAAAAATCAAAAGACTTGCAGGTTCCGTTCCGTTCAACAAGCAACATATCCAACAAGAACTTTGTTGGCTATGAGATAAGATTCTAATCAAACCCACACCTTATGCATTTACTTTATATGCCAATGGTCCCGGCACACACGGCGCAGTCCACACGACCGGAAAACGTGCTGTTATTAATAGAGCCAACCATGGGCGCTTCCAATCTTTGTCATAGTCCTCTAACCATCGGCGCGTATTCGACTTGCCAGCCCGATGCATACGCAAAACCGCCTAGTGTGAGAACACACTAAAAACTTATCCCAACACATTGCAATATGAACTTTAATTTGGGTTCTGTAAAGTTTAATTAACCTTGTGTGATGTTGAGATATAAAGCGCGGGGTACACGGTACGCTCCGGTCCTGCGCTTGACAATAATGCATGGCTGGGCTAATGTTTGCTTTGTAACGGGCTACACTAGTTATGTGGACCGCGGCCCGCTCAGGGCGTGAATGTATAATTTGACTCGTGGTCGTAGAGAATGGACAATTAAAGAGGCTCATAAATGTTGTATGTGCCGTGATTTGGTAGTTTGAACTTATTGTTATGATTATAAACTTGATTTTGCAGTCTAGTTGTCAGATAACTTGTGTTAGGTACCTATTAGGTACCCCCGTTTACAATGCACCAAACATTCACACAAAAGATATTGTAGTTGGAAAATATAAGAGAACAATAAGTTTTCTGAAGCGTTGTAAGTGAAGTTGTAAGTCTGCAGAGGTAAAGAAACATTATAAAGATCTTTAAAGCCTTAGAAAATCTAACCAATTTTCGAAAGACCTGTGAAATCCGCCAACCCTTATTGGGCCAGCTTGGTGGTTTGTGGCCTGAATCCCCCTCGTATTCAGAGGATGCCCGTGCCTAGGAGTGGGACGTTAAAAAGAATCTACTCTGTACACATGCAGTCACCGAGAACAACCAGTAATTATTTTAAATGTCAAATAAAAATGATAGACAGGTAACATAAGAAGGACTGTGATTTATATGTACCTATTTATGCTTTTTTTGAACTGCTCAAACTAATCATTTTTAGGCAAGCAACTCTTATTAGGTTACTTCAAATGACAGGTCAACAGGTACAGTCAGCAACAAAAATAAATTATCATTTCCAAATAGCCTATTAATTATAACAATTTATTTCCATTATTACCATTAAGTAATAGTAGCTTCAAGATTAGTTTTAATACTTGTTGATTATTACTCGGACTTATAAGCCGTCTAGAGGCCACTGAATGAAAGCCCCCGACCTAGCCAGGCCGACATACAATAGGACTCTTGTGAACGCAAAGCGCCACAAAACACGTGTCTGCGGCCAGTGGATTGCTTTTAGGACTAAATATCTCAAAGAACTGACTTTAATATTTTATAAAAACTAGTTCATAGCAATGAAAGGTCTTATACGATCACTTGGCGCAGTGGTTCGAGTGTAGGACGCTCGGCTCACTACACCGGGTGATCGCGGGTTCGATTCCCGTCAGGGTAAATTTCGGAAATGGCCTTTTCGTAATTTTTTCCGGTCTGGGTGTCCTTGGGGTCGCCCCCAGTCCATTGTACGGTAGCCATAGTACAAGCGTCGCTTAGTTTGGGACCATACAGTTGGTGTGTACGTCTGGCGATAATTCCTTATTTATATCTCGTATCTTAATTAAAGCTGCGTTTCGTATGATGAGTGAGACAGCCGGAAGCGCAATCCCCCCTCACCCTCCCTCTATCGTATTCCCCTTCAGGTCAGCAACGATCGAGCAATGCCATCGGTATTGACAGCATCTACAGGCTATGGTAACTGCTTAAAATCAGGGGGTTCGTATGCTTGTTTGCCGAATTGGTAAGATTTAAAAAGTAAAGGCAACATAATAATTTGCCCTTTTGACGTCCCACTCCTCGGCACGGGCCCTCAACACGAGGGGGATTCAGGCCATAATCCACCACGTTGGCCTAGTGCGGGTTGGCGGATTTCACATGTCTTTCGAAAATTGGTTAGATCTTCTAAGATATGCAGGTTTCCTCACGATGTTTTCCTTCACCGTAAGCAAGTGATAATCATATAGAAATTATGATTCGCACATAGATTTCGAAAAATCCAGAGGTACGATCCGGGGTTTGAACCCAAGACCTGGCGACCGCAAGACGCGCGGTTAACCAATCGGCTTTCACTGCTATAACATAATAATAACGACATAAATAATTCGAATGTCCAGTCTGTACAGTGTGTATGTCTGTGCACATCTGCAGTGAATCATTCGGCAGGCGATGGACGAGGCAGGGCCCTGGCACGGTGGCCGGCGTATTTCCCTACCTACACCCCGTTTTGAATGGAAATGCAAGGATATATGTGTACACTATTTAGGATATAGGATTAGTAGAAATTTATTTATAGATTCATTTTAAACTAGGAGACATTGTGGTTTAAATTACTTAAATAAAAATATTTTATTTCCGAACCCAGTATACAAGTAGCCCGTTGAAAGAAATACAAATCAGAAATAGAATTGTTATTACAGTGAAACAAGCTCTAAAATAAAATTGCTAAAAATTGCTACAATGATAAGATATTATTGAACATTTAATATTATTTGTTTAGTTAATTAAGTGAATTGCAAGACAAATCATAACTTTAAGCATTATTTAAACAGAAATAAAAAAAGAACGCCCTTATTTTTTTTAAAGGAAGTTGTAAAGTGTAAAAAAAACAATTAGAAAAATCTCTATTATCCACTTTTCTATCCTTATTAATATTTTAAATGTGAAAGTAGCGCTGTCTGTTTGTTACGGTTTCGCGCTCTAAACCGCTGAACCAATTTCAATGAATTCTGGTACAGAGAAAGACTGAACCTTGGAGAAGGACATATGATACTTTACTTAAGTTCACGCGGACGAACTCGAGAGCAAAAGCTATTTCAAATAAAACTTCAATTTTATAATACACCGTCGGAACCCTTCGGAACCCTCCGGAACCCTTTAAAAATAACCCTGCATCGCGGACGGTACCTACGTATGTAGCACGTAACCGGTTGGGCATGATTTTCACGCCCGCTGCCTCACAACCGGGGTATAAAACACCCCCGGTTTATATTTGAAAATATTTTTTTCTAACATGAAAATATTTTTATACGGCAGAAATCAATATTGGCTAAGTATAGTGGATTTTTGTTTTAAAATTGGAATGTTGTTGATTAAATGAAATTTGTTTATTTTTTCAAGGTTCAAGGCATCAATTATGATTTTATTTCAGTACTTAACACCTAAGGATGCATGTACCTACTAATACAATTATTATAATAATAGAATTACAAATATGGGGGATTCAGGCCGTAATTCACGATGCATGCCCAGTGCAGGTTGGCGGATTTCACGTCTTTCGAAAAATGGTTAGATTTTTAAGACATGCAGGTTTCCTCACGACGTTTTCCGTCACCGTAAGCAAGTGGTAATGATTTGAAGAATCCAGAAGTGCGAGGCAGGGTTTTAACCCAGGACCTGGTGCCCACAAGACACGTGTGTTAAATGAATATATCTACTTATATATTTGCCGACATTGTTAATAAAAAACAATGCGCTGCCTTCGTTACCTACGAAACACGCTCCCGACCCGCACCTTTTCTGGAATTGTTTTGATCCATGTTATTCCTCACTGTTATGGTATGGAACGGTCTGGTTGGCAAAGTCATAATACATGCAATGTGAGGAAGTACCTGGTACATAGATTGCTTGGCGAGCGCCCAAACTATATAACAGCGCATCCCGTTTCGGACGGCCGCCCACCATTGTTCACTTGATACTGATTTTGCGATAATATTGTTCAGTTTAATTGGTGTCTCTCATAACGTTAACAATTTCCTGTAGAGACAAGTATAGCTAATGTGATAGGTAATGACAGTAACTTTAAACTGTGTATGAGCCTTATTTTTAAAGTTGTATGTTTACTACTAAAATATAGTCGATAGAGGACATTATCTATTTTATTTATTTGGCTCTTCTGAAATCTTGCTAAAATTATAACTAATTGTTGTAGCCGGTGACAGAGTTGAGCTAAATCACAATCAAAAACAACGAATTAAATTATCATTGAAAATCGTCTGAGAATCAGGAAATCATTTGAATGACTTATTGTTTCGCTAGTGTTTCAGCTCGAGTCCATCTTCGCCATAATATACAAGTAGTTTGACAAAAATCACATAAGACATAAGATGCAAGTAGGTAGTTAATTCAAAATCGGTTGCATAATTTAAAAGAATTATAGTTGGTGAGGATGGAAAATGGACTTAATTGAGTTATTCCCAGAATTGAAAATCTTGCGACATTTCTACAAGTCTGTAGGAGCGTCGTATTTTGCGCTTGAACGACTCACGTCGTATAGGTTTGTGTTCATATGAACATAGTTTTACCGCATTCGTGAACTGCGGTACCTTCGCGGGGTGGATTGCACCACTATTAGTTAAATTCAAGTTAATATTCTTCAAATCAGTTGTTTAATAAACATAGCAATCACTTGTTATTGTTACTAAACATAACGATTCGATACTTTGAAAGCCACTTATGTCGCTGATTACGTCGCACCGAGGCTTCATTTATAGGAGAGAACGAGATATGTATATTTCGATTATTCTGTCTTGTCGCGACAACAATCTTTCTGTCGATGTCATAAGAGGCGACGGAAGGGATTACACTCAGACCATTTTAACAGACACAATATTTTAAAATTTTTAGGGGCTAGTTATTTTATGTTACTTCTATGACCAAAATTGGAAAATCTTTTACTAGGGGATTCCTGATATTGTGAGAGATGTAGTGAAATATACACTGTACGCATGTAACATATTACAGGTGAGTGTAAAGTTTTCCAAACCTGTTGATTAGTTACTTACATTTTAACAACGCAAGATTTCACTGTTATTCCTACTTAGGGTGAAGTTTTTGTTATACATTCAGATTAGTGGTTTTAATCCAAGATTACCACGACAGTGCCACTCATCCCTGCCGCCAGATATTATGAGGTATAAGCTAAATTGTAAGTCGCCATCTTTGATCACGGTGGCACGGCAAATTGGCGGTTTGCGGTTTAGTGACGTCACGATCCCGACGTGTGTTTACGTGTTCATAATGAAAATGTATTTTGTCTCATTCACATACATACTACTTGATAATATCGAATAGTGAATATGTAGTAAGCTTCCGTCTTCATAACATAGGCCGGTATATTAATACATCTATAGCAAATTTGACAGCTTACTTAGAAATGTTATTCTAAAATCATTCCAGTATAAAATCACATACTTAAACAGTGCACTCAAGTTACCTCAAAGTTGGGATAGGTATCGATTTTTAATACGTAAAAAAACGGTTTCATTCTTTCGGTTGGTTGACGACCGCTTGGCGCAGTGGTTCGAGCGTAGGCCGCTCGGCTCACTGCATCGGATGGTCGCGGGTTCGATTCCCGTCAGGGTAAATTTTCGGAAACGGCCTTTTCGTAATTTTCCCTGGTCTGGGTGTCACTGGGATCGCCCCCAGTCCATTTTACGGTATCCATAGTACAAGCGTTGCTTAGTTTGGGACCATACAGTTGGTGTGTTCGTCTGGCGATATTTATTTATTATTATCGTTCAAGCTCACTAAAAAAGCAGTAAAATTCACGTCGTTTTTTCATGACGTCTTTATACTTTACGCTCACTCCGATTATCACCGCAGTTTAAATATACAGCCCGTAAGGGGCATCGTAACGAAAAATTATACCAAGAATTCAACTCAAGATTCTGGACCCCCCAGGGTTAGAATTTTCCGTCGATTCGTCATGATTTATGCAAAAATTTAACAGCATTATTACAATGACTTTAGAATGAAATCATTATACAGATCTATCTCATAAATAAATCAATGATTACTATTTTAGACATAAACTGCAATGTAGGTATATAAAAATTACGCTATATACGCTCGAGCGCGCATTAAAATAATCATATTTACTGAAATTTTTAGCATAATGCATGAAAGTATCGACGAACATTTCCAACTCTGGGGGGTCCAGAATCATGAGTTGAATCCATGAAATCAGTTTTCGTTACGATGCCCCTTACACCCTGTGTATTCTCACTGTAGCGTTGTGCTAAATTGTACCACCATTGCCCTTCAAATATCCAGTAGTCTACTATTCCGGTTTTACCCCAACCGCCGGCGCTGTCCGAAGCTGTATCGGGCATACCCGAGCGGTGCGTTTGACGCGGATGCCTGGCCAGTTAACGCATCAATGACGGGTGCCGCCGGCTAACTGATTCTTTTAGTTAAAAATTTGGATATTGGTTTAATCAAATTTTGGTGAGCGGCGTTATTGATTTTGCCTACACTGAAAAACTGTGACACTGAAAATTTTACAAGTTTTTGAGTCGTTTGAGTGTAGGTAAGTCTGTATTATAGCTAGATATACAAATTGAGACGTCTTGACGCCGATATTAAGGCGTCGCAACGCTGTTATAGCGGCGTCGCGACGCTGTTGTGGTGGCATCGCAATGCTGATATGAGGCGTCGCGACGCTGTTATTAAGGCGTCGCGACTCTGTTATAGTGGCGTCGCGACGCTGTTATAGTGGCGTCGCGACCCTGTTATAGTGGCGTCATAGTGTCGACGCGACGCTGATATTAACGGTGCTGTTATGGTGGCGTCGCGACACTTATGTTGAGGCGTCGCGACGCTGTTATAGTGGCGCTGATATTGAGACGTAGTGACGCTGATATTAAGGCGACGCTTTTTTTTGGCGTCGCGAAGCTTTTTTATTAGACACTTATTTAGGATTATTAATTGTGCGCTAGCTAATCACGTAGCTGTATTGATTAATTTTAAAACGGACCAAATGCATGCATGTAACTCACTCAAGTATAGGTATTTCTCTTATAAGATTAGATGTTTTCTAAAACCAAAAAAAAACCGTACCAAGTATTACTTGGATGTACCTATAATCTCACGCAATTTTCAGCAACTATCCCTCCCAGTATCCGTCGTAACCAATCAATAGTCGATTAATCAGTCGCAGCGCGGCGGCGCGGGCGCAGTCGCGCGGAAAATCTTACAAAAAATCGCGCGGGTGCGGGGTTGGAGGAGGTGAGGGACTCACGCACTACTGGACATTGCGATTTACGTGAGGGCGTGGCGTGGAGTCGATAGTTTAGGGTTAGTACTAAGTTTATTGATTTATAAGTGGAAACAAATAATTTTCTATGCCCAAAACGCATTCGCTGTTAAAGTTGTTAAAATCAAATAAAGTAAATAAACACGATCGGTGTCATAACAAAAAACTCGAATTCAAATTCATACAAATTCGTAAATTTTAATTTTGTCAAATTCTGCGATGGGGATTGGACAGCACACGCGTTCGTCACGGGTTTAACTTGCTTGGGATTACACCGTCAATAGGTATTAATACACGACTAGCTTTATTATATTGCAGTTGCAATACGAACATTTATACAAGCATCATTTCACACTAGATAATTTTACCAAGTGATAAAGCTCAATCGACTCCACGCCATTTTTGTTCCGATCGCCGATCGACGGGAGAAGGGTAGCCTGCGGAGTGTCGATAGCAGATCGCTATAAATCATTGCGTACGAAACTGCGTGTCGTTGGGTGCAGGCGATTTGCCTGCCCCGCCCCGATCCGAACGCGTGTCGGACACATAGGGTAACGAGAACGAGTTCATTTAATATAATGGTGGTAGATTGATTCTATGTAGTATGAGATTATAATATCCACTACCCTTTGTAATTATTAACTATATATAAGCAACTGGCGATAAAAAAAGAAATATAACAAAATGTAAAAAGCTTGCGCTGAGTTTCTTGCCGGATCTTCTCAGTCGAGGTCGCGTTCCGATCCGGTTGTAGATATAAGACAAAAAATTGACAATTTGTAAGTGCCCCCGTAGGCCTAAACAATTTTAATTTGAATTGAATTATGCGGTTATAACGTATTTAAATACCGTTCAATTGATGGCATGTGCTCTATAGATTTTTTTGGTGGTAGTGCCAAGCGGTAGTCAATTGGCTACAGCTTATACACGGGCTACTACACCGGGGTAGTACCAACCTCTCACAGAGGGTCAGCGTAAAGTAGTTATTATAGCTGTGTTTCAAGACCCGTAGCACAAACCTTTTCCTTTCCTTCCCTCTGTTCCCCTTCAGGACGGCAACGGGCGAACAATGCCTTTGGTATTGCAAGCATCTATAGGCTACGGTAACTGCATAACATCAGCCAGGTCATACGCTTGTTTGCCAACTTTGTTATATAGAAAAAACACTAGTACATTTAGAAAAGGTATATTACTTTGCTGTTTAAAACTGTGTTGATCGTCATTTAAGTATGTGAATTGGAACGGTTAAGGTGAAGGCGCCTGTCTAGCCCGCGAAATTCAAAATTTTCGAGTTTTTTTATAGTTTATCCAAAATCTGAAAACATTAAAGACAACATTTTGTGATTTGCGAAAAACACAGTATGCAGTGCGTTTATTAATACATTTATTTTACTCTAAATATTATCACGGTGGATATGATACTAGTAAATCACTAAATATACAAAATTTGCCAAATTATCTGGATAGCTGTCGTTCTTGAAATGTTTTAGAGTAAATTGGATATATTAATAAATGCACTGCACACGGTCTTTTTCGCGAATTACAAAATGTGCCTTTAATTATTGTCAGATTTTGAAAAAATTCTAAAAAACCTCAAAAAATTTGAACTTTGCGGGCTAGATGGGCGCTTTAGCCTTTAAGAAACATTTTTTATACCTAGTAGGTACAGTATGTTAATGCAGCAGGGATTAGTATAATTAAAGGATGGCAACATAGTTTTTTTTAAATATATATTTTTGGTGCACAACACTTGCGTCCACCATTTTTGATGTAGGTACTTTAAAAAAGGTTAACAATTTGATTTAGAAGTTGTATTAAATGTCCAGGTAGTAGCCTGGACACAGTAAGTGTATCTACGTAACAAAATATCTAAGTTAGGTTTTGTTGAATCATAATTTGCGTGATCTTAATTAATTAAATAATATTAAGTTACAAATTATTTATATTTCATTTTAACGTATTATACAGGTAACCTTTTCAATTAGGTAGGAACTCAACATTCAAAGTTAAGACAGGACAACGTCTGTCGGATCAGCTAGTAATAAATAAATATCGCCAGACCGATGCACCCACTGTATGGTCCCAAACTAAAGCTTGTATTATGGGTACTGTACAATGGACTGGGGGCGATCCCAGTGATAGCCAGACATGGGAAAATTACGGACCTATATGTCTCAATTTCGACGGAGTCGTCGTCCGATCTCCCCACTCCGACTCCACACTATCTCCAGCAATTTATATTAAGATTCTAAGATATAAACCGATTTCTCTCGACGTGTCTGAATAATTTAATATGTTGCGAGTTGTGACGTCACGCGTGTCGGTATGTCTGCTCGCGCCAACATCGTAAATCTTTACGCCCTGTTGGTCCGTTTAATTAATTCTCAAATATGTGAATTCGCAACGTGCTCTGACCTACCTATGTCTTATTAAATTGAAGAAATTTGATATAAATGTACGCAATACACACATAAATGATGTACCTATATATTTAAGGCCCGTATTAAGCTAGTATCGATCTCAAGTCTGAGAGCGATCTTAAGTACGAATTTAACATGTATTATCATTATGAACTGGAATTACATTTCCAAGATCGCTCTCTGACTTGAGATCGATTTACTAATACGGACCTAAGGTACTTAAGATTAGATTGAAATAGTTACCTATTTATTTAGATTATTAAAGTACCTACTTAACAAAACACATCAGAGTATATTCTATTCAAAACCAAAAATATTTTTAGACTTATGAATAGTCAAAATCTACCACCGCACCGATTCGGAATGCGGCTATTGTGAAGATCCGGTAAGGAAGTCAATGGTTACCATTTTTCTTAAAAATTGTATTTGCTGTTATAACAAAACGTTTAGTAAAACAATAAACTCAAAATTGTTTATTCCCGTAAGCCAACAAAGCATTTATGAATAGTCAGAATCTACCACCGGTTCGGAATGCTGCTTCCACTGAGAAGATCCAGCAAGAAACTCAATGGTTACTCTTTTCAATGAATTAAAGATGGTGTACATTCTCAGGAACAATATAAAAAATATGAGCAGGCAACACCATTGTCACTAAATAAGTAATGGTAAATAATTACGAAGGAATTACAATAATGGAATCACTGTCGTATTTTTTTTTCAGTATTTATCTATACTACTTCTACGAAAAATAATTTTCTACCCGGTGGTAGAAAATGATTTGTACCTTGAGATTGTAACTTCATTTCAATGAATTTTATGAACTCATCTCAAGTTACACATTCATAGTTTTATATTTACTTACTTACTTATATATTAATTTACATAGAATGAAGGGCGGGCGGGCCGCCCTTATCTTCCAATTTACAAGGTATTCCGTTAAAAGGGAACACCAATTTGCGTTAAGGGCACCGTCAAATTGTCTCATATTGGGGATTTCCGCATGCTCAATTCAATTATGTGTTTGTTGCTCTATATTCGTATCTTCAACATTTAGTGGGTTATTTTAAATCAGTCATGAATGTGTTTCGGACACGGTAAGAACTACGAATTTATAAAATGGCCGCCCAAATGTAGGTGACCAAATTAAACTTGATCATTAGGTACCCATTACCATTTCGTATCGCTTCTCTTTGGCCGTGGTATAGGTACCTACATGTTCATAAAAGTACCTTGTTCCTACTACTATTAAAATGCACAAATACCTACAATACATAAATCCTGTATATTGTAAGGCAAAGTGAAATAAGGATACCGAGAATATCCATCGCGTAGTTTTTTTACACTCATTACCAGAGCGGTTTCCTGCTTTTTTTGCCCTTTTTCCGGCAAAAGAGATAAAAAATGAAGATGAACTGCCGAGGTGCAGAGTAAATACGGGGTCGGGTAGGGATGGGACGGTGGTGACTCGTTCTATTGTCGATATTTATTAAAGTACGGTATTAAAATACCTATTTTGCGCAGTAGAAAAGCTTTAACGACGCTGATACTTAGTAAATAGGCATTTAGTAGAAAATTTTGTTTTATATAATTTTTAAAAGCAAAGTCGAATAATACTTTTTTATTCCAGAAGACATATTCGGTAAGCATAATTAAACGAATGTCTCAAAAGTCTTTAAGTCAACCAGGAAAAATAACTAACTTGCAGTCGAATCTTCTTGGAGGATAACATTATACACATATTACACACCAACTTATTTAAAATCCTGGTAAAAAAGTGTTTCTTTAAGAAGCGATAAATGGCATACATAAGCTAGTAAAAATAAATATCATCATCGATAAAAAAATTCCATGATCCGAACTTTGTCCCAGCACTACCCCGCCGGCCGCAGACCGCACGGGCCGGTAAGCACGAAAAGTCGCTCCCAGCTCAAATATATTAGAATATACATTACCCTACGTGACTCTGGTGAAATGAATGGCCCCATCCACCTCTGTCCCGTGCAATCGGAACAGAACCCAAAACCCAAACCTACCTACATTTAATATAAGTGTATTGAAAGTTTATGCAAATTGAAATGGGATGGATTTTTATTAGAGGATTGGATATTAATTTCAAATGGATTAGGTTTTATTTGCGTTTGCTTACGTAATTTAAGCAGTGATAGCCGATTGCTTAAGCACGCGTCTTGCGTCTTGCGGTCCAGAGTTCAAACCGCACCTCTGGGTTTTTCGAAACCTATGTGCGAATCATAATTTCTATACCTATACTAGGTGATACAAAATGGGTATACTATTTTTTTTGCAACTTAACTTTGTAAATCTCAAACTATCGGCTTTGTGGGACAGTTGAAGTACTAAAGGTTTTGTAGACTTGTGAAATCGGTCAACAGCTGTATTCCTATAAAACCTTTTGTTTTTCAAGTTCCCACCAAAGCTGATGGTTTTAGAATTACAAAGTTAAGTTTTGAAAAAAAAAGTATACCCATTATGTGTCACCTTGTATATGATTATCACTTGCTTACGGTGAAGGAAAGCATCGTGAGGAAACTGCGTGTCTTAGAAAATCTAACCAATTTTCGAAAGATATGTGGAATCCGCCAATCAGCACTGGGCCAGGGTGGTGGGTTACGACCTGAATCCCCCTCGTAGTGACGGGAGGTCCGTGCTCAGAAGTGAGACATCAAGAGGGCTAAATGATTATTATTATACTTACGTAATAGCTTCAGCATGAAGCTGGATTGGCCGGTACATCCTGATTCTTCCAGAATAATGGTTGTTTAATAACCATGGTACATAATGCACTTTACTACAATCAATTAATACTAAAACAGAAACTAATGATTTGCATAAACATTTTCTTAGAAAAATATACTTTTAGATACATTAAAGTCAATATAATGTCTCTTAATGACGCTTTAGGTTGATATTTGAATAACTCACTGTAGTCTGAATTTTGATCTGACATGATACACTCTGTGATATATGTATGTGCATTTTCCATTCTATATCTTAACCTTCAAACACTTAAGTGCACTTTCCGGAACCCCATACAGCCCTGACACTACCCACGAGAACATAAAACTGATCCCAGTTGGCTCCGAACCTCCTTTATATACAGAACGAAGTTTGTTGTCACTGAAGCTGAAACTGGCAGTCGAGCTGAAATCTCCATGCGTGCGCCTGAGTCCAAAATCATACGGTCCTGTGCCCACAACAGGCCCACTTGTTGAAAGTTAGATCTCCAATTAAAGAAAATATTCAGATTTACATTTGCCAATTTATTTGCTGTTGCTCTACCATGGGTGTTCATTTTCGCTAGGAGTTGTTAGTCGCTAGCGATTACTTTAATAACTTTTGGTTCCACGGGTGACTGCACAATTTGCCTTAGAGTACTTAGACACTTGAATAGCATATAGAAAAGTCATACTAATTGAGGATACTCACTATAAATATAAATCGTAAGCAGTGTTATTTATTACGTCAATTACTTGTGTTGGATAGGACACATGACAAACAAAAAAAAATCCTGAACCCTATCAACGTACCTACCTACGGATTGTTCCGAATCCCTCTTGTATTGAGCGGAGGTTCGTGCCGAGCAGTGGTAAAATCCTTAGTAATTTACTATAATTTGAATAAGCTGGTGTTTCATTAATCAGATGCGTTCATTCCAAAATATTAAGTTTTGACAGGCCAAACATAAAGATAAAATATGTTTCATGATCTACAAGGTGAAACATAAAGGGTATAAATTTTTTTTTGCAACTTAACTTTATAAATCTAAAACTATCAGCTTTGGAGGAAACTTGAAATACAATAGGTGTTACAGGAATACAGCTGTTGACAGATTTCATAAGTCCACAAAACCTTTAGTACTTCAACTGTCCCACAAAGCCGATAGTTTTAGATTTACAAAGTTAAGTTGCAAAAAAATGACTATACCCTTTATGTTTCAACTAGTATATGTCTGTCTAGGTATAACCGCAACAAATTTTACTTAAATAAAATCAATATATTGCCAGTCTGACACACCAACTGTATGGTCCCAAACAAAGCAAATCTATGGGTACCGTACAATGGACTGGGGGCGATCCCAGTGACACTCAGACCTGGGCTAATTACGAATGGTCATTTCCGAAATTTGCCCCGACGGTAATCGAACCCGCAGCCACCCGGTGCAGTGAGAGGAGCGTCTACGCTTAAACCACTGCGCCAAGCGGTCGTCTATAAGCTAAGTTGTCTATAAGTAATACGTTATAGACAACTTAGCTCCTTCCTTTAATATTGACAAGGTTTGTAAGTTCCGAACCCGCCAAGAAGCCATCAAAGTGCAGTTTGCAAATAGTTGAGCAGTTAGGGCACATTACGCGCGGGCGGGCGCCGCCATCGTGAACAACTTTGCCTCTTGCGAGTTTCAGACACTATTCTCGTAACACTCGACAGTTCAATATCGTATGCGATATTACTAATAACAAACGCTGCTAAAGAATGTATTTGCAAACATTACTGTGAGGTCTCACAGTGCGCGCAATTGCTCAGCCTATTGAGAAATGACAAACTTTCTATAGAGTTGCTGCCTTATTTAGACAAGTAGGTACTGTTTAGTTTGCAAGTACGGTCTTTAGAATTGTGAAAAAATTAATAAGTGTCTGAAGTCCGTAAGTATTTAAATGTGCAAAATACGGAGACTAAAACGTATAACTTGTACTTCATAAATGCGATTAAAGTCTTCATCAAAGTCTTTTATAAAATGAAGTCTCTCGATTTCGATAATAGTTCGCAGATTCCCTGGACGAGTCTCTTGGCAGCCTCGGGTGATATAACAATGATGCATACGATAGTCTACGAACTGACAATGCATAATATAATGTAACATATTACCTACCACAGGGCATTATTCAGCATTATTATGTTATTTAAAAAAATAATGGGTACTGTACAGAACCACAAATTCGTTATAGTGTGCACCGTCAGACTTTAATAATACTACATAATTAATACATTGTTTATATACGGGTCGACCAGGGTAGTACCATCCTTTCACAGAATATTAGCACAAAGTAGCTTTCTAGTACGTTTTGTACGACGAGTGAGAGAACCCGTAGCTCTCCCTAAATCCCTCTCCCCTTCATTGCATCGTGCGAGCAGTGCCATCGGTATTTCAAGAATCTATGGGCTACGGTAACTGCTTAACATCACGCGGATCGCACGCTGGTTTGCCGACTTTGTCACATAATTTAATAATAATAATAATATTGTACAAAAGCCGTGACGATTACCCGTTAAATCTTTTTTCTCGCTCGTCACTTATCATCAAAGATTAAATTTTCACCTTCAGCTAACTGAAAAAATCCATTACTTCCGCCAGATGTCACCGAAATCAAATGTCGCTAGCACAAGAGTGGGGAGGACAGGCCCGACCTCACAATGTTTTATTTCTAAGTTCTTGAACTATGATTTATAAAATAAATAAATTTAATTTATAATTTAACAATGAAACAAATTAGATTTTAACCAATATTACCCATATTTTCTATTTGGTAGAATCCTATTATTAGTAGGTACTCTAGTTAGAGTGACATTAAATATTAGGATATTCTATTCTCTAAAGTGCTATTTAGTGTATATGGTTTGCCTATATGTGCCTTAATTATATTTTTTATTTATATAATATAAAGGAATTTAATGTAGAGTTTACCTAATTTCAAACAAAACATCATTGCCGCTCCACACTTTTCTGTAGCCGTCGGCTGTACCACTGAAACACAAAGTTTTTTTTTAATCGTCGGTCAGACAGACAGACATTAATCAACGTCGATCACGAGCAGACTTCCGAACAGATTGGATGCTGCGTAGAGCTGGCGATGTGAGGGTGCTTATGGGTATCGAGCCTTTTGTTCTATGCTCTATGGTGATTTGGATTTTGATTGGTTAATAATTGAGTGGCAGACTGATATTAGAGGGGTGAATGGTTAAAAATAAAATGATTATTAAAAAAACAAATCAATTTTCATTCAAATTATGAGTTCGCAATCTCCAATACCACCATGCCTGTACTCTCTACATATGCAAGTATAGACGCATTTTTATACCCACATTTCGCTTAAGGTGAAGGCGCCTGTCTAGCCCGCGAAGTTCAAATTTTTTGAGTTCTTTTAGATATTTTTCAAAATCTGACAATAATAAAAGACAAATTTTGTAATTCGCGAAAAAGACCGTGTGCAGTGCATTTATTAATATGTTTATTTTACTCTAAATATTATCACGGTGGATATGATACTAGTAAATCACTAAATATACAAAAATTGCCAGATTATCTGGATAGCTGTCGTTCTTGAAATGTTTTAGAGTAAGTTGGATATATTAATAAATGCACTGCACACGGTCTTTTTAGCGAATTACAAAATTTGTCTTTTATTATTGTCAGATTTTGAAAAATTTCTAAAAGAACTCAAAAAATTTGAACTTCGCGGGCTAGATGGGCGCTTTAGCCTTAAAGTAAACAATTTAACTTCCTAGCTACAGTTTATATTTCTGCTTCCAAAGTAAAATAGAGACAGATAAATACTTCGTCATTCCTTAAATCTTATTAATATCATTGTCTTAACAAAATTTAAATTGTATTATCACACAAGGAATATGGAAGAGTCCAATCTGACTTTATAATTATCCCCGCTGTGGGATCGGGTGAAAGCAGACAACTTTGCATATTTCGCTATTAATAATTAGGAACTCTGTATTGCGGAGAAAATGCGATTTATTCCGATTTTCGGAGTCAAACTTCTTCATGTTCGGTAATTGTGAAGCAGAACGGGTTGGAGTTCGATTCCGTTCCGATAAACCTGCAGTTATTTTTTAAACTTAGGACAAGTGCTGTAATGAATTTAATCTATTTTTTATACCAACTAGGTATAAGTAGGTACTTAATATCTTTCAAGAAAAAATCTTAAATTATTTTCATTTTTATTTCTTAAGTAGATTGTCATTTATTCTTTGAGTTTAAAGACTGACCCTTTAGTCTGAATCAACACACAATTAAAGTACTCACTTATTTTCTATAAAAAAACAGAAATTATATTTCCGTCAAAATTTCACAAATGAATTACAATTTGTCAAAGTGAAGCTACACGCTACGGCTACGCGGCTACGACGCTACGTTGCTACGGTGCTACGCCTTACGTATTCGGTATTTCTCGGTCGAGCGGGTTGACTCCGCGACTCGGCGCCGCACGCCCCACTGCGCGCGCGCACCCCGTATAGATCGCATTAAAGGATTTGTTGGAGGACTGCGGGGATTTTCAGTCTACGTCTTTAACTGTAATGTTGTTATTTAATTTGGGAGTATTGTAATAATTTGTTGTACTCAGACCTTTTTACAAAGTGGTTAAGGCCTTATTGGTCTCTAGATCTATTTAAGGCAGCGCCTAATCTACTCTGATTTATCCGATTTTCGATATTTCATGGTAACGCCTGTTTTCTGAGATCCAAAGATGGGAGTAGAGTGTTAGAACTAACAAAATTCTTCGGGCATCGAAAATACTAGTAAACGGTAATTCACACGGTTAAACCAGCACAGATAATTTCAATAGGTACATTTTAGTGTGACCAGATATCAAATACGGCCATTTAAGAATAAAAGATGTATAGACAGATTGGTGTTTTCTTTGTGTGAATGACCGCTAACGAATGTCTTAGATGATGGAATAGCATGATGGAGTCCTCCTCCTTATAGTTCTCATAAGCATGAAAAATTGTCAACTCTTGTAAATCAATAACTAATCCGAACTAGGCCAATAACCACTAAACCTAATAGAATTGCTATCTGTTTCCGTTTTCTCAAAAACTCTACTTCAATCGTCTTTTTTTATGGTACCTACTAGTCCGATACACACTCCAACCACTGTTACTCCTGTAAGCCAGGATCGATAATTGTGACGGCCTAGGTTTAGACCTCGACGTGTCCCGGGGAAAAGTCAAATTGTCTTAGAATCCGCACGAATTTAAGGCTAAAGCGCCCATCTAGCCAGCGAAGTTCAAATTTTTTGAGTTCTTTTAGAATTTTTTCTAAATCTGACAATAATAAAAGACTAATTTAGTAATTCGCGATAAAGACCGTGTGCAGTGCATTTATTAATATATCCAACTTACTCTAAAACATTTCAAGAACGACAGCTACCCAGATAATCTGGCAATTTTTGTATATTTAGTGATTTACTAGTATCATATCCACCGTGATAATATTTAGAGTAAAATAAATGTATTAATAAATGCACTGCACACGGTCTTTTTTTCGCGAATTACAAAATTTGTCTTTTATTATTGTCAGATTTTGAAAAATTTCTAAAAGAACTCAAAAAATTTGAACTTCGCGGGCTAGAAGGCGCCTTCACCTTAATTGAAAGAAAGAATAGGAGGAGTTGAAAGAAAATTATCCATACTTCAATTAACAATCGTATCTAAATCTTATATATAAAATTCTCGTGTCACAATGTTAGTTACCATAATCCTCCGAAACGGCTCGACTGATTTTCATGAAATTACGTTTTCATATAGGGTAGGTCTGAGAATCGGCTATCATTTATTTTTCATACCCCTAAATGTTAAGGGTGGTCCACATTTCACGCGGACCGAGTCGCGGGGCACAGCTAGTAATTATCTATATTTAAATTGACTATCATACCAACTATAAGGTAATGATAAATGAATATGAACATCGATCTCCACAACCCGACGGTGGGCGAACCGCGGTTGCGCCGCCCTGCCGCCACGTGCTCGTTCGCGCGTTAAAGAACTGAACTGACATCCGCTTGATACCGCGCGCTCTGGGCGGAATACTTCAAGCGACACTGTATAGAGATGTTAGGATACCCCACAACTTAGGAACTGAAAAATACCCGTATTAATAAAGCTGTCTCAAGTTTGAGATCGATCTTGATTACGCTTTTGACATGTCATTTGGTACTAGGATGACGTTAGGATGACGTTTCGAAGATTACTCTCAGACTTGAGATCGATTTATTAATACGGGCCTAGATGTCTATTTTTAAATGCCTTTTCTTAAAACATAAGGAAATCCTTCAGAAGTGGCTTATAATTACTCAGGTTATCTTTGATAATTTCTTAGGTTACCTTTGCCTGCATAGTTATGAGAAAATGTACTGTAGTCATGTAAAAAAAACTACACTGTTATACCTTTTAGTGTTTTCTACTTAAAGATTTGTAATTGCAGCAAATAATAATTATAAATCCAATTCAAAAATAAATATGTTTGCTGTGATTACATAAAGTTTATTAAATGGTACTAAAAAAATTCTGTCTTTATTTTTTTCTTATCGATGTTGCGTATTCAGGTATATATCGTTTATATTCAAAGATTGTAATGGATTATAACAAAATATTTTTAGTATTATCATCTCTATAACCCGCATGTGTGAATCAAATCCCATAAGCGCCGTGACGCGTGCGAGGCGCGAACGTGACGACTTCCGCGGTGACTTTCGCCTGTCACTTGAATTACATACCCACGTTTTGTCTTGGAGAAACTTGAATGAAACTACTAAACCCTTTTTTATCAAAAGCAATAGAGCTACCGTTTACAGGGTGTAAGGGGCATCGTAACGAAACTGATACCATGTATTCAACTCATGATTCTGGAGAGTTGGAATATTCCGTCGATAATTTTATGAATTACTAGCGATGCCCCGCGACTTCATCCGCGTAGTATTGGATTATTGGGTTAAAAAATATCCTATATGTAAATCCCGGTTATAATCTATCTGTGTTCCAAATTTCATCCAAATCCGTTCAGTAGTTTTTGCGTGAAGGAGTAACAAACATACATACATACATACATACATACATACATACATCCACACTCACAAACTTTCGCATTTATAATATTAGTAGGATGCTAAAAAAAATCAGCATTTTTTAATTGTTTTTGTAGCATGAAATGCGCGCTCAAGCGTATTGAGTTATTGTTTACATTGCAATTTACGTCTGTAGTTGTACGTAATTATTGATTTAATTTTGTGAAATCACTTGGCATAGATTTGTATAATGATTCCATGCTAAAATCAAATTAAAAATGCTGAAAAACTTGTATAAACCTTAATTAATCAATATTGTTCATATACGCTTAGGTGTCTATATAGGTGATACCAAACCAGAACCGTTACCTACTTACCTGACTACTTAGTTATTTTATACTTATTTTCTTCTTTATATATGAAGATAGTACTTATATAAAATACAAGATCGCGAATAGGTTCATAAACTTACTACATAATAAAATGGGTTTATTATATACTAAGTACCTACTTACAATATAAAAAAATAATCCCGGAGTAGGTACCGAGAAGGGAATTGTGAACAAATCAACCGTCCATACCGAATCAGAACCTCATTCCTTCTTAACCAGCCCCTCAGAAACACCGCGTATACTACGAACTTGTGTATATATTCAAACTGAATTCGTCTTGATTTGTTATGTTTTTATATTTTTACTGTGAATATTATTTTAGGAGCTGCTCTTTGTTTTTATGGCGCTCTGGCCACTTATCTTTAAGTATTTCAAGTACCGTCAAGTGGTGAGATCAAAATTGGTGTCTTACTCTATGATAAATTATGTTTGTTTCGGAGTATATGTTCCATTTTTATCTTAGCCAAAGAAATAGTATGTAAATAGCATTGTATAGTTTGGTTTTGTTTTTATTATTGTAGATGATTAATACGGAACATTATTAAATAATAACTTTATTCACGTGAATTGACAGCTGTATAAAAGTAATTGTACCTACAAATTGTTACTTGAAGTGATAAATTGTAACCTAAGTTTACAGTTTTGGTGGAGATAAAACAATTTCCTTGGCAGCGATATCGGTTGTGCTCAGAGACATAATTTAATCCGTGCACAATAGCCGTGCCGGGAGGCTGCGCCACGGGACAAAGGTTTTTTTCTTAAAATACCAAAACTGAGAAAAAAAATATACCACTAGTATTTTTTATTCTCAGTATAAAGATTCTTCTTTATACTGAGAATAATTTAGTCCGAACTGGTTCATACACTTACCTACTAAATTTTTAAGCCCTATTTATCTACCAACTTTATTTTTCCTTATAAATTGTAAATATTAAGAGGAGGCATTCGCAATTTTTGGGTTTTTAATTCGAAATATTTCTATCATTTTATAGATTAAGAAGCTTATATTCAGATATGTTTTATTAAAAAACATTAACTAGGATTACATATATAGGAAAACACGATTAAGTGAAATTACCTCGATAGAAAAAAAATCCAATGTTGGCTGTTATTGCTTTTTATTTTCGTTTCATCCACGATATTATTACGAATTAGATCACGATTTTTTTTCTAAAACATAGTAAATGAAAATATCTAGGATCAGGATAACCGAAAAATTTAATTAATTCCCTAGTTTTGTTAAAAACCAAAGAAATATTGTTTAGCGCTTATGTGGTTTAACTTCCGAGCGCGCGGTCACTAGTGTCATCTCATATTTTCTATACATGAAGTCATTGCATCACTGTCATATTCTAACTAGCTCAGTCGTCTGCGGACGTCATCGAGGTCGGACCTATGCCGAATTTTTTCAGATCCGAATTTAAATAAATTCGACGTAACCATTACGTAAACGAAGAGAGTGGAAACTCCTTTGGTCAAATAAAAAATTGATGTCAAGTGCGAGTCCGATACTATATCTACTTGTATATAGTAGTAATTTGACAGATTTTCAGTCTTTTTTTTAAAGTTCATTATTCTATTTCCATATAATTTCCAACGTAAATTTTCACTTGCTGAACGGCGAAGGAAGACATTATGAGAAAACATACGTTTATTTAAAGACATGTATTTCAGTAGACATTGCTTTTGAATATTACTTAACGAAATGGTTATTTTATTAATGATTTATTAATTATATTTTATATTATAATCATTGTTTATTTATAAAGTCGTTCAGGGGGAAGGGGTATTTTAAATGTCAACTTATATTTTTGACTATTTAAAATGTACTAAAAAATATAATTTGGCCGCCGCTTGGCGCAGTGGTTCGAGCGTAGGCCGCTGGGTTCACTGCATCGGGTGGTTGCGGGTTCGATTCCCGACAGGGTAAATTTCGAAAATGGCCTCTTCGTAATTTTCCCTAGTCTGGGTGACACTGGGATCACCCCCAGTCCATTGTATGGTACCCATAGTACAAGCGTTGCTTAGTTTGGGACCATACAGTAGGTGTGTTCGTCTGGCGATATTTATTTATTTGTATGTTAATAATTGTATGACATATTCGTATGACGTAATCGAATATGTCATAACATACAATAGTGAAAAAATATTCAAAATAAATTTTAATTTGGCATTAACACAGACGTGTAAGTGATCTTATCCGTTTCCGATATCAATTCGAATAATTTAAAATACCACCAGTTAGAGGTGATTACGTGAAAAAGGCCATAGCGGAGCTCAATATTTAGTAATATATTATAAATAATAGTTTTAGCCCTTTTGACGTCCCACCCCTGGGCACTTGCCTCCCCTCAACACGAGAGGGATTCAGGCCATAATCCACCACGCTGGCCCAGTGCGGGTTGGCGGATTTCACATGTCTTTCGAAAATTTGTTAAATCCTCTAAGACATGCAGGTTTCATCACGATGTTTTCCTTCACCGTAAGCAAGTGATAATCATAATATAGAAATTATGATTCGCACATAGATTTCGAAAAATCCAGAGGTTCGAGCCGGGGTTTGAACCCGAGACCTGATAGCCCGCAAGACGCGGGTTTAACCAATCGGCAATATTTAGTAAATGGGATTTATTTTTTTAAACTGGTAACCTACCCTATAATTATATTGCTTTCAATATTTAAACACAGTTTTGTAGCGGTACCAAAAATCCATTTTAGCGCCAGTTTGCAGCCTTCTAGCCTCTGAATAAAAGGACTGTGACGTCGGGCGGTCGGACAGAGTGACATGACCAAATTATCTGGGGAACCATAGATATAGGAAGAAGCGAAAACTAGGAGTACTATTCTTCATAAAACATAGTTTGATTGTTAGAAATAAAATAAGGTTTTATTTAAATTTCATATTTGATTTCTTTTTCTGGATTTATTCTCTGTCAATTGTTTAAGAAGATCAATTGTCACTCTCTTGTAATTTTTCGTTCCTTTATGTGTCAAATAAATTTACTTACTAAATTTATTATATACTAGCTGAGCCCGCGACTTCGTCCGCGTGGAATTTAACTTAACAAAAAAGCCCGCTCCCGCGTTCTGAGCCCGCGTGGCAGGACCCATTTTTTTTTCTAAAATTAATTAACCTGCTTATAACATCAGCTATCTGCCAGTGAAAGTCCCGTCAAAATCGATCCAGCCGTTTCGGAGATTACCCGGAACAAACACACAGACACACAGACAGACAGACAGACAGACAAACATTTTTTAAAACGCGTTTTTGTTTTAGGTGTCGTATGTACTTTCATATGCATTTAGTGAAAAGGGGTTATTTTGATATTACAAACAGACACTCCAATTTTATTTATTTGTATAGATTTCATTTCCATCCCACTGAGCTCTGCAATAATTAGTCATAAAGAGATGCCATGACTAATATTGATATCTGCGACTTAAGTCAAATTTATATTTATAGGGTTGTGAGGATATAAAAAAATGTCGATAGAAATTATGGACGTTTCTTGCTATCATCAATGCTAAAAACAAATATCTTAATATAAAATTACATTTATTCTCTTAAAGGAGTACAACCCAAATCCATGTCTGGATCAGTTTCTGAATCGCTAAAACAATCTTGTAAATTAATTATAAACTCTTGTTCTCAAATATTATCAAATCGGACGTCCCGCTCCCGAAATTAGATTTTATTTACTCACTATTATTTTAGATCCAGTATGCACAAATGTAAATAATGATATGATATTAAAATATACAATAAAATTAAAAGATAAATTAAGTTTTATTTCAAATATCGTCTGTGATCACGATGATTCATCGCCCATCACTAATTAGATCGGCATGCCCATAAAGTATGACATTGACAGGTACTGTCTGTATTATTATGAAATTCAAGACTTCATAGGCGTGATTTTACTGACAGTTGTCGCAGACATCAAGCTATATTTTATGAAGTATAATTATGTGATTTTTTTAATCCCAAGTTGCGGACTTCAAATATTTAGGAAAATCTGGCATATGGGTATAATTTTCTAGGTTTTATGGCGTGCCGATTACGATTATGACGTACATTTTGGATTCGAAGATGACAGACGACCGACCTTACTATCGGATGTTTATAATCTAGCTTACTACCGAATTTAAGAAAAATACAATTTTTCGGCATAATTCAATTTGTAATTGCCTTTGTGTTAAAAGACTTTCAATGCCGATTACCGGTTTTTTTAAACGGAACATCTTTACTTCGACTATGCCGCGGGCACATGGAATCAGTATACTTGACGCCCAAATTTTTGGTGTAAATAAAAAAATTGAACTGACTTCAATAAAACCTGCACTAAAAAGCTAGAAATGACAATTTATTTCATATGGTGTCGCTGCAGTGGTGGAATCTTTACTTTACGTTAGGACAGCTTCTTAGGTACCTACCAACTCCTACTTACTTGAATTGACAGTGACTCCAAATTAGGGACCTCAAAATTTCTAGCGTTTTATTTAGCGCACCCAGTTTTTTTTGGAGTCGATATTTTTTAATAAAGTTTTGGTCATGTTTTTAATGGTAAACTACGTATTGAATTGCTGGTAACTGTAAATAGTCCATCTCCCAAACTACTGAACCGATTTTGGTAACATTTCTATGGGTCCTACAAGTATCAATAAATAATAATATAAACAATAAAAATATCTAATAAATAAATATTCTTTCAAATTGGTTTATAAACGAGGGAGATCTGAGGTAACATACATAAAAAAAACAACTGAACTGAGAACTTCCTCCTTCTATTTTTAATTCTGTTAAAAAAGAACTATTTAGGCTGCTCCATAGATTTCCGTAGTTCCGATGTCATGACGTGGCTAGCGAATGCGAGTGTCAGATGGCCCAAAATCGCGATTCATTTTTCTGGCCACAGCCCCTTAATTCAAATAGCGTCTTTTACATTGTAAACATAACAACGATTTTTCCATATAAGTACTTTCCGAAGCCGGTCAAAATCTGTTAGTGCAACCTTACCTAGTCTGTGAATGTAAATTTACCGATTACAATTTCAATTACCAACAGCAAATTTTAATAATCTAAGTGTTTTCCCATATCTCATGAAAATACTGAGATGCGTGTTTTTTATAGTAATTTTCCTTTGAAAAGAACAAGCTGCAATAAAAAATCGAATAAAAATATGATAGACAACGACTTTCTGCCTTCGACAGGTCCTAAACTACTTTGATATTTTTCGACAAAAAACTCTATCAATTCAGGAAGATCGGAAGAATTCAAAAGTGTGGTCGCGGGGCGTGGGTCGCGGGAAAGCGGAGGCAATCCGCAATAAGATCTGAAATCACCACGGTTTGTATTCAGAGGAGTCGGTAGACCACGCTGTCATCTATCATAATACAGATTTGGATAAGGAAGGTTCCATTGATTTTATATTAATAATTATTATAATAATTATAATTACATCGCCTATCTAACGAACCAACTGTATGGTCACAAACTGAGCAACACTTGTACTATTCAATAGACTGGGGGTGGGCAATCCCAGTGACACCCAGACCTTGGGTAAATACGAAAAGGCAATTCCGAAATTTGCTTCAACGGGAATTAAACCTGCTTTTATAAAATAAATACCCAGATAAGTCTCTTCACAATTACGAGAAGGTAGTAAAAAATAAAGTGAAGGCCCAAGCAGCATGAGTCTCATGGTCTCAGGCATGAGTTATGGTTGTTAAGTACATTTTTTTTTGTTAAGCTCATTAAAATTTTTGCTTATTGAAAAAAAAAAGTTCACATTTATTTATCTGTCTAGGATCTGAAATGGCTTGAAAGAGCGGCCCCAGATTCATAGTCCGCTAAGTATTCTTGATCCACATTACTTATCACCATCTTATATTATATTTTTTACTTTGCACCGAGTTGTAGAAATTGTCATAACTTTAAAATAACTTTGACAAAATATTATTTCTCCATCAGTTGCCAGTACCTATTTGTACCTCGCGTACGAGTATTAAATAGAGATTAGGTTGACAAATATAAAAATGTAATACGCTTTTTGAATTGTAAATACCTTATCCATGTTCAACTAATCCAAGTCAGATGTGAAGAATGGAGAAACGTGAGGCTGTTACGGGGTATTGGACACGAAGCAGCTTCCCGATGTTATGTAATAGGTAGCTATATATTATGTAGTTATATAGTAGGTCTGTTATGTGTTATTGTTATAGGAGTTTGTTGGGTATTATAGGTATTATATTGTTACATAATAATGACGATTGTATCGCCTGTAAGAAAGTATTGAGGTACCTATATTAAGGTTTTATTTTAATAATGATCGCTATTTTTCATAGCAGATGTATACGATAAAAAAATATATTTCTCAAAACTAAATAATCTGATAGGTTCCTTTCTAATAGTTGACCATAGATTTTATCCTCGCTGCCAACCGTAGGTACAAACTAACCAGCAGAAAATATTTATTCTCAGTATCAGTGTTTTTTTATAAATCTTACCACTATCTATTTCCTTTTTTATTTTCCAAAATGTAGCCTGTAAAAAAGTATTTTAGATAGGCAGGTACTTTTTTGGTTTAATATAAAGGTCCATTCCAACAAAAAAGTGTCTAAAATAAACGTGGCTGACAAACATACAAATATAATTACCTCACGTAACCCTAAGTAGGTAATACAATTTCCAAGATATAAAGTCAAAGAGCCACCCCCTCTCCCCAGGTCACCCCCACTCCGGGGAGGGGAGTGCCGCAATAAACTTAATTACAGTAATACCAACCGCAATACGTGACGCTTATGTAGGGTGAATATGAATTTTGTACTTGTTAATGTTTAGGATATTAATCCGTGATGAGTCGAATATACACCCGGTTGTATACCGAACTATAGGCGGGCTATTGTACCTGCTTATAATCGCTTGCTAGGTGCATAAGTAGGAGATATAAATATACATATGTAGTAAGTGAGTTATAACTATTTGGATTTATAATTTTAATGGGTATGCTTGCACGTCATAATACATAATAATTAATAAATAACATGGTAAGTAATTAATAATCAATGTTATATAAATAAATAGGTCACTAATGTTAAAATAATATAATTTTCAATCAAAGAAAACAAACTTAAAATAACTTAATAAATTTATTTATAAATTTTAATTACAACACAATAATAAATAACGTAATGATCTACAAATAATTGCGCAAAAAATAATTTTAAAAACTTTGCACAATTGAAAATATAAATCGAAAAAATATCATACAAAATATTTTTATTTTTTCTACTTATAATTTCTACATAATTTTGTGCGACATGTCGACAGCGGCAGGTAATTACGTGCTAATTACGCGACGCATGGTACCGTGCGTAATTAGCGAGCGCGCGCCACGTCGCGACGCGACTCGCGGCGCTGGATCTGATTCAAAGAATATTATGTTGTTACAAATGTATGTTAGTAGCTATTTTACAAATTACACGAATTTGTATCCCTAGAATATACTTATTTATTAATTTACCATGGCATTTAAAAGCGCTTTTAAGAACACAGTGTTTTGTAAATGTCCTCGTAAACAGTTTTTAGATAGAATGAAATTTTTGATAAGCGGTAAGTAAGTATATTTTTACTGTATTCAGATAAGTATAGGAGTATTAGATGAGTACATATAGAGTAAGTATGGGCTTAAAAATAACTATTCTTGTCTTTAAAGTCGTTTAAATAGCACAGAATAAGAAATAATCCAGAAAATAACAATGATATAAGTAGCACCAGAAAAACTGGTCATTCTATATTATGGTCCTAAACTAAGCGACCCTGTATTTTGGTAAGTACCATACAATACAATACAATTTACTGGGATGATTTTTATTACACCTAGAGCAAATTACGAAAATATTTTTTCTGTAAATAGTGCTGAGATGAACCTGTAACACTCGGTGCAATTAAATATAGAGCGTTTATAAACTGTAGTCTAGGCTGATCTACAGCGCTATCGATAAATTCATATCTCACGAATCAATCCGCGGGTGACATTTATACTCCAGCACTCACAGTTTCCCAAACCGTGCTGAGAGTCATGTTACAACAAGTATGTAAGTACTAAAATAAAATTATCCTAGTAATATTATAAATGCGAAAGTTTGTGAGTGTGGATGTATGTATGTTTGTTACTCCTTCAAGCAAAAACTACTGAACGGATTTGGATGAAATTTGGAACACAGATAGATTATAACCGGGATTAACATATAGGCTACTTTTTAACCCGATAATCCCGAAATTTTTGCTAAGTTAAAATACTACGCGGATGAAGTCGCGGGGCACAGCTTGTATAATGATACTAGGCTGCTGGGCAATCAGAGTCTTGAGCAAAGATATGGCTTGACATGTGAAATTACTATACAAAATGTAGGTATCTTCTCACCCGCGGATTCACGCGTAAGGTGTGTGTTACAGAATGATACTCGTACTACTGCCCACGAGATCTAAGCTTACCTAATCCAGACTGCTTCAAAAATCGATGGCATCCAATCGAAGCAATTTCCTATCACCTAATATCGCTGCATCGCTAGTTCGGAAGCCCATTAGTGTTGCAATCACGGTGTCGCCGGCGCTGCTGATCGCGCGCTGATCACACGGCTGGGCGAACAGCGCGCAGATGAGACCGCCCGCCCGCCGCCCGCCCGCCCAACCGGAGTGAAATGTTTAGTTGGTTCGCTGTAATATTCAGGATATTAGATAAAATACACGCTGTGGAAATTTGAGTAGAATTAATTATTTTTTTTATTCTCAGGCGTCCCAGGCTCACAGATACCTTACAAACTAAGTACTATCCATGGTAAAGCAACAGTAGGTATAGGTACTTACCTTTTTATATATGCCGACCGCTTGGCGCAGTGGTTCGAGCGTAGGCCGCTAGGCTCACTGCACATAGTGGTTGCGGGTTCGATTCCCGCCGGTGTAAATTTTGGAAATGACCTTTTCGTAATTTGCCCTGGTCTGGGTGGCACTGGGATCGCCCCCAGTCCTTTCTACGGTGTCCATAGTACAAGCGTTGCTTAGTTTGGGATCATACAGTTGGTGCATCAGTCTGGCGATATTATTATTATTATATTATATGACCCGCCTGATGTAAAGCAGTAACTGAGGCGATTGCTCGCACGTTACTGCCTGGGGATAGGACAGAGGAGGAGAAAAGGAGGTTAGGGGGACAGGTTTCAGCCTAATTTAATACCCAGGTCTATAACAAGATATATAACCTTATAGAGTACTCTTCCAATACAAATTCAACTTACGAGCGAGCATAAGCAGATAATATATAATCTTTGTTCGGATGTACGGTCAACAAACTTGATGCTTGGTTACCTTAAGGTTGCATTTTGTGTCCAGTCACCAGCAGGTACCTGTGGCTAGTATACTCATAATAGTACATTGTTACACGAGTGGTGGTAAACACTGTGCTTTTCATTACGAATACAAGGAAAGTAAAAATAAAAACAGGAATTGGCTAAAGAAATAATACAAGGAAGAAATAACAATACTCTACGACAAAAAAAAGATCGGATTGCCGCCTATTTTGTTTTTTTTTTCGTTGGCCGGCCAACTTCATTATTTAGCCATTATTTTTCATTTTCATCTTTAAATATTTTGCCCAAATCTATATTATTTTAAAGAAATTGTTGAAACTAAATTATAATTAAGTCATTTAAAAACATATATTCTTTAATTAATACTTAACTTTATGTTATTTCAATTTTACATCGTGCTGTAATTGAGTGACTGTAGAAAAAGTTTGAACATGGTTCCATAGAAATGTCAAAATGGAACTAGTTTTTTTTAATAATTTGACAGCTGTCAGTTGAAAGCGATTCTCCCGGGCCAGAAAAGTATTACTTTCAACCCGCTCCTCAGGCAACTTCAGACCCACTTTCAGAGTATGAGTAATGAAAAAGCAATTAAAACAAATGGCCTGCCAAAGAAAGTTTTTTGTCTCAACATATTAGTTTTCGTCTCATTGGACAACAACATAATGGGCTAGGCGAGCTATGATTACAGCATGCAAGCGAAAAGTTTTAAAAACTGATCAAGCATCAAGTTTGTTGATGGTACCTATAGACGAGCGTCCCGTGTTAAAAGTCCTGTTTATTCAATAACCCCTTTAATTTCTAAATTAACTTCGAAAAGTCGATATTGTGAACATCAATCTGCCGCCTCATTAGTTAATGATCTAATCGTGGTAAAGGTGTGTGCCCATTGATGTTAGAGGATTTTAAAAGAGTACTTAATTGACAATCTTTCAATACCAGAAAGTAGTTACCATCCACCTCTAGCTGTTTCTCGGGACTTTCTCCCACCCTCACCTGTGTTACCACTTAATTTAGGGCAATTATTTTTGTTGAATACCTAGTTATTAACTTGTTTATGAAGATACCTATTTAATATGACGCCATTTTGTGACATTACCTGACGATCAGAGGACAGGTTTAAAAACAAAAAAGAACTAGGCAAAAAGGTGATTTTAATTCAGTAGAGTAGAATTTTTAATTAGGTACGTCAGGTAAGTAGGTATTAAAAACAATAAAAAGTATTTCTTACATAACAGTGGCACATCACATTTTATAATTGCAATGTGGACAAATATACTAGGTGAAACATAAAGGGTATACAATTTTTTTGCAACTTAACTTTGTAAATCTAAAACTATCGGCTTTGTGGGACAGTTGAAGTACTAAAGGTTTCATAGACTTATGAAATCTGTCAACAACTGTACCCTGTAACACCTTTTGTATTTCAAGTTTCCTCCAAAGCTGATAGTTTTAGATTTATAAAGTTAAGTTGCAAAAAAAATAGTATACTCTCTATGTTTCACCTAGTATAGACACCTAATTATATGATGGTGGTGCCCAAATGACTACAGCAAATACGGGCTCGCTCTACCGTGGTAGTACCATCGTCTCACAGAAAATCTGCGTAAAGTGGCCATTATAACTACGCTAAGCGATGAGTAAGAGAGCTAGAAACCCACTTCCTCTTCGCCTCCCAATATTCCACTCTCCTTCACGTCTGTAACGTGCGAGCGATGCCATTGGTATTGCACGCATCTATAGGCTTTGGTAACTATTATATATTAGGACTTTGTTACCCAGAAAAAAACCTAAGCACGCCTTTACTTATCGGCTATTCATTGGCAAGCCTTACAGTGACACAGCACTACTCTGTGAGGCTATTTATCTTGGATCCAAAGAGTCCGATCGGTCCGGAACAGCATCCCCGCCCACCGCCCATCCCTCAGCCCTAATCGACCGTACTAACACGGATTAATAAATGATGCTTAAAATTCAACCTTTTTTCGGCTGAGCTAATGGTGCAAAATTAATTAGCTGCCTTTTTTATGGGCTATTCTAACGCTGAAATTTATTATTGGATTTACTTTTTTAAATTGCGAATGAGTTATGGTGTGGTTTGTTTTATGTTAAGTCGTTTAAGAACATTTTAAGTAGGTACTTACCTACACGTATGTATTTGTGTCTACCTACTTATTTCCAATGATATAGTATTCTATGTAGATACCTGGTCGTCGATAGTCAAACCTCGGCATCAATATTGAGCAACATTGTCAATCCTGGCTTGCAGGAGAAGGCACCTAACAGAGGTGCAGGTACAGGTAGTGTGAGGCGGGACTAGCCCCATTTAAAAGCTGTATTGTGAATTCATGTCGCTTTAAAGTGATAAATTTCATGTTTTCTGTAAAAAAATATTTAAATATAATGAATGTAGGTCACGGACCAACTACAGTATGGACTCGGCACTAGGAATAACTTGAATCAAATTGATTCTGAAAAAATTGCGGAGCGAGTGGAGGCAAGACCGTTATCATTGGTCGGGAACGGAGGCAATCCATTTGTGATTGGTCTCTCGAAAAAAAATATGCATTGTGATTAGTCGATTGTAAATTTTAAAAGTAGGTATCTTATTGAGCTTAATGTGTTTTGGAAACTTTTGTCCTAGAGTGCGGAATCCAAATGGTGGTTAGTTCGTGAGGTAGATATTTACCTGCCTAAGTGTAAGGCGTGTAGTTCATATCTGCGTATCAACATTATAAAAAATATACTTCTGCTATAGTTACTGTTTCCCTGTAAGTTTCTAATGCCTTAATTAACTTATCCCCCTATTGAAATGGCGAAATAAAAAATAAGTATATTTTATACTTTTAGTTACTGTTTCCCTCTAACTTTCTTCGTCATAAAATGCCTCAATAAACTTAGCCCCCGTATTGATATGGCGAAATAAAAAATAAGTACCTATATATCCATTCGTAGTTTCAACCTGTGGGTCGTTTTGGTCAAATCAACCCACATTGAGGTATATATACTCGTTCACCTTTAAATCGTAGGTAAATTTCATACCTATTGGTACATAGGAAATTATAGTCCTTTTGCGTTACAGATATATATTTGAGAAACACTTCACCTAATAAAATAATTTATGTGCATATGTAGCATAATTATTTATATAGTAGATATACTTACATATAAGGATATGGCGGAAAAGCATTTATAAATAACAAGCTATAAATATTATTTCACTGTTTATTGAATTTTGAATATAATATCATTAAATATAGATATTTACATTATTCCGGTATTCTGTAATAAATTACTTACGTGGCTCTACATAATAAATTAATAATACACAAACAAATAATCCAAGAGATACACGAATAGTGATCCGGTTTCGACTTTCATTTAATTAATGCAAAATGTAAATGAAAGTTGCAAAAACATTTATGTAGGTCTACCCTCAAAATGGAACATATAAAATTTATAAAAGTAGAAGCTCTAGTTTATGACAAATCTTCGTTTATGCGGCAGTGATTATCGTTTAATATCCTTTTTTAATAACGATACAGGTACTTACATATAATATTGTTTATATATTACGTTATTTACTGAAACGTGTATTTTTAATATCATAATATATAATTCTTTGGTATACATCCAGTGATATTTATACTACAACTAATTGGGCACCTATTTCTTGTTTGGTTGAATTTCATTTCAAAATATGTATTTTTTTTATGAAAATGTTTTGTTTCGTTACTTTATGCAATTAATAATATTAACGTCCTAAGTAAAAAAACTACTGTTGTTTATTGCAAAACAGGTCAAAATTTTGTTACATTTATATAAAGAAGGATATCAAATTAATTCGATTATTACTTCAAGAATATTTCAAATAAGAATTTGTAACATGACTTATTGATCCTTTATCATAAGGACGGTTATTACAATAAATATTATTAAAAAAATACAAAATTGGTGTCAATAATGAGCAAACACGATCATGGGAAAACTATGGGGTTTGTATATTGGCGTATATTACCTGTAGTATTGCGTTTTGGCACAATTTATATACCTAGATATATGTTATTATATTATAAATATCGATATAATCTACATTATTAAACCGAACATCGATAGATATATCTAATTATGTCAATATAATTTCAACGTTAACATTTATAAAAAGCCGTGTCATATTTATAAAGAAAGAAAAAAATAAATGAAAGGTAATTAAATGAAAGAAATAAAAATATTTTCATTGCTTTTACTTTTATATAATTATCACATGGATTACACAAATCTCAAATCAAATAATCAGACTTCGAGTGACAATTTTTAACGCCAAATGCATTTGAGATTTGACCTTAAAAATATGACGGACATAAACAAAGTGAAACAATTTATATTTCAACATTTAAACAATCTCAAAAAACGCCACAGATTTGAGCAAACAGTTGCTTTTATTGAACAGAACGTATTATAAAAAACATTACATTTTTTCGTCATTTTGAGACACGTTTATTGTATCTAAGTATTTATTTCAACTTTATAAAACTACTCGCAAAATTAACATCGGAAGCTCCGTTCTTAAAGACTGCTGCCAATCTTAATAAGACCTCTGTGTTCTGGTGAACTGTAAAACATTGCTTCGTTGCTAACATAATCATAGAGCTCTTATTAAAATGGTTATTTTTAACATATAACATCCCTTTGATATGTTTTATGTACTATATGTTATGTTAGGCGTATTCGCTTTATATTCGTCATAAGATTGTGTTATTATAACAACCCATCTTCATAATATGCAATCCCTTATGTATATCACTATTTACACATACATTTATACGAAACCGAAAAAATGGTAACGTTAATCTATTTTCTAATCGAGATTATACTTTTAGGCCTACCCATTAATAGTATATCAAATAGTTTTTTAAAAATTGCGCAAAATAAACAAAGCTGGTAATAATTTTTAAAATTTTTTTCTGTATTTTTCGCTAAATTAACACATTTTACAGAATAAAAAATACATAATAGCTGCACTATTAATATAACAGTTCACACATATAACTAACAGAAACAAAAATATACAATCAACAAAAACCTACTATAAATATAACAGCCCCTATAATTCTACTATTCCATAGTAGAACTTTACATTTTACCTATTTTATACAGTGTGTGTGTTTATTTTTATATAAATTAGGTTTTGGTTCGTAAAAGCAGTGTCGAAATTGAAATACAATAGTCAATAATAATTGCCTTAGTAACTAACCAGTGATATATTTTTTGGTAATTTTGTACACTGGTTTTATAAAGGTTGATACATAATTATTGGCTTTTCATAAAATAAAATGTTCCAAAATTATTCTCAACAATGTTACAAATAGTATTTTAATGTACTATTTTTTTCAATAAGCACAAAATAATAGTGTCTATATTAGGCTTTGATAAAAGAAGTAATCCTTTATTAGGAGACTGTTAAAGGCACCCATTATTTCGGGAAATTATTGTTTTTTATTTTTTTCCATGAAAATGTCATGCATTATCTCCCAGATTCAAAGTTATCCCGCCAATTATATTTGACCAACCTTAATTAACTCTATTAACATCCAAACTTATTTTATAATATCGATTAAAAATTCGAGTAATATTATTGAAACGTTACAAACAATTTTGTTTTGCATCCATGCACTCCCACGCGTGGTCAACTGTGTTTCACAGGAAATTTGTTCACAAACAGACAAAATACTATTATTTTAATAGAATCATAATCTGCGAAAATCAATATCATCCCCAGAGGAATATTTCGTAGAGACACGATCAACGTAAGAAAAATGTCATGTATAATTATTTTTTCAGAAAAACCAATTGATTTTTTCCTAATTGATTTAATAATCCTGGCAACTTTTTTGGTAGAAAATAAGGCCTTCATGACAAAAAAAAGATTTCATGTCTCTACCAACAGGTATCACTCTGCTTTCTTCTATAAAAATCTCAAGATTATCCATATGATTTGATACATTCCCATCCATCCACACACTATCGCCGGAAGACAATTCCTTCAGCTACGCACCCTAAACATCGAAAACATCATCAAAATCTTCAACTATTACTAAATCAATTTCGTTATTCGCTCAATACATTGAACCATTAGTTAACTTTACCTTCACTTTCACAACTCTTCGGTAGACGCTATAGGTGCTTTCAGGAGAGGCGTCCTGGGACTCCTGGAGCCATCGGTGCTCCTGGCCGCTGCCTGGAAATCCTCATTGGATAACGACACAGGTAACGGCGCTATCTTCAATTGATGTCCGTTCAGTTTGATTTCTGTAATGGAATGTGATCGGCCGTGGTTGACGTTCGGTTTCTCCTTATTGGTCGTTGTTGTAGGGTCGTGGGTGGGAGTTTTGGCTTGGGATTGGGTCACCCTGGTCCTGATGGACTGCTCTCTCAAGGCCATCTGATAGGCCACTTCGAAAGCTTCGCCTAGAGTCAGGATAACTTCCGTCGCTTGATCCTGAAAAGAAAGATATTGAATGTAAGGAAAAGATTCTAGTCGCATGTACATAAAAGTGCAATATAAATTGGTCCATTTAAACTTTAACGACTTGTTACAATAACTTTCGCATCAAAAAGGTAAACTTCTCTTTGGGATACTTCAAACTGTTTTCAGTTTAAATCGGACTCCATTACGTTATCTAAGGATTAGGCATCTCGTTCAATATCCAGCTTACGTATTTTTTTTTCGTTTTAAATTAATTCTTTTCTAATTGCTTCTAATTACCAGTAACATATTTGAAGGTTTTTGAGGGTTATGATTTCCTAAAGTATGTAAGAGAGCAATACCATGGTTTATAACTTTTAGAATAGTCTTAAGTCGTAAGTCTTATTGCATCTCTGGGTGATTGTCCTATTGAAATAAGTAAATCTACACAAATAAATAAAATTGGAGTGTCTGTTTGTAATACCAAAATAACACCTTTTCACTAAATGCATATGAAAGTATATATGAGACCTATAACAAAAACGCGATTTAAATTTTTTTTGTCTGTCTGTCTGTCTGTGTGTTTGTTCCGGGTAATCTCCGAAACGGCTGGACCGATTTTGACGGACTTTCACTGGTAGATAGCTAATGTTATAAGCAGTAAATTAGGCTACTTTTATTTTAGAAAAACAACATTAAAAAAATGGGTCCTATCGCGCGGGCTCAGAACGCAGGAGCGGGCTTTTTTGTTAAGTTAAATTCCACGCGGACGAAGTCGCGGGCTCAGCTAGTACATAAATAAATAGAGACAACATTAAACAAGTAACGATTAGTTGCAAGATTTATCTAATACACATACTGCTTCGGCAAGTAGATTTAAAGTGTAATTGATATCTACGTATTATTGAATTGGTTCCAGTCAATGTGGCGTCACGAGGATCGGCGCGTTAATCCTGAGTAAGAAAGTAAAGTGTCTATTCAAAAGTGAATATAGAGATGAAGACTGTTTTCATTGATGTACAGAACCTATGTTCCAAAGGGCACAGTAATAGGCTGATGATGATGGACAAGAAGATTCAGAAACTAAGCGAGTGTCACAAAACATATCAAAATAATCTGAGACAGCGATCAGGACTCACCATAGTAGCGACTCTGAAGACATGGCAGTAGTGGCTCTTACTGGCATGGTCCTTGGTGATGTACGCGAAGTGGGTCAGATCATCCGCGTCCTGGCACGCGCAGTGGATGTTGCGGATCTCGTGTTCGCATACCAACTCCTGGCGTGAACACACAGATGCTTAAGGTACGCCAATTAAAAATATATCACAGATGTATAGTAATAGAGCTGAGGTTCGGTTTTATGGACAATCGTTTTAAAGGTAACAGAAAAATGACGATGTTAGTCTAACGGCGGGACATTGTAACTTATACTTATACAGGATGAAACAGAAAGGGTATACTTTTTTTCAAAACTTAACTACGTAATTCTAAAGCTATCAGCTTTGGAGGAAACTTGAAAAACAAAAGGTGTTATAGGGATACAGCTGTTGATAGATTTTATAAGTCTACAAAACCTTCAGTACATCAACTGTCCAACAAAGCCCATAGTTTTAGATTTGCAAAGTAAAGTTGCAAAACAATAGTATACCCTTTTTGTTTCACCTAGTATAGTTAAGTTCAAAAAAAAATGTAAACGCTCCATTTAAAAACTGAATGTCGCAAACAAAATGTTCGCACAAACTCTTTTCTGAACGTAAAAATAACAAGTTCAAATTAAATTTCAGCCACGCCGCGCCGCGCAAGCATAACACCGAAAAAAACACTAATTATCCCACTTAACTAACCGTGAAGGGTTCTAACATAAAACTCATTGTGTAAAAAGGGGAAGAGTAGAAAAAAAACAATCCTTTTTTTATAAGAAACACAAAGGAAAAGATTGGTCATAGGTCCGATCAAGTGTGAGGAATGTCCGTAATTAAAAGTCAGATGTCCGGGGCCATGTTTGGCCTTTGTGCAGAACCCTCGGGATGTTTGACGCAACACACTTGGCTGATCATCAAAGAATAAGTTAACGTGGAAAGGATTGGACCTAGAAAGTTAATGTAGCCATATCGAAGAAACCTTGAAACTAAGTCACATTACTTCCTTTTTGTTGATTGCGAAGTATTTTTGTATCTATAAAAGAAAATTATGGGCAGAATATCGATAGATATATTAGTAAGAAATTCATCGCGAAAAATAAATCATTTTTTTTTTAATCTGACTGTAGTGTTACCATCGCAGAAATGAGTTAGTTCAAATGAAAATAAATCTTTAAATCAAGGACTATAACAATTTTGGGTGTATGTATCACTCAATATCTAAACATAGAGTTTTGCAATCCACATATCAATCAAATTTCGACAGTATCGCTGATAGTCTTAAGGTCGACACTTACCCTGGTAATAGTGTTGAGGAACTTGACGCCCCTGTAGCTGATGGAGAGGATGATGTCGGGGGAATCCCGCGGCTCTTTGGTACACTTCTTCAGCTTCTGTATCGACTTCTTCGTGGACTCGGTCCCTCGGAGTTCCTTTACTACTGTTGAACCTAAGTACTGTGGGATCAAAAGGAACGGGTAAGGACAACAATTTTGAACCTAAATGAGCGGTTTGATGAGGAGGGAATGACAGACTAAGATAAAAAACGACGGTAAATGAAAATTGTAATTCCTATTACAACTTTTTGTATTGTTTACTAAACATTTAGTAATTACAGCAGATATTGCGATTAAGGCGTCAATAGCCTAGTGGTTAGAGAGGCTGCCCTAGCTGAGAGGTTCCGGGTTCGATCCCCATCCTGGCCACTAAACTAGTGACGTGAACCCACTGCTTACACAAGCATTCGCTTAGCTGGAGGGGCTAACGGGAATACTAGTATTGTGATAAAGTCACATTACTAGTAATGTTTAAGAAAAAAAGTAATGAATACGAGGCGTCTTCTTAAAGATCCTAGATGATTTCGAACAGAAGTAAAAGTGCTGTAGACTTTTGAAATCTTTTGGTAGCTATATGTCTAAAATTCTTACCACTTTCACACAAAGCCGATAGTTTTGGAATTAAAAAGTTAAGTTCCGAATTAAATAGTATACTTAAGTAATTTCCCCTTAATTAATATGTGGATTAGCGGATGTATAGTTACACCATGCTTTGTCTTTATCTTTCGAATGCCAAATCACTGATGACAGAAAGAGATAATTCGATGTGTAACTATTCCTGTCCTATACCACGTTTATTAATAAGGTTGTTTTTGTTTAATCTTGTGCTATGGACTTTTGTTCGTAGTTTAATAATATTCAATCTGATGAAAATTACCTAAAGCTCAAACATATTTTAAATTACTCACATTAGCAACGTAAGTAACAGCTCCAGTAACAAGCACGAACGGCTGATGTTTCCACTGCGTCTTCAGCGCCCCCGGCACGCCCACCAGCAGTTCCGAGGGAGCCCTGATCTCCAAGTCCGAGGGTCTAGGCGGCTGAGGAGCAGGCCTGTTCTTCTTGCTCCGTTTCAACGTCTCCCCGCCAGGCAGCGCCAGGGTCGGCACCACGGGCGGTGGAACAGGTTTTAGATTTTCCGAGGGTGGTAGTTTCTCTTTTATTTCTTCCTTCAGTTGCTGGATGTTGTTTTTCTAAAAAGGTTTTATTGTAGGTAATGTTACGAGTACTTTTCCTATGCACTTAACCTAGTAACACGATGAGACATGTCATAAATAATTCTTAAGTAATTTCTTCAGTTGATATTCTATAGACAAGTATCTGGTGTAGCAGTGACTTTCGAAACTCGGTAAAAATTATTTAACCCTTTTGACTTCTCACTTCTGGGCACGGGCCTCCCCTCACTACGAGGGGGATTCAGGCCGTATTCCACCATGCTGGCGCAATACGGGATGACGGATTTCACATGTCTTTCGAAAACTGGTTAGAATTTCTAAGATATGCCAGTTCCTCACGATGCTTTTTTTCCTTCACCGTAAGCAAATGATAATAGCATAGAAATTATGATTCGCACTTAGATTTCAAAAAAACCCACAGGTGCGAACCGGGGTTTGAACCCAGGACCTGATGCCCGCAAGACGCGTGCTTAACCAATCTATCACTGATGTGCATTCGAAACTATATTCCACAATTATCTATAGTCATACTGCAAACTCTTCGTAATAAAATACGAATAAAAATGTCCTCTACCCTAATTAATTAAAAAAAATATAACAAAGGGAATAAAGAAAACAAAAGGGAAAATGAACTCGAACAGCGATTCACACTTCGGAGGTGCAAAACAAAAGTAATGATGCAACAGGAGTGGGAACCGGAACATTTTAATTAACGCACTAAATGAATGGCGAAAATGTAAATAATAGTATCATCTAATTTGACGAGTGCCGTTTGACAGAGAAGTGGCTGCAGCATTGGCAGAACGTATGAATAGTGCGATGAATGGCGCGATGTTCCGCCAGAGGGAGCTCGAATGGATTGGGGTGGATGACAGCTATGGCTTCGGGTTCGAACTATGAGTTTTCGAACTCGAAATGTAAAGTTTTGTAATCGATATTAAGGCCCGTATTAATAAATCTATCTCAAGTCTGAGATTTTAAGTAAGCTTATGACTTTTAATTTTGTACTGTTCATTGGAATCTTTTTTCTTTCTTTTGTGGTTTTTTTTTATGGGACTAGTACCGCCACACACTCCCACCACTGTAACTCCTGTAAGCCAGGATCGACAATGGTGACCAATAATGACGTCGAGGTTTGACCCTCGACGAGTCCCGGGGAAAAGTTAAATTGTTCTTTTGTGTTTATAAAATTTCGTTAATGAATAAACCATATTACATAAACCCAACGGTTTAATATAAGAAAGTAATAAATATAGGGTATATTAAATTCCGATTGAAGAAATCCATAGGATTGATGCAAAATAATCAACAATAATTTGTAATTAACATTGATGAGCACAAATTCTATTTTTAATCAGACTCCATGGCTTATTACTATCACAACCTAGACTAGATTAGATAAAATGTGTTTTGTTTATATATTAATCATGATTGGTGTTGACACTGAAATATCGAGGTGATTGAGCCGACTCTTTAACAAAGCAATTTTAACATTGGTTTCATATTACAAGGGCATTTCAGTAGTTACTAAGTAAGTAGCTATCTCTGGACAGCAGGTATGTACCTACTTCGCAATAATTGATAAAAACAATAAAATATGATTTATTTTAAATGTCCTTTGATACATATATTATTTCGAATCTGCCTGTGATCTACTATGTTATTATAATGTTCTTAGCTTACCAAGCTTTTATTTTTTATTGGACAACCTAACCGAAATGGGTAAGAAGAAAAACAAAAGGCTATTATAAATTAGTCTCGGTTTTCTTTAAATTGTTTACCTAGGGAAAACTTTTGTAAAACAAAAATTATTAAATAAATGGATGTCTATTATTTAGTATTAGATCCTTTAATAATGAATTTGGTAAAATGCTTTTATTGTGACAGTACAAACAGTCACTTTCACAATTTTATATTTGTACTAGCTGTGCCCCGCGACTTCATCCGCGTAGTATTGGATTATTGGGTTAAAAAGTATCCTATATGTTAATCCCGGTTATAATCTATCTGTGTTCCAAATTTCATCCAAATCCGTTCAGTAGTTTTTGCGTGAAGGAGTAACAAACATACATACATACATACATCCACACTCACAAACTTTCGCATTTATAATATTAGTAGGATGTATATCTAAAGATTGGTAACATACGGTTCTCATATAAATGTTCATAAATAAATTTTATATACTAGGTGAAATAGAAAGGGTATACTATTTTTTGCAACTTAACTTTGTAAATCTAAAACTATCGGCTTTGTGGGACAGTTGAAGTACTAAAGCTGTTAAAAGATTTCATAAGTCTACAGACGTAGACTTATGAAATACGTAGACTTATTTATCCCTATAACACCTTTTGTTTTTTAAGTTTCCTCCAAAGCTGATAGTTTAAGAACTACAAAGTTAAGTTTTGAAAAAAAAGTATACCCTTTCTGTTTCAACCTGTATAACCGAAAATATCTCGACGCTGAGAAACCGTAGTAGGGGGAAGTTTTCCGCGCACAAACCACGGCCCCGCTAGAGTGGGCCACTCGCTACGAATGGCCTGAATAGAGGACGAATTGAGCACTAATTACCTATACAGGGTTACCGACGTGTGAAATTAAAAAAAGGCGAACAACTCCGCTAGGCCGTACTGTATGTTGTATAGCTAGATGCCTATCAAATGGCTGCTTGTAAAATGTGTGGATATTACTTTTATTTCTTTTTTGATAGAAAAAGTTGTTTATAGTAAGTGTATACCTAGCCGTATAAATTCGCCATACGCTTTGAATAAGGGTACAAACACACGGTCGTGATGAAAAAAGAGATAAATATATAAAAGACCACGAATAGTTTTATGGTAGTTGAGCCATGCTGTAGTCAATTATTAATTGACTGTGAAAAATCACAGGTGAAGAAAAAGATAATTTCACGTAATGATAATGAATTAAAAGTAACAATCATTTCCATGCCTAGTTATTATAAAATATTTGGTCTTGACTGGCTTATTTAAAACTCATCTCCAAAGTGTTAACGCTTTCCCCCAATCATGTGACGAGATAAGAACTGCTAATCCCTGTTAAATTGCTCATCTTGCTGCTAATTATGTTCACGCACGTGTGGCAGGGGTGTAGCCAGGCAACACCCCCCTCACACAGGTGTTACCTACGCCTTGCAGTCAGACACAACTACATTCTATTCGACATACGAAGTCCTCTTGATGCGGCGCCGCAGTCGCGTGCGGGCAATACAATTTGGACGTAGTTTTGCTAAATATAACGTGTGGGTACACTTCTGCAAACTAAAACCAACCTAGAACCACTAACATAAAGTTGGTTTTGGTCTACAGCAGTGCATGTGTGTTGATTCCGTTCAGCAAAACGATATCCATGTACACTGTATATAATTTAGTTCTGTATTTTTCCGCGAGACTTCCTATGTGAAATAGACCATAGTAAAATAAGGACTGTAGTACGAAAATAAACCAAAAAATTGAAATGTCTCAAGTTGAGAAATAGTATCATCCTTTTTAACGTTGAGTCTCAATAGACGAAATTTGAGTAGTGTCTGAGTTTAGATTCGTTAGTCATAAAAATAAGTATTGATGACAATAGGTTTCAAATGCATTTTGTATACATCTATACAAATAAATAAAATTGGAGTGTCAGTTTGTAACATCAAAATAACACCTTTTCACTAAGTGCATATCAAAGTACAAACGACACCTATAGCAAAAACGCGATTTAAATTTTTTTGTATGTCTGTCTGTCTGTCTGTGTGTTTGTTCCGGGTAATCTCCGAAACGGCTGGACCGATTTTGACGGGACTTTCACTGGCAGATAGCTGATGATAAAAGGAGTAACTTAGGCTACTTTAATTTTGGAAAAACAATTAGGGTTCCGCGTAAAATAATAAAAACACATGAAATCAAAGAGTATCTCCGAAACGGGTGGACCGATTTTGACGGGACTTTCACTGGTAGATAGCTGATGTTATAAGCAGTAACTTAGGCTACTTTTATTTTAGAAAAACAATATTAAAAAAAATGAGTCCTGTCGCGCGGGCCAGAACGCGGGAGCGGGCTTTTTGTTAAGTTAAATTCCACGCGGACGAAGTCGCGGGCTCAGCTAGTATGTATATATGTATGTAAGTAACTACCCAGGTACATGTAATATCTAAATAAATTTAATAGTGTCATATTATTGTAATCTAATAATATGACACTATTAAATTTACTTCGATTTTTTATATAATGGGAATGGTCCCGCCACCCACTCCCACCACTGTAACTCCTGTAAACCAGGATCGACAATGGTGACCAATAATAACTTCGAGGTTTGACCCTTTACGAGTCCCGGGGAAAAGTTAAATTGTCTTGAACTCCACACGAATTTAACCGAAATAAATAATTTAGATAGGATGAGTTGGAAGAAAAAAGTATTTAGAATGTAATATAATTCTGTATGATTGTTTAGATCCTGAAAAATATAAGTTATTAGGTACCTATAGAGTAACTGGACTGAGGGCGATCCCAACGCGGGCGTCCTTTCAATAAATTTTCTATGGTACCCAAGCCGAAGAGTTTTTTAATAAAACAAAGTCGGCAAACAAACGTACGACCTGCCTGATGCAAAGCAGTTACCGTAGCCTATAGATGCTTGCAATACCAAAGGCATTGCTCGCACATTGCCCACCTGCAAGGGAGTGGGATCTCTATCCTCTCTCTAGAGGGGAAGGGAACCCTGCCCCCGATGGGTTTTCGGTTCTCTCAATAATCATACGAAACAGGAATAATAGCTACTTCTATGAGAGCGCAACACTATGCTGGTTGAGCCATTGCCGTATCTGAGTTGTAGTCAGTCAGTAACAGAGAATTAACATTCAAGCAATACCTATACCCGTTTCACTTAAGCTCGTTTGTAACGGCGATAGCAGCGCCCCCCGCACAACGGTCGGAGTCGCTTAGCGGAGGATATCCTTTTTAAAAGCTTTGTGATTGAACGAATTGTTCACTTCATCGCTGAGATTGCATCCTGAATGGCCATTCATAAAGTTGTCTCTGGATGCATTGAAATATGTACACTACTAACATACTGAGAGGGTCGCAAATTGGTTGTTATGTTATATTAACGGTGGAAGATACATAAATGTTTATGTCCACGTAAGCTGTATGAATGAGTCGTCGTTAACAAAATTAGGTGTTATTCTAATAACGCACGACATTTTATGCGGTGCTTTAGTTAATGGTAAAGATGATGTACCTTTTAAAGCACATTTATATACTACTAGTGGTCGCCCGCGGTCGAACTTCGACCATAATTAATTAAACCCAAATATCTTCTTGATTGATACTGGCACGCAGAATGCACTGTGGAAGTCCCGCACAGTGGAGGTTACAAATGTGTGTGTGCCAAATTATGGTAGTATGTCTAATTATTTATTTATTAGTTTAATGTATTTTTATGCATAATATTAAAAAAATATTAGCATTCTGCACTCCTTCTCTATATCCTTCCTATCTCCTTTTCCTAAGTGATGGAAATTTCATACTTCTCCGTCCGCGCAATTTTAGTAAAAAGGGGTACTTACAAAGTGATTTACTTCACGTATTAATATAATGATTATAGCTACGTTTAATTCGTATGATGAGTGAGAGAGCTAGAAGACCTCCCCCCTCAATTTTACTCGCCTTCAGGTCGGCATAGTACAAGCAATTAACTGCCTAACATCAGAGGCCCAATTCTGTTAACCGCTGGCATCTCGATCGACTCGCAATACGTCAAAATTGACGTACCGCATGTCTGAATACGTCAGTTTTTCTATACAAAATCTGTATACGCTTGTTCACGGACTGTGTTACATAACAAAAATAAATCAAATGGTTTACTGCACCAAATCTCAATAGAATCTGGTGCATTGTATAATGATAGTAACATATACAAAACATTAACAAAATTAGCGCCATTAATTTCGTTCGGGTATTCAAAAATAGCACTTTCGTTAACACAGTTCCATGTTACCGATGCTTTAACCGCTTTCTCTCGTTGATTGATCAACCCAACGGCTGTAGCATGGGAAGCCTATACATTAATTTGCATGGTGTTGACATCGGAGGCGCGTGGAATACGGAACGCTTTATTAACTACTAGCTGTGCCCCGCGACTTCATCCGCGTAGTATTGGATTATTGGGTTAAAAAGTATCCTATATGTTAATCCCGGTTATAATCTATCTGTGTTCCAAATTTCATCCAAATCCGTTCAGTAGTTTTTGCGTGAAGGAGTAACAAACATACATACATCCACACTCACAAACTTTCGCATTTATAATATTAGTAGGATGAATGATCATACATTTCATATGACTAGTACCTACCATTTTCGATAGTAATTTGCTTTGAAAATACGATGGTCATGAGCGATGTTATTTTCATAACAGACCTTGGCATTTCAATGGTCTCTTAATGATTGCAATGAATCAATTAATTTAATGAATTGTGTGGAAATTACTTTTGTTTTGTTCGAGCTTGCTTTTATTCGAGTAGACGTTAAGTTTTCATAAAAGTAATTTGTAAAGTCACTTAAAGAAAGCGATGTGATTTTTCTGTTTTTCAATATGGAAGAATATGATACCATCTTTGATTAATTCAAATTGCTTTATTACTTGTTTTTTTCTTATAAATTTAGGCCCGTATTAATAAATCGATCTCAAGTCTGAGAGTGACCTTGGAAATGTCATTATGTCATATCAGTACAAAATCACACGTCAAAAGCTTACTCAAGACCGCTCTCAGACTTGAGATTGATTTATTAATACGGGCCATACTTTCTTGACTTTAAACTGACGTTTAGTGTATTTATTTTTATTATTAGCTTTAATTACTTACGTCAAACTGTGATGTTTACGTCTGATGTGCGTTGCAAGATTCATTACTATGGCTTTGACGTCAGCAAATAAAGTTCCGGGAAGCGATGTTTGTAGTTCGAAAGCACTGTGCATTTTGCATAGTGGTATTACATCAATAGTTATTTAAAAATATACCTTAAGTTTTGAGGTGTAAAGAAGAAAATCGAAACCGTGCTTCAAATGAAAGTTAGCAATATCATGACAATCTATCGTGATATGTCATTCGAATTTAATCCTGAAACCCCATGCTATAAAGTGCAATGTTCAGAGGCGTGTTCTCAACGGTTACTTCATTATTGTTTATCTTATCGACTAGTCCACTTACCAAAGTATTGAGATCAGAATTAATATCTTCCATGTGATTGGCAGGTCCATTCTGTTCGCCAGACACTGAAGCTAGGATCCTTTTCCTATGTCCAGCTTTTTGGATCTCCAGCACAGCGGTCAACTCCACCTCCCAAATCCTTCTAACTCTATCCATATCTACGTACAAATGTTTCCTAAACGTATCACTATATTGTTCTAAGTTAATGTTCGTAAGCCATTCCTCCACAGACTCGTTTTGGTTTTTACTTATATTGTTATTATTATGATTATTGCTTATCTCAGTAATTTTAAGAGGTAATTGTTTAGACGATTCTAGTATTTTTTGTCTATCGTTCTCATCGATACCCATCTCTCGGAGATCGTTGTCGTCTAGTATGCCGTTCTGTAACAAGAAGGATTATGAAATAATGCAATGATATTTTTTTAAAATTATCTATTTTATTAACATCGCCAGACAGTTCTATTTCTTTTACCAATTTCTGTCAGATTTCTCTCGATGAAATGCCTCCACCGAAAGTTGAGCTTACTTTAGATATTTCAGCCTACTCAGTTCACCATGAGGAGCCTATATAGTACACTTATTCATTATTGCATAGCTACAACATTCTGATTATTTTTATTATCATCAATAGCTTCAGTTTTGTCAAATCAAATAACACCTTATTACTACGTCATAACTATTAATTGATGGTTAGTACAAAAATATATATAGCTATTAACTTACAACAAAATCGATGTCATCGTAGCCGCTCTCCAGAAACAAAGTTTCATAATCATGTAGGCCGATGCCGGATAGCCACAGGCCCAAGCTCGAGGCCACGGATGGACTCAGGCTGGACTCGGAACAGCTCAGGCCGAGCCGGGAGGTGAATTCCTGCTCAAGCTCGGACACAAAGACTGACTCTCTGACTAGCTTGCTGCCGAATGATGCCATGATCTCAGATATTTTTGCCCATTCCTCCTGTTTGAAAATACAAACAAAAATATAAGATTGCATTGAAGTTCTTCCCAACTTTTACTTTTAATCAAATTTAATTTATTTTAAGCTTCCAAGACACCATCATCTTTCCTCAAGACTCGTCAAAGGACAAATATACGTATATGTATTCATTGAAAAAACAATACGTGGGCAAAGTCCACAAAAAATGCAACTGGACTTCAAATAGCTTGAACCAATTTCACTTCGTAAGCTATTTGAAGTCCAGTCGGTAGAAAGACATTAATGCCGATATTTTATTGTCTTCAAAACATTACTCCACTGTCACGTCTGAAAATATTTCTATCTCCGTCATACGTTACAGCCATAAGAAGGATGACAATATAGTTAATTAATTTGTGTACCCACAGCATCATCGCTACTAAGATTGTTCTACTTAAGTGCCAATGGTCACGAATTTCATCTTACATCTGCCAATGGAATATGATAATAATATTCAATGCTCGAACAGGTGTCGGCCAGTGACAAAGGCCCAAGTGTTTCAAACATCTGTCGCCACACGACAGCTGCCTACCTGCATGACATTTCATTTTTATCCAAAGACGGCAGAAAAACCAGTCCATCCACCCGCATCGTGCGACAGTTTTTTTACGACACTATTATACTTTTTTATGGCTTTAAAAAGGTGTGTGATATTAATTGATGGAACTCTCGAGATAGTAATAATTAAAAGCGATGAACTTCGTTGAAATGAGGTTAAATATTTAATGGTAATACAGAGTGGGAATGGTTTGTTTCACATAGGAAGTCCCGCGGAAAAATACTTAACTAAATTGTACACAGTGTAAATTGTATGGCCAACACGGGATTACAACGCCGCGTCTACGGGACGTCGTATGTGAAATAGAACATACAAGGGAGCACTTTGAAAAATTGAAGTTTTTACCATTCATGTTAAAAATTGTATTGTTTAAGATTTAAGGAAGCCAATGTTAAAAAATGATACTACATTATCTTTAAGAATTTGTGTTACTCACAATTAATTGGACTCCACAAGACCATTTTTTTAAACAGTAACTGTCGTACTTATAAACGTTGTATAGCGAGTGATTAGCTATACACCGAATTCTCTCTTTCTGTCATGAGTAATTTGACATAATGAAAGAAGAAGACAAAGGGTAAGTATTTAAAGGGTAAGGTATTTAAATATTTTGAATTGCTAAGTATTTTCGTGTCACGGCTAAAAGTTATCAGTCACCATTGAGTTAGTCGAAAAACACGACAATTACCGATAAATGTAAAACCTTCGTCGAGAGATAATACCCCGTGTTTCCTGTCTTTGTCTGAGTGTCTGCGTCATGAGTGCGCCAACTCGTTTGTTATGGAAAATTAGTGTCTGTCTGTCTGTCTGTTTGATACGCTTTAAAAAGCGCGCTAATTTCAAAGCTACCGGTTCAACGGAGCGCTATTGTTTCACCGTTATTTTGGATGGATGGAGGATTAAGTTACTTAAAACTAGATACTTTTAACAGTAGGTAGTAATATAAGCAGGTATAATGCATGTCTACTATTAAGCTATATTTAAAAAAAACATTTAGCGAGTGATAGTGGTCAGGAATACGGCTGCCGCAGCCGGGGCAGGTCCAGGAGTTGTTGGGACAATTTGGTCACCTTTGCGGAAGATACATAGCGGCCCAACATAGGGACCGCATTTTATGCAGAACTCAGGGAGCCTATTACACAATTAAATAATATGAACTTCATAGGAAGCGATCTTTGCACACGCAACTATTAAAATGTTGAGAACATCGCCTTTCACAGAATGTCGCCAATCCGAATCATGACACTTACTTTTACCACCCACCAAACACAACGAAATTTTATACTTGACGAGCCCCGGAAAGATATTTGTAGGGGTAGTTACCTACAGCCTGTAGTATCCGCGCTTTATAAACATGACCTACCACAGAATCACACGATTGCGAATCATGAAACTTAATTATACCACCCACCGGAGAATTTGACCTTTGACGAGCTCAGGAAAGAGTTTTGTAAAGGGTAGTCGTGGTGGCTTGACATGAGTAGTGATGCAACTTACCTGTTCGTCAAATGGGCTGAGTATCGACAAGGATTTCTCCCCGCTCTGGGTCGAGCTGGTGGTATTACTGCGCCTCCTAACTTCCTCCTCCACTCCATTGAAACTCCGCTCTGTCCCCAATCCATTGCTGTTCAAGTTGGCGATCGGAGCCGGCGGAGGCTCAGTCGGGGAAGCGTCGTATACTGATTTTAGTTTTCTCAACGTCTTCGGCCTTTCGGCAGGCATGGGCCGCAAGCCGATGCCGTCTAGTGTTGTGGTGGAGCCTTTGAAGAGGCCTGTGGACAATGCACACGAAAATATAAATAAACGGTAGGTCATTAGAGAAGAAGATGCATCATCTTTATGTGACATAGTTTGTAGAGCAGAGCTGTGACACTTGACTGCAGCTTTTCAATTGCCGGGCTTGCTCGACCAGGGTAGTACCACTCTCACACAGTATATCGGCGTAAAGTAGCTATCATAGCTGTGTTTTGAACGATAAGAGAGCCGGAAGTCCATTCCCTTCCAACTGTCCCATTACAATTCAGGTCGTCAACGTTCAAGCAACGCTTTTGGTACCCACTGATTGCAAGCATCTATAACCGCTGTAGGCCTCGATAACTGCTTAACATTAAACGGTTCGGATCGTACGCCGGTCTCCAAACTTTGTGATATCAAAAAAATCAAATAGGATATTATTATACATATATTAGGTTGAAAAAGTTTCCTACAGTGACCTAATATAAGTGGCTTATCTTCGGTGCGTCAATCAAGAAACACACTCAATATTTCCACAATCAACAAAACTTCCTTGTATGACTTGTTTATTATCAATATATTATTATTAATAAGCAGTTGGTTTGGTGTCGGTGACACAATACAATAGATAACGTTACATCAATACACATCATTCCTGGTATTCTCATAACTTTTACGGTAGGTCAAGAGGGAACTAGCGTAATTACTTTACGCACTAATTAGTACATAATTATATAGTTTAAACAAGTATTTGAGATGGCATCTGGACTTTAGTTTACGGGAAGATTTTCTTTAGTCCGCAGACAATGAATCAGTCGGGTTCTCTAGAAGACGAAATTGTAATGTTTATAAAAACATACTAGCGTTTGTGATAAAAACTTAAGAATCAAAACACATAAGTGGCTAGGATCTAGGGATGAAATATATCAAAGGTACTTTTAAGATAAATCATCGACCAGTGACTTCATAATATGATTACGTATCATAGTGAAAGTTCACTTTTAATGAAATCATTGACTGTGAAAAGTCACGGGTGAAATAACAGTGCAAGAATATAATTTCACTTAATGAAAATGCTTACTAGGATCCATGTAACCAGGGCCCTAACCACGCTAGCTACTCAAATCGTAATAGAAAAGCAAACGCTCGCGATTATTTTTCAAACGCTCCGCTTTTGACGTTTTGCTGACACGAGCTTCACGATTTCTACTGACATTGATATGGTATGGTGACAGCAAAACGTCAAAAGCGGCGCGTTTGAAACGTAATCGCGAGCGTTTGCTTTTCTATTACGATTTGAGTAGCTAGCGTGGTTAGGGCCCTGTTCAACTGTTCTTAAGCTTCGATGCCGTAGACGATAGAGCCCAAGGACAATAACAGACCGACAATAACCCCATAATAATAAACGAGGTATAGCGGGTGAATAGTTACACACCGAATTATGTCGTTCTGTCATTAGTAATGTAACATTCGAAAGAAGAAGACAAAGCATGGTTTGACTATACAACCGCAAAACCGGGTTTATTAATAATGGGGCAGTTTATATCTTATTCACATCTATTTATTGCATTGCACCAGAAGTAAGGTGAAGTAAGATGAAGCCTGTAAAATGAAGCACCAAAGACGGACCTGTAATATAGACGACGTGTCGTACAAAATAAATATTTCTTGCAGCAGAAAGTTGAACACAATGAAATCATTGCGAAATAAATAACAATCACTATCGCCACAAAACAGTTCCAAAAAACCACGTTCAAAGTCAGAAGCCCATTTAGCACGACAAGTGAATTAATAGAAAAAAATAGGTTCAATAGCGAAAAGTGAAAACATGTTCCAACCGCATCGGTGTCAAGGTTCCTGACGACGCTACAGTTATCAAAACAAACCGGTCCATTGCTATTGCAAGGCCGAATTGTCTATTGATATGTTTATAATACTATCTTATCTGCGGTTGTTTTGAGCTATGTAGATCCTGGGGTGCTACTCTTAGCAACAATAATCGATATATCGTGACATTCGTATTGTCGAATTCTACTCTAAATTCCATATTTTATGCCGTCGTATCAATTACTGAACGAACAATACAAAATTATCTTTCGTTCAGACGATATACAACGGCAAAAAATATGAAATTTAGAGTAGGATTCAACAATACGAATGTCACGATGTATCGATTATCGTTGCTAAGAGAAGCACCCCTGGCGTACAGACGAAGTGGGTGTTTCGTTATGAATATCTGTCAGTTTCGCGTGTTTCCCCTTTATCTACCTTTGGACCAAGAATTAATAAAATGCCTACAAGAATGTGAACAAGTCCGGCGGTGACTGACTTGAATTCGAACATTATCACCATTTCGTATCGCTTCTCATTGGCCGTCGTTAAGGGGTTTGCTTCAAGTGTATTGTCTGAAGCATACCCAACAAGTATTGTTCTGGGGCCTTGTGGTCTGTGATCCTACTTAACTAATATTAAGTACTTAGTTTGAGATTGAGACCATGTACAGATTGACGTAATTTAGGGTTCCGTAGTCTCTATTTTAGCATAGGTGCTAAAATATCTCTAAAATTAGCCGTAGTTTGGTACAATGTATTTCACAGCTCACTGAAAACAAGCGCCGCAGAACATTGGGTTATAATTTAACCAGACAAATAATGAACACTCGATATTCACGCGCTACCGGCGCCTGCGCATGCCAAGCAATTCAGGCCAATTTATTCACAGCGCAGACGCGCCAAAACGATTTCATACTCATTATTGTGCGAGATATTTTAACGCTTATTATGGTGCTTGACATATTTGCCAAAACCGGTCAAGTGTGTATCGCATCCCATACCGTGTAGGGTTCAGTAGTTACGGATGGACGGACTGGCCGATTTAATAGGGATTCATTACGAAAACCTTCACTTTGAAATACTTTTACTTAGTGTAGTACCTTTTAGCGGTAGTACCTAACATTGAGTCACACCATTAGCAGAGGAGAAATTAAAAATCGAAACCGGAAACCACAATACAATCGAGACGAAATACATATACTCGTACCTAAACATATAAATTATTAACCCTTTGACAAAGTTCAAAGGGCCCAAAAAAAAAAACATTGAGTCACATAGACACAGAAGGTGGAATAAATCCAGACCAATGAGATTATAAAATTAAGCATTTTCCATTTTGTCGAAACATAACCAAACAAACATGGGTATGCTATGGAACTACAGCCAATAACCACATAAATTTTCACAATTTCACATTTCCTAACACTGAGAAAAAAAATACGACAGCAAATAGTTTAAAGATACGAAGCATTATATAAATCTGTGCTGTAAGTAATTACAAAATATTTAGCAAAAAAATACAAAGTACAGCCATAGCCATGATAAAAAATAATGTTCCCCATGAACCTTTATATTTCTCCGTCAAAATTTGCATTCCTAGCGGTACACCTCATCATTTTGTAACCTACTTAAAGATTCATAAGTAATGTCCTATTAAAAAAAACTGATTTTGTTTCTTTGAAAATATGAAGAAGCTCCGATGCACCTACTAATGCGACACCTCTCATAGACAATGCATGGGGAACAATGGTGCATTGTCGTCGCGAGTAGTATCAGCGATGTCAGTGCGCCTAGCCGTTACCATTAGGTAACGAGGCACCGCGGTAGAGGTATGCGTGCCTCGTCACAAGGGTCGTGTTTATAGATTAACGCCTTGGCTTCAGATATCCTGAGAGTTATGTCATTTCTTTGATAACAATGCATAGATGCGTTTTGTTTGTCTACAGTACAGAGGTGTGTTCGATTATTAAATTAGAGTGTAATACCATAACTTATGTCATCAGAGAGATGTGAGTCTACCGCTATGTAATCTTTAGTGCTGTTTTACTGCAATTACTATTGGTGGACGTAACCAAGCTAGTCGCAGGTAGCCGCCGGTCACTGATGCACATAAAATGCAACCTTATCTCAGGTGAATCAGGGTCAGTTTGATTGTTTATACCTAAAACATGCGCGAATGTAAGCCTAGTTTCCTCTTGAATTGAGGGAAAATATTGTCGGAAAATGTGGCAATACAGAACCAGTCCGCCTACTTCTTTAAACCACAGTTTTTTTTTCTTTAAATGTATCATCACTCGGCTCTGCTCTGCAGCCATGATCAGATGTGATCTGGAATGACTATTATTTAGGTGCAATACCATCGAATGGCTCATATATTATATAGATGTAGAAACTAGTTAGTTCCTCCGGTCTAGGTCTAGCATTTGATATATTTTTAGCCGTATTACATTCTCCTTTACATTTAATAAGTTCTTGGTTCTTGTTAAAAACAGTTAAGATAGTATCAACAAGTCCTTTGCATTTTTGCACTTCTTGTCCTTATGACCAAATCTATGCACTTTGTGCTAAACACCATATTCCGAAAAATAAAGCCAAAAGTCAATGAGCGTACATAGTATATGGAGGGAATCTGTTATTAAAATGAAGGCTTGTGTATAAAATATTGATCGCATTCACAAAACACGGCAAGTTATTACTTTATCGTTGGACGAAACATAATGCATGACACATTTCCAAGTTCGTAATACAGGTCTTGGAAATGAAAACAAAAAATTGAACAGACTAAAACACGACGAAGTAACTACAGGGACGAATGTTCTGTGACCTTTTGAATTCTGTGTTTTACATTTACGTACTTATATCTATAAATTCTTTTGAATGTATGTCACATGTTATTATAGAAGGAAATACCATTGTTAACTAATTAATAAGAAATAAATAAATTGCTATAATTAATGCAAATAAATATTATGGGAACGAAATAAGATATAACGTGTTCACTATTTTGTGAAGGCAACTACATACATTAGATAACCTACCAGCAATGCTATGTGAAGTATCTACATTAGTAATTCCAATAAATCACGAGAATTATGACATTGATCGTCGATATACTGTCACATATCCTGGTAGATAGCTATGACTAATAGCTCACGTACGAACAAGAAACACAGTGGGCGTAAAATTTCCAATTGCAATCGTATTGTAATATTCTTTACAAATAATTTTGCAAAACTCACAGTTTCCCATCAGTGTGGCGATCATTAAACATCCCATAACACATCGCCGTCATCTCTACATTAGTCAGATTTACTTTAAGAATCACTTATTATTGCACATCACTCAAATCCACATTTTGAGATTGATCACTCAAAAAATTACGAGACACATTTATTTAGTCTTGTATTACGATCTAACACAGGTGTTAATTTATTTGCAGGTGTAAAAGAAACTCCTGATGATACAATAGGTTTAACAGACGTGATCGCTCATGGAGCCGGTCTCAGTACAACTGTCGATGCTTGCAAGTGAAACAATATTGATAACGCGCGTACCGACCGACGTCACTTATCGTCCACCACTTTATTAATCTGCATCAATTTATTCATGGACACAATTGGTGAATGATTCTGAAGAGAACAAACACATCGTGCGGAGGATGATTTGGTACTGAAGGATTTGGAACCATTAGAGTTACTGCCTGATAAGCTAGGACCTCAGAGAGATAAGAGACCTATTGGAGAACAGAGGTGGTCGGTTGAACTCGGAATCGTTATCTAGTTTGCTCGTGCGAATGTTTTGGGATATGATTTTGATATGATTGGGAGTTTCAAGTTTGATGATTTTGGAGATACATTTTATTTCCTGGAAATCTCTCTGTCGGGTAAATTTAAAAATATGTATATAACCAGTACCTACCTACTAGATGTGTATTAGCTATTCCTAATTTCTAATACCAAAAATTCGTTAATAAAGGCCGTAGTTTGGATATAATAATTACGTCACAATCTAAAAATAAATAATAACCAAGTAACAATCGCCTTGATTTGACACTATTATTTAGCAGAGGTTATCATTAATCATATTTTTTGTATCATTGTCAATACTTAATTAGATGTTTAAGACAAAAAGTGTATCGCCCGTGCCGGTATCTTCAAACTGGAAGTAGACGGGCGCTAGAGATTACTATTTATGATTCCAATAATCTGATTTGTTGTCAACAACCTAGATTCATCAATCTGTACCAAACTAGCAACCGAAATAAAACTCTATCGTCGAACGAATAACGTCCTCTTTGGAGTTAGTGATAGCTTGTTTAAACACTTGATGAGTTACTTACATAACTGGTTCGAGGATTCCCATATCATAGCCGAGTTAGTTATGATTGTCATTAATCAGTGGTCTCGGCTTGGCGTTACTTAAAGTCTGGTTTAACTACTTGTTAATATTTTATATTCTTAACGGTTGTCTAACAATCTGAAATGTGATGTTCTTTTATAGTTCTTGCATATTTTATTTATATATCTAGAGCTTTTAAATCTAATTCTGGAAGTTATGCATGTGCTCAGCAAATGCATCCTATTTAACGAATTTTGGTTCAGTAATACAAATTACAGAAGAATAACTTCGACCATCCATAGGTACCTCTGGCCATCAGCTGGAACTCATCCACTTCTAGACATAGTCCTCCCCTAATGACTTCCACATATCACGGTCTTAATGGTTTTTACAAAAGACAAAGTACATCATAATGTGATTTAATATTATCATGGCAATTATTGGAACGATGTGTTTGTTTTCAATTTCGGATTTACCCGCAATTATCGCTAGTGATACAAAAGTTCAGGCAATATAAAGTGACATATCTTCAAAAGATTTCCGTAACTTGTTCATAGCTTATAATTCCAAGGTGATTGCTTCTTAATTAGTTATAAGAAAAGTGACGGTAATTGTAGAGGTCATTGGCCTGTTATGCGATTTAAGTAACTCGGCACCCACGCCAAATGTGTTTTAAATTGTTATTCCGAGTCAAATGCTTCATTGGAATTCTGATTATTTATGTGTTACGTGTAACGTTACAGATAACTAAGTAGAGTAGGTACTTTTTATATTTAACAAAGTTCGCAAACAAGCTTACGACTGCTCGCACATTGCCGACCTGAAGGGGAGTGGAAATTGGGACTCATCATACGAAACGCAACTATGATAGTTACTTTAAGCCGCTCTTCTGTGAGAGGGTGGTACTACCCCAGTCGAGACAGCTCTATATGAGGTGTAATCAATTGGACATTTTCAAAAACACTATTGTCTGGATTACTTTCTTTCTCTTGGAGATCGCGACGAGACTGACCGCCTCTTTTATCGTTTGTGTATCAAGTTTCCTAGTTTTTTAATCGTTATGGCTGAGTGATGGGTCACTCACTCCATATTTCTGCAAAGCAACACTTAATAAACTTACGTACACTACAAACACAGTAGAAATGTTACCTACAAATAAATACATAAATACATAGATTAATTGTCAGATCTTGCAAAAATTCTAAGTGCTTGTTACGACTCATAGTGCAGTCCGGAACCCCCCCCCCCCCCATTCAGTTCAGCACCGTGCGAGCAATGCCTTTGGTATTGCATTACAAGCATCAATAGGCTACGATAACTGCTTAAAATCAGGCGGATTAAACGCTTGTTTAATAAAACTTATAGGTATCTTTAAAATTCATATGAGTACCTATTAAATTTTCAGCACCCATGTTTATATTTCATCGAGACCCATTCGGGCTCGTTCAGCCATTTGATCAAACGAAAATACACAGAACTGTATGTCAGACACCACGTGCAGCCGATTAGTGACTGAATGAAGTCGACCATGTGGCCTCACTGCCAAGGCTAAATATAACACAAATATGTACAGATAACAATTCTTGTAAATTAAATATGCAGCGAGATTAAAGAGTTCAAGGGGTCATTGCCTTGAGTCAAGCAATCTGAACTGGTGCAACTGAAAATTATTTAGGGTTGCCGCCCATTTGAACCGCGCTGGTTGGATAAACATTAGTATATATTATAATAATAATAATAATTTAGCCCTTTTGACGTCCACTCCTGGGCACGGACCTCTTCATACTACGAGGAGAATTCAGGACGTAATCCACCACGATGGCTCAGTGCGGGTTGGGGGATATCACATGTCTTTAGAATTTGTTTTGATTTTCTTATACATGCAGGTTTCGTGACGATGTTTGCCTTCACCGTAAGCGAGTGATAATCAATATAAATTATGATTCGTAAATAGATTTCGAAAAACCCAAAGGTGAGATCCGAGGTTTGAACCCAGGACCTGGTGTGATTGCCATTGGGCAATCAAGTATTGACTTACTCATTCAAACCCCCAAGTACTTATTATGTCGGACTTTATACCGACCTACCTACATGTTCCAACATCTTATCAGATGCGTTGCTGTCTCTCGTTTAGTTTACTTTTCCTATGTTTATCTAATGTAAAGTTGACGATAATGAAAGGAAACACCACCCTTTTTTATAAAACGACAAAAAACATTCATAAAACGTAACCCTACACCAAAATTTTTTTGGAAGAAAATAATATGATTGAGATAATTTCAGCCTAATTTCTTGAGAGATAAAGATGACATTGAGTTAAAATAGAAATTAAGCTATCAGGTTTGATTAGTGAAACCGAAAGCCACGATGTGCGGTTGTTAAACTTTTTATAGGTATACTGAAAAAATACAGCCATGTCGAAACATGTTCCACTTGTCAGCAACTATTACGTAGGTAAGTACTTACCTATTTATAATTAATCTTAGGTGCATGGTATCAAGGGCTTATTTAGAATAGCTTCTCTTAGGTACCTACTCTCAATAATCAAGCCAGTATTTATAAGAACTCAAATGAGTCTCATCTCAAGAGTAACCGTGGATAATTACGAATGTATGTAATAATCTTGAACAACGCTCAAATAATATATGAGGTAAGTGCTAGAATTTGCATAGACTACAGAATATTGAAGCATAGACAAACATACTACTAATCATACCTACCTACTATAATGGAAGCAAGTCGTAATGTCTATTGAAATACCTCAGATGAAAAGAATAACGTAGACGGAGCGCCTTAGAGTGTTACATAAAAGATGAGGACCAAAAACATCGTTCTTATGTTAGCTTATTATAAGTCAATAATCTATTTCTGTATCAAGTAAACTGGTAGTGCAAGCAAAGCGTGGGTTTCCTACATAATGTCTTCTTTGACAGATAAATAAGAATGTGCCTTATATGTATTACGCTCAGTATAAATGAATAAGGTAGAAGAATCGCGTGGAACTAATGAGTGAAGCCAGGAAAAGTAATTTCAAATAGCATTCATCCAGATTCGATACGTTACACTACGATACGGCTTAACTATCATTATTATTTTTGATTTTATGCTCCCAATAGGTAGTGGTTCGCGAAAAGCGATCAGAAAATATTAAAAACTAGCTGTGCCCCGCGACTTCATCCGCGTAGTATTTTAACTTAGCAAAAATTTCGGGATTATCGGGTTAAAAAGTATCCTATATGTTAATCCCGGTTATAATCTATCTGTGTTCCAAATTTCATCCAAATCTGTTCAGTAGTTTTTGCGTGAAGGAGTAACAAACATACATACATACATACATCCACACTCACAAACTTTCGCATTTATAATATTAGTAGGATGACTCTGAATTGATGCTATTAGGAATTTCTTTTGCTGACTTCACTCATTAGTTCCACGCCGTTCTTCTGTGAGAGCATGGTGACTCAAGGTCGAGCCAGCCCTTATATGAGCTGTATTCAATCATCTATACAAATAAATAAAATTGGAGTGTCTGTTTGTTGTGTCACTGGCAGATAGCTGATGTTATAAGCAGTAACTTAGGCTACTTTTATTTTAGAAAAACAAAAAAAAGGTCCTGTCGCGCGGGCTCAGAAGGCGGGTGCGGGCTTTTTTGTTAAGTTAAATTCCACGCGGACGAAGTCGCGGGCTCAGCTAGTAGTCAAATAAATATAGAGTGGCTCTTTTAGTGACAGAGTAGACAACTTAAAATGTTTCTTTACCATAGCGCAAATGCGACCGCTTGGCGCAGTGGTTAAAGCGTAGGCCGCTCGGCTCACTGCACATGGTGGTTGCGGGTTCGATTCCCGCCTGGGCAAATTTCAGAAATGGCATTCTCGTAATTTGCCCAGGTCTGGGTGTCACTGGGATCGCCCCCAGTCCATTGTACGGTACTCATAGTACAAGCGTTGCTTAGTTTGGGACCATACAGTTTGTGTGTCAGTCCGGCGATATTTAGTTATTTATTACGCATTGGGTAAGTCCCAATATTTTCGATACGGAATTTCCCATCAATTCCATGTTGGTAGGAAGCAATGGATGTCGTCTTTACAACTGACTCACGCGCAGATCGACGGGCGATACTCGTGATTCATTGGTTACTCATTCGAGGCAAAAATGTAAACAGTGTGATAACTGCTCCCGTTTTTAGGAATTCGACCTTGATAGCCGAGCTTATCAATGTAATAGCTATGTACTTATATATACCATAAACTTAGGTACCTATATAACATAATATATTTTTTATTATTTTAAACAAGTAGGCATGTTTCCCTCGTCAGTTTCCTGGATGTATGTTTTCGGGTTTCAAGCGATAATATCTTGTTATAGGTACCTATACCTATCCTATTTATAATGTTCATCTACATATAAACTAGATACTTAACTAAATATTTTGATATAGGAGTATCTTTATTCAGAAAAACATGAAAGTAAACCATATTTTCAGCCTACAAATAAATTGGCCTCACATAACCACTCAAGTAAGTAGGTAGGTAGGTACCTACTTATTTTGTTTGGGTTTGTTTTGCTCTGATAACCTACAAAACCTAGCTAGCCAAAAATAAATTATAACTTCCTTAATGAAATGGTTACGGAACCCGTCATTGTGCATGGCCTGGCATGCACTTGGCCAATTTTTATTTAAGAAAGTTAGCAAACAAGCGTATGTCCTGCCAGAAAGTACTTAGAAACCACATTTACGTACCTAACATGACAAAGGTTTTAAATGAGATTTAAAAGGAGATTTGTTTGCTTTATAAATAGGTGATATAAGACCCTTGCAAGAAATATTATGGTCGCCATAAAGGGTGGACAAAGGGAGTTCAATGACTCTGAATATATGCGTTTCCATTGCACATAGCAAGACTTTAGGAAACAAGCCCAATTTTGAAATATTGTAGAGTTGTGGGACAAAGAAAATTGGACTCTGAAATTTGGGGCTAACCCCATTAGAGCCCATGTTGTTTTAGGTACTTACAGGTAAGTAAATGCCTATCTATTTGTAATTTGCAACCAATAAAATAACACTCAATAGTTATTAGACAAATAATAATTAAATAATCTAAACTATACCCCTTTCTTGTAAATGATGTGTGGAAGTCTTTGTGGGAGGTCTATGTCCAGCAGTAGACGCCTTCCGGCTGATAGATGGATAGATACTAAATAAAATATCCCCAGTAATATCTGACACACCAACTGTATGGTTCCAAACTACGCAACGCTTGTACTATGGGTACTGTACTTACAATGGACTGGGGGCGATCCCAGACTTGGCCAAATTACGTAAAGTCAATTTCCGAGCTTCGCCCCAGCAGGAAATGAACCCTCAACCATCCGGTGCGGTGAGCCGAGCGGCCAATGGTCAAACCACTGCACCAAACGATCGTCCGTCACGCAAATCACATAAGCACCATTATTTTTCATCCTAACGTCTATACTTCTATACACACGTACAGCTTATATCAATGTATTAATTTTAATTTAATTGTTTTAATGTAAAGTGTGTATCTTCTTGTAAATCGTATCGTGTGTCACAACGGAGCCGCGCATGAGTCGATGCACTGACCCCGCCGGCACCTGCTGACCTTGCAGCAACCAGCCTTGCCAACATCATCGCTGTTATAGTGTGTTCAAAAACACAATTGTTTTCTATGTGATATTATTGATAAACTGAATGTCGCTATAATTTACATCCCATTGACTATCAACGTGAGCTAGGCCGAGTGAAGCTAAGAAAATGAAGCGAATATCAATCCAATACAGTTCCCTGTAATGTAAATCAAACTGTCAAAATATCCTGTTTTATCATTTACTTATTAATAATCTAAGTTAATTATTATGTTTAAATATACATTTATAATTACATCACATTTTACAGTATGACAACTACTTATAAACTAACTTACAGTAAATTTAATGAAAAAAATAATAATGATGTACTTAATTATAAATTTATATTTAAACATATTAATTTACTTAAACTGTTTTAATAATCTAAGAATACAACTAAAATAATACTGGATCTTTATACAAAATTTTTCAAGTTTTTCTTTATTTTCTCGCCTTGGGCAATTTCTCAAATCAAGTATATTTTTTTAATCCGCGTAATACGAGTAAAATGTCAACATTTGACACATAACAAAACAAGTCGCAGAGAACGGTGCAAATTCAGTTGGCCACAAATTACGATACGAAAAATCTTTTATGTCCTCTTCATACATTAAACAAATAAGAAGGTCGGCAGATTTATTTTATTCGTTTAGTTTCTTTACCACGAGAATAAGCACCATTAATTTAGTCGTATCATAAACACGCACTAATCTCCACGCACTAATATTATTACTCAACACATATTATACCTATATTAAACTTATATTTACAAGTCTAACTTTATAAAATTATTAAATATGTTATTAAAAATCAACACACGATATTGTCATTAATTAAACCATAGCAATAGCGTCATGCGTGTCACGGCCACCTGCCGGTTCTAAGAAGTTGAAACGTGGTTTTGAGAAATTACGTGACCCAAGCTGTTAATAGGATTAATCGACACAAGCTTAAGTATATGAGGATAAAGACTTACTAAGCTCGCTTATCACCGTATACTTAAAAGTCTCCAATAACATATAATTAGTAATTACTTAAGTCCTTCCATCCTCCTTTAACAAATGAATTAGAAGAACTGACGACCGCTTGGCGCAATGGTTTGAGCTTAGGCCGCTCGGCTCACTACACCGAGTGCCCTGTTCTGGGTGTCACTGGGATCGCCCCAGTCTATTGTACGGTACCCATAGTACAAGCGTTGCTTAGTTTGGGACCATACAGTTGGTGTGTTGTTTCCGACTACAGTCATTACCCTCCCGTAAGTATATGATTTAAAATCAGTTTTCGAAATTACCTTTGAAGTCAGAACTTCCATATAATTATGCTAAAATCTCGCGAGTAAAGTGTCGAGTGTACATTAACTTTTCAGCCGAGTACAAGAACATGGGCCGCAGTCCTACACACCGTAATTAACACCTTATCTGTGTATCTGGGACGTCGTAACGTGTCCGCAAGGCTGGATGTATTAACCATAGGCACGCCGGCACTTGCGTCTACAATTACGCAACAGAGCCGCTGAAAACTGGAAATATTCTTGATCATTTTATTCAGCCTGCATCGTCGCAATGCGAAAAGGTTTAACTATATCTGACTTTCAGAATCAGAATCAGCACCATTGTTCTCAATACAAAAGTCCGTAGTTCTGCATGATCAGATAAACAAAACCTTACTTTAACTAATAAGTAGGTACTCTTTTTTGAGATAAAATATTTGTAGGTTGTAAATTCTTTGTAAAGACCTTTTGTGTTCCAGTAAGTGCGTTGATAATGAAAAGAAATAGTTTTGAATGTTTATCTAGGTTGCATTTTATCTCCAGAGATAAAGATTAAGGGGCTGACTTTCGACGAATAGTATCGGTTTTTAATGACCTTTGGAAAAAAAATAGTCAAAAGCGAAGCTAGCCAGCCCGCTCGGTTCAAGCGGACGGGCACCATAAGGATCGACTTCTCGTCTATACTTACCAAATAATGAAATTATTGGACGCTCCCGTTTATCAAAAACGGGAAATCAATTAACTGTTGTTTTATAAGTATATATTGAAGAAATATCTATTTGAATATTTCCTATTCAGTAAAATTTGCTATCATCTTGTTTTCTTATATTTACGCGAATACTATACATTGAAATAAAACTATTTTACAGATTTTATCGCGTTTATTCACTTTTTTATGTTCCCGACGTTAACATAAAAAAGTAAATAAACGCGATTAAATCCGTAAAATAGTATTTTTCAATTTGCTATCATCGTTATATATGGGACCTACTTTCCTTAATAACAAAGCTTTTATTTAACAATCTTACAAAACATAGATCAAAAAACTATTAAAACCTACTTTCCTTACACTCTGTATAATGTTCAATATTAAAAAGCCAGGTAGGTACCGAGCCGCGTGCGCGTGCGTTGCTAACCAGTACTTCATACATGTGCCAGCGCAACACATTGCGCGGATTACGCTCTTAAACGCGAGTTTTTACAGCGGAAACCGTATATTTCCTGTTACACACTTTATTATCAAAATAAGAGTGGTTAATATGAATAAACAGCAATATTAAAAGGGGAAAGCAAAACCTAACTTTTTAAGTTTATGTAACTGTAGAACACTTAAGAGTGTGGTATCCAATCGAACCATGGATCGATGGTAGAATGAGTAGAAGAAAATCAACATTTTTTTTTATATATATGTAGGTACCTAGGTATAGAACGACGTTCGATCGATCACTGATCGACAGTCGATGGATTGGTGTGCTAACACCCTTATCAACTAATTAAACCCGGTGCGATGCAAAAAGGTGCGTGTTATAAGTTGAAATTACTATTTCGTCCAACTTGCTCATTGACGACCGCTTGGCGCAGTGGTTTGAGCGTAGGCCGCTCGGCTCACTGCACATGGTGGTTGCGGGTTCGATTCCCGCCGGGGCAAATTTCGTAAATGGCCTTTTCGTAATTTGCCCAGGTATGGGTGTCACTGGGATCGCCTCCAGTCCATTGTACGGTACCCATAGTACAAGCGTTGCTTAGTTTGGGACCATACAGTTGGTGTGTTTGTCTGGCGATATTTATTATTAATTAAAGACTTTTTTTGCATTTTTTGACAAATTTTATTTAGAGAATAAAAATCGATTTAGCCGTGTTCAAGAAAATACACACATAATTTTTGTCTTCAACTTCCTTGCCTTGAATTGTTACCAACAAACTCACATCAACGCACTACAATTATTGTACTCACACACACACCCGTAAATAAGTACTTAACACGTCAATAAAACTTATTTCCTACAACAAAAGGCCATCAAGGGCCGAACTGGCCCTTTGTGCAACAGAATGGACCGGAAGGCGCAGGTAGCCCTGCTTCCGGTTTCGTTGCATTCAAATATCGAACGATGGGTAGATAAACGGTTTTATATTGGTTCATTAGGAGCGGCCAACGAGCCAATTGCGTGAGGGCTTGCGACTTACGACTTTGTGATGTGAAAGGTAAGGTACATACTTTAACAGTTTGGTTTAAAGCGCAATGGACCGTTTGGCAAGTGAGTTATGCTCTCTCTTCCAATAATGGGAAGACTTTTTTTAGATTTTATAAGCGACCTTTAAAAAAATAATTTGTAATATGAAAAAAATACAAGTTCGCTGCGTTTCTCGCCAGATCTTCTGAGTCGAGGTTGCGTTCCGATAGGATTGTAGACTTAAGGCTAAAGCGCCCATCTAGCCCGCGAAGTCCAAATTTTTTGAGTTCTTTTAGAAATTTTTCAAAATCTGACAATAATAAAATACAAACTTTGTAATTCGCGAAAAAGACCGTGTGCAGTGCATTTATTAATATATACAACTTACTCACCTTAAGGCGAAAATGTGAAAAATTATATTATGTCGCGTCGATAAAAATAAGACATAGGTAAGCAGTTGTTTTCTTTTTCAGATTTTTCCGACTGGATGTTACTTGGGTTGTCTACAGGTCATTGTATGGTAGTAGGTACCCATCATACAATTTAATATTTTTCCGGCGACTAAGGCACATTTTTAGACCTGTTATTCCAAACGCATTCGCAAACAAAATTTCTTATTTTTCTTAATTTTGTATTGATGTCGTTTGTAAATGCTTGGTTTTTGCTTGAAGAAAATGCATAAACATTACTCGGTTCAACTCGGTGTGGGAAGGGCCTATCGGATTGATAACGTGTGGTCCTTGAACTGATTGATAATCTGATAGAGAACCGCCGTAAACTATTGTGTGTGTGACAGAGAACAAACACGACTGAACTCTTTTTCCCTTAGCAAACTGTAATAGTAATATCTTAGTAGGTCTTATTTTAGTAATGCATGGCGACTAAGTAGATGCTAAAGATCGGCGATCGGAGGACGATCGATAAATGATCGAACTTTGATCTAAGAAACTATAAATCGACGTCGACCGATCCATGGAAGGATCGATCGAGACAGTCAATCTATTGCTGTGGAGACACCCTACCGGAGCGCGACCATCTGACAGGCGGTAACTGATTAACACATCGAGACTTAAATTAAACTTAAACCATGACACCGTAAATCCGAGATGATAACTGGACACAAAGCCGCCATTATGTGGTTGATTAAAATCTCATTGTTCCACTAATACCACGGTGCCCATAAAAAAACACCTTTCCTTAAAGAAATTTATGGAGAAAAGTAAACATTCACGTCACGTACGCCCAGATTACAATGGGAGATACAATGGGCTTCTGTAACGACAAAAACGGTCCGAAATGATACTTATTCCTATAACCCAACAGTCTAAAACACGATGGTATATAAGCAAACAGCCTAAACAAATGATAATCTTCCTGACACAATTCAAAACCCATAAAAATGTGTTTTAAATTTACAGCATTAAAGGACACATTCGTCTGTTACGTTTTTGAAGTAATTTAAAACAGGAAAATGAACGTTCGAGATGTAATCTTGACTTTATTTTAATGGTGTTAAGTCTATATTTGTATGTGGTTATTTTTTGGCGATGCGAACAATGCCCATACAATTTAACACCATGGGACACGAGTGTCTTGACACAAATGGCTTTTATCATCCAAGACTGCTCCCAATTTTATGTGGATTTTATTGTGTTTACTTCTTTTTTTAACCATATAAAATCCTTACTTCCTTACTAATATTATAAATGCGAATGTAACTCTGTCTGTCTGTCTGTCGCTCTTTCACGCCAAAACTACTGAACCGATTTCAATGAAATTTGATACACAGATAGTCTTGAGCCTGAAAAAGGACATAGGCTACTTTTTAATGCGAAAAAAGAGTTTTAAGGGGTTGAAAGGGGGGATGAAAAGTTGTATGGAAGTATCGTCATTTTTAGAGCTAGAAGCTTGAAACTTATTTTTAGGCTGTTGATTCGATATAAATAAATATGACATTCAAAGTTTGTAAATGTGTTAACCTCAAGGGTGTAAAATAACAATAGGGAATAGGGGATGAAAGTTAATATGGAAATATAGCTCTTTGCAGTGAAACACTGCAAAAAGCTCATTAAAGTATTTATAGGTATGTCTTATTTGTAAAAAAATTTGCCTAAATAATAAAAAATGCTACCCAAAGACACTATTCCACGCGGACGAAGTCGCGGGCATAGCTAGTAATGTATAAAAGTTAACAAAAACCTCTATTATTACGTAGTTTAGGTACCAGTTCAGTATTATAGATACAATAACAAAAATATGATTTGATAGAAATAAAATACGAATATATTTTTTTTTGTGCAAGTGTTCTATGAGAACACAAAAAAAATGTAATAGGTACTTATAAAGAAAAAAACAGGTTCGATCTAAAAAAAAAAATGTACCCATTTGCCCCTCGGTTGACGCGTAGTCCGGGATCTTTGGGCCTCGAACACTCACACATTAACTTTTAATTACCACTATTCACAAACATTCCTTCATAAAAACACTTTTCATTACTCATACACTGAAAGTAGGTCTGAAGTTGCCTGAGGAGCGGGTTGAAAGTAATACTTTTCTGGCCCGGGAGAATCACTTTCAACTGACAGCTGTCAAATTATAAAAAAAAAACTAGTTCCATTTCTATGGAACCATGTTCAAACTTTTTCTACAGACACTCAATTACAGCACGATGTAATATTGAAATAACATAAAGTTGAGTATTAAATAAAGAATATATACTTTTAAATGACTTAATTATAATTTAGTTACAACAATTTCTTTAAAATAACATAGATTTGGTCAAAATATTTAAAAATGAAAATTAAAAATACTGGCTAAATAATGAAGTTGGCCGGCCAACGAAAAAAAACAAAATAGGCGGCAATCCGATCTTTTTTTTTTCGAGTTGTAGAGTATTGTTCATGCTTTCTTGTATTATTTCTTTAGCCAATTCCTGTTTTTATTTTTATTTTCCTTGTATTCGTAATGAAAAGCACAGTGTTTACCTCGGGTGAAAGACTTATTTTGTCCCTCGAACTATTAGCGCCCTCGCTACGCTCGGGCGCCAAACCCCGTCTCGGGAAAAATAAGTCACTTTCACCACTCGTGTAACAATGTACTATTACATCTCATCCGAACTCATCGTGTTGGTTCTAGTTTATATCCGAACTAAGGAACCTTGAAAGAAAAAAAGGAAAAATTAAATTTCATTATTAAACGATTTTTTTTAAAAAAACCGGCAAACTTTTTTAATAGGCCAGTGTGTAGTGGTTTGGTAGTGTAAAAAAGGATATTGTTTTCTTATATTTACGCGAATACTACACATTGAAATAAAACTATTTCATAAAGTCGGGAACATAAAGTTAATAAACGCGATAAAATCCGAAAAATAGTTTTATTTCAATGTAAAAAAGGATATTGTATTTTTTATTTTTACATATTATATTTTGAATATAAATAGAACAAGTACAAGTTACCTCTCCAAAGAAGTTGAAATAACTTTCAATTTCTTTGAAGTTACCCAATATCGAATGTGTTCAGTACTGTCACCTATAAATAGAGTAATGTATAATCAATGTCATTGCTAGATGACGCAACAAATGACAGTCGTTTACGCAATAATGACACGTAAATTACGAACGTTTTGTTAGCATTTACATAAAAAATAAACAGATATGAGAACACCAAAAAACGGATCCATATTTTCACAATAACTATTTAAAAACTACTTAAGATACTATAATAATATTTTGCGTCTATTAACTTTGATCGAAGTAATAAAACATCTTGAAAATTAATGTCTAAACATAACCATACGGAACCCATTACGTAGTGACTTCACAATAGTACTTACCTATTAATAAGTGTTATTTTGATATGGATGTGACTAAACGCAAACTGTTCATCCATAATCTTGATTTTGAACTTAATTTTTTGTTCAAGTATCTTATCGTACACGTTTTATTTATTTTTGTCAATCCCTTTGACGCTAGCGTTCTTACGCTAGCGTCAAAGGGACTATTATATTTCTTAATATTAGTAGTAGGTAAGTTAAAAAAAGAGATAACAAAAGAAAAAAAAACAATATTATATACAAGCTAGTTACTGTTGCTCCATAAATTAACCACATCTTCCTGACAAATGGGCTCACGCAAAATTTTACAAAAGACTTAAAACTATACGACTTTTAACAATCTGAAAGAAGCGTTTCTTTCTTCCTGACCAACGACCAGTAGAACGAGTCAATACGGTCATCTGAACAACCCCTAAACGCCGAGCAAAAACAAGAGAAGCCATCGGCCGGGAGTTCACTGTTCGAGAATAGAACACGTTCTAAATATAAACCGGCCGTTAGTGAAGCGCCGCGGGAAACCGCGCTCTAAATTTAAATTTCATTTTTAAATTTCGAATCCTTATATTTTGTCACGTTCAAGGTCGTTCCATAGACAAATTTATTATAACAAAACTTTATTAATTAATGATACAAAAAAATATGAAGTGCTTTGTTCACAATATGTGATGGTCGCAAAGATCTGTAAGCTTTTCGGTCCCATTAAAAGTTGGATTTTATTCTTGAAATTTTTATGTGAAATTCCGGCATTCGGGAGTATATGGCAAAAGCCTTGTATCTATAACGCCCTATAAAAATACCATCGCTGAAATGTCGTTCTACATCAGAAAATACAGGCGCAAGCAGCAATATTTTTTAAGCCGAAACTTTTTCATAAACATCTGGCAACCACAAAATCGTCAGCAGGCTATAAAATCCACAATGGTTACCATTGTAACGGTCGTTTAAACATTAGAATCGGTGATTAATTAAATTTATAGACGCACGCGTCTATCCTAACCTTGAAGCGTAATCAAGGATCGCGTGGGTTTTTCAATAGAATCTATATGGAATAGCCTGTTTATTTAGATTCAAATGATAGCTAGCTGCGTTCTTCTGTTCATGTGATTCTATAATTATGGGAAATCATTGAAGTTTAATTAATATCTACCGATGTTCATTAATTCTTCCTAGAGAAGCAATTCGCCTTGGAATTTTGGTCTAGGCTTTTAGTCTAGTCTGTACAATGTAGAGAGGTCCAGTAGTGCACACAAATTTGGCTGATGGCATTTTGGTACCAGAAAAGCTCCTCTATGAGGGGAATTTCGGCCTTAAGGTCCAATAGATCGACCGTCGAGTGATTGAAGGTTGTATTAAGTATAAGCTGTCAACAGACGTCGAGTCATCTCATTCTGACATTGATCGATGGATCGATCTACGGTCGATCGAATGGTGTGGCAACACCCTTAGTCCGCCAAGCTGGCATTCAACCCTGACCGATATCATTACCAACTTAAGAGGGAGCGACTCTCGTCTGCTCTTTAAAACCTTACAAGACAGACTACGCCTTAAAACCTAGAAGAAGGGCACTTGTTTAAATATTTCAAGTTTCTGTCGTTAATATAAACTGGATACGGAATGCATACTCTGCATACCGAAGCACGAACGGATTCCTTCAGTTTAATTTAGTATCCACAACTAAACTAAATTAATTTGCTCTTCACAAAGCGCATATCTGTTTAGCGCTCCCAAATTTAGATAATTCTTTCTCCTCGTACCTCCATAATTAACTCCAAATAGAACACAAAACTGAATCTTGCACCGACATTAAATGTCCCTTATCCTGGTGACAGACAGACAAATTGATTTTCTAAATCCCATCGCTGTTTTAGAGAACCACACTAACTTTGCTCACCTTTAAGCTCAAGTTCAATTAGTGCGGAGGCCTACCTAATTTGGTCTTGTTTATCTAAATTTGGTTGAGGAATGATCCCCTTATGTCTGGTGAAATTGTCTGGTTTCGGTTACGGATAAATTTAGTTGTGGAAGTTGTATTTCTTGCACTTCCTTTACAATTACTGGTAGAATAAGTTTGGGGCACTTTTGTAAGCAAGAATAGTTTTGTGATCTCACACCTAGGTACATTTCTTTATCCTATTCAAACGTGGGAACTACAAGTCCGAGATGAGATGTATAAGTCTTATTGTTCACAGCCTAAACTAGTCACCCGCCATTACAAACACTACGTTAAAACAAATGACGGTTGCTCGAATAACAATGATCGAACCTTTGCTTGATTGGTTGATTTCTGCATTCGAGACTTCGATGCATCGACCGAACGCACGTTTGAACTTCAGATTTTTCGACCATTTCGTTTGAACCATTAACACAGAATAATGTTCGCGCAAAAGTCATTCGATCAAACGTAGCTAATGCACCCAAATATAACAAACCAAACTATCAACTCCACAAAAAATATTACGATCTCGGACTCGTCATTTGTTTGCAAACAAAATATGGGACCGTGGTACATTAACACAGGGACGTCAGACACGTGGCCGGGACATGTTTTGTGGGCACAAAAAACCTTCACTAAACTAATGTTTACGATGACATAAATCACGCCCAACGTCCTATTTCAGTAGTTTAATAATAATATCAACGATTCCTTCAGAATTTTATGAGCGTCATCGTGGGACTATTCAAGGCAATGTATGAAATATGTTTATATTTTAATAAGAAAAGTTTACTTAATATAGTTATGATATCGTTTTAGAATAGAGTCAATTACATAGAGTAGGTACATATTTATAGAAGCACTCAGTAGATTTTAACTATTCATGCGAGCTTTGATGGCCATGTTGTGTTTAATTAATATCTTTTGATATTTACTTTTACTACCTATACACTGAACTGTCTAGCCCGCGAAATTCAAAATTTTCGAGTATTTTTATAGTTTATCCAAAATCTGAAAACATTTAAGACAACATTTTGTGATTTGCGACAAACACAGTATGCAGTGCGTTTATTAATACATTTTTTTACTCTAAATGTTATCACGGTGGATATGATACCAGTAAATCACAAAATATACAAAAATTGCCAGATTATCTGGATAGCTGTCGTTCTTGAAATGTTTTAGAGTAAGTTGGATATATTAATAAATGCACTGCACACGGTCTTTTTCGCGAATTACAAAATGTGGCTTTTATTATTGTCAGATTTTGAAACAATTCTCTCAAAAAATTTGAACTTCGCGGGCTAGATGGGCGCTTTAGCTTTAAATCACAATTTAATCCCTTGTCATATACTTATAAGATTAGAGGAAAACGAAATTAAAGAGGGACAATAAAAAGCTATCGACATATTCCCTACATACAACGTGGGCGATTTCTAATGATCATCCATGGGGTTATAAAGCCCATGTAACGCATCATAAAAACTAGTTTTACACGGTATACTGGGTCTTAATGGTCTTAATTTTGTCGAGAGTGGGTGTACATTATCGCGTGTATCTTGTTAAGAAGATCATTGAGCCCACCTCTGGGTGTCTTTTTTTATAAACCACTTCAGTGCATGGAGGTCTCGTGCGATTCTAGGTTCAAAAAACAAAATAGTGTGGAACTAACTTTACTACAATAGGACTTACTAAAATAATCGATTTTAAATCAGTTCATAGGTAATTTAACCCATCGAAAATTTCTAAAAGGTCTTTGATTTTACTAGCTTGCTGTTTGTCCTTTTCGTAAACGACGTACATAGTCTTAGTAAACTATGATATTACTATCTATACCCGCAACTTCGTCCGCGTAGTATTTAACTTTACAAAAATTTCAGGATTATTGGGATGAAAAGTATCCTATGTGTTAATCCCAGTTATAAACTATCTGTGTTCCAAATTTCATCCAAATCCGTTGAGTAGTTTTTGCCTGAAAGAGTAACAAACATCCACACTCACAAACTTTCGCATTTATAATATTAGTAGGATTTATCTCCGGCTAAAACAACATGGTTTACTCACACGCAGTCGGAACAAAAAACGTGACCGAAAAAGTAAGGCATCGTAATGTCATAAAAGGTGCAATAAACCAAATAAACATATGGCTAATAAAGGCAACGGTAGGGGCATGCGCTTGCGCACCGTTATCCTTTTAATTGGGCAGGATCTCTAACGGGACGACCAGGGCCGGATTGAGAGTACTGGTGCCCGAAGCAATACCAATTGTGCCCTTTCGATCACTGGGCGAAAGTAATTTCAATACACGCTTGTAATCCTTAAAGGGTCGACAAATAAGTGTATTAGTACAAATATTGGCGTATTTCGGCCAAATTAAAACAAACCTATCTCGGCATATTAAGGGTTATTTTGGTTTGGCATAATAACGCAAATTCACTATGAAAGCAGCCGTTAGTCAGCGGTGGTAAGGAAATTATTACTGTGTAATGTAAGTGCAGAGTATTGTTACCTACTGTAGAAACATACATTCTCAGCTCAGGCAATTCGCTCTCCGCATTCAATTACAGATAACGGTTACAATTTAACCCACTGGGAACTTAATCAAGGTGCCCTTTACGACAGCCAAGGAGAAGCGATACGAAAATCAATAGATTATTTTATTTTTAATGTACATTATTATTTTGGATATGTATTAAACCACGAACTTATAATATGCCGCACGAACGGTCACCAATCTGAACTTGAACCTTATTACCATTTCGTATTGCTTTTTTCGGCCCTGGTATAATGAAATAATCTCTTTCAGAGCTAGCAAGTAAGTTTCTTTCCACGTTAGGTTTTGACTAGCTTGTAATTTCCGGCCAATAAAATATTTTGAAACGTTCAAAAAATATCTATATTTATTAGATTTCTTATTTTAAATTCAAAAAGCCCAACCTTAAAAAAGATCCGGCCCTGTGGCAGTCCTGTCTCCTGTTAACATACCCAATTCGATTATTTTATTTCATTTTTATTGTAACTGGTTTTTAATACGAGGAAACCGAATATCACCGGTCATCACGCGATCAAACTGGCGTTGAAGTATCATACGAAAGTTCTCGAGATAAGGATAATGAATGCATGTTTTTGCCTGTCAATGATACGCTGTTCAATCTTTACGATACGAGTTTTGATTATATATTTTTTTTTCATTTTGGCGCCACAAGAATCGTGCTAAAACCAATGTCGAAGTTTTTCCTTTTGGACAAAATAACGAATTCTGATGCACGACTATAAATAGATTCATAGAAATCTAGAATAAATACATATTTTTTTATTTATTAATGGCCTCTTTGATAATAAAGTTGTAGCTGCAATGAGAAGGGAAAATCAATAATGACAGCAGCACACTAATTTAATTGCCAAATTTCTCACCTCAAAAGGTTGCCTCAAGGTCATTCTACAAAACAACCGAATGAATCCCAACTACGAATCTTGACGTCATCATATTTAGAAAAAAACACGGCTCATCGAGGACCTGTCTTCAAGAGGGCTCCACAATAGCTAATTGATAAAGAATATTAACAGGGAGCCGCATCGCGCACTTAGGTTTGATTTGCGCGCGCACGTTCCGCGCGCGCCGGCACGTCCAGACGAATTGCGTCATAGACGATGCTAACGTACTTGCCAGTATTTGCATAATAACCGACTGAACACCATGCTTACGGCCTTTTTAGAAGCATCAATAATAGTATAAAAACAGGGGGAACCCAGGTGGTAAAAGTAGGACAGGATGCTCTTGACCTTTCCGCAAGTAGAATAGGCATCGGATAATATATTAACAGCGATTAACCCGAATAGACAGTATTGCGGGTGTAAGACTCTACATGCAAAACATGGAGCACAGTTTTGGCGTTGACTCTAAAGTGTAGTCAAAACATGAAGGATTTCTGTGACTGGGCACATGATGGACAAGTTTTTGTCTTGATGATGAATAAATAAATTAAATAAGGCTAGATGCAAGTGAAAGATGCGTTAAACTCTAACAGTAGACTGATATTGACTGATGATTAATAAATGGATATAGTTTTGCAAAAACGAACCGACCCATACATCCGTCTGCAGACCAAAACCAACCCCGGTACAAGTGTTACGATGTGCAAATTTAAGAAGAGTGGCTTGATTGATGTTGGTTCAAACCTCTGTCAATGGTGATAATATGTGGGCCACAAGTATTAGTATGTAGTCCAGGTTTCGTGTTTCCACCTTTTTCCCGCCGAACATGACTGACATTTGCAACAACAAAATGCGCTCTACATTTAGAACGCTCACGTAATACGCTAATGAGTTTGGAATGAAATCGCTGCATGTACGGGCTTCCTGCCGTTTCGCAGAAACGCACGACGCATGCAACTGTTGAATTTGAAATATCAGTACGAATTTATAGAGGAAAGATCAGACTCAGGAGTTAATAGTTTAATCAGCCAAATGAACTTTAAATTAGTTCCCTCACCTTTTCCAAAGTTGCAGGTTTTACAAATACAAACCTATTTTTTTTCTTTAATTTGAATTTGATTTGATCATTATTGGCACAGTACCATTACTTATTTCACCTAATTACATAAGGGGTAAGTAAAATATATTGTTACAGTTTTACAGAGCAATATGAAATTCATAAATGCAGAAGAAGCAGGAAGTAAAAATTCCATTCAATTGCGATTAATTGTTGTAATCAAGCAATTGTCAGGAGGATTACATTGCTGAAATTAACAATCGTAATAGATAATAAAACGCCACGAGGGTAAATGAACCTACACATGTTAATAATAAAGTTGAAAATGCATTCGAAGACAGTGTGAAACAAGTATGAGAAGTTAAAGTAAATACTCGGCTAGTTAAACGAAGGGAGACAAATGATCATTTAAAGTTTAATGGCGCTTATAAAGTAATTTAAGTGGACGAAGTGAAAAAACATCTGTTAAGCTCCCTTAACGATACATTTGTGGACGATAACGACGAAACTCTAGACTTTATTGCGATGAGAGAGTCACCAAAGAAATTAATTATTTCACAGCATTAACATAATGAAATGCAGAATCTGTTTACATACCTTAAATATGTTACACTTCATAAGACATGACAGATAGTCTTGGGTAAAATAACTTCAGAACCAGTTTTCTCACTCATAAATAAAGGTAAATTAGGTAACCTTGATTGTTACTAACTACCGAAAACACAGTTAATAAGTGTAACAAACACAATCATGGTCGGAATCAAGGTCGAAATCATGACTGTTAACAAACCATACCAAATTTAATTCCGCTTCTCCCATATTTGTTGGCGTAAAGCTCTCCCATGACAGATCTGGATTACACAGGAGGTTGCGACCTGCATAGATGATATCATTGATGCGACGCCGGGTACACTCTGAGGTCACTCGGTACCAATTTATGAAGACCTCTGCATTATGAAACAATTGCTCCGCAAAGCACGAAATATGGGAGGAAAGTGACAAGATATGGGGGTCAATTATGACTGGCGCTGCGAGATTGACGTTGAATCATCAGCGATAACAATAAAATGAGGAACGCAGTATTCTGACTAACTGCACATTGTTATGTTTGCTGCGTTCAACGAAACGTGACCAATGGTGGCGGAAATTGGTACAGGGACAATGAGCTAGCAATTTCACGATTTTGGTAGCGATGAAACATTTTGATAAAATATAGAATAGAAAGTGAACGCAAAGTTCATGAGGTTTTTCTAATGGTTTATAAGTACGATCAATTATTATTCTAAGTTATAAATGCCCAGCTGTTTATGTTAGGTGGTCTCAACGGTTGTCTGAACGATAATTTATGGTCTGGATTTGTTGCAATGAATAACACAGGCGCCTGAGATAAGATATGCTTAAGGTAGCGTCGCATAGTCGTTAGGTTTCAGCATCGGCGATCGTGACAAATCTATTGTTTGAGATATGCGATTCATTTGAGATTGATGTCTGCATTATTCATAGCACTTCTTGCCCTTGAATATTCAGTTGAGGAGACATCGTTTTTTTTTGTTTTACAAAAAGTTTGTAGTTCCCGTCGTTCCTGCTTTAGATACGCTGTCATTTTTTTTTCATCGTAAGTCAAGCATACATCCTCTGGTAACGCTACCTGGCCTGTTCACATCCGCTGGCGAAACTGATAAAGGCTCACATTGCCTCATTCCATCCACGTACATCGTGGTGCAATGGAAAGTGGGTTGTGAAAGAACCGAGCAATAAAGGATAAAGCTAATGATACTTATTGACCGATTTATTGATGTAATTATTGTATTTACGAAGGATATTAAGGATCCTTTTACGGTGGCACTAAATGTTTTACGATAAGCATTTATTGTTTGACAAGTTTTGATGACAAACAAATATTGTGTATTTGAACAGAGTAGCAGCTATAGGTATTAAAAGCGTTATGAAATCAGGTTACAGACGATTCACAAACCAGTACTTGAAGAAAAAAATCTAAATGAAGGCAGTCATAAACCAATCTAGGCTGAATTTCTAAAGTCAGTAAAGTCCGAAAACAGATCTGGTAGTCTAATTTTGTATTTCACGAAATACTTAAATCATGCGTTGAATATAAAACCTATTTTATTACATTTTTATTAACGCTATTAAAATGGACTATTTCCTACCTTGGACAGCATAGGTTTCAAAAGACAGCTTCGCTTATAGCAAATTTCGTGTATTCTTTGAAAGGAATATCACCACAATGTAAATCCATAATATCTTCATCCACTCAATCAACACGTGGTCATTTATCCTCAACCTTATCTAGTACCACATTAAGGTCAATCACCGGATCGGACCAAGTTCCACTGTCAACGCTCTTGTCACTTACCATTTCTCTAAATGTTCGAACACTGGACTGAATTTTATCAAAGCAGTATTGAAACGCACTCTGTTATCAGGATATGTCGGGTGTAATAAATGAACTAACAGGGGATGTAATAAATAACAAGCAGCTGTAAGATATTTGCCGAGTTATACGACTATGTTTGTGTCCAAAAGCATAGCCTTGTAAAGCGAAAGAGCATAGCAGATACAGTTACTTTGGATGGTGCAGTAAAAAAGGTAGTACAGTTACTTCTTACGAAGGTTGTGTACTTAGATCTGTTAGTTAATACAAAGCCAAAAAAGTTGAATAAGACACAAGGAAATGTTATATCGATATGCCGTTTTAACTGAGACAGCAATTTTAAAATTTCGAGAAGCAGTAAACGATTAACAAACCTGTATTTTTAGGTTATCTAGTCAATGTTCTTAATCACCAAATAACGACCTTATCATCGTAATTACAGTTTGATATTGAAAACCACGAACTTCTATTGCATATAGTTACATAATAATAATAATTAATAATAATTTAGCCCTTTCGACGTCCCACTCCTGGGAACTGGCCTCCCCTCACTACGAGGGGGATTCAGGCCATAATCCACCACGCTGGCCCAGTGCGGGTTGGCGAATTTGACATGTCCTTCGAAAATTGTTTAGATTTTCTAGGACACGGGTTTCCTCACGGTGTTTTCCTTCACCGTAAGCGAGTGATAATCATATTGTAGTTATGATTCGCACATAGATTTAAAAAAACCCAGAGGTGCGAGCCGGGGTTTGAACCCGCAAGACCCGCAAGACGCGTGCTTAACCAATCAGCTATCACTACTTATATAGTTACAAATGCTGAAAAATGTTTTAGCACTGTCTTAAATTTTCTGCACACGCTTAATTCAACGAAAGTAGTTATTCAAAAAATAAGTATATATTGAGAAATAATATACAAAAAATCGGAAAAAGCGAAAGGGGACTCATAAAACACTATCACGATACAAATCTTTAGTAGCCTTTAGAAGATTGGAGCTATATGGACCGTTCTCAGTTCAGAAGGTATAAGACTTCATTATTCTTAACAAAATCACATTAAGTATAATTAAGACTGCTTACGAAATTGCTAAAGATTACAATTTACTTATTACTAATTGTAGGAAATGAAGTTAATTCGGTTGCAGGTTACTTTATCACCACGTAATTTGACATACCACATACACAACCGAATATCTATGAAATACCTCCCACTGATTTCACCGCATCCCTTTCTTCCGATACTTTTTTTGCTGCACGGAACTGAACCCCAAGACACATCGATGCCATCCGGCAGAACCTCTCGAGAGCCGGAAACAGATATTGATAAAAACAACTAACAAGGGGATCGTTCATCACAGATACTGGCAAGGTTCTAAGCCTGCCAGATGGCCGGGGGGCTTGACAACACTGAAATCTATAGGGGCGGTTAGAGAAAAAACGTTTGACAGAAACGTATTTGAAGGATCATTGGTTGTTAAATATTGATTGGGTAGATAATTTGAATTTGGACATGACTAGGAAGTAATAGGTAAGGTAGCAACCGGTGAGATTAGATGAATTGTAAGATGGAATTGAACTAGGAGACCAAAGTGAAGAAACAATATAGTAGAGTAGTACTGTGCATACATGATGACGATAAGATTTATACACAAGCTTTACTTTCTATAGCTTAAGTTCATAATATAAGTTTTTTAACAATACACAAAATATTCCGAGTACCTATTTGGTGGTTCAAGGAGGTCAGAGCCTCTTTAAAGTATACACAGCTAGGTCACATACCAAAAAAAGAATACTTATAGGAAGGAAATATTTTAATAAAATTTCCAGATATTTTTCCATTTCTATTGATGTTTGATGTACGTATATCAAGACCTGTGACCTCGTGGCTAGGACCGCTTGCCTATCTTGGGTTAAGCAAATGTTTGGAGTGAACACACAGCGCTGCTTAGCAAAACATACAAAATCAATAATGATTCATCGGTCTATGGATCAGCTTGCAGATGAAAGGTTACGTATTTTTTAGTAATAGATAAGATGCACATGAATACATTTTATGGTAGAGGGAAGAAAGTTTTTGGGCCAAAAGTTTGACGTTGTTGATCTATACCAATATTACCGACATAAAGAAAAGAAAAAAAATCAAAGAGAAGCAATAATTTTCGATAAAATTATGCGTGTGATACTTGATATTTTAAAGTCAGATGAGGATGATCGTGACAAGGGTTTAAATTTCGTTAAATAAAAATACAAAGATACACAATGATGACAAGGGCGATATTGGATCGCTCGACAACCAGAAAAGATGCATCCATGCGAAGAAACGCAAGAAAGCAGAAATAACTGATGCAACAATGATGGTATAATAGACATGCTTGCATTTAAATGCGATGTGTTCACATAGTGAGAAATCAACAGAAATTAAAGAAGTCAGGAGCTATTTGACACTTGTATGCATAAGATTTAACAATGGACAAAATTGGATTTTATATCAAAGCTAAGCAATGATAATGAAAATATATAAAGGCTTTTATTATAATATTGAGATTACTAAGATGAAAACAATGAGCGTGGTGATAGATACATTAACATAATAATAAAACCAGTAGTTAGCCTGACCTCTTGTATCAGAGTTATGCTCAATTATCAATTGGTATGAACAATATAAATCCAATGTAAATATATATTTATAATACATCGTGCAACACCAGATAACAATGTTTACAGTAGTATCATTTTATACATAGATGTTAAACCAATATTGAGTTTGTTGACGAATATTTTCATTCATCTTGAGTTGATGACTCAAGTTCTGTTTATTTTTGTTACTTAAGCCAGTTATGATTCAGATACTGCCGCATTGAATTGCACAGTAACATAGAAGCGACAAGTGGCATAATTTTAAAATTCCTTACACGTACCAAACCACTATCACAGGTTATCTAATATGATAATGTCCTAATAATGCTAAGTTAGATAATAATTTATGATACGACACAAACCTAATGCAAGTCTTGCGTAGATCACACAGTAAAACTTCACTGTACAAGTAATCACAATCACTTCAACAACTCTGAACCCACTAAATCACAAAAAGGGGATCTAATTAAACCGATAAATGAATGAGAAATAAACGCAAAGCGGCTTCGATCGATGCGCGAGAGCAACTGACAAGAGGAATCGTCCGACCATGCGCGGGCGCAAGTATTAATCGCCCAAGTTTAAAATGCCACGTGGGACATTAAGCTGTCTGGGTAGAAAAGTGGTTCCAACTTGGTCGAGTTAAACCGTGTTTATTCACCATGAAACTAATGTATTTTTAGTAAATACGTAGGGCAGGTAACGACTACTGTAGGGACAAGGGCTTCAGTTGCTGGTTTGTAGTATTACCTTTTTAATGCTGAGTTATAGCGACAGACAGTCGAGATATTTTTATGGGATAAATGTAGCAACTAAGTTGATTTTGCTTGTCGTTACGGGTAATTAGTACTTATATAATCCAAAATTTATAGCTTCTGGTAATTCTAGAATTAACCTATGTTTGAATACTTATGTCAAGTTAACGAGTGGTCTAGTTTGCGTGTAACTAACTTGGTAGTCTTTTGTCTATTTTTAAGTTTAATAACAGGTTATGACTTAACTTATCAGACTACTCGGAGCAACTTTGTTGCTTACGTTTTAATTAATGGTGATTAGAATAATAATAATAGTGCTTTCTGTTAAATATTTGAGATGAACACTGAACTAAACTCCAGGAAGAATCCTGAATAAATAAAATTTGAGGATTAATTTCAATAATTGAAGATTAACTGAATTTGAAACTCAGGCCAGTATCAATAAATCGATCTCAAGTCTGAGAGCGATCTTGGAAATGTCATCCTAACGTCAGCCCAGTACAAAATGACATGTCAAACGCGTACTCAAGACCATTGCCAGACTTGAGACGGATTTATTATAATTGAGGGGCTTCTTAGATATGAGAAAGTAAACTGCAATAAAAAATATTTGAAGAACACGAAAGTGTTCGCTTTCAAAGATCTTATCATAAAAACGGCGGAAATAATTAGAAAAGTGTAAAAAGTAAAAATGACTAACACACACACAGCTACACATGAAGACGGACGTGGTGGCGTAATAACAGTGTTGCGTGAAATAGTAAACTTACGAGATATAGCCATAAAATTATAACTGGTTCCTCAACTTGCAATGATTCCGATTTAATCCGAAGCTAATAGGATTATGATAGAAGATAAAATGCATTCAATAAAAAACATAAGTATGCCAAAGTGTACAATTGATGTGAGTTCACTTCTTTCTAGGACTTAATTGGCTCCTCCAACGAGATTTTTAGTAACCGCATAACCTCACATTGCTAGTAATCTTATTTAAAAAAGGGCCTACCGGTTTTCTTATAATGTTTTGGAGTTTGTAATTTAAATTTGAGGTAAAGCATCTACTTAATCTAAAAAAAAAATTGATTCGACGTTTTTTTAAAATTTATAAATTTGGCCCCAGTACTGAGCCCTGAGGCACACCTACCAATAACTTTATCGCGATGATTAAAATGATTAATATCGGTAGGTATAACATTTGTATGTCATTTTCGTTATCTTATATCTACAAGAGTGTACGCTTTATATCATTCGCTGCATTTACCTACTTATTATTATCAACCCGTATTTTGATCGTCTCGCCCATAGATTCCAAATCATTAAAATCAACGATTCGACTGTTCTAAATACGTCGATCTAAATTCATTGATCGTTCGGACCCAGATCGTTTTGGATCAATAACACGGAACAGCGGAGTCAACGCACCGCGACCCACTCCCGCGCACCAAAGGACGAGTCGACCAATTACAATGCCACTAACTTATCTGTTCGGGCGGCCAAAATTGGAACTAGCGTTTTCATTACGAGAATAACATATTTTAAAGAGTATTGTGAAGACAGTAGCGACACCGCGAAGTGAAAAGACAAGTTGGTTGAACTGAACACCGAATCAGTCAAGTGCCTTGACATTTTGACACACCGGTGATATGGCATTAATTAATTTTCAATATCGATTATTAATGCTTATGTTTTAATTAAATTTCTTTAATATATTGATGAAGAGTATAAAAAATGCGTTCGAAACCTGTTGAAATAATTTCTACTCGTGGTTTCATCTTGCAGGGTTTATTTACCAATCTACTTACACCAAAAACCTTCTCATACTGTATTCTTCGAAAGGGTAGGCAGAGGTGATTTGTACACCCACATTTCGTCTGGATCAGGACCTCATATAACAGCAAGCGAGTCAATTCAAAGAACAATTGTACCAAGACCTCATAACCCGCATAAGGTAAGGCTACGCTTACACTTGGTTTAGACTGAAGACACATTAAATCAAAAACAATATTGTTGTCACTATTTATTGACATCATAAAATAGAGACCACAACATGTTTCAGTTTGTTTTGGTCGGAACACACCTAGGCTTACGAATATGGAGTGTAGGCGAAGACCAGCGCAGCAGTATGGCGAATTCGTAAATTAAGTGAAACATGCATACCTATGAAACTCATCATTTTACTAGCTACCCATCACCGCATAATCTTTAAGAGGAATAATAAAAATTCAATTCTATTTCTATTACTTAAATCACTCAGTCACCTTCCAAGGTGTTTTTGTTGTTCAACGGAAAACTGAGGCCAAGACGATAACAGCCCGCAGTCGCTTAGTCAAATAGACAGTTAAAACTTACTACAGCATTAAAAATACATGGCTCCGTGTAGATAATTTCAAGCTGATGATTCATTTGATCCACAAAAGGGGCAAATTTCCAAGTCTGGGAGGAAGCGACCTAGAAAGCTCGTCAAGTGTGACGTAGCGGCGGTGGCGCCTGCGCAGCGGCGTGTGTCATGCAACAAGTACCGAGACACGTGTATTTTAATCCCAGGTATTAATGATGCAAGAGATGGATTAGTTATTCAACAACAAAGACAGTAAAAAACCTTTTGAAATATATGCGTTCTTGGAACAAAATCTGCGCTCCTGGAACTAATCCAGCATTTTGATTATACAGTTCTTACAATATCTTGTAGCAGAGGCATTGCATTCCTTGTTCTCACTTAGAAAAGTTTTGACTCTTCCAAAGTTTACTTCAGCTATTCATATTGTTCATATTTATACAGTACTAGCTGTTCCGGCAAACGTTGTTTTGCCATAAAAAAATAAAAATAAAAATAGATGTTGACCGATTCTCAGACCTACCCGATATGCACACAAAATTTCATGAAAATCGGTCCAGCCGTCTCGGAGGAGTATGGTGACTAACATTGTGATACGAGAATTTATATATAAGATATACAAGTAATCCTGATAAGCAATTCTTAAGTGATACAGAAAACTTATGGAGGGTATATAAATACATGGTGTCAGAGAAAAAAGCTCGACATAGACAGCGGTGTAGCGTTTCTATTTTTGTAGCAAGACGAATGTCGCGACTATCTGGCGACGATTGACAATAGCCATCCGGTTACGCTAGGTCAGGACACAAAGGAGGTAAAACATGATGTCTCTAGTCTTTGCTCCCGGCTACGCTTACTGAGCTAACGTAGAATAAGGCTATAGAAGTCCTATAACTCAGCATGATAAATATACCTTCATTGAACTGACGAAACATTCATACCGATTTGTGTGTCAATGAAAATAATGAATCAGTGTGAATGTTTTGTCAAAGCAAACTAGAAGTACTTATTAGACTGTAGGAAAAACTTATAAGACTGGTGGTGTTATATCTGGTAACAGATAGGCATCGGTTGCTCTTCCATCTGCCGAGACAAAACTGAGTATATACCAAACTGACAGCAGATGGTTATCAGATGGAGTGGCAGACAAAGAAGATATTAATAGTTAAATAAAGCTTTTTATCGCTAAAATTTGCGACAATTCTTCGGGGCAATTTTACGTTGCTTCCGGGTTCAAAGTTTTAATCTCGCTAGTTTCTAGCATCTACGTAAGAGATGTATCCTTAAAGACCTGATTCATCCCGAAAGACCCGAACAATAAGCCACACAGATATTTTACGTGTACGCGAGCGATTGGCGACTCTATTAGAACGTATTAACACATAGTAGAGACCAACAGTAGTATGTCATGTGTCGCGACCGACGGACAGGCGACAAGCTTGCGCACGCGATCGTGAGTCGTATCATGACTGTTCATTTTGTACTGTTTTGACAGTCTGAAACATGAGTAAGGTTATTTGATGATACGTTGGCGTGAATTAACTTTATTGCGTGTTTATTCATAATAATCTTTAGCTGTAACCTGAGAAGAGATTAAGATATACGGGTCTGTATATTACCAGGTTTCAAGATTTCAGATTGGATGATCTTAAATGGATAATAGACGTCGGCTGCCGCAGACGGGACAGACCTAACAAAAGATCGTGGGTCGATTTGAACACCTATATAGGAGGCCCGAAACAGCACAGAACAGAAATCTTTTTGTGAAGAAATCAGGGAGCTTTTGCTCAGAAGTAGGACACACAAACTGGTTAGTAAAATAAGAAAGATATCTTGATACTAGTTACGAAACTAATGATGCAGGTCATCAACAATTCTTCAGATCAGCTCCTAAGGTAGCTGCCCGATGCAATAGAGGTGTTTTACTATAAGTTATTTAGATAGGTACTTAAATTAATAAAATGATGAGTTCGTGATGAAATAATTGCGGGACGTTGCATTCCTGCATTCAATTAATTTAACATAAACACTCAATCAATCGCAACGCAACAGGTTCTTAATCGAACCTTATCGAATTCAACAGCTTTGACCTTCATTCCACTGAGATTATAATCAATTACAAAAAAAACGAAATGTCAGTCATGTTAAAATAAAATGCGCACGCACAGCGAGATAATATAACCGGTTCTATCCGGATTAACCTGTGACCCGTGGATATATATTTTTTTAATTAATATACATTTTCTCACGTTACTAATACTTAACCTAAATTAGGTGGAGCATTAAAATGTTTATCTGTCAATGTTTGGGTTACTGTGTCAAGTCGTGTCGGCAAAAACAAATGAGAATTACAAAAGTTTGCATTATTAATTACTGCCCACATTGATTATTTAAGCCATTCTAATTCCATTAATAATAAGTTATATAGTTGAATGATTCCAAACACATGGAGAAAAATAGTAAAATCTGCGGCCATTGAAGAAGGAAACCCGTGACCACGACTAATCTGTCAAGAGTGTCTCACTGAGAAGTAAAATTACATTTACAGTGACATAACGTTCCAATTTTACTTCTTGTAACCCAATTGAAGATGAATTAAAATAAATAGAAACACTTACTAACCACCAACACTAAACTATCCACCAAGACATCAGACAATTTAAAATTAGGAAAGCCAAATCAGATATACAAACATAGTAATGATAAGCGACGGGAAAGTGTAATCCAACAGTCACCAATGTAGCACCTTTCACCCAACACGAATGACATTGACATTACCCTCTATTTGTTTCTTTTATTTCTTTAATCCGAGCTTTCACCACGCTGCTCCTTGAGATAAACTCTTCCGTAGGCCAGATACAAAATCTGAAGATACGCAACATCGCACAAAAACTATTTTCCAATTCCATCAGTGACTGGCCACAAAATAAATGGTGTTTTTGACGACCTAACCGCAACAGTCGCTGGTGTGTCAACAATGGAAAGGGCTTGTCACGCTTACAAAATAGCCGCCGTAACCGCTTAACTTGTTGAGGTCAGAGAAACTAAAATGGCACTTTGGTTCTTGAAACTTTTGAGTTAACGAAATTGAATGATGTGGACAGAAATTGTCGATATCGCATTATCAAGCTGTGTATGTTAATGGTACAAAGTAATAATACACACCAACTGTACGGTCCCAAACTAAGCAACGCTTGTACTTTGGGTACCGTAAAATATAATGGACTGAGGGCGATCCCAGTGTCACCCAGACCTGGGCAAAAACTTGACTTATACTTAATATAATTAAAACAATAATCATTCCTTTTAAATGTCTTAGTACTGGGCAGTGGGCACGGGCATCTTCGGGATTCAGCCCGTAATCCGCCACACTAGCCCAGTGCGGGTAGGCGGAATTCGCAAATCTTTTGAGACTTGCAGGTTTCTTCACTTCTTCTTCTGTTTTCCTTCTATTCACCGTTCAGCAAATTATATTCTTTGTTACTATTGAGATTCGCACATGAAATTCGAGAACCCCAGATGTACGAGTCGGGATTTGGAGCCAGAAAAAAAATTAAGTATGTATGATTAATCGCTTGTCTCCTTTTATTGCACTAGTACTGTTAAATAAACGAGACAACTAACAACTTGTTAGTAACAAGTATAAAAATATATGAACGCAAGTTAACGGACCATACTTTTAGGACAAGTTAACTACTTACATTCATATAAATTAGCTTGAATTACTTAAACTTAACATATGTTCACGACCTTCAGTGTTATGTTTACACGCTAAAACGCACATAACAATATATCGTTTTGCACATAAACGTTGAAAGACAAATGAAAAGGGGGAAATAAAAAAGGATAAAAGATGGCGTCGCGGCGCCGCGGCCGGCGCCCGCGCAACTCTCCTTGTACTTTTTGCGCCATGGCAAGGATATTGCGTGCAGAAATTGATTGTGTACCTACATGAAAGGTCGGATTTTGTGAGTAACATACAAAGTTTAGCTCTGGTAATGTGATATGGGTTACTTCATGGCGTAAATATCAAATTACTCAGGGTAAACGGCTTAATGGATACAGTGACTATATAAGCAACTGGCGATAAAAAAAAAGTATAACAAATGTAAAAAGACAAGCCCGCTGAGTTTCTTGCCGGATTTTCTCAGTCGTGGTCACGTTCCGATCCGGTTGTAGATATTAGAAAAAAATAATTGTAAAATTTACAATTTTTAAGTGTCCCCGTAGGCCTAAACAAAGTAAACGATTTGAATTTGGAAGTATAAATGTTTTATATGTCTGTAACAATTAACCACCAGAGATCTCAATTCTAGAGCAAAAACCTGTATCCAAACCCTGGTGACAAGAACACTACGTGTTTAGAAATACAGGGTTACTTGTAATTTAACGTATTCCTTGCAAGTTGTGATACGAGAAACTAAAATGCAACAAATCTGACCCCCAAGTATGTTCCGTGAAACTTAGTCATTACCGTATTTGTGATTTTCATATAAAGACCCAAAAAACTGAAGATAATGCACTTATTGAAACGAAAAACTTATTGTTGACACAATAATAATGCGGTACTATCAGAAAATGTCCAGTAATACAATTTAAAAATATGACAAGACTTAAAAAAAAATTGGATAAATTAAATTACAAAATTTGATATTGCTCTACCAATTACCAAATGCCCGGACAAGACACATTCTAAAAAATCCATGTACTACAACGATAATTTATTACATTATGTTTTTATGTATAAACGATAGGCGGCAACTGTAACCAAAGAGAATATAATCACTACGTAGCTGTAACAGTTGAAAGGTATTTGCGGTAGCCAGCTAATGTTGTTTGACGTGAACAAATCAAGTTTTATTGTTAAGTATGAGGAAGTTGGCGGCGGCGGTTTGTGGTCGGATGTTATCAAAGAAAACTTGGGTAGGTATATACTCTACAGTAACAGCATCAGGGCAGCTTGCTTGTAGGGAACCCAGCTACTTTCAACTGACTTAGGCAAGGTAGGTTTATTTTCTATGTAATGTATGTAACTTTGTTGTTTAAGTCCCGATTATAAACTTCACAATTCTTAAAATTATTGTGTCTCGCCCTAATATTATGATCGTGAGTAAGAAGGCAATAAATATATAAGTTCCTGTTCTAATGGAATCAGCACCAATTCCCATCAGTTTATATTAAGTAACTGTCTCTATCATTGTATCAAATCGAGGTCATGACATAAAGGTATTCGAACTTAAAAAGTTTTATGTCGGCATCATTGAGGCTAAGGTACTTAGATGAGATTGATGAACGAAACGGTATTATAATTAGGTACATACTTCATATATTCAACAGATTGTATGCGTAACTAGCTAGGTAAGTACTTGCTTAAAAGAATTCCTAACTTTTTGTTTGAATATTTGTCAAAATACATTATGTTCATGGTCATTTTCACCGTATCTTTAATCTCTTCTTATTCTCATCGTATGAGCTAGGCGACCCATCAAGTGATTTCGGAGTTTTCAGGCCACCCAAAGGACCTCTGACATGGCTTAACGACTGTGATAGTAAGGACCGACAGCTTAACATGGCCTTCGAAGCATAAACGGAAGCGTATAGTTTTAAATGCCTCTAGGCGGTCACCCATCCAAATATAAACCCTCAAGCACTTATGTTTTGGAAATGTGATATGCGCACATATTTTTTTGTAGGAAAGTCCATTGGCGCACGACCGCTGCCGGGATTCGAACTCACGATTTTCGGAACTCAAGCCTAGCAATTGTCCCCACTGGGCTAACACGACCGTAATCTAATGCTTCGAAATAGATGAATCTATCGTTGTTTACGCCGTTATTATCCTTATCACGACTCCTTAAGCAGGTTTTAATCTGGTCGTTTCATATGTATTGAGACTCAGATCACGACTTTTGTTTTTATGCAGCCTTTTATGCACCATAAGGTAAATGTCTTCATTCTAAAACGAATATCTATAAAATAAGCAACGTTATTTCACTTCTACTTATTCCGTAGGCATAGCGTGTTCAAAACAAGGCGACGTGAACGCAAATCGCACCAATTACCTAACACATTGAAAGTCTGTAGACCGCGATGAAAACTCCTGAGGTTGACCCTTTGGAACACGAAATGGAACCCACGTAGAAATCATATCTATACAAATAAATAAAATTGGAGTGTCTGTTTGTAATATCAAATAACACCTTTCTACTAAATGCATATGAAAGTACATAGGAGACCTATAGCAAAACGCGATTTAATTTTTTTTTGTCTGTCTGTCTGTCTGTGTGTTTGTTCCGGGTAATCTCCGAAACGGCTGAACCGATTTTGACGGGACTTTCACTGGCAGATAGATGATGTTATAAGAAGTAACTTAGGCTACTTTAATTTTGGAAAAACAATTAGGGTTCCGCGTAAAAAAATAAAAACACATGAAATCAAAGAGTATCTCCGGAACGGCTGGACCGATTTAGACGGGACTTTTACTGGTAGATAGCTGATGTTATAAGCAGAAACTTAAGACTACTTTTATTTTAGAAAAATAAAACTTAAAAAATGGGTTCTGTCGCACGGGCTAAGAACGCGGGAGAGTGCGTTTATGTTAAGTTAAATTCCACGCGGACGAAGTCGCGGGCTCAGCTAGTCTACATTAAATTTTGACGCATGACCCTACATTCACAGAGCGTCACCTTTTTCCGTGAGGGTAACATAAGATAAATGACTATCATATAGAACTCTTCTTCTCTTCTTTATACTTATAGTAAAATTTAATTCGCCTAGTACCTGCTCTGCTAGACAGACTGGCTAAAGCCCATACCTTTAAATACCTTACGTGTACAGGATCTTCCTATACTGTCCTGCATGCCTTAAAAACCTAGTGTAAGACAAGGACAGTATAATCCCCATCGATCGAAGGCTACCTATTTTTTTCCGATCTATTTGTGTTCGAAGTCTGTTAAAGACTGTGGATGTTTCCTAAGGTGGTTTACAAGTAGTTTTTCTCGCTACGTATGAAGTACATAGGTACTATGTCCTTGATAATTTTGGATCTGAGAGTCTGCCCAAAGAACGTATGTCACTTAAAATAAGTAGGGACTACTGAATATCATATTCAAGGGCTCAGGTTGTGCAACCGCAGCTTACTACGTATATTGCCATTAGTGGCCTGTCTCAATAGAGATTGATTGGAGCGTTCAAAAGTAATTGCCTTCGCGTCCGCGTCGGCAGTAGGTACGCCTAGTTATGCGTGCTGATGGGATGGCGGTGATTAGATGCGGAGGAATTTATGATTTGGTAATCGTATGGAGATTTTCGAACCACGTGCAGCATTAATATTACATATCAAATAGGTATTTTCGTTTATATAAATTTGTTTTATGGGTGTCCAAATGAAAAACATATATACGTGAAGGAAAAACTTTCAAACGCTTATACGAAAATTGCGCGGACGGAGGAGTATGAAATTTGGCACACTTATAGTTTACTAGCTGTGCCCGCGTCTTCGTCCGCGTGGCATTTAATTGACAAAGTTTCATACAAACTTTCATCCCCTATTTTATCCCCTTGGGGGTAGAATTTATCAAAATCCTTTCTTAGCGGATGCCTACGTCATAACATCTACCTGCATGCCAAATTTCAGCCCGATCCGTCCAGTGGTTTGGGCTGTGCGTTGATAGATCACTATGTCAGTCAGTCAGTCAGTCAGTCTCCTTTGAGTTATATATATTTAGATATAGAGAAGGAGTGCAGAAAGCTAATATGTTTATATTATAATACTAAGAAATAATTTAAAATCAATTAATAAAACATTACACACACTACCATGAATTGACACACACACATTTGTAACCTCCACACTGACTGACTGTCTGACTGACAAACGGTGACAGTTTTTGGAGGGCGGGACCTCCATAGTGCATTCTGCGTTCCTGTCTCAGTCTGAGAAATAAATCTTAATGACGTTTAAAATTAAAATTTTAATGAATTATGGTCGATTTTGCACCATTATAACGGGAATACCAGTATAAGTTAGATACGTCGTTTATAGGTAAATAAGAATTACGATTTTTTTATGAGTACCTAACTAAGTCATGCCCTTTGTCTAATGGGAGCATTAAGAACAAACATTAGTTTTTTTCTTATTCATCTGTCCTAAGTTCCTTGTCAGTGTAGCTAACACAGCTCTTTTCATTTGACCCTATCTAGGGAAGTTCCATCACTTCATACCATGACACCGACCTCCATTTTTATCTGGCTCATGTAGCTGATTCTTAGTCTTCTTTCCCCCGTTTTCTTTCATCTTGTTATCTGAGATTTTTAATTAGAAAGGTGAACGTTCAGTCAGATAACAATATTTCTGACAACTCTCATCCACATCGTCTCGGTTCAGCATCTCAGTGTTAAATAAACCAGTAAAGATTTAATCGATTTATCTCCTTTCAATCTTCAGCTCTTTACATAAATACAAATATGTAAGCTTTTTTAACATCCCAAATCCCACTGCAGGGTACGGACTTCCCTTCAATTCGAAGAAGATAGTCCACTAGCCGAGGACATAGTCACATCCCAAAACAGGTTCTGTTATCCAGACATCCAGACTTCCGCACGATGTTCCTCTACCACTAAACGAAATTTAATCTTTTATTTTGCCTTCTGAAATTATTTCATAAGAACAACTTAAAAACACTTAATGTTCAGTGTTAAATACATAGTATATCAAGTTCTTTATCAACCAATTAACACTTGGGGCAGAAATGTCTCGCAGTGGCCGCAACCGTTAATTGGACAATAAAGTGTATTGATCGGTCCAAGGTTCATTTTAGTCGGAGAAAGCTTGCAGTAGTATTCAATAAAATAAGGGCTAATGATTTTAAATGTAGCACTGAAATACCACTAAGTTTCTTAACTGTGTAAGTACAGTGTCTCCCACTTTGCGACGAAGGGAATCGGTCAATTTTCTTCCAACTCCTCGTATTCTTTCTTTCGATTTAATTCGTGCGGGCTGCAAGACAATTGAACTTTTCCCCGGGACTCGTCAAGGGTCACCTCGGCGTCATCATTGGTCACCATAGTCGATCCTGGCTAATATGAGTAGCAGTGGTGGAAGTGTGTGGCGAGACTAGTCCCATTAATAAACATACTTTACGTCACGTATTGTCTTATACGCCTCTTGTTTTATATTAATCTTCATTCTTCTCTATGATATAAAATGAGGAACAGACTGACTGTATCAATGCGCAAGCTAAACGGCTAGTGTGAGACACTTGAAAATTTTACAGTACCTTTTATACCGTAACCATTCACTAACGAAGGACTTTAGGGGTAGGTAATAAAGGGGATGAGAGTTTGTAGGTATGAAAATTCCGTTACGAGATCCAAGCGGATGTCGCGGGCGAAGCTAGCTAGCTAGTAGTTGGTGTATAATAAACCTTAAAGGGAACATTTAGTTTTATTAGGTAGGTAGTCATAAATTTTGGCTGAAATAATGATGATTTCAGCCAAAATTCGTCAGCTACTGGACAAAGGCTTCCCCCAAAGTTTTAAAGGTAGTACTCATCAAAATACCTATAACACAAAGGTGACTGACTGACTGACTGACAAAGTGATCAATCAATGCACAGCCCAAACCACTGGACGGCATCGGCTAAGAAAGGATTTTGATTAATTCTACCCCCAAGGGGATAAAATAGGGGGTGATTGTTAAGTTAAATTCCACGCGGACGAAGTCGCGGGCACAGCTAGTTAGGAAATAAAATGCTTATTTCACTGTAACTGCAAGTTACGACTAAACTGAAAAGATTGCTGTCTCTGTTCAGGCATTTCGACCATGACAAGGATGGCAATACAGTAAGTCTAGTCAAATTTGTTTAGTTCAAGGTAGAGCCTCAACAGCATTGACACCAATAACATTATTAGCTACTAAAGGAAAATCCCAAACAAAACTTCATTCCACAAACAGCGGCTATCAACAGAAATGTACTAAGTACGAAACGTCAAAAAATCCCATTGCAAATATTGGCACAATATTTGACTGTTCGGTTCGATCGGGGGTTGTTTACCGTCTGGCGGCCGCCGCCAGCGGCGCGGTGATGCGTGACGTTTGCACCGCAAACAGGGGAAAAATCCAAGGAAACCTAGACTACCACTTCGACATAGTTAGACTGACATTTCTAGTTTATAAACTGCAGACCTAATGGATTTTGACAAGCATAAAGTTGTGGGATTGGACAGTTTTCGAATACGATTTTGAATCTTATGATATAGGTGCAGATAAATACAAATATTATATAGTAAGTTTTGTTTTCAAAATGCACGTTAGAAATTTTTTTTATTGTACCTAGTGTGTGTACCTAATGAAGGCACCCACTTTAGTAAGCTAGGATGTAATTTGCAGACAAACCTCCATGATATGACCTATTTCGGATCCTAGGATCCCTATTTTTGCTAAGGTTTTTTACCTAAGGTAAGGCTATCTATTTTATTCGTAAGTTGAACAAATTCCAATGCTTTATTCATTTCTAAATACGATGAAAGAGTTATCCAGTGCGAAAACCTCCACCATCTTTTAAAGCTGTAAAGAGATGACATTAAAAAGAGTTTCTCTAGATAATGAGAAATAGAAAGACTTACCAGCAAAAGGCACATCGCAGACGTATTCCTCGACGCAGTTGTCAGTGTTCCCGCTGCGGTCGGTGGCGCCACTGGCGACGGAGGCGGCTGACGCGGCGCGGAGCAGACTCACCTCAGTCTCTGTTTGACTGTCACGGAGGACGGACCTCCTCTTGTACTCCTGTTGGTAGAGATTAGAAAATCTAAAATTTAATTTTATAAATTTTCTTCCCAGTAAATGTTCCAGGCTGCGCGGGCGCAATTTCCTGCAAAATTGTACTTGTGCATATACTGAAGCGACTATTTCGTAGGCATATAATATTGAAAATAATGAAAAGAAATTAAATAGCAGGAAAAGAAAGCTTATATCAGATATTATTGACAATCAATGAGATAGTTACATGCAAATGTTTCACTTACCTTAACTTGTTCACGTTTCACTTAACAAGCTACAGACCTACATTAAAAAGCATAAGAATGGAAGTGCTTAATGGTTTCTCTAATATAGATTTTGGGCAATATCGTTCTTCGGGTTTTCTAAACACTGGCTTTTTATCTTCCATGGCCAAGATATTTGATTAGCTAGTTAATCTACTCAATGGTGAAAGTAGGTAAGTAGGATAAGTACCAGTCTCTAAATACACATGACCATCAGATTATTTTCTAAATTGTGATCAAAAATATGAGATCCGACTCTTAATTGAATAATCGTCTAAAAGTAGAGCAACGTTCACTGAAATATACCGTTGCGCTACGAACATCGTCAGGCGCTCTTTATAAATAATGGTAGAGAACACTCTACATAATCCAAAAAAGATAAGTATAATATTTTATAGGGAAATTAATAAAGGAAACATTATATACTCATATGTTTGTGACGACGAGTCTCTATGCCACAAAAAAAGCTTTTACAACGGTTGACAAGCACTTTAGTTACTTACTAGGTACTATAAGTAGTAATAAGCCATGAAATTGTAAAAATTGGAGATAGGTACTTTGTATTCCAGTGACCCTAAAAATAGCATAAAGCAAACTAGGATCGCTTTTTATGGTCGGTAGCGTTCAATGTGCAATACGTAGGTACATATATTTATCAGCGTGAAGGCTGGAAATCCTATGCGACAGTGCGGAGAAAAAAAAACAATAAAACAAAATAATAAAAGACATAAAAGTATTTTTTATTGCAATAACTAAATAAAATCAATGGTAATAATAATAATACATTAAGCCTTAACATAATGTCGCTTAAACTAATAAATTGCATATAGTTTTGCAGAATGGATCCAACCACCCATAATTCTGCAAACTGAAACCAACCTACAACCACGTGCATTAGGGTTGGTTTTCGTCTACAGAAGCACCTATGTGGTGGTGGATTCTGCATAATTATATCCATTTGATAACCTGATGATATATTTCGTTACAGATTAACATCAGTCTAATTCTGTCTTTTAGATAATTAAAACCAATTGTAACGGGGAAATGTCTTAAAACTAAATAATGCAGATACTGTCATGTAGGTAAATACAACACTTACTTACAACAAAAATGAAATGCAAAATCGTTTTGTAAAAAAATGATGTAAATGCAAATCTTATTTTTGTGACAATAAAATGAGGCAAAGAGCAAAAATGGACGTCCCAATTGTTCAAACATTGAGTACAATTACTTATTCCTTTTTTTATAATTTGATACCAGTGTTGCTTCTAACAAATAAGAATGAACTGAATTAAAAAAAAATATTTTAGATTTACTTGTATGTTACTAGAATGAAAATGATGGCAATACAAAGTAGTTTAGTTTGAGTAGCATTTAACACAAAAATAGAATTACCCGACGCAATGACTCAGTGGGTTAGTCCAATTTTACTTTTACTGCCTCATATGTCAATGGCGTAATCGGCCGGCGATAGGAATGTCCTGAGTTCAATTTCCAACGCTGACAAAAAACTTATTTGAATAAAAAAATAATTTTAATATTATCAACGGCATTCTTCAATTTTTTCAAATATATTTAGGCTCACAATGGTGGTAATTCTGTTTTTACCAAAATTACGACAAGATTGTATTAAACGTTATTTATTAATTTTGCTATGTTCCTGTATGTAGTTTTAGCACTAACAAACATCACCAATTTGAGTCTAACACTGGTTTATGTTACGTTATAATGCGTCCTGGCAAACAAAAATATAATAGGTAAGTACTTACGGTAAAAATAAAATAGGTACAAAATAATAAATCAAATTAATATTTAAATTATTCAATATTAGAATCGTTGTAAGTGTTTACTTATTAATTAATTTGTATTCTACAAAACGATTTCTCCAAGCATCTAATTTATAACATCTAAATAGCACCTTACTGAATACTTTAGCACATAATAAAATAAAAATATAATCTATTTACAGGCAACACTAACATACTTTTTAATATTAACTAGCACCATAGGATAAAAATATAGACTGGGCGCTAAGATATTGAAAAAAAAAGTTTATGGTATCAGCTATTCGTAACGTCTCCCTGTGACTTTTTTCTAATTCTTATCTCTTCGACAACTTCCATAATCAGCTGAAATCGTTCCAAATACATTTTAAAAAGGGCATTTAAAGTTTTTTTGTTAAACATTAGCGAGTGGAATTGGTTTAACTTAGTCCCTATATCAGTTTTGGGAAAAATATTCTAAAAATAAATGAGCGCCTGTTGCTTTATACAAATATAAGAAAAATAAAAATATGTGTTCTTTTTAATTATAAATTAATCACAAAACTGATATTATTTTTATACTTGCCACATTATTTTTTACAAAAAGGGCGTAACTAAAAACGGAAAATGTCTATTAATACAATTCGGTCATGCTCATGCAAGATATGCAACTGTGACAGTTAAGAAAATTCATGCCAAGAGATACATACATTTATAGATAGATATAAATAATGGTTCATGTATTTATAAAGGTTAAACAATTATAGGGCACACAGGAAAATAAACAAAATATTTTGCTATCACAAAACAATGATTCTACAAGGGAAAGTTTACCCTTAGATAATCCTAAATATGAAATCTCATGTACAGAACAAAACACATAATTGTGTGACTATTTATTCTGATGACTAAACATCCCTTTTAAAATCGTCTCAAAAAAGACATGAACTAAGTATGGTATATTATAAATTCGTATAGGTTAGCAAGGTATCATGAAAATAATAGGTACAAAAAAATATATATACATAACGAGAAATTAACAACAACATGGCCCACATTTAAAAAAAACAAACAGCTAATAATGGTGAAAGTATAGATTTGTAGCTCGACTGATTAACCATTCAATTTTAATTAAAGTATTAGCCATGTTATTAGAAACCTCTACATATCACTTCTACTAGACCGAAATATTAATTACTTTTTGGAATAACTACATAACGACGCTGAACTAATGGAATAAAAGACGCTATAATTATGTAGGGCCAGCTAATTGGAATTTATATGATCTTTTATTACATACTATAGTAATAATTATTATAAAAGGTGCATATTCTATTGTCATTCCGGACTAACCTGGCTCAGTGGCCTGATCCTTTCATGTATGCAGTTCTCTGCTTGCCTCGCCGAGGGCGGCGGGTGATCAGGGGTCGGCGGCTGCTCATAGTGCGACGGCGACAACGGCGCATGCGCCCTCTGCCCTTCGAAATAACGCTCACAATCGCTTGGACTGTTCATCGACTGATCGTCTAACAAACTTTCTAGAGAGGATCTCTCTTGATTAGAGTATTTTCTCACTCTGTTGTCGCTCATTCTCTGTTCATAGTTGTCTGATGGAGCGAAATTGTTTCGTCTTAATTTTCTTCTGGGATTTTGCTCTTTTATGACTATGTTTTCATACATAGCAGTGATGGCGACGGGTTGTGAGCGCTGCTTGAGGCTTGGACGAGGATTGGGGATGGGGGCGACGCGGGAGATATGGTTCTCGTCGTATTCCGAATAGGAGAGCTTGCTTTCGACGTAATGGTCGACCGAGCGGCCGTGCTTGAGATAATGTTTAGCACCCTGCAACAAAAAATCATTGGGGAGGTTAGAGTACGTCAGACATGCTCTGAATATTTTTTACAATATGTTGCGCAATACTTTTTTTAAATAATAATATAGTTTTTACATATTAATACATTATAATTATTAAGCTGCCCCACATAAATAATAATTACGCATGATAAATAAATGAAGCTTATTATGTATGTTTGACTAATGGGTATGTTCGCGTCTGATTCAGGGAACACTAAATTATGACGTCATTTAAAGGAAACAATTGTTTATGGGATTTTTGTATCTTGCTATGCTATCGACATTTTATTTAGATGAGGTTATATGGATTTATTATTATAGATATGTTGACTACACACACACCGTGAGTTGGTATATTACCTGTATATCGTCCAAATCGTCCTGACTCCTCGCGTGGGGCCTGAGCTCGTAGCTGTATCCGGAGGAGGGGGAATTCGCGTGGGTGGGGGACACTGACAGATTCCTCCGCGGAGGCTTCTTTGGGGGGGTTGGCTGCAAACGTTTATTTTTGGTTAGGGGTGAGAGGTCAGGGTGACGATAGGGGCCACACGGGAGTCAAGACTTGTAAAGATAGATGCTTATTAAACGAAATACTACAGTGAAATTAGTAATTAATTTAGGTCACTTTTACCCGCTACTACTCATAATAAATTAATAATAATTTGGCACCGCAATTTTCTACAGAAGCACTTAATAATTTATGTGTATAAAATAAACATAATATAGGTTTAGCAGCACATCAAATTCCACTAATAATTATTACAGAAATGTTTATAAAAGCAAAAATAAATATGCCGTAAACAAATGCCAATTTGTATAAGTAGGTTAGAAAATAATAAAATAAGTGTATTAAGTATTCCTTTTACTATATGTTTAATAATAAAACATAACAGATTTTAACAAAACACGCCTTAACCCTTTGATTTCCTAAAATTAAAACCGTTGTATTATCTAATTTAAGTAAAGCGGCAATTTACGAGAATAACCTACGGAAGTGGCGTCTATTTCTACGGCATCTCGTCGCCTCGCAGCCCGAGAATAAGTGCCCGCAATTGGGTAATGGCGAATATGAATGGCGATGAAGATAACTTTGCATACTGGGGCAAGTGGATAGAAAATGCGGAAAAGTATAAGTAATCGGTTAGAGATAATTATTTTTGTATAATATTATTTGTTTTTTAAAGGAATAGGTTATTGGACACGCTCTGATAGATCGCATGTATGATAAGGATGTACCACACCAATCGATGTAAAACCTGTCGATCGACGCCGACTCATCTCATTCTACCATCGATCGATTAGTATTGTAACACCCCAAATTGGGTCTACTCCGTGCTTCTCAAAGTTCTTTCCCGTATTTACCTGCAATACTGCTATATACTCATATTTTACAGTTGGCATATAGGGATGATGCCTCAATTTAAAAAATCTATTAAGTGAGTTTAAAATTATCAATTTATTTTTTATTGAAGTGCTCCTATTAACCCTAATGTCCTCATTAAATATTAAATACATTTTAAAATAAAATATGATAAATAAGACATTTACTCCGCAATCTCCCATGAGTTAGACCTGCTCAGTTGGCCCCAGTGGTCCAAGTAATTCAATATCGAGCCGCGGATGAGCGTCAAATTGGATGCAGCCGGTCACTGAATGGGCAATTTTCTACGTAAAAGCCTATTAGCCTATAGATTCTAACGGTGTTGTCAATTCCGGAGTATTATTCAAATGCCTACAGACTTCTATGAGTGAAAATTGATGAATGATGAATATTTTATAATGGTCAGTTCTTTGAATATCGGAAAAGCACTAAATCCCATTTCCAGCCAAAATTATAATTCGCCTAGTTTACTAACCGTCCCTATCCCTATTAATGATCCAGTTTTGAGCACTGGCCTCCCCTCAATGCGAGGGGAATCCAGGGCATACTTAACGATGCTAGCCCAGTGCGGGTTCGAAGACTGGTTGTGTTCCTTTAGGTCTGTAAAATTAATTCGAAGTCGGCATCTTGAATACGCCCATCTTGAATAACAGTTCGTTATAATTAGACATTCATAACTTTCATGTTATTGATCAGCTAGAAGACTTCTACTGCTGGACACGGATCACGGTTGTCCACTCAACTTCATATAATTCATATTATCAATATTTAAAATGCTCCTGTAAGCCAGGATTGACAATGGTGTCCAAGGATGACGCCGAGGTTTGACCCTTGGCGAGTCCTGAGGAAAAGCTAAATTGTCTTGGGACCCACACGAATTTAATAGAAAGAAACAATAGGAGGAGTGAAAAAATAATTATCCAGGGAAACATAAACAAATGTATGGGCTCATTGCCATGATCTATCTCCACATATTTCGTAAATCAAACTATTATTAGTAGACAAACATTTGATTGAACAGTTCCGACACTGTTGACCCATATTACGCATTGTTTACGAATTCGCTAATTGCAATAGTAAACGATCGACGATACGGTAAACACACCATGAAACCGTGGCGTTTACGCGCTGGTCTGGTGTTCTCAGACGACCTATTTCCTGAGTAAACTCGTAAATATTTAGTATGGAAACTTCACAAAAAATATTAGGTAAGTATATACAATTTGTTGGGGCAAAAGCCGCATTCATTACTCTTCTATAAATATACGTATATATTATCAATGTCGCCAAACACGCTTACGACTTACTTGATGTTAAGCAGTTAACGCAAATAAGCTGAGATAATAAAAAAATACAAATTAACAAGACGATATCAAAGTAGTTTTCGCTGAAAACGGCGATCGCTTCAAAAACAAAGTACCTACATCAAAGGGCTAGGGGGTTATAAATCAGATGCGTATACACAACAGTTAATCGTGACAGTTGTTAAAGCCGCTTGTACACCAAAAGCGAAGAGATCTCCATTTTGGTTTTCCAAAGTGGACGGTCATGTTTTTGTATTGTATTGTTTTATTAAATGTGTTTGTATTGCTATTTGTTACTTGTCACTGGCCAAATACCTATTAAGCTGGGTGGGATATTTTTAATCAAAGAAGAAGAGAGATTATACAAAAAGTAACTAAACTAGCTATTTAAAAAAATCTGAGACTGCTGTGGTTGTATAAAATTCCGGTGTGCCTGTGTTTATCACTCTTCTCCTCTTAAACGGCTTGACTGATTTTGATGGTTTCCTCACATTTATAACCTCACATATAGAAGTCACATCTAGTTAGAATCTACATAGTAGGTGTGGACTGGTGAAATAAAGAAATAGAATATAATTTATTGGCTGATACACAAAATAAAAAATATCATTAACTAACATACAACTCTAAATTGAAAATTACAAAAATCCCCTTGCGACGACTTTTTAAACTACAAAAGAGCTGATAATGTTCATACGGCTGAACTGATTTTCACGAAACATATCTAAGAACACTCTCGATACTTTACTAACACGAAAATACAAAATTAAAATCGGTTCATCCGATTGGGCGCTACGATGCCACAGACAGACACACATGTTAAACTTATAACACCCCTCTTTTTCGTCGGGGTTTAAAATTTAGGTAATCTCCAAGTGTTCCTTCGTCGTCGTGCGCAACTGTCATTTGACATTTCAGTCTCAGCATTTGTAGAGGCCATACGATGCAAGCCTCAACAATCCTCCATCGTTCGGTTCGTCGTTCGTTTGGGTGCGTCGTGAACCCAAAGCGCCAGTCATTATTAGCGCCGGCGTTGATAAAACGTAATATGTATAAAGGGACGCAGCGTATATATTGACCGTGACCGATTTGGCTTGTTTAATATCACGGACGGGAGGACTGTCTTTTGATGACTTAAGGGCTTTGATGAAGCAAATAAAACCAATAAACAATATAATGTATAAATGACACAGCTATGAAAGCCAAAGACAAACAACAATAATAATACGAACAATTATTACACTTAGTCGTTGCCTAGTTTAGTAGTTTGAACGTAGTAGTTTGAAAAGGAGTACTTTTTTCGATTTGGGGATCGCGCCTGTGGTGACATCAAAAGTTTATTACAGTTAAGGTGAAGGCGCCTGTCTAGCCCGCGAAGTTCAATTTTTTTTAGTTCTTTTAGAAATTTTTCAAAATCTGAGAATAATAAAATACAAATTTTGTAATTCGCGAAAAAGACCGTGTGCAGTGCATTTATTAATACATTTATTTTACTCTAAATATTATTACGGTGGATATGATACTAGTAAATCACTAAATATACAAAAATTGCCAGATTATCTGGATAGCTGTCGTTCTTGAAATGTTTTAGAGTAAGTTTGATATATTAATAAATGCACTGCACACGGTATTTTTCGCGAATTACAAAATTTGTCGTTTATTATTGTCAGATTTTGAAAAAATTCTAAAAGAACTCAACAAATTTGAACTTCGCGGGCTAGATGGGCGCTTTAGCCTTAAACCATTGATGAACATTTATTTCTTTTCAATCTGGGTTTTTTGTCGGTACATTTTCAGCGGTCTCCTTTATCCGATATATTTACTCAGATTTCATTTTAGAAACAACATTACCAAACAATCTAAATCTAAAATGTTTACGCGAAGGCGCATAGAACAGCGGGAGGCAATAAATTAAGAATGCATTTCTATATTAACCGCTGACGTATGGATCTAAATATATTTATTATTTCTCCTGAAAGCTTCAGCGAGGCCCACTGACCCATATAAAACGATGAACTCATGTGTTCGTCTGCATAAGAGCTAAGAACGCGCGAACGTTTATACTGCTCGAATAGGGATGGTGGTACACAAAAGCAAGGAAAATATTCGATAGCCCAATATTTTTTTTTCATCAGAAAATTTGTATAATTATAGCAAATTTATAAAACATTTAGCAAGCATGTTCCGTACAACTCATGCTGTCCTAGTACTTCCGTACTAGTAAAGTAAGTACCGAATATAATTTTAACTGTTTTGACTATTTTTATATTTTAACCCGAGATGGTTAAAACAGTTTTGAGCCTATTGCTATTTTAAATTCGTTGCATCACTAAATATCAAAGCATGACGAATTATTACGACTCTTTTATTATTCTCGGAATTGGTCGGGACTAACTCACTGTGACCATTTAAATGTGATGATTTTCTATTTCATTTAGATCATATCAGATCAGAACATTATCAATTATGGATCCATCTCTATTTCATCGGGGCATCTGCACGGCCACATGTCCGCGTGTTGCAATCAACAACAGACACCTACGATTATAGTAATCAACATCATTTATAATTGGAACCACAACATCTAATTAACTAGGTTCTGTCCTTTGCGTTATTTTAGTTAAATAGTTATTCAGTACTTACATATAGTACATTCATAATAATAATAATTTAGCCCTTTTGACGTCCCAATCCTGGGCACGGGCCCCCCTCACTACTAGGGGAATTCAGTACGTAATCCACCACGCTGGCCCAGTGCGGGTTTCACATGTCTTTCGAAAATTGGTTAGATTTACTGTATTTTACTAGGATTTACTGTGTATTTATTGTACTGACATATTTACTGTGACTTACTGTGTATTTATTGTACTGACATATTTAACTAAAATTGTATGTGGTTCAACTCACATGTTCCAACATAGTTATACGCATTGAAAATAAATAACCAAGAAACCAAACATAATAGGTAGGTACCTCACGATAAACCACCAGAGTAGAAATAGGAAGTTACTGACCTTCCCACTCAAAACTGTCGAAAAACCACCAGCAAAATTACTAATCATATCGACAACAATAAACACCTGCGTACCCGTCCAGTGCTGTCGGCGCCTATTGGCGAATACCTAAACGTTCACGATTGGCGGACCGCCAAATGTCTCCGCTATTTCCGTGGTGCTGGCCTTTCGGCGATATCAATGATCAAACGGAAATTTGCGCGAATTCCACCGCTTTGATATGCAACACTTATGTGGCAAGATCCTGTATTAGTGGAAATGGTACCTTTGTATAATTCCTGAGCTTAACATTATAATCAGATAAACATTACATAGCAATGGCATCATAAACATTGTTGGGCTCAAGTTTATGTCGTCGATGATGATTATGAGATTAAAGTTTAGCCCTAAGACACATTAGTATTATTGTAATGTTGGTAGAGAACGGTATTTAAGTACATACAAATTACCATCTCCTATTTTAGCCATCTTTAGTGGATGCCTACGGCGTAAGAAGTTCCTAATCTCAAAATTTCATGTTTCTAATCCCATCGGTTTAGAATATGTGTCAAAAGATCAGGCAGCCAGTTTTTCCTACGACTAACTATCAGAAGAAGTCGAAAGAGCTTCTTGAAAAAGTGTTAATGTTCAAGATGTTAGAAAAAAGGGAAAAAGTAGAGGAGCCGAATCCAAATTCCGAATTTATGCAATTATGCAAGAATCATTAAGGTCGAAATCTTGCCGGGAAGATAAAAACACAAAACAAAGTTACTTCCATTCATTCTCATCTTTCTTACATACTCTTTGACAGTTTATTTTTATCCACACGTGAATTACAACACATCGGAATTGGGTTATAGAGTCCTTGACACGACATTTTACTATGTAGATACGATTTATGAAGATATTTTCGTGGTTTGTTTACCTATGTAATTTTTGTATTTGTGTAAGGTACCTCCTTACACGATATATCCTTTTTTAAAGAACATGTACTCTGCGTTTTAAATAATGTAACTCACATAATGTTGTTCCAAAATACATCAATTAAATAAGACTCGGACATAGCCACACCTCTGTTTGGTAAGGAAATTCTATACCTTGTAAATAAAACTTAGAATAAGGGAATCGTATACAAACTTACTTCCACTTAACAAACACTGCCCCCTCACTACACAAACAAACACTACACTATCACACATTAAAACATATTCCCACAACACAATAATCGATATTACAACATCGATATCGTTCGATTATCTCGATACCATTCGCAAGCGATCATAAACGCAAGCGTCGATCTCATACGCGACGGAACGACTGGCCGACTAATTTCTTAGCCGTCATCGAGTACTGCGTTTGCCCATGTGGCCGGCACAAACTGTGTGGAAGATGAGTAACAATGCTGGCATATGCGCCACTAAATATAGATAAGTGTCAGTTTAGAGACGAACAAAAGATATTACATGATATATCAAGGAATGAAGATACGGCACGTTTTGGCATAGAAATAAAAAAAATAGGTCAACTAGAGGAAACGAAATAACAACATTGATTGTAAATATTAAAATCAATATCATATGTAGTAATAAAACAAAAAAATAAAAGAAATACAAAATCCGACCAAAATTGTTATTTTGTTCAATCAACTGTCAATCTCATGTCCTCTTTTTAAAAGTAATTCATGTGACCACAGTTATTATAACAATGGTTTCAGATTTTCTCACGATGTTTTCACTTATTTCAATTTAATGTATGTCGTTATTTTTATGTACAGTTATTGTAATACTATAATTAAGTACAGTAATATGGGTCAACGATACTAGATTAGATTACATTTAGATGTATGATTTGTGTTTAGTGTCTGTCTACATTCTAATAACTCTTCATGCCAAGCGCCCATCTATGTTATTGTAACATTAATTTCAGCCTAAAAAACTTGCGCTGTCAATTTAATCAGACTGGAATATTAATCTTTACCATTGTTTTTCTCCATCTATTGCCAACTTCAAAAAGGAGGAGGTTCTCCACTCGTGCGTACTTTTTGCTATATTTGTTACTTCAGAACTCCGTCATTTATGAACCGATTGGAAAAAAGATTTTAGCATTTAAAACGGAAATCCTTTACGACTCCATATGAAATAAATTATAAGTTCCCTAGTTATTTATAGCTTTTAGTGCAACCAGGTTTTTTGAAGTCGGTTTGGTTCAGTTTTTTTAATAGTCAGATTAACAGTGTTTATAATTCTGTGATAATATCATTAATTCGTGATGAATCGTATCGTGACGACTATTCATTTTTATAATGTCCACAGACTTCGCGTGACTGGAAATGGGTCGTGCGACAGATCATTGGGTGGGCCTTTTAATACCACCACGTTAAAATGTATGGCTTTTGTTACATGTTTAGAATAAAATGTTGCATGAGCTGGATTTGTTACCAGAATACCAACAACTTTAGTGACTAAATTAGGTACCGTAATGATTTTCGCCCTCTTATGCAGTACATTCAAACTTTTTACATCTTATTTCGTAAATTAATTATCAAGTTCAATTGTTTTTCTAAAATTGAAAAGGTTAATGCGCGTGCTAACAGAATGTTAATCCCCAATGCAGTTGATTGCGTTAAATTACAAGTATTTTCCCACAACCAATTACGGCGCCTTGTGCAGATGACAGCAATAAATATTTCATTTAGTCGTGTCTTCGGTAATGAACACACATTATTTTATTTCTACAACCTTTTCTCCGGACACGTCATTCAGATCATTTTAATGCATCCTATCATTTCATAAATCTTTTAATAAGGCATATTTTGAACTCGACAGTTGGAAGCATGAATTAATAATTTCGTTTTCGCCGTTAGTTTTTTTCGTTGTTAACTACCTGTATATTATTGCTAAAGAAAGAAGATTTTTTAGTAATTAAATATACACAAGTTATTTTCTATGGGAAAGCACTACATTAGCAATATTTGTAACTACTACAGCTGAAAAGAGAGGGTTTGATTTGTATGCAATAATAATTATTTCCTTGTATATATAAAAATAATATGAACGTTATAATTAACATAGTACACAACAAAATATATAGTCATACTCATTAATATGCTATGAGACTTACCGAGACTTTACTGTATCCATGATGATGTAGGTGCAGTGGTGCACAGCTAGAGGCGGCGCTGGACACGCTCAGCGCATCACCCTCGCTGGTGCCCTCCGCTTCGTCCCAACGCCGGCGCCCCGACCCGCTGCGAACACCCCCGAGCCCCCCACCACGCTCAAGCGAAGCACAACCAAGCGACACATCCGTACCCCCCCTCGGAACACCGCTGTCATCCTCACACCCAGACGAGGAACTATCAGAGCCTTCCAAACAAATACCACTTTCGAAATTAGAAGATAAAGTATCATATTTATCCTCTAGCGTTTGACTCTCTTCAACAATGACGTCGATTTCAGGCTTGGATTTACTACCAAACCTGAAAGAGTCGCTGTGTACCCACGGCCTTTTAGAAGTGCTTATGTCAGACTTGACAGTCTCGGCATCTGAGGTTTCCGCGTCCGAGTGTAAGGTGCCATCGGAATCATCTGACGATTCCTCTGGACACGTCTTAAATGACGTATCAGATTTAATAGTGTTATTTGAATTGCAAGATTGAAGCGACCAGTGACCAGAGTATTCCGAGGAACTAGATTTTCGAACAGGCAAATGCACATCAGAAGCACGAGACAAACTAGTGGCAGTCGATGATGAGCTGTCGTTTAATGATATAACTTCAGCAATGTCCTTGATAGAGTAAGGACCAGCAGACGCAGACGAGGATAAAGTAGATGGCTGGAACATCGGTGTGTAAATTGGACTATCCGGTCTTTTTTCATGATCATTTGTTTTTCTCGCGATAATATCTTCGACACTAACCACTGCATACGGATCCTCTAAACTAGGAACAGATTTGTTTTTAGGTAAATTAGCTCTTTTAGCTGTCGAAAAAGGAGACTGGTTTAATGTTATGTCTGGTGTAGAAATACTCTTTTTGATTGCAGAAAACTTCACAACGAAATTTAGGGATGATTTTCTTCGTACCGAGTGCAACGTACAAGAACCGGAATCACAGTAACATTGGAACGATGAAGATGACATTTCACTACTTTTCCTAAGAGCTTCAATGTCAATTGTGACTTTGGAATCTTCATCCGGATTTTTGTCCAGCAGATCTTCAGCACTATTATGAAATTTAGGAGGTCTTGGTCTACAGAAACAAATCGCTGTTTCGTAGTAACTGTCCCTTTGAGTATTAGGAACTTTTTTGAACGGGGGTACATCACTATAGAGCGTGTCTCTATTAAATATGTAAATAAATTCTTGAATTGTAGGAGCATTATAAATACAGTGTCCAGTGCCTCTAATATGATAATTTGCTAGAGTTTCTTTCAAAAAGGAATTATTCCATTGCGGTAAATCTGTAACTCTTATTGAATTTCTATCAGCTTCGATATTGGTAAATGTTTTATTTCTAAATAGAACTTTCTTTTTCCCAACACTTTCTCGTTTTTTATTGGGCAAAGTACCGGTCATAGATAAATATAAGGATTTTTCGCCTACATCACCACTACAATCAACATTTTCTAGGGCACTTGCTTCTGTCATGTTAGAAGAATCTGAAGCGTTGGACTGCGTTCTATAAACTTCAGATTTGGTTGTGACAGAAAATGTGGTGTCTTTTCTATGACGGAACGATTTAGATTTTTTGGATAAAAATATATCTTCCAAATTGGATTCATCGACCATAGAGTCAGAAGATGTAGTGGATGACCTGCTGCCAAATGGCGAAGGCGAATTTCTGTCAATTTTCACAGAATTTTGTTTAGATGGCACAACGGTTCTTTTCAAAGGTTCTGGCATCTTTTGTTCGTGAAGTATAGAAACATTCTCATACAGTGAGTCCTTATGAGTTTCATCAGGAGGCTTTACGGGAATGTGAATTCGCGTGGCAGGTTTTGGTATAGTCTTAATTTCCATTACCACATTTTCATAAATATTACTATCATTAGTATTCATGCCCATCATAATGGTGCACCTCGGTGGTGGTCGTGGAAGCGAATGATAAGAAGTGTATTCTGCAGAACGCTTTATAAATTCATACGATTCATAACACTCATTGATTAAATTTGTTGATTCAACAGATGCATTTGACGTGACTGATTTCCTGTCAAGAGTATCTCTTTCTCTAGGCTCGAAAATATTTATGTTTGCACTGTGGTTAACAGCTTCAGTCAAACTAATATCTTTATTATTTTTATCACAGTCCAATTCAGTGATAACGACAGATTCTGAAATAGATTCTTGTGAATCGCTAAGCTCGTTGTTTTCAGATATATTAGGCAAAGATGTCTTGAAACCGGGACAACTTCTATTACTTCTGTTCACAACAGAATCTCTATTCAGTGTGCCTAACCGATCTAAAGATATTGTATCAAATTCATCGTTACAAACTATATCGCCAGATTCCTCCTTTTTCGACAGCATTTTAAAGAATTTGCTATTGCCAATAAGTAATGTGCTTGTGTTACTTTTACTGTCAGTTTGTTTGGATTTCACATCGACTTCCGCTATTGAACTGTTAGAAATGTTAGGCGCTGAGTTAAACTTCGCTTTAAGGCCCAAGCATTTTGAAGCAAGCTTTTTAACGAAGCTTTGTGGATTGTATTTTGTTATAGATGACGAAGATGGAGATATTAAGCAAACATTTTGGTTAGTATGTTTCTGGGTCTCTGTGGGTTCCCTGTAAAACACATAAAGCGACAAAAATAATAAAAAATATCTTAAAAATACTTAACTTATATTTAAAATAAATGATGACAAATTGGTGTAATATTAGTAATAATATACCACCACCAAAAGCACAAAAATTTAAACAGATAAAATAATAGATATAGAAAAAGAAATAAGTCCCTAAGCAATCCATAAGTAGTTATTTACCAATCGACAATGACTTGTTTTATTTGCTGCAATTTTTTCCTCAAAGTATTACACATTTTTGAATCTAAAGTGTTATATTTGAGGCTTTGATCTTTCTCTGCTTTGTCGGATAATGCACTTTCAGTCAGGGCCTTTAAAGTAACGTCCTCAATACTATGAGATACATCATCAAACTTTTTGCAGCTTTCCTTGCGCTTTTTAAACACCTCGGTGTCTTGATTATAACCATTTGCCAGATTATTTATAGACGAGTACAAATCAGATCTATTCATGTGCACATAAAGATCTTCACAGCTGTAGAAAACGAGTTGACTTGCATCCATTCCTTGACGTTCGCGTTTCAACATATTCCTTTGTTGATTCGGACTTTCATGACAAAAACAGGGCATAGGGGATGCTTTTTCTTTTTTCTTTATAAAAGGGTGTGCGTTGCCAGAAATAGCCTTCGGATTAAGCTCATATATGTACAAATAGTCTTGTGAACCATACAGACAACCGTCGTCGCCTTTAGTATGAACGCTATTAGTTTTTAAGCCTTGCGAAACGTAATCAGGAATAGACATTCGCCTTTTATCGCGTTGTTTTTTATTAAAGACGGAATCATCATAGATTTCAAGATTATGCTTACCACCAAAACGTTTATTTTTCTTAAGATGATCACTTACAAAGTCTGATGCAATTCGACCTCGCGGTAGATTTTTTCCTATCATTGGCACGTAAGTAGGGGAGTACATAGGTAAGTATATGTCGCCCACTTCGCAATACACAGACTTTGCTTTCTCATCATCAGGTAAATTTCGGTTTATATTTTCATACAATGTTTCTTTGTCATAACAGTTGTATTCATTAGCGTCATTAGCGTATATCGGTGAATCGATCACGTCTTTTATTTCTAATTTGCCGACATCGTATAAAGTGAGGGCAGGTTTCGGCAATGTCTTTGGTTTCTTTTTCAATGAGTTTGTGTCAATTGTTGATGATGGCTCTAAACTGTCCATAGAGCTGCCTTTTGAATTTCCGCATGTATATGTATCAGCGTCGTATTTTGTTAGTGGCATGTTTTCATAAATATCCAGGTCCTGTGCCTCGGTGCCTTGACCGGGAAAGTTCTTTTTAATTTCTGAAATAACGTTGTCGTGATATTTGTGCATCATATGCACGCGCGTGGACTCAGATTGAACAGGGTCTACTATAATTTTCAGTGGTTTTCCATTTGTAGTTTTAATCAAGAAACTATTACTTCTTACGGGTTCGTGTGTTAGCGCCTCATTTAAACATTTTTGTGGATTTTGAGACTCTGGTGGTGGTGGTGGTGGTGGTAGTAGTACTTTGGGTTTCCGCAGAGTAGAATTATTCACATTTTCTTTTTTATTGTCATCATTAATGCCTATGTTAATTGGGTAAGCATTCGGATTAGTGCTAAGCGGTTTGGCAGACAGCTTAGGTAATTTATCAGACCTGTAAATTGAAATGGCAATTTCATAAGTAAGTATGGGTACACACGGGCTTAGACACGGACCTCTTCATGGTAGATGGTAACTAGATGAGATTTCCGAGAAAGTCTGCCATCGCTTTCAATTATATTTCTTTGGTCACGTCAACTTTTTGATTAAAGTTAAAGTGCTCATCCTGGAGCATTTAGCTCGCCATCAAAGGGCGTCTGTGGGGGTGATATTTTTCTCGTGTCACGAAGACACCCCGCCTGGCCGTTTGTACAGAAAACCAAAGACACGGAAGATTTTAACGAGGTAAACCGTATTCAAAGTTTGTTTTTTGTTTACCGCCTATTCTTTTCATAACTTACGGGTGATCATTTATAAAGACGCAAACATCCTCTTTACATTTAGATGATAACAATATACTTATATGGAAAATAATCATTATATTCAAAATGTAAAAAGTTCAGCCTCGGATTTTTCTAAGTTTTATCTTTCAATAGGTGTATGTTTTGTTAGATTTTCAATTAAACTCGTTTTTACTAAAGAAATGACAACGCGCGGTATTGTTTAATATAATATTTACCTACATATAAATTGCTTATCTATACTCGCAATATTCAGATGAATAACATTAGTTTATACTCCCAAATGTACAATTTAGAAAATCCCAGGATAAGAGTCACAGTTCAGGGAAGACATCGTGAGTCATGAGGGTTGCCACTCCAATTAAAACCGAATGTTTTGAACCTCCTGCGTAAAGGAACTCTTAGTAATTGCTAGAGGGAGACCTCATTTGGACGCTTTACAGACACCGTTTAAAGTAATCGTATTTATAAATCCTCTCACAAACGGACGTACATTTTTAATACCTTTGAACTCATGCATGTTAGTGTGTTATATAGAATCTGAAAGAATTGTACAGACACAAGGTGGACCCCCACCACATAGAAGAGAGATGCAAGAAATATTACAATACATGAATTCAGATAAATAAAAAAATAATAAATACCGCCAGACGAACACACCAACTGTATGGTCCCAAACTAAGCAAGGATTGTACTATGGGTACCGTACAATGGACTGGGGGCAATCCCAGTGACACTCAGACCAGGGCAAATTACGAAAATACCATTTCCGTAATTTACCCCAGCGGGGATCGAACCCGCAACCACCATGTGCAGTGAGCCGAGCGGCCTACGCTCGAACCACTGCGCCAAGCGGTCGTCAAATGGAGATAAAATTGATGATTTCAAGAATGCCAGTAACAATACAGTAACTAGTAAAGGCAGACGTTGATTGTAAAAAATTGTTTTTGTCTGTACACGCGGCTACATATTAAGCTATACATGTCCAGTATAAGCTGACCTCTCATTGTACGAAAATCCTATACAATACGATATCTATGTATACTGGATGTATAGCTTATTAAATGTATGCCTTGCGTGCATAATCAAGCAGTCACACGGTGGTTCAAGTACACACACTGCTGAAAAGTTATACCAATTTGATGTTATACCAATTGCGTAATGAATTATGATTTTTAACCGACTTCCAAAAAACGAGGAGGTTCTTTGTTCGTCTGTAAGTATGTTTTTTTTATTTGCTTATGTTCATCGATTACTCCATACATTTTGAACCGACTCCAAATGAAATAAATTATAAATTCCCTAGTTATTTCTAGCTTTTTAGTGCACCACCTACGTTTTTAGAAGTCGATTTCATTTTATTGCTACATAAAATATTTTTAGTCACACCAAATCAGAGACTATCAAGAATTGGGCATTCATAAAAATGTGTTATTCAAAATTGAGTCTTAATTCTATCACAATAAAACTCACATTATGGCACCGGGACTGTAATCCTGAACAGGGAATGGCGGGCAAGGCAAGTCTTCGTCGCTATCGTAGCGCCCCACCCGGTTCTCATATTCTGTTAAAACCGGTGGAAAAATGTTTGCATGGACCTCTATAAAAATAAAAAGAAAAACAACACTCCTTTGATTAATAAATTTATTCTTGGTCATTAATAGGCAAATATGCAAAGCTAATTATTAGGTCAGTAAGGCCCGCATTAATAATTCGATTTCAAGTCTGAAAGCGGTCTTGAGTGCGTCTAATTTTGTAAATAATCTTGGGAATGTCATTCTTATGTCATTCCTAGAGACTCTCAGACTTAAGGTGAAGGCGCCTGTCTAGCCCGCGAAATTCAAAATTTTCGAGTATTTTTATAGTTTATCCAAAATCTGAAAACATTTAAGACAACATGATGTGATTTGCGACAAACACAGTATGCAGTGCGTTTATTAATACATTTATTTTACTCTAAATATTATCACGGTGGATATGATACTAGTAAATCACTAAATATACAAAAATTGCCAGATTATCTAGATTGCTGTCGTTCTTGAAATGTTTTAGAGTAAGTTGGATATATTAATAAATGCACTGCACACGGTATTTTTCGCGAATTACAAAATGTGCCTTTTATTATTGTAAGATTTTTAAAAAATTCTAAAAAACCTTTAACTTAAAAAAATTAACTTCGCGGGCTAGATGGGCGCTTTAGCCTTAAGATCGATTTATTAATACGGGCCTTAATACTGTAACTATGTTTTGAGAGGGCAAGCGATCGGAGCTGTTATTATTTAACATTTCGCATGTTCGTGACCCAAAACTAAGACTTTGCAATTGAGAGAAGCTAAGCAAGAAAATAATTTCAATCTGGGTTCCGATTTACACGACAAAGAAAGTAAAAAAATAATATTTCGTACCGCAAAACCACTGATACAATTTTACAATCTTGGATCAAATTTACAAGGGCAAGAAATAGTAAATAGCAAATCCATAGATACATTTTCTGTACTTAGTTGCCGATTTAGCGTGAATTATTGCAAATTGACCCCTATGCCAGTGCTATAAGAGTCACAGGTGATATCAACTAATAACAGACACAGAGTATCATTGCTTTACAAAACATAAATCCAAATTATATCGATTAGAAGATGCCGTATGCAGTAAGCTTAAGGTAGCTGGAGGCATTAAAAGTAAATTTCTCACCCCGTATTACTTTCCGCACTTTCCTGGTGGCCTCCTCAGGATACTCGGCGAGCAGGTCGTAGACAGACTTATTATTGCAATCCAGGACGTGAAGGTCCGCGCCTCCCTTGAGGAGTATGCGAACAACTGGGGCCGCCCCGAAACGAGCCGCCACGTGGAGTGGCGTCCCGTCCTTTGTTCTCAGGTTCGGGTCTATGTCGGCCTCTAGTAAGGCTTGCACTACTTCCCTATAGGAAAGAATGCAGTTTTGTAACAATTGTTGTTAATCATCACGGAATAATATGCCATAGACGCCGCATTGCTACTGCAATGCCACCTGACATTTTCATTGGTCACGGCTCGAACTTGAACGGACCAATCTGAATTCGTTGTCTTATTGGTTTGTGTTAAAGATTAAAACTTGCCATATTGTTATGTTGGCTGAGGCGTTGCTCCAGTTTTATAAACAAAGATGTATCTTTATCCTACCTGATGTATCCTACCTGTAGGTAGGTGCTGATGCACAAACTATATTTATTTAAATCTAGCTGTATTGGTATCCAATATCCATGTCATCTTCGTAAAGTATGAGCAAGATAAAAACATTTTTATATGTGTCAAATTTAATTTAGTCGTGATTTGACGATAGCAGAATAATACAAGTTAGTCAAACCCCTTTATAGCATATAGCCAGAGGAGAAAAAAATCATAAGTATCTGGGACACGTTACAGCGCGTGTGAACACTGGATCCAATTGAAATAATCCATATTCATGGACCTAACGAATCCGACTGTACCTACATACAATTGCTTTTTTTTTCATCAATCCGTTTGATGTCTGTGGAACCGAAACTTTTGACAAGCTATAGGTAACATAAAAAATAATGATCTTATTTTCTAAATTCAATTTCACATTTTTCGCGCACATTAAAAGTATCTGACTGCAGTAATAGTACATTGTTACCCTGGGGGTGAAGGTAACTTATTTAGTCCGAATAGCTCGAGGGACAGACTAAGTATTTCACCCGAGGTAAACACTGTACTTTTCATTACGAGTACAAGGAAATAAAAAATAAAAACAGGAATTAGCTAAAGAAATAATACAAGGAAGTATGAACAATCTACAACTCGAAAAAACAAATTAATATCGGATTGCCGCCTATTTTGTTTTTTTTCCGTTGGCCGGCCTGGTTCAATAGTTAAAATATAACAAATTTATTTTTAATAATTTGACTGCTGTCAGTTGAAAGCGATTCTCCCTAGGGCTGAAAAATATTACTTCCAACCCGGTCCTCAGGCAACTACAACCCTACTTTCCTAGTACGAGTAATGAAAACGTAATTACATTTATCCACAAAATTTACAAAACATATTTTTTCTCATCTACTATATAAAAATAAGTCGGGTTTTCCTTCCTGACGCTATAACTCCAGAACGCACGAACCGATTTCCACGGTTTTGTATTCGTTGGAAGGTCTCGGGCTCCGTGAGGTTTATAGCAAAGAAAATTCAGGAAAAATTTCAACAGAACGCGGACGGAGTCGCGGGGCACAGCTAGTTTATAATAAAACGAAATCACAGAAACCTTTTCAAATCTAGACATTTTTAGAATATAAGCTAAACTTTATTTTACAATGGAATAACGACTATCTTTGAATCTTTTATAAATAAGTATTAAGTTCAATGCTGCCATCTTCAGGAGTGTCTTAAGCGTATTAACACACGAACGCTGCTTAATGTTTAAACTGTTGATCGACGTCGACTCATCTCATTGTACAATCTATCGACGGAACGGTCGACAGTCGATCGAATGGTATCACTATACCTAAGGTAAGTGCTGAACTAAGCCAACACGCGCAAGGCGGTAACAACGCGACGTGATATGCCAATTTAACCCTTCACTGGTGTACGGAAAATTTACACAACGTGATATAAATTTGGGAGGACATGACATTATTACATTGTATACTTACATAAATACTTAAGTATATGATATAGGGAAAAAAGACATGACATATGTTTAAAAAAATACATTGATATCGTTTACTTAAGCCGTCATAAATAAATCGAGATCTGAACTCTGAGAGTGCACTTGAGTACGCTTTTGAGAAGCATTTTGGACTAAAGTGACAATGGAAATATATTTAAGTTGACTAAACAACGTTGAGTTAGACCACACCCAACGAGAAGCGATACGAAATGGTAACTAATAATATTCGAGTTCAAGACGATCACCAATGGGATCGCTAACATTCGAGCGACCATTTTAAAAATTCATGGTTCATTTTGTGTCGGATACCGTAATTTTAATTAAGAATGAGTGAAGGTGATAAGTTAAAAATAATTAATTTGCCTAGTGGCCATGATATTAGTGGCAGAACATATGCACCAAAAAAATTACATTACTTTTAGAAACACAAAATATTAAAACTACCGCATCCGAGACGCACGCGGACATTCGCGGCTCGCTGTCAACGTAAATTCACAGGCGCGAAACCTATCGATGCGACATAACGAACGAATTAATATGAATATGAAGCGATTGCCGCGCCCGTGTGTCAACGCCTTTATATTACCATAAATTAATAACAACGCGTAAATAGTTTGTAAAGACAAGCTTTATTATAAACACAAGTAAACATTTTATAGGGAAATTTGCTATCATTTATATTCAGTGTGATGGATTATATAAGCGGCGGAGGTACACTGTTGTATAACCACAAAATCTGATTGTATTAAAATTTATTAAACTTTGAATAATATTATAGTGATCTAATTATTATTTTTAGTACCTTTAAGCAGCTTGCGCTAGGTTGGAGATAAATCGCCAATAGCGTTATACGTAACTTTGTAACGTCCACTGTGAAAAAAATCTCTAAATTCAACTAGATGGCGTAAGTGAGTTATTCATATGACTGGATAATGCGACATCGAGAACTTTGTACATGCAAAACACTTCATAGAGAGCTTCGTTCCTGACGGGGGTCACCCGACCGCACAATTTAATTTTTATTTTAGTCACATTGATACTTTAGTTTTTCTGTATCCCTGGTTACCTGATCATTTGAATACTCGCTACATTTTGTAAAATTCCATTTTTTTACTGGACACTTAGTTTGGACATTTTATTACATATCCTGGATATTTGAATTAGACAGGATTAATTTTAAATTTTGCAGTAACACATTTACAGTAATTAACTTGCGTGACTTACTTGCGTCCGTTCTTGCTGGCGCGATGCAGCGGTGTGGAGGTGAAGATCTTCGCTCGGGACATCGGCTGCCGGTACTGATCCAGGAGATGGGGTCTCACCTCCAGCAACTTCTGCATCACACCCAGCCTGTGGGGAGACTTGATATCAGCACGGAGATCCCAGTGGCACGGACGGACTTTTTCAACAGGACTCTCTATTTATCTCTGCTTATTTCAGGCATAAACCTCCTTGGCTAGTCCCATGGAAAAGCTTAATCTTGGAACCCGAATTGAATAGATAGAAAAAAACTCTCATTTGTTTCGGTCTCTATGGCAATCACTACCGATGGTTGAATTCTGACAAGTACCTAATCCAACCCTAAGGTCAAAATTAGGTTCTCAGGAGGTAGACGTCAATCGTTCTATGTACCTATTAGTAGTCATCGTCATTCGACTAGGCAAATTAAGAAATCGCTGAAATGAGGATAAATAAACACAAACGGGACAGACAAATATTGTGACATCTCTGCCACAAAAGTCACTGAAAGCCACTTACGGCTAAGATAATCTCAGCAAGTCAAAAACCCTTCCCCGCTCACAAACAAACGTGTGGAATCGCGGAAAATATCAAACTATCCTATAATATCCTACTAATATTATAAATGCGAAAGTTTGTGAGTGTGGATGTATGTATGTATGTATGTATGTATGTATGAATGTATGTATGTTTGTTACTCCTTCACGCAAAAACTACTGAACGGATTTGGATGAAATTTGGAACACAGATAGATTATAACCGGGATTAACATATAGGATACTTTTTAACCCAATAATCCAATACTACGCGGATGAAATCGCCGGGCACAGCTAGTAATAATATAATAATAATAATTTTAGCCCTTTAGACGTCCCACTGCTGGGCACGGGCCTCCCCTCAACATGAGGGGGATTTCATAAAACCTTTCCTCAAACTATCCTAAAGCAACGAAACCAAAGTTCCGAGTGTTCCGAGCGAAGAGACCACAAGTTGACGGAACTTTCAAAATAAATAGGTAAGGTAATTAGGCAAATCCCTCGGTTGTAACTTCGTGTGCTATGAGTACGTATGCTGACTTAGTATTATATTTGGCATATATTTGAAAAAAATTAAACAAATTGTTATAATAATAATAAATAAATATCACCAGACGAACACACCAACTGTATGGTCCCAAACTAAGCAAAGCTTGTACTATGGGTACCGTACAATGGACTGGGGGCGATGTTGTTTAGCTTGTCCCATAACTACCAAGCCATTCCAGACTTGACATTGAGGAGGCTCATCATCATCATCATCATCAATCAATCATCATTGTCTCACCTGCCATACTGTGCAGCGAGGTCCAAAGCGCTCTCGTCATTGATGTTCTTGAGCGTGACGTCAGCGCCCTTTGCCAGTAATTGGACCACGACTTGTTCAAAGCCAAACTGGGCGGCAATGAGAAGCGCCGACTCGTGGTCTGATGTCTGTATGCCAAAGGGTGATGTTAAAAGGCTTTTTAATATCACTGTAGGCAAATAGAGAGCACTCTCTACCGGGCCATGTGAACATCGGCTCAAGTGTCAATTGGGCGTAGTTTTGCAAAATGGAACCAACCGACACACACTTTTGCAATCTGCAACCAACCTAGAACCACTAGCACAAGGTTGGTTCTGGTCTACAGCATTGCATGTGGGTTGATTCCATTCTGCAAAACTATATCCAATCACCAATTTACAAAGATAAATCTGTCTATAGATGATTGTGTGATCTTGTACAGACTGATAAATCTGCTACTATTTGGCTCAGACTTGACCAGCGCTTGCATTTAAAAGATAAATACTAAACCGATACTCAAATGTTTATATCTCATTTAGTTATTTCAGAAATTGTTACTAATTTTTTTTTGTAAAGCATGATTTAAGCTAACATTATTAACATATTGTAGTTGTATTCAAGTATTAGACGACAATTAACTAAAGTTTCACACTAATGTGAAGTAAATTTCTCGACCAAACAGTCAGATGAAGTACCTAAATGCCACACACAACAGGCTTCTTGCATATACGAGTTAGTTTACACAAGCAACGAAGCAAAAATGTTGAGGGTTTAATTCAGTTCAAAGAACAATCTAGGGCGGACGTGTTATTTCTGGAAAATTCCAGAATTGTCGAATGATTCCAGGATGATTAAATACTTACAAGCTGGTCTATTCTGGGCGGGTTGTTATGTGAAAGAAGCATCCTGACCGCATCCTCATCCCCCTTGAAAGCGGCCAGGTGGAGGGGCGTCGCCCCCTTCTTGTCCACCACACATGGCGACGCGTCGGCTTGCAGTAATAGCCGGATTATTTCTCTATAAGTAATAAAGCAACGTTAAATTTTCGTATGAAACCATTTAAAACTTAGGTTTGGATTAGTATCTATATAGTATTTCCTTGGTCATCGCATCAGGCGTGAACGGATGGAACGATTTCGCTAATTCTTTTTTGTTGTGTTTATTATTGTCAGGAGAAGGTTCTTATGACAAAAAATTAAGAACGTTGAGCGGAACAATTCGAATTCAATATTCAAAGTTAAGACAGGACAACGTCTGTCGGATCAGCTAGTACTTAATAAAGATTACATTTTCCCTATTTTAATCATGCGATGTGATTAACCCGTGATTAACAGGGCCCTTACCACGCTAGCTACTCAAATCGTAATAGAAAAGCAAACGCTCACGATTACGTTTCAAACGCTCCGCTTTTGACGTTTTGCTGACACCATACCACATCAATGTCAGTAGCAAAACGTCAAAAGCGGAGCGTTTGAAACGTAATCGAGAGCGTTTGCCTTTCTATTACGATTTGAGTAGCTAGCGTGGATAGGGCCCAGGTTACATGTGTTAAATTTTCCCGTGTTTAATGTTTATCAGTGCCTACTCACCATATAAAGTATTCAAAAAGGCCCGTATAAATAAATCGATCTCAAGTCAAAGAGCGATCTTGAAAATGTCATTTTTATGTACAAAATAACATCTCAAAGCGCACTCAAAACTGCTCTCAGACTTGATAGATCTATCGTATTTATTGTATTATATGACAACAGCATATCGTGTTATATTAATCTCCTATTATTATTTACAAGTAATAAACATATCTCAAAAGTACTCGGCGATCATGATGTCATTGCAGTCTTGTTATGCTACAATAAAGCCCTTTAAACAGGAGAATAAACTAACGCATAGATGTTGAGAAAATACTTATAGTACGTTCATTTCACGAAGACGCGAGCTGTGACTCTTATGGCACGTGCATAGGGATCAATTTTCAATTCACACGTCTCCACGAAATGAACTGACTATACCTTATCTACTGTTATAAAGGAATATTAAGTCAATTGTATCGTGAATATTTTACCTAAATAGGAGTCCTTTAACTAGGTATTAAATACACCTAGTTATAGTTGTAAACGATTAATTAATCGGAGGTTATAGTATAGTAACTAGATTTACTTTTAGATTTTATAATAATGATGAAATTAAATTCGATCTGGTTCGAGTCTGAGTTTAGATCGATATCTCTCATAACAGTTCATGCTTGGCGGTATAGGTGGCGTTAAATATAATCGGGAGTTTCATGGGCAAGTGAATTTACATTTCTCTAATATGTTCCTACTTCCTTATAATATAATCATCTGCTACATGTTATGTTTTGAAACTATAACTTATTTTTTGAAGACTAATTTCACTTACTTGTGACCATTTAAACATGCGTGGTGAAGCGGTGTGTATCCATTGTCATCTTGTACATTAACTCCGGCCAGTCGTCGTAAACTATAACAATAAACAAAAATAAATAATTTAATACACACAAAAAGGTTTCGCAGTCGGTAGGATTCGAACCTACGCTCCCAGAGGGAATCTGATTTCTAGTCAGACGCCTTAACCGCTCGGCCACGACTGCCGCGAAAATTATCGTGAAAATGTCGATCACTTTCTTGGGGAAATAAAAGCTTATGCTTACAGATAACCACATAATTTATGTGTTCGAAATTAGTATTATTATGAGTAGTTCTAAGTAAAAAAAACGTATATCTAAATTTATTAAACATGATTTGTATAAGACCAGACACCTAGCAACATAAAGTACAACGTTCAAGGCTGTGGCAACATATATTTTTTCATTACTCATACACTGAAAGTAGGTCTAAAGTTGCCTGAGGAGCGGGTTGAAAGTAATACTTTTCTGGCCCGGGAGAATCACTTTCAACTGACAGCTGTCAAATTATAAAAAAAAAAACTAGTTCCATTTCTATGGAACCATGTTCAAACTTTTTCTACAGTCACTCAATTACAGCACGATGTAAAATTGAAATAACATAAAGTTGAGTATTAAATAAAGAATATATATACTTTTAAATGACTTAATTATAATTTAGTTTCAACAATTTCTTTAAAATAACATAGATTTGGTCAAAATATTTAAAAATGAAAATTAAAAATACTGGCTAAATAATGAAGTTGGCCGGCCAACGAAAAAAAACAAAATAGGCGGCAATCCGATCTTTTTTTTTTTCGAGTTGTAGAGTATTGTTCATGCTTCCTTGTATTATTTATTTAGCCAATTCCTGTTTTTATTTTTATTTTCCTTGTATTCGTAATGAAAAGCACAGTGTTTACCTCGGGTGAAATACTTATTTTGTCCCTCGAACTATTAGCGCCCTCGCTACGCTCGGGCGCCAAACCCCGTCTCGGGAAAAATAAGTCACTTTCACCACTCGTGTAACAATGTACTAATAAAGAATACAAGCCTTTCTAAAACACGTGAACCAACATACAAGGTAGGTAGGTACCATACTAAGTACTAGCGACCCAACACAGGTCAACCGTTAGCGTCAGAACAAACAAACATGAGAATGGCACGAACGGTACAATTCTCTATAATAGTTGTTCAGACATTATATTCTGATGCATTCTCATGAGGGCCGAACCATTTACCTAATTTTTACTGCATTCAAAAAGGAGGAGGTTCTCAATTCGTGTGTATTTTTTAAATGTGTGTTAAGTACCTCAGAACTCCTTCATTTATAAACCGATTTGAAAAAATATTTTTGCATTTGAATGGATGTCCTTGCAGATTGGTTCCGTTAAAATTTCATCAAAATTGGTTCAGTAGTTTGGCATTTACATCAAAATAAATGGAAAAATCACATCATTTAAGTAAACGAAATTGCGAAATTTGCATTCCTGTGACTTTTCAGTGGTGTTTCCGGTCACTAGAATAGACCTACTTACTTGAATCGGCACCGACTCCAAATAAAATAAATTATAAGGCCCCTAGTTATTTCTAGCTTTTTTGGTGCACCCAAGTTTTTTTTGGAGTCGGTTCAATTATTTTTTTTAATAATCAATTTAATAAGAGAAGTATTTTGAGTCTTGTCTGTAAGTTAGAACGAAAGTAACACTTGTACCTACGTATTTTTTCCTATTACGTTAAAATATAAACTGATACCGCCGTTCACTTAACATGTGTGGCCAATAAAAACAAAATCAATGTCAAGGTCAAATTAACCAACGTTTACTAACGAATCACAATCATATTTCTTGTAGCGTAAAGTGTTAAATCAAAAACCAATCACATGATATGGAAACCGATGAACGTGTTAAGATATTCAGAGAACCGGAAGTCACGTGGTCCGGTCCGAGACGCGCCGACAAAGGTAGAGGCGATGCGGTTCCAAGTAAATCCTGTATGAATCATCCGGTAATGTAAATTGCCTCTACAACTCCTTTACAAAGGTAGAAGATATTGGGGTCCTAAGAAATGCTTTGGTAAGGTACCCCAATGCCAAAGTGAACGCCTGAATAATTGGCTGGCTGAATAATGGCTCGAAAAATTGGCTGGCAATTTTGCAAAAATTTACAAATTAAGGTCTTGAGGAGTTGAAAATAAGGTGTAAATTTGGTAATAGTAACTTAACAATAATGTACTTCATACTAAAAGTCGGCAAAAAGCAAGTGGAAACGGTAAAAGCAACTGGGATTTAAAACATTGGAGAAATTTGGTCACACTCTATTTCTAAATCTCTCTCATTTCTACCTAGCCATCTGTGGAATACAGACAATTGCTATTATAATAATGTTACAAATAAAACAATCAACCTTTGGAACACATTGTAATATAAGTATACTAAGGACAACATAATGCACAAACATACATCATAAACACACACCTAATGAGTTCCCTCTATGACGTCCATATTATGGATACCTACCTACAGCCTAGATCTAAAGTTAATGCTACTCAATTGTTTAAATCCCAATAACGGACAGTTTATTCATGCATAACTAAAGTAAATTATACAGTTATAATTATTTACTACCAATACCAATTTACCCGTTACTTTTTACCCGACCACGGCAAAGCCAAAGGAAGAGGGTTATGTTTTTAGCAGTCTACGTATGTATGTTTGTATCATTTTAATACTCCAAACTATTCATCCGATTTTGATGAGTGAGGTGTCAATCGATTTGTAATTATGTTCCGGGTGACACAGGCTATTTTTTAAACAAATAAAATCAATAGGACAAGCAAAAATCCAGGATTTCTAAAAAGCGAGAAATATCTGGAGACCTGAAATGGAAGATGAAATGAAATCCAGGCAGATGCTGGATGCGGCAAGCTGAAGACAGGGCGCTATGGCGCTCATTAGAGGAGGCCTATGTCCAGCAGTGGACAAGCGTAGGCTGATGATGATGATGATGATGATGATGATGATCTGGAGACCTTGTAATTTCTTTCATTTGGAGTCGGTGCCACATCGTTATACTCTACGTAAGGACTACTCCTTAGATAGTACTACCTACCCCTAATTACTTGAATTAGCACCGACTCCAAATGAAACAAATTACAAGGTCCCATTATTTCTAGCTTATTTCTTAGTGCACCCAGGTTTTTTTGACGTCCTTTTAATTTGTTTTATTTAAATATTTTTATATATTTAGATTGTACGTAAGTAATTACACTTACTCAAACACTTTTCTAGTTCTTTTCCAACTTCTGTTCAAACTATTCCGAAAGTTACTTAAGCGGACATTTGGAATTTTATTATTATTACCACAATTCACAGTACGAGTACGCCGCAACATTATACCGATTGTTATGAAGAGCCACGCCAGAATAAAATAACATTTATTAATATTACAATAGTGGCTAATTAACCGCGCCGTGTGCGGTGGTTGTTAGGGAAATGGACAGTGGCCAAATGGATTAACTAATGGGCAGTGGGGAGAATTTACCTATATACAATAAGTACCTAATGGTTACATTATACGGTGATAAGACGTAGTAAGATAAGATATACGAAGTAGAGCAAGGAAATGCAAAATCGTATCGTAATCGTACATTGAACGCCAATTAGTTCGTTGTTGGGGTTCTCTAGTCTCTTCGAGGAACCGTTACAAGATCATCCAGTCGCACCGTTTCTGTCTCTCACACAAAATTTCTACAGTTTGCGACGAAGGTTGATGAAATTTGGTAAATTTTATTATCAGCATAGCCATTTGCGAGATTTTCACCTATAATTGTTTAAAACAATGTGTAATTAAGTGCCTACGATAGATTTTAGTTTTGTATGACCACCCAGAAAGCTGTTACATAAGTTTTTGTAATTCAAATCCCTACGGAACCCTACAATGGGGCAAGCGCTTGGCCAAATTATTAAACATTTATCCAACGCAGGTCAATGATGTCAAGACTCGACACTAAGTTTAGTGTCAATAAACGATTTCTATAAATATTAGTATTAGTGAACCCTAATATAATTTAATTCAAATTATGTTGATATTATGATAAAATTACTTAAATACCATATAACTGCTATGTAATTAAGTGGGTTGTTAATTATTTAATATTAAATGTATCGTCCAAGGAAAACGTAATACCTTCAAGGCAAGGTAATTGTTTATTCCGGTGTATATGTCGCCGCCAACTGGCTTAATCCGCCGTTCAATTAACAGCCTAGGCACTTTACTAAACAGCGCCGTTCAACTAACGGCCTAAATGATATTCAGCCGTATAGTCTATTACAACATTTAATAAATTGGCTGGCTAATGCTTAGGCAACTGGTTGAAATTTAAGTACTACAAAACTTTTTCAAAATACTACCCAAGCAGAACGACCTGGATGGGTTTAGGTTAGGGTTATTTTTTTTATGACCCCACAGAAACCCCACCCGGCAAATAGATTCGGTGGATCTAAAAAAAAACGTAAAAAACCTAAGTACCTAATAAAATGATTCCATCAAAGTTGTTTTTTTCCGACGCCATATTGACCATAGAGAATATAAAATATAGAGATATTGACAGTTTGGTGAGTTTCGGCGCTAGGTGGCAGAAAGTAGAACTAAATAGAAATGAACAGTCTAGGCAGGTAATTAAACGGCTAGGCAAGTAGTTAAACGTCATCGATCCAAGTCATTTGCCTAGCTGTTTGATCAAATGGCTGAATATCATTTAGGCCGTTAGTTGAACGGCGCTGTTTAGTAAAGTGCCTAGGCTGTTAATTGAACGGCGGATTAAGCTATTTGGCTGCGACATATACATTATTTGCGGAAACTGGTATAGGTAGGCCACTTTATGCTATGATTTAATAATCAAGACGCTTCAAGCGCATACATAAACATAGATTTACCTTTCAAGCAAGGCTTATCCAGACCAAAGTTCTTTACGCTGCCTGAACTAACAAAGAAACAATACACAGATGACCAGCAAGCTTATACTTTATAATGATAACCATAACGTCCTATTTCCCAAACCTAAGGCAGACATGAAATAATAGACCATCACTATCCCATTATACAACGCCAACAAAAGCGGTTCAATGGGCTACCTCAGTCGGGATTTGCGTGGTCGCATTTGGCCAGCCACGATTGCGCGTAGGATTTCAATCTCCTCAATAAATAAATGGAACAACGTCCAATATGGACGTGTGGGTCAACAGGAATGTGGTCAGTCAGTAATCAAATAAGCATTAAGCAGTGTTTAATGGAGATAACTCTTGGAATTCGGGGTTGGACCGAAGATGACTTATCACAATCTTTAGAATGACCGGCCACTTGACTGTGTTTTGAAGCGGCCCCGCCCGCGTCGACCAATAGGGTCGCTTCATTTCCTCGGCTTAGTTCAAGTTGACAGGATATAAAGCTAATCCTATTGGTCCTATTGGACGACCAGCCTAAATACTAATGCCGGTCATACACTCCGAATTTCAAACATATGTTGCACGCCCAGTAATACCGAATCTATTTGATTAGACCCTAAATTAATATAAATTTAGAATTTAGAAATTTTTTATATTTCCGAGGGTTCATTATAAGTAATATATCAATTCCTGATCAGTAGATTAACGGATAGTACACGCGAAATTAACGTGAATTTGAAACTAGTGTTCAGTTAGATGACGTCTGGTTGGTGTACTAAAACCGCATTATGTTAGTACAAATTAATATATTTTACCGCTGTAAACGTAGTAGACATGACTGTGCGCTCTGGATTCAGATAAAATAACGATATAATTTCCTTAAACTGCGCATGTTTAAGTTTAGGTTGGTTGAGGTAGCGTCAGGGGCGTGAACGCCACATACCGCATCTTTCTATCATTAAAATCAGTCGGTGTGACGAAGCGCATATATAATTTTTATTATACAATACACATTACTATAATTGATGTATAAGCCCCACTAAAGTCGAGGTCACGAGAGTTCAAAGCTTACCTTTTCTAAATTTAGTGAGCTTCCATTTTTAGTTTTACCTCATCAGAATACCAGTTTTCCGACTAAATTACACAATGTGAGTAATATGGATTAAAATTCTCTAAAATTCAGCAACACGGAAAAACATATTTGTAAAACTAGTCCCCATCCACTTTTGCCTCCAAAAAGATCTATACTCAAGCGTATATGGTTCTGTCATCCGGTATGGTTCTCTTAGTCTAAAGGTTGATAGTTATTTATTATTGCTGGTATAATAGCACAATTTGAACACAAACACTAAATTAGAAATATATCATTTTCCTTTTATGTAATTTGGTGGATAAATACTTGTTCAATTTACCTGTATTATGTGTACATATTTGTGTTCAAATTGTGCTATTATACCAGCAATAATAAATAACTATCAACCTTTAGACTAAGAGAACCATACCGGATGACAGTACACACAAACATCGTACAACAAGTGTGTTAACAAAACCAAGTTTACATTGTGACCGAGAGTAATTAGATAAAACTCGTAGTTGTGATTTATTCAATCTTTGTTTACAGACAATCATGAACCTAATGGACCACCAGATAGATACTTTAACACTTTAGCAAGATAAAACGGCACTGAAACAAGTCACTTTCTAGAGATCCTATTGAAAAAACCATATCACACAAAATCGTTAGACAATAATTGAAAACAGATACATAAGCGTGCCAAATACATACTGTATACACCAAAAACATGAAGATGACTAAACAGTAATACGAACCTGAACCTTCTTTTGATGTTCTTAAACATCTTATTATCAGTCTCAAAGCACCTGATATTGAATTTCATTTTGACCACAACAAGGACACTTCACAAACTGTCACATTATCTTCTAACACCAAAGGTGTGTTCGTACCACCTTATCGTAACGTTCGTTCTACATTAAATATTGACTTAAAAATATTTACCAGAAAGCGAACGGACCGTCAAAACCGCGGCAAGTGACTAACGAAAGACAGTTGAATGAATCATAGGACCGACGAGCAGGTCGCTTCTCTTACAACTTTTTTATTGCGGTATATTTTTTCGTGTAACTGTTCATTGGGGTTAGGTTAGAGGCGGTGGTCTAATTAGATCGCAAATTTCGTTGTCCGACATAACAATAGCTTTTGCATAAACAGAAATATATGAACTAATATGAACTAGAAATATGAACTAATTGTCACGTTGCAGGTATATAAATATTACTTGTTTTTTGAAGCAGTTTTATAGTCACCTTAACCAATTACATAAAAATCATAATTAACTATAGCACATTTAAATGATTCAAGACCAAGGAAAGCATGAAACAATACGTATTCATTCGACGACCATTTGTCATGCACCCATAAAGGCATTACGTCGCTACCATGGCATACCAAATGGGGAACACCCCATAAACAACATGCCTAAACACTGAGCGTTACATTATCGTTATATTAAATATAAATTTAAATTACAGTTAATTAACAAAGATACCTACTTACTACACACCCGACCAACTGGAAAAAATACTAGGTACGTAACCATAATGCAAACAATTGAATCAGATACATACGTCATAGGAAAATTTATATATAGTAATAAATATCACCGATGTCACATAAAGGAAACACACGAAAAAGGTAACCATTTTAGGAAAGTAATAATTTATGGAAAGTTGCCATTTTGGACCTAAAGGGAAGATACGTCAACGAATCCTTCCTTAAATATATCCTTCGCGATCGCCGCTGCTAAACTCGTGAATATTCATCCGACCACAGCCAATGTTGCCGCTTCACGGTCCGATTTACAACGAAAATCAAGATAACAACGCAGGGTCAACTCCATTAAATGGAAATTTAAAATGTGAGGGTTCGGACATTACGAGACTACTGGGATTATCTAAGAGAGCAAGCAAGCGAGCCTTCGTTAGCAAGTAGCACGAGCACCAACTGCTAATGTGGTGTATTACCATCTGGCCTACGCCACAGGAGAACTTACTATAAGGAAACCAGAAGACGAAAGACCTGGTACAACACTGGTAAAATATCAAAAAGGTTTACTGTCTACGAAACATCTATAGAACCGTAGATTGATAGATTAACCATCATGCTAAGTCTAGTTGAGGATAATTGCGAATTGAACGATTGGAACATACATTTTGTTTGTCCACGGAAGTTACGTAATATTGGCTTTGATACTGTCCAGATGAGTACCTAATTAAATTAAAAGTTATTGAACTCAAACATAACATTGCTGTAACAAATACACTATTTACTAATACAGTATGTAATGGGTCATACTGAGTGAATCATACATTTCAGAATAAATTGTATATAATTCTAAATGTGTATTATGTATTATCATCAAGTTGCCATGTGGGAAGCCCGTCGCCCCCAAAGTTGACGTAACAAACAAAGAGAAGTAGAAAGTTCAAAAACTAGTAATGGAAATCAGCTTAAAATAATAACATACATTCGATTTGCAGGTATTATTAGACATGAAGCTTTAAAATTATGTAAGCATATTGAAAATATAGCGAAAGGACTTAAAGCAACTGTTATTGAAGATGTACAGTTCAGTTCCTCAAAAACACCTAAATCAAACCATGTTCTTTGGGAAGAATTTCAAAACGAAACTTTCTCGCAACGATTTAAAACATCTGGTACCGTCCGTTTTGAATTATTCTTAAACAGAATTTCCAAAATATGATTTAAACGAATACTTAAATAGGTATAAATTTGATGAGAAATCAATAAGGGCAGCAGGGCTGACGAGCTTCCAAGGGTCTTTCAATTTAGCCTGTGAATATTGACGGCAAACATAATTGGGTCAGACTGATAAATCCATTATCTGATTAGAGGTGCCTTGAAGCTTTATTAGTGCGATACACTATATAGGCAAGACTAGTATCTAAATTGCCTGTGGCACGCAAACGGTCTTCGTCACTCACCGGATCATCTACGCCCACTAATTGTTATGAATTATTAAGATTTACCATGAAGTGTGTCAACCTTTTTGCTGTGGGTTTTTAATGTCAGGCTTACGATAATGCCTTTCTTCTTTGAATATGTCTGTATTTCTTCTTTGAATATGTCTGTATTACTTTTATTAAAAGCCATACAAACTCAATCTTGAAGTTATTTTTGGGATCTATATTACATCTGAAGAATATATAGGCTGATGCATTTTATCTTTTGCCTACTACCACTCAATTCATTCATAGGCATTTCTGCTTGTTTACTCACAAAATCTACTGTCATTAAGAGTCGATTATTCAATTCGTAGAATGCAAATGATTAATCCAATCAGCTAACATATCAACAGCCTGCATTATCTATCTCACGGATACGGGTTCGAGCAATATAGTTATCAAAAGTGGACTATTTCGAGTCTCATTTAGTTCATATCATTTAAGGACGTACAAACCGGGGACTTTATATAAAACTTGCAGGCCTTTTCCCCATTTAATTACCAGGTTATCCTTATTTCAGCTGATCACTGAGTTAAGACGGAGTAAGAGCCATCAGCCTTCCGAGACTGTACGACTACAGGTAGCCTAATTACTCCTTACGTCAGTCGTCATTGCAAAAAAATACCGTGGTCTCCCATCCAATGCCATTTCGAGGCCATTCAACGGTAGTTCTCAAAAGGCGATGGAATACGCACGAACCTGACGCAATTCATTGTTTTTTTTTTTCAATTTTAGTATGGAAACATCGCAAGTCGCACCGTACACATCTTTATTGGTTACCAAACTCATTGATAATGTCCGGTTGAGCGGCAATGCATACAAACACGAGGTGCATAGACAAAAGTTCAATGCACGTTCCTTGCATCGATTGGCGTCTGGCTAGCGGCCAAACACTTCACTTTAATGGTTTGAATTATCCCACTCTTCCTTAAATAGCTAACTGTGTGCGGATCATTTTTTGGCTGCTATAAATTAAAGATAATAAATAAATAAGAAATATCGCCAGACTGGCACACCAATTGTATGGTCCTAAACTAAGCAAATCTTGTACTATGGGTATCCTACAATAAACTGGGGGCGATCCCAGTGACACCCAGACCTGGGCAAATTACGAAAAGGCCATTTCATCAACCACTGCGCCAAGCGGTCGTCAATTAATCTTTTTAAATATACCTATAACGAATAAGGTTCCTATAGTTTGCTAAATTGCAATGTTTATTTAATTGTCAATGTCCTCTACATAGAAGTTAAACAGTTGGATTAGTGTTATCATTTTTATATCTCAATATACGGATTTAATCTAATTAAAAATAAATAGTTCATGTAGTTAAATATATATTAAAGTAGAAGTTCAAATTTGCGATTGTCTTTTGAGTATTTACTATTCAGTGTGATAATGCCAACTTTATCATCGGTTTTATTCATTTGAGTGGGTCATACCTATTATATTATGATTCAGCTCGGACGCGTCGTAAGTGCGAGCCATATTAGTAACTGGGGTTTTATATTGCGGATAAAATGTATGCCTTCTCTGAATTCAATTATATTCTCTTTGTTAACTACCTACCTACGTTACGTACGTTAGTTACTTACGAATAATGGCGAAGAAATATTACGAATTAAAAGACTTAAATGGTCAATGTGCAAATTTATAAGTATGTGACATTCTCTCAAGACTATGTTAAAAGATTGTGATTAAGTAAGTTAACCTGTTATGTCTCAGAGAAAAATCTGAAACGGATGAGAAATCATAGTTCTATTTACTTTGCAGGTTAATAAACAATATATCTATAACTTTGATATCAATTCCGATGGTAACAAATTACAATTAAATGAAATTGGAAATTGCCTTGCCCAAAGAGCTAAGTTAAACACATTTATCTGAATTAAACACTATTTTATTGAAGTACACAAACATTATAATTTGTATTGGGAATATTAATATTACATATTTTTATGTTGGGTATTGTCTTCCTATAATAGCCCTAGACTATGTCACACAAAACCAGTGTTGTATTTGATCCACATCTTCAATATAAACAACAAGCATGCACTGGACTGCAGTTGCTGACATATTAATACCAATCATGTGACTTACCTGTTCCGGGAAGACAATACTTGTGTTTATCCTACTAATATTATAAATGCAAAAGTTTGTAAATGTTTGTTACTCTTTCAGGCAAAAACGACTGAAGGGATTTGGATGAAATTTGGAACACAGATAGTTTATAATCGGGATTAACACATAGGATACTTTTTATCCCAATAAACCCGAATTTTTTGCTAAGTTAAATACTATGCGGATGAAGTTGCGGGCACAGCTAGTTATACCATGAACCTACCCACTTACATAGAATTGGGATACCACTGTAACTACCTAAAGGAATATTCTGGAATTATAAAAATAGAATATTGTGCTGAATTCAGTGAGAAATACTCAGAATTCAGAACAAATACCTATTTGAATACTACTTATCTTGATTTTTTTAAGTAGCCTTTAGTATACTTTTAAATTCAGTTGTAAATATATGCTTTGATTTTATTTAAATTAAAAGTACAAAATTAAATTTAAATAGACATGAATGAGTACTTGATATACTTACCTCACTTATAACTCATGTTTAACTTTTTTGTAATAACATGTATGTCTGATGCAGTAATGAACCACAGTCCATAGCGTTAAAGTCTAAATTACTTTCACCACACAATCAAAATCATTGAGGAAAACGCCAACTATACAAAATGTAGCTGCCTAGAGGTATTTATAATACTTATTAAGTATTTAGGAAATAAATAAATATATACGATCCCAGCGTCTTGTCACGGAGCAACGATAAACACGTAAACATTATAAAAAATCTACATGATAACAATACTCCATTGTTGATAGATTGATAAGAGTTTCTTTACCAATTACAATGGTAATTAGACATAGAATTTTACACAGAAAGCCATGCAAGCGAGTCTGAACCCAATAAATCTTGCTGCTTCAGAATTATTTTCTGTAAAACATGTAATAATACTCACCTCGTAAATGGACCACTCCTTTTAGTTATTTGTGCAAGAATTTTCTCAACTGTGCGCCGATCGTCCTTGCGGGCAGCGTCCAATAATTCCTGGCCCCTTCCCATGGCCCATTAATGGTCAATACCACACAGGAAAACAACACCAAAATAAATCATTTCAATTTTTACACTAGATTTCACCACTACACATTACAACTTCATCGATCGTGCCGCCATGTTTGAGAATTTTGACGTACGTAAGATGAGGGCGCTCTAGCGGCCGGCAGTGGAATCAATATTGGGGGTACAATCAAGTGTCCATAAAAGTATTAAAAGACAAGTGGAGGAATTTGTAGTTCCACTCTGAAATTTTCAAGCTACGTATTTTTCTTTTATATATTTTTGAACTTGCAAGTTTCAAGTATAATAGTGTTTCTTATACAAGTCTGTGTGTTACGTTGTGCTTGAAGGTAAATCGAGATGAAAGACGAGGGACACGAATGTGTGAATAAAACTTTTATTGTACTTACATGTTCGTTTGAATCTGTGTATATAAGTACTTACGTTTGTTAGGCCCTTACTTTATAATAAATCCATCTCAGGTCTGAGAGCAATCTTAGTAATTTCATTCTTATGTAACACCTGTGCAAAATGGCATGAAAGCGTACTTATGACCGCTCTCAAACGTGAGATCGATTTACTTAATTCGCTTGGATTCGAAACGTTCAAAATAACTAATTCTTTTTCCTTGGTTTCATACTGTTTCATTCAGGTTTTTGATGGCAACATTGGTTACGTCCTTCCATCATAACGCTCAAAAGGGCTTGTAGCCAGGGCCGTTAAACTAAGTATAAAAAAACCTTCGTCATATTTGTGTACCTACTGTCACTGTCATTAGTACATTATTCACGTCAATCATGTCAATGTCACCCAGTACAGCAGGCCGGCCGATACATTATTTAATGCTCAATTATGTGTCGTCGCCTGTAATTTTATCACCTTTTTTGATTCAATTATCATTATATTACGTGTTATAAATATTTCCCTGTGAAATTTATCTTGCAGACTAAGTTGCCGTACGACATTTATATTGTTTGTTAAAATGATCAGCTGTTTCAAATAATAGTTGAAGTGGGATTTGCGCTTTCTTTGGTGTTTATATTTAAACGAGTCTCGAAAATGAATGCCAAGTGTAATTTACTTTTAGTTTTGTTATGTTTATATGCTGCTGTGGTCGCAACCCAAGGTAAGAATAGTTCATTTATATATACCTATGTAGCTGTATACCAACCTATTAGGTATATTAATTTTAATAGCTATCCATAGCAATAAGGCATTATTTTACTTAGAAAATACCAGTTCAGCGTAATTAAAATTCTGTGATAAAAAAAAACTTGTATTTAACACAAATTCACCAAAAGAAAATAAGAATATACTTACCTACTAATTACATTCCAAAATAATTATTAACAATTAAAATTGATATGTTTTTTATTTTCAGATGTAGATAATATTATAGTACCGTTAAATAAAACACTGACCTACGATGATAGAATATTGTATGAACGTTATATGACATTGAACGGGTCATCAACCCTAAAAGTCGACTTCAGCAATGTCAACAAAAACATCTGGTTCATAATATTCCAAGCCCACAGCCATATTCGTGAGATAACAATGCATACTAATACGTCCAAAGATAGAGAGAAGATCAATGGGACTAATTTGGGCCTTGTAAGCTTTACGGACCCAAAACTTGACACATTTTATGTTCAAAATTTTAATATTGATGTAACAGTATTAGTTTATATCTCAGTTCATGGCTATATGGCAACAGGTATGTTTAGTTTTTATTTATATCTAGTATATGAGAGCCTAACTTTATACGGAGCATATATAAAAATAACTACATAACATTATTAATCCCCTCCCATCACTTTATTGATTAAGTATCTTACCAATTTTCGAAAGAAATGAGAAATCCTCAAACCACCATAGTCGGTATCCACCTTGCATTGAGGGGAGGCCCGGGCCCAGGAGTGGGAGATATTAAGGGCCAATTATTATAAAAATTGGACCTTTGAAATTCATCTGAACAACATAGACTTCCAGTGTTAAATTTAAGCCATTGTCCACTACTCAATTACAGAGTAAGTTGATAAAAATAAAATATCTTCTGTCAATTGATAACATTTTCTCATTCTTACACACGTCGTGGTTTTGTCAATAAACTTATTTAACGAAGAAATTGTAATAATTTTTCTTTGATATTATTACCATTATTAGTATTAAGGTTAATAAATATTTAAATTGTATTATTAGTGTATTATATGTAACCATTTTGATTACCTATCAGAAAATTTTACCTGCTATATTAATGGTAATACCTATCTATTTATATAATTTCCTCTATTTTCAATGTAGTATTTTCAGTGTAGTCAATTTTAGTTTTCAATTACCTATTAAGTAATTTAAAACATAGTGTGAAATTAGAAAAGTATTTATATATCAGGTAACATAACTATTTGTCTGCAGTCTAATAGATCCTACTAATATTATAAATACGAAAGTTTGTGAGTGTGGATGTATGTATGTATGTATGTATGTATGTATGTATGTATGTATGTATGTATGTTTGTTACTCCTTCACGCAAAAACTACTGAACGGATTTGGATGAAATTTGGAACACAGATAGATTATAACCGGGATTAACATATAGGATACTTTTTAACCCAATAATCCAATACTACGCGGACGGAGTCGCGGGGCACAGCTAGTAGGAAATATTTTCTTTCATAGAATTACTTATCATACTTAATATTATAAAGAGGAACACTTTGTTTGTTTGATTGTAATGAATAGGCTCCGAAACTACTGAACCGATTTGAAAAATTCTTTCACTGTTGGGAAGCTACACTATCCCCGGGTGACATAGGCTATAATATATTTAAAAAAAAATTAGGCATCCTTACTAAAACTCCAATAATGTAACCGTAATGTACCCGTGCGAAGCCGGGGCGGGCCGCTAGTAAGAAATAAAGTAAGCTAACTAATATGCATTCTTATATCCTTAGGTACCTACTAACATTCATAAATTTATCATAGCTATGTGTGCAGCCCTGTTTATAATATGATAAACTCCCTCAGTTCCAACCCAAGTTAATCTCAACTGCAGACTGTCATAAGGTTCAATTTTCAGATCCTATCCCGGGCGGTTGCAATATAGACTCCATATTCCCTGTGCCTATATCTCCGTACCTACACACTGTGGTTAACAACAACTATGTGACGGTCGAAGCCGCCGCACCGTCCAGGGAACGAGACTGCAATTCCGTCCCTAACACCACTTTCTACATGATGTACCTCACCGAGATGAATTTCGATACTGATGTTTACTTTGAAGGCATTAGGAATATGATGTCCATCAAGAACATTCAAAAGAATGGATGGGTTGTAAGTAAAGTACTCTTTCTTTTTCGTTGCCCTGGTACTTGTCTTACAGTCAACGTGAAAATGATAATTGTATTTGAAATGTCTAAAATAATCACATTGTGAAACCCTATTCCTAGTTACCCGTCGAGTCCCCAATGTGGACGATGCGCCGCTTGATCAGCGCTTATCCTGGCTTGGGTACTGTCTACGTAGTGGTCACTACCAGCGAGAGAGGTTACGCAGTGTATGTGCCAAGTTTCACGTACGCCTGTGCGACCAATGAGGAAGGCGAATGCGAATTGCTTCGTGAGTCACTTGACATTTTCATAAGGTTGCCATCAGTTAGGATAGCCGATTGGTTAAGCACGCGCCTTGCGTGCACAAGGTCCTGGGTTCGTACCTCGGCTCGCACCTCTCGGATTATCTAAATCCATGTGCGAATGATAATTTCAATATGATCATCACCTGCTTACGATGAAGGAAAATGTCGTGAGGAAACCTGCGTGGTTTAGAAAATCTAATCGATTTTTTAAATACGTGTGTAATCCGCCAACCCTCACTGGGCCAGCTGGGTAGATTATGGCTTGAATCCCCCCTCGCTTTAAGAGGAGAACTGTGCCCAAGTGTGAGTTATTAAAAAGGGCTAATTGTTATTATTATCACATACATTGCACAGACGGAGCACATGGAGCAGTTTATTACACAGACCTTGTGGAAACCAGGGACAATTTCCGTGCGTTCAAGCGCTTTTGCCATACCTATTATTTGAATCAAGTATAATCAGCTCACGAGTTTAGGTCCAATTAGTCATATTACGATCCGTGGTGCCTTACAACTGGTCTTCAATCAGCTGTAACAGTCTTGTTTCTATGGCAATTAGCCCATACCAGCTACATATATTTTGTCTCCCGCTTTGCACCGGAGGGAAGTGGAAATATTTTCTTCCAACTCCTCCTATTATTTCTTTCGATTAAATTCGTGCGGGTTCCAAGACAATTTAACTTTTCCCCGGGACTCGTCGAGGGTCAAACCTCGACGTCATTATTGGTCACCATTGTCGATCCTGGCTTACAGGAGTTACATTGGTGGGAGTGTGTGGCGGGACTAGTCCCATTTTAAAATCACATACATTTTTTGGTATTTCCGTTATCCCCTACACCTAAGCTAAATGCTTGAGCTAGGAACAGGCTCGACGACAATGGATTTAGGGCCTAGATTGGGGTCGATCCCGATCCCTCTCGGTTACAGTGAGGGAACCTCGAACCACTATACTATTGAAGCATTATCGGCACCACATATTGTTGATCGTAAAAACTTTTCCTTACAGTGATTTTCCTAGACGTGATTCATAATGCGTGTTTGCCACCTTTCTGAGGATAATCAAACTCTTTACCTAGCCATTGTAGCCACTGTGACCACTTTATTAGGGTTTAATTTCGTCTGATCTTTGTTGTTTTAATGATTAACCCGAGTGATGCTACATCTATAATTGGCCCAATGCTATTAGGTGCCAAACGGTATAAGAAGTGATATTAATGAGGTACTACTTACTTATTGATTGTGAACTGTTACGAACATAGTTAATCCATCGGTTGAATGGCGTTCACTGGATACGAGGGATGCCTTTTAAGTTTTGTCGTTTGAAGAAAAAAACACAACTAGAACCTTATAGTACTTTTTATTGTTTTTCAAAGTATTCACCACGTAGCTTAATACACTTTTCCATTCGCTCAAACCAGTTATTATAACATTTATTCCACTCTAAAGTGGGGGTGTTCAAAATGGCTGACTTGAAAGCGTCGACTGCTTCTTCACTGGACTGGAACCTTTGACCACGAAGACTTTTCTTAATTTTAGGAAATGTAAAAAAATCGTTAGGGCTTAGGTCAGGACTGTATGGAGGATGGTCAAGAATTTCTACTTTTTCCTGCTTCAAATACTCAATCGTTTGACGAGCGCTGTGTGAACTTGCATTGTCGTGGTGCAGGATGATGCGTCGCTTTGAGTTAGATTTTCGAAGTTCGGCGATGACTTGTGGTAAACAAACTGTGGTATACCACTCTGCGTTAACCGTTCTACGATCATCAAGTGCAATAGTCGCAACATGGCCGGTTTTTCTAACGAACGTGGCCACCATCTTCTTTGAAGTGCTTCGAGAACGAACAACTTTAGTCGGCTTTGGCTCGTCTTGAAAGACCCAGATTGTAGATTGTTGTTTGGAATCAGGATCGTAGGCATAGGTCCAAGATTCGTCACCACTGATGATGTCGTAGACGTGATTTGACTCTCCTCGGTTGAACCTTTGCAGAGTTTTCTTACACCATCTGACGCGGGCCGCCTTGTGATCGTCGGAAAGCAGATGCGGTATCCAACGGCAAACTAGCTTTCTTACACCAAGCGCTTCATGCAAGATCTTCTGAATGGTTGTCCCTGAGATGCCTAATAGAGCCTCTATCTCTCGATACGTCACATGACGATCTTCGAGAATTAGTTGTCTCACTCCAATGATGTTATCTTCAGTGAATGCAGATTTTGGGCGACCTTCGCGAGATTTGTCACTAACACTAGTATGTCCACGCTGGAATTCTAAATACCAGCGTTCGACAGTCCGCAGACATGGGGCTTCATCCCTGAACACAGATATTAGCTCTTCAAAACACTGAAGCCGTGTCAGGCCTCTTCTAAAGTTGTAGAAAATTATTGCACGAACATTTTCCTTAGAAAGATTCATTTTCGTACGTAACCTGACAGATTCTAATCGACGCTGTGACTAAACAATAACATTAATCCTAATACATTCAACTGTTTTGAGATTCGAAATTTAAACACATTCGAATATAGAACAGTTCCAAATTCAAAATTGCTGGGAATTATGGAAACGACAGAACTTAAAAGGCATGCCTCGTATAGGCCCTCCCCAATAACTTTTTTTATTGGGACTGGTCCCGCCACTAACTCCCACCACTGTGACTCCTGTAAACCAGGATCGACAATGGTGACCAATAATGACGTCGAGGTTTGACCCTCGACGAGTCCCGGGCAAGAGTTAAATTGTCTTGGAACCCGCACGAATTTAATCGAAATAAACAATAGGAGGAGTTGGTAGAAAACAAATCCACTTTCCTCCGGTGCAAAGCGGGAGACAAACAATGATTAGGTACACAGACCTTGTGGAAACCAGGGACAATTTCCGTGCGTTCAATTGATTTTTTCCATACCTCCCCAATTACTACCAAATACCCCACCTAATGACAATACCTTAGAATGAGAAGACCACGCGCCATCGTGGTTTTGTTTTGGTGTACAATTTAATACTTATCTACCATATTTTTTTCAGATGACTTGCTGTCTCTAATCCTGTGCACAATTTTATTCTTCATCGGCATGTTTATATGTTATTTTGGACATCGTTTCTTTAAAACCGAGATGTTCCTAGCTGGATTCTTCAGCGGTGTGATTATAACGTATATAGTGATAGACTTAATAACTGATATCGATAGACCTGGTGAGTTTATTTAATTATTTACAGTGTTTGCAACTGGATACACGGTATTGCATTCAAAAGATACCTACCTACTTACAGACGAATAAAATGAACATTTTGAAAGTGACCCAGATAGCAGGATAACACAGCATGTGCCAATAAAAAATAAAATAACAACTAATTGAACCAAAATTATTATTATGAAATAAAACAAAATTAAAATTAATTGCGGCGCCCAGGGGTTTAAGTACATCTATACAAATAAATAAAATTGGAGTGTCTGTTTGTAATATCAAAATAACACCTTTACACTAAATGCATATGAAAGTACATACGACACCTACAACAAAAACGCGATTTAAAAAATATTTGTCTGTCTGTCTATCTGTCTGTCTGTGTGTTTGTTCCGGTTATCTCCGAAACGGCTGGACCGATTTTGACAGGACTTTCACTGGCAGATAGCTGATGTTTTAAGGAGTAACTTAGGCTACTTTTATTTTAGAAAAACAATTTTTTTAAAAATGGGTCCTGTCGCGCGGTCTCAGAACGCGGGAGCGGGCTTTTTTGTTAAGTTAAATTCCACGCGGACGAAGTCGCGGACTCAGCTAGTAATATTTTACTTTATAAGTACTTATTAATTCATGAAAATGTATAAGACTATTTAAAAGTTACATAGAATATTATTATTTGATTATTATATATGACAACATAATGTTAATTGTCCTATTACATCTAAATTTTGAGCCAACGTGGCCAAACAGAAGTGTGTGTATGGCCCGTATTAATAAAACGATCTCAAGTCTGATAGCGATCTTGGAAATGTCATTCTTATGCTATATCAGTACAAAATTACATGGCAAAAGCGTACTCAAAACCGCTCTCAGACTTGAGATAGATTTATTAAAACGGCCCTCAGACGTTAATTCTCGCTGGCCTACTGAATGTTGGCCAAAGCTTAAGCTGGCCTAGGTTGGCCTAACATGCGATACTACATAATGTCAATTTGTCTACATGAAACACATAATCTATACCGTAGATTATATTAAATTTTGAGGAAAAATAATTTTAATTAAGTTTCCTGTCAACGGCTAATATGCTATCAGTAAGTAGGTAATACCAGTAGCAGTAAGTAATAACGTACAATGAATTGTACGAAGTGTTTAAACGAAGTTAACAGAAATAAAAAGCTAGCACCCTTAATTAGTAAGTCATCTGGTGTGGCGATGGCGGCTTATTAAAAGCGACCTTGTTCAATGACCCCAGTACCCTTACCTAATGTATAGTTCACTAAAGTCATCATTATACGTACGGCCTAGGTCTGATCTGCGAATTCCTGCCAATGAATATATTGCGATTCCTATTTTATTACTATAATTTTGGGCACTGAACTTTGCACTGAACAATAAATTTATTGCAAAAAATCCAAAAGTCTTCAGAAAACACCTGGGTACACTATAAAGCTAGAATTAACAAGGGAACTTGTAATTTATTTAATTTGGAGTCGGTGCCAATTGAAGTAGGGTTATGTAGGTACTTACTACCTACCTAAGAAGTAGTTCTAACGTAGCGTAAATACAGTGGAGAATAATTTTCAAAATCAGGCCACAATTTACGTAAAAATCTGTGAACGCACATAAAACCTATAGACGAACAGAGAAGCTCCTCCGTTTTTACATTAGCTTAGTAAATAGTTGAGCACTCAATAGGAGTGGCTCGAGCTCAGGAGTGGGACATTAAAAAGGGTTAATTATTAATATATATTATTTAGGTGGAAACCCTAGTATTTATATATCTTTAACGTTTCTAGCTCTGGCCGCGGCTTCAACATTATCAGGGTTGTTCTTCGGCGCCATTTGGTTGTTGTTCTGGTGGCTGTACAGTATCCCCATGGTTGCGGTGCTATTGCCAATCTTGCACCTTGGATTCTTGACGTCGGCCATATTTTACTATAGATTGCCAGGTGAGGAGAATATGTACTAAATTGTAATTATATTTAAAAATCTTAGTAATTACTAATTAACTTGATTCGTGCAGACTGAAATCCGATATGGGAAAAAGGATAAATAAATAAAGAAATAAAAACAAAAATATTTATAAAGGCTGAAAACAATAAATATTAGTCAGTTAGACTGATACACCAACTGCATGGTCCCAAACTAAGCAGCGCTTGTACTATGGGTACCGTACAATGGACTGGGGGCGATCCCAATGACACCCAGACCTGGGCAAATAAAAGGCTATTTCCGAAATATGCCCTGGCGGAATCCAACCCGTAACCACCCGGTGCAGTGAGCCGAGCGGCCTACGCTCGAACCACTGCGCAAAGCGGTGGTGGTTGTGGGTTCGATTCCCGCTGGGGCAAATTTCGGAATTGACCTTTTCGTTAATTGCCCAGTTCTGGGTGTCACTGGGAACGCCCCCAGTCATTGTAATTGATTAGTTTGGGACCGTACAGTTGGTGTGTCAGTCTGGCGATATTTAATTTAGTTACCGTAAAATAACATTAACCGATTCTAAATAAAGTGTATTTCGTTTTAGCCATACACATGTTAATGGACTCGAACTACTATTTCTGGTCCATATTCATCGTGATAATGTTGTTGACCTCTTTGCCGCTCGCGTTCGTGTCGTACGCCGCGAACATTATTTGCTGTTCAGTGCTCGGCGCGTACGCAGCCGTGCACGCGCTCGACTACTACATGGGATCGAACCTCAAGTACATAATGTTGAATACCATGAGGAGGGCCTCGGTGCCCAAGTTCAATCAGGTCATTTTGGCGCCACCTTTTCAATGGAGAGGTGAGTAGTCACTACACAGTATAAAAAAAAGTCGCTTCCCGCTGTCTGTCTGTCCTTATGTATGCTTAGATCTTCAAGATTACGCAAGGCATTTTTTTAATAGATAGAGTGATTCAAGAGTAAGGTTTATAATATGTATAATACATGCATATTATAGTAGAGAAACACTGATAAAAAATATCCGTGCGAAGCCGGGGCTAGTAATAATGATAGCTTGGGACTGAGCAGCTCAAATGTCTACAGTCAATAATAATGTCAAAGCGTAGCGTGTCTTGCCCAACTAGTCCGGTAACTCAAAAGGCAACACACTGGAGCTATTATATTTACATTGATATCTACTACCCTTTGTAATTATTAATTATATAAGCAACTGGCGATTTCAAAAAAATAATAATGTTACAAAATGTAAAAAGACAAGCCTTCTACTTCTTTATTGATATACAGAGTGATTCAAAAGTATACCCACACGTTGAGCATTTGATTTTTTTTTCAGAAACCGTAATGGTTTTTATGTGGATATCTCTAGCGGTCACTGGGTTTGTATTCCAACTTATACATAACCGCGGCCGGCCCCCGTTCCCGCCGCCACCCAGGAGCACGAGACTGAGCGTGCCCGAGGCTCGCATGTACGGAGCTATCGTGAGCCATTCGAGTAGACGGTAAGACATTGTTGTACAATATTTATTAGGTACCTTCACGCCATTATGGTCTGACACAGCAATATCAAAAGGCAACACACTGGAGCTATTATATTAATATCTACTACCCTTTGTAATTATTGACTATAAAAGCAACTGGCGACAAAAAAATATAACAATTGTAAAAAGACAAGCCCGCTGAGTTTCTTGCCGGATGTTCTCAGTCGAGGTCGCGTTCCGATCCGGTTGTAGATATAAGAAAAAAAATATGTGAAATTGACAATTTGTAAGTGCCCCCGTAGGCCTAAACAAAACTAAACGATTTGAATTTACCCCGCCCGCGTGGAATTTGATGATGAAAATTTAGTACTAATATTAATCCAGAGCTTAAATGACCTCCTTCACAGATAACATACGAACTGATACATCATTCAGCATAAACAATTAGGTAAATAGCGACTCTGGCTAGTATTCAATTAAGTTCAATTCGCCTCGCACAGCGCTGTATGGCTAAAATTATATTTACCCACAAGGGTCTCTCTTTCTATCGCGTACACTTACCTTTCATGAGTGGGTCCGCCAGGGCGAAGCCGCCAATGTATGTACTTGTATAGTTCGCCCATTACACGAAGACGCGTGCTGTGACTCTTATGACACTGGCATATGGGTCAATTTGCAATAATTCATGGGTCTTAGTGTAATGTACTAACTATACATAAAATTCAGAGAGCGTCATGACTGCCTCCGTACCAAATATCATTCAATAATTTACTAAAATCATTATAACATTATGGTGTGATAAAAAATCGTGATTTTTTTTTTTTTTTACAGGCAACAAGATGAAAACACAGAACATGCCGACGAAAGGACTTCCCTGTTGGCTTAAATAAGTCGACGTCATTACTGGTCACCATTGTCGATCCTGGTTTACAGGAGTAACAGTGGTGGAAGTGTGTGGCGGGACAAGTCCCATTAAAAAAAATGGCTGAAATAAGTGTATTATATCGATCGACACAGGTAATTAATCATAGGTAATCACTTTGTGTAATAAACATCAATATATTAAGGAAAACATCGTGAGGAAACCTGCTTGTCTCACTCTTGGTTTTGCATGTGTCTATATTTTGTGTTGTCATAAAAAAGACAACTGCCTAAATATTTATTGTGTGAATATTTCATAAGGTTAGAAACATTTACAAATTTTCGAAACACATGTGAAATCTACACTGGGCTAGCGTGGTGGGTGGATTATGGCCTGAATCCCCCTTGTGTTAAGGGGAGGCCAGTACCCAGGAGTGGGGCCTTAAAAGGGCGAATTTATTATTATGTACGTACTAGCGGTCAAAATATCATGAATCCATAATACGTTGCAAAGGACGGATTAATAAATCGATCTTAAGTCTAAGCGATCTTGAGTTCGCTTTTGACATGACATAAGATAGCCATTCCCAAGATTATCAGACTTGAGATCGATTTATTTATAGGGACCCTAGTAATCTAATTCCTAACATCATGTCATTAAATTATATTTTTTTAAATCATTACATATTTATAAATAAAGTTAAAGTGCTTTAAAATAATAAGATACTTTATTAAATGATATATTAATGTAAGGTTGTCGATCCAGTGAGTGTTAAAAATAGTAAATAAGTAATAAGAAGATACGAAGTTGCCACACCTGGGTTTTTAGTCTATTTCTGCCAAATATCTAGATTTAATGAGGCTACAACTTTGGCTTTAAGTATATAGCATTAATTGTTTTCCTAGTTATTTATAAGTGGTAATTTTTTTTTCCTCTGAGTGCTAATTTTTTTAAAGTGTTTTCAAATAGTCGCATTGCGTTTATAGTGCTAATTCTGTTGGTAAGTACAAAAACTAAACTAAGTAACTGTATTGGCATCCTTATCGTGGTTGTGAAATATGAACGAGACAGCAATACCTTTACTAGGACCAAATGTGTCAATTTTAGTTTAATGGTTTGTAACTTGTAGACAACAGAACTAGCACTTTTGTTAGATTTAATAAAAGGTGCTCTCTTCATTGTTTCTGTATGAAAGTACGTTTTAATATTATACAGGGTGTATCAATAGTACGAAATTAAACTTAGGCGTTTGGATCAGTCAATATCGGGTACTTATAAAATTAAATGGTAGGTAAGTATAAAAAATCTAAAAACAAAAAAAAAAAATATTACCTACCTCAAGTGTAATTTGTAAAGTGCTAAATGTTCACAAACTGTCGTGAATTTCGGTGTTTGCTTCTCCTATAGGCCGTTTACATTCTTCTTAGCCATTGGATGTGTTCTGAGGCTGCAACACCAAAATTATGCCAAAAATTAAAAAACCTCAACTCAAGAAGTATGATAATTACATTATAGCATGTCTTTACTAGACATCTATAGTATCTATACATATTACATACCAGATAACGTATAAATTATTATTTTTTTCGGACTGTTGACACACCTGTATATAAGTTTTTTTTATATGTATATATGGTAAACAAAATTTATCAGGTACAGTTTCGTGCATAAGTCCAGTAGCAATATTAATAAATACTGTGCCTTATACTTATAGTAGTACAATATTTGGCGGGCTACCTTCTGAACTTATGAACGCTGACTGAACCTATACTTATCATAAAAGGCAAACATGTTTTATGCGATACTCACTCCTCGGTTGCACTGACGAAACAAGTTACTTGCAGTGGTAGAGCCACAGATATAGATTTACATATCGACGGAAGAAAGCGGAATTGTCGTAACTTGAAAAACACAACTTTTCACCAGAGCCAAAAAACTATTTCAAAAATTCTAAACGAATATATTTATTTAGATAGAAAGTTGAAAATTGGTATGTATTTATATTAATCTAAGGCCTATCTGATGCTTTTGTCTAAATTGTCGTAAAGTGTGTGTATCAAGGATTTTGCACAAGTTACGCCAATTCATGTTACAATTTTAGGCTGCAAAAATGTTGTATCTGTGAGATAAAATGTGTGGACAACTTAGACAAAAATGTTTTTTTAGCTACGGATTTGCTGTATCTTATATATAAAACCTTCGATACACGTTTCATAAAGCTGTATGTCGTATATTTTATGTATGGTATCGATAAAAAATTTAATGGTAGGAAAACGAGACCCAGACCATTCGAAGCAGTATTTTTTTTTATACAAGAATATGGTAAAAAGTGAATTAGGCCAAAATGCAAGTTACGACATTTCTGCTTTCTCCCGTCGATATATAACGAAAATACGTGTACTTTGCGTGTACGAAACCCCGACCAAGCGTAAAGGTTGGTCGCCGCTAACTTACAGTCCGCGCGACTACAGATATAAAAAATATGAGTATGAGCGAGGTAATCACTCGAGAGAATCGTAGCGGGCGGAGGGGCATCGGCGGCATCGGTGTCTTTGAATCGGTTTGGATTTCCCGTCACTAATGACGTCACAGGAGGTGTTAAAAATTCGGCACGCTTGGTTTCAATACAAATCGTGATACTTGCGTTATCTATGTAAATCTATATCTGTGGGTAGAGCTCTAGCCAAGCTGTAGCCAAGCTGTAGCCAACTGACTACAGCTCATATACGGGCTGGCTATCACTGTGGTAGTATCACGGAAGATCGCCATGAAGAAGCTACTATAGCTGTGTTTCGTGTGATGAGTGGGAGAGCTGGAAGCCGAACTCACATCTGTCCCACTCCCTTTCAAAGTCAGAGCGTTCATTTTGTTTAGTCCTACGGGGGCACTTAGAAATTGTCATTTTTACAAACTCGACTTCAGTTCTGCAACGTCCTAGCAATGCCTTTAGGTCGAAAACCTGTTTGTCGACTTTGTTATATAAAAAGTCGTACTTATTTAATAGGTAAGTAGGTCCTTACTGTCAATAATTCTCAATACATACATCGGTGTAAAATTATGTCGGTGCAATCGAGGGATAGTATTAAATTATAGTTAAAAAATGTTAAGACTGTTTCGTGTTATTTATGTAACAATGTACGTAAACATATCGGTTAGATCTCAATAAACGTGTGAAACAATCGGTATCTTTGATTACGGATCCCCAAAAATACCGCAACAGAACCCAACATAAGATTACCCATTCAGATCAAACGCACATCGCATCCCTGCCGATAGATAGGGAGAGACAAAATGTAAACCAATTATAAGCGTTGATAATCTGTGCAATTGTTAATGCGATGGGGGCGCCACTGGCGGCCGTTGCGTGTTTCTGGCAGTATCCCATTGTATTGTAGAAATAGGGGGGGCTTAAAACGATTCTATTAAGACTAAAGCGCCCATCTAGCCCGCGAAGTTCAAATTTTTTGAGTTCTTGTAGAATTATTTCAAAATCTGACAATAATAAAAGACAAATTTTGTAATTCGCGAAAAAGACCGTGTGCAGTGCATTTATTAATATATCCAACTTACTCTAAAACATTTCAAGAACGACAGCTATCCAGATAATCTGGCAATTTTTGTATATTTAGTGATTTACTAGTATCATATCCACCGTGATAATATTTAGAGTAAAATAAATGTATTAATAAATGCACTGCACACGGTCTTTTTCGCGAATTACAAAATTTGTCTTTTATTATTGTCAGATTTTGAAAAATTTCTAAAAGAACTCAAAAAATTTGAACTTCGCGGGCTAGACAGGCGCCTTCACCTTAAAACGATTCTATTAATGAAGATTTTACTTGCATAGGCGACTTAACAAAATCTATTCAGAGTCTAGCCAAAAGGTGCTCTCAACATCAAAAGTAGCTTGGTGTTTGAAATGTCCAAGAGAATCAAATTGTGAAACAGGTCATAATAGTTAAATAATATAAGAAGTCACTAAAGTGATCGGCCTCCATTTTGGTTTTCCAAAGTCGGTCGTAGGACGGTCACATTTTTGTATTGTATTGTTATTAAAATGTGTCTCTACTGCTATTTGTTACTTGACACTGGCGAAATACCTATTAGACTGGGTGGGCCATATTTTTAAAGAAAGAAGAAGTATTATAAGATCATTATACGACTTCATTGTTTACTTTAGTAAGAGACCTTATGATGTCAAGGATGTAGTGCGAGTCTTGCACGTTTCAGACACCAAGCTACGTACACTATGTACAATATGTACAGTGCCACTTGTACACCCACCTTAGTTATCTACTATATAAAAATAAGTCGGGTTTTCCTTCCTGACGCTATAACTCCAGAACGCACGAACCGATTTCCACGGTTTTGCATTCGTTGGAAAGGTCTCGGGCTCCGTGAGGTTTATAGCAAAGAAAATTCAGGAAAAAATAATTTCAACAGAACGCGGACGGAGTCGCGGGGCACAGCTAGTTATAATAACAGAATTCAAAAGTTACTTACCCCATCATTCGGCAGTGGAGAGCTGAAATTAGAATAAAAAAATTGACGGTACTTATTTATTAAGTTCATATAGACAAATCCATACATAAAGTCTTACACATGTATAAAGCCTAGCAACATTTAAAATATAATAATTATAATTATATATTCCTTACCTGTTGCTTTAGGTTTCGGTCTGTGTCTGCCACGGGAATAGACACAATTTTCACTATACACAAATTTAAATTTACTATCAAAGTGTGCAGCTATTCCCTTTGATTGCTAATACCTTCAATACAACACGTTTAATCCCACGTCATTGTGTTCCACCCCTATGAGGGTAGCTCCGTGCCTATACAAAGTTAACCGACACAAAATTAATACGAACCGCCCAAATATACTTAACGCAATCGTTTCCAAGCAATATTTTTAGGGTGGCGACACTAGACTTACGCAATAAGGTCGATTCTCCTGCCATCTGTTGGTAGAGGTATTAATATTGTTGCATTATTCGTCTTTATTAGTCCATTGTTATGATATTTGATACACTCGAGAGTCGCATTCTCATTCACGATTCTGTTGGGTTGCCAGTTTATAAAAAAAAAAAATTGATAATGGTTAATGCAATATTTATTAATAAATTTCACTGTAATCTCCTCAATCTATATGCACTTATACTGAGTAATAATTTATTTTACAATAATATCAAACTAAATTACATTACATACAACGTTACTGTATCTTATCCGCGTCGATATTGCATTTTTTTCTTAATGAAAATATATAATATAAATGTACATTCTATCATTTATTTAAATGACAATTTGTGCTGTTCGCCAGCACCATTAAGAAATACTGCCATTTCATTCAATGCACTCTTTTTGGCATACATTTTTGTTCGATCCACTGCTGGCCTCGTACCAATTAATTTACCAAATTTCCACGGCAAAATAATCTAACAATATACTAAGTTTTAATCACAGCAATACTGATCTTAATTATTACAATAATTAATAAATAATAATATTAATTCGTACCGAGGTGCGCTATCATTGTATTGTAATTTGTAACCGAGTCGACACATCGTACAACATCTATTTGTAACAATATTATACATCGCAATAATACAAACGTGATTAGTTTGTATGACAACTTGTTCAGAAGGGTGGGGGTGTGAAACAAATCGCTATAACGAAGCTCGTTTCTGCTGCGTTTTTTTCCCTATAGCATTAATATTTCGCACCCCCTGCATACATCAAAGGAAGAAAAGGGTTGTGCTCGCAAAGGGCGCATAACACTCAATTATTACAAACGTTGGCACAAACAATTTACATTTATTTCCCATGCCGAAAACCTCGGGCTGCCATTAAGGAAACTCCCTCTACTGGACAATAGATGGCGCTTATTTATATTTACATTGCGTGCTATTGTTTCACTAGCTTACTATTTCTCGTCGACCGTACCCAATGAATTATGCTATAATAATAAATGTACACTTGTAGTTATATTGTATAAAAGAAATTATAATTGCTGGTTAGCATCAAATCATCGCGTACGGCCGTTCTTACTCCTAAGTTTTGAACATCATCAGTTGCTTTTTAACATTTAGGTAAGAAAACTATTTTACATACAAAAACAACTTGCACCATTGTGTAACTAAATAAAATAGTCGGTATCGTGTTTAACTACAAATAACAGTCTCTTTTACGCTTAAGACACCGTATTTTGTTCTGGAATTTCTCCCGCCAAAACCGCGGCGTCATGGCCGGCCGTCATGTTGATGGCTGCGTTCATAGACAAATGGGAGTCGGCGTAGTTGTGCGCTACTTCGCCGCCAGATGGGGACTCGGGCACGTTGGTCGGGTTCTCGGGCATCGGCAAGAGCCGATGCGGGAACCCGAATAGCTGAGATCACTGAAGCCGCCCCCAGTAGTTGGACGCGAGGTCTGGCCCCTGTGACGGTATTTGCACTGGTACGCTGACCCCCGCCGATATGACACCTATGGAACAAAGAAAAGGCACGTGTCAATACGGACGGCTTTTTGTTGTATAGATTAATGTTAAATTTATATACAATTTGATCCATAAAATATGATTTCTAGGCTTCGTTCCGTTATTCATAATTATAATATATTTATACTAATTGATTTTACTTTGTAATTGAATTATCGATGTATTATGCAAATTAAATATATTATGGGTGGTATAAACGCGTTGGCACTTTAAATGAAGGTTCTAAACCGAGCCACATCGCAAATCATTTTTAAAAGTAAATAAAAATCCTTATATGGTACCTAAGTTCCTACTAAGTATTATAACAGGGCTAACGAAAAGCGAGGCGAAAACCGAAATGCGAAATGATTATTAAATTATTACTTTTTTACGTTTTGCCTTCATTTATTTCATAAACATTACGGTTTAAGACATAATGAAGTGACTGACTCGAATATTATTATCACGAAGTCTCTCTTCTCGTTGGTTGAAACCAAAATTTCCAATTGGACAATCTCGCATCCCATCATCCCATCAAATCTCATCCAGTAGCACACGTTAACACAATCAAACGTGAAACCTATTACCGTCATGTATCCTATCGAGCGGGCCATACGTCTAATAGGATTCCGATTGCATTCCGTTTATTACACACAATCGTGTTAGGTATCTGTGCACGGTTGGTGCGCGCTAGGTTATGAAGGAACAGTCATAAAGCCAGACTGCTGTGACGTCATGGCTAGATATTTTATTATTTCGTTGTATTCCAGAAAATGTAGATTAATTTTAGAATATGAATTATTAAATGTGGAATTTGTAGAACGATTCACGCAGCGAACTGAGTTTTTTTTTTTTAGTTTATGGTTTTTATTGTTCAGATGTGAAATAGAGTGTCATTAATGTCATAAATGTCGTAATTGATCGCATTGTCGTGTGAAATTGAGTTCCTAATTTATGAAATATCTTCCAAACAGCTGTAAATATGATGAAGGTAGGTAGCTACGTTTAGATTTCCCCACCCCCCGTTTCTCCGACATGCTTCGCGCCCCCGACCGCCGCGTGTGGAGTTCCGATAACAGTTTCCGTTCCACCGACGCGCGTCGCCAAAGGGGTACCGTTTACATTCATTACACGTTATTATCGGCACTAAACAGCCCTGCGGGACCCATTGAGTTTATGGTTTGCTTTCAATGAGGTCTATGACCGAGCGGTTGTTTATAGCCAACTGCTAAAATGACGGCGGTGAAATAGGGTTAAGACATATTTTTGTAACGTATGGGGTGAAATTTAATGTGTTTTAAAATTAATATTGTGTACAATTTTCTCTGAAAAGATTTCCACAAAAATTTTAATCTCGGCTTCAAATGAAAAATATAGCACTGCCCGGATTCGTAAAAGAATTGCAGCCGAAAAGCGAAAAAACACTAAAACAAATCCGCATTATTTAATACCGCCCGAAGCTGGAAATGCACCCGTCGAAACAGCGCAAAAGAGTAAATGAAACGAGAGCGTGCATTTTGAATTGTGAAAAAGTCTTTTGTTCGCGACTTGCGCTGAAAACTGGGCAACTCGGTGGTCGAACAATGCCGCGTAACGCCCCAAACAACAATAATTCATACCGCTTTCCGCCACCTACGGCTAAAAATGTCCGCCGTGTGATATATTGTATCAAATGGGGAAGTTAAGTCTTTTAAAACAACGGCGGTGGTAACGCCATGCAGATTACTTGCCTATTGTTTTCTATTTTTATACTTAAAAATATGGCTTCTTATATGGATTTGAAAGCTGTGATAGCCGATTGGTTAAAGCACGCGTCTTGCGGGCACCAGGTCTTGGGTTCAAACCCCGGCTCGCACCTCTGGATTTTTCGAAATCTATGTGCGAATCATAATTTCTATATGATTATCATTTGCTTACGGTGAAGGAAAACATCGTGAGGAAACCTGCATGTCTTAGAAGATATAACCAGTTTTCGAAAGACATGTGAAATCCGCCAACCCGCAATGGGCCAGTGTGGTGGATTATGGCCTGAATCCCCCTCGTGTTTAGGGGAGGCCCGTGCCCAGGAGTGGGACGTCAAAAGGGTTAAATTATTATTATATTATTATATTTATATGGATTTTTAGATAAATAAATAGATACCTTCTTACAAAGAAAGGTAATATCTTAATAATTGAATAACTAAATCCTTGTTTTTAAGAAAATAAAATACAAAAACAAATAGCTATGTTGAATTTTAAATCAATTTAAATGTCATTTGCAGGGAACAGACAACGGCAAATCCAATCGTTGCGGGAATTCCTATTTTCTCTTTCCTTTTTATTTTGTTTCCCCATCATGTCGCGTTGTGGGTTCGACTCCCCTTGATCTTGAGTCAGCGTTTATTTTTCTCGGTTTTATTATGGCTTTGTAAATATTTTGCGAATCCTGTTGGATTGCTTTCGTACGGTTTCCATTGAAATTCTGTACACGTAGTTTGTGGAATTTATTAAATATTCGATTCTAGGGAAATAATAATAATGGCTTAGCGTCCTCAACTAACAAAGCGGTACTTCTTTACTAATAATTCTACCATGTTCATTCAAGTGACCCAAATATCGCAAAAATAAACTTGCTTGACAGTTTTGATAAATACAGTTATGTTGTGGTCACCCTAGCAGACAAGAGGTTATGGGAAATCTCGCGACAAGCTTTTATATTACCTATATGAATTGTTTAATGTAATAAATTGATGGGTTTCATGCCATAACGATTAAATCATCCTAGGTTTGATGGTTTTTAATTTAAGGCTTATTTTCTTCTTAGAGCATTTAAATAAAACTTTGTTTGTTAAAAGTTTTTTATTATAATCTATTTCCTAAAAAAAAACGTGGTAAACGGTGTTGGTGTCACAATTGATAATATTAAAATTCATGTATTATTGCCATATGTATTGTGTCACTGTTTGTTTACCCAAATAAATTAAAAAAAAAAAAACGGATAATAGAATGTTGGTACTAACCAGTACTCCCAGGCGCCTGCGGTTGTGAGTACGCGGCGTGCTGCTGATGCGCCGCCGGCGCTCTCGAGTAGCCGCCGCCGCCGAGCACGTCACCAAACATGTACGGGTACCCGCCGTCCCGCTGCTGCAGGCACGACGAGGACAACCCACCGGACATGGAGCTGTCGGAAACAAGAGCACTGTCAATGCGTTCCACGTTTGTAGAAAAAAAAACTTGAATTAAAGACTATATACTAGGTGATACAAAAGGGGTATACTATTTTTTTTGCAACTTAACTTGTGGCTTTGTGGGACAGTTGAAATACTAAAGGTTTTGTACACTTGTAAAATCGGTCAACAGCTGTATTCCTATAACACCTTTTGTTTTTCAAGTTCCCTCCAAAGCTGATGGTTTTAGAATTACAAAGTTAAGTTTTGAAAAAATAAGTATACGCATTATGTGTCACCTTGTATACAATAGGTATCTTACATAAATAAATAATAAATAAATATCGCCAGACGGACACACTGTATGGTCCCAAACTAACCAATGCTTGTAGTATGGGTACCGTACACTGAACTGGGGGCGATCCTCAGTGACACCTAGACCAGGGTAAATGACGAAAAGGTCATTTCCGAATTTTACCCTGACGGGAATCGAACCCGCAACGACCCGGTGTAGTGAACCGAGCGGCCTACGCTCGAACCACTGCGCCAAGCGGTCGACATATTTGAAGAGTGTCGCCATATGAAAAACTGTCTAACCCAAGACAAGACCTTAAAAGTGTTCGCTGCGCTGTCTAACCTACTAGGACGCCTCTTATGACACTAGTTTCAAATCTGTTGGAGGGCTAGGTCGATTTTTCCAATCGTCTCTTGCTGTTTTAAAAAATACAATAGATATGTACATTAGGTAAATAATTCCAAAAAAAAAACAGAGATCATACATTCTGAACACATTTACGTCAACGCGTTGATAATATGTGGTAAAGATTATTTAGTAATTGCAATAGTCAAGACGACAATCAGTAATACTATTTAAAAGCAGTCCCAATCGAAAGGAAATATCACAAAAATAAACTTGGGCGATAGACAAAACTACTAAAGTAAGTTCATTCCACTAAGTTAATTTTCTCGGCGACAAAAGCTAAAACTTGTAGTTCACTTTAAAAATCAATTGGAGTGGAAAGTCGGCCGACCTTCGGTACTGAACTTCGGAACGTCTCGGTGCAATGACGGGAAACGCAAGGCGCGACGTTTGCCGCTCGATTTCGCGCGCAATTTAATTAGTGTCGCTGCTCGATGACAGATGGCGTTAAGAGGCACGTAAAGAAGTTGTACCACCTGCTTTCTTATTGTTAAACTTGGACATTTTCTGCTTGGAACCAAATATATTTCTCTATGGTTTATATCACGATTATAAATATTCCTATATTGTTGAAAATCGCAGAGCGGCATCTCATACGATTTCATACAAACTTTATTTAGTCCCAATGGCCCAAGACTACGTCACGATCAGTGTTGTCATTGATTGACGTCTTGAGAAATAAAGGTCATTATTAACCGATGACGTAGTCATCATAGGGAATATAACCACTAGGTTAGAGTACCTACTCATGTATTATTGTGCCACGGTCGCGTCGCGCTCCGCTACTGTACCTAGGTAGGTACAGTTCGGCTCAGTGCCTACGGATCTAAACTTGCATACATTTCTCAAGAGAGTCAGTAGAGTTAAGTACACCGGTACCTATTAGTATGTTTCTTTTTCAAAATAGAAAACTTAACAGGAAGTGGGGGGGGGGGCAATGTAGTTACTGCAGATTGATTAAATAATACCGGCCGTAGAGTTATCTCTATTAGGTTCCTACCATCTGTTTGATTCGCAAGGCGGACTGCAGTTCATCCGTTCCGAATTTTCATAAAAATAGGGTGTAATATCTCACCTGTAGGTATCACCCATGGTAGCGATGGGCTGCGGTATGGGGCTGTACATAGAATTGAAGCCACCGTTGAGCGGGAGCCGCGGGGCGGGCGGCGCGGGCGGCGACGCGGCGGGCGCGTCTCTCCGCTGGCTCCGGAGTTTCTCCTCGCGACGCCATTTCGCGCGCCGGTTGGAGAACCAGACCTGTTGGCAATTGTTGGTGTTACATTTTGTTTGACGGTACGCAGGTACCTACAATGACTAATCATTATATAGGTACCTATCTAGTAGTCTTTCCATTCAAGAACTGGACGGAAAAATTTACGCGGCATTACTGGTTGATGAATAAAAAGTGTCCAAGTGTGTTATTTTTTTCTTTCAGACACTTTAGAGTTAAATTACAAAATAACCTCAACGAAGTAGCTTAAGAACATTTGCCTGCCTATTTAAATGTACTTTGGTAATTTCATTATTAAGTTAGACTGTCTTTTTATAATTTTAATAGTTAGATACTTTGAGGTAGGGTAAGCAGGGGAAATGGCGCTCAACGGGTAATGGCGCGCACCTCTATAAGTCTATGAAAATGGTGCATAACAACATGCCACCATACGTAAAAAGGGGGAGGGGAAGGGCCTCTAACACGTAGCGATGCGCAGGGGCAGTCAGCTCCTGGCAAGCGACGGTGAAGTGCGTTTGTTTGTATGCGGCTGCGCTGAACTAATTTTCGTCGCGATCTTTTTTCGGTAAGTTCAGAATTTTGATATTTATTAAATTGTTAATATAGCTTTCCTAGGTACCTAATCATTCTATTTTATGATGAATTAGTCAATTTTCAACAATTGCTTTTCTATGTTTGTTTAATTTAAAGTTAAATTCAAAACGACCGTTTGGGGTTATCCCGCTCACATGAGCGCCATTACCCTTTAGTGACTTATTTTTTATTATTATAGACATGCCAATACGAAAAAAATTTACAAGAGAAAAACATCCCAAAAAAGTTCTTCAGAGAGTGAAGTTGAAGAGCATGAAAACATCTGTGACGATGACATTGATGACGAAACGAATGTGGGCGATGAAATGCATTGTATAAGGCTGATCTCAGGTACAAATACAAATATTTGATGCCATTTTATGATTATAGACTGTACTATAATTGTATACTTTGATATTATTCTTATTTGATAATGATAAAGGATCTTACTTGTTATATTACAAAGAAACGGGTTTGGGCATCAGTACCCCTTCGCCTGAGCGGCATTACCCAATGACAGGGGCAATGACGCTCAAACCTTTATTTTTTTTAAATGTTTACTACTTCTAATAATTCTAAGATAAATACGATTCATATTAAAAAGTTGATTATTTAATAGTTAAAGTTTATGTTAATGTTCTAAATTTTAAAATAAAACAAATAATTTAAAAAATATAGTGTGTTTTCCTTAAGTGAACGCCATTCCCCCTGCTTACCCTACCGGTTGGATTTAACAAAAACGAAACATAACCAATTTGTATAATCCATATTATATTTTAACTATTCCAATTATTAAACGCACTTACAACATATTAGCCACTAATTAATGTCCCATACATTAAATTAATGCGTGTTTACACTGAAATTCTGATAACACCATCACGACATCGCCGCAGGTGACTCTGTTAATAAACTTATATACTTGTAATTACGATATTAATGGGACGGGCGACATGGGAAAATCACGCCATAAAATTAACTAATATAGGCAGCGAAGTGTAGGTGTGCTTTAAACTTTATAAACTAGTTTTATGAAGCTCCACCATGAGATTTTACGATCGTTGGAGACGTTCGCATCTACGTAAAAGATTTGTATAGCATAAGTACCTATTGTTAGTGCCAAGGTTGGCCGGATATGGCTGTACAATTGTTCATAGGTATTAATAGTTCGGTATTTTACGTAGAATCTACTAACCTAGATAGGGCGCGGCGATAATGTGTTTAATACCTATCCTTCATACATAAAACAAAACAATTGAAAGCTTAATTCTTAAAATATTATAATAGTAATAATATCTAAAACAATTAAAATAATCCAAGCATAGACAATGGTGACATTGAACTGCGTGAAACGGAACGAGCCCCCGGAAGTGGGACTCACGTGCGCGTCACTTCCGCCGCCCGCAGCAATGGCGGCGACAATATGGCGCCCGCTCTTCCCGCGCTTTGTAAGGCGGGCGGCGAGTGTTGGGCGAATTGCACATTATATGAAGTTTCTAAGTTATCTAATTGTGTAGTAATGTGGATAAGTAGGTACTTATGTTTCTACCTACTTAAGTATATGAGATAACCTTTTTAATGGAAGCGAAATACCTACTTAGCTGGGTTTTGTATCAGTCAGTAGGAAAAAAAGATAGGCATATATATCTACATAGGCTTGACAGACAGGTAGATACTAGATAGAGTAGCCACCTAGTAAGTATTTATTTAGATTTGTACAATAGTAAATTATTTAAATACAAATTGCACTCAATTATCTCATTCTTAGAACAATTTATTTCAACAAAGTACTTAGTTAATAAAGTAGAAGTACTTGTAGTTTCTTGATTTAATTCTATTTTAACTCAACTATAGCTTATACAAGACTGTCTTAGTGTGAAATACAAAGAAAATAAAATAGTCTACCTTATTGTAAATAATGTAAAAGTTTAGGTATCATTTAACGGTTGGTACCCCAGACCCCACAGCTATTACCTAACTAAATAAATTCAAGCAAAATGCTGGCGAAATATATATCAACAAACAGCCGTTCCTGCCAGTTGGCACTGGAGGCAATATGTCATAATATTATTGGGCGGGCGGCGGGCTGGGCGGAATGCTGCCGACACTGTTTTATTGGGGCCCTCGGAAAACCTGCGCGGAAAGGGCCGAGCTTGGGCTAAGGGCACACATGGCTACTATATTTTTTTAAATAATCTTTTATTTGGAGTTATTAAGTATGCGATTGTTTTCTAATTATGTTGTCTAGTAAGGAAGCAATTGATTCCATGATAGTAGCTGTAGCATTAGTTGTTCTGTGCTTAGAGTCAAGACAGAGTAGTTGTTGTCTATTCTCATTAATCGTTGCTGAAATACTTAGCTAGGTATTCTTGTTTGGAGGGAATGTAGGATGTCTTTCCATAACTAAATTGTTTATTTATTATTCTTAGATACATTTTTCATTGCTTTTCAAGGCGGAATAAAGTAAGTATAAATTAGAATTACTAATATTTAATACTGTCTACATACCTGATGAAGAAAATACCGATGAAGCCAAATGTCCAGTCCACAAAATGATTCATCTCTCTCAAATTCATCGCGATAAACAAAGCAATAAACATTGAAACCGATGTGCCCCAAACTTAACGTCACGCTAAAATATTGTGACGTGTCACATTTTTCCCGTTCCCGTCCATAGATATCCCGGCGTGACAGCGATGACGGGCCTTTCCCCGCCTCTGAGCGCCTTCACGATTCTCCTACCCTTATAGTTTGGATGAATTTAAAGTTACCGAGGGGGCCAATGGGATACTCCCTAATATCGTTACGTCGGCCTGTAATTGTTTTGGTTTGTGAGTTGCGTCCGTATTTATGTGAAAACGCTGAACTAATACATTAGTCGCAATGTTGTTATAAATTTTAATACAGTTGTAGAGTTCAGTTGGAATCACTGCGAAGTTGGCCTAATTAGTGTTTTTGAATTATTATGCGGCTGCTTGCGGCTGTAATAATTTAAAACGCATAGGTAAGTATCTATATAATATGGAAATTCACATCAATTATTGTGTACGTAGTAATTAAAATCCATATGAAAGTATGGTCAGAGAAAAACTTTTTTATAAGTTCAAGGTTTTAGGTAGGAATCATGGTTGACATTTTAATTATTTTCTTTCACACGATATAACTTTGATTATAAAAAATCTAAAGAAATGGTTAAGTACATAATTAATACTCAATAACATCTCGCATTAATCAAACAGAGCAAAAACACAAAAACAAGATAAATCTGAACATTTCTAACACCGCGAAAATCTCTTCATTTATTCAAGGAACCATTGGTTTGTTCCCGAACATACCTTATTTTGTAAGGATATAGGGTACGGTTTTGGTTGTTTTTGTTGTAAAAATGTTTGGGCTCGCAGTGGGTGCCAATTTTTCAAAACATCCCCTCCGCCCCCTCCCCGCCTGGTCCGGAAACGCACCCCCGCTTCCTGTAGGCCTGGGATCGATACCCACCCCGCCCGGTATTGTGACTGTGGTCACGTGGAAATATTTAGGACATTCCGGAATAAGGGCAGGGATACACAGGTCAAATACAACTTCTTAGGGACCGATTACACATGTCAAATCAGCTGTCGAGTAATAAAAATAAGTACTAGGTATTAGATACTACCCAGGTGCCTATTCTTTGACAATACTAAATACATTAATTAGTAAGTTAAGTAAGTATTCATTAAAATCATTGATCGTTTTTTATTTCGACATTATTTTAGGAATAATAAAGTTGCAGTGTGATTTATTGTCAAGAAAAATCCATTTTTAATATATACCTACTAAGTAAGCGGTTGTTAAATGTAAAGCCCCAGTTAAAGTTGTGGATATACTGAACCACATCAGCTCTGAACGCGGGTCAACACGTGTAGAGTCCTACACCGAATACTAAATCATGTTCACAATTTTCCTTGAAAGCCTAGCTCTACGTTTCACCGTGGCAAATTGAGCTTTACACTTTTGTGTCAAAGTTCAATTCCACTTGTTGTGCGCTCTGAATGAGTTTCGGGTGTAGGGCTGGTTATTTGATGTATTATTACGTTTTGACGTTTGTAAAATATGGCGTACTTTTTTATATTTTCTTTTTTTCTGTGGAATAATTTAGGTAAGCTTACTAAATTTATTTTTGTTCAATTAGGTAGGTAGGTAGGTACTTATAACGGCCTAAGTCATATTTCAAAATATGACTTGAATAAAGAATTCATCATACCTATGAGTAAAGGAAAAAATACTAAAATGTAAATAAACCAAGTAGGTTATACTTAAGTACACATTCACACCTGTGAAGGCAAAGGCGAAAGCGCATTACTTAATAACCGCGCATAACTGTAAATATCTCCTAATTGATTAAATAACACAGTAATTAAAATTTTCAAGATAATCCACAACACGCGTCCCAGGCAAAAAAATACAGTAATGCTTTATGTAATGCTTTGTATTCATAAATGATTTGCTGTAACAACAACACACTTCATTAAAAAAAATATTCAACTGTTAAGTACCTACTATAATACTGTATCATATCATTTCGTTGTCTTTTTTCCTCAGTGTTGGCACCCCTAACCGCAAGTACTTGTTGACCGTACGAGGTGACATTGCATCGTCGGAGACGGTACGAATGTTAACTAACGGCCGGCGACGAGAGGTTAATGTTGCAGCTTAGCCTCCGCTCTTCGGCGGGAACGATCTCATCGCGCCGCATGCCTTTTACACTTTTTTGTATGAACTAGAACACGCTTCGTTATGCAAGGATGTTTTTCTGAATTTGCATGTTCAAAGATTGTATTTAAAAGTTTTTTTCCGCTCATTGTTTACAACATTTCCCTGCTAAATTGCTAAAGCCACTCGAATGATTACTTTTTTTATTATAAAGGTAAGGTATTAATAAAAAAAAAAAGAAAGAACAAATCAATGTTACTCTGGGAGCAAATATGGAAACATCTTACGAGCTCATTCAAATTTGATCTCAGAGTTGAGATACATCGTCTTAACGCATTGAGGGGAGGATAGTAGTACCAAGGAGGGGCGCATATGTAATGTAAATATACTTAGAACTACGGGCGACTAAAAGAGGATAATGTTACAGCTAATACCCGCTCTTCTAAGGAAACAATGTCGTCAGCCATTTTAAATTTTACTTTTTTCACGAACAAGAAAACTTCCCATTCTGTCGCCTTAAACTTTTTAACTTTTATATTTCGCTCGAGTTTTTATGAGGCTTTTTTAAGTAGGTTCTTTTGGGTGAGTGAAATTTGTGTCAGTAGGATATTAGAACCAACATACTATTGGGGAAATGCAGTGCAGCACACGTGCAGACAGACTACTGCGTTCTAGGCTACTATTTACGAGTACCTACATATGTCTTATTACACCATCACACTATTGTTACCCGAAGAAATAGGCATTTATATAAATAAATAGTTGAACATTCAAAAGTATTACAAATTAATATTTAGCAATTTTTTTATATATTTTTTTTCTGAACGTAACAGATATTCTTAACTATTTTTGTGCCTGGTAACCACCTAAATATTCCGTACAAATATTACTGTCAACGTTCGCTTAACGACGTGCACTTTAAACTAATTCTGATTTATCACAGAATAAATATTTAAGCGCTTGAAAACTTAAAAGGTTTGCAGTCAAAATCACATTAGCCATTATAAAAGTTGCGCCAAGTTTCTCACTATGATAAATTACTTTTTAAACTGTTGGCAACACTTAGTGCGTGGGCAAAGTGGAATAGAAATTGTTTGCTTTTTAACATACTTTATTTATGGGGTCAAAATTTTAACGTATTTAAGTTACAAAAAAATATTTAGGTAGGTCAGTGAGAAGGAAACTTTGTGAATGTTTTTCTTTCCAATATCTCTACCTACGCTACGTAGATGAACTAAAGTAAATGTTCAATAATCCTTAGCGAAATTTTAATAATAAAATAGGTGGTGTCACCTCATTACAAAGTTACAGCTTTCAGCCATATTTGGTACTAACATCACTTTTCACAACTCTAAATTTAAATGAAGAGGCACATTTTTTTTCCGCGTTCTTACACAAACTAAATTAATATCATTTATTAATTACCCATTCCACATTAATGCAAACCAAACAGGCGGAGCACGAACAAACATGGCCGGGGGAAAAATTTCAAACAATAAAAACAATGTTCAACGGAGAGCGTAGTTTCGGCAAAATATTTACTTACCGTATGTAATAAGTATATTACATGCTCTCGGGGTAATATAACCCTTGTTTTTTTAACGTGTTTGCTGAAGACGCATCCACATAGGCCGCGCCTACGCAAACAGCGTATGTAAACACGCCCTTATGAACGCATCCGCGAGCCAATATGGCCCTTGTCCTATTTTAGCGTTATTTATTTAAATTTAAACTTCACGTGGGATTTTTTTATAACTAAATTTAATTATGTAATAAAATGGCAGATGAATCTGAATTTTATAGACAGTTTTTACCGTGGTAGAGCCAAGCTTTAGCCAATTAATTGAGTACAGCGTATATATAAGTTATAAGTATATATAAGTTATATTAAGCGTATATATATTATAAGTTAATTTATGCGAGTACAACCCCGTATTATTTTTCTTTAGATCCTCTCCATCCTATGGTTGCCTGGTAGAGATCACTTTTAGTAAGGCCGCCCATTTTCCACTTTCTGTGTAAATTATGTAATAATTTGTAAATTTTTGTTTTCCAGTGGTGGATTAATGAAGAGTTATCTATCTTTCTATCTATATACGTGGTAGCTCGACTGGGGTAGTACCACACTCTCACAGAAGATCGGTGTAAAGTAGCTTTTAAAGCTGCGTTTCGTACGCCGAGTGCGAGAGCCGCATTTGATTAAGTAAATTTAATAAATGTCGAATTGTCAAATTAATAATTTTATTCGGTGCATCGTTAAATTATTAATCGTAAAATCGTCAATATTTATTGCCAAACTTAATACATAATATTCTTTATTAGTAAACTTCATAATAGCAGAATATCTTGATAGGATCTGTTAAATGCTAGTTAAACTCAAATTACTTAGTCATAGTCTTTCAACATATTAAGCGTTCCCATTGTAAAGCCTCAAATCAGTCGTAGTCCTTCAACATTGCGCTCCCATTGTAAAGCCTCAAATCAGTCGTAGTCCTTCAACATTGCGTTCCCATTGTAAAGCCTCAAATCAGTCGTAGTCCTTCAACATTGCGTTCCCATTGTAAAGCCTCAAATCAGTCGTAGTCCTTCAACATTGCGCTCCCATTGTAAAGCCTCAAATCAGTCGTAGTCCTTCAACATTGCGTTCCCATTGTAAAGCCTCAAATCAGTCGTAGTCCTTCAACATTGCGTTCCCATTGTAAAGCCTCAAATCAGTCGTAGTCCTTCAACATTGCGTTCCCATTGTAAAGCCTCAAATCAGTCGTAGTCCTTCAACATTGCGTTCCCATTGTAAAGCCTCAAATCAGTCGTAGTCCTTCAACATTGCGTTCCCATTGTAAAGCCTCAAATCAGTCGTAGTCCTTCAACATTGCGTTCCCATTGTAAAGCCTCAAATCAGTCGTAGTCCTTCAACATTGCGTTCCCATTGTAAAGCCTCAAATCAGTCGTAGTCCTTCAACATTGCGTTCCCATTGTAAAGCCTCAAATCAGTCGTAGTCCTTCAACATTGCGTTCCCATTGTAAAGCCTCAAATCAGTCGTAGTCCTTCAACATTGCGTTCCCATTGTAAAGCCTCAAATCAGTCGTAGTCCTTCAACATTGCGTTCCCATTGTAAAGCCTCAAATCAGTCGTAGTCCTTCAACATTGCGTTCCCATTGTAAAGCCTCAAATCAGTCGTAGTCCTTCAACATTGCGTTCCCATTGTAAAGCCTCAAATCAGTCGTAGTCCTTCAACATTGCGTTCCCATTGTAAAGCCTCAAATCAGTCGTAGTTCTTCAACATTGCGTTCCCATTGTAAAGCCCAGAGTTATTTGTTAGTAGATAAGTTTACAACGATTGTGTAAGAGTTACAGTACAGCCACCTTACCGCTGTGTATATTTGGAGTTATTTTACCTGGATACGTGCCTCAGGCAATCCGATCTTTTCCGCGAGCCGCTCGCGAGCGAATACATCCGGGTAGTGCGTCCTCTCGAACTCTAAAGACAGAGAAACGAACAGATAAAAGTATATTACACATCTATTTTAAAGCCTATTAAACGTCAATAGTCTAGTGGTTAGAGGGGCCGATCTGGTAGCTGTGAGGTTCCGGGTTCGATCCCCATCCTGGCCTTTAAACTATTGACGTGAACCCACTCCTAACACAAGTATTGGCTTCGCTGGAGGGGATAACGGGAATACTAACTCACATTGCTAGTTATAATTTTTATAAAAATATATTAAAAATAGTCACAATCAATAAGGCAATAAAAGTGTATACACAGAACAGCCGAACAAACAAACAAACAAGGAACAAGTAAGATTAGCACTGGTGAATATCAATAATTGGGCACGGCGTCGTCGGCGTCCGAGAGCTCAGCAAATATTGGGGGACAATATTTATTTACTCACTAATAACCGTGTTGTGATTGCAAACAATAAATAAGATGAAAGGGACATTGGGAAATAGGTTTATGAAGACTCCAGGGAGCTCTTATTGGGTATAGAGGTCGGCACGGTTCGATCGGCGTGATTTATTAACGTAACTCGAGAGATTTGGTTAGTTAAGGTTAATATGTCAAAATTATGGTGTTTGTTAATAGTACTAATTAGTCCGTAAGATAAGGCAATCACTATAATTGTGGATAACGTAACAAACAAACGTTATACCTTGATTCGAAGATACATAATGTAAAGTATTCAAGAAAGTAGTTATATTTCCTACTGGCATAATTTTGCCCGTGACTTTGTCCGCATGAACTTAAGTTCATGCGGACAAAGTCACCGGCAAAACGGAAGAAAAGTATGTGTGTTGATTCGGGTTATAAACTATATGTGTGTTAAATTTCATCTGAATCCGTTGAGCCGTTTTTGCGTGATTGGGGAACAAACATACAAACAACAAAACATACAATCTTTCACATTTATAATATTAGTGATATCAATGGGTGAGTAATAAACGCTATATTTAATTTATGTACAAAATAAAATAAATGACTCAAATAAAAATAATTTATTTGAGACTCTAATTATTTTTTTTGGTATATATATATTGGGCGATTCAATTATAACCCTTATTCCAATATCCAGACATCTCAAAGTAGGTGTAGCTGTTTGTTTGCTTCCTTAACAAATCTCGAAAATGGTCGTTTCATTCCTAATATATACACACTGGATGTTACTGAAATCACACCCAATTCATTTTACGGTACCCATCATACAAGCATTGCTTAGTTGACAACTATTATGATTTTGCCTGGCGATGTTGATGAACAAAATCATTAGATAATCAGTTCTCCATCTTCTTCATCGACTCACCTTTCTCCAGGCTGTCTATCTGGTCGTTGGTGAAGGAGGTCCGGTTCCTCTGTAGTTTCCTTTTGAGCCGCAGCCTCATCTGGGAGTCCTCGTCTCCTGACGACGCGTGTTCGCTGTTCCCGTCCGATCCAGCTTCCGATTGGAGGGCGGCGTCTGCTGAAGGAGTGAAGATGGTTAATAATATTCTTACTAAATCGATCTCAAATGTGAGCAATCTTGGTAATGTCATTTAATGTCATTCCACAACATAATGACATCTTGAAAGCGTATACTCAAGATCTGCTTCAGTTTGTTTTGTTAAAGCCCGTATCAATAAATCTATCTCAGATCTGAGAGCGATCTTGAGTACGCTTTTGAAATGACATTTTGTAGTGGAATGACGTTAGGATGACATTTCCAAGATGGCTCTCAGACTTGAGGTAATTTTATTATAACGGGCCTAAGTTACCTGAAGAGAAACATTATTTTTTAATAGCTGGTCAAAATAAATTGTTTAGAATTAAATCTATGGATTAGATACCTATCATTTACGTTTCAATTCGCTAATTACGATAGTAATCAAGTTTTGGTCATTGTGTAGCCTTAGGGGCGCTATGACTTAGGTTAGGTTAGGTTTAGGTTTAGGTTAGGTTAGGTTAGGTTAGAACAGTGATCAAACCGAAAAAAAAAATTTTCTCGAAAATTCGTCTCAGTCCTGGCTCCATAGCCCCCCTAACTGGGAACTAACATAACCTAATGACACATTCAGATTCTGGCGATTTTGGTCACTGTTCTAACCTAACCTAACCTAACAGGTTTAGGTTTACCTAAGTCATAGCGCCCCTAAGGCTACACTCCAACCCAAGTTTTCCGAAACGTTCTGCACGTCAAAACTGCCCCAGCCACTAGCTCCATAACAAAAGATCTTCAATAGAATGTTTAGGGCTCGGACGAGAGCGCTTCATCATGAACTATCAACAAAGCACTCGAACAAAACGCACTCGAGGACGATCAGCCAAATGACGTCAGCACATTGCACAAACTACCCTCGCTTTGAGAAAAATTACAACCAACACGACCAGTCATCGTGACCTATCAATAGAACCGAACTATTAGAACCTGAGGGTCAATTTGTACTCGATGTTTACGCCCTCCAAAAGATAGGGCTACAAAATTAAACGTTACTACTAATGTCGACATGCCTCCGGTTAATTGATTAATTTGTTTTATGGCTGGAGCACTTGAGTGCGGGGTTCGGTTCCCGGGTTGGTAATGTTCTTACGGGCTGCTGATTCCGTTCAATGGACGACTGTTAGGCAATCTGTCACGTTTTTCTGTTACGCTGTTGCTAATATTGTTAATGGAACATCTTTGTGGGACGTATTTATGATGGATGACAAATATCTAGTGCGAATTTGGACTAAATTCATTTTTTGAAGGGACGAAAGTATTACCATTCTGTACCAAAAGGACCATGTTCCAAAATGTCGTTATTAACTGTATTTAAAAAAAAATAAAAGAAACAAAGCCCTTGGACATGGATCGTAAATAAAAACCTAGCTTTTATAATTGACCTTTATAAAACTACAGAGCGGTTCGGCGACTTAGTTACATCCATTAATTAATGTGTGTAATAAGGGAAGCTATGTAATTATGTTGGTTAACACTTAAAAATAAAAATCCGATCACATAAAATTACCATGTTACGAAAACAATTAAAAAAGAAAAACCCATTTTTTTTAACTTGAAAACTTATCCAGACATAAGCACGTTACACATGTACGATATCACTTGAGAAAATGATTGATGCGCGACATTCGCTCAGCGAAACACGGCGGAACTTCCAATCGGTTGACAATTTTGATTGATCGTCGCTCCGCGCGGTGTCGCGAGTGTGCGCGCGGCCTTAGCCGCTCCGACACGTGCATAATGAGATCGTGTTTACAAATGAACGGTTTATATTTAAAACTAGTTGTGCCCGCGACTTCGTCCGCGTGGAATTTAATTGACAAAGTTTCATACAAACTATCATCCCCTATTTTATGCCCTTGGGGGTAGAATTAATCAAAATCCTTTCTTAGCGGATGCCTACGTCATAACATCTACCAGCATGCCAAATTTCAGCCCGATCCGTCCATTGGTTTGGGCTGTGCGTTGATAGATCACTATGTCAGTCAGTCAGTCAGTCAGTCACGTTTGAGTTATATATATATATATAGATTTGAATTTAGAACGTGTTGTAAATGGCGGATTTGGAGAGCTAAGTAAAATACCTACCTTCACCCAAAAATAAGTTTCATAGACTCGTAAAAATTATTATTATTAAGTCTATGACTTTACCGACTCCTACAAAGAGTTGTTCGGAGCCATTCCATAGAGATTTAGAATAGCCGGTTACCTAACTAGATAGTCAATCATGCTTTTAAGTGAGGAAATTCAAAGTTGAGGAAAAAAAACAGATATCGTCGTCTCAAATGGCGGAGTGGGAATTAAACATTTAAGTAGCGTTCCAGTATTCGGCCTCTCAACACTGATAAACTTAGAAATGGTAGGTAAGTTAAGTATTTTACATTTTAGAGTCCACTCAAATTCTCTGTCAGAGCAAGTATCGATTTATCAATACCGAACCAATGACCTAACATTAACCACCATTACAACCTCCTACGGTAGGAAGCGTCTAAACTTTTAGGCAAACACAAGTCTACACCGCAGAAACATTCCCTTTGTTACAAATCGATTCCTACAATCAAAATTTTCATTATTTATCATCGGCTCCGCCACATAAAGGAAGGAATTCATTAAAAAAATCAATTCCCCAGACGGTGGTACTTAGCCGCAATTCCACCAATAACGACGTACAAATGATCTAAGGAAAAAACTTCCTCGGCCGCCGAGGGGGTGAAACACGAAAAATACATAAGAGAAATAGTAAGAAAAGGAATAAAAGTGGGGAGAGTGGGAAAAAAATTGGAGAAAATAAGTACAAAGGCAGTGAAGAAAGTCGGCCGTCGGGAGATAAAGCGGCATTGGAGTTATCGGGGCGAGACCCGGCCGCGTAGGTAAGGGTGGGGGCCGATTGCTGGCGGGATTATATCAGATCGATACTGTCACTCAAGCAACCAGCGCGAAGCGACGAGCGGCGGCGGGTTCACAGATGTTAAACCCGTATTGACTATAACCATTTGTCTATTTTTGAGAGCAGATAAGAAAAATGTTGGAGGCAGTTCTTGCACATCATAGACTGCTCACTTGTATTGATATGTCCGATTTACTTAGCAATAAAAATATTGACTTTTAACACTGAGACATCTTGGAAATATCAATCTTATCATAACAGTAGAAATTACAATACATGTGGAAAGCAAACCCAAGTTTGCTCTCAGACTTGATATAAATATTTTTTAATACTGGCCTAATAGGTATTAAAATGGTATCGTCATAAACACGTCTCCTGACTGATTCTAGAAGGTTTAACTTCTGTGCTACAACCTTCATGGTCGTCGCAGTTGACAGTTCAGTAAGCTTGCCAGTTCAATTATCCTATTCTTCAAGCTATTTTGTGGCAAAATACTTCAGTATTCGACCATAACATAATATGAAGTACCTATCAACGCTATTCAAATACTTTAAGCCCTACCAGTTGTTTGAGACTTCATTATCTGTCATTTTTTCAACTCAAATTTGAGTTGCGTTTAAATTTTCGTCTATTTGTGAGTCTAATTTCAACCGCGGATTTGATTTAAACTAAATCAGGATTTAGGGCTATATTGTAATTAAATATTAGCCCGCTGCCGCTCACAGCTCGCACCGCAGCCGCAAGACACCGCCGCGGCCGGACAGGGCGCGATCCGCCCAATTCGGCACACTCCCGCAGATAAACCCTATAATATGCGGGTTTTTTGCTTTTGGCACGTAAAGTAGTTTTATAAACTTGGGCTATTTATAAAATATATCTGTCACGCGGGTGAATTTCTCTCGTTCCCTTTCGTTACTCTGAGCATGACTCATCGCTGAATAATTGGACTCAAATTTGAGAGCTGATAATTTTAATCGTGCCATTTAAAAAGTGGTTAACGAGGTCTCAAACCGCTAAGTGGGATTAAAAATTTGAGTAGCGATTCAATATTAGGCCGGCTCAAGGTATTTGTAGAAACGTGTGTGTACTATTAAATTAAATTTTAACAAATTAAAACTGTGACCTTATCATCCGATCACTAACAAATGGCCAACAATTTGTCAGCACAAAACAACATTAGATAAATGGCCAAATTAATCACAAATACAACATCCACGCCCTCATAGGCATGGTCATAACCAATTAATTTGACCTCACATGTCCCCACCGACTGCGATGCGTCTGATACGTTTTACGAGCATCCAGGGAGGGCGGGGGTCAAGACAAATTGGTTGTTTTGTAATCAACCACTCAATGTTGCTGAATTAGGGAAGATAGCAACCAGTTTTTATTATTGCAGCTTCTAGTGGGAGTGTTCGTGTAATTTTCTCGAGGGATTAGGGGATTAGTAGACCGAGAATTTAGTTACATTGTGTAGGCAACTTGTTTTAGATAAGTTAATTAGGTTTTTATGTGAAAAAAATTGCTGGAAACGCATGTCATTTTAGTTGCGAAGTATTAGAATTTATATAAATTTTAATAGATTCACAATGGACTTACAAGGATTTACTTATTTCCTATTTTAGGTTGCTTTTTTTACGAAGTCGTTTTAGTAGAATATGAGCCGTGTTTTTACAAATAAGAAAACTAGTGTTTTCACGTGTTTAACCTTTTTGAAATTACATCGAAGAAATCAAAAACTCTAATAAGTATATAAATTCATGTTATTGCTTCACTTTAACCCAGTGGCTTAAAATCCCAAAAAAATACTTGGACAAAAAAATCAAACTTCATTTTAAATTTCGAATAACTTTTTTTGAAAGCCACGGACCCCTCATTAAACATATAACGATCAATTACAATCGACAATTAGAATCGAATGAAACATCGTTATTACGTCATAATCGTTGTAACGCGAGCTCTAACACGTGTTACGTTGAACGAGGCACACTCCACATGTAAAAGTCAATTACACAACTGCTCCACTCGATATGAATCGCTTTGCCAATTGGATAAAAAGGCATTGTTTCGAGTTGATGTTGCAGAGGGCGCTCCATCTCAAGTGATCGCGAGTTGAGTTGAAATCGATAGTTTTAGTTCAATTTTTTTTTTCACTGACACCTGGATTTATTGATGCTATTGTTTTACTATAGCGTGGTTGTGCGGTTTTTCTATAATAATTTCAGCCTAAAATTATCTCTACCAACTAACTTCTTCTAACAAGTATTCTTTCAACGTCCGAATAATGACACTTTACTTAAAATTCCACAACATTTTGAAACGTTATTTCTAAACACCTCTCAAATTTGAGTTCCGTTCAAGTATTTGATGGTAAAAGCAATGTAGGTACCTTTAACTTGTATTTCCTACTGAAAATCGAATTTTCAGTGGCAACAAAAATTGTTTCCATCATAAAGTATTGAGCGAAACCGCGCGTACAAATAGTGACACAAATGATTTGCCGGCGGCCGCAGCGAGTCAGTGCCTCGCCGCTCTCAAACATTTACCCCCACTCTGATAGGTACCTGACTGGATCTGTTGTGTGCGTTTAGAAATAGTTTCAATTGTATCGTTAACTGTATTTTCGGAAAACTTTTCGTTCAGAAAACTCACTTGTGACCGAATATTCTCGCGCTGCATACGAGAATTAGTCGTTTCATTTTGTATCCTGCATTTTTGATTTAAGATTTTAAAATTGAACAGTCTTCACAATTGATTTGCGATTGCCCAACCTATTACGATTATCTCAAATCAATCCTTTCAGTAGTTATGGTGTTATTAATTGTAACTGGTTGGATTCGTTTAAAGATTTAGCTCGTTCTTCCTTTTCTTACCTTTATTGATTACCAAGTCAGTAAGGAGCACTCAAAGGAGTAAGCTGTGAGCTTAAATACATATTCCCTATTAGAAACTCATTGGCAAATCAAGTAGTACTTATAAACAAATGATTAGTGTCAAATAGTGCTGTGTTTGGCCACACACCACTACGTTAATTCCAATGTGTGCTCACCTATATCCCGGCACACAAACAATTTGCCCAATTATTTGTGCTGTGCCCCACTGGGCAAATGTTGTGTGATTTTGTTTACGCGGGCCAGTTTAGCAACGATTTAACGTGTGCCGTAACTGGTTATGATTATTATTAGTTGATTATGTAAGCTACAGGAAATCAATTATGTCATATGCATACTTTAGTTTATGAAAGTTTTGGCTCCGTCTAAATAATGATCGATTGTTTGACAAAGTGTCGTAATTATTCGAAGTACTAACTAATATTAATTAGTGTGCTAAATTAAACTAAATAACTGTATACCTAATATATTGAATATGTCTAAAGCTAACTCAAGTAAATACTAAATTAAAAAATGTACCTATTTTTTTACTTAATAATTATAATAGGTAATTTTACCATGTTCAATCATATTATTAAAGTTACAAAAAGATTTTCCACTGTGCAATTGTATACGCTGGTGTCGAGTGCGTTCACCTTAACCTATAAAACCGGTAACTATCTAAAAAATATAAGTGTCTATAAAATGGATGCTTAAAAAACCACTCTTGTCCATCCTGCCATTTTAAATATGCACATACCTACGTATGTATGTTATTGTGAGCGTCGTCAATCACACTCGGTAGCGGGTTTTGATACGAAACACATCGGCCATTTTGTTTTTTTTTTATTTTTTGCCCATTTTGTGTGCTTCCGAAACATTGGCTGGCGTCATCGATCCGTGAGCACAACACTTCGTCGAATATTAAAAATGTGTAGTGATGTTTCGGGACTGGAAAAATATGCCACAGCTTTTTATTGAACTTTTGATGCTGTTGAAGGATTTCCACTACCGAATATTACGTCCTTTGAATGTAATATCTAGCACATTTTCTTTTTGCAAGTCGATTATCGTTTTTTTTAATATTTTTTAATCTATTACATGGCTCAAAATATATTATTTACGATTTCTCTACACCGTACCTGAAAAATACGTAGGAAATTGGGCATCAATACACGAATAGCAAATAAAGAGGCTCTCGATAGAGCTACTAAATACGTAAGGTATACATGCCTGGTCCTATACTTCCATATAATTTCAGTAAAAAACATTCTCATTGAACGCAGCCGACCGTTTGCAATAAAAGTGCCTCTTTGTACATAACAATACATATGTAATATAAACTCGTATGTTGAACTATGTGTACGCTGGGCCTTCTCTCTACATAGAGCAAAATAGTAGTGGCTATATAGGTTGGTTCGATTTATATAAATCTACAATAGTTGGTTTCCCTCATATTTTATGGACAATATTTACTAGATCTCTACATCATAATGTTCACGTTCTTGGTAAACTAGAAATATTGATCGTTCGATTGGCAAATGATTATTTCCAAATAATTTGAATTCGTTGCCTTGTATAAAATGTACCCAGTAATTTAATAAGTTAAGTACAATATCAACATGACAACATCGTAAATTCATGGATTCAGGCTTTCTATCTGGATAGAGAAATGTAGAGCTTCCAGATTCTCATTCGAAACCTTAGTGGGAAGGAGCTAAGAAACCTGTATTGAGGTGTTGTACGCTATTTGGCACTCTTTATAATCATCCCAAATAGGTAGAGTGTACACATATATCCGACAAATTCTTTTCCCTCACCAAATCTAATGGTGCTCTCGTAGGAATTCCGAGAAAATTCGCGGAAGCGCCGCGCCTACGACGAAAACAAAAAACGTCTCAACACATACTCAGAGGAAAACAGCTCTTTGGAACAGTGTCGGAGGATTCGGGTCACGTAGAGCGACGCCAAACGACGCCTACGCGCGGGGCGTGTGTAAGAGGTGTGACAGTAGGTCAGGTTCGTGCAATTGTTCAGAAGAGGGTGCGTATTAAGAGCGAGAGGAAATGCAGCTGACGCTGATGTGGTTTGCTCTTTTCAACAAGACTAGGTACTACGTACTAAAGGCAGATTCGCTCGAGATCAGGCTGATACTACATTTTGCAACTTTCATTTAAGCGCAATAAATTAATTAGTATTTTGAATTGCAAACCTGAAATATTTACATAATATTTTTAATAAGTTTGTATTAGTTTGATATATATTTATGACGAGACATTGTTTTATACATTTACTTTGGTGTAAGTTCCATACGCTCTACTAAGTTTATTATTAATTGGAATTGCAACACTAAAATTATTCTCTACTGATTTAAAATTAATTATAGATCTTATTGGAAATTATATTTTAAAATAAAATTAGCAATACATATGAACAAGTACATTAAGCTAGAAAATCCTATAAGCACATAATTCATTTGAAAATGTATATCAAAAGTTTCTACAGACTTGACCTACTGTTATTTGCCTATATTACTATGCAGCCCGGTCTCCTACGAGGCATATCTCCGAGGCTCCGCTGTGAAGAAGCGTGAAGTCAAGGGGTTAATCCGACACCTAACCTCTGACAGGGTCATTTTTGAAAGAGCCCTTTAACCACTTGAGTGGGTTTATTAGTTCGTAACTATGAACTTGAATGAGTGAACAATAGGTGCAGTTAGTTTTTACTGGGAAACTAATCACCTACTTAATACTCGTCGCGACTCAAATTTGAGTACTGCTTAATTTTTACATGCCATGCAAAAATGATGCCTCACAACTAATGAGGGCTACATAATTTTGGTTATTTGACGACCGCTTGGCGCAGTGGTTCGAGCGTAGGCCGCTCGGCTCACTGCACATGGTGGTTGCGGGTTCGATTCCCGCCGGGGCAAATTTCGGAAATGGCCTTATCTTAATTTGCCCAGGTCTGGGTGTCATTGGGATCGCCCCCAGGCCATTGTACGGTACCCATAGTACAAGCTTTGCTTAGTTTGGGACCGTACAGTTGGTGTGTCTGTCTGGCGATATTTATTTATTTATTATTTATTTTTCGGAGTGTAAACAACCCCAGCCCCAATTTCCCTCCCTCTTTCCCCCTCCCATTCAGGTCAGTAATGATCGAGCAAGGCCCTTGGTATTGCAAGCATCTACAGGCTACGGTAACTGCTTAACATCAGACGGGTCGTACGCTTGTTCGAATCGACTTTATTATATCAATAAAACTTAGTATGTGTATTCGGTGCAGATTTTGAAATTATAGGATATAAAATATAAAAACAGTGTGGCTACTGCTACCATCAGTGAAATGTAAATTAAAGCCTCTGCTTGTTCTTTCAGGGAACATAGTCGTTAAGTATATAAAATACATATAAATTGTACGGTATCTCATTCTTTTGGTATTATAGCAAAGGTTTTTCCATTTGTTGTAATAGACAATTACGTTCTGAGAACAAAGAAAAATACCTACTTTGTAAAAAAGTGTGTGGAAAAGTCACCTCCCATCTCAACCCTCCACTGTTACATACTAACAAGCCGACAATAAACAAGATTACGTCCTAATACTTCCCAACCGGCACATGCCTAATACATAACTAGAAATAAAACACAAAAGAGGCATATAATCCCGCTCGCCGCACCGCCGAGGTGTTTGGGAAGAAACTCGGTAACAACGAACCGCCACCGGGGGTGGGGGCGGCCCCCGACTGCCCCCATTCAAGAAAATAGGGGGCGCGCAGGGTTAGCGTTTTGCATGTATTGAATGTTCGAATATGGAGTTTGAAACGTTTGAGTACCTACGAGTGCTACGGGTCTATCTCTTGGACTTTTTTCTAGTCTAGGTGTGAGTATGTTTATAATTTATTGAACGTGTTTGGCTGTACCTTCAACTTGTTTGGCTTAATCACGAAGTTCTCAAATGCCACTATTTATTTTGTTTTATCTCTCCCGCTATCTAAGTCTATTACATTTGAATATCTACTACACACATGAAAAAGGTTTTCTATTCAGTTTAATGTATATATCTACTTACCTAAAAACATACGTAACACGCAAATTAAATTACTCAATTTTTTTAACAACAAATTTATTAGAAATCCACTAGTCCAACGATTGACTGTCTGACTGACAGACAACGCACAGCTTAAAACAGTGGGTCTGGAACCATGATATTTTGCCTAGGAGTTCCCTATATAACTTAAGTGAGCATTAATAATTAGTAAGAAATAATTTTCTGGCTGGAGCGCACTTGCGCTCGCCCTCTGTCCGGGTGAAGTTGTTATGGCCACTCTGGCCAACAACATATAGTCTATTCAAAAAAATAAAAAGAAATAATTTTTGAAAACGCTTCCCATAAGGGGAATACAATCCATGATGAAAATTTCCGTCGAAACATTAACTGATCAACTCCAAAAAAAAAATTGAGCCCACAAAATTCCTAATCCGTGGCAACCCTACACTTTATCCCGTTCCCAAAGGCATGAGTCGCGACACGGCGTCAAAGCGAAATAGGAAAAGAACATCCACCAGGCGTCTGTACCGTGTAACGGTATGTCACATATCAATAGATAGCGCGGGGTCGATAATGTTCCGCCTGACTAGCACAAAAGTGAACGCTACGTGTCTGGAACTTCGCTTCGTGGGATGTCATTGAGTGTATGGTAGAGTCGCTGGTTCAATTGAAATATTAAAAAATTAGAACTAATTTTGCAACTGATAGGACAAATAAATAAAGGTTACCTACACCTGTATTGAACAGAACTAACCGTTGAATGAACGTGGCTCAAATTTGAGAGCTGCATAATTTGCACATGCTATGCAAAAATACTGATGACGGTGTCTCTATTCTACTACTCAAATGTTTTAAGTCTTAATTAGCTCTTTAAGGCGTGTCGCTCGCTATATGTCTTAAAAAACACGGCCAAAATATGTGTTGAAATGTAAATGTATTCATATATTGATATAGATACAGTACGTCATATTAAAGCTTACAGGTATATCTTTACAATCGATTTTATTCTATTATCAGAGAAAAAGCTAGAGACAATATAGAGTACAAAATATGCAATCTTTCATTAATTTAAATGCAACTCATCTTCTCTAGATAAAAGTCACTGTCACAATATATTTTAGTTTTTTTAAATATTTATTTAGTTTATTGTAAGAGCAATTTTCACATATTCATTATTATTACTGTATATTTACATTATGTACCTAGTTATTCTTAGTTGTTTTGTATGGTGCGTCAAAGTTAAGCAGCTTTCAAATTTAAGCTTATGTTATTCCGCTATCAGTATTACATTTACATTCTCTTACCTCTCTTATGCTCCTCGGTGGCTCCCGTCCTATTCAGTTGGGGCGGCAAAGGGGCAGGTATCGCTGGGGCGGTGGGGGCGGTGGGAAGGCCAGGGTACCACCACCCCGAGGCCGCTTGACCGTTGAACATCCTTAGCTTCTCATACACGCTGTCATTCTGCGCTGACGCCGCTTGCTCCTTCTGTGATGCCAGGTTTCGGAGTACTCGGTTGATTGAGGATACCTGGTGGGAAAATATAAGTATATAACCAAAGCCGATTACCATAATAATATGGAATGTTTACCTACGTCTTTGTTGTTATTTTCCATTGTTTTTGATTTCCATTTATTTTGATGGTATATACTTACGTATTAATAAATTAAAATAATGATACGGTTTGTTATGAAAAATCCTATATTAGGGTATCGAGTTTGGCTTTAGTGAAGTTAATTTTATTTATGTTAGAAGAAATGTTATTGGCATAGTTAACCACGCAAAGTCTATCATATAAAAAATAATAGATTTTTATTACTCTGTGTCCAATAAGATACAGGCTGTACTATTTTTACCGACTTTCATCTTAAAAAGAGACTAGGTATTTTAACATGATTCATCAAAATCTAATTCCAATTTAAAGTTAAAATCTAATGGGACCCTTCTCCCAATATATACATAATATATCAAAATAAGGAAGACATGGACTACTAAGACCCGTATTTATAAATCGATCACAAGTCTGAGAGCGATGTTAAGTACGCTTTTGACATCTCATTTTTGACTAGTATGGCATATTTTTCACATTTCCAAGATTGCTCCCAGATTTGAGATCGATTTATTCATACGGGCCTCAGTAACTTACAGATAGCGATATTTTTTTCCTTTACCAAACATTCTTGTGAGAAATAACTGAAGATTAATATTTTTAATCAGCTTGTCCAACAGTCATGCCAATAAGAAACGACTCAATTAATACATAAATGGAATCCATTCAAAAATATCTGATACCTACATATATTATCTGTGTACATACATGTTTCATCTCCGCAAATAACTATCTGATAGGAAACAAATTGCCCCACCAGGCCCCACCCTTTAAACTGCAAACACGTGTAATTTAAAATGTAATATGATTACTAAATTCCAATCGGGCGCCTCAAAGGGCCACAGATTAGGGCATCCCGCCCCCCCTGACCGCACCCACACCCCCGCAGGGCCTAAAAACCCCAATATCTATCTACTTTCGCCGAAAGGCACGCATGCGTAAAAACCTAACTCACACAAGTATAAAATTCTATGTATGCCCATTTTGTGCCTACTATTTATAGTTATATAAGGTTGGGGCGTCCCTGGTATAATATCTGTTTTCTTGTCGCCATGGCAACGGGGAAAATGTATTTTTCCCCGGGAAAACGGCGAAGGGGAGCGACAACAATATAGCAAATGTTCTACGGCGCTAGGTAGGTATTTCGTTCAGTAATCGAAATTCGGAATGAAAAGATGAATGGTGTTTGGAACGGGGGGTCTGTTTGAATGTGTTGGGCGCTGGATGGAGCCTAATGAAATGCAAATATAGATGCTGAAGTTATTTGTAGATAAAACCAATATTTTTTAATTTATTTTGGCGATTGCATTTGCATTTTATTACTTTAACTTATTTGGTAAAAAAAATTAAATTAATAGTAATGATGTACCCATTACTTTAGTTAGACACTTTTTGTTCGTGAAATTACTAAGTAGGTAGGTACCTAGTACTTTGTAAATAAAATACCTAATATCAACTACCTTGTAGATAGTTTTTATTGCAAGATGAATAAATACTTTTCAGTAAACAACTAACTCTGTCCAAGTTTTAGGTATGTTCAAATACCCACTAAAATCGATGAAAGTCTACAATTATTAAATTATATTTCAGTGCGCCCAGTCGGCTCAACGTGGTGTAACGTGTTTGATTTAATCCCTCTTAACGCTAATGGAAGATAATGCGCCCTGTACCTATACCGCCACCTCTAGTAAAACAATAGGTACTATGACTACTATATACAGCAATATAATCCATTGGGCGATAAGTGGAGATTTTAATACTCACGTCACGAAAGCAATCACGATTGCAAGCTTGTATATATTATACAATTTAATTTCTTGCCTATTTTTTGTAAAAAAAAAAATCGATCAGTGACAAAACATAACTAGTTCGATTTAAAAAAAGGTCAAATTAGAAATTGTCAATTTCCCCTATTGGACTCTACATAAATTTCGAATGCAAACGTTTGAATTGTAAATGTAGAATCAGCCAATAGGAACGGTGCATTTGAACATGAGTTCTGTTTATGACAGCAGCCCGACCAATCAGATAGGTACGTCGGAAAGATTAAACAGCGGTACACGTTCCTATTAGAATTTTAAAGGATTTATATTCTTCTTATTTTCTCTTGTAAATGAATATTTTGTTTGAAGTGGTGAGGCAGTGACGGGTGAATAGGAATCCAATGACAAAAAGAAAATTGGATTTCCTATTTGAATAAAAGGAATAGATAGAAATGAGAGTATTGAAATGACTGACGTTTTCTTTTCAACAACTTGTGTGTAGATTGACAACTTTTGCCGTAAGTTTGAGCTGGCTAAATATATACAAAACGTTTTTATTTTCTTTGTTTTTTGGCAGCACTAAATAGGGACAACATCGATGCATGTTTCGTCAGCGCAACAAACCAGGGCCCTAACCACGCTAGCTACTCAAATCGTAATAGAAAAGCAAACGCTCCGCTTTTGACGTTTTGCTGACACCATACCATATCAATGCTAGTAGAAATCGTGAAGCTCGTGTCAGCAAAACGTCAAAAGTGGAGCGTTTGAAACGTAGTCGCGAGCGTTTGCTTTTCTATTACGATTTGAGTAGCTAGCGTGGTTAGGGCCCAGAGGTTTAAGCATCATAAATAAAAATGTTGTAAGTACGTCTGGAATCTTATGATTATGAAATTTGCCAAAAAAAATGTAAAATGTAGTAACACATATAAGTTACAATAAAACATCCCTATAAAGTAAGTGCTTTTACCATAAAAATGAAAAAAAATTATAGCACGTGACTACTTCAAAAGGAGGTTAGTTTTTTTAATCGATCGAATCGTCCGTATTTGTTCAGTTGTCATTATTTGAGGAATCGACCGGCTAATCGCGTATTCTCTTACATTATAACGCAAGGATGAACGCAGCTGTTGTGTTTTTTAAGGATTTCAATATTTTTTTAGTTCCAATTTGTTCTTCTAATTGGCTTTATGTTTGGTAATAGGTTGTAATTAAAGACGGTACCTTTATTAATATATTATGGTGTAAGTGTTTATTTGTTGGTCTTTATTACTCTTCGTTCTTTATTAAGCATATAAAAACTTCGGAAAATATTTTGACGTATAGTATCTGCTCTAATTAGCAATAATCAAGGTACATAGTTATGTTAATAATAAGCTTTGCTATAGGTTTTAGTATAGGAAGATTTATTTTTATATAAAAAATTTGAAAGCAATATTAATAATAATAAAAAAATACCTGCATATTTTCTTATTTAAAATTGAATCTACTTATGTATTTAATTTAGTAATTACAACATTTAGTTTTTTTATATCTGTCACGTACACATACGACCTTTTGGAAGCAAGCGACCCGAATTAGTGGCCAGCGATGTGTGTAAAGGGTGTAAAACTTTCGGCAGTTTTAGACGCGGCGCTAGCGGCTGGGTGTGCGCTGGCTACCCTTGCATCAGGGGCTTATAACGAGATTTTTCAAAATATGGAACGTTTATTTTGTAACGGAAAAAATATTTAAAATTTGAATCTAATAAAATTTTACTAACCGAAATAAATACAGGGGGCCTTGTTATTTTTATAATATCAATCTTTAAATTGTAATTAATAATGAAATGCATTTTTGACGTCACACAATTATAACACACGTAAGTAGGTATTGCGAACCGCCATGTCTTGATAAAAAAATAAAAAATATATTTCATGAATAAAAATAAAAACGTTGACACACAACACGCATTTTATAACTTTTATTTTATAAACCATGCCTCAAGTATAATTATCCAATACCTATAAACGCTTAAGACGTGCTTCTATCCGTACCACCTACCGTACAAGGAAAGCGAAACCCGATACCTTGACACCATTCAACTTTGTGACAGGCGCATGTGCGCAGACGACGCGACAACACCCCGGTAAAACTATTTTATTAATAATTTGAAATTTGATTTTTTTACTTTCTTGCCATGTAGTCTTGTTTTATGAATCTTTATAAAACTAGCTTTGCCCGCGACTTCGTCCGCGTGGAATTTAATTGACAAAGTTTCATACAAACCTTCATCCCCTATTTTATCTCCTTGGGGGTAGAGTTAATCAAAATCCTTTCTTAGCGGATGCCTACGACATAACATCTACCTGCATGCCAAATTTCAGCCCGATCCGTCCAGTGGTTTGGGCTGTGCGTTGATAGATCACTATGTCAGTCAGTCAGTCAGCCAGTCAGTCAGTCAACTTTGAGTTACATATACATATATAGATTTGAAATTTGTTTTTTTTTACTTTCTTGCCATGTAGTCTTGTTTTATGAATTTAGGGAGGGAGTTAATAATTGAACCGGACTATTCTGATGTATTATGTGTTTATAAGAGGCGATGTCACGAGCTTTGGAAAGAATACTTTAATGAAAGATCATTGGAGAAAGGGATATGGTATAAGTCAATTGTATGTGAGCCTCCTCGTATACCGTGGTTTAGTAATGTAGATCTTAATAGAAAACTTATAGTGATTGCGCACAGACTTCGATCTGGACACTTTCCATCCAATAAATATAATTTCTCAATGAAAATAAGTGAAACTCCAAACTGCGAGATCTGTGGGTTAACAGAAGATGTAGTACACATGTTGGCATAATGCCTAAAATTCCAGGACAATAGAGAAGTGTTAATGAGAGATCTCTCTTTGAACAGGAGTCATGTGGGAATGTTTCACGATGTTTGTCATTACCAAATTTACAAAAAAAAGGTATTAATTTTACAATGATGATCATTTAATTTACTCCATTAATTAGTGGCCCAATTTATATATAGTATGAAGTAAAGTGAAATTCTAGGACATACAACACGTGATACATAGTAATAAGTAATAATGCACCAAACATTTTTAAGTAGTCAGGTATGCACATTATTTACTTAATAAAAATAAAAAATTCAAAGTCACAAATCCAATTTTAGAATACTAACAAGATAAACTAACTTCTACAGTCAAACTGTTAAGCCAAAGAGACTTAGCCTTAATTATAACAGATAATATCTAACACGTAGCATCTAATTAAAGGCGAGCGCATTATATCGAGTTTCGCGACGAACAGTGATAGCCGCTCGTAGATCATTTCTGAACTCGCGGGCGTTCCGACGTCATAATGACAGTTGACAGGTGTCACTGTCAGGGTTGCCATAATTGGAATATATTTTATTCATATCGATGTAGTGACATCAGTAGATTGGTTTCAATAATTTTATCCTTATATTAAGTGTCTTTTGGGTGTAAGTAAATCCAGATATATTGTACTTCTGAGTACTGAGTCCTATAATTTCAAGTAATTACATTAATAAATACCTACTTGTATGCAAGTAGACTAGGACCCGTATTAAGTAATAAGCCTATCTCAAGTCTGACAGTGATCTTAAGAAGGTAAGTTTTTGACGAGTCATTTTGTACTGGTATGACATAAGAATGTCATTTCCAACATCGGTCTCAGACTTAAGATCGATTTATTAATACGGGCCTAAGAATACTTATGACCATAGGGTGTTAAGTATTCGCCAAATAATATTTATATTTTGGTGCACCCTTTAAATATTGTATAATTTTAAAGAGTTGACTATTTTATTAGTAAATGGGTAACATTATTTTGATTAAAAAATAAAACAAAACTTGCATATAATTATATTTTAGCAAAAATGATTACAATCAGACTTGACAGCCCTATAGCAAGCTGCGCGAGCGCACTCATTACTCGACCGCGGGCAAGCGATAGATCATCCAGCGAGCGATAGTGCTAAGATCCACCCGCGTTGGTGGTCTCGTGTGGCGACACGAAAAAAATATAATATTGTTAGAAAATCGACGTTTACGCGGCTGATTGAACTTAAAGATATTTGATCGATCAGAGTTGAATCGATTTCGTGAGAATAAGACTTTGAATCATTTGGTTTTTATAAACAATCTGGACGGAAAAACAACCGGGACTTTTTTGATTTTAATCGATAAAGACTGCTTAAATTAATAAAGGTAAAACCTACATACAACTTTCTTTCAGAAAAATTTAATCTATTATTTAGGGCACCTTACCTTAGTGGTGTAAACCTTCCGTCCTTAAATATAAAATCATTAGGTATTAAATGACATTGCAAAATTAAAACCAAAATTTAATCACCAAAGCGATTTCCTATTAACACGGCGTAACTACAAAAGAAAACATCTAACATTGAATGGAGATCCCCGTACTAAATCCATCCACTTTCCTCATTCATTCACCACGGAACCCAAGGTATCTGGACAAAAGCCCATTACTATGAATACAAATACCCATAGAGTTAGAGCCCTTTTCGCTATTAGTATTATCTATAAACATTTTAGCGTACACGGTTAACCCGCGGAGACCCGGGTTCTATTCCCCAGCGGGAAGCGGTTACTGGGGTGCGGTAGGGGGGCTTTTTTGCAATACTCCGGGGGCGCACAGATTGGGGTGTCTCAGTTAATTATTGATGTTAAGTTGTTGTCGGTGATTTTGGTTGAAGTGCTCTACATTTTCTTTTTTTTTTTTAGTCTTTTGCGAATTTTGTTTTTTTTTTGTCCCGATTATTGCACTGATAGACTTGGTAAAAAAAGGTTATTACTATTTTTGTGGTAAATCTAAATACATAGGGTTTGGAGGAAAGTTTAAAATCAAATGGTGCTCCAACTCCTCCTATTATTTCTTTCGATTAAATTCGTGCGGGTTCCAAGACAATTTAACTTTTCCCCGGGACTCGTCGAGGGTCAAACCTCGACGTCATTATTGGTCACCATTGTCGATCCTGGCTTACAGGAGTAACAGTGGAGGGAGTGTGTGGCGGGACTAGTCCCAAAAAAAAAAATCAAATGGTGCTGTAGGGATATAGGTAGCTGTCCAAAAAATGATAATAAATCGCAAAGAACAAAAGGAGATCAATTCTAATGTCATTAATTTTTACAAGCACACAAACGCCCCCTCGCGTCCAATCTGTGAGTAAAGTGACAAATATGTCGGTACGTCACAGCGCTTGGAGAGTAAATGAGAGCAACGATCTGTGACCGAGGGGAGTGTATTGTGCCAGTTTTTAACCACCGACGAAAAAAGAGGGGTGTTATAAGTTGAATATGTGTATCTGTGTGTCTGTCTGTGGCATTGTAGCGCCCAAGCGGATGAACCGATTTTAGTTTAGTTTTTTTGTTAGAAAGGTATTTAGATAGAGAGAGTTCTTAGCTATGTTTCATGAAAATCGGTTCAGCCGTTTGAACACTATCAGCTCTTTTGTAGTTAAACAAGCCATCGCATCGGGGCTTTTAAAAATTTTCAATTTTGAGTTGTAAATACCGTAATATTGAGGATGATACTGACAGATACCTACATCCGTATTTACTAAAGAGATATACAGAGATAGGCTATTGTTGATCTCAATTCTGAGAGGGTTTTGGACATGTCATTCTTAAGGTGAAGGCGCCTGTCTAGCCCGCGAAGTTCAAATTTTTTGAGTTCTTTTAGAAATTTTTCATAATCTGACAATAATAAAAGACAAATTTTGTAATTCGCGAAAAAAACCGTGTGCAGTGCATTTATTAATACATTTATTTTACTCTAAATATTATCACGGTGGATATGATACTAGTGAATCACTAAATATACAAAAAATGCCAGATTATCTGGATAGCTGTCGTTCTTGAAATGTTTTAGAGTAAGTTGGATATATTAATAAATGCACTGCACACGGTCTTTATCGCGAATTACAAAATGTGTCTTTTATTATTGTCAGATTTTGAAAAATTTCTAAAAGAACTCAAAAAATTTGAACTTAGCGGGCTAGATGGGCGCTTTAGCCTTAAATGGGATAAATACAATATGTCAAGTCAAAAGCGTTCTCAAGATCTTAACTCTTAGGCCGGTATTAATAAATCTATATCAAGTCCTGAGAGCGACCTTGAGTACGCTTTTGATATTTAATTTTGTAATGGGATGACGTTAGGATGACATTTCCAAGATCGCTCTCTTCGCTCTCTCACTTGAGATCGACTTAGTAATAAATACCAACCTTCTTCTTCTTTCTTTAAAAATATGGCCCACCCAGTTTAATAGGTATTTCGCCAGTGTCAAGTAACAAATAACAATACAATACAAAAATGTGACTACCCACATTTTTGTATTGTATTGTTATAAAATAAAACTTTGGAAAACCATAATGGAGGAAATACCAGCCTCAGTAAACACATTTATTTTAGTAAAAACAATCATATTAAGCTTACAAAAATAAAATAAAAAGGGATCGTCCTTGCCATATTTCAATATAAAATGGTATACCTACTACGCGTCTTAAATTACAGCCGTATTGCGTGTAAACGTTAACGAAAACGAGAGCGGTATACATAAGGTCACATAATACAGTACGCACGAAGCCACCGAAATGCTCGACAGTAGCGTTTCGGTGGTGTCAGGTTGCACGGAGCCTAATTCTGGCAACATCGTACAATATTATCAAGTTTTTTTTTAATCAATTTAAAAAAAAATTGTTTGACTATGACTGTGTTTGGATTACAATTCTGATGTCGATTTAGGTAAATGACTCAATTGATTGGACGGGTCTAATATAAATTATGTTTTACTTTAAAATGAATGTTTTTAATGAAATAAACAGATCAGATTTTTATCCGTTTTCACCAGTATTGCGACAACCTTTTTTATTTTAAGGCTTTCATACGGGTCTGACATTATTTATTGAGATAATTGGAAAAAAATGTCATAGGAAATACGAGACTAAAAATATAAGTCATCTTTCTCACGATCGACTTACAAATCAATATAAGAGCATCAGAATCAGACACCAAGCCCGCCGCGCTTCGCTCGATCGAACTCATGAATTCTAAATTCAAATTAGATGTCTCCAAATCGTATTTAACGGTCCTTGGGCGCGCAACTGTTGATTGGCGATGGTTGACGCTTCGCGTTTTGCGGTTGGCAGCATAGTTTTCGAATTATCTCACTTGGAAATTGACTTTCCAAAAAAAACTAAAGCAAAATAGTGATGTTCCAAATCTGTGCAAGTATTACAAAGTTTGACATCTTGTGCTTTGTTTTTGTATGAAAAATATGTTTCTTTGGCCACTACTGATGATAATTTTAGATTAAGTTTTTGTCCCTAATTGCCAATTTCCATCTCTCACATTGTACGTAGTTTTAGCTGTTCATCGTTTCTTTTCGAATTTAGATAACTGCAATCAGGTCATAAGAAAAAACTGCATGTCACCATCTTTGGCAAAATATATTCATAAAAATATGCGGATTTAAAACCGTCAATTCCTTTGCAATAAGCAGTTGACGTTAATCCACAAGGCAGTGCCCGCGATACAACTCAATGCAGATCCTTATGACATAACCACAAGAGCGAGAGAGATGGCGAATATTCTGTGCATTCACGCGTAATGGTGGAATTATTGTATGAGGCCTTGACAGAAAAGAGGTGTAAGAGTTATATGTCATATTTAAAATGTACCTAATATATAAAAAAATATACGTGTGAGTGGGTAAACCTCGGTCTGTAGTATAATGTTAGTATTACCGTAAGAAAATATAATATGGATTTTCGTTTTTGTGCGTCCTTTTAAATGAAACATTCAAAATAATATTTTTGTTTTTTTTGTCTTAAACACAATGTGTCTTAAACGATCGCCAATTCTTTAACAGCATTTTTTTTCTTATTTTATATAGTATATATTAAATTTCGCTTAGCTACGTTCCGCATCGATACATCTTTATAATTAAAAGGAAATTCAATAATATTTATCAAACATGCAACGTGATACATGCTACATTAAAAGCGTCTCTGACATTTTACACTTACAACGTTTTGCCGCCGAGCGGTAATCGATTGTTCCACGTATTTTTGTTCGCTTTTAGTTGGTAAGAAACATCACGCCCATTCGACCGTTATGACTAGGCAACGGAGCACAGAACATACATTTATCTCACTCTTACACGTGTGTGGAGCCATCGTACCGTTCTCTTCACCTATTTGCCCAGTGGGCCGAGTGCGTAGGTACGACAGTCATAAAAATAGCCCCTTTGGCGCCGAATCTTCTGGGGGCTTTCGGTATTTCGATTTTGTGTCCTCTTGTTATGTGGGGTGGTGTAGGTATTTTTTATCATTAGATGTATCAGCGATGACTTACTTTGATATCGTATTCTAATTGCATTGCAGTCTTTTTATAGGAATTTTAAAACTTGAAAAATATCGAAAAAAAAATCTTAATTTTCCTTAGTTACACTGTAAAGTAAGTATGCTAGTATAACAGCATTCGTAATCTGCTTATTATAATACATCTAAAGTACTATAAAATTCTCTGAACATTACCAATTTCTCTTTGTTATTTTTTGCCTGCATTGGTCGGGCAGATGTTAGCCAGTCCGGTTCGATTACCAACAATGTCACGTCGGCTGTGACTTTATTTTGTAACTTGTGCGTGATATTCCGTTGAGACCTGGCTTTTTTTACTCATCTCCGTTAATTGCAGATATGATCCTTTGTACTTGGCGTTTTTGATGTCGTTGTAATTGTTTTTGTTAAGTTTTTTTCTCATATTTTAAGGTGTGTAAGTATACCTTTGGAAGTTTTATTAAGTTAAACTTTTGTTGCAGGTTTACCGAGCGAGTCAACTAAGAGGAAATCTCTGTGGTTTTATTGGAATCCTGGATAACACAAGCGATATTGTTAATAGGCATTATTTTATAAACATGACAAACTGATATCATAAGAAGCTATAGAAAACTATTGATACATTTAATAAAGTATAACATAGTCCTTTCAATTTTTTTGAAGCAGTCAATATTATTGAAATAAAAATATCCCTTATACAATTTGCTATTGACATAAAAGTTGACAGGTCTCCTATTAGTAGTACCGTATACAGAAATTTATGGACTCTCCAAACTATAATGGACAAGAATTTGTATGGGATAGCACAATGAGCTAATAAAACGGCATCAAACATCCCGATGTAAAATTTTATAAGCTCTTATGAATAACAGAATGGGACGAGAGGTCCATCTTGAAAAGATTCGGGACAAAGCGCCCGCGTCCATCCGAAACATATGGTCCTAAAATGTAAAATTGCGAAATTGGATTAAAGGAGATGAATTATTGTCACAGGATTTTGTCCAGATTATTTTGAGGGCGGCACAATGGGCATCCCAACATATGTTTGGTGAGTTTTAATTAAATGTATAATAATGTTTTGACATTTTGTTAGTTTTTCTAAGCAATGCTTGGGTTGACGTTTGGTAACGTTACAGACGAAGGTAACTTCCAGCTATCATCCTGCACCTTTATTAATTCTCGCAATCTTGACGCAAGTTCTTTGGCTTGCATTATGACTATATCACGGTTAGTATCACTATTCATTCAGTACAAAGGATATTTATTAATATTATATTGACACACGGTATAAGATATCTCGACTAAACAGGTAAACATTTCAAAAATTGTTTTATCCTCCGCATTAATAAAAAAGTTACAAATACATGAATTTACCAAAAGGATACCTATTATAGATTTATTATTGTGATCTATAATTTCATACATTATTTTATAATTGTTATGCAGATGATTTTTAATACAGATACAGAAGCACAACTCGGAAAATATACACAACTAGCTATACACTAAAAGTTGTAACTCAAAAAAGAAACATCATCACCAAAAAAGTCGTAACTCAAAAAAATACTCACACTAGGTATGTTGTCGTTATTGCACACGTTTTCGCTGAGGAGGCGGTCCCTGATCTCCCACGCGAAGATCGAGGGACACTCCCGCTTGTAGTCGGCGATCTTGCTGACCACAGGCGTGGTAGCCACCCGGGGCTTGGACCCGCCGATAGCACGGGGCTTAATGGATCCCGTCTCGTAATATCTGCGTGGAAAGCTGAATTTAGTTTGGAAGATGAAGAGGACGGATGAGCTTAGTTTTTTGCTCAATTCGGTATTTGCTATAAAATGTGTATTAGTACATAGGACCACACCAAGCAGCTGCGCCCCAGCAATCAGTTACCACGTTATTTCTACGTGGTCAGACTAGGCGGGCTCATTTAGACACAATATGTGATGTGGCGTGTCCCTTTAAGGGCACTTGAATCAGTCAAATTTATAACTTATTTTCGCGTGTCTTTGAAGATTGACTCTTCTGTACGTTGTATGTATTATATTATGCCTATGGTGGCTTTGGTCAGAACTGATTGCTCGAGCGCGGCTGCTCGCAAAGTCAGGATGCGCCCAATAGGAACTCCGCATAAATTTCTCGAACCGTTGATATTTTTTAATTTTAGTGAATTTTATTCTAAAGTGAATTATAGATCTTCGAACATTCATTCGTGAAGAAACCTGCATGTCAGATCCCATCTATTCAGTTTACGAACAATAGCCGTGACCGGAGCAAGCGAATCGCTCGCGCTCTTCGAAAATTTCACCCTAGCTAGACAGTTTGGTTCTAGATTACAGTAAGTTTAAAAATATGCGTTAGTCCCAACTGGCACAAACAACTTAACTAACTGACACAACCGAAAATACATTTAACAAATTTATTTTAGTCGTGTTTTGACGACTACAAAATTGGCACCACTGAATACCTACCTACTTTTAAATATAATCCCTCCAATCTGCTATTTTCCATTGAAACTTCCACATACATTTCTCCGCTATTAAAACACAATTACAAACATAATCTCACATCCCCTTAACTTCAAGTAGCTATACAACACTACACCAAACTTTACAATATCCCCACACCATAGCAAATTACACCTTAACCTTCTGATAATAAGGGTAAACCCGGTTGTTGGAGATGACTTGGTATTGATACAGGATGTAGCTGATAGAGGTATTGTTGGGAGATCGACATGTGTCGATATTTGGGGTAACAGACGATAGATAGAATGTGTCTATGTATCTGATTGGATAGATACTCTATCTATTTATACGCGGTGGTAAGATCAGATGTTAGGTTCGACGCATTAGTGAGAGATTTTGTGATATTTGTTGTGATTAGTAAAAAGTATTTCAAAAATATAACAGAAGAAACTAATATTGCTAAGTAGTAGTTGAATAGCTAAGAAATCAGTCAACGATGGATCGCTGATTTGTAAGTTCAGAAACTGATCCGAGAAGTCTTAAACTAGAAAAGTGACTTAAGATAGGGGTTTCAGGGCTATTAAAAATCCAACTGTCGCATTAAAGATGGAACAAACCTATCGATTTTCAAATACCGTTACAACAACAACCATTTTCGTAAATATAATTGTTTGAAAATCGAACCAATTCCAAATTCGATTTTGGGAAGAACCGTTACAACAATAACAAACAATTTGCAGATCGAACGGATCGTTTTTGTCATCTGTCTATAAGTTTGCTTAGGCATTGATAAACATTGCAGGGTTATTAGTTGGAGGGCCCTACCGCGGGGTTTCGTAATCGCTTTCGCCTTGGGCGGGTTTTCGAAAAGGGAGGTCGTAGGGCGCGCTGACTGCTTTTTAATTGAGTGGGATCTAAGTCAGACGAACTTGGTGTGAAGTATTTGACAATAGAAGTAAGGCCTTTTAAAAAGTAAACTTCAAACAGCGCTCAATTACTGCCCACAGTTGCTATAGGTAATGTAAGATAATAAATCATACTGTAAGTGCAATAATGTAGTAAGTCAAGCTCACGTTACAAGATTATATTGTATGTAAGATAATGTACCCTAGTACCTCTTTAGGAGGTCATATTTTGTCCTATTTTTAAGGTAGGTACAGGGGTTACCCCCTATTAGACAAAATACCTCAATGTTCAAAAAACCATATTTTCATTTAGGATCTATAAAACGGTACAGAATTCTTGAAGGAACTTGTTTTTATTTTTATACATACAGTAGGTGGATGATAAAAGTGAGTGGCGATGTAAGTTGGCCAAGTCTACGATAAAACGTTTATGGTAGTGGGCACGTCATCGCACACTATTAATAAATACAATAGAACGAATACTATAATTAAATAACATCGTGAACTATTAAATAGCCGCAACGCGATAGCGATTGCCGACAAATCGCTCCGACCCGACCGATTATTACAACAAACAACAATAAATCGATTAACTCAGTACAATGTAGAGATGGCGGCATGTGTCCATGGTGTATCCGATATTTTCGTTAATTACATCCTAAGGCAAAGCCTAAACCTCAAGTCTGATTAACGATCTAGAGTACGCTTTTGTCATGTCATTTTGTGCTTGAATAATATTAGAATGACATTTTCAAGATCGCTTTCAGACTTGAGACTGATTAAGGCCACAGTTAAAAATTGTAGGTAAACGTCTTAAATAAAATATTATTTTTAAGGTTGGTATTTTGTTTTAATTAATTTCATCAATTTATCATAGCATAGATAAGTAATTCTACTTTAACGGAATTGATTTTGAATTTTTAATGTTGCCTTAATGTTACAAAATCATAGAGCCATGTGCCCGTAACATGGCTGTATGTTTTTGTAATATTAAGGCAAGTATTTAAAGGACTTTAAGATGTTAAGGTTTAAAGTAGTTTTGACCATCTAAAATTTCCCAACAAAATACCGTGGCTCTAATATCGTATACCAATGCGAACAAACCCTAAATTCAATATCGCTCAACCGTCCACAATTCATGGTTTCGCATCCATTACTTGTTACTACAATACCTAATAATAATTCGATTTAGAAAATCCTCACTTGTACACCGATGTAGTACCAAATGGAAATGGGCCTGTAGGGGTCAACGCTTATCGAAATAGCTTAGAGCGCAGATCAGCCACTCATCTGAGATTGTTTTTCAAGTGGTTTTATAAACTTAATCCAGTTATGGACGCCCCATTGAGAATATGTTTTGTTAATAGAAAAAAATGCAGTTTTAAATATAGAAAATAAATATCGACAAACTAAGACACCGACTTTACGTCTCAGAGTAAGCAACGCTTGTAGTATGGGTATCGGACAATGGACTGGGGGCTATCCTAGTGACACACAGGGTTATATACATAAAGATCATTTCTGGAATTTCGGGAATCGAACCCGCGATCTCGTGCAGTGAGCCCAGCGGCCAACGCTCGAACCACTGCGCCAAACAGACCTTAACAAACAGTTTCAATCGATACAATCTCTATAAATCTATTCGATTGAACTACCAACTCAAATCCTATCTGAAACCTTTCGTTCATATTGAACAGCGGGATCTCTCCTTAATTAGAGGTCCTGCTACGTTAGCCCTTTTCTCTGAGCCCTAAGGAACACTCCGGTAGCCCTTTGTAATAATTGGCACGATAAGAATGTTAAAGGGTGTGTGGGAAATGCGCACACTTGCAGTCGCGAGGGTAGTTTGAGCTTTGATGCTAGTTTGGGGGCACTTCGACGTTAGTTCCGTTCTGACAACAAAATAGAAAAAGTCACGAGTAATTGATTATATTCCTTTCTTGAAACAATTTTTTTCCTCTTGGTGTGCATTCAATAGTTCATATCGCAATATATTTCTTATGATCATAACTTCATTTTTTGAGCTTGCAAGCAATCAATACTTAAAAGCTTTTCTGAATGTATACAAGGAATTTTATTGGTGTACTAGCTTCTACCCTTTTACATTCTGTATCTCGACAACACCGGGTCTGACTATAGGTAAGATCCATTCAGGTGACTCTATTAGAACAAAAAATGTGATCAAAATCGGTTTAGCCGTTTAGGAGGAGAAGAATTTCGAACGCACGCACACCGAAATTTTATAATAATGAACCCAGAAAGCAATGGTGCTTTTGTTTCCTTTTGTCTCTTTATCGATGTAGAAATCTAGTTACATAATAATGTTAAACATTTGTTTGATTAAAATGAAATACACATAATATTCAAGATAACAAATCTCTAAGATATTGTTTTGTACAAAGAAAAACAGCACCACAATGGACCAAAAATATTGTCGGCATTGCAAAACATTTTTCTCACAAAAAACAACTTGTTTCGCCAATATCTTAACAAGCAAAACATTACAAAATAATAGCATGTGCACAGAGGGTTATATTGTAGGGTCGACGGGCCAAATTTATTTTTCCTATAAGATCTCCTCAAGTGGCGTCAAGCGGTCTCCCTCAGTAGGGGTGCCAATTACTGGGAAATAATGTTTTATTTTCATTTTTATTTAGGGGCGGTCGTGGGACAGCCCTGCAAGGCACACCCTATATTAAAATAAGTCTAGTTTCTTTGATTGACGTCGTATGATTGACTTTTGACATTATTTGTTCTCATTGTACCTCCATTGAACATTCATTTTAGTATGCTGTGGATTGTTTTGTACGATAAAATTGTAAAGACGCTTTTGAAATGTAACAACCTACCTTTTAATGATGCTGCAATCAATGATGACACAAATGTCTCACATTAATGTAAAGTTTTGTGAGTATCTAATTGATTAAGATTTTCAATAATCTAACATTAAAATCAAATCCGCAGATTAAAACAAAGCATTAAGATTATGAAAGCCTACGTATCAATTCCATCGCGATTAACATAAACAATCGCCCACTGCTGGCATTTCAATAAGTGCTCGACTCATTGCGAGGGTCCAAATCCTCCGTGATCTCCAGATAAAATCGCAATCAAACAATAAAATTGCCGTCGAAATTAGAGCGACGCACCCCATGGCACCGCAGCACCCGATGTCGAATTCCCACCTAGATGTCCCGCGGCGCACACGTCCAACCATTCAACAAAAACAATACACTATGGGAATGCTAAACTCCAACTATTGTATTGATTAAGTCATTGAAATATTCCTTAATTTTGTCCGTGGCGCGGATTGTTCGGCCCATTGTGCGGTTCCTTAGGCGGTGTTATGGGAATTCCGTCAATTTGCGACACGCGCATCGTAAGAATTTGACCCTCCGAGACATAATCGATTCTTTGACTTTTGTTAACGCCACAAAGGAGTTTTGTGTTAATAATTCAGTTATTCGTGTAATAGTACTCGTGTTAATTGTTATGGGTGCTTAATATTTAGAATGGGTTTTGGAAAAGTTATACTATTTCTTGGGTATTCAATGATGCTTCTTTGATTGGAGTATCAAATTATTGAACTAAGTAAATATTAATGCTGAAAGGCATCGTCTCCTAAACAGACTGCCTGGAAAGAAACTAACATAATCAACTCAATTTTGAATTATACAAGGTTCAATGAGGCATAGCGTCTATTGCAGTTAAAAAATTAAGTACACGAGACACAAATAACCTCTTCACAAACTTTCGCTTGAAACCTTAGAAACCTTGAAATCTTCGAATGCGTTTAAAAACAATCATTATTCTATACTTGGTAGATCATTAGATATTTGAGTTTCTTATGTCAAACACTTGTATACAATTTAAGAAACGTACCTACTTCAAGTAGGCATACCTACTTATATTTAGTTAGACGATATTTCTAGACGGAGATGTCATTAAGTAGGTTGGAAATTCACTCACGTCAGGCATGATAGATGATATCCTTTGTGCCGCGCATAATGACTGTCTTACGGTCCTATAATTGGACCTTGAAATCTTTAATCTATTTATTTCATACACAATTATTTTGTGAGTAGGCTAGATAATAGTACTAATAATAATAATTTAGCCCTTTTGACGTCCCACTCCTGGGCACGGGCCTCTCCTCACTACGAGGGGGAGTCAGGCCGTAATCCACCACGCTGGCCGAGTGCGGGTTGGTGGATTTCACATGTCTTTCGAAAATTGTTTAGATTTTCTAAGACATGCAGGTTTCCTCACGATGTTTTCCTTCACCGTAAGCGAGTGATAATCATATAAAAATTATGATTCACACATAGAGTTAGAAAAACCCAGAGGTGCGTGCCGGGGTTTGAACCCAGGACCTAATTATAGTACTATACTTTTTAGTAGAGACTATTTAGCCGCATGCCGTACAATCGGTTCGGGTCGTACGCTCCTTTGCTGACTTTTTTACAGCGAATGGACAGATGACATCACACGTCATAGGAAGCCGCTGGATGTGAGTGGAGGAGTCATTGGGGTGGCTTACGTCGTTATTATTACTAATATATTTGGGAAAACACAGACTGAAAGCTTAGAAAAAGATACTAAATTACAAACGTCTTGAGCCAGATTAAAGAGAAGATCGTTATCATCTCGTATCGGCATTTTCATCTCCTTGAGCGGGACTGCACTAGATTGAGGTAAGTGGAAGGAACCCCATCTGTGGCTCTGGCATCTGGTCTTAGGTCATGCACTAAAATTAAGAAGAGAGTTGGTGTATAATAGGTCATTGAAGTTAAACCCAACATACCTGCCGAGGATCTTGGACACGCAGCCGTTGGAGACCTGCAGGATGCGGCTGATGTCGCAGGGCCGGGCGCCTGAGTGCGCCAGCTCCACTATCTTCTGCCGCGTGGAGTCCGGCAGCGGCCTCCCGTTGACGTACACCCCCCCGAGCTGGTTGATGCCGCTGTGCCCCGCGGAGGAGCAGCCGAAGAGGCCGCCACCGCCCATCGCTGCACTGTGCATCAGCTCATCTGTAAAGAAGAGGTGGATTTAGTTGTCGGATAAGAGATGGAATACAATCTTCATTGTCATCATCTACATTGCAGCTGAAAGTCGTCCACTACTAGACAAATTCCTCCCTCAAGGGTTTCCACTACGACCGTTCCTGTGATACTCCTTCCAGTCACAAGATTTCACTGTGCTGACGTTATAATCTGATACTTTACTGATGTCAACACGTCCCTATAAATACAATTATCGCGAGGTTGAAGAAATTGAAAGAGTCTATAAAAACAAAAATGCTGTTTTAGTTAGAACGCATCAGAGAAAAACAGAGAAACTGAGAAATAAATATTGAATAGGATATTGTAAATTGTTTTTAATTATTTGTTTTTCATAATTTCATTAACTATTTGTTTTTAACCCCTGACGAAAAAAGAGGGGTGTTTAACATGGAGGAGTTTAACATGTGTATGTGTGTTTGTGTATGGCTGTGGCATCGTGGCGCCCAATCGGATGAACCGATTTTATAATATTTTTTTTGTAATAAAGGTATTCTGTTCGAGAGTGTTCTTAGCTATGTTTCATGAAAATCGGTTCAGCCGTTTTGAAATTGTTCAGCTCTTTTGTAGTTTAAAAAGTCGTCGTATCGGGGTTTTTTTAATTTTCAATTTAGAGTTATATAAATGTATGTTTAATCCAAAACTGCACATGATAAAAAGCCTCGAAAATTCTATGTTGTCCATCATCACATCTGTCGACACTTAACAAATAGCGAATGGCTTCCTCTATGCTCAAGTGGCAACCCAAATAGGTTGTTCGCAAGATAATTGCAAAGGGTCTCCTGCGAGATTATTTTCCAGATAATAACTCCAACTATAAATCGCGGACGTACTTTATAAAGGAGACTGACGTAAATACGTTAACCCGTTTAAAAAAATTAATCCGCTTTGCGAAAAGTATCTTCGGTAAAAAAGGGGTTACGCGGCGCGATAGAAAACCGCAAAATTTTTATCTAATCTTTTCAGATGCGGAGATTCAGTCTTATATTGTTTGTGAACCGTTAAGTGTCTTCATATTGTGAGGTTTTTTTAATTTAAAAAATCCTCTTTTGATTTTTTTAACTCGGGCAGCTTTGGCTCAGCCTGCTTGAGGCTTAGAAAACTTGTTATTTTTTTTAATATATTAATTACTAGCTGTGCCCCGCGTCTTCACCCGCGTAGTATTTTAACGCAGAAATTTCGGGTTTATCGGGTTAAAAAGTCCTATATGTTAATCCCGGTTATAATCTATCTGTGTTCCAAATTTCATCCAAATCCGTTCAGTAGTTTTGCGTGAAGGAGTAACAAACACACATACATACATACATCCACACTCACAAACTTTCGCATTTATAATATTAGTAGGATTATATATCATCCTGAAACATCTACCTGTATGTATTAAAACCCTTGACATAAAATGTTATTGGTTGGACGTCCGTTTCTCTCACTCTTCGTACGAAACGCAGCTATAATAGCAACTTTACGCGTATCTTCTGTGTGAGTGTCGTACTACCCCGATCGAGCCAGCCCGTATATGAGCTGTAGTCAATTGGCTACAGCTTGGCTTTCTCATCTGACATTATTATTATTTGACGACCGCTTGGCGCAGTGGTTCGAGCGTAGGCCGCTCGGCTCACTGCACATGGTCGTTGCGGGCTCGATTCCCGCCGGGGCAAATTTCGGAAATGGCCTTTTCGTAATTTGCCCAGGTGTGGGTGTCCCTGGGATCACCCCTAGTCCATTGTACGGTACCCATAGTACAAGCGTTGCTTAGTTTGGGACCATACAGTTGGTGTGACAGTCTGGCGATATTGATTTTTTGTTTGTTTATTATCCCCAGCAAATTACCGCACCGAATTATATAATTTAATCGTACGCGAAATTACATAGGCGCATGCTCACCCAATTATAACCGCACCCAATTCACAAGCCTTCACTAGTACTTCTCAATGGGTGCACGGAGATGCGTTCACCCATCAGTTAGACAATTCCGTTGCCCACCCCGCAAACACGCTAAAAAAAGAACAATTGGGTGCAATTTGTGGGCGAATTTGGGGCAGCCCCTTGATTAAGGGCTAAAGGGTGGGGTTATGAGTTCATTGTTTTGTGCGGGGCCTTCTGTGGTTGCCTTGTATGTCTATAATTTTCTAAGTTCGTGTAACGAATAATATAAATTTAGTTGCTTTTTTTCGCTTTTTAGGGAGTCCATCTTGCTCTGTCACGGTGCCATCATATAATTAGTACATTTTTTACAGTCATAGATCAAATTTTGTACAGGGATACTTTAATGTAACACTATTTGGAATTAATATATAGAGTTTTGGAATTGAGCATAGTATCTGAAAGCGGTCAAAACTTGTAATAGAACCATGTAAATATAATACTACCAGGATGGCATAGGGTTGCACAAAAAACGGACCGAATGAAAGACTCTATAGCACAGAGATCCATGAATAAAACTCCTTGGCCCGTTTAAATAAATCTACCTTAAGTCTGAGACTGATTTTGGGAATGTCATCGAAATCATCCACTACAAAAATATGTCACTTCAAAAGCGTACTCAAGATCGCATTCGGCCTTGAGATCGATTTATTATTACGGGCCATAAATTCGAGTTGAGTCGATATCTCGCGACTTCCAGTACCTCCACTACAAACACATGACAAAAAAAAAACCGAAAACACATTAATGTATATAATCCGCTCGCCAATTAACCGTGCGTCGTTTTGAGTGGCGAGTTCTCGCGACGTCGTTGTTGATCGCGAGACTCGCCTCACCGGCGCGCGATGGCGGTGCCCGCCGCGCTAACAAGCGGCTGTTAAAGGAACAATGGACAATCGTACACCCACCCTGCGATGACGTAGAGTCTAAGCGACAAGATATAGCGAGTACAGGTTGCTTGTGTTACGGCAGCGTGAGGGAGGTGGACTTTGGTGTCGGATAGTCTGATGCCTTCCTAGTCTTCTTGTCTCGTAATTGGAACTAACTGCATTAACAATTTGTACCTTATAATTGAACTGTATGTCTACCGACGACAATACACTGACCTCAATACCTATCATTATTACGCGTCTCTTTCTTAATTTTTTTAATTGTTGAATGTGTGTGCGGTGAGAGTGAGTCGTCTTCAAATAACTGTTGTAATATAGTCTCATTAGTTAGCGCTTCTCGCCCCCGCTGCCGCATGTCCCTTGTCCACCCCTCGCGCCTACTGTCGCGCGCTAGTACGCGTGTCGTGTGAGGGAGTGTTTTAATTTCAGAGGTGCAATTTATTCGAGCGATTTATTTTTAATCCCCGTTTTTATGGGCGCAACGCCATAAATTTCATTTATAGGTTGTTTTTTTTTAGTTTCGCTGTATATAGGCGTTTGTAGGTACATATATATATATAGTTTTATAGCAGCCTGGGTAACGTATAGGGTTGGATTACTTTGTGGTAGGTGTTGAATGTTCGGGTTTTTTTGTTTCGTGAAAATGATTCTGCTTAATCAACATTATATTGGAGGTGATGGGGATTTATGTTGTACTTAGCTAATTGAATATCACATAATTGTTTAAATTTGATAAATAAATAAAATAAATATCGCCATGCATCAACACATGAACTGTATGGTCCCAAACTAAGTGACGCTTATTCTATGGGTACTGGGGCGATCCTTATGACATTTGAACCGGGGAAAATTACGGAAATTCCATTTCCACAATTTGTTTGGATGGGATGGTTAGATTGAGACAGAGGTGAAGGTTTTTATAGTTTAAAACATAATTCATAATTTAACTCAAATAAAAATATTAGGGATATTAGAAACAAAATCAGGATCCACAGAATCGTAGCTATGGACATAGGTACGTAAAAAATTAATCTGTAAATTTGTGTCTGATTGTAAAACAATGTTTAATAGTAAATAGGTAACCTACCTCATATTAATTTGGAAATAGTACCTAGACCCTATAAAATCGTGTGTAAAAACAGAATATGGCTAATCAATTGAACCTAAACACATTTTACATAGATGTCAAATACCAAACGACGCAAGCTATATTTTAGAACTGTCATTATACAGATAAAAAGTCCACATTAAGCATTAATCACATTATATAGTGAAGTACATAGGGGTCGCAACCCTGTTGTCGACAGCCGCACCTGGTGGCAACATCCCCCACTTAAATACCCTTCTTATTATTATTTTGTATCTGTTTTTGAATCGCTTAAATCTATTGGGGGAGATTTTAATTGTATGTTAAACGCCATTTTGGATGTTCCAAATCCCGTTTGAATTCGAATGCACTTTAATTTAGTGTGTACGCTGTACAGCATTTTCAAAACGAAAGCTGTTCGATATTTAAATTCAAATAAATATAAAGCCAAAAAATATTATGAAATAAATGTAAAGGACCCTTTACACTGTGTAAAAAATTATCAAGAGCTCTAGGCTGTGCCTCCTCACAGAAAAGTATAAAAAATAGGCTACCTGTAGTTTCTAGGAATTATTCTATGTATGGTAATTCGTATGCCAATATTATTGAACTCAAATATTTCCTACTTAGAAAATGTACACTAAGTAGATCATTTAAGTATAATAAAGAAACTGTTTAAATACATACCTAGCTAACGTTTTACTGGGTTGATAGGTACGTAGGTACCTATTAACCAAAAAAATCTAATAATATTATAAGTTCATTCAACAAAATACCGGTTTTTATGCAAAAGCAAACATCTAAAGTGCATTGGCTGAATAGACGCATTTGTTTCGCCATGACATAATTCATGGCGAATTCACAACCACGCCCCTTTAGTGGTTGTGAAAAAAAAACCAATCCATTGATCAATGACTGAACGAAACACATTTATTTATAAAATTTCAAGACATACTTTTTAAATATAAAAAATAAATAAGGGTGCTTTACTGATTATTTTTTTCTCTCTAAGTTATTTAAATAAAAAAAATTTTTTTTTTTATAATCTCAAGTTTTAAACAAAACAATGTATAGGTAAAAATTAGGATATTCAGTATAAGAAGCGTTCAGAAATATATACTGTTTTAAAATACTTATATATTTTTTACCTATGATAATTCTTTGAAAGGCTATATAAATGTGTTGAACCGATGAATGATTCCACTGTGGATCATAAGTGTGACCAAGAAGACATCGTATGTATTCCAAATTCAAAATTTGAATATCCAAGCGTTCCATCGGACACAGTCAGCCAGAACCGTGGTGCTCAATCATTAAAATTTTACCACTGCAGCGACAAAGAAAACTCTATTTATCTCACTCTAACAACTGTTTTTCCGGTCTATTTGTCTTTATCTGACGCTTAATGTGACACAATTGTCGCATGCTCCGTTTGCTCGGCTTGGCTATGGCGGAATATAATTATATTTCTGTTATGCCGTGAGCCAAGTCACCGGTTTTAATATATTTCATTGTTTAGATTCTATTAGAAATTTGTGTTTAAATCTTGTGCAAAAATTCATTCGTGGAGATGTTCATGTTACCTACCTAGTTTAACAATTTGGACTCAAATCTAAGTATACTTAGTGCTTAATCTGGGACGAAAATAATAACTTAGACGGAAAGCGTAGAACTATTGTGTATAGCCAGTGAATATGAAAAGCATCAATCCAGTATCAAACCACGGCGATGTGGCGCCTCCTAGTAGCAAAAATCCTGGATGCTAGCAAAAGAAAGAAAGACTTGAAAATTGAAGACTACAGCTCTATGTTTTCTTTCCCTTCGATCAGCAACACCCATCTAATTCCAAACCTCACGGTACCCAGCTTGACCGCAAACAAACTACCCCTAATCTCGGACGTTTCTCAAAGACATTTCAACAATGTAAACAAAACATGTACATTTACAGATTCGCAAAGCCGGTTGTATTCGCGAGAGGTCAGTTAACTTTAACTACTTGCAAACTTGCCAAGATACTTGGCCGGACGCTGACGTATGCAAGTTTAGCTGTGGGTGTGTTGGCGCCTTTATATTTTGGAATATATGTTAATAAAAAAATTTAACCGACTTAAAAAAACCTGTGTGCACTAAAAAGCTTAAAATAACTAGAGACATTGTAATTTATTTCATACAGAAGAACGTACAGACAAACACAGAACCACCTCCTTTTGTGGAAGTCGGTTAAACATGTAGACTGACCATAGAGAAAGAAAAATGTTTGCTTATAGAGATTAATATTTTGACAGCTGCGGAAACCAGATACACACATCTAGTATTTCAAAGTCCGTGAAACACTATATATCTTTGCATTAGAGTAAAGAGAATACATAGAGAATCTTCAAATGAAGTCATTTCATTGGAATAACGTCAAACAGAATGAGTTTCAGTGTTTGTAGCAGATTTATTTGCGTAATAATTAACTACTAGAGTGAGGTGTGTGCAATGGCGATATTTGGTTGTTTGTCTGTGAAAGTCATTTAACATTGGATCGCTTTGTTTTAATCAGTGCCTAGGTAAGTACCTATTTCTGTGTAATGTTGCTGTCCCTTACGGATGTGTGCATCACGACACTTCTATTGGTATTCTCTTTCTAAGAAACTGCAAGGGGTTTATTTTACTTATTTATAAGTAGATATAGGTATAGGTAGGTCTAGGTACTATAATCACGCTATGACTCACATGGTATAAGCGTGGAACTGCATTCATCTGGGGACGAGAGAAAACAGTAATATATAAAGAGATAATTCTCAACCCACAAAATGTTATAAAAACTATAGGACAAAATTAATACACCCGAAGCCAGGACATACACAGGTACCTATGTCTATAGATAGGTTAAAACCAGAGACTTGGATAATCCTACTAATATTATAAATGCGAAAGTTTGTGAGTGTATGTATGTATGTATGTATGTATGTATGTATGTATGTTTGTTACTCCTTCACGCAAAAACTACTGAACGGATTTGGATGAAATTTGGAACACAGATAGATTATAACCGGGATTAACATATAGGATACTTTTTAACCCAATAATCCAATACTACGCGGATGAAGTCGCGGGGCACAGCTAGTAATGTTATATGGTTCTCATGGTATATTATGTACTAGCTGTGCCCCGCGACTTCATCCGCGTAGTATTGGATTATTGGGTTAAAAAGTATCCTATATGTTAATCCCGGTTATAATCTATCTGTGTTCCAAATTTCATCCAAATCCGTTCAGTAGTTTTTGCGTGAAGGAGTAACAAACATACATACATACATACATACATACATACATACATACATACATCCACACTCACAAACTTTCGCATTTATAATATTAGTAGGATAAATCTAATTTCTATGGTTAGAATCCTTCATTCATAGATAGATTTGCTTCGGTAGCCGCCTTATTTTCAAGGTTTATAGGTAGAGACTGTCGATCCTAGTTTACAGGAGTAACAATGGTGGTAGTGTGTGGCGGGATTACTCCCAAAAGTAGGCAACTGACTACTTATTTTCGTTCAATGTATGTAATGTTTTACAAAGCCTAGCAGCGTTGTACGATGAAGATTAGCAGACAAGCATATAAATGCTCGTGGCTTAATTTTATTTTTTATGCAACAAAGTCGGCATATAAGTGTAAGACCCGCGGGATGTTAAGCAGTTACCGCAGTCTATAGATGCGTGCAATAACAAAGGCATTGCTCGCACGTCGCCGATCTGAAGGGAAGGGGGACAGAGGGAAGAGAAAGGGGTTGGGGTTCCGGCTCTCTCACTCATCGTACGAAACACAGCTGTAATAGCTACTTAACGCCGATCTTCTGTGGAAGGATGGTACGAACATACTACCCCGTTTGTACCAGCCCGTATTCAAACCGGCTCTACCAACCTTAAACAAGTTGTGTAAGAACTATTGTGAGTTGATTATTCGTTTGTTAGTATTAATTTTAATTGTTTGTTTATTTAATACTGGCTGTACCCTGCGCGCGTTGCTACGCTGTCAAAGATTGGTCGTACCAACTCAGAAACCTTTGTGGGCTCATGCATAACACTTTGCTGAAGATCATGACATGATATGCATAGTTTACGATTATATAAAAGACATACAGACAAACATGAATTTGTATATACATAGAAGAAGAAGAAGAAGAATAAATAAAATAATACTGACGTGAGACGTAATCTTAGTGAATTTAAGAAATTGTTGAGGAAGGCGCGTATGGTAAAAGGTTCGGAACGTCTGGTCTAATAAGTCTGAAGAACCAAAACAGTCTGAGTTGGCGAGTTCCTAATAGAACATGAACTTGATTAAGTCTACACGAGGCAAGTTGGGCTGGTTGAGTGTAGAGGGCACCCTGAGCAAGTGTGGCTTTGTGCAGGACTTGGAGATACTAGTGGTCCTCGATCGATGTTAAACTCGAAGAGAAAATGTTTTACATTTTGTGAGTTAATTTTCATAATGAGTGATGTTAGATTATTCTATTATGATATTTAGGGCTGAGTTCACCAACAGATTAAAGTACCGTTAGAGCCCTAAACGGTGAGTACTAGTTTAACAATCAATCGGTTACTGATCTGTCGGAATTCGGAACATCGTGTGTTTAATAAATTAACTTTCTGTAACGGCGTCAATAATATTTGGTAACCTAAGAGTTTAGGTAAAAGGGATTTAAATATCTCCTTTCTGGAGGTGGTTCAAAAGTGATGTCGGTGTATATCAAAAGAAAAGTAAATAAATAAATAAAAATAAATATCGCCAGACGAACACACCAACTGTATGGTCCCAAACTAAGCAACGCTTGTACTATGGGTATCGTACAATGGACTGGGGGCGATCCCAGTGACACCCAGACCAGGGAAAATTACGAAAAGGCCATTTCCGAGATTTATTGATTTTTATTAAAGTCAATGTTATAATCCTTTTACATAAGTACCTAGCCTTAATTTATTCTAAAACTTAGTAGAGCACAGTAGCTTTATCTGAACAAATATTCTGAATAAGAAGTAAACATGAAAATAAACAATAACATTTATAAGCTTTATGAAGACCTATTCGTTTATATCTACATCTCGCGCGTAACGAGACTTATTTTCCACGTAACAATAAATAACAGCTAAGGCCAGTGACAATACATCGATCTCAAGTTCGAGACCGGTCTTGAGTACGCTTTTGACATCTCATTTTATACTAGTATGACATGAGAATGACATTTCCAAGTCTGCTCAACTTTGACCAACAAAGCTTCCTTTAAACTCGCGTTAACTTACCCAACTTTCGAGAACCCACAGTAGCATCCGTGAAAACCAAATCCAAGCCAGTTAGGAAGCCAGCAAGTCTGATGTAAACTGTTGTTACATTCAAGTTATAAACAAGTACTTGTAACTGTACCTTGTTAGTGCACGTATTGATAGTTAACTTGAACTTGAGTTCTTGTTATCATTGTTTGAAGTTTTTTGGGATTGCATTTTATATTTAAGGACCACGGCCAACAAGAAACGATACGAAAATGAATTAAATTATTTTATTTCATAAGATGTTTTTCTCGAAACTTTGTCTTTAGTCGGTACAAGCAAGCAAGGAACATTTCCAGCATAAGCTGAACTCTTTACTATGGGTATTAATAATATTGAGAGCTCCCAGAGATGTGCATAATGTGTGTATCATTATAATGACTGAACATGATAAAATAACTTACCCTTGTGTGGCATTTTCCAGAAAGCCTCGGCCGCCGTGGTGGGTTCCCGCGGCGGCGCGACCAGCCCGCCGACCAGCGTCGTGGCTGCGTGCGCGGGCGCCGGCGCCGGCCGCCCCCACCCCCCGTGTAACGCCACCCCGACAACTACCCCCACACCTCCACTAACCCCCACAAAACCACCTAACTCTAACCCACCACTAACCCGCACTGAAACCAACTAACCCCGAAAATTGAATCCCGATCTTCGATCTCCGATATGCGCACGAGCACCTAACTCGCCATTCGTGACCTGCGAACAAAGAAATTCACGTTTAAAGAAAAATTCACTGACCCTAATACCGCATTAGACAATCGGATCATCAATTACAATCAGCGTTCGTCATTACGATCCTTTGAAGCCTCCGTTGTTTGTCTCTCTTTTTCTTAACATAGTTCATGTGCGAGCGAAAGAGAGGGGTGATGCTAATTGGTAGATGATGCTGCTGGAAAGCGCCATCTATTGTTGCATAGTACAAATAGCCGGCGCGGTCGTGAGGACCGATAATGATCGATGGTAGTAATGAAGTTAGACGCGGCGGTATTGTGGGCCGCGCCACCCATCGCGCCGCCGAACGGTAGTCGGTTCGATTCGGTGCCGTTTCATTTTTATTGTCCGATCGAGATGACGGCGGTGATTACGGCATGTGGAGAGCCGTTTGTGATACCAACATAATACTTTTCAATTGCTATTCATTGTTTGTTTTTGGTTGGTAGGCATGATTGATCGATAGGGAATTTCGCTACTGAAATTAAGGATTTATTTTTGTTTTATAAGTCAAATGCAAGGTGAGATTCCGACTATCCGATAATTAGTATAGAATACGGTCATTATGCGGCAATAACTATGCTACTCTACGCCGATCTTCTGTGAGAGTGGGGTACTACCCCGATCAAGCCAGACGGTATATGAGCTATAGTCAGGCAGGCTACAGCTTGGTTCTACCACCGTCGACCTATTGCTATCATATTATCACCAAAATGTAATGACATTGCCAAAAATAAATAAATATCGCCAGACGAACACACCAACTGTATGGTCCCAAACTAAGCAACGCTTGTACTATGGGTCCCGTACAATGGACTGGGGGCGATCCCAGTGACACCCAGACCAGGGCAAATTACGAAAAGACGGAAATGCGAAATTTAAACCGGCGGGAATCGAACCCGCAACCACCATGTGCAGTGAGCCGAGCGGCCTTCGCTCGAAACCACTGCGCCAAGCGGTCGTAAAATAAATGAATACATACTTAGACTGTTCTATAAAAATAATCGTCAGATTTCCAGTCACAAAAATGCCTAAAGATACGATCTGCTCGATCGAACGAAATTCTTTTCATCAAATACCTAGATAGGTTCCTAATATAAGTAGAATTTTACAAAATAAATCTCCAGAGTCCTTTACAGGCAAATCTGTACAGGTATCCGAATATCGGGGACATGTTTTGATCTTTTCAAGTTCCCAATCGAATGATTTCACTTTGATATATTTTCCCCTCAGGACTGGTACAATGGCCCAAAGGTTGAGGGCCGACAAAATTGAACACTCACTTTGTACCAAAGCAAGGGCCTGACAAATGTAGAGACTCTCTCTCTGGTCGTGTGCGACTAATAGTGATATCACTCACGTATACGACTCATTAGTGATTGCGAGTCATTACTTTTTATTTTAAACACGGTGTTGGTAACTTATACCGTATAATGTATAGTTGTATATTTGACGAACGCTCGGCGCAGTGGTTCGAGCGTAGACCGCTCGGCTCACTGCACATGTGGTTGTGGGTTCGATTCCCACTGGGGTAAATTTCGGAAATGGCCTTTTCGTGCATTGCCCTGGTATCGGTGTTACTGGGATCGCCCCCAGTCCATTGTACGGTACCCATAGTACAAGCGTTGCTTAGTTTGGGACCATACAGTTAGTGTGTTCGTCTGGTGATATTATTATTAAGTATATCGAAAATTAAAAAACTTTTAATTTCCTACGTTTCGTTAATATTAATTTCTTCAAGTCTTTTTTTATCACTAAATATAAGCAACAATTTTAACCCTTGTACCGCAACGGGCATATGAAAACTTAAACAGTTATTCGAGTCGAGGGCCGATCGGACCGCTATCTGTCGGCCGATCGGCGGCGTCTTTGTGCCGCGTCTTTTATCAGCACACGCACCGGTGTCCAGTTACCGACCGATGATTCTAATTAGGGTAATTAGACGCTTGTTGATGTGTCGGGTTTTGGGAAATCGTTTTAATGTAACGTTCATTTTAAGTTGGAAAAAGGCGGATTTTCCCTTTTCTTGGAAAAAGGTTTTAGTGGGATAAGTGTGTAAGTAAAAAAAAATAAAAATGTGCTGAGAAATTGAACAAAAAATAAAAATATACTACATTTACCACAAATTTAAGTAAAATCTTAACTAAAACTTAAAGTTGGTTTTCGTCATCTGTAGGCATATAAAACAAAACAACTCGTCCCGATAGTTACAACAAAATTCTCCGTAATATCGACTTTAAAACAATTCGCTAAAAAAACTTTCTAATAAACCTGAGTGCAAACCTCGATTTCACATTGAACAATAATAGCATAACTTTAGATCTTATTCGCAACTTCTCAGACACGAAAGTACGTAAGTCTAAAAAGTATCAAAAGAGAAAAAGTAGTATCTAAATGTTTGGGAATGTAAAAAAAAAGTTTTTCGTTGTAAGTGGCCGTCTGAGTACGTCAAAGGCGGGCCACGGAGCCTGCATGCAAAGCACTCTAAATGCGGGCAAAGTCGTCGGCAACGGTTTTAAATTCTGGCTTAGCCGCCCGCTGGAGATAATGGCGGCATGTCGATAACTTGTCTGCGCGAAAAGTAAATAAATTTACTTTTTAGATAAACTTTCGAAGAAAATTCCTAGGCATGTATTTATTTTGAGAACAGATATTTTGTTCACTGGTTATATTAAGCATTTTGATTGTAAAATATGGCATTAGGATACATTTGCTAAAAGTACGAAAACAAAAATGTACCTACAATAAAGTTACATGTTACTTCTTTTGAAAACATACTTAATTCGGTCTACAAAACCTTAAGTACTTCAACGGTCCCACAAAGCTGATAGTTTTTGATTTGCAAAGTAAAGTTGCAAAAAAATAGTATACCCTTTCTGTTTCTACTAGTATTGGAAGGTATATATAAATTAAAGTAAGCATAATTCACTGACAACCACTTTTTTTTTTTTTTGAATGGACTATATGTTGTTGGCCAGAGTGGCCATAACAACTTCACCCGGACAGAGGGCGAGCGCGAGTGCGCTCCAGCCAGAGGGGCAGGGGGGCAGCTAGCTCAAGGGCGCCACAAGGGACACGACCTCGGCTTGGGCCGCTGCCAGAAGAGGTGGCGAGGGTAAATCTACCACCGGATCGGAACGCAAACTGACAACCACGTTCCCACGAGTTAAAAGAACATAAATAAAATTCTTAAAAAATATTTTAAATTTAAATCTCGACTATAAGGTTCTATTTCTTCGCGGCACTAACGACGCGTATTTCCATACAGTCCTCTCAAGGATCGGATGTCTGGTAGGTTCCGCTTTCGCACACCTCATTAGTTCCCGCTTTGATTCGACGTCGTTACTCCGGGCCGCAGGTGGCGCTAATACTTCGCTCTTTACTCAAATCGAATGGATTTCCTTATCGTATTTTCTTCTTTTTTTCATCACAATGTTTGTGAAAAGTATACCAAAAAGTTATAAATCTCGTAGTTCACATTATTTATGTTTGGCTTTTTAAAAGTCGTAACTTTATTAAGTTCGATTGTTGTCTTATGACATCATTTTTTCATCAAGCCTGTTTAAATACGTCATAGTTCGCACAAATTAATGTTTAATTACAACGTTTTTTACTATTTATTTGTGATCAAAGTCCCGAGGCACGTGCTCAAAAATTCACATACAAAACATATACCATTTCGCCGAGTGCACTTATGGCTTTAAGTTGCAACGTCAAAGCCAAGCCTCTTCCTTTTCACTACGTTTTTAAAATAAAACAAGCGCACGCTTTCATACTGTATACGTACATAATTAACAGTGACGTTGCGTCTCCACAAAGTATTTTGAGTAAACCAACGCAATGTTTAATGCGTTCTTTGAGTTTCTGAGTGTCATCGTATTCGTATGATGATTTTATTTTTGTTATTTCGCGGTTAGTTTAACTACATTTTTTTCTGCAAATTATGAGATACGTAGGTTTGGAACATGGATAAAACGTTGTAGCTTTGTTTATCACCCTTTTTTAAATAAAACATACTTACCCCTGTTTCCAACAAATAACGCACATTAAAGTTTTTGTTCTGAAAACTTCTTTTTAGAATTTATAAAGCTTTTTCATTCGATAAAAACAGTTCTCGCTTCGAAAGCGCTAATGAATATTCTCATTATCCACTCTCGACGAGTTGAAACGGTTATAACTAAGTCTATTATAGGTGATGGCTACCGAATACTGCCTGGAGCGGTCTCGTCAAGTCAAAATTATACAATAATGTGTCATCCAGATCGAATGAGGCATATGAATCTAGAGTTTAACGACTTAGTAATACAGTTCAATGTACAGGGTAATATTCTCAATAGCTGACACGTTCTTGAAATTCGTTTCGAGTTTATACTGTACCACTGTCAGAATGGAAATAAATTACAATCTCTCGGTGCATTGCAGCCCGTTTGTACGGTCAGCACAAAGCCGCGCCCGGCGATTTGTTACATTGATTTAAAACTGACACGTACAGACAGCAGAAATGGTAATTAGACTTCAATATTTGAATTGAAGTTTAACACAGGTTTTTCAAATTCAAATGATTTTTAACATGATAGCCATTTATGCTGTAGAATAATGTATTTTGTACATATTGCAAATTTTATGAGCTAAAACCATTTCTTATCTAATTATGAAGTTAAATAAAAGCCAGTTTAGTATAAAAACATACACATCTGCCTTTATTTTTATTTAACAAAAAATAAATTTGCGTAGGTTTTGCAAAAAACAACGCGACAGAAGACATATAATTTTTACCTCAGCTGGAACTCATTAGTTTTTATATTACCTAAATTAATATCATACTTTATCAGTTTCTGACGAACGCTTGGCGCAGTGGTTCGAGCGTAGGCCGCTCGGCTCACTGCACATGCTGGTTGCAGGTTCGATTCCTGCCGGAGCAGATTTAGGAAATGGCCTTTCGGTAATTAGCCCAGGACTCGGTGTGACTGGGATCGCACCCAGTCCATTGTACGGTACCCATAGTACGAGCGTCGCTTAGCTTGGGACCATACAGTTGGTGTGTCAGTCTGGCGATATTTATTTATTTTCTCCAGTAATTCGGTTCCTTTGCTATCGCTACAGACTTCGTGTGATCCGACAACCGCACACAACAGTAGGTTATGGCACGCACGTTGTGTCGGCACGATAAATCAATCCGGTACCATTGTGACGTATTGAATAAGGCATCCTCACCTTCCTACGTGTACCAGAGTAGTGTTAAAAAAATAAAGCCAAGCAATGATATCAGTGTTAACATTCTAGTGATCTGTGGTACCTATATAACTTTTTTAATGATATAGAATTAATGAGCACTTATTTGAAAATAAAGTTGTTCGAAATGTAAAAATAAATAAATGACAGAATCGATTGTTTAAACTTTTTTGCGGTAGGTGCCTATTTAAGGTGAAGACGCCTGTCTAGCCCGCGAAGTTCAATTTTTTTGAGTACTTTTAGAAAATTTTCAAAATCTGACAATAATAAAAGACAAATTTTGTAATTCGCGAAAAATACCGTGTGCAGTGCATTTATTAATACATTTATTTTACTCTAAATATTATCACGGTGGATATGATACTAGTAAATCACTAAATATACAAAAATTGCCAGATTATCTGGATAGCTGTCGTTCTTGAAATGTTTTAGAGTAAGTTGGATATATTAATAAATGCACTGCACACGGTCTTTTTCGCGAATTACAAAATTTGTCTTTTATTATTGTCAGATTTTGAAAAAATTCTAAAAGAACTCAAAAAATTTGAACTTCGCGGGCTAGATGGGCGCTTTAGCCTTAACTAATCTATTTAAATTATTACTCAAACTGGCCAGAAGGTAACTTTTTTGGGCTGTTTATTTTTTACCTCTTGAATATAAGCTAATTATAATTTATAAAGTGTGTTGCATTGCAAAGTTTTATGAGAACGACGTATCATCGTTTCGTTAACGAATCACATTTTAAAATGTCTTCGAATTTGAACGGACATTATGCCGACGTTGAAAACAAAACAAAAAACAATATAAGCGAGATACATCAAAAGCTTTTTACTTTAAAAAAGCCACTATCTTAATCCTTATTAAGCCTCATCGTGGAATGGGTGATGCCTTTGGAACCAAAGAGGTGTTATTTTGAACCCATCACAGATTATATTTATATTAACCTTTTTGGTATTAAAAGTAACACTGGGAGTCGGTACTGTATTAAGTTTAAGAAGATTATTTAAACACAACGAGTTAGTATTTTAATATTATAATGATGAACACCATGGAAATATTTACCTACTATTAAGCACATCCATAAAAATAACATTTCCAGAAAAACAATGCAATCTATGATATAACAAAAATATGTCAAGAAAAAATAGTTTTAGATAAAAATTGTCATGTAAAATCTTTTTCTTGTTTTAAAAAATTGGCCCACCCAGTTTATTAGGTATGTCGCCAGTGTCAAGTAACAAATAGCAATACAAACACATTTAATAACAATACAATACAAAAATGTGACCGTCCACTTTGGAAAACCAAAATGGAGGCCCTTGAAAAACCTACGTTTCGTTATCGAAAATGTCAATGAAACATTACTAAAGGAACTTTTATTGCGGGAATTGGTGCTGTCATTTTTGTTTAATTTCCATTTGTTTTAATCTTTAATCTTTTGTTGAATTATGATGTGTAATGTTGGTGGAATATTATAGGGATTAGATAAAGGATGTGGCATTTGGAACAAAAATGGTGAAACTTGATTTTTCCGGTTCCCCAAGAAGTCTCTTAATTTTTCAGTGAATTATTCGCCACTTTACTGATTTTAGGGGGGGATTATTAGGCCTGGTTTGCATGTGCTCACTGCATAAATCAAACTTAAATATTATATTTTATTTGTTACTGGCTAAATGCGAAAAGCTCAGCCAAACCGAAAAAAAAATAAAGTGGCAAAATTGCATTTAACACCGTGTAATGACAGCATGTGAGAATTCTTTGCCAAACTGTCAATGGTTATGTCTTTCTTTGTCAAAAAATATGTCATTAATATCGGAAAAAAATGTCAAAGTGTTTGCGAGGCACCCCTGGGAGTTGTTACATAATAGGGATGTCAACACTCGAGCGAGATGGCTTTTCAAGTATAAATAATAGTTGAATGTTGTATCAATGGTGCTACTTTTGCAATATACGCTTTGTCGGCACGCTTGAGTTGACTTCCAAGTTGCAATTTATTGATTTTATGCGTTTAATGTTTTACACTTTTGAAAAAAAAAACCAAAGCAAAAAAATATGTTTATAAAAAAAAACTTGGTGTGTACTTACTTGGTACTACAAAATAAAGTAATTAGGTATTGAATATGTATCTATGTTATAAATATTCAAGTAGGTATACCTAATCTCTTACAGTAGGTACGTTGAAATCGTAACTCAATAAACTAACAAGGTAGAGTTGATAAAATAAACAAAGTTACCAAAAACCCCAGTGAAAATATACCGATTAAAGAACGATTCTAATATTCACTCAACATCTAAGTACCGATATATTTCCATTGATTTCCACAAAAAGCTCTCCATTTGGAGCATACATCTTTAGCAAATTCGATCCCACGTCACTGTCAGCCATTGTGCTTCAAGTATCGTTTACCGCAAAAATTATTTGCTCCCAACAATACACTGGGAGATCTCTATTTAACGAAATTACAAATTTTCTAACTTACCCTACTCCGACAATAGGCGGCCGGTGTATTGAGCGCGGCACGGTCAAAGGTGTGCGATGTCAATAGACGTTCACAAGTTTTATATAAAAAAATAATATTGTACTCTACATTTATACCTATTTCGAATTAAGAAAATATAGCTATGGTTAGTTTTTAAAAAAATCTACAACATTTTAGTTACAGAAATGTTTGTTTGTTTTTTTTCGCGTTTTTGTTTCATGTATTTTTTTAATGATAATATTAATATGTATTATGTAGAAAATATATGGTGTTTAGTGACAAAAATTTATACGAACTTGATACTCTAACTAAGTTTGACACAGCCTCGCAAATATAGAGGTACTAACCGACTGTACATAATTGAATAAATTATAAACCATTGTCGGTACCTAGACCTACGCACGCGAATAGTACAAGGCCAGAACTATCATGTTACTTAGCAAAAAATACACAATGATGGAATGTTTACTATTACAAATTATCTACAACAATGGATATTAGGTTTAATGATTCGATTACAGTTTAAAAATACCGGCAGGATAGTGGGCAAACAAAATATCATGTTACGTACGTATCTTCGAGGGATATGGGCACAGGTAGGTTATTTTTTTCATTGTAGACAACTTAAAGTAATAGCATAATAGTCAAAATAAAAATGTAAAAAGATTAGTATTTTTTATTTATTGATATATTTGCATTTCTAACTGTCTTTCTAGTTTTTGTAAAGGCAATTTCGTGAATATTCACATGCCAAGTAACTGCCAAAAAAAATTCTGAATAAATTCAGAGACAATGTAAATGTTAGTTGAGTTTTTTTTAAATGAACACATCCCATCTCTAAATTTTAGCAACAAAAATACTGTCTCTAGTTTAAGGTGAAGGCGCCTGTCTAGCCCGGGAAGTTCAAATTTATTGAGTTCTTTTAGAAATTTTTCAAAATCTGACAATAATATTATTATTAATACATTTATTTTACTCTAAATATTATCATGGTGGATATGATACTAGTAAATCACTAAATATACAAAAATTGCCAGATTATCTGGATAGCTGTCGTTCTTGAAATGTTTTAGAGTAAGTTGGATATATTAATAAATGCACTGCACACGGTCTTTTTCGCGAATTACAAAATTTGTCTTTTATTATTGTCAGATTTTGAAAAATTTCTAAAAGAACTCAAAAAATTTGAACTTCGCGGGCTACATGGGCGCTTTAGCCTTAAGATCTTAGTCGAAGACCGTAGAAAGAGCTGGAGGACTTAGTTCAAAAGAGAGATCAAAAAGGTTCTTTAAAAAAATGTAATAGTCAAAGATTTTGTTTTGTCATCGCTTATTGTTGAATTATAATTATCCATGTTGCCATAGGTTTTAGATGCCTAAATAGGGAATATATTTAGGTAGGTAGTAGGTGTAGGAACCATTAATTTAATTTTAGCCTAAGCTATCGCAGTAATTTCACTGTGGCGAAAGTTAGAGTCAGTGTACTTGAGTAAAAACAGGGTATCTTTAATTTTATATTATTTTATAGCACCAAACAGAAGTAGGTAGGTATAGTTATATATTTATTATTGGCCTAACATTAATAAATCAACACATACCTATAAATCAAAACGGCGGCACGACCGCATCGGTCAACGCACATAAGTCCGAAACACCAAGAAATTCACAAAAACTTAAAAAAAAAACTACACAGTCCGTGATGCGAACGGCGCCCACGCGTGACCCCGTAAACTGGAATTCTTTAATTTGACAAGTTTCTAAACGCACCCGATGGTCAGTGTAGCGCGTAATCATCGAATACCCTAAGTATTGAGTGAGGGCACGTTCGAAAGCTACGAACCGTTCACGATGTCACGGCTCGCTTACGACTGGCCAAGCCATCTGATTCCAAGTCAGCCGTGTGAGCATCGCATGGGGCGGGGCCTAGAGGGGACGACTTGTGCCGACGACTGCGGCTCCCCTAGGGTGGGTGACGCACACCACGGCACACACACACACACACTAGCAGTGCGTCGATATTGACGCCCACATTTGTCGCGCGGCAGTCGCGTCGAGTCTGTTGTATGATGTCGCGATCCTATTGTTCATAGTTTTGTTGTTATCTTGTTGTACCTAGATAAGAATATTAATGTAGTGAGGTGAACGTTTTCTATTACAAACATAGATGGGTTGAAGTAATTTAGTCATTACTTGTTAGATTAAGTATTGTTTTGGTCATAAAATTTCAGTTTTTTTTTTAATAAAAAAATATAACTATTTGATTTTGTAGAGAGCAAATGTCGTCCGTAAGACATAAATTAATACTTTAATGGGTTTTTTTTTAAATATACTCGTACGAACTAAAAACCAAATGATCGTGAGTTAAACAAAAAAATTAAAAAAACACAGCACCTACTTATATATCTGCGTTTCTTCTAATATTGTTGACCTCGGCGAAACTTTTGTGAGCATTCTCCCAGTGTTTAGATACTTTCTGTAACTGAACCGTTCTGATCATAAACTGCGGATAAAATATTTTACTACCGTCCAGCTAGCGCAAACGACACCAGGTTCCATAATGTTGGACGTAAAAAGTTTGCCCGCTAAGCAGAAAAGGGTACTAAAATTTAGGTTCTACCTACTTTGTTACGCAGTATTTATATTCCGCGTGTAAGCTTTACAACAATAAGAACCAGGTATATATTCTTATTCAACCAATTTCATCATCGCTATTTCTTGACTTCATCTTTTCAAGTTTTATTAGGATTATGTTTGAATGTGAAATAGTTTTCTTTTTATTCAGATCGTTATTTCACAGATCTTTAGCCCTGAAAACTAAGACGCAGGGACGTGGATAGGCTAGTTCTGACAAAAGTTATTGTAGGTATAATAGCAGAATTGACATATTGACATAATTCTGTTGTGTAATACTGCTTTGAATATCCGCGGTTAAACACTTAAAAATGTGTAGGTAAATTAAATCGTTAAACTGGATAATATTAGTACAGTTTACAACATAAAGCGGCAATTACACACAATAACAAACATCCAAAGAGTAGTTGCGTCACACGCAATTAATTTACAACAGAGTCACTATCATAGCGCCCGCCCGACGCAACGTTATACCTCACAAAATCAACAAAACTGTTCGCACGCCGCGGCCCAACAATACCAGGCCACGCGGCTATCGTCACGCCGCTCAGCGGAAGAATGACTTGGCCCTAATTCATACTGGCTAATTTCACGGCTGCTCTTACTTATTGTGAGATTTCGCGATACCATGTCACGGTATTCGACACGGCCGGTTACTGTGATTGAGACGTCACTTTTTTACCGCCCGCCCGTACTAAAAGGTCAACCAAAATGATACGAACTTTTCCAGACAAGTTCACGTTACCTAAGTCTGTTTGTCGATACAATACATCGGTTGGGTGCTTAATTTAAAAATTTTCAAAGTGAAATTAGTTCGAGCATTAAAGTCGTTGTGTTTGCACAATAGAAATCGCGGCCGATTTACTAAAAAATAAATAATGGAGCTTTTTGGTCGTGTAAAGAAAGTGTTTGTCTAAGAACAATGTGGGGCACCGCAGCGGGACATCTAGATACGCGGGGCTCTAACATTTTCTTTACGTTTTTTTTATTTGCACTCATACCTTTGGTGAATAGCGTCTGATCCTTAATTTACGCATCGATAGACTTATTTTGTAGTTTCGCATTTGTAAGGGATTGTTCTTGGAGCGTTGTTACATTGCGTTTTTCATAGCTTGAGACCATTGTGCGAATATAATAAGAGGTTTATTTATTTTATTCGTAGGTACTTAACGTTTGCTGTAACATTCACAACGAGCTCATTATGATAAATGGCTAAGTATGTAATTGACAAGATAATTCACTACACAAAATGGATGATTTATTTCAGCCCAATCATCAATGACCCTATAGCATACCCCAAATACATCCAACACTAATAGCTAACACTGAATCAGTCCAGCGCTGCAATTGGCAAAAAATCATAAATCAGTACAGAATACCCTCTGATAGGGCCGTGAGGCGCGTCCGACGCAGCTGCCGCACCTTACACGCATCAGTGGCGGCTCACAACATCCCGTGCTCGGCATTAAGTAACGAATGCTTTGTGCATGCCGATAGATGAGGCGGTGGGTCCAAGCTGGAGGACGCAGCGAAGTAGGTTGGATTGGAAATTAACTAACGAAATGATTTATATCATACTCAAGGAGATCAAGTACGATAAACTTAAAGCTTGATAAATAATTAAGTGTAAGGGAAGTAGGTAAAAATAAAAGAAAAACTATGTGCTATGTTATAACTGGTGCACATAATATTGTTATAGGTATGACATTCATTTTGTAACAATTGACACACTATTACGAAGTTCCCTGACAAGGTACTGAATCTCTTAGAGAATCGGTGAGTTATGAGATGGAGACGTGATCCATTGACTCATCCATCGAGGTGAACCTTTCAAGGTATACCGGAAGTATATGGGATTTAGGAAATAAAACATGGCTATACCTGGAACGCTTAGGTTCTGGACTGTCCTCTAAAAGTCATGAGAGGTTTTAAGTGAACTTCGAACAGAACAATGAATATTCGAAAACATGTTTTCCAAATTTTCAGATGTTTTGCAGTGAATATTCATTGTTTTTACTTGTAGTTTGGCCTAAAGCTTGTCATCATCATAATGCCTCTTTTAGTTTCCATGAAAATCCTATGAATCTATAAGTTTCCTTAAATGCCGCCATCTCTTATGACTGACACCACAATATCGAATTAAAAAAGGACGAGAATCCTTTTCAGCAATAGGTTACAGATTAGACGGGGATGCGGCCGATTTGACGCGCGGCGTCTTCCGCAAACCGCGGCGCGGCGTTTTTGCAAGTTCTCGACTTACCACGGTTTCGCGGTGGGACTGCGGAGGTTATTGCGTTTTTAATATCAATAGCGGGTTCAAAAAGTTACTTAATTGTATTACAATTTTATATGTAGTTTATGAAACGTTTTGAAACATGTATGAAGTATTTTGAATACCTACGTTATTTTTTGCTGTTGGCTGCGAGTTCTTTCAGACGATATTTTATTCAACATGACTTACCAAAAAAACTTCCCTTGTAATGTAATGTCTACAAAAACAATGGTGTTTAAACAACAGCTTAATGATATGTACCCTCAAATGAATTCAGATAAACCTCTGAATGTATAATAACGTTGCATCTGTGTTGGGATCATAATTCTGTATCGCCTCCAGAATCTATGAATATACATGTTTTTATTGTACACAGGGGCTGTTAACGGTTTTTATTAGACCTTTTATACATAAACCTAGATATTATTATAACATTATTAATTGATGTAACTAACAGTTAACACATAATATGGGTAATACAATTATAGGTGGGTACTAGGAAAAAAATGTAATAACTTAAAACCTTCGAAAGGTTTGTCGTTTAGTGTAAAAAAGCTAGTGTCGTTTTGTTAAGTACAATTTTACCAGGCAAATATAGGTAAATTATACTTTTCACAATCATACACGAAACTTCAGAATGGAATGCTTTTAAAATATGAGAGCACTGTTTGGTGAAGTTACCATTTTTTTTTAAATAAGACCATATTGGTGAAAGTTAGAAAGGCATTCCATTTTCAAAATGTGACGTTGTAAATGTGCGTACAGCGGGCTTTCCCCTTCTGTGGAAACGCACACTACGACAACGGGTTTTCTAACACACACAAACAAAGCGGGTCGTCTGAATGTCTACACACTTTATGGTTATTGCAAAAAAGAGATATTAAATACCTACCTACTGTTTTTATAATATTGAAACAATTATTGTCTATCATTTTTTGTTTCGATAAAATGTTACTTTTTAAAATAAAATAATAGTCAGTCCGTACTTTTTTATGTGATAACTGATATTCACATAACTCGCTCCTGTGTTGTATGAATACATAATTTTCAAGTTAATCCGCTCCTTACCGTTCGCAAAAAACGTAACACACAAATAAATCGAACAGAAAACGATACTAAAACAACAAGATGCATCATATTTCCACCGTGCCGGTGTTACACACGCACGCGTTCCATCCCCCTCGGTCGCGTGAGTTTTCCGCATGGGTAGGTCTCGCTCGCCGTGGGGCGGGCACTGCGCTGCGATTGGTGGAGGGGAGAGGAGCGATCGGCGGCCGACGGCAACCTCCCGTCGGCGTTTTCCCGACGCAACGCGTTCCGAAATCGAAAATTTGGCGGCCGGTCGCGGGATTTTTATTTGTAGCCTGTAATATTGTGATTTGAAAATATCATTGCCGCATTAAAAAAATACATAAAATTTTGAAAGTTTTTAAAATCACGAATAATTGTTTCATCGAATTATTATTTAATTTTATAAAAAAAGTTATCTACAAACAGTGACAAGTTATGAAATGGATTATCAATACATATTTGTTTTTCAGATAATTTTATAGTTTTTATCATATCGGCTTGCTTTTTTTACTTTGCATTACCAAACCATTACCACACCGAATTATTTACCTACATATAAAGTAACTAAAAGTCTAATAAACATAAGTACCCAGGATAAAAACCAAACAGTATTAAATATTTTTTTCGAAAAAAAACTAAAGCCAACGTTCTTTGCTAAAACTTCACTAATTCAGATAAAGGCAATCACTTTTAGCGCACGCACTTTTAATATGATAAGGTTTTCACTGAAAAAAGTGTAGGTAGGTTATGTTTTCATCATAAAAGAGTTAAGTACCTAAATACCCACTTTCGTAAATAACTAAGCACTACTCAGATTTTAAATCGTGATTCTGCTCTACATTTCAATGTCAGACCTAGAGTTAGACAAAGTCGCTATAAGGCGAAGGCGCCTGTCTAGCCCGCGAAGTTCAAATTTTTTGAGTTCTTTTAGAAATTTTTCAAAATCTGACAATAATAAAAGACAAATTTTGTAATTCGCGAAAAAGACCGTGTGCAGTGCATTTATTAATACATTTATTTTACTCTAAATATTATCACGGTGGATATGATACTAGTAAATCACTAAATATACAAAAATTGCCAGATTATCTGGATAGCTGTCGTTCTTGAAATGTTTTAGAGTAAGTTGGATATATTAATAAATGCACTGCACACGGTCTTTTTCGCGAATTACAAAATTTGTCTTTTATTATTGTCAGATTTTGAAAAATTTCTAAAAGAACTCAAAAAATTTGAACTTCGCGGGCTAGATGGGCGCTTTAGCCTTAAGTAATTTATGCGAATTATATTTTATTTCAGGAAACATGACCAAAAGTACCCATAATATTTAATTTACGAACTCTACAATAAAGAGTATCAACGCAACGTCTCTCTTTCTATGAGCACAGTAACATCTACGCAATGTAGTTGTTTCACCCAAGGTAAGGGTGAGCGCGCACGACACGCACCCAATTACCGCGTCACACGGCTGGCTGGGCGCGCACCGCTGCGTACGCGCAGCTCGGAATAACAGCCATTGTGATAGAGAGCCTATTTTTAATTGGCTAAAAGATGTGACATGTTTTACTGACCGCATCGCTGGACAAGTTCTGGGTTCTTATAAATTGCATAAACTAGAAGGTATTATAAAGTACTTATTTAGTTATGGTAGTATATTGTATGTAGAGTTGTAGAGTGACATAAAGCTTTAGATAGCTGCGTTTCGTACGGTATGTACGTAAAAGTAACATCATCCCGGCCAAACTTTTGTCAGCCGACATTATTGTATCAAAAAATATAGGTACTAATGAATTTTTAAAGGGTCGGTAGAGTCTTATTTTTAAGAGCCAAAAGTTTGTAAGAAGAGTCATTTTCCTTTATTAATCCGATGTTATGTAGGTACCTATAAGTTTTAAAATCACGCTCAAGTACAACTTTACTTAAGTAGAGTTTCCATAGGATCGCTAAAAATCACACCTCACTAAGAGCATTACTGCGAACGTTTATAATCGGCTAAATATCGAATCGTTCCATCCATTGTTTGAAGGTTTAAACCCTCCAGAATTGGTTTCCAGAGTTTTAAGCCTACCGCCTTCGGAAAAACTAATACAAGCACACAAAATTCACTCTTAAAACAATGATGTTTGAGTTGAAAACTTGAAGAGTGGTGTCTGAAATAATTCCAGAAAAGTGAAAGCTTTCCTACGCAAGGTATTTAGGTTTAAACTCCTATTGAAAGAGGTGAAAGTTTGGGGATGGTTGTGGTACTGTAAAATAGACTTTAAAGTATTGAAGTAGGGTGTGTATTAGGGTGTTTTAATGTGGAATCGTAGAGCAGTGTTGAGAAGATTGTGCAGTAACGAGTCTACACACAGGGTGTAATTGTATCGGGGATCAGAATCGACCCGCGCGGAAATAAGGATGGAGTGAGGTCGATAACTTACGGTAATGGGTTACGGGAAATTCGTACTTATTTACATTGGTTACAACAAAATACAATATCGATTTTTTTATTATCTTATATCTTTGACCTTGTGTATCTACTATGTCAATCAATCAATCAATCATCAGCCTATAATTGTCCACTGCTGGACATAGGCCTCCCCTAATGAGCGCCATAGCGCCCTGTCTTCAGCTTGCCGCATCCAGCATCTGCCTGCAGTCTTTCGCAGATCGTCATCCCACCTGGTCGGAGGGCGTCCTACACTACGCTTGCCGAGTCGAGGTCTCCACTCAAGAACACGTTTACCCCAGCAGTTGTCGGTTCTTCGCGAGATATGGCCAGCCCACTGCCACTTCAGCTTGCTAATTCTTTGAGCTATGTCGATAACTTTGGTTCTCTGTCGGATGTATTCATTGCGAATCCTATCCTTCAGAGAAACTCCGAGCATAGCTCTCTCCATAGCTCGCTGAGCGACCTTAAACTGGTGGACCAGCCCTACCGTGAGTGTCCACGTCTCGGCTCTGTAGGTCATGACGGGTAGGACGCACTGATTGAAAACTTTCGTTTTCAAGCATTGCGGTATGGATGAAGTGAATATACTATGTGGTAAGGTTTATTATAGGTAATAAAATAATTAAATAAGTAATTTTACAATATTACTACTATCATATAAAATATAGCGTAGAAATAAGGTACGTTCCAGTTTGATCGATACCAAATAAAATAACCAGAAAAACAAAGAATTACAAAGTAAAGTATCTGCGAAAATTAGTACCTATGCAGGTTACCAAGTTAAGTAAAATAGACCAACCACTTTTTAGGGTTCCGTAGTCAAACTAGGAACCCTAAAAAGTAAAGTAAGTAAGTAAAATATAGTTTTGTCATGTCCGTCTGCAACTGTCCGTCCGTTCGTCCTTCCGACATCACAGTCATTTTAGACAAATACTATTCGAGCTAGAAGGCTGCAAATTGGCACAAAAATAGAACTTTGTTACTGCTACAAAACTGTGTTTTTATATATTGAAAACCAAATTATTTAAGGTATTTCCCGTACATGGGAAGGGGGAGTGAAAAAGTTTACCCACCCCCTCGAATAAGGTAGCGTTGAAAATGTATTTTTCATTACTCATACTCTGAAAGTAGGTCTGAAGTTGCCTGAGGAGCGGGTTGAAAGTAATACTTTTCCGGCCCGGGAGAATCGCTTTCAACTGACAGCTGTCAAATTATAAAAAAAAAATTAGCTCCATTTTCACATTTCTATGGAACCATGTTCAAATTTTTTCTACAGTCACACAATTACAGCACGATGTAAAATTGAAATAACATAAAGTTAAGTATTAATTAAAGAATATATATTATTAAATGACTTAATTATAATTTAATTTCAACAATTTCTTTAAAATAACATAGATTTGGGCAAAATATTTAAATATGAAAATGAAAAATAATGGCTAAATAATGAAGTTGGCCGGCCAACGAAAAAAAAAACAAAATAGGCGGCAATCCGATCTTTTTTTTTTCGAGTTGTAGAGTATTGTTTATACTTCCTTGTATTATTTCTTTAGCCAATTCCTGTTTTTATTTTTACTCTCCTTGTATTCGTAATGAAAAGCACAGTGTTTACCTCGGGTGAAAGACTTATTTTGTCCTTCGAACTATTAGCGCCCTCGCTTCGCTCGGGCGCCAAACCCCGTCTCAGGACAAAATAAGTCACTTTCACCACTCGTGTAACAATGTACTATTAAAATTATTTTGAGGTTTCTTTGTCGGTTTTTCATAATGAATACACGTTTACGAAATATTATGCTCAAAAGTTACTCTTTTACGAGAGTTGTTTTTGAATAAAAACCTAGCTAGCCTGCATTGGCCCGACACGCACTTCGCCAGTTTTTATATTTAACAGGCATATTTTTCACCCCCATCCGTAAAGGTCAAGATTCCCTGCACCCTCTTTCATCGATACATCCATTCCGTCCGACCGAGCGTGTCCCCTCACTACCCCTTAGAGGGGCGACTCCCCCGCGGTAAGCCAAGAAGGGCGGCCGTCTATTTATTGTCTAGGCCTTTTTATTTTTATTTGTCCACGTTATAATTGCCGATTAATGATCGATGCTTTATTGGAAACGTAATAAAAATGTTGCTTATGTTTTGAGAACGAAATATTCAACGTAAATTCACTATGTAGCGTTCACACAAAATATGAAAAACCAAGGTATTGATAGAGCTGAAAATTATTAAAGAAAGCAATTCGTTTTCCTTGATAGTACTCAAGGTTATCCATAAGTGCATTCATATTCTGAATGATTATGTAAAGTGTAAGTTTGCTATATTTTATTTATCTACTGTCTCACCAATTTTGCAATGTATTTATTATATTATATTCATGGATTCTTCAACTCTATCTATTCTATAAGAGAGCTAGGCGTGATGATATTCCTGAATGATTTCTGTAAAAATGTGACCACTAACGACATCTGCCGGTTTACGATGAAAAATAACAGTCCCCAGAGTTGCACAATACTGTGTGGTTAATTGAGAGGGATGCTGGGAGGGTGAGGGTAGAGGACAGGTATTGTTACTTAACCTCCCGGCAGATGGCGTTGTACCTACTTACAATATTTATATTTATAGACTTCTATTTTTTATTTAATGAATTATGAAAAAAGTACTTAAAAAATAAATATAGAGTGAGTTTAATGTCATATAATAAATATTTGTAGAACTATCCAAACGTAACAATACCTATTTAAGATAGAAGGTATATCTTCATAAGAATTTACGTGAATCGATAGCTGGTATTCTTATATTGTTTTGATTGTAGTTATAGGTACCTATCGCCAGAATATCGCCAGACTGACACTCCAACTGTATGGTCCCAAACTAAGCAACGCTTGTACTATGGGTACCGTACAATGGACTGGGGGCGATCCCAGTTACACCCAGACCTGGGAAAATTACGAATAGGCTATTTCCGGAATTTGCCCCGGCGGGAATCGCACCCGTAACCGCCGTGTGCAGTAAGCCGACCGGCCTACGCTCGAACCTAAGCGGTCTTCGAATAAGGTACCTAATAAGACCAAAATCTGTGAAAGTCTATAGAAATACGTTATCAGCCTTACCGTGGATCATAGCACAATAGACCAAGGGAGAGTGTGGACTCTGTCACAAGAATAAAAAAGATAAATTATTTCCGTGTTATTTTAGGGCTTGTGCACACCACGTTTTGTAAACGCGCAGTCGACGCACGTTTCTAAAACGCACGGCACGCTTTTATCCTACAAAAGTCTACAGTCTAAAGTCGTCAGGCTGCGGCTGACTCGCGTGCGTATCGCGTCTGTATCGCTACAAACGCGCGTCGACGGCGCGTTTAAAAAGCGTGGTGTGTAAAGCCCCTTAGGTGCAATTTCGCACCGTAGAGTCGTAAATATTCCACCCATATCAAATAATAAACCCTCTTTTCTCCTCCACAGTCGGTTGAGAAGCCGCAACCTATCGATAACAAAGGATAAAATAACCAATAGTCGGCATATCTTTGTGCAAGGCGGCGGTGCTTTTACATTGGCGTCTTAAGACTGATTACATGCGTTTGCGCAACAAAGTGATCCATTCTGCTAATCCCGCCGTCATTGTTTGACGCAACAAACAAGTGTTTGGTTTGTAAACATGATTTTTTTATTGGGATTCCTATAAAAAAATGGTTTTTAATTACTACGGAAAAAAATATTGAATTAGCAGGTATAAGGTTCATATGTTATGGTTTATGTTGGTAGTAAATAACGCCTATAGTATCTATAGATATTAATGCTTGTTTAGTTGTTACTTAAACTAAACTTAACTAAACTACATTTCCGTTTTTCTCGTGTTTACAATTCATGAGTAGGACATCAATATTTTAAGCTGTTTCAAATTGAGTTTTAATGTAATTTAAAATATACCTACATACCTTCATAACTAGTATTAGGGAATAATTATCACTAAACATCGACACATTTCCACAGTAGCAGGTACAATTACATAATTATAAAATAAAAATATAATTACTGAAATATAATGTTAGTCTGATATATCAATTCTTGATAATCTCGTAATCCCGCCCAGCACCTGGGGTGACGGTGACGTGCGGGGCGGGCGGCGGGCGGGCGGGGCGGCGCGGGCGATCCAAAGAAATCCTATTTTCATAGTTCACTTAACCGACCGCCGTAATTTCGTTAGCACGCATCGGCGCATTGGGCTCCTGTGGATATATGGTGATAGGTAGTGTTGATACTTTGGACTTATGTTGAAGCATTTAAATAAGTAATTATTTTTGTTCTGAGCTGCTAAATATATATAAAACAGGTACTTGTAACAGCAAAATACAACTAACTGGTCAAAAGGTAGATGCAAAAATCTCATCTGAACCATGTATCCAGTGGCGATTAGAGAAATACTTCCTTGGTCATGGTAGTTTGTGTATAAGCGCACTTGCACTTGAAATTCTAATCACTTACACAAGACTTTTAGGATGATTCATTAAGTGTGTGAGTAGCCTGTGCAAAAATCTAGTTTGCGCCATACACTATCTTCCACTTAAGGCCCGTATTAATAAATGAATCTCAAGTCTGAGAGCAGTCTTGGAAATGTCATTATAAGTACAAAACGTCATGACAAAAGCGTACTCAAGATCAGTCTAAGACTTGAGATCGATTTATAAATACGGGTAAGAAAGCAGCATTACCACAGTTACTCATCGTACTCAGGATTTACAATTGCTTGATAATTATGATATTTGTCCAGGCCCGGAGAAAAACTCATCAAGCTAAATAAAACTAACCTTTCTTTAAACATGCCTTCGGATGCTTTCTTCTTCCACTAAATAAGTAAACCCCGATTTTTCTTACTCATGACACATCAAAACATAAAATCGTGAATCAAGAAGTTATCAAGTATCAAAACGTAGTAGCCATAGTACAACCGTCTTAGATGTTTACAAAGTTATTCCATATTTTCAATTTAAACAGTAGGCGCGGGTGTGGGAAGGCGGTCTGTTTCCCTCTTTAGATTCGAACCCACACCGCCTATAGATACCTATTGTGCTTTATAATAATAACATTGTTCTCTATCCTTTCGCGATTGAAGAGTTTAGGAAGTATCAGCTGTTGTTTTCAGAGTTTTGAATTAGGTATCTATTTTAAAGTGAAATGTTGGAATTTTGTATTTCGTTCATGAAATAATGCATTTTAGATGACATAATGATACCTACACATGATTAGTTTCCGCTAATAAGTTATAAATTTACATGAGATAAGATAAGATAAGATAAGATTTATTTGTTCATGAAATCCTATTTATAATAGGTAGCTTATACACATCAAATTAATTTCTCAAATCTTTTTTTTTAAGAGTAACTTATATAGGTAAGTAATTCAAAATGGGTAGCGGCCGATTGGGGATTATCTTTGGAAAGTTTTTTTTGTGAAAACCCAGTTCTAAGACATTCGGATTGTTTTGAAGCAGGTCCTAAGTACAAGTTAAAATTTCTGAACCGTTTTAGGAATATATTAAAACCAACATTTTGCTTTGGTAAACCGTGAAATACCACATTACCATCGCACCGTTTAAAATTACGACAACATAAGGTAAATGCCAAAGAACAACAATCGGTTTGTAACACCGATCGATTATTATCGATTAATCGCTCGAATGGTGGGCTGGAGCCGAGGACAGGCCGGCCACATCGACAAATGGCGGGAAACATGAATTATGTTATCAAAATAATTATTTATGGACGAATGGGTCCCTGATGGTCATTATGTGGTAAGTGATATTTTATTGACAGATTTGTAATAGTCATGGTCTAGAAGTAATTGTTGTGGACTTGGCATACAAATGCTTGGACTGTACCCTACTGGAGGAAAATTCAGTAATCAAAGCAAATGTCACTTAATTGCGTAATGAATAGGTTACGTAATTAAGGTGAAGGCGCCTGTCTAGCCCGCGAAGTTCAAATTTTTTGAGTTCTTTTAGAAATTTTTCAAAATCTGACAATAATAAAAGACTTATTTTGTAATTCGCGAAAAAGACCGTGTGCAGTGCATTTATTAATACATTTATTTTACTCTAAATATTATCACGGTGGATATGATACTAGTAAATCACTAAATATACAAAAATTGCCAGATTATCTGGATAGCTGTCGTTCTTGAAATGTTTTAGAGTAAGTTGGATATATTAATAAATGCACTGCACACGGTCTTTTTCGCGAATTACAAAATTTGTCTTTTATTATTGTCAGATTTTGAAAAAATTCTTAAAGAACTCAAAAAATTTGAACTTCGCGGGCTAGATGGGCGCTTTAGCCTTAAGTGACATTTGCTTTGTTTAGTCCGAATAGAAACATCTATGCAGAATAATAACCGGTAAGTCACAAATTAAAATAAAGTCAATCCTCCTCCTCCTCCTGGCGTCGTATTCCTCAATTCTGAGGGTCGTGACCGCCTCCCACTACCTTCTCTTGTTCCTATCGACGGCGACCTGCATGGCATCGAAGACGGAGGTGTCAGGTGTGGTGCGGATCTGGTCGGATCAACGCATCGGGCAGCGACCCCGAGAGCTCTTTCCCTCCACCTTGCCAGTGGCCATGAGTTTTTCAAGGTTATCTCCGTTTTTCCTGGCAATATGACCAAAACACTCAAGCACTCTTTTGAGGCAGATAGTGGAGAGTCTAGTGGAGACTTTGAGCTGCTTGAGTATGGAGGCGTCGGTCCGAAATGCAGTCCATGGTATACGCAGCATTCTTCTCCAGCACCACATCTTGAAGGCGTCGACACGGTTACGATCCGCAGCTCTTAAGGTCCATGTCTCAGCACCATAGCGAAATATTGAAAACAATCAATGACACATAAATCGGTTACAAACTAACTTCTATCTGAATACCGAAACGAAAACAAATGTTCAATTAGCGACTTTAAATTCACACAGCTGTCATTTCTCAATCGCAAAAAATATGGATTGACATGTTGTAGTGGTGAACAAAAAAAAGCTATTTTACTCTCAAATGATTATGTCGACATGCAAACCCAAATACTGTGAAATTAGTGTAATTATTTTTAATTAATGTTATAAAAAGGTATTTCAATAATTTGGCAACAAAAGTACTGATGATACTTCCAAGAAGGTGGGAGCAACGATCTCGTACTGCACAGCGCGCGGGTTCGGCCGCGCGGAAACTGTCACAATTTGACGTTTCACTTGACGTGACGTTCCATATTCAAACAGCCCGCCTTTTATTTTTATTTCTTTATCTTCATCTCAATCTAACGGCCAGTAATGTTATTTTAATTTTTAATACCACAGCGTAAAGTTTGTTATCGTATATGCGTTAAAAATATTGGATATAATTTTTAATCGTCTGTTATCTCGATAACCTGTTGTGGGGTATTTCGTTTCGTGCATCAGACGCGATGAATGCATAATTAAGTGGAAGCATTTTTATGATTTTTGTTAATCTAAGAAGGTCGTGTTGCATCACTAAATAAACCCTCAGGTTTATACGATAACACTTAAGTAAACCTAAGTACTGCAAGGCAATCTGTCAATTTTAGCTGACAAATTATTACACACAAGAGTAGGTAATTGACATCTGGTTTGAGTTCTATGATAAACTTTAGAGAAACCCGTCAATTAAATAATAATATAACAGTAGCCTGGTTATATCTACATTCACTACTCCACAATCCGTATGTATGACTGAGGTATGACCCATACTTATTAAACATTCAACAGATTCAAAAATAAAAACTTTTATTTTAGATGAAAGTAAAACCGCGTTCGACCTCTTTCGAACGGCCCGCTGACGTTACACGTCATGTTTGAATTCTGAACACACGAACCTTTATAAAAAAAGTCTTATATTTTTTTTTTCACCACGCAAAGGAACGCAACCCGATCCCCGAAATTCACTTGCTACCAAGTTTATTATTTGATACTTCGGTCGGATTATTATTTTTTTATTGCTTCTTCACAGGGCCAGCAACGTCGGCGTCTTTGGTGCTTTGTTAGATTAAGTTTTTTGTTGAGCGGGTGTTGTTTGCACGAATATTATATAGGTATTTTAGTTTATTGATATGTTACAAAAGAATTGTAGCGTAACCCTGAGTTTAATGTGTAATTTTCTTTTCATTCCATCTATCTCGAATACGACGATTTGTTCCTCAAAAAGACCGAGCAAAGTAGGTATTTTCTGCACTAGAATTTGACAGAGGGCAGTGACATAGATCACAGATGTCTATCTTACCAGCCAGTAACTTCATTCACACTCATTAATTCTCTCACTGTTTTTTTTTTTAAATACATTACTATCTATGTTGGTTTAAAAAAAAGAGCGGAAGGTTAACGTGGTATGGACATGTTATGCGAAGAGAGGATGATCATGTGGTCAAAAGGACGATGGTTATGAGAGTGAGCGGTAGTCGGGGTAGGGGACGTCCTAAAAAGACGTGCATGAACTGCGTGGAACAGGGTATGACCGAAAAGGGAGTGAGTGAAGAGATGACGGATGATAGGCTTGACTGGAAGAAGAGAACGTGCTGCGCCGACCCCACCTAGTGTGGGATAAGGGCAAGGTGATGATGATGATCTATGTTGGTTTATCACATTACTAGTATTCCCTATAGCCCCTCCAGCTAAGCTAATGCGTGTGTTAATAGTGGGCCCACGTCATTAGTTTAATAGCCAGAAAGGGGATCAAGATATACTGGATTAGAACATACCTACTTTTCTCAAAATTTTATTTTTTCTTTGATCGGCGTTTGAACCTACTTTGTAATAAAACTATTTTTATGGATTATATCGCGTTTATTTACTTTTTATGTTCCCGACGTGGTCACGGAGGGACTGAGGTGTTAGACGTCCTGATGACATAGTTAAAAACTGGGTACCCTCAAAATTTAGTTGGTGTTTGCGGTCCGATCCACGTAATAATAAGTAACGTAATTAATAGTTTTATTTCAATGTGTAGTATTCGCCTAAATATAAGAAAAAAAACCTACTTTGTATTGAAAAGACGGTTTAAGACGGTCTAAGAGCGATCTTGGAAATGACATTCTTATGTCATTCCAGTACAAAATGACATGTCAAAAGCATACTCAAGACCGCTCTCAGACTCGAGATCGATGTATTAATACATACTTTAGTGTTAATAACCGCTAACGTGTAACTTTCAACGCTTGTCACTATTCTAAATTATTTTGTCGGTTAACAACAATTATTTGGTAGTATATCTATGACAAAGAAAGTACAGTCTGTAGTTGATATTGTTAAGCAAAAAATATTCACCAACCTTTTTTTATCAAACCAAAAATGAAATGTTCAAAATATTTTCTCACTAATTGTAATTTAAACTATCCATTATCTGCTCGTCTATCTGTTTTGGCGCGACGTGGGCCCCGGTGGTCCTCGGTACGGGTCTGACACTTTCTTAGGGCACCGAAATGTCAAAATGTCGACCGATCACGACAAAATTACAAACTTAACTTTACACTCCCATGTCGTACCAACACAATTGAATTTGAATCTTAAAGTTAATAGTTATGCTTCAGTTTTGAACGGCAGTTTCCTTTTGGCAAGAGAATATTTATGTTTGTAATGTAGTTTACGACAAAAAGTAAGAGATGGTAGAGATTGGACGTGAAACGCCAAAAAATCGTCTCATGAGTTGATGATTTATTTTCTATTTATTTAACCCCTTACTGGTCCGCCCCCCTCACTGCACTAACGCCCGAATACACAAACGTTACTATGAGGTCTCACAGCCCGCGCGAACGCATAACTCTTTGAGAAATGTCAAAGTTTTTATTGAGTTGGTCCTTGACCTACGAAATTAAGTATTGTTTGAGTACGGCAAAGCTCCTGAGGAACGGCCTCTTCTTAAATTCTTCACAATATCCGGTCTGTAAACATTTTACATGCTTCTTTCCAGTAAACTCTAACGGCCGAATACTCAAACGCACCTCAAATTTTAAAGCTGCTTAACTTTGAAGCATCATACAAAAAATACTACTAATAACAAAGTAGAAGTAATTTTTTTGAGTATTCAGCCGAAAGTATCTAATATCTAAACAGTTCCAATGATCTGGTCCACCACAGCACTGTGTGGTCGCTGCGTCTTGCGTCTGTGTGCGCACGCGCATGTGTGCCACGCCTAATTATTCGGAATAATCGGCGTGTATCGATAATTAGCCGCGACGACTATGTCGCGAGACCGCCCGCTAACACAACGGCGCTCAAACTTTACATATTTTATCATATTAGCCATGAAATGCATGCCGATTTTTCAGTAAAACACTTTAGTTAATAACTGCCCAGTATTAAAAGCCTGTCAACGCACTGTACCTACGGTTATATCTACGGGTATATGAATTCTACCTACTGACATTATTTTAGTAAAGAAATTATGATTAAATGTCATTATGGTAGGCTAAATCATAGTAGAGCATCATTTTGGTTAATAAATAATGGCAAACCATACGACTTTAAAACAACGAACACATATTTTTAGGTATACAATAATGTTAGAGCATCATTTCGATGAGCGAAAATGATAATAGAGTCTTATTTGTGTGAGCAAATAGTAGTAGAGCATATAACTTTGACGTAATTACTACGAAGATGATAAAATATCGGAAGCTTCTGCTTTATTTTTCCCATTTGTGGTTCGTAAAGTTTGAGCAACCAAAAGAAATGTCGTAAGATGATGGATCGAAGTAGAGTCGGTGAGGTGTCGGAGCGCGGACCGCTCTGATATCGAATATGAATCGTTATCGCGTAATCGATTCATTCAAACCGAATGTGTTTCAAGAAATTAATTGTATTTCTTTTATTTTACGACTGATTGGTAAATGATGCTTTTACTTGTTTTTTTTTTAGTTTCGAGCCAGGAGGTTCTGGTTATCCCAACTCTAGAGCCCGTAGTAATAAATCTCTAGTCTGAGAGCGATCTTCAGTACGCGTTTGAGATGTCATTTTGTACTGGGATGACGTTAGGATGACATTTCCAAAATCGCTCTCAAACTTGAGATCGATTTATTAATATGAGCCTCAGATCTTTTCGTAAAAAACTGAAACAATCATTTTTTATTCTTCAGAAGACAACAGCTCTACTAGTCGTTCAAAACACAAAAAAATATGTTACAAATGTTGGTTTCAATGTATAATAGGGGTAGCTTAATGTCATTATACCTACCTTACACATCCCTGCTCAATGGGAGTGGGATTTGGGCCATCGAAAAATATACTATCGGCGGATATGGGTGCCCACCAGAGTACCTCTACCTACCCCTTCGGGGAAGATAGCCGGGATGATGTTATTTTTAATGTTCCGAATTGACCAATCTTCTGTTGATTTGTGGACCTGCAGTTACTTGTCTCTTTATCTGATCTGGTACAGTTAATATCAAAAGTAAGCTTGGTAACGCCCTCATAATAATAATTACACCAGGTCACTAAAGTATACGATCACTATACCTATAGTATATAAATATTCTGGTATCATATTGCTATGACGTGTTTAACAATGCGAGTCTTTTGGACGTTTCAAATACCAAGCTACTTTTCATGTTGACTATACATTAAACTAAAATACCTTGCAAATAATCAGTACACATTTTCTAGGACAGAGTACTTACAATTGCCATTTATATCGAATAGCAAAAGTTTAGCATCCGCGAGGGATAGAGACGTCACCAAGCGCGCAGGGCGGGCGCGTCGGCGCTCGCGCACGCTCGGGTGACGCGCGGCGACCAGGCGACCAATCGCCTACGATACCTCGCGCTCCAGCTGCCATCTTGCTCATTAGCATTTGATTGTCATTGGCTGTTGCAACCCACCATCGATCTTGAAACAAATGACTACATAACTTCTAAGGGCTGGTCACGTTTGAAAACCGAACGTCCCCCCTCATAGCCAAAATTACTGGAAAAGGCGCATACCTACATGTGTGGTTTTTTTTTCATTACCACCAATATGTACCTATTGATTTCTAAAGATAATCTTTTATCTTTAGCCGCTGATTTACATACAGATGCTAGAGGACTTTACAAGATGAACAGGTTTCCCCACGATAGTTTACTGCCAACGTTCAGCAGTTGATAAACAAAACAAATAAATATTAAAATTTATATTCGCACATAGAAATTAAAATCCTACTAATATTATAAATGCGAAAGTTTGTGAGTGTGGATGTATGTATGTATGTATGTTTGTTACTCCTTCACGCAAAAACTACTGAACGGATTTGGATGAAATTTGGAACACAGATAGATTATAACCGGGATTAACATATAGGATACTTTTTTACCCAATAATCCAATACTATGCGGATGAAGTCGCGGGGCACAGCTAGTGAATTATATACGAGGACACGTCTAGTTTTCAGTGCGAATCTACTGAAATTAGCTTCCATATTTGAATTCACCTCTTCATTATTATTATTAACTAGCTGTGCCCCGCGACTTCATCCGCGTAGTATTGGATTATTGGGTTAAAAAGTATCCTATATGTTAATCCGGGTTATAATCTATCTGTGTTCCAAATTTCATCCAAATCCGTTCAGTAGTTTTTGCGTGAAGGAGTAACAAACATACATACATACATACATACATACATCCACACTCACAAACTTTCGCATTTATAATATTAGTAGGATTTTAATATTCACTAAAATTCCAACCTGTCGTTCGTTATTCTGATAGTTATTCAACGTTGTCAGTACAAAATCACAATGTTTTTTGACACCGACCGCCCAGTAGCGGCCAAACCACGGTATATTAACTCGCCATTGTCAAAATTTATTGAGCAAAAGTTAATTTTAACCATTCAACCTGTCTTATAACTCTCCCTTATACAATACCAAAGCGAAAATGCAGTTATCTTACACCTTATTGTACCGGAATAGATGTGGATTTTGTGGATTTAATTACAAGTGATGTTTTATAAAATATTGCTAACAAAGAAATGTCATTATTATAATCCCTTTTAGGGACCGATAAGTTAGTTGTTTGTTGTTTATTATATCATTTACTCGTTCGAGATGTAAAGTGCATTCTTAGAAAATCTCAAAATTTAATTTTAAGCACTTTGTAAGTTTTCAAGTATTTTTAACAGTTAAGGATTTAAAAAAAACGCGGCATTGGACACTCGCATTAAAAAGTTGGTAACTGCTTAATAATTATTTAACCTCAGATTACATTTATTTTAATCCGAGTTCCATCGACTGCCATTTTTTTTCAAATAAAAGAATAGGCAGGTTTTTACATGCATACCTAATAACAATCGTTCTTATGTATGTGACATAATACTCTCTTGTTAAGTTAGTAAGACATTAATTTACCCATGATAAAACCACGACAAGGAATCGAATCCACGACCACCTGACACAATAATCAATGCCAATGACCCCTTGACCAATTAACCATATCGTCAATATCACATACATATCACCATGATAAGTACTAGATGCGTACGCGCAGGTATGGGCGCACAGTACCGGTGCCAGCGCCCCGCGGCGGTGGCGGAGGTCAAATTGTGATTTAATTAAACCCACAGACGATTACCTTATTCGGTTATCGGTGTAATTGCACGTTACGTATTACTTCCTAGGGTCATAGGTACACGGGTGTATCGATTTGTCATTAATTTAAAAGGGTAACCTACAATTTTATTACATACTAGCTGAGCCCGCGACTACGTCCGCGTGGAATTTAACTTAACAAAAAGCCCGCACCCGCGTTCTGAGCCCGCGCGATAGGAACCATTTTTTAAATTTTGTTTCTCTAAAATAAAAGTAGCCTAAGTTACTGCTTATAACATCAGCTATCTACCAGTGAAAGTCCCGTCAAAATCGGTCCACCCGTTTCGGAGATACTCATTGATTTCATGTGTTTTTATTTTTTTACGGGGAACTTTAATTGTTTTTCTAAAATTTAAGTAGCCTACGTTATTCCTTATAACATCAGCTATCTGCCAGTGAAAGTCCCGTCAAAATCGGTCCAGCCGTTTCGGAGATTACCCGGAACAAACAGACAGACAGACAGACAAAACAAATTCAATCACGTTTTTGCTATAGGTGTCGTATGTACTTTCAAATGCACTTAGTGAAAAGGTGTTATTTTGATATTACAAACAGACACTCCAATTTTATTTATTATTGTATATGAGCTGAAAGTCTATTGGTTATAACTTGGCTCTACCACCATTATATTTATATCCTGTGAATTATGTAATGTAATCATGTATGTGTGAATTATGTTTTACTCCTGTGAAATAGTAATGAGAAAGGTCCCTATAAATAAAGGATTATCCAGTCCGTCCAAACGTCCCTCCGTCCGTCCGGCCGTCCCTCCGTCCGTACGCCATAGTCTATCCTATTTTGTTCCACAATATACGCGATATTTATCGTGATAACGAATAGTTTTAGAACACTTTAAACTACTCCACCATCATTTCGTTTCTCGTCAACCCAAGGAACCAAGTACCTATTTATTTCAATGGGTCTTATAGAAATACAAATATAATATATTATAATTATAGTTATAAATAATCTTATACCTAGAGTAACCAGATTGGCATGAACTAGCGCTTTCTGATTTAGTAAAATTCAACTGAGTACATTTTTCCGTTTAATTCAAACCAAACAGTAGCGGAACAGTTATCAAATCGGTAATGTTAACTAGGCGCATTGACCCTTAATAGTACAAATATAACTCTACAATTATAAAACCGATTGGCCACACCAAAAACATCCTTATCGTGTAACAAATAAGGTAACATTGAATGGCTGTTGTAGGTAAATATAGTTCGGTATTTATAGTTGGTACTGAAGCCTGTCAGGGGTCGGTAGAGCGTGTGATAGAGGCTCCCAAGATACGTCTCAACGAGAGATATATGAAATTATCTTTTTTTTGTTTTGGATTATGGGTATAAGCATGAAGCAGATCCGGTTAGCGATTGGGATTTAATTTCGAATGATATAAGGTAGAAATCATAAGAATAATTATAACTTGAATGGTTTTTTTACAGATAAAAGTCGGCAAACTAGCGTACGACCTGCCTAATGTTAAGTAGTTACCGTAGCCTATAGATGCTTGCAATACCAAAGGCGTTGCTCGCATTTTACTGACCTGAAGGGGAGTGAGACAGAGGGAGGGAAAGGGAGGTCTTGGGCTTCTCGGTCTCTCACTCATTGTAAAAAACGCAGCTATAATAACTACTTTACCCTGATCTTTTGTTGACGACCGCTTGGCGCAGTGGTTCGAGCGTAGGCCGCTCGTCTCACTGCATCGGGTGGTTGCGGGTTCGATTCCCGTCAGGGTAAATTTCGGAAATGGCCTTTTCGTAATTTTCCCTGGTCTGGGTGTCACTGGGATCGCCCCCAGTCCATTGTACGGTACCCATAGTACAAGCGTTGCTTAGTTTGGGACCATACAGTTGGTGTATTCGTCTGGCGATATTTATTATTATTATTATATTATTATGTGAGGTGGTGGTACTACCCCGGTCGAGCCAGCCTGTGAATGAGCTGTAGTCACTTGGCGACAGCTTGGCTCTACCACCGAAAAGGTACACAGTCTCGACGATAATTCTGCCGTCCGATTACTAGAAAGCCCTTAAGGTGAAAGCGCCTGTCTAGCCCGCGAAATTCAAAATTTTCGAGTATTTTTATAGTTTATCCAAAATCTGAAAACATTTAAGACAACATTTTGTGGTTTGCGAAAAACACAGTATGCAGTGCGTTTATTAATACATTTATTTTACTCTAAATATTATCACGGTGGATATGATACTCGTAAATCACTAAATATACAAAAATTGCCAGATTATCTGGATAGCTGTCGTTCTTGAAATGTTTTAGAGTAAGTTGGATATATTAATAAATGCACTGGACTCGGTTTTTTTCGCGAATTACAAAATGTGCCTTTTATTATTGTCAGATTTTGAAAAATTTCTAAAAAACCTCAAAAAATTTGAACTTCGCGGGCTAGATGGGCGCTTTAGCCTTAAGTAACCCCACTTGTGAGCTATAAACATAAACATGCAAAAATGCACCCAATAATTGTGAAAAAGATTTTTTTTATGTTAAGCCAATTTGTAACTAATACATATCGGAAAAGTATGATCCAGACAAACCTATTTTGGGAAAAGGTTGCGCTTGCACTTAGTAAATATAACTCAAATTTGGTAGATATCACTTAATATCGTTCTTGTCGTCGATGGTAGATATCTCTTAGTATCACTGAATGTCGTTTAGCTGAGAGGTACCGGGTTCGATCCCTATCCTGGCCATGAAACTTTTGACGAAGCCCACTCCTAACACAAGCATTAGCTTAGCTGGAGGGGCTAACGGGAATACTAGTAATATGAAAAACACTCATTGCTAGTAATATTTTTTTGAAAAAAAACGGTATTTTATTAATCGGACGGCAGAATTACATACGTATCTAGTAGAGTCCATCTATCTATGCATCAGCCTGATTATATCCACAGCTGGACACATACCACCTCCAAGGACTCTCACATCACGGACTTACGCCATACACATAACTCACTCTCGAATAACTTTGTAAATCGGATTTGGAATCGGCTGAACATCAGCGCTGGAGGAGACTTCGGTGTCTTTCAGGTGTTGCTGAGCCAAACGCCTTTCGGCACAGGTACCTAAATAAATAAAAATGTTATTTTTGTCTTTGCAACCTCTTCTGCCCGGGTTGAATAAACGTTTTTCGTTCCTTCTTCTTTCTAAATATAGAATAGAATACCTCTTTATTGTACACCAGAGTTCAGAATAGAAAATATACTTACACTTGAAGTCCAACATGACCTAAAATATTAAGTTTCACAAATTACCACTTTTCCAAATCAACCTCTCTCCAGGAATACTTGTAAAGAATCATATTTTTTTTTTTTTTTTAATTGACTATATGTTGTTGGCCAGAGTGGCCATAACAACTTCACCCGGACAGAGGGCGAGCGCAAGTGCGCTCCAGCTAGAGGGGCAGGGGGGCAGCTAGCTCAAGGGCGCAACAAGGGACACGACCTCGGCTTGGGCCGCTGCCAGGAGAGGTGGCGAGGGTAAAACTACCACCGGATCGGAACGCGACCTCGACTGAGAAGATCCGGCAAGAAACTCAACGGGCTTGTCGGGTGCCAAGGTGCGTCTAGGTAAGTAGACCTCTCGCCTTGAATACTTGTAAAGAATCATAATGTACTGGTTGTGATTGGCTATTAAATAATGACACAGACTCACTGCAACATAAATCAAACTCTCCTAGTTACATAAATTCATTAACATAATATTTAAAACCTATACATTTTTATGTCCCAAAGTGCCCCTTCCCTTTAATGCGATGGGGATTAAGGCCACAATCCACTACACTGACCCAGTGTAGTCCTACCACCGTTTTCAGGGAGAACATTCCACCCACATTGTTATAACTGCTTTTAACCAGTGCCGTAACCAGGGCGGTGCCTTTGGTGCCCAGGAACACAGCGCAGAACTTGAGGGGGCGCTAAAATGACAACATCAGGGATGCTACTCTTAGCAACGATAATCGATATATCGTGAAATTTGTAGTGTCGAATCCTACTCTAAATTCCATATTTTTTGCCGAGGTATCGGTTACTGAACGAACGATACAAAATTATCGTTCGTTCAGTCAGACCATATAAATAACGGCAAAAAAAATTGGAATTTAGAGTAGGATTTAACACTACAAATGTCACGATATATCGATTATCGTTGCTAAGAGTAGCACCCCAGGACCCAGTTTTCTACTTTTCAAGGGCGGAGTTGGAAGCGTAAGGAGCTCGCATCGGGCGCATAAAAGGCTATTTACAGCACGCTTTACACACACTTACATAATACTTTCCAGAATCGAAGCTTCCTACGCGCGGTCACTTTTATTTTCAAAATAGCCCTCCAACAACAATACAGTTGGTAAGGCGTCGGCACGACAAACAAACAAACCCATTTATGCTCTAATGCATATCCATTACATGCGACAATTGTATTTAAATCTTTAAGAGCTTACTATACTGTCGGTACGACGCGTTGCTGTGCCGCGATAAAAAAAACACGGCGCCGAATTCTAAGTGACCATTGGTCCGTTTAAATGTGGAAGCATTAAGGATGGTTGCACACTGTGGTGTACGTAACGGATTGGACTGTAGTTTAAAAAGGTGTTTAGTTGGATCGTTTCATTAGGACGCGTGCTGTTACTCTTATTACATATGCATATCGGTCAATTTGCAATATTTCACGCGTCCTCGTGAAATGAACTAATTATACAAGGTGACACATAATGTGTATACTGTTTTTTTCAAAACTTAACTTTGTAATTATAAAACCATCAGCTTTGGAGGGAACTTGAAAAACAAAAGGTGTTATAGGAATACAGCTGTTGACCGATTTCACAAGTCTACAAAACCTTTAGTACTTCAACTGTCCCACAAAGCCGATAGTTTGAGATTTACAAAGTTAAGTTGCAAAAAAAATAGTATACCCTTTTAGTATCACCTAGTATATAGGAATCTATTGGGGCATAGACAACCTGCTTAATATTTATGGGATAATGTTCATTTTGATTCCAAATCGTAACGACATATTATTTAGAGCAGAGTCTTCTATTTAGACCAAAATTAGATATTTAGTAACCAGTGATGAGGTTATTGCATAAATTGTAACTCTTAAAAAATCAATCCTTTTACACCATCCACAGAAAGTTAAGGATATTGTGTTAATTTCAGGTTTGATAGTTACACCTCAGTTGTTAGCAATTCTTATGTCCATTCTCCTCTCGTACATGCGTACGACCCGCCTGATGTTAAGCAGTTACCGTAGCCTATAGATGCTTACAATACCAATGGCATTGCTCGCACGTTGCCTGAAGGGGAGTGGGCGTGGGATAGAAGATAGAGAGATGAGCTTCCGGCTCCCTCACTCATCGTACGAAACATCCTACTAATATTATAAATGCGAAAGTTTGTGAGTGTGGATGTATGTATGTATGTATGTTTGTTACTCCTTCACGCAAAAACTACTGAACGGATTTGGATGAAATTTGGAACACAGATAGATTATAACCGGGATTAACATATAGGATACTTTTGAACCCGATAATCCCGAAATTTTTGCTAAGTTAAAATACTACGCGGATGAAGTCGCGGGGCACAGCTAGTAACTTATATAATAGCTACTTTACACCGACATTCAGTGTTAGTAATTTTAAAAATATCTATGTAATTATTTCAAAATATGCTGCTGCTTATAAATATACAATAATAGTATTATTATTATTAGTTAGGATCCTTTGAATTTTTATCACAGCTTTTATATTCTTAACACATCCAACGGCTTAGAAAACCGTGTAACACGGTTATGAAACTTAGAAAATATAACATTTAAGAATTGTCTATGGTATATCTTCGCATCAAGTACCGTATATACATGTTAATTATTATAATAAGTATATCGGACTTTTGCAACATCCTATAGTTGTTTCTTAAACAATTTTACAATAGACTACTTGCATGGTGACACAACTTGGGGGGTTTCAAGGCGTTGTGGGATAATCCTTGCGATGTATCTGCAATCCTTGCATTGTAGCCGACAGACGCGCCGCTGTCGTTTGTCGGCCTACAGACTCCCATCCTTGTTGGCCAAAGCCTTATAGATTATCGATTGGACGCTCTCCTTTTGAATTGTAAAGTGATAGGTTTGAATAGAGGATCCGAAAAACAAATTTAATTTCTGGTAAAAAAAAGAAAACTATTTTTCAAATTACGGTGGTAGAGGCAAGCTATCGCCAATTGACTAAAGCTATTATACAGGCTGGTTCGACCGGGGTAGTACCACCCTGTCACAGAATATCGGTGTACAGTTGCTTTTATAGCTGCGTTTGGTACGATAAGTGCGAGAGCCGGAAGTCCAACCCCTGTCCTTTCCCTTCCCCTTCACGTTGACAACGTGCGAGCAATGCCTTTGGTCTCACAAGCATGTAAAGCTACGATAACTGCTTAACATCAGGCCGAGCGCACGCTTTTGCCAACTTTGATATAACTTATAATAAAAAAACTTGCACTCAAATATATTTTTTACAAGCGAACGAATGTCTTTCATGCATACGAGTAGAAAGTATCATTGTATTGTAACATAAGCTTAATTATCAATTGAAAATCTCGTAATGAATGCTGTATAGTGTGCATGGGCATGTAGGGTTGCTGTGCGTATTATTATGTGGGTACCTTGTAGCGTGCTTCAATAGCTGGGTACTGATAAAATAATACTGATACTGATGATAGTGAACATTATGAAAGCCGGTCTCATTCATTATAATAATAATTAGCTGAGCCCGCGAATTTATCTTAACAAAAAAGCCCGCTCCCGCGTTCTGAGCCCGCGCGACAGGACCCATTAATTTAAAATTTTGTTTTTATAAAATAAAAGTAGCCTAAGTTACAGCTTATAGCAACAGCTATCTACCAGTGAAAGTCCCGTCAAAATCGGTCCAGCCTTTTCGGAGATACTCTTTGATTTCATGTGTTTTTATTTTTTTACGCGGAACCCCAATTGTTTTTTCTAAAATTAAAGTAGCCTAAGTTACTCCTTAAAACATCAGCTATCTGCCAGTGAAAGTCCCGTCAAACCGGTCCAGCCGTTTCGGAGATTACCCGGAACAAACACACAGACAGACAGACAGACAGACAATTTTTTTTTTATCGCGTTTTTGTTATAGGTATCGTATGTACTTTCATATGCATTTAGTGAAAAGTTGTTATTTTGATATTACAAACAGACTCTCCAATTTTATTTATTTGTATAGATAAGTTTCGCTAAACTGATACACTAACTGAATGGTCCCAAACTAAGCAACGCTTGTACTATGGGTACCATACAATGGACTGGGAGCGATCCCAGTGACACCTACACCTGGGCAAATTACGAAAAGGCAATTTCCGCAATTCGCCCCCACGGGAACTGAACGCGTAAGCATTAGTTATCTTTTTTGTTGGCCAACTTGGGAAATGTTTATTTCATCTTGTAGGTGCTTTGGTTTTTACTGGTACGAGATTAAAGACTATTTTAAAAGACAGAGAAAGGATATGAAAATGTGAAATCCTATAGATGTATAAGCAGAGAACCACACCAACTGTAATAGTATGGTCTCCAACGAAGCAATGCTTGTATAATAGGATCTGTGCAACCGACTATGAGTTGAAGAAACAGTTGATCCTGGGACATATCTGTATCTGGGAAGCGTTCCAGGGTCTGAATTCCAACACGATGGTGTAAAAGTATCGTAGAGGCAACAGGCGAAACTCTACAACGATCTACTGAACTGGCGCAGGACGGAAGCAAATGGAGACAAATCATTTATATGATCATGAGTGGGGGAACGACAAAGAAGAAGAAAGAAGAGTAACAGAAAGATGATTCCAATAACACTTTGTCAGAGACAAGATAATACAGCGACAATAATAATTCAAATACTAACTGACTTGGAAAAGAAGTACCACCCTCTAGCATAAGATCGGTGTAAAGTACGAGGAGTAGAGCCGCCTATGTCCCTCCCTATGTTCCAATCTCCTTCAGATCGGTCAACGTGCGAGCAATACCATTGGTATTGCTAGCATTTATAGGCTACGGTAACTGCTTACTATCGGGCGGGTTGTACGCTTGTTCGCCGACTTTGTTACCTCCGACTTTGACTCATATTTGTTCCGCTGAAATTTAATAATATTAAACTAATGCAGATGGTAACAGGCTTCGAAGAAAACCTCAAAATTATTTTGTTCCCATTTTCCACGAGACAAAAAACTTGGCAAATTACTAAGAGACCGATTTTCCCACACCGGGATTCGAACCCGCAACCACCCGATGCAGTGGTCTGAGTTACCAAAGGATCGTTGCAAGTCAGAGGATCTTCGTTATGTTTAATGATGTACCGTTCGCTGGCAGCCCTACTGGTTCGTATCATTCGGTAGCGCACAAAGCGGCGGGTCAAAGATGGCGGTGCGTTTGATGCGGCGCGCGCGCAGCCATGTGAACCGCTCGCTTTTCAATATCGCCTTTTGATTCGCTTCGACGGCGGTGTGTATGATCGTTTCGAGGTTTTGATATACCTATCTATGTTTAGACATTAACCGTGTTATTTACAAATAAGTTAAACGCGAGTTATGTAAAATATTACAGGGCAATTTTTGACACAAGCTATTTTTATCACGTGTTTAAGGTGAAGGCGCCTGTCTAGCCCGCGAAATTCAAAATTTTCGAGTATTTTTATAGTTTATCCAAAATCTGAAAACATTTAAGACAACATTTTGTGATTTGCGACAAACACAGTATGCAGTGCGTTTATTAATAAATTTATTTTACTCTAAATATTATCACGGTGGATATGATACTTGTAAATCACTAAATATACAAAAAATGCCAGATTATCTGGATAGCTGTCGTTCTTGATGTGTTTTAGAGTAAGTTGGATATATTAATAAATGCACTGCACACGGTATTTTTCGCGAATTACAAAATGTGCCTTTTATTATTGTCAGATTTTGAAAAATGTCTAAAAAACCTCGAAAAATTAGAACTTCGCGGGCTAGATGGGCGCTTTAGCCTTAACTGTTTTTGTAATAACACCAATAAACGTTATTGGTGTTAATAGATTTTGGAAGTGTTAACAGAAAATATTTTATAACCTTCCCATCAATTCGATAAGCAGGGAGGTCCTCCATTTTTTTTTTATCAAACGTAGTTAGGAAACAAGCTTACGATCCGCCTGATAATAAGCTGTTACCGTTGCCAATAGATGCTCGCAATACCAAAGGCATTTCTCGCACGTTGCCGACCTGAAGGGGAGTGGCTCAGAGGGAAGGGAAGGGAGAGGGGTGTTCTTACAGGTCTCTCACTGATCGTACGAAACGCAGCTATAATAACTACTTAACATCGATGGACTAATTTCTTTAATTTGCAGTCCGTGCCAATTCAAATAAGCTACCTAAGAAGTGTAAAGATAGTAGCACCGACTCAAAATGAAAGAAATTATAACATACTAGCTGTGCCCCGCGACTCCGTCCGCGTTCTGTTGAAGTTTTTCCTGAATTTTCTTTGCTATAAACCTCACGGAGCCCGAGACCTTTCCAACGAATGCAAAACCGTGGAAATCGGTTCGTGCGTTCTGGAGTTATAGCGTCAGGAAGGAAAACCCGACTTATTTTTATATAGTAGAAGACTACACTCCCGTGTTATTTCGAACTTTTTTGTACACCCAGGTTTTCTTGGAGTCAGTTAACTTTTTTGAAGCCAAGCTTCTATACGGACGTTCAGGGCTAAGGTATAAGGTAGGTGGCGTCAGTAGCGTTACACGACATATACCTATATAGGTATACAGAGTGGCGCGCGCGCCGCAGCTGTTTTACCTACGCTTTATACTATAAAGCTTCGCTTCTTTTGGGCGTCCCTAGACGGCACTGTTTTTTTATTCAAATATTTTTATCAAAACGAATATTCATCAAGTCTTCTTCCCTCAGTGTCATAAAAGCAATATAATGAGTAATTATATTATGCAGGTCCACATTCCTCGGCCGGCGTGGCGCTGTCATGAATGGAGCGGATTGAACTCCTGCGCTTCTGACAGCCGTCTGACTGACACCGAGACCTTGCCACTGTCACTGGTTAGGTAGATTCCATGTACTGATAGCAGACAAAGATTTTCAAGATACTAAGGGCCAAAAATGTTATGAAAAAGTGAAGTGACATGAATCAATGAACCACTCGTTCACAATGGCGAAACATTTAACACGATTAATGATTGTGTCTGTTTGAATCTCACCAATGTTAGCCAATTTGTTAAGTTCCTACGCGCCTTGGACCTTGCCTTGGACCTTGGACCTTGCCCTGGACCTTGTGCCTACAAAGTCCAGGGTTCAAGCCCCGGCTCGCACCTCTAGGTTTTTCGAAAGCTATGTGCGAATCATAATTTCAATTATTATTTATCAACAAAAGAAATATTACTAGCAATGTGGGTTTATCACATTACTAGTATCCCGTTAGCCTCTCAAGCTAAGCTATGCTTGTGTTAGGAGTGGGCTCACGTCAATAGTTTAAAGGCCAGGATGGGGATCGAACCCGGAACCTCTCAGCTACGAAGGCGGCCCCTCTAACCACTCAGCTATTGACGCCTTGATTATCAGTTGCTAACGGGAGGAAACCTGCATAGCTTACAAAATCTAAACAATTTTTGAAAGTCATGTGAAATCCGCTAACCCGCCCTGAGCGTCCCTCCTCGCATTTAGAGCAGGCCCGTGCCCAAGAGTGGGACATTAAAAGTGGTAACATGTAGGCTAACAAAGCACTTCAAAATAGTCAGAATCTACCACTGGTTTGGAATGCTGCTTCCACTGAGAAGATTCGGCTAAAAACTCAATGGTTACTCTTTTCAATATAATAAAAGATGGTGTAATTTCTCAGGAACAGCAACACAATGCTGCATTGCCACTAAAAAGTACCAGAAAATAATTTTAATTAGAAATCACTGTATTGAAGTAAAATAGAGTTGATATTGCTGACGCTACATGCGCACGAGCACGGACCCGGGAGCCTGATGAACGCAGCGAGGGGCCAATTTCTGTGTGTGGAGATAATCTCACTTCTCCGCGGCCGCGCCTGCGCATCCACGGATACAGTAACTACAGACTAAATAAGCATTATTTTTTATGATAGGTTCATTTGAAAAATGTTCGTATTTCTGTATACATTAATCTGATAATCGACTAGCTTTTCTTGGCTGTTTACTCGTGGATTTTTGAACCGTGTTTACCCAGGGTTTTTTGGCATATTAATGGGACTATAAGGCTTTTACCCCCTTATTAGACGTGGTGTAGTGGGCGAATAGTTACACACCGCACTATACCTTACTGTCATCAGTAGTTTGACGTTCGAAAGAAGAAGACACAGCATGGCGTAACTATACAACCGCTAAAACACAGTTATTAATAACGGGAGTTAAGGTTATCTTTCAAACCTATTACCGCATCTAGTTTAGTATAACATTATTAAATTTCATCTGTGCAGTTATGAGTCATCTGCCGTGTACATTTGTTTTGTTTTTTAGATAACAAAGTCGGCAATCAAGCGTTACACCTCGCCTGAAGTGAAGCAGTTACCGTAGCCTATAGATGCTTGCAATACCATAGACATTGCTTGCATGATGCCTACCTGAAGAGGAGTGGGTTAGAGAGAGGAAAGGACGGAGTTGGGCTTGTCATTTATTATAGATACTTTACGCCGATCTGCTGTGAGAGGGTGGGTACTACCACGGTCGATCCAACCCGTATATGAGCTGTGGTAAGTTGGCTACAACTTGACTCTACCTCACACGAATCGACACTGAAAATAATTTATGTAGGTACCTAAAGTTCATGATGGTTAAACTGACTGTTTCAATCAAAACAGAACTGAAATCATGAATAGGGCTTTAATTCCATATTAAAAGTAAATGTTAAGAGAAATAATCCTAGTATAATTTTAGCACTAATTTATTGGGTATTTTCAATTATTTGTTACCCAATAGGTACTTACGTCTAAATAAGAAAATAAAATTTATTCTTCTAAAATTCAAAAGCACTTTAAATTCAAGATTCCTCTTTCCTTGGGTGTGCACCCTTTAGCATTGAACTGTCGTTTAACTTTTTCTTCAACTCTTCAATTCGCGACTGGTTTAGTTTGCGCAAATAGTCTTCTGAAGTCTCCAGCCTGGTGTTCCTCCCGGCTTCGCTATTCAGCGGTTTTACAGGCTCCTTTTTTTCAGCAAACCATCTCCAGTTAGTTGGGAAGTACGATTTAGGCCTTACAGTTGAAGGGTAGCCAGGGAACTTAACCAAAGGCGTGGTTGCCTTTTTAGGAAAAGATTGGATGTATATAGTCTCAATGGGCGAGGCTTTCTTCTTCATCCTGATAGTGTAAATTATGGAAGTTTTTTTACTACCTGCTTCGAATGTGGAGACTGGAGGGGGCTTCTTTTGGTTGGATGTGATTTTTGGTGCTTCAAACTTAGTGATCGGTGGCTTCGGGACCTTCGGTTCTGTCTTTGGCCAGAGGTGGTGTGAAAAGAACCTAATCTCCATCATAAATGGCTCAAAGAATTTCTTAAGTAATATGTGAGCCATTTGTGACAGAAGTTTTGTTTTGGTTATTGGTCCTTAAAACTTTTTAGTACGGCATTTTTACAATTTCAGTGAAGGTCGCTCGGAATAATGCTTTTCTTACTTTACTAAAGGTATAATAACTCTCTTCAATTTGTACGCCAATGTTTTTGACTGATGGTGACAAGATAGTAATTTTGAAGGAGGATAGCATAGATAATATAACCACTGAAGAGAGATCTATCATAAATAACGAAATGTGAAAATGCGTCGGCTGCAGTCTTAGACCATTTAAAAGCAGTCGGCTGTTATAAGTTAGAATTGTAAGACCTATTTTATCGGCCCATATTCATAAATCGATCTCAAGTTTGAGAGCGATCTTGGAAATGTCCTTTCTTATGTCATACCAGTACAAAATGACGACAATAGCCTACTCAAGATCGTTCTCAGACTTGAGATCGATTTATGAATACGAGCCTTAAATTTTTGCCTTAGCACTTGAATATGTATCTTTGTTACAGCCAAATACTACTGTTGTATACTGGAAATGAAGAATGAAGAATTAACAAAGAATTAAGGCTAAAGCGCCCATCTAGCCCGCGAAGTTCAAATTTTTTGAGGTTCTTTAGAAATTTTTCAAAATCTGACAATAATAAAAGGCACATTTTGTAATTCGCGAAAAAGACCGTGTGCAGTGCATTTATTAATATATCCAACTTACTCTAAAACATTTCATGAACGACAGCTATCCAGATAATCTGGCAATTTTTGTATATTTAATGATTGACTAGTTTTTGAGGTTCTTTAGAAATTTTTCAAAATCTGACAATAATAAAAGGCACATTTTGTATTTCGCGAAAAAGACCGTGTGCAGTGCATTTATTAATATATCCAACTTACTCTAAAACATTTCATGAACGACAGCTATCCAGATAATCTGGCAATTTTTGTATATTTAATGATTGACTAGTATCATATCCACCGTGATAATATTTAGAGTAAAATAAATGTATTAATAAACGCACTGCATACTGTGTTTTTCGCAAATCACAAAATGTTGTCTTAAATGTTTTCAGATTTTGGATAAACTATAAAAATACTCGAAAATTATGAATTTCGCGGGCTAGACAGGCGCCTTCACCTTAACCATTGAAAAATCTGTAAACCTTTTGTTATATTTCTGTTTTATGTTACATCATGATGCAGATGGCAACCAGATAGAAGTAGCTACTCATCCTAAGTGGAAAAGAAATGCACCTATCCCTACCTACGCCACATATCCACGACTGGAAGAAAACCTTTCTTAACCATCTTTAAAAATAAATTTTAATTCCAACTGAAGAATTTATCATTTACGTTTAGAAGAACCCGCCTTCCTCATAATTGATCCCAACGGCTTGGCTCTTGCTTTCACTTTTTCATTCACAATTCCCGAATGGCTGCCCGGATTTTTTCTGGGTGCTTCTGTGTTTGGACCTGGTTTATTCTTTTTATCTTGAAGTTCCTTTACAAGTGTGGAGAAAGGCACGAGACTACCGTTAATCACAGTCAGACATCCAGGGTGCTTGTTGATGGAACTGGACCTCACGGCTGGCATCTTTGGATACATCTGTGTAAAGAATCGCACCATCGCAGCTACAAGTTTGGTTTTACATTTATTTAATAAATATGTTTTGATAAATGTGGGATCATTTTGTTGAAATTAACTTAGAACTGACGAAACATGGTGAACTGAAATCGAATCAATCGATTCCAGACCTCGTCATAAAATCAAACACAAATTGTACAATCGTTGTCGCGCTTGACAAAGAGAACATTATCAACAATTATTATCTTCTTCTTCTTTCCTTTTAAAATATGCCCACCCAAGTTAATAGGTATTTCGCCAGTGTCAAGTAACAAATAGCAATAACAAACAATCTATACAAATAACTCTAAATTGAAAATTTAAAAACCCCCGATGCGACGACTTTTTCATCAAATGTATACAATAATTAACAGAAACTCTGCGTAAAAGTATGAGTCATTATTTTGTTATGGCATTATAATAATTGACATTAGAATAGACAACGAATCTAAATATTTATGCCACGGAGGTTTAATTCCTAGTAAAATATTATCAATTATGATTCAATTTCATGTAATAACTCTGGTTGAGGTGGATGGGAGCAGCCCAGGGGAAGAATTTTCAATAACGCTAAAATTATTTTAAATTACATTTGTTTTTTTTATATTTTTTCTCAATGGCGGAGCAGCGCCCTCTAGAATTATTAAGTTTAACGCATGCGCGTATCCCTCATTTGCCACGTGACTTATGGAACGTCTTTAGTTCATTCACAAATCTCATATAAAAATTGATAAAATATTTTTTTTTTCCAGAATCAGGGAAACTTTTCATATTTATAATATTTTAAAAAGCTAGTTCAGACTATTACGATCATTTAGAAATATAATAAATCTTAATCCAATAATCTCAAATTTCGATTGGATTCGAGCCGTGGAAGTTGGTTTTGGCCGTGAATGTGGCTTTTTAACCTACAAAAGAGCTGATGATCTTCAAACGGCTGAACCGATTTTCATGAAACATAGCTAAGAACACTCTCGATCAGAATACCTATCTAACAAAATAAACACAATTGAAATCGGTTCATCAGCTTGGGCGCTACGTTGCCACAGACAGACACACAGATACACAGATACACAGATACACAGATACACAGATACACAGACACACAGATACACAGATACACAGACACACAGATACACAGATACACATGTTAAACTTATAACACCCCTCTTTTTTCGTCGGGGGTTAATAAATGAAATTGGAGTGTCTATTTTTAATATCAAAATAACAACTTTTCACTAAATGCATATGAAAGTACATACGACACCCATAGCAAAAACGTTATTTAATTTTTTTTTATCTGTCTGTCTGTCTGTATGTTTGTTCCGGGTAATCTCAGAAACGGCTTGACCGATTTTGACGGGACTTTCACTGGCAGATAGCTGGTGTTATAAGGAGTAACTTAGGCTACTTTAATTTAAGAAAAACAATTAGGGTTCCGCGTAAAAATATAAAAACACATGAAATCTAAGTGTATCTCCGAAACGGCTGGATCGATTTTGACGGGACTTTCACTGGCAGGTAGCTGATGTTATAAGCAGTAACTTAGGCTACTTTTATTTTAGAAAAACAAAAAAAAAAGAAATGTGTCCTGTCGCGCGGGCTCAGAACGCGGGAGCGGTTAAGTTAAATTCCACGCGGACGAAGTCGCGGGCTCGGCTAGTTAATATAATAAAATGCAAAAATGTGACCGTCGACTTTGGAAAACCAAAAAGGAGCCATCATTCAAAAGAGTATTATAATATAGATGCCATCATCAATTATCAAATCAAGAATCAAGATGACACATTATCTATGAGACAAGCAAGTGACTTGATCATAAAAAAGAGCTGATGCAAAGAGAATATATCATTATACACTAAGGTTGTGTGAGGATCCTATAGATAGACCTAAACTATAAAACATGACGGTAAACAATAATATACAAACTACGAAGTGTAGGTGCAAATTTTCTACAGATCCTTTAAAAAAGATTAGGGAAGAGGTTCACATGCTAATGAGCAACAGGAAACAAATGATTGGCTTTGTTGTTAGATTTTATTAATAAAATAATATATCAAATTAGTACTGTTATATTTCAGGGACGCGCTATGAGGTCTGTCCTTCTGTGCATTCTGTTATAGATAAATAAGTACATTTAGGGACACCACACAAATAAAAACATAAGTCACTATTTATCCTGTTTAGAAACATCAGGCTTGTCTTTCAGCTTCTTCTTGATGTTCTTGAGCTGCTCCTTCTGTTTATCATAGAAGTAGCCCTCCTCTTGCGCCGCGCCATACTTCCCGAGGCCTCCCCCAGATTCCCTTACGGAACCGCCAGCCCCCCCACCCTTGCCTGCCCCGGAACCGGGAGTACCAGGTGGAGCGGAGTAGTTCCTTGCTTGAGAGTTACAAAATGGCGCACCTGTCACCCTATTACGCTCGTAACCTTGCCTGAAAGTTGGGTTACAACGTAATGCTATAATACCCTGCCTGAAAATAGCTAACACGGAATTTTGTTTGAAAATAACCATTTTCCAGCCTTCCTTGGGCAACTTCAAATTTGACGTTTAGTTTTTTTCTCGTGTTTTTAATGTTTACGACCAGTTCAATGGAATTGTAGTTATAAAAAGTTTGGTGCAAGTAGTGGTTTATCTCTTTGCTGAACCGTTTTGTTTTGTTACATTTATACAGTGGTGGATTTACCAGTAGGCTGAGTAGGCTGGAGCCTAGGGCGGTAGATTTTTGGGGCGGCATATTTGGGCGCCAATTTTTTTTTTCTACCTCCTAGAAATCAAAAAGATTTCTGCATGAAGGTTTCTGATGTTTTACAGATAGAACTCTGCAACAAATTTTGTCGATGACTATTTAATGTGCAATTTCAACGAAATTATTGGATTGTAAACTTAATCTAGGATATGACAATTGTAGAGGCTAGGGCGGCAATAACATTACAGCCTATACCCTGGAAATTTGTAAATCCGCCACTGCATATATATGCATGTTTATATATACGGCCTGAATCCCCCTCGTGTTGAGGGGAGGCCCGTGCCCAGGAGTGGGACGTCAAAAGGGCAAACATTATTATTATTATTATTATAAACAAATAAATAATGTATGGTATATACTAAGCAACGATTGTACTATGGGTACCGTGCCTGGGCGACTTACAAAAAGGCCATTTACGAAATTTTCCCCAACGAGAATCGAACCTGTAACCACCATTGTAGTGATTCGAGCGGCCTACGCTCGAACTGCGCCAAGCGGTCGTCAAGAATCTATTCGACATTATTATTTCTTTAATTGATTTTTCAATTTTCCTGGTGCCTACGGTTAATGTTATTTGCTCCGCTAAATTGTGGCCTTTGCAACTAATTAGCATATTTTAGTGCTATTAGCGTATTTTCATCACACATTTGCTGTGTGTATATAAATCGCGTTGGTATTGCCGATTAGTTGTTGGGTGTTGGATGCAGCCTGATAATAGTTATGTGGACACCTGCAAACGAAATGGGAGTTGTTAAAGTGAGTTTAATTTAAAATCATAACATTATCTCCATATTACTATTATGTGTTACGTCGAACTTGAGCTGTGACTACTTAGAACGCTTAGGAAATATCATGTTCCTTTAAATTAAAACTTAAAAATATGCTGGAACACGGAATTGTCATAACACTCTTCGAGGATATCAATACTTTTTAATTAAGCTCTATATAAACATTATGTTTTAAATCTATCACTGTACGCTTGTGGAGTAGCTACCTATCTCATCCTCTTTAAAAATCCTTCCACTGTGTTGTAAATCCTTATAGGGATTATTTTGTTCTTCCAGATCGTGGTCTTTGTATATGCAATCATCTCGCGTGTGTTCCCAAGGTAACATTATTGTTTATATTCCTATCTGTTCCTGATTAAATAAGTAAATACGGCCAGACTAACACACCAACTGCATTGTCCCAAACTAAGCAACGCTTGCACTATGGGTACCATACAATGGACTGGGGATGATCCCAGTGACACTAGATATTATTTATCTGTACAATTAAGTCTCCAATATATACCGGGGTAGTACCGCCCTCTCACAGAAGATCGGCGTAAATTATCTATTATAGCTGCGTTTCGTACGATAATTGAGAGAGCCGAAAACCCAACTCTCTTCCCCCTCTCCCCTTCAGGTCGGCAACGTGCGAGCAATGCCATTGGTATGGCAAGCATCTGTAGACTACGGTGACTGCTTAACATCAGGCGGGTCGTAAGCATGTTAGCCGAGTTTGTTACATACAAACAAAATCTTATGTATCTTTAGTTCTTCTTCATTGAAAACCTTTCCAATTTATTTTTCATTACTCATACACTGAAAGTAGGTCTGAAGTTGCCTGAGGAGCGGGTTGAAAGTAATACTTTTCTGGCCCGGGAGAATCACTTTCAACTGACAGCTGTCAAATTATAAAAAAAAAACTAGTTCCATTTCTATGGAACCATGTTCAAACTTTTTCTACAGTCACTCAATTACAGCACGATGTAAAATTGAAATAACATAAAGTTGAGTATTAAATAAAGAATATATACTTTTAAATGACTTAATTATAATTTAGTTTCAACAATTTCTTTAAAATAACATAGATTTGGTCAAAATATTTAAAAATTAAAATTAAAAATACTGGCTAAATAATGAAGTTGGCCGGCCAACGAAAAAAAACAAAATAGGCGGCAATCCGATCTTTTTTTTTTTCGAGTTGTAGAGTATTGTTCATGCTTCCTTGTATTATTTCTTTAGCCAATTCCTGTTTTTATTTTTATTTTCCTTGTATTCGTAATGAAAAGCACAGTGTTTACCTCGGGTGAAAGACTTATTTTGTCCCTCGAACTATTAGCGCCCTCGCTACGCTCGGGCGCCAAACCCCGTCTCGGGAAAAATAAGTCACTTTCACCACTCGTGTAACAATGTACTATTAAAAACAGATTTTAGTTGTGTTGATTTTCGCTCAATCAGATAATTACATAAATATATTACTGCAGGTACTTACCTAATATAATTATTGTTAAAATTAGAGTCAAATAAAGAAGTTGGTCACTCTTTATTCTTATACATATCGTAATTAAGATTTGTAAAATTTTTGATTGCTCCTTTTCATATTTTCAGTGAAGCCACGAGACGTTTGTATTACGACCCAACTGTAACGAATGATGATAGCTGTTTATGTTATCCCACAAATCAAATTTATGCATCAGTTCGTGAAATATTAGACCCACATAATAATGGCTTAGAACGTTTAGTAATATACGTCTACAAAGATGTCAATACAAATCAGGTCAAAATGTACACACCCAACTCGCGGAAACAGAGGTTGGTACCAGATTTGCCATTTGAAATCGGCGATGGTCTAATAGCCATGAATGAAGAAGTGGCTAATGATATTTTCAATACAAATCCCAATACAATTTTACTTAATGATAAGCATCAAACATATAGTGATGATGTACATTCCAACACCATAGTACTAAAGGAAATTCGTAATAAAATTTCAGATGATACAAATTCCTACACAATAATGCTTAATGGATTACATGATAAAACTAGTGATATGGTTGTAATACCTATTGGAATGCAAGTAGGGGATCTGGAAGAGATCAATCATGTAGGTGTTGAACCTGACACAAACGTTTTCGGAGAAGAAATTGTGGCTGTACCTCAAAAAGACTTTACAATAAACGCTTTTGAACATAATCATAATGTGTGGTCAGGAATTAATAGTGCCGACACGCATGACGAAACACGCCCTATAGCCAAACCATGGCACAAAGACGTACAAAATGAATACTGGCAAGATAATGTTCACAACAGTTTTATTTACCCAAAAAAGCATTGGGAAATGACACAAGAACTAGATAACATTGTTCAAGTCTATCCCAAAGGCGGAACCAAAGATCATCAAACACATAATAACGTATTTACAAATGTACAAGTCGTAACTCCTTTTGTTGGCCAAAAACAGTATCTAACTTTCGACAAATGGTTCATAAAGCAAATGAGGAGTTTCGAAAACGTGAATCTGCCTGGCGATATAGAATCCATTAATAGAATGGCTTTCAGAATGTTAATACAGAAAACGTTGTCCGAGAACAATATGTACGTAACCACAGATGGTGTATTGACAGACTCACAAGGCACTGTATTGGACGCGTCAAATTTAGAGTTAAGACCGATGTTGTTAGGCAACCCTGTGGAATCCCAAAAAGTTTTGAACGGAGGCTCTGGCGATATGAAATTGCCGAAAGACCTGCCGTACTTAGAAGGGATATTGGTGACATTGGTATATCCACCGAAGGTGTTAGGTATAATACCACTGGGAAAGACATCACTACTATCCCAAGGATCTAGACGGAAAACGAACAAACATAAAAGCGTGAAAATAACTTCCGCTAATGTAGCAGATCCTCACACAATAACACTTGCTAAGGATCCGAAACCAATATTAGTTGCAGAACCTGCAAAGGAGCACAAAGGGTCGATTAAAACAAATAAAATGGTAGAGCGACCGGTGATCAAACACGAATTCGTTTCTCAGAAAATGAAAAACGGAAATAATGTAAAGAAGGCTCATTCAAAATTGAAAAAAAATCCTAAAGGTTTGATAGCTGAAGACAATTTGAAGCCAGAAGTCGGGCAATCGAGAAGATTGATTAAAGGAAATATTCTCAAAAAATTGTATGACATGCTATCGGATTCCAGGAGAGGGTACGTTGATTATGAGTCGGATGATGAAGAGGTTCCATATTTTGAGGAAGTGCCTGATTTTAGAATCATAGGAGGAAACGCTGCCACAGGCAGTGGCGCGCCTGTTAGTAACAAGGGCAGAAGTGGTAGTGTTATCATTTAATTAGTATTTTTTTATTTCAATAACGTTTAAATTTAATTTCGTTTATCTCCAGCTGAGAGTAAATAGTTACCGGTATAAATAGATAAGATGGTAATTTTATTGTAGCTTTTCTTTAGTTGTTCTCGCGTTAAATAACGACCCGGCTTGTGAATGGAATCTGATGCAAATTTATTTAATAAAGGGTTTTGGGAGGCATCGTGGACATTTTATTTACTTATTAAATAATTTGAAAAATTTAATCTCTAAAAAGCAATTAAGAAATAGTTCGCACGGATAAATTATAATAGAACAATAGCATATAGTGACATCTATTATTCTCTTTAACAATCATCCCCATTACACAACTCACATCTTTAGATTATGACAGTAACAACTCAATAATTCTATGCTCTGCCCATAGATGGCATTAATTTTCGCCATCTATTGATAATAAATAAAATAACTAAATAATGTAGATTGCAACTAATATAGTCCTTGATCGAAATGATAGATGGCGCTAAGAAAAATATTACCCATGACATATACTAGATGGCGCTAAATTATTATTTTTTTTTTATTCCAGAAATAGGCACAAAATTCAAGTGAAACTGAATAACTACGTAATTATTTATTTTGTTTAAGTATAACAATTGGTAATGGTACCCAACTATGAGTAGTAAATTAATGTTTATACTCCCCCACAATCCAAGTTCAATTTGTCGACACAAGTTGCCATTCAAGTCTCGCGAGTAGCGGCAAGCTAGTCACTCACAGATCGCCGAAGGAGTGAACTGACTGGCTCGCTCTAAAAATACGCAGATTCCGCGGTGTTAAATCTCACAAAATAACTTCAATTTTCAATGACAATAAGCATGAGACGACAATTTAAGTGAAATATTACAATTATAACACCATTTACATTGTTATTTTGAATTTCAAACGGCTTTTCGGTAAATAAAGTCGATACAGTTGTGTTCGCGGTATTCTCGTAGTGTTCCTATTGTTTGTGAATGGATAATCAATGTTTGCAGCTATGAAAGGATGTTATCATTACCGTACATGATACTAGGAAACTGTGTTTTCTAAGTTTCATGGGATTTACAAACTGGTAAGTTTCTTTGATTTTCCTTTAGATATCTTTATTTTCAATGTATTTTCAATTTAACCCTCAATTAGACTGAATATTTTACGTGTACCCACTTCTTATTTCACACTCTATTTAAACAAATAAGCCAGTACCCTCAAATTATTTCAGAAGGTACCTACATAGATATAAATATTTAAATCTTTTATTTGGGTGGGTCTCATCAGTGGCGGTTTTAAGTACTTAGGTACCTACATAGTTATCTAATAAAAGGAAGGGGGGAAAAGTCATCGGAAATAACTGCCCCTATCAAAACTTTTAAATAAACATCCCTTACCCTAGGGGCTGAATGCGCCACCTGGGGGCTATTTAAATTACTACTGGTACCTATAAGCTTCGCTCACAGACGAAACACATGTTTACCCGTGTTTTGCCTTGACATCATACCTTCCCCAAAGTAGGTATTCATTAATAATAATAAAAATACTGTGCCAGTACTTACACACAGTCTACCCATAGCACAATATGCATTAGTTAAACTAATAATTAGAAAATAAACTAGAAAATAGGTAGTAAACATTTTAGATTCAGTAGGTTCTCGTGCTTAGTCGTTTTATTGCCCATGTTACTGGCATCTAACTAAATTATGATGATTAAACCAAAGTTGATCGTGAAGTTACGTTACCCTGCCTACTTGTTTGACGTAACTTAAGTTTTACTTATAATAGGTATTTAATGCTGTGTGACTTCCCATTATTTTATCGTCGACCATGCCGCACTAAAGAGTGGGATTTACCAATAAAATAAAATAAAAACCGACTCGAGTTCGTTGGCCGTCATCCATCGACCCGAGACCTTGCTCGGCCGGCTGGACACCCTTGCAAAACTGTCATTGTAACATGGTCTGCAATTTTTGCGGCTCGCTTACCTAAAACCGGTCGTGTTCTTAGTGATTTCTAGGTTCAATAGCAATGCGAATTTTGTAAGCTTAAAAATTCTGGCTAGTTAAGATTCGACTCGGCTAGGCGATTTCGGCTTCTATGTAGGTACTCTTCGGCCTATTTCGCGAGTCTCTATGTACCTATGGCGCTGTGGCTAACATACTTATTTTTAATTTAGTTTAGTTTTCACTCTTCGCTTGCACAGACACAGTACCTATTTAGGTAGGTACACTAATTAATGTTAGAGTCATATTTTTTTGAGATGCAGCACAGCAGGCAGCAACCCAAATCTGTGTAAAGGTTTCTTCGGTGCAACTGCTAAGGACGGGTCAGACCGCAGATTAAAATTTTGACAACGTAAGACAGGCAAATTAGTCAGTATTGTGAGTTAGGTAGGTATGGCATGGCAATACAAATCTGCCATATAGGTAGGTACTGGGAGCACAAAAAAACTGTAAAATACATGCAGACCAAAACACACAAAACATAAGATCGATTGATCATAATATTATTATTTTTTATTTAAGTATAAGTATCTACCTACCTAGAGGTTACAGCGAAGGTCACTCGACCTTGATATGCGGTCAGTGGCAATAAAAAATATGTAAAAACATAGGTAAGTACTTAACTACCTGCCCACCTAATAAAATAATATAAATATTATAAATTATTATTACTTGTATAAAAAATAAAATGACCTTATCTACCGCGGTTAAGTAATCGGTACAGCATATGCAAAACTTTTTGTATGTATTCTAAGTAAGCTCTTAAACCACTTGAGAGTTACAAAAACTGGAAAGAAACACGACTGCATTAACTCAAGTTTGAAATTCTTAAAAGAATATATCTCAACGCTTCCTTGATTTTAGTGTTATTGAGGTTATTTACACGCACAGCTTCCGTGTCATAGCTCTAAAATTAATATAAGTAAGTAATGTAAATCTTTATCCCTAATCATAAAATTCAGGTGCGTTTGTTCGAACCTAATTGTTCTCTTCCTAAACGGCTTGACCGATTTTGATGTTTTTGTTGTACTTATGATGTCACCTAGATAGTTGTTACCTATGGGTGGACACAGTAGGAACGCTGTAGTCGACAAGAGGACTTAGTGTTTTTATAGTAAGCTGCTAAGCCCACAGCACTGGTGATCGATTCATGTTCAAATTACGGAAATGGTCTTTTCGTAATTTGCCCTAGTCTGGATGGCATGTTATAACCACCAGACTATAGTGATGTGCCTATACTACAAGGGTCGCCTAGTTTGGGACCATACAGTGTGTGTTAGTCCGACGCAAAATCGATATGATTTGTCTTATTCTTATATGTTTATTTAATCATAAAGTTATAACCTTTTATTTATTTATTACTAGCAATGTGAGTTTGTCTCATTACTAGTATTCCCGTGAACCCCTCCAGCTAAGTTAATGCTTGTGTTAGGAGTGGGCTCTCGTCAATAGTTTAATAGTCAGGATGGGGATCGAACTCGGAACCTCTCAACTACGAGAGCGGCCCCTCTAACCACTACGCTATTGACGCCTTGACCTAATACAGTTATGTAAAAGAAAAATTGAGATTATGGAGAGATTCTAAGATAGCGTCAATAAACAAAAAGTAATTTTCCTGCATTTTATATTTTTGAAAGTGAGATCTACTCTTAAGGTTTAACTGGACTAAATTTCATCTACTTCCGTCAGAAACTGTAAAAGTTATGACTCTGTGACAGGCCGGGACGGACGGACGGACGGACGGACGGACTGACGGACTGTCGGACGGACGGACGGACGGACGGACTGACTGGATGATCTTATAAGGGTACCTCGTAGTGACTACGGAACCCTAATAAGGTATCATGGGTCGTGTTCATGCCCCACGACGTTGAACTATAGCTTCACGAGAGTATCTCAGTGACTGTCACGATCCAACGCCATCAATAATAATGAAAAATCATTCAATTACTATGGCCATCGTCGAGTCAACTAAAGCACAGTACAAACTAGGTACCTAACAAGTTTGTTAATAAATGTTGGGGAAAAGTAGATTTATAATTATTACTAGCTGTGCCCCGCGACTTCATCCGCGTAGTATTGGATTATTGGGTTAAAAAGTATCCTATATGTTAATCCCGGTTATAATCTATCTGTGTTCCAAATTTCATCCAAATCCATTCAGTAGTTTTTGCGTGAAGGAGTAACAAACATACATACATACATACATACATACATACATACATACATACATACATACATCCACACTCACAAACTTTCGCATTTATAATATTAGTAGGATTTTGATGCTTTCCTTGCCTATACCTATTAATAAGTCGTTAAAGGTATCACCCTTTTTATATATTATAATAAAGTTGAAAAAAAAAAAAAAAAAAACAATCGTACGACCCGCCTGATGTTCAGCAGTTACCGTAGCCTATTGATGCTTGCAATACCACTAGCATTGCTCGCATGATCTTCTCAGTCGAGGTCGCGTTCCGATCCGGTGGTAGATTTATCCTCGCCACCTCTCCTGGCAGCGGCCCAAGCCGAGGTCGTGTCCCTTGTGGCGCCCTTGAGCTAGCTGCCCCCCTGCCCCTCTGGCTGGAGCGCACTCGCGCTCGCCCTCTGTCCGGGTGAAGTTGTTATGGCCACTCTGGCCAACAACATATTGTCAATTCAAAAAAAAAAAAAAAAACATTGCTCGCACGTTGCCTATCTGAAGGGGAGTGGGATAGAAGGAGGGTGAAGGGAAGCGGAGGGGGCTTCCGAGTCTCTTCCTCATCCTACGAAACACAGCTATAATAGCTACTTTACGCTGATCTTCTGTGAGAGGGTGGTGCAACCCTGCTAGAGCTAGCCCGTATATGAGCTACCAGCTGTGCCCGCGACTTCGTCCGCGTGGAATTTAATTGACAAAGTTTCATACAAACTTTCATCCCCTATTTTATCCCCTTGGGGGTAGAATAATGTCATAACATCGACCTGCATGCCAAATTTCAGCCCGATCCGTCCAGTGGTTTGGGCTGTGCGTTGATAGATCACTATGTCAGTCAGTCAGTTTGAGTTATATATATTTAGATAGTCAATTATCTACAGCTTGGTAATGTTTATGGTGATAAGTTACGTTTGCAATTTCCTTACAAGTTTCCTTTCCAATTATTCACAGAACATTGGATCGATAGATAGAACGATTTGACACTAGGTAGAACACTGAGAAAATAATGACGACTAATTACTTTAGTAGTTTCTAGTCTAAAAGGGACTGCAAAAGAAAGTATATTTTACTAAACGTTTTTTAAAAAATACTAATAAGAATACTTACTAGGAATTTTAAAAAATTGGAGTAATTTTTTTTCTCGGTGGATGAGATAATTTTAATGTAATTTATATCAAAAGTTTTGAAAGACATGTGAAAACACTCACAGGGCCAGCGTGGTGGATTATGGTTTAAATCCCCCTCGTATTGAGGGGAGGCCCGTGCCCAGAAATAGGTATTATTATATTAAGTATATTACTGATACGATTCTACGGTACAAAAGACATGCACGGCAGCGTTAAGGCTGGAACGTTCGATTGTTGTTTTATTATCGACAATGTGTATTGTCAATTTATAATGGACTAGCGACCCGCCCCGGCTTCGCACGGGTGTTCAGTGTTTCTCTACTATATTATGCATGTATTATACATATAAAGCTTCCTGTTGAATCACTCTATCTATTAAAAAACCGCATCAAAATCCGTTGCGTAGTTTTAAAGATCTAAGCATACATAGGGACAGGCAGACAGCGGGAAGCGACTTTGTTTTATACTATGTAGTGAAAAAACATCTTGCTTTTGGGTTCAGACGTTCTAAATTCCGTATTTGAATTCATACCAATACCTGTCTTAATTCTCATACGTATTAGTTTATACCTCTCTGCCAAACTACAGTCTATAACGTATACGAAGTCCCGTTAACGCGGCGCTATTGTCGCGTGTCAGCAATATAATTTACACTGTGTACAATCTAGTTCCGTATTTTTCCGCTGGAATTCCTACCAGTATGAAATAGACTGTTAGATGATCATTCCCACCGATCAATCGACAATGCTTCGTCCTAATCTCATTTAAACTACCAATCACAACCAGTGACTTCATTTGTCAGCCACCGGCGACCGCCAATTGACCTAATACGATCCCTGGACTACTAAATTGGTCCTTCCCGTCCGTACCACAAACCATATTGGCTGTTGATCTTTTAACCCACTTATAACGGCCAGGCGATGCCGCCGCGCCGATTGAGTTATTATGAGCCTTTCAAAAGAAATACAAAGTGCGAACAGGGTGGTAAGTGAAATAATCCCTTGACAGACTTATGATCTAGGACGAATTAACCAATGGACGCGTGATCTTGTACTTTCCTCACATACTCCGCTAGCCTCCGCTAGCCACGCACCGAGAAACATTAACCTTGGTCTAGCATGAAGCGCCTTCACTACATCATATTTATAGTACTCGTATATTATTAATTTGACTATATGTTGTTGGCCAGAGTGGCCATAACAACTTCACCCGGACAGAGGGCGAGCGCAAGTGCACTCCAGCCAGAGGGGCAGGGGGGCAGCTAGCTCAAGGGCGCCACAAGGGACACGACCTCGGCTTGGGCCGCTGCCAGGAGAGGTGGCGAGGGTAAATCTACCACCGGATCGGAACGCTATATTTATAGTAATAATAATTTAGCCCTTTAGACGTTCCACTCCTGGGCACGGGCCTCCCCTCACTAAGAGTGGGATTCAGGCTTAGACCACTAACTGGTTCGTTAATCTATGGATTCAGGCCATGATCCACCACGCTGGCTTAGTGCGGGTTGGCAAATTTAACATGTCTTTCGAAAATTGAATTTAGATTTTCCAAGACATGCAGATTTCTTCACGATATTTTCCTTCCCCGTAAGCAAGTGATAATCATATAGAAATTATGAACCCAGGGGAGCGAGGCAGGGTTTGAACCCAGGACCAGGCCTGCAAGACGCGTGCTTAAGCAATCAGCTATCACTGCTTCTAATATTTATTTCTTATATTATTATGTGCAATATATTTTTGAATTGTGTAACAATAGTTTTTCCCCGCGAAAATTGGTTCAACGTGTTTCATACCTAGTTAGCTAGGTGCATCTCGCTACCAGTGGTTTTTTAATCATCCAAGCGCATAATCGTCAAATCAAATGGTTTGGGTGAACTGTTTCACAGATTTTCAGGCTGCCCAAAGGCCTCCGACATGGCTTATACTTACTGTAGGTACTTAAGGTACTGTGACAACTGGGTTTTAATTAACAAATCATCTCGCTTGGTAATATTAGGTTTATTATAACATTATAAAAATACACGTCTTAATCCAACGGTAACCCGGTTGTCACTGCCAGCGCACCGCAGAGCTTTCAGTTTCAAAATATTGTTAAATATTTTCTTGTCGGCCAGGAACGCCTATCGCCAGTGGCCAGTGCGCCGACATGGACCTTACAGTACTATACGTATTTAAGTTTTGGTAAAACTAACACTCTATGGGCCGTCGACGCCTGATAATAAACGATTTTTTTTATTATTTTTTATTATAGGTCCTTTCATATACATATTATCGTAGACTACCTAGGCTTTATATGTCCTCAATTTTGGTTTTCCAAAGTCGACGGACGGTCACATTTTTGTATTGTATTGTTATTAAATGTGTTTCTTTTTCTATTTGTTACTTGACACTGGCGAAATACCTATTAAACTTGGTGGGCCATATTTGTAAAGAAAGAAGAAAAATACTAGGACCGCAACTTTATCCACATACCAACATAAAGAATATACATAAATACACATAACGTCATGATCTAATCGAAACAGTATGTTTGATTACATTAATGACGCAAGTAATAACTATTATGGGTACTTATTGATTGAGAATCATTAACACAAATCGATGTAATTCCGTGCTCAATAGCTTTTGTCATTAAGATTCTCTTGTCCTAATTTAGAGTTGGTATCCTACTTATATTATAAATGCGAAAGTTTGTGAGTGTGGATGTATGTATGTTTGTTACTCCTTCACGCAAAAACTACAGAACGGATTTTGATGAAATTTGGAACACAAATAGATTATAACCGGGATTAACATATAGGATACTTTTGAACCCGATAATCCCGAAATTTTTGCTAAGTTAAAATACTACGCGGATGAAGTCGCGGGGCACAGCTAGTATTAAAATAATAATGTCTAGATATTAAAATCGTTATCACTGGGCGTTTATAAAAATTCAAAGGTCGGAAGACGAGTTTTTTAATACCTACTCACTCGAATATCAACTCAAAGCCATCATTAAGTAGATTTACAATTTACATTAATAATTATGTGGTTTATTAAGTACTAGCTGAGCCCGCGACTACATCCGCGTAGAATTTAACTTAACAAAAAAGCCCGCTCCCGCGTTCTGAGCCCGCGCCACAGCACCCTTTTTTTTTATTTTGTTTTTCTAAAATAAAAGTAGCCAATGTTACTGCTTATAACATCAGCTATCTACCAGTGAAAGTCCCGTCAAAATCGGTCCAGCCGTTTCGGAGATACTCTTTGATTTCATGTGTTTTTATATTTTTACGCGGAACCCTAATTGTTTTTCTAAAATTAAAGTAGCCTAAGTTACTCCTTATAACATCAGCTATCTGCCAGTGAAAGTCCCGTCAAAATCGGTCCAGCCGTTTCGGAGATTACCCGGAACAAACACACAGACAGACAGACAGACAAAAAAAATTAAATCTCGTTTTTGCTATAGGTGTCGTATGTACTTTCATATGCATTTAGTGAAAAGGTGTTATTTTGATATTACAAACAGACACTCCAATTTTATTAATTTGTAAAGATATACTTATATGTAACAGATAGGTACTTACAAGAAACTATTTATTTGTAAATCATTGACGACCGCTTGGCGTAGTGGTTCGAGCGTAGACCGCTTGGCCACTAAACAGAGTGGTCGCGGGTTCGATTCCGGTCAGGGCAAATTTCGGAAATGGCCTTTTCGTAATTTGCCCTGCTCTGGGTGTCACTGACATCGCACCAGTCCATTATATAGTACCCATAGTACAAGCGTTGCTTACATACAGTTGGTATTTTCGTCTGTCGACATTTATTAATTTATTCATTCACTAGCTGTGCCCGCGAATTCGTCCGCGTGGAATTTAATTGACAAAGTCTCATACAAACTTTCATCGCCTATTTTATCCCCTTGGGGGTAGAATTAATCAAAATCCTTTCTTAGCGGATGCCTACGTCATAACATCTACCTGCATGCCAAATTTCAGCCCGATCCGTCCAGTGGTTTGGGCTGTGCGTTGATAGATCACTATGTCAGTCAGTCAGTCAGTCACCTGTGAGTTACTTATATATATTTAGATTAACTGATTTAACTAAGTAGCGAACTTTATTTCACAAATTTGTTTTGAATTTTAAGCTGTAGCCAATTAACTACAACCTACAACTCATATTCGAGCTGACTCATCCAGGGTAGTAGTACCGCCCTCTCACAGAAGACCTGCCGATCTTTTTTTACTCAACCTCTAAAGTATCTATTAAGTATAGCTGCGTTTGGTACCATTAGTGTGAGAGCCAGAAGCCCAAACCCACCCTTTCCCTTAGCATCAGGTCAATTTTATTATTATTATCTATTCTAACAGGACACATTCACAAAACAAAGCAAAATGTTACACAGAAAAAAAAACCAAAATTGTAATCTGTACGACGTGCGAATTACATTCAACAAGTTGGTATTTCTGCACAAACTAGATATACCAACAGAGCCGATGTGCTAATCGTGATGTTGTAAAAATCGTAATCTTTGCCCATAAACGCGCGACACTCTAGACCAGTGTGGGTATAATGAAAGCGGCGCGGGCGCAAACTAACTCTACTTTAAACTTTACGCACAGAATCTTAAATGGTGACTAATTCGTAGTGTCAAGTTCGGACACTCGGTTCAGCCTGTTTATTTAAATAAACAAAACTACAGAAAAATGTACTTACTCTACCTATTAGTAGATGGACTACTAGTAAGACTCTACTAGTAGATAGACTTTCTATAAAATCTCGAGGGCAACTGGTCATTAACCAAGCGTCTTACTTATTCAAGATTTAACAAATTGATCGCAATCTTATTGTGACCGAAAACTTTGTGTCAAACTCGTAGGCACACTGTCCAGTACCAAACTAAAAGAACTGCTGTTGCAAAAATATTCTAACATATTCAAAAAAAAATTAAGCGTGCCCAAAAATAATTCTACAACACGATTATACAAATAAATAATAAATACGTGACGGGCGAGCGCGCCGCGCAGTGGTCCAACACCCGGAACCGCTGGACAAAAACGTGCGCTACTGTAAGACATAATAAATAATCTTAATACATACATCGTGCAGTCAGATGAATTCAGATGGTAATTCATAAAATTTATGACTATTACAAGTGTGAAATATTATTATAGATTTGTTTTTCCTACCCTCTTCCTGTCTCCATTCTACAGAGAGTAGGTATTCGTTAATGACAGACAATTCAAATGATGGAAAGTAAGTAGTATACTACCATATTATTTATTATTTATACTGTAATTGACTTTGTGTTTTATTAGTAGGTAAATATTCCCATCATTGTATGATCATTGTGGCGATCTGTATGACGAATTTTACGACACCTTTACCACTGTATTCTCGAGTAACAAAGTAAAGAATACAGCTAGTAAAACGTGAGAATATCTAATATATTCCGCTTCACGCAATACAAATTTTATTTGAATATTTAACGCAAATTTTCCACAAGCATTGTTTGAATTTGCTGCTTGTTAAAAATCATACAACACACATTCGTATGCGTTTGCATTTTAAAAAAAAAACTAAACTGACAGAACAAAGTGACATTTCACAGTGAATTTATAGAGCCAAGGACAGCTCCTTTCACGAAGACGGATGGACATGCGGACGGATCAGTAACATGCTTGCGCGAGGTTGTAACAGGTGAACATACTCGACCTTGCTCACGCATTTTGTTATTTTGTTTTTTTAATGAGATGTCAATAATTACGTCTATTAGCTCCACTAATAGTTCCATGTCTTGAACACACCTGCGTTAAATAGCCAATGCGTATCACGGAAACCGGTATCGTTATCTAAAACCTTTGTCTTCGCAATATAGCCAATACTGGTGCGTCACGTGATACTTCTGATATTACTGATTGTGTCATCTCGGGAAAGTGGTCACATTGGGAGAATATAGTGGCTATTTTGGGAAAACGGGAATTTTGGGACAATATAGAGTCCATTTTGGGAAAGTAGTTATTTTGAAAAAGTGGCCGTTTTGACCCTAAAGTAATTTCACGCCCTTTACATAGTTGCATTCTCAACAAGTTTTAATACAACCTAAAATGAAATACAAGGGTTGTACAACTTGTATCAATAACATTGCGTTCTCTTTTATTCATACATTCATATTTAGGTGTACTGTAGGTATCATACTTTGCTCAATTCATGCTCCAAAATCGTACTTATTATTAAACCATAGCGTGACCGGAAAGTACGAATTAAAGAAAAATACTAATAGACCATCTCTATGGTCCTAATTCCTCACTAAAGTCCGTCTCACGAAAGAAGTTCTCCAGACGCGGCGCCACAGTCATGCGACGAAATGTTGTTAACCTCCATTATTTTAGACTCCCCAAAAACTCAATGTTTTATCACTGTAGGATGAATTCGATTTTATTATTACAGTAGTTTATTGAAATTTATATACATGAAAACAGTTAAATATAATAGATTGACGTCGTAACGAAAATTAGTTCCACTTATTGCCGTAGGTCTTCTTTCGTGAGACAGACTTTAACGCTAGTACAGTGGATATCAATGAGGGTAGGTAATCACTAGAGATGCGCCGAATATTAGTTTTGTATTCGGTATTCGGGATATTGGGCAAATATTAATAAGATACCTACTTATACGTATTCGGCTAAATTATTCTGTATCAATGTCGAATGTATTCGATTAAATTAATTTAGTTTTAACGCTCACTGAGTAATTACATTGTCTTGTTAGTATCATTGGTCTGTGGCCCGTTATAGTTTGCTGAAAAATAAATAAAAAACATATGAGTTAGCTAATTCCAAAATATTTTGTCCTGACGACGCGACGGGAATCGATCGGCCTTCATTCAAACGGGTCGGTATCTTTTAGTTAATCTTCATTAGATCAATTGGTTTTTGTGTAATGTATTTGATAATAATTATCTTACCTTATGTTAATAGTACCCTGATCGGCCGTGACTTTATGCAAATATATGCAGTTTAATATTCTTGCCTTAAAACATTATATCATCATTATAAAATACGTTGGATGTCACGTAAACATTCTATATCTTAAGGTTAGTAGTAGTCATCAACAAGATCTTTGTCCCTTTAATAGCGTAGTGCCATAATACTCAAGTTTTTTAGGGTTTTAAAGCAAAATTTTATAAAAAGTCGGCAAACCGGCAGTTACCGTAGCCAAATTGCAATAACAAAGGCATACTTATAACTTGGGAGAGCCAAGCTGTCACCAATTAACTTCAGCTCATATACGGGTTGGCTGGGCCTGGGTAGTACCACCTTCTCACCGGTGTTCAGCAAAGTAGCTGTTATAGGTAGCTGCGTTTCGTATGGTGAGTGAGGGAGCCGGAAGTCTTCCGGTTGGTCCAACCCCCCTTCTGGTTGTCGCACTCTCCTTCAGGTACGCTTGTCTGCCGACTCCGTTGAATAAAATAAAAGGACTCAATTATTCGGTTTAACCAGCAAAATCCTTCAAAGTAGAACCAATTGCCCTGGTCTGGGTGTCACTGGGATCGCCCCCAGTCCACTGTACGGTACCCCTATGGGTACCGTACAATGGGCTTACGCATTATATACGCTTGTTCTATTACAAGCGTTGCTTAGTTTGGGACCATTGGTGTGTCAGTCTGACGATATATATTTATTATGCATTTATTAAACCGGAGTTTACATACCTGTTGATCAAGCAACAATACAATCAACCATTATTTCATAATTAGTATCAAATACGTGATTTTGGGTCAGTAAAGTATTGTCTGCCTATGGTCGGTTTCGTCACGTACAACAAACCTCAGCCTGACCGAGACAGCTGGCCGCGGTCGCAACACTTACATAATTATAACTTGAGGCTGATTGATGTTTTCTATGGCAAAAATAAACGGTTACCCGAACTGATTGGGCACGATCGGTTCTGGTCATAATAACTTACTCTAAGATTTAGTGCCTTAATAAGAAAACACTAATTAGAATGTCCGGGGTAGTGACTAACTAAGGCTACCGACACGGCTTAACGACCGAGCAGGGACCTACAACTTAACGAGCCGTCTGAAGCACCAATAGAAGCACTTAGCTGTATAGCCCCTAGCGGTCACCCATCCTGGTGTTTATCCCTTCTAGCACTTCTGTTTTCTAATGAATGACGTCTTACGTTGTAAAAGGTGTCAAAATACTTACCACCAGCAAATAAGTACTTGGACACATGTTAACCATCAACCAGAAGCTTGCAACACTCTACCCAGGTAACATTTAAGCTGAAAAAAAATATTTTAACCAGTACAATAACAGCTAGAAGCTTTATAAACGATGTACAAAAGCGTAAAAATATATTTAAGGCTGTAGTAGGGAATAAATTGTATTATTTTATACAGTAAGTCTGGTTTAGGGCTGTATAAAGCCGAAATTAATACTTTTGGCTGTTAAATATAACCGAAAATCTCTAGTATACAGAGTATGGTATATAAAACCGTTATAAGCAAGTCTATAAGACTAGACCCGTATATCGACTGAATTGTGCTCTAGAATTCTACTTTTGTGCAGCCTAATTCTGTAGAAAAGCATTAAATTTTGCTATGTTATGGATAATGGTGTATTATTACTCTGTAGTACAGTCATCATATATGCTTGATAATAGCTGTTCAATGGTTATCAAAGAAACCCTTAGAAAGCCCATTACTGTACAAGAGTGTAATACAATGCTGTCTGCTGCACAAAAGTTTATTCTTAGCTCATTCTAAAGCGAATGTTATTAACATATTTTTTCCCCTCTAGTACAGCCATTTTTTCATTAAATGAATATTTGTGTCCTGAGATTGTACTGCGGGCTAGTGATGTAAAATTTAAATTTGTTACCTATTTTTTATATTGGAAATAATAAATGGTTCTTCTTTACTATCAATTGAACCCTGAATTGCTGTAACATTTGCTGATCGTACCTATTCTAATAAGCAGCTACTATATGAATTAAATTTTAATATACAGCCAATGTTACTCTTAAGGCTGTTTTACATACTTTAATTACGGCTTAGTTACGCACAAAGCTTCTTAATGGAGTACTAAAAGAGCAACAGCTGCATGTAAATAAACGCCATTAAACCATAACCTAAAAATGAGGGTACCATATTTCATTACATATATTTATGTATGTTATGGAAAATTACGGCGATATTTAAACATAATTTTACCTGGATACAATACAAAATTGATTTATTTTCAATAGGGAAGTACTGGGGACTCATAAAGCTAGTCTCAAGTTGGGTTACACGGTTCTTATTACTCAAACGATTTCGTTAATGTCTTTTATTTCGAGAGCGCATGAGTTTTTGGCTTACTATTAGTATACATATTCACGAAGAAGTAGCAGCCGCAAGCAAAATACCGACCAATAAAAAAGGAATGAGTACCATATAGCAAAATAATATTTGTTCACTTTACAAATCCAAATATTATGGCCGCCACGTATCACATGATCCAATAAATATGTCTTAAGAAATTAAGTATGGAAGGATTCAACCACGAACATAATTTAATACTTATATTCAGATGTTAACAAGCCTGAGATTGTATATAAGAATAAAAAAAGTATCTAAGATTTGAGAACAGTATCTGTATGGTATCTAATTATTCTCTTAGTCAGCGTGAAGCCAGCTATTGCGCTAGAACACAGCCGTTAAACAGCTTAATCTACACTTAGAGCTGTATAATTTGGGGCCCATTTTTTGGATATAACGGCTGTATATCCGTATATACAGCCCTAATACAGCAGGTTTGTACAGCCTAACTTCTTCAATTTTTTTATTGTACAGCGCTTATACAGCTTTCAATGTTACCTGGGTAACCACCAGATAGAACTTTCGGAAGACGTGCAGACGTCCTCACGACATTTTCCTTCTCCGTCCAGCACTTGATAAAGAGGAAGAAGTAAATGGCGATTCTTCTGCGATATTAACCCTGTTCTAATCATCAGAGCAGGTGACACGTAAGGTCACCGCCATTATCCTCCTATTTACAAGTTCTAAAACATAGACATCCAGTTTTAATACCAAGGTTACGATATTACATTTACAAAACGTGGTTACATTATACTTAAACGTGATTTATTTGATCAGTCGTGTATTGAACACCTTCCGTGAGTCAAAGTTGTAACTGCAGGCTTCAAAAATGCCATGGTCAACGTTTAATGGGAGTTGAACCGGACATTGACGTATAAACTTAGTAGAGTCAAGCTATAGCCAATTCACGCCAGCTCGATAGGGGTAGCACCGCTCTCTCACAGAAGATCGGCGGAAGGTAGCGTTTCGTACGATGGGGGAGACGATCAGAAGCCCAACCTCCTTCCTTTCCCGGAGGGAAACGTGCGAGCAATACCTATAGTATTGCAAGCATCTATATGTATTCTATAGGCTACGTCGGGTCGTACACTTGTTTGCCGAATTGGGTATGTAAAAAAACTAAGAGTTCGTAAGTCATATCCTGCATAGGAGACTTAGAACAAACGTACCTACATTCGACGACCGCTTGGCGCAGTGGTTCGAGCGTAGGCCGCTCGGCTCACTGCACATGGTGGTTGCGGGTTCGATTCCCGTCAGGGTCAATTTCGGAAATGGCCTTTACGTAATTTGCCCTGGTCTGGGTGTCACTGGGATCGCCCCCAGTCCATTGTACGGTAGCCATAGTACAAGCGTTGCTTATTTTGGGACTGTACAGTTGGTGTGTCAGTCTGACGATATTATTATTATATTATTATTATTGTTTTTAACTGAGTGTAGACAGTTGCGAGTAAATCTAGAAACCTGTTACAATTGCTTAATAACTTTTACCCTACGTTAAGAAAGGCGAATGTTGTAAGAACTTGCTTGGTTCTGCTCACTACTGGTACGTAGTATTATAAATTGGTAAATAAATTATGACACACTCTACATACCTATCCCACATATATTTACTGCACAAAGTTGAGTTTATGGTGAGATAGTAATTCGTATTTACTTATTATAGAAACTATGTGAAACATTTTCATATGATTCCTTAGATAGGCGCGAGCGACAGGAAATGATTTTTGAAATCCCTAGTATTATCCCTTTTAATATATTTTACTCACATTGTTTTGTATATAATTGTTGAATACGATCCATTACATAATTCTTTGCTCTAATTACAAAAAGATTAATGAAACATAATAGAAAATAGTTTCAGCCCGCGACTTCAGCCGCGTGGATTTAAGTAAGTATCCAATGGGTTAATATTATAAACTATAAGTGTGCCAAATTTCATCCAAATCCATTATACCGTATTTACATAATTAAGTAATAAACATCCAAGCCTACAAATTTATAATATTAACTAGCTGTGCCCGCACTTCGTCCGCGTGGAATTTAATTGACAAAGTTTCATTCAAACTTTCATCCCCTATTTTATCCCCTTGGGGGTAGAATTAATCAAAATCCTTTCTTAGCGGATGTCTACGTCATAACATCTACCTGCATGACAAATTTCAGCCCGATCCGTCCAGTGGTTTGGGCTGTGCGTTGATAGATCACTATGTCAGTCAGTCAGTCACCTTTGAGTTATATATATTTAGATAGGATAATACCAGGAACTTCACAATAATCATTTGCTATCGTAATTATTTTTCTCATTGTTTTCTATAATCTATACCATCTACATAATCCTTCAGCCGCGTAGTTATGAACCACACATTCCCACATTATTTCCCATGCAATCAGATCCCATTGTTGGTGTCCACAAAAACTGGATCAGTGTTTAACCGGCAGACAAGTAGTTATCTTACCCACGACGCTATTGCGTTGGCGTTGCCTAATTTGCCGTCAAGGTCTGATAAACGTGATTTGATTAGGCCTAGCGGTCATTGTCTTAGTATTAAAATTAAATGAATAATTTATCGCAACTAAAATGCAATACCTTCCGGTTATTTGGGAAAGCCAAGTCAGCCCTTGAACTGTCGTCAGTTGGCCACAGTTTGACTCAAAACTCTAAAAAGGTGTCATTAGCTTCCCATCCTACATTACACAGGGTTTTAATATAAAATATAAGGGTATATACGGGTATAAAATACTGATACACTGGTGATAAAATACTAACTAACCGGTGGATACATTGAAGGGTACAATTTCGTAAAAAAGGATAATCTAAATATATATAACTCAAAGGTGACTGACTGACTGACTGACATAGTGATCTATCAACGCACAGCCCAAACCACTGGACGGATCGGGCTGAAATTTGGCATGCAGGTAGATGTTATGACGTAGGCATCCGCTAAGAAAGGATTTTGATTAAATCTACCCCCAAGGGGATAAAATAGGGGATGAATAATCCCGAAATTTTTGTAAAGTTAAATTACACGCGGACAAAGTCAATTAATAAAATTTACAACGCGATTCAATACAATAGAATAATAATTTCTCGGATGAGTAGCCACCACGCTCTTGTCGAACAACAATGCAAATTACGAAATCCACATTTAAGCGTTCACAATAGGAATCACTGGTTTTCAAAACCACCGAATAATTTTAACGATAGTTGCAACCTCTTCTGTAAAATTGGAAGTTGTACGGTTGCATTGCAACGTAATGTAACGGCGAATCGGTCGTAGTCTGATGATTATAAAAATATATATACTGTAAATATATTATTTTTTTGGTTAATTATATGAAAAAATACTTTAATCTATGAGCCCAGTCGCTTTACCACGGGATCGTTAATAATTAGATGTTAATGATTAATGCTATAAGTTAACAAATTTGTAAATACGTAAGGCACTTATTTTTTAAAGGCTAATAATGGTACTGATTGCTCATTTCACAGCGATTCAATATTGTTAATAACGATTTCGTTATCGAACTCGTACCTGCAATTGCCATGCTATTCTTTTTCAGAATTGCAGTCAATTTTCTGTGCAAACTGTAAAATAATTAAAATAAGCAATCGTTAATAATTAAACAGCAAAGAGTTGAAAAAAATAGAGGTTGCCAACACGAGCCATAGTTGCTAGTATTGCCCAAAATTGGCCTCGGTCTTACAAACTTATTTACTTATGGCAATTTCTGAACTATAGAATATTTGTGACTACTTTTACTGTGAGTAATTACTTTTGCTCATGTAAAAAGCTTTTCTGGTTTGCTTTACTAGTAGATTTGCAAGAATTTAATAGATTCTAAGATTTGAGAAAAAACAAGACTTCTAAATTTTCTCACAACCTCTCTTGTTCCTGTCTTGGTCTTGCTTATAGTAGGTGTTCTTGTTCTTGCAAAAAATTGAACCAAGAACGATTACGGGGAAAAACACGATAAATCATCTAATTATTTTTATAATCGCTTTAAGCATTTTATCACTAAATGATTTGTAATTACAGCAAGTTAAGTATGAATACGAGGAATTACACATAAATCTGTTCTCCAATTACAAAACGTTTACTAGCTAAATTAATACGTAGGTAAAATCAGAAACTATAAAAAAATATGTTATATATTTTATTCGCCAGTAGTTTAGTGATTCTCTTACGCACTCCGCCCGTACCGACTCCTTGGGCCAGCCCTCAACGAGATCAGTTTCATATCCTTTCACTACCAAGCCGCCATTGCCCAATGCGTTGGCGCCGCGGCCCGCAGGCATTGCTAACACTATCACATCAAACCCCGTAATACTGCCGTGACGTAAGGTGCTCTGTTTCATATTGCTGGCATCAAAACTGGCATAATAAAGCCGAATGCCATTGATTCACTCATCATGTTATCTTCATAATACAAAGTTTATTTAAAATTCAGATCTACTTCACTTTAATCGTGGTAGAGCTAAGGTCTACTTCTGAAAATCGTAGCCATTATAGCTGCGTGTCATACGATGAGATGAGTGGGAGAGTCGGAAACCCAATACCCATTTTTTCCCAATCCGCTTCATCCTGCAACCCTGCAATTTGTGCAAGCAATGCTTGTTTGCAAACTTTAATAAGAACATAAAAAAGACCATGAGCTTTTTGGAAAAAAACTCTGACTGCTTATTAATAAACGTGGTTAGTGGTTGTATATTTACCCCATACTTTGTCTTCTTTAGAATTTAAAGTACTGATGACAGAAAGAGATCATTCAGTGTGTAACTCGCCCGCTATACCACTTTCATTAATAAGGGGATGAAATATTAAAAATGGAATAGAATTTTCGTAATGGACAAACTCGCAACCTACTCGATGGTTGGCAAGTTTAGTAAGCGTGCATTGCAAATTGATCACCGTTGCAGTTAAAATGAACCACATCAACAATAGTGGGAACATTGTGAACCATTGTGTTACATCTAGGCCTTTTTATCGCGACGCCATGCAACGTTTCTGCTATACGAACTGTTTATGCATTACACGTTCATTTGTGGCAATTATTATGGTGACTTTTTGCACGAAGTCACCCCATTTCTTTTTGTATTAGGCGGCTACCGCTCTACATGGATTTGTTCCTCAGCTAACCTGTACAATGTTTCATACAAATATACGGATAGGCTAGCGAGCTTACGCCCTCTACTTAAACCCTCACAAAATTACTATTATAGATATCATGACAGAAACAATGACTCCACGACCGCTTGGCGCAGTGGTTCGAGCGTAGGCCGCTCGGCTCACTGCACATGGCCTTTTCGTAATTTGCTCTGGTCAGGGTGTCACTGGGATCGCCCCCAGTCCATTGCACGGTACCCATAGTACAAGCAATGCTTAGTTTGAGCCCATACAGTTGGAGCGTCAGTCTGACGAAATTATTATTATTAAATTCTAGGGTGACTATTCATGTAACAATTAACGTTTTGCCGATAAACTTTGCAACAATATGTACGCCGCCGCAACACCATTGTTACCTAACAAATTATCGAATGTTTATGATAACATCGACCTTGGTTCCACATACGTGCCAATTACAACATTATATCACTCACTTCCAATGCATCTGACGTACGTACGTGACAACAGTTCGAGACTCCGCCAAGGGCGAGCCACACTTCCTTTATATAGTATTTGTTCTGACCTCAAGGTGAAGACTAATATTAGCAAGCGAGCCTCACGTTGAGGAAAATTGAGGCACAAAAAAGGTTTGAGGCCGAGATGATGGCAATAGATCATCAATGTCAGTTGGTTACTAAGTGCCTGTATTAATAGCTGTTTAAACTGGATTCGCTGGAGTGGAACGTTTTTTTTTAAGAACAAAGCCGGCAAACTAACGTACCACCTGCCTGATGTTAAGCAGTCAACGCAGCCCCCCCCCCCCTCCCTACCCTCCTTCAGCGCCCCTCACCTTCAAGTCGGCATCGGACGAGCAATGCCCTTGTTATTGCAAGCATCTATAGGCTATGGCCAACTTTGTTTCATAATAATAATAATTATTGAGCCTATTTTACGTCCCACTCCTGGGGATGAGCCTCCCCTAGCTACGAGGGGGATTGTTTAATATATTAATAAATATAATATGTAAGTTAGGTAGTCATAATCCACATTCCCATCTTAATGTTTGTTAACTACAAACGGCTATTTATTTTCAACTCAAATATAAAAGTCCTTGACTTCTGGTTATAACTTGTTTTTTACTTTTTGGAATGGTCGTTAGCGGCATCAAAATAAAATTGCACTCAAATTATTTGAGAAGCGAACCAATACCGTTGAATGCCACTCAAATTTGAGTGTCGCTTTATTTTGACGCATCATACATAAAATAAAATCAGCTAAGTAGGGCTTGAACATTTAAGTAGCGTTTAATTTAGTGGCTTCATCACATTTTGAAATAGCTCTATCTCCCTTTGTTGGCATATAAATCGGAATATTAGGAGCCGTCTTTAACCTCTAAATCAAAACTCATTACGTCCAAGGTTATTTTATTCGACAGAATTCCTAGAACTTACCTTCTATGGCATTTAATTTTGACATTTTGCAAATATAAAATGCTTATGAGTTTATGGAATTTGCTCAAAATGCCGGCATCGTGAGCCACGCAACGGCGCGCGCGTCGCAAATGTCATGAACACGTGCTGGGACCTAATTACGTTAGCTACTTCAATCGCAATAGAAAAGCAACCACGAGCGATTGAAAGCTATTTAGCTTTCAAACGCTTGGGTAAATTGGACTTGCGAGTGACACAAGGTACTATGTAGTAGTCATCATGAAGTTCGTGTCAGCTGGTGGTTAGTAGATAACGGAAAAACGTCAAAAGCGGAGCGTTTGACAAGCGTTTGCTTTTCTATTGCGATTTAAGTAGCTAACGTAATAAGGACCCTGGCTCTATGCGCACGTGCATCGCCGCTCCGCACCGGATAGACGCTAGCCAATAAAGGTCAATAAAGCTCGTGGCTTTTACTTTTTTTTTAGATATAGGTATCGTGAATGATCTTATGTTTATTATTTAATGTTATGTACTTATTCAAATCGAAAAACTTTTTGTCTATTTTTTTATTTCGGTATGAAGTTGAAAAAATAAACTGACTATAAAAGTTATTGAAATCAAGAATTTATATTTGATTCCGGATAAACTTGTTCATGGTTAAGGCTAAAGCGCCCATCTAGCCCGCGAAGTTCAAATTTTTTGAGGTTTTATAGATTTTTTTCAAAATCTGACAATAATAAAAGGCACTTTTTGTAATTCGCGAAAAAGACCGTGTGCAGTGCATTTATTAATATATCCAACTTACTCTAAAACATTTCAAGAACGACAGCTATCCAGATAATCTGGCAATTTTTGTATATTTAGTGATTTACTAGTATCATATCCACCGTGATAATATTTAGAGTAAAATAAATATATTAATAAACGCACTGCATACTGTGTTTTTCGCAAATCACAAAATTTTGTCTTAAATGTTTTCAGATTTTGGATAAACTATAAAAATACTCGAAAATTTTGAATTTCGCGGGCTAGACAGGCGTCTTCACCTTAAGCGAAAATTATTATTTTGACTATGATTGACCGGTGACCACAGACAGGATACAGGCAACTAATCAAAATAATTCGTTAACAAATCGTCAAAATAACACCTTTTTACTAAATGCATATGAAAGAATATACGACACCTAAAGCAAAAATGCGATTTATACATTTTTTGTCTGTCTGTCTGTCTGTCTGTCTGTCTGTCTGTCTGTCTGTCTGTCTGTCTGTCTGTCTGTATGTCTGTCTGTCTGTCTGTCTGTATGTTTGTTCCGGGTAATCTCCGAAACGGCTGGGCCGATATTGACGGGACTTTCACTGGCAGATAGCTGATGTTATAAGCAGGCTAATTTTATTTTAGAAAAACAAAAAAAATAAGGGATCCTGTCGCGCGGGCTCAGAACGCGGGAGCGGGCGTTTTTGTTAAATTCCACGCGGACGAAGTCGCGGGCTCAGCTAGTGTTATAATAATGTCTGTTTAATTCAAATTCTATAGGCAATGATTTAGCAACACAACAATAAATTAAGTGACTCTTTAAAAATAAAACATGAGTGGCATTATGTCTGGCAATTACGGGGTACAGTGAGCTACAACAATGCAAATGTCAAGATCATACGTTGTGCACTAGAGGTGCGCGCGCGCAGCTTTGTACAATCGCGTGTAAAAGCGTTCAAAAGGTCGTCTTTGTTTGGTGATTGATTATAATAAAATCATGGAGTTTTTGGCATAATATCCAATTGCTTTTCTTCAGCAATAAATATTATGTAAGCTCAACATATCTTTAAAGATAGCTCTATGAGAGATGACCAGGGATAGTAGCTAGCGGCGTTGCATAAGATGAGTGAGAGTTTCAATCGTTTGTCCAACAATTGTGCGAAATCCGACCCACGGTGAAATAAATTCAATGTTCCCGCACATACTCGCCTACTTCATTGGTTGCTATGTCCACAAAACTAAGTGTCACATAAGGAAAGCTAAGTTAATACACCCAGGTCACTACCAATACTTAGAATAAACAATTACAAGTAAGTACTTTGTTTGAGTGCTAGTAATTTTTCCTCGTAATCCTGCCAATCCGTTCTCGTGTCTCAGGAAACAAGAGCGGACCTTTTCACCCCATGCTATTATATTAAACTAGGTATATTTTAATCTTGGTTAGACAAGATTTTAATATATCGCCAGACGATCGCCCATCGTGGCACAAATAAAGTAGGTAACGCTTGGAATTTTTATTTTGGTGGGAAGTGTTTTTTTTTTTGTAATTGTTGTCATAATTTAAAAAAACTTTTGTTTCTTTGAATTACAATGTGTTATGCTAGTAGAATATAAATAATAATATTATGTTCGTAAACGTGAGCGAGTGTGGGCAATTGGAACAAAAGGGGTGGAATGGAACATGATTTTACGAGTTCCCCAAGAAGTCTAGTACTGTTAGTAAAGTATCAGCGATTTTTCTGATAGGCTTTGCGTATATATAAAAAAGCCTTCATATGCTTGTAAAACTGTGCGCATAGTAAAACTGAAAAACAAGTATTTTACTTGATACAAAAATCAAAGTAACGCCGGTCTTTCTAACAATAGGTTGGAGAGAAACCCACTACTATGCAGGGTCTTGCCCACTACGCCTGAGAAAATTTCGAAAATACCATTTATTTATATGGAATTGGGCCCCTCAACACCAACAAGTAAAGGCTCAATCCGCCAATGAGCCAAGGCTATGCGGTCGATTTATAAACATTGCAACCAAATGCGTGGATTAATATACGAAAATTCGAAAACAAATTTCGAAAAAATAATCAAATTAATTTTAATAGACCCTAAATGCCATTTATGTAAACAGTGTTTACCAAACAATACGGAGAGGTCGTGTGTTTGGCAAGAGCTATGGTTCGGTTCATTTCAATGTCAAACAGCCGTTTAAATGTGACCTTGAATATTAGGAAAAGATGTACGTAATCGCCACAGACGTGTGGAACCTTCGGCGGAAATTATATAAGAATTTAAATTATAATTTAAGTAGGTATATGTGAAATATATTAGAAATACTGGTCATAAATTTAGAGCTAAGAAGTGGAAACGAAAGACTTGTAGAAGTTGTAGATGATAAAAATATTGCCGCTGCAGTATTTAAGTAACTAAGTTACTTGCGAAGGCTGATATTAAAACCTAAGACAAGATATTTTATTGACAAGAAAAAAAAAACACGTTTTGAGGTCGTTTAAAAAGTGTCATACCTTATCACGCCCTACAATTTTGATGTGTTGATATTACTAATACTATTATTTTCGTATACAAACAAAACTTGACCAAACTTCTTTCATCCTTTTCATTGACGTAACGCATAAGCGAAACGGATATACCTATTTTCCGATGTGTCAAATTATGTTTTGTAGTGATTTAACGACGACATAATTGGCATCGTTACGTATGAATGTACGTAAACATGACGTTAAAATGTTAAGTATACAAAATAAATTAATACTCACGCACATACTACGCGCGGATACAACACAATATTTCAAGTTAATGACACAAGTCACAACATAAGCATGACCGATGACGATACATAAAATAAATATCATTCGACCCGCGCCACGTGACGAATCAACACTGCGGCTATATAGTTCATACTTACGTTCTTGTGCAGTAAGTAAGTAACCAATCATGAATTAGAAACGGATTGTGTTAAAATGTTTTAAACCTCTGAAGATAAAACCACGAGAACAAGTTCTTTTTTTAAATTAGCTGGAGTAGATTGACAGCTAAGATGTCACTTAAGGTGAAGGCGCCTGTCTAGCCCGCGAAGTTCAAAATTTTCGAGTATTTTTATAGTTTATCCAAAATCTGAAAACATTTAAGACAACATTTTGTGATTTGCGAAAAACACAGTATGCAGTGCGTTTATTAATACATTTATTTTACTCTAAATATTATCACGGTGGATATGATACTAGTAAATCACTAAATATGCAAAAATTGCCAGATTATCTGGATAGCTGTCGTTCTTGAAATGTTTTAGAGTAAGTTGGATATATTAATAAATGCACTGCACACGGTCTTTTTCGCGAATTACAAAATGTGTCTTTTATTATTGTCAGATTTTGAAAAATGTCTAAAAAACCTCAAAAAATTTGAAATTCGCGGGCTAGATGGGTGCTTTAGCCTTAACTGTGGTTTTTTACAATATTTGTTTTTACGAAACTTTTTAAACCATAAATAAAATGTTTATAAACAACACACCGTTTCATAATTCGTCTAACACGTTGTTTGAACTTCAAAAGCACGTAAACACCGGTTTTTATACCTACTTATTATTGTTTTTATTTTGTACTAAAAAAATATGGAGCACGACATGAATTAGTGGCTCGGTGTCCATATTTCGTTTGGTGTTGAAGCATTTGCTATTTTTGCTAAGACTTAATTTATAAAATTCATGCAAACAAAGCTTTCTGAGTCAATTGGCTTTGGTTAAGAATTTACCAAGCATCCTTATTGAGGGCCACAAGGTCTTCAAAAACCGGGTCACGTGACCAATAGCCTTGTCACTGCATCTGGAAGCGCATCTTCATGCACGTTACACAACATGCGGCCGGCAGAGAAATCATTCGGGGGTCAACTCGTAAAGGTCGATGTTTTAATGGGTTCGAGACTCGCGGTGTTTGGGACAGTACGCTGTTGAATCTGAAGTAGGTTGGACATTGTTATGTTAATATTGGATATTGGGGGTTCACTGAAATATTCATTATCTTCTTCTTTATGTATAAAGTTCCGGTGTGTTGGTTTGTAATTCTTCTCCTAAACTCCTTGACCGATTATGATGTTTTTTTTAGATACCTATGGGGTCACCTGGATGGTTCTTAGCCGTAGTTGGGTCCGGCAGGTTACGTTGTTATTGGCATCCAGAAAATAAAATGTACGCTAGGGAACATACGGGAAATATTGGCTTTTTGGCCTCTGCCTACATTTTTCAAGCATGTCCCTATGTTAGTTTATTCATAAATCATTCAGGTAAAAGCATCCAACTCAGTGCCCTAAAACGATGATTCTACTTTATAATATTATATTTTTAATGACAACTTTGATATTTATCCATAGTCTATTGTACGGTACCCATAGTACAAGCGTTGCTTAGTTTGGGACCATGCAGTTGGTGTGTCAGTCTGGCGATATAAATTTTTTTGTTATTTATTAAGTATACAAAACTGTATTAATTAGCATGGAGAGAACACCGTAAAAACTGACGTATTCATTTACGCGATAGTCATTTTTGACGTTTCGCGAGTCGAATGTGAGTCGAGAAATAATTGTTGGAGCGAAGCGAGAACTGACAAGTCTCGGAGTCTAACCAAGTGTATTTAAACAACATAAACGTCATACTTTAGGCGGTGTTCCGCACGGAACCTGCGTGCGTAACGAGGCTCCAGGAATAATAAGCAAGCCGCAGGATACCGGTCAACCTCATGTACCGTTCGATGACCCCACCGGTATGTAACCAGCCTGTATTGCCGATCGTGTTGTGGTTGAGGACTTACAATAAATAAACCGATAAACCGATTCGTCGTGTAGCCTCTACACGTAGTGCTTCGAAAGCCCGGACTAATAATTGGCGTATATATACGGTATCTGACTATTTATGCGTAATTATCAGATTTTCTGAGTAACAGGTCTTTAATTATTTGTGACAACTTCTGAGTAGCAAACTACTATAAGTTCAAAGGTAACTCAAGAAAAAAGAATTGAGATGACACATTTTTTACATTGACGGGAAAGAATATTTGAAATGTGTTCTAATTCCGGTTTTTGTATTTTTTTAAACCTCATTCTATTACCAATACTTATCAAAACACTCAAGTATTATTTTGGACTGTTCAAGTATTCAGTATATTCTAAATTTTTAAGGTACTTAAATATTTAGGACCTGTGCCCGTCAGTCCGAAAGATGTCTTGAGTACACAGTTGAGACATAATTTTGTGATGGGAAATTATAATAACACTAGCTGTGCCCCGCGACTTCATCCGCGTAGTATTGGATTATTGGGTTAAAAAGTATCCTATATGTTAATCCCGGTTATAATCTATCTGTGTTCCAAATTTCATCCAAATCCGTTCAGTAGTTTTTGCGTGAAGGAGTAACAAACATACATACATACATCCACACTCACAAACTTTCGCATTTATAATATTAGTAGGATTTACAAGTTGGCTCTCACAGTTATGCAGAATGTATCCGACCATCCACACTTCAGTAAATTGTAACAAACCTACAACCGCTGTAACCAACCTACAGACGCTTGCACTAGGATTGGGTTTTGGTCAGCACAAGTACCTATGTGTGGGTTGATTCCATTTTGCTAAACTATATCCGATTGAGATCGTTTTTTTAATAGGTACTGTGTCATTTCTGTGGCACGTCGTCATGTGTAATTTTTGAATGGCGCGTCTATCTTTAGAATTAACTAGGGCGTCATGCACAATATCGTACATTATTAAAATCAAACCTTGTAGGTACCTATTTTAATAATTTTGAATGACGAATTTGCTAAAAAAACGACATTCCACTATTGTTTTCTAAAACGGACGATTAAAAAAAACAGTAAGTCATAGATTACATACAAAATGAAAAAAAAAACGTGTGTTTCTTTCCAATGGCCAGCAATAGGCTATTGGATCTAAACATAACATAACACACGTGTCGCATAACATACAACGCTAACTCGATTGTTATCGTTTTCTGTACAATTTCCATAGCCAAGTTATCTAAGTTTTGTAAACATTGTGAAACGCATGACGCCGCATCGTTCTCGGCTTACTGGTCCCGTGGGAATAGACGATAACGCACTTACGGAATGCCTGCACACAACTCAAATTTGAGTGCGGCAAAATTTTGTAGCGCTATTCAAAAAATGATGTATTAATAACTGGGTCTCAAATAACTCAGTTTATCATTTGAGTAGACCATTAGGATGTAATCATATGAACCGATCGATCATCGATCTAACGTTGGTATTGAAGCGAAGCTTCTATACGGACATTTGGGGCGCACGCCGCGCGGCCTCTCTATTCGTGCTAAGCGTCAGACGTCAGTAGCGTTACACGACATATATAGGTATACAGAGTGGCAACTGTCTCTTTTTTATGGGACTAGTACCGGCACACCCTTCCACTGTTACCCGTATAAGCCAAGATCGACAATGGTAACCAATGATGACCGAGGTGGTTTGACCCCGACGAAACTCGACGTCGTTTTATGGAGACACTGTCGATTGTCGTCGTTCTATCATCTATGGTGGATCGACGGTTAATCGGTTGGTGTGGGAACACCCTTAGGGCGACCGTCCATTCGGGCCCGCCCGCTTCGACCAATAGGATCGTTTCATTTCCTCATCTTCACCCAACTTAGCTCAAGCTGACAGGCAATGAAGCAATCATATTGCTCGAAGCGTGCGAGCCCACTTCATAATAGCCCAGCCAAATGTCACCCGTAGGTTGACAGTTATCTAAGGCTACATTCACACGGCAACGTTTTTACTCTACACTGTAAAAATTTTAGTGTTATCAGCACTTAAATACCTATGATTAGACAAAAACTTTGCCCGACATTTAGTTATATCTGGGGCATAATATATTCTGTTTTAGAACCGAATAAGAATGTATTTTAACAGTAAACTTAATTCATAAATGTAAAACTAAGAAACAAAACAAATATCGCCGTAGAACTTAGGCTACAAGATAATCTTATCCACACCCACGCGAACAAGTTTTTGCAAAATAACAAAATGGCGATGCTTATTTCAAGATTATTCAACCTTGATGTTGCTGTCATATATGTCCTTTCATGCATCTATCTATAGGGAAAAAAGCGATGCCGCATCAAAACTAGAGGAAAACGACAGACAAAACGCCACTTAATCAATTTTGTTAGTCCGTGAGCTAAATTCAGCATTTATTAAATCTATACCTACTTAAGAATTTAATTTATTGAGTTAACCAGTTGTATTGATAAATACAAAACATGGTTTATTTCTTAATGAAGGTAAGTAGGTCCTAGGTACTCTTATTTTTAATTCCCGTCTTTCTTATTTTTTATTTTTTATAATTAGTCTGGCAGTAAGATTATTATCGCTATCGGGCACTGCAATCTAAACCAACATTTATTCAACCTAAAGATGAGTGACAGCACAATGTGCAGATTCTGCCAAGAAGCAGAAGGAAGTGCAATGCACATCCTCTGCTCGTGCGGCTCACTAATGCGTTGCAGAAGTATCTTCCTAGGGCGGCACATCATGCATCCGGAGGAGATACAAACATTCACTGCTCAAAGTATTTGGAAGTTCCTGAAGGCTTCGGGACTAGGCAGTGAACTATAATACGAAAGTGCTAGCTACGAAAGATCAGTAATGGTCGAAGTAGCAGGATGCCGCCCGAGCGGCATAGGGCACAAAACATAGTAATAATATTCAAATTCGATTCAAATTCAAATCGTTTATTTTGTTTAGGCCTACGGGGGCACTTACAAATTGTCAATTTTACATAATTTTTTTTCTTATATCTACAACCGGATCGGAGCGCGACCTCGACCGAGAAGATCCGGCAAGAAACTCAGCGGGCTTGTCTTTTTACATGTCATTATATATTTTTTTATCGCCAGTTGCTTATAATCAATAATAACAAAGGGTAGTAGATATATAAATATTATAATAGCTCCAGTGTGTTGCCTTTTGATATTACCAAGAATTACAAATAATTATCGCTTCCCTTAGAACTGTTATAGGTATTATCCCGTAATCTTCATTCATGCATGTATATTAGTATTATTTTTATCATAGCGATAATGGCGCCGATTCTTTTATTCACAAATCACGATTAAACTAAATTTGACAGAACTAGATATTGCTGTCCTGCTCTTAGTTTACGACCGTGACAAAGACGACATTTACTCAGTCGAGTAAGATTTTATTAAATATCTCTTATTTGTGTGTAATACCTAATTGTTTAAGTACCTTCTGCATCCAGTGTGTTATATAAGTAACTAGCTGTGCCCCGCGACTCCGTCCGCGTTCTGTTGAAATTTATCCTGAATTTTCTTTGCTATAAACCTCACGGAGCCCGAGACCTTTCTAACGAATGCAAAACCGTGGAAATCGGTTCGTGCGTTCTGGAGTTATAGCGTCAGGAAGGAAAACCGGACTTATTTTTATATAGTAGACTAGCTGTGCCCCGCGACTTCATCCGCGTAGTATTTTAACTTAGCCAAAATTTCGGGATTATCGGGTTAAAAAGTATCCTATATGTCAAGCCCGGTTATAATCTATCTGTGTTCCAAATTTCATCCAAATCTGTTCAGTAGTTTTTGCGTGAAGGAGTAACAAACATACATACATACATACATACATACATACATACATACATACATACATACATACATACATCCACACTCACAAACTTTCGCATTTATAATATTAGTAGGATTATACGTAATATTAATATTTTTTAATATTTAGTTACGAGTGTATATTCTCCCAAGGTATATTCTGACCGGTAGGTTTATGTGTGAGTGACGGTACCTCACAACAGGAAACCGGAATGACTCACGACGCCTCCCGAATCAAAATGATCATCCTTCCTTCACTAACAACTCGAGTTATCCTTGAATGGATGTGGGTAAAAAAACGACGACAAACAATACCTACTAACAAGAACATTTTAATAACTTGGGTCCTTGAACCTTGCTTGAGAATCAAACCTGTCTACTCTTTCCTTCTTCCAACTCCTCCTATTATTTCTGTCGATTAAACTCGTGCGGGGTCCTAGACAATTTAACTTTTCCCCGGGACTCGTCGAGGGTCAAACCTCGACGTCATTATTGGTCACCATTGTCGATCCTGGTTTACAGGAGTTACAGTGTTGGGAGTGTGTGGCGGGACCAGTCCAAAAAAATACTCTATACTGAACCATAGATTGTGGCACCTATATCATAAACCCTCGTTTACACTGACACATCATTTACATTGATTTATGTTTTCATCTCGTAGGTATTTATGCTCTGAAAAAATTGATACAACATTATAAATACTTGAATAAATGTTGTGTCTGCGAAGGGATACACAAATAAATTTTAATAGGTACTAAAAGTATGTGTATTAAATAATAACATTACAATTTATGGTGATTGCTTGGTGATGTTATACACCAATGGTATCTACATCACACCTTCCTACCGGATAGTCACATAAAATGGCACTTATCCAGTTAAGAGGAGGCAGTCGCAATTTTTGGGTTTTTAATTCGAAATATTTCTATCATTTTATAGATTAAGAAGCTTATATTCAGATATGTGTTATTCAAAAACATTAACTAGGATTACATATATAGGAAAACACGATTTAGTGAAATTTCCTCGATAGAAAAAAAATCCAATGTTGGCTGTTATTGCTTTTTATTTTCGTTTCATCCACGATATTATTACGAATTAGATCACGATTTTTTTTCTAAAACATAGTAAATGATAATATCTAGGATCAGGATAACCGAAAAATTTAATTAATTCCCTAGTTTTGTTAAAAACCAAAGAAATATTGTTTAGTGCTTATGTGGTTTAACTTCCGAGCGCGCGGTCACTAGTGTCATCTCATATTTTCTATACATGAAGTCATTGCATCACTGTCATATTCTAACTAGCTCAGTCGTCTGCGGACGTCATCGAGGTCGGACCTATGCCGATTTTTTTCAGATCCGAATTTAAATAAATTCTTCGTAACCAATACGTAAACGGAGAGAGTGGAAACTCCTTTGGTCAAATAAAAAATATTTCAAGTGCGAGTACGATACTATATGTACCTACTTGTATATAGTAGTAATTTGACAGATTTTCAGACTTTTTTTTAAAGTTCATTATTCTATTTCCATATAATTTCCAACGTAAATTTTCACTTGCTGAACGGCGAAGGGAGACATTATGAGAAAACATACGTTTATTTAAAGGCATGTATTTCAGTAGACATTGCTTTTGAATGTTACTTAACGAAATGGTTATTTTATTAATCATTTATTAATTCTATTTTATATTATAATCATTGTTTATTTATAACGTCGTTCAGGGGGAAGGGGTATTTTAAATGTCAACTTATATTTTTGACTATTTAAAATGTACTAAAACATATAATTTGGCCGCCGCTTGGCGCAGTGGTTCGAGCGTAGGCCGCTGGGTTCACTGCATCGGGTGGTTGCGGGTTCGATTCCCGACAGGGTAAATTTCGAAAATGGCCTCTTCGTAATTTTCCCTAGTCTGGGTGACACTGGGATCACCCCCAGGCCATTGTATGGTACCCATAGTACAAGCGTTTGGGACCATACAGTTGGTGTGTTCGTTTGGCGATATTTATTTATTTGTATGTTAATAATCGTATGACATATTCGTATGACGTAATCGAATATGTCATAACATACAACAGTGAAAAAATATTCAAAATAAATTTTAATTTGGCATTAACACAGACGTGTAAGTGATCTTATCCGTGTCCGATATCAATTCGAATAATTTAAAATACCACCAGTTAGAGGTGATTACGTGAAAAAGGCCATTGCGTAGCTCAATATTTAGTAAAATAATAGTTTTAGCCCTTATGACGTCCCACTCCTGGGCACTTGCCTCCCCTCAACACGAGAGGGATTCAGGCCATAATCCACCACGCTGGCCCAGTGCGGGTTGGCGGATTTCACATGTCTTTCGAAAATTTAAATCCTCTAAGACATGCAGGTTTCATCACGATGTTTTCCTTCACCGTAAGCAAGTGATAATCATATAGAAATTATGATACGCACATAGATTTCGAAAAATCCAGAGGTTCGAGCCGGGGTTTGAACCCGAGACCTGGTAGCAGCCCGCAAGACGCGGGCTTAACCAATCGGCAATATTGAATCAATGGGATTTATTTTTTAAAACTGGTAACCTACCCTATAATTATATTGCTTTCAATATTTAAACAGTTTTGTAGCGGTACCAAAAATCAATTTTAGCGCCAGTTTGCAGCCTTCTAGCCTCTGAATAAAAGGACTGTGACGTCGGGCGGTCGGACAGAGTGACATAACCAAATTATCTGGCGAACCATAGATATAGGAAGAAGCGAAAACTAGGACATAAAACATAGCTTGATTGTTAGAAATAAAATAAGGTTTTATTTTAATTTCATATTTGATTTCTTTTTCTGGATTTATTCTCTGTCAATTGTTTAAAAAGATCAATTGTCACTCTCTTGTAATTTTTCGTTCCTTTATGTGTTAAATAAATCTACTAACTAAATTTATTATATACTAGCTGAGCCCGCGACTTCGTCTGCATGGAATTTAACTTATCAAAAAAGCCCGTCCCGCATCCTGAGCCCTCGAGACACGAGTCATTTTTTTTTATTTTGTTTTTCTAAAATAAAAGTAGCCTAAGTTACTGCTTATAATAACAGATATCTACCAGTGAAAGTCCCGTCAAAATCGGTCCAGCCGTTTCGGAGATACTCTTTGATTTCATGTGTTTTTATTTTTTTACACGGAACGCTAATTGTTTTTCTAAAATTAAAGTAGCCTAAATTACTCCTTGAAACATCAGCTATCTGCCAGTGAAAGTCTCGTCAAAATCGGTCCAGCCGTTTTGGAGATTACCCGGAACAAACACACAGACAGACAGACAGACAGACAGATAGACAGACAAAAAAAATTTAAGTCGCGTTTTTGTTATAGGCGTCGTATGTACTTTCATATGCATTTAGTGAAAAAGTGTTATTTTGATATTACAAACAGACACTCCAATTTTATTTATTTGTATAGATATCATTTCCATCCCACTGAGCTCTGCAATAATTAGTCATAAAGAGATGCCATGATTAATATTGATATCTGCGACTTAAGTCAAAGTGATATTTATAGGGTTGTCAGGATATAAAAAAATGTCGATAGAAATGATGGATGTTTCTTTCTATCATCAATGCTAAAAACTAATATTTTAATATAAAATGACATTTATTCTCTTAAAGGAGTACAACCCAAATCCATATCTCGGTCAGTTTCTGAATCGCTAAAACAATCTTGTAAATTAATTATGAACTCTTGTTCGCAAATATTATCAAATCGGACGTCCCGCTCCCAAAATTAGATTTTATTTTGTCACTATTATTTTTGATCCAGTATGCGCAAATGTAAATAATGTTATGATATTAAAATATACAATCAAATTAAAAGATAAATTAAGTTTTATTTCAAATATCGTCTGTGGTCACGATGATTCATCGCCCATCACTAATTAGATCGGCATGCCCATAAAGTATGACATTGACAGGTACTGTCTGTACTATTATGAAATTCAAGACTTCATAGGCATGATTTTACTGACAGTTGTCGCAGAGATCAAGCTATATTTTATCTACTATATAAAAATAAGTCGGGTTTTCCTTCCTGACGCTATAACTCCAGAACGCACGAACCGATTTCCACGGTTTTGCATTCGTTGGAAAGGTCTCGGGTTCCGTGAGGTTTATAGCAAAGAAAATTCAGGAAAAATTTCAACAGAACGCGGACGGAGTCGCAGGGCACAGCTAGTCTACTATATAAAAATAAGTCGGGTTTTCCTTCCTGACGCTATAACTCCAGAACGCGCGAACCGATTTCCACGGTTTTGCATTCGTTGGAAAGGTCTCGGGCTCCGTGAGGTTTATAGCAAAGAAAATTCAGGAAAAAATTCAACAGAACGCGGACGGAGTCGCGGGGCACAGCTAGTGAAGTATAATTATGTGATTTTTTTAATCCCAAGTTGCGGACTTCAAATATTTGGGAAAATCTGGCATAGGTTCTTTGCGTGCCGATTACGATTATGACGTAAATTTTGGATTCCAAGATGACAGACCACCGACCTTACTATCGGACGTTTATAATCTAGCTAACGACCGAATTTAAGAAAAATACAAATTTTCGCCATACATCAATTTGTAATTGCCTTTGTGTTAAAAGACTTATTACCGGTTTTTTTTAAACGGAACATCTTTACTTCGACTATGCCGGGGGCACATGGAATCAGTATACTTGACGCCCAAAGTTTTGGTGTAATGGGCGACTAAGGAATTAAAAAAAAATAGAACTGACTTCAATAAAACCTGCACTAAAAAGCTAGAAATGACAATTTATTTCATATGGAGTCGCTGCAGTGGTGGAATCTTTACTCTACGTTAGGATAGCTTCTTAGGTACCTAAAAACTCCTACTTACTTCAATTGACACTGACTCCAAATTAGGGACCTCAACATTTCTAGCGTTTTATTTAGCGCACCCGGGTTTTTTTTGGAGTCGATATTTTTTAAATAAAGTTTTGGTCATGTTTTTAATGGTAAACAACGTATTGAATTGCTGGTAACTGTAAATAGTCCATCTCCCAAACTACTGAACCGATTTTGGTAAAATTTCTATGGGTCCTACAAGTATCAATAAATAATAATATAAACAATAAAATATCTAATAAATAAATATTCTTTCAAATTGGTTTATAAATGACGGAGATCTGAGGTAACATACATAAAAAAACAACTGAACTGAGAACTTCCTCCTTCTATTTTTAATTCTGTTAAAAAAAGAACTATTTAGGCTGCTCCATAGATTTCCGTAGTACCGACGTCATGACGTGGCTAGCGAATGCGAGTGTCAGATGGCCCAAAATCGCGATTAATTTTTCTGGCCACAGCCCCTTAAACTAAAAGCTTTTGCGGTATTTCCTTATGCATTTTGCTTTATAATAAATAATTATGTATTTTAAAGTAAAATAGATAAGGAACTATATACCTACTAGTGATGTAACGAATGTTGGATTTTTAACATTTGCGAATGCGAATGCGAATATTTGGCTTCAACATTCGCGAATGCGAATGCGAATGCGAATGTTGACTTTCAAATTAGAAACCCTAAATTGAAAATTATAATACTTTAATAAAAAAAAAAATTCAACGACTTTTTAAATTACAAAAGAGCTTATAATTTTCAAACGGTTGAATCGATTTTCGTGAAACATAGCTAAGAAAACTCTCGATCAGAACACCTTTCTAAAAAAGAAACAAAATTAAAATCGGATCATTTGTTTGGGCGCTACGATGCCACAGACAGACACACAAATACACATGTTAAACTTATAAAACGCCTATTTCTCGGAGGTTAATGAAGAGCGCGCAAAATGTTAGACTGGATTGAAACTTCGTGTCGGCCGAACATAGCCGAACCCATAGGTTGAAAGAACGAAGTTAGTCACATAAATTAATTCGAAGAGATTTGTTTTGATTTGAGGGTAGTTTAGTATTATATCATTAAACAAAATTATTTTATATTCAAATTTTATTGAGTTAATGTTTTATTTAGACTAACAAGAGCAATAGAGAAATATTCTATTTATAATTTTGTTGCCTACCTCAAGACAGCTACATTATTTAAAATTCAAATATAAGTAAATAAGTGCATTATTTGCAAGTGAGCTAAGGTTCGAGGTTAGGATCGAGGCTGGTTTGCAGCCAGAGAATAACACGAGGGCTGTGCTGTGATGGAGCCAAGGTGTGTAATTAACAATGCTCACGCATTTCATAGGACATTTTACAACTTACTTGCGAGTAGAAAATATTTAGAATACAATCTTAATTGAAAAAAATCACAATTCACGATTTTTTTAAGACCTAGAGAATTGCAGGAACCCTTATAGTTTCGGCACGTCCGTCTGCAATCACAGTAATTTTATACAGAGACTATTAGCGCTAAAATACTGCCAACTAGCCAAAAAAATGAGTTTATGTACCGCTAAAAAACAGTTTTGAAAGCAAAGTTATTCAAATGGAACCTCCCGTAACCCTCCAAAGGGGAGTAAAAAAAATGTTTACACACCCCCCTCGATTGAGGTATTGTTAAGTAGTATTTTAAAATTATTTGTAGGTTTCTTTGACAGTTTTTCAATACTAATTCCCGTTTACGAAATATTAAGCTTCATTGTGGCCTTTTTTACTTAAGTAGCAAGATTCAATATTTAAATTAGAACCACATTATAAATGGTTTATTATAGGAAATAAATAGTTATTTACTACTATTCAAAATCAATATAAGTAATTAAAAAAAATCTAAATTAATTCTCAAACCATGCACCACCGATTGTGCACCCAGTCTAATCACAACTTCATTATTTGAATTAAAAATCCTTATAAAAATTACCATCAGACTAAAAATAAAATAAAAGTTTATGTCACTTTTGCTGAAGATGTCTATGATAAATTTAGTAACAGAATTTCTTACTATTTTATTTATAAAGGTGACTAATAGTTAATTACTTTCGCAGAAATTAATAGGTTACGTGAGCCGCCGTTTTCGATATTTCATATCAATAAAAAAAATATCACTTTTATTTTATGAGTTCCGTTGTATCGAAAAGTGGCAGGATGTCTACGGAACTCTAGAGTATGCATGGTCCGACATGCATTTGGCTGGTTATATTTATCTATGGGTCTGGCAAAGCCGGTGACCATTATTATATTATTTGAAATATAATAAATCGAATGTTTATCATAATATATTTTATTTACAATGAAATTGAATGTGAAAGAAATTTATTTCAATAGTTAATGTATTTATTTATGTATAATATTTTAATAAACATCGTTTATTTATTGTTTTAAATGGTTACTATTTTTAGTATAACTCTTTACTAAGATTTAAAAAATGTAAAGTCCATAGTGCGTAATAAGCTGCTTTATGAACCTAAAAGCGGTGCAATAAGGGCCACCCTATGAGGAAGTTTGTTTAAATAATATATAATTCTTACTAGTTGTTAGCATTCCACTATCGTCTATAGATAATTTCCTTTTTGTTTTTCAAAAACATTCGCCAAACATTCGCATAGATTCTTGCGAATGCGAATGCGAATGCGAATGTCAAAAAATATGCGAATATTCGCGAATGCGAATGCGAATGCGAATGCGAATATTCGTTACATCACTAATACCTACCATCCATTGATGGTAGGTATAATGGAAGGTTTCTTGGCCGACTAATAAAATTATTATTTTATAAATCCCGCAAGTACTAACATGGACATTCATGACATAAAATCAATGATAGATAATATTATTAATCATAAAATAACACATCTCATGCGTGTAGGTCAGTACTTCAATATTTTCATTTGCATACATATAGGTACTTTTATATCCACTTACGAGATACTCACAATTAATCCAAGATATGACATGCAAGACCAATAGCACCAGGCTCAAGTCGACGGTCACCCTTATGCTTGTAGATTAATTGATTTGCTAATTGTCGATAATCGCTGATGTGAAGCGCGTTAACAACCAAACAATCGATCATTGTTCTCAATGAGTGACTTGATTTAGTTTTGTTTGCTTGTTGCATCTTTTAATTATTGGTTCATCATCATATTTTTTCCTATAGAAAAATAACCTCAATTATGTTCCATAGACGACCGCTTGGCGTTCGAGCGTAGTCCGCTCGGCTCACTGCACATGGTGGTTGCGGGTTCGATTCCCACTGGAGTAAATTTCGAAAATGGCCTTGTCGTAATTTGCCCAGGTCTGGGTGACACTGGGATCGCTCCCAGTCCATTGTACGGTGCCCATAGTACAAGCGTTGCTTAGTTTGTGACCATACAGTTGGTGTGTCAGTCTGGCGATATTTATTTATGACCTGACAAAAGTCTGTTTCTTGTGTGTCATAACCATAATGTCGGTACGTTCGCAGCTAATCACAATAGCAGGCGGCGTGCGGAACCAATCACGCGTCTGTTTACCACGATCCACTCCGGAGTCACTACTAGCCAATAATCCTGTTTTGTAAGGACATATTATGTCCTTTTCAGTTTTCATTCAAGAAAATATTACTTGTTATAATATAAATAATGTTCCCAAACAAATAAATATGAAAAAATAGAGAAAATAAATGTCGATTTTTTAAGAACACAACACAACAATGTTACTTTCATATCTTATCTATATATATAAAAGAAAGTCGTGTTAGTTACACTATTTATAACTCGAGAACGGCTGAACGGATTTGGCTGAAAATTGGTGGGGCGGTAGCTTAGAACCAGGAGAAGGTTATAGGATACTTTTTATCCCGTTCCAGTGGAACTTGACATAAAACGTGAAAACGTGTTATTAATGCAAATGACAGCCAATGACAGAAAAAAAAAATTTGAATGAAAAAAAGTCTAGCCATTGATTATTTACAAATAGTATAAAAAAGGAGAACCAACAGCTAAAATGTCGTCTATAGTTAAATATGGTCGAATATTTGATAATTTAAAATTTTGAAGTTGACAGTTGATCTGTCAGTTTCGAATTTCTATTAGCTTATTATACGGATATTATTATTAGCAATACGATGCCGCGTCCAAGACAATCAGATCTTTCGCGACAAAGCCGTAATGCAACTAGGATTCGAAACATTGCGAATTAAAGAACTGAAGAACAAGAAATTGGAAGTGAAGAGCGCCGCAGTAGTATGGCTCGAATTCGTGCTTCTCAATCACAAGAGCAAAGAGAGGTAGCCCGTGAAACGGCTCGGTTGGGAATGAGGAATCGTCGAGCAAACCTCAGAGATCAAGAAGTAGATAACTAACGACGCACAAGAAGAAATATATCAAGTACTGATTGTGGCATGTTCACGGGTCGGAAGACCATCAGCGTTATTTGTTCTTGCGCCTGATAATAAAACGAAAAATGTAGTCTATCACAAGGTGCTTCAATGAAGAGTGCAAACGAAGCACCAAAATACATGGCAAAGATATTGTTACCAAAAATACACAAACCCGAGGACCCGCTGCGTCCCATTGTAAGCCAGATTGACACAACAACATACAGTCTGGCCCAGCACGTAGCGAAGGTGCTCTCACTACTAAGAGGACACACAAGAGCACATACAAAGGATTTATAACATTTTGTAAGTGAGATTAAACATATACATCATGCTAACAATTAAACCATGGTCAGTTTTGATGTTCAGTCTTTGTTTACCTGTCTACCTGTAGCAGACTGCATCACAATAGTATCAAAGAAGCTAGAGGAGAACAACATGCCAGAGGAAAATGCAGAAAATACTTAAACGGTAAATCTAACCACCATCCAACACAGCTACAGTGGGTATATCTATGTTTCAGAGAGCACAAGGGATCTGAGATCAGCAACACCTGGCTGACGAAAAACATCATGTCAAGAAAATAGTTGTCAGACACTGTGAGCAATTTCTGCGTGGATAGGACCGCAACCAACAACTAAATATGAGGGTACCAAGTTAATAACTTTGACATCAGGAAGTCTAACACCTCAGTCCCCCGTGACCATGGCTGCTGTAAAGCCACCGAAACTTCGGGAGAATAAAAAAGGAAATAAAAGAGATAAAATCTGTATAATAGTTTTATTTGAATACATTAGACGGCCAATAAATAATCTTTATATTTGTATTTTAAAATGAATATTTAATTAATCATTTTTTAAATAAGCACATTTATAACCTCAATGGCGAAACAAAGTTTGCCGGGACAGCTAGTCTTATATATAAAATTCTCGTGTCACAATGTTAGTTACCATACTCCTCTGAAACGGCTCGACCAATTTTCATGAAATTTTGTGTGCATATCGGGTAGGTCTGAGAATCGGCTACTATCTATTTTTCATACCCGTAAAAGACAGGACAAAGTCTGTCGGGTCAGCTAGCAATCTATAAAAAAGTAAATATACAAATAAAAAACCTGACTGCTTAAAAACTTAAAGAAAATAACAAGTCCAGTAGCCTAGAATTCTGTTAAATAATAATCTATTTAACAGTCGGGACCAATTATTGGACATTTGAGTCGGTCTACTTTCTAATGATAAACACACTACCCTCCTTTGCGACGCGCAGTAGGTTAAAAATATAAATTATAATTGATGACGCGTGCTGTGACTCTTATGTTACTGACATAAGGGTGAATTTGCAAAAATTCACGCGCCTTCGTGAAATTACCTGACTAAATCATCAGTCCTGTAGAGCGTTCCTTTTTACGGCAGTGCGTTTCTGTCAGTTCTGTGATTTCAATCTTGTTCAAAGATAGCCGTGTTTACATGGGATCCAATTAGGATTCGAATGTTAACGCGTTAAATCCGGCGGCTTAACTTCGTGTAAGGTCAGCCAAAAAATGTACACAAACATCGAATTCGAATTGGAAATGTAACGACAAAGCTGTGATAGCCGATTGATTAAAGCACGCGTCTTGCACCAGGGCACCAGGTCTTGGGATCAAACCCCGGCTCGCACCTCTGGATTTTTTGAAATCTACATATGTATCATAATTTATATAATTATGATTATCACTTTCTCAAAGGAAAACATCGTGAGGAAACTTGCATGTCTTAGAAGATCTAACCAATTTTCGAAAGACATGTGAAATCCGCCAACCCGCACTGGGCCAGAGTGGTGGATTATGGCCTGAATCCCTCTCGTGTTGAGGGGAGGCCCGTGCCCAGGAGTGGGACGTCAAAAAGGGCTACATTATTATTTATTTAACGACAAATAATGTTGCCCTTTAACTCTAAAATCCAAAGATGAGCTGATAATAGGAAATTATTCAAATCCCAATGTTTCTCTATATGCTGGAAGAGCCAAGCTGTAGCCATCTGACTACAGCTCATATACGGGCTGGCTCGCCCGGGATAGCACCATCTTCTCACAGAAGATCGGCGTAAAGTAGCTATTATGTTAAGTTTAGTACGATGAGCGATATAGTCTGATGTCTAACCTAATAGTTCGCACGAATAAAAGCTTGACCCTAGAGAATGAGTCGAACCGGATTGATAGATGAGATCATTCAGGAGATTAAGTTACTTTTAATGTTCTTACAGGTTTACCGAAAACACACAGTCATATAACTTGTAGTTAATATTAATAATAAAATCCTTAAATAAATCATAATAAAATTCAAAATGCAATGTACCTCGCTAATATCGCTACGATATTCAATACGAGAGATAATGCCATATCAGGTGGGTGTTTTGTTATCCGTACGCAGATGCGCACGAGTGGGTCCGTGTGTTGTCGTGCCCATCTATAAATACAATCCGGCGCCCGCGCCGGTTGGGGCAAGCACGCGATGTTCACTGAAGTATTAACGTTTGCGCAGACATGATTTATTAGTATTACTCGCTCTCGTTGGGATTATGGGTCTTCACAGATTGATAGAGTCTAAATCTCCGGTCTAAATTTACCTCGGCTTAATGTCGTAAAAATATCCTCTGGAGTTTGTTGCATTCGTAAATCATGATCTACGAATGCAAAGAGTTCCACAAAAAAGATTGTGTGACATTTCATCTATGACGATCGCTTGGCGCAGTGGTTCGAGCATGTGCTTGGCTCACTGCACATGGTGGTAGCGGGTTCGATTCCCGCCGGGGAAAATTTCGGAAACGGCCTTTTCGTAATTTGCCTTGGTCTGGGTGTCACTGGGATCGCCCCCAGTCCATTGTACGGTACCCATAGTACAAGCGTTGCTTAGTTTGGGACCATACAGTTGGTGTGTCAGTCTGGCGATATTATTACTATTATCTCTCATTTGAATTGAAAGCGAGAAGGCGACAAAATTGAAAACCTGAAACAGAGTGCAGCTCTTCTCTAAATAAATATAATATAAATACTTTTCAAGAAAATGTTGATATACATTTAGATTGCATATCCACTGCTGCTGAAAATAATAAATATATCGACACAAATATACCTAAATTTATATCCTTATATTACATTCCAATAACATTGAATAAATTATCACTCCAATAAGCGATTGTAAACGTCGATCTAAAGAAGGCCACTGACACGTATTGCAATGAGATGCAGTTATAACACTATGTCCAAATGGAAAATGAGTTATTTCACAACAAACGCCTTTGTAGCCACAACAAATAATACTAATTACATCTTAAATGCATTTGACCATGAAACCGTAATGTTAAAAGTAACTTGGTGTACCACAAGGTAACGTGTTTGGACCTCTACTATTTATTTGAGTTACATCTTTGTCTTGCAACGATTTAACGATTTATGTGTCAGGGTTTTCTTGATGACTGCTAATAATAATGATGAGAGACATTACTGCATACTAGTACCTACCTATAAAGGGCTCGAGTCATTTAATACTTAGCTTAACTAAGGAAATCGGCCCAGAGGTGTGAGAGCCTTGGTTTGAAGCCAGCACTTGGTGCCCGCAAGACGCGTGGTGAACCAATCGGCTATCACTGCTTCTACTATGTATACACAAAATTGCATGTATATGAAAATTGCTCGGACTCAGCACGATCTTAATGATCTATAATGATCCATAATTACAAACGCTTCGTAATAATTGCAGATGCATCTAAATTCGTTCCCACTAATGTATGATTGCAACATCTGATACAAGTGCAATACATTGAGTGCGCACCTACTTGAGATTTGGTATATGGGTTAATCAGAATTATTATGATATCATCTGTTTTAATTTAACTACTGTTTCATATTAATTATGTTAATTATTACTATAACTTAAATTGTATGTATTTTTGCTTATATTTATTTACTATATAAAAATAAGTCGGGTTTTCCTTCCTGACGCTATAACTCCAGAACGCACGAACCGATTTCCACGGTTTTGCATTCGTTGGAAAGGTCTCGGGCTCCGTGAGGTTTATAGCAAAGAAAATTCAGGAAAAATTTCAACAGAACGCGGACGGAGTCGCGGGGCACAGCTAGTTAAGTTATATAAGCTTACATATACGTACCTTCGTTCTTCCTTATTATAACTTCCGATTATGATAGAACTTCCTTTTCAAATCACGGTTTATTTAAGTTGTTGCTGCGGAAATTCCGACATTGAAACAATCATTAAAATTAGATTAGATAATTTAAATGTTTACCACTTGCCTGCCATCAACGCAGCAACTATATTAATTATCAGTAATTTTCCGAGTACTTTTGTAGGATTTAAGTACCTGCCAAAATTTACACTCTCGTACACAGATTTGGCACGAATTTTTATACAAGAAGATACCAGCTTTTGATCGCGAAACAACGATATGATCACGAACGGTAGAAATACGGATCGCGGGACTAAAGTGGAGATGAGCAGGACACTTGATTAGGCGGAATGTCGGCAGATGGGCTAGAAGGGGGTGTAGGGAGAGAGGAAGACTACCAGCCAGATACTCCAATGACATTACTTCATTAGGAAGGTGGCTGGCACTTGCTGGACAACACTAGTACAAGACCAGAACAAATTTCGTAACAAATAAAAGGCCTATTATCCAGCAGTAGGTGGATACAGAATACTCATTGAAGGAAGAAGAAAGTACCGGCTTACTTAGTATTAGGGATTGCAGTACCGGTACTGAGGAGAGCTAGGCGATTCCCGGTACCAGGCATAAGCCAGTACCGGGAAATACCGGGAATTTCGGGAAATTCGGTACCCAATACAAACGTTGAATAGTTATTTAAAAAACATACTTTACAGTCTTATTTGTGCTCCTGTTAATCAAAATGTAATTATTTACATGTATATTGAGTATTTTACTTATTTAGTGAACGAATCCGAAATTAATTTCGAAATTTCGGACCATTATTCAAGGCAGCGTGTTAATTTCGAACCTAAGATGCAGCCTAGCGGCATAGCGGCTATTTGGAGTGGATGTGGACAGCAGGAACTAGAAGCAGGGAGTTGAAAATGACTTCAGTGCGTTATATTGCGAGAGGCGTCGTTAAACAGTAATTGGCTGATGATGGATAATGTAAGTCATCAATCATTGCGAATGAAGCCGAAACTTCGAAGCACAAGTAGACGCCTCAACAAAATCATCTAGACACGAATGTTTTGCATCTCTCTCCTGGTCCTGTTTCTCATATATCTGATTTTGAAGTACAGTAGAAGATCCTATTTGCTGATCCTAAAGTAAAATGAGGCAGTACGTCTGCAGTGGGCGATTTGACAAAATAATCAAAATGGTAAAGATACCCTAGCTGGAAGCAAACCACCAACATGATGAAGTGACGACATCGTGAAGGTAGCTAATAATTTGATGAATAGACTAGCAGGTCAGGACTGAAACCAATGTCTGATAAAGGCATTGTTTCGATTGCTTTACTTCTCCTTTAGCCATTTTGATTTGAACCAACTGGCGTAGGTCCCCTTCAGTATCCTCCACTTCTGTCACCTTTACGACTTGCACCGCTGTTCGCTCCCGCGGTTTCGTATTTCAATGGTGCTGGAGGTCTCCTATCAGTTTTTTTTTTCCAATGTTCACCAGGCACTATTCGAGTAGCGGTAAGATCCCGCCTTCTAGTGACATGACCAACTCTTTGCAATATGACGCAAGCTACTCATTTGATGACATCGTTGAATTTGCCTTGCTCTCGAACGGCCTGGTCCACCTTATGTATACGCTTAGTAATGCCGATGTCACCGCCGATCAATGTTTTTCTTTTATTTATGTTCGAGCATCTTGGGAAAATGGCTGATCCGATTTCAACGGGGGTTTCACTTTAAGATAGCCAGTGGTTAAACTTAAAACATAGAGTACATAATCTCACCCTTTTACCTTTAGGAGTCGAGCTGCTGAATAAAATCTACATTTTCCACTAGCTTGTTGGAAAAGTAGTTTTTTGATAGTACATATTTTTGTTGCTTTAATGAAAATTACCCTAAAACGTTATTTTAATATTTTGTTTAGATTTTACAATGATATGTCATGTCAAAATCACATTTACCAAAATGTTGTATTAATTTCGAAATTTCGAAACTGATAATATACGAAACTGCACGTCCTAGTCCGTATTCGCTATGCCTGTGGTGACTTCGGTTATAACGAAAGTCGAAATGGTATGGTGTGGATATTTGAAAATATTAGTTATGAAATTATTAAGTACCGAAAGTACCGAAATTCCCGGGAATTATTTTCAGTACCGGTACTAGATAGAAGGAGGAAAATACCGGGAATTCCCGGGAAAAACCAGTACCGGGAATTCCCGGGAGCAATCCCTACTTAGTATATCTTAAATAGACAGTGCTAAAAGAAAACCTAATTCAAATCAAAATGAACTATAATTTAAAATCATATTGCTCCACACAACGCAAAACCAAATCTATATAGAGTGTCAAGTGTATCCAATGACTCATGCAAGCAAGTTCAGACTCAAGTTTGGAGTGCAGCGTCGTCCATCAACTCTTAGACATGAATGCAACTCTTGATCGCAGTCAATTCCATTTGCATTGACACTGATTCAGCGGGGCAAGTGTGGGGCAAGGCCGTCTCTAGCGGACTGGACGAGCAGGTTTTCACAAACGAATCACTAATAAAAACGAGATTTCTGTGATTACGTTTGAATCGTCTAATGCCGGCTGGGAAATACGGAATAATTTAGAATCGATACAAGTTCTTTTGTAGCAAAGCTTATATACGGACGTTCGGGGCGCTCGCCGCGCGGCCACTCTATCCGTGCTAAGCATCAGTAGCGTTACACGATGACGTCTACAGAGTGGCAGCTGCGGCGCCCTACGCTTCGCTTCTTTCGGGCGTCCCTAGATGGCACTGTTTTTTATTAGGGAGTATTTTTTATCGTCAATACAGAATTAGATACAGTCATGATGATGATGCTCCAATTCTCATAGGGCCCAAGCGATCCCCTAGTGACAAGTTTCCACAGACATCGCGCGAAGACACTCGAGGTTTTTGATTGCTTTGCGACTGTTAAATGTGGACAGAAAAGGTCATGAAACAAACGAGATGTCTAGCGACTTCGGGCGACTTCCCTCGACTTCGCTCGATGTATCTGGAGACGCTTGTCGCGGAGCATTTGTCCCCTAGCGAACCCACAGCCTGATAGGTAAATGAATACTAGACAAGGTTAGACAATCTATCACGTCTCTGTAGACAAGCAATAATAAAATGTATCATAAAACAGTGTTATCCACGTACATTGACGGTGTATTTTGGTAAATACATCTACGCGGCCCCTCGGGGGCACTCAAATCAGTCGAGCTTGGACCTTATTGCCACGTGTCCAGAGTAGCTTCTATTTTTTGGTCATTGCAGAGTGTTTCTTCTGAATCTGTGCTATGCTAATGAACACGGCTATTATCAAGTACTGAGCGTGTCAAAACGATATCGTGATGACGTGAATCTGAGGGAATAAAGATGAGATTTGTTTACACGCAAGTACGTATTGGGTACTAGGACGACTTAATTCGTCCTAGACACACTATCACTGCGACCCACCTACGTAACGTGACAATGATCTGACACGTGACTTGTCACTCGCAATGCAAATAAATCCCTTTATGGAGTAACGCCAATCCACGTGACGAGTTCCATTAAACGTGAATTCTTTGTAAGTTCAGAATGAGTCACGCGTCAGATCACTATCACATCACTTGAGTGGGTTCAGCTGCTTGTGTGTATGTCACAATATTGTCAATAACAATTGGCAATGACATTATTGATACACATAATTTACTAATTAGGTAACGAACGCATTTCACGGTTGACCGCACCTGTAAGCGGAAATTGACAAATTGAATTTGGACCTTACCTACTACTATTTAAGTTGTTTAATTGTGTATTTAAGTTATGTAAGCGTCTTTGAAAGGTTTGCATAATAACTTATCCTATACTGAAGATAAAAATAAGAGTCTTAATAGTAATTAATTACTTATCTACATTCGTTTGATATAAAATGCATCGACCTATTGAATTTCAATTATTTGTTATCTCGATAAGCAAAACAGTGATGCTATCTTTTTTACCTACTAAAACGCCTGTCCTTGGTACCTACTTATTTAATATAACTACTTAAGCAAATGGCGATTGAAAATAATAATAACTACTTCTACGTTTTATGTAAGGAAAAGACAAGCCCGCTGAGTTTCTTGCCGGATCTTCTCAGTCGAGGTCGCCTTCGATCGGTAAAAAATTGTCAAAGTGCCCCCGTAGGCTTAAACAAAATAAACGATAAAATAAAACGTCGAGTTCTTGATCTTTCGATCTAATGAAACTTTGCTTCGAGTAAACCGGTTTGGTCATTTATTTGTTAGGTAAGTATTTTACTAATTGATGTTGTAATTGATACTATAAATAAATAACGAGCTACGACTAGCCTACGAGGAGATATATATATTAAGTACTTACCTAGATATAAAGGTAAATCTACCTTTCCAGTCGGAAAGGATATGAATGTTGTAATGAAAACCTCTTGAAATAGGCACCTATCTACCCACAGAGATTAACACAGAAGTAATTAAATTGGGGTAAACATCAAGATTGTCAATTATGATTTAGGATTTACATGATTTACCTGTTAGGGGATTGCATAATGTTACAAAGTTGAAGTTAATAATAAAACATCGGATACAAAGTCGTGCAAACTTTAAACAATGAAAAAATGTGGATATCGTTTGTCATAATGCGAAAGTAGTGATAATGCGTTAAAATATAACAAACACCCTTGAATGTAAACCAGATTTACATACTTCGTTAAAAATACATTTATACTACTGCCATCTATCGTACATCGCGCACAATACAGCGCTCTTGAATGTGAACGCTAATTTCGCGTTACTTTCCAACTGTCAGGATGGCCGAGCGGTCTAAGGCGCCAGACTCAAGGTTTCCCTTGCCTGTGCAACAGGTTCGAGTTGTTCTGGTCCTCTCTGAGGGCGTGGGTTCGAATCCCACTTCTGACAAATCCTTTTTGTATTTTTTAATCATGCATAATATTATTTATTTTATTTTTACTTCGTATTTAATTTTATTTTAATTTAATAAATTATTTTAATCGAGCGTATCTATAAAATTAATAAAATTGAATTCTAGTTGCGACATCTACCTTGAAACTGTACAATGTCTATGATTTGATTGGTCAAGATAACTGGCAATGTTAATTAGGGTTGTTGCCAAACTCTACACGATCTCAGATAGGGTGTTTACTCAATAGACCTACTATTGTAACTGACACAAATCTAGGCTCACCACTCACGTATACAATTTGCATAGAAAGCGCTTGTTGCGTCAGGTCGTTTTATATTATTAGCTTTTGTTCGCCATTTTCTTGCGTGCATCGTTTTGCAAATAGTTTGAGTAGGTAGTCTTCGGATAGCACAATATAGTCCGCGATCCGGTAGGTTCGATCTGGGCACCCGACTTGTCGATTGGTAGGGACCCTAGCGAGCAGCTCTATCGATCGTGAGCCATATCGTGCCGTCTGGAGACTACTGCAGTCACTGCAAACGAGGGGTAGTCAGCATTCATCCTTTTCCCATTATCTGGAGTTGGCGCAGTATGTCTTTTTTTCCACTCATCGCGCTTTCCCGTCTTACTCACATCCACTCCAACCTCGTTCATATCACTCTATCCATCTTTTCTTAGGCGCATCGATCCACATTCATATTTTTCACTTTTTTTGTAACATGCTTATATCTTCTCATCATGTGCCCAAACTATTTCATTTCAACCTCCTACTTCTTACTTTCTCTAAGCGTAATCTAGCAGCATTCAGTCAGCATTGTTGAATGTGGATTTCAAATACAACATCTGAAATCAAATCATGAATGAATGAATTCATGAATCATCTGAAGATCAAAGATCTGATGTCCTGTAACTTTGTGCTGTTTGTTGGCAGGTGTGCGTCGCGTGTGTGATGGTGGGCACGCGCACAGTGCTGCTGCTCGCGGCGGCACTGTGCGGCGCCGCCACCACGCTCGACTCCGAGCTCGGCGTCGGCAAGGCGATCAATATATTCATGAGGTATGTCCATTGTCCACCACTAGACCTTAGCAACGACTGTGGGGAGAACCGGCCCCGCTGAAGTAGATGAGCAACGCCTTTGGTATTTAGGTAGGGTACCTGCTTAGCATTAAGCTATTCGTACGCTTGCTTACCGACGTTGTTATGCATTAAAAGAGTAAGTTACAGTAAACCGGAAACCAGGAATAGGTACCCAGATCAGCCTAATTTATAAATAAATATCGCCAGACAGACACCAAATGTATGATTGTACAATGAATTGGGGGCAATCCCAGTGACACCTAGACCTCGGCAAATTACGAAAAAGCCATTTCCAAAATTTTCCCCGGCGAGAATCGAACCCGCAACCACCATGTGCAGTGAGCCGAGCGGCCTACGCTCGAACCAGTACGCCAAGCGGTCGTCAAAATGCCAGGCAAAAATGCTTGGCGCTGATTTTCATTTTCAGACTCAAGGTTTCGCGGATGTCAGCAACCCCGCTGGCTGATGCAAAGGGGAGTGGGATAGAGAGAGGAGAAGGGAGGAGTTGGACTTCCGGCTCGCTCACTCATTGTACAAAACGCAGCTGTAATAGCTACTTTACACCAATCTTGTCTGAGAAGTACTACCCCGGTCCATCCAGCCCGTATATAAGCTGTAGTCAATTCGCTACAGCTGACTCTGCCACGTGATTGTGGATTATGTTACCTACTGTCAATGTTTGTTGATTCCCCAGGTATGGGTACCTCAGCATCTGCATGCGGGTGGTGCCCCGCAACGACACAGAGGGCTGGGTGTTCCGCGAGCCCACAGTCAGCGTGTTCCGCGAGGTGGAGCGCTACGCCGTGGCGCCCACGCCGCGTCACGCGAACACGCTCTTCGATGGAGACTTCCACATGGAGTTCTGTGATAACCTGAAGCAGCTGCTGCAGGCGTACTTCAGGGATTTTAGCTTTGAAAGGTGGGAACGGTTGCTTGCTCGAAACAGTGACCTAATGAAGTGACCTCATGAAAGCCCCAAAGTCGCATACATAGGTGTTTGGCACATTGCGTGGTGGCCAGTTTGTTGTAAATGTAATCCCTATTTCACAAAATCCATGTGATATTGTTAGATGCCAAAAAGATAGTCAGGGGGGTTATTCAGTGTCGATGAAAAGTCTCCGTGTCGAAAACGCAACAGCTTCCATCCTTCTTCTAATTTATTTGTAAGACAAGGATGAAATCTGTCGTTTACGGCATCGGAAACTCTCCGTCGACTCTAAATACGATAAGTAGCCTTCACCTTCACTTGTTTTAATTTTTTGTCAGACTGTAGGTAGGTACTAAGATGCCTTGTATGTGTGCTTGTTTGATGGTTTGTGTGCCAATAACTTACCTACCTATTTTGGTGATCAAAATTGAAGCTTTCTAAGTTGTCGTTACAATAAAGCCACTGTGAATCTATGGGCTGTTCCAGACTAGAGCGTCCATGGCGCGCGTTCACCGCCGGCTGGCCGACGGACATCATGGCGAGGAACCTGGGCATCAACTCCTCGTTCATCAACGGTGACCACTGCTATGTGCTCGTCAGGGTGTCTAGGTAAACCCTTTACACATCATATTGTAAATAAATTAGGCCAAAGTCAAGTATGGCCTACTTCAAAGAAACCCGGAGAAGTATTCACAGTTGAGGAAATGTCATCGATTTCAGAAACTTCGTCTTCCATAATACTTATACAAATTAGAAGATGGATGGAAGCTGTCGTTTCCGACACGGAAACTTTCCGTGGACTGTGAAAACCCCCACTTATGTTACAAGTAGAGAGTTATATAGACCACGAAATGAAGTAATCGAATTACAGAATTTGGCAATATTATTTTTTGTGAGAATAGTGTTGCCTGCTCACATTGCGTTGCTGTTAAATGTACATACAAAGTTTTTTTTTAAAGATTCTTACCACTGTGATCTTATTAGATTACTAGTAGCAGCTTTTTGAGAATCTCCAGAGCCCCGAGCCCAAAGTACCTATTTACCGTAGCGTACAAACCAATTAGCCGTAGACGCCGCATAGCCAGGCACTTCCGCTCGCTCTTCCTGCTAGACACAGAACACGACAGAGACATACGACCTTTATTAAAAAGTTTTTCACTAATAATTCCAGGTTCCGTGAAACAGCCAAACTAAGCGAGCTGCCCGCTAACATAGCAGTAGAGGACGTGGTGTTCGACGCTATCCAGGAGTCAACCATCGGAGACACAGCCTCTGTGGCAGACTTCATACGGAAATACGGATCCCACTACATATCATCTTATATCACTGGGAATTCGCTGTATCAGGTGTGTTCAGAAAGCTTTGAAGTCCTAAACACCCCCGAAATTAATCATCAAACCTTATCCAATGTTTGCTATCTAAGGGTCGTATTAATAAATCTATCTCAAGCCTGGAAGTGGTCTTGAGTACACCTTTAATATGTCATTTCTACTGGGATGACGTAAGGATGACATTTCCAAGATCGCTGTCAGACTTGAGATCTATTTAATACGGGAATAAGATTGATAATACAATGATTGTTTTTGGTTGACGCTTGCCAATGACCAATTTCGTAGAAGCGAGCGGGGTAGAACTATTGAGTGAAGCCAGCAAAAGTTGTCAAATAGAATAAGGCCTTAAGGTCTCTCTTTTAAGGTATAAGGTGGCAGAGCTAAGTTGTACCCAATTGCCTGAAGTACACGGACTGGCTCAACCAGGGTTTTACCACCGTCTCACAGAAGATTGGCGTAAGGTAGCTATTATAGCTGCGTTTCGTACTATGATTCAGGGAGCCGGACGCCCGAACCCCCGTACATTCCCTTCCCTCTGTCCCACTCCCCTTCAGGTTGGCATCGTGCGAGCAATGCCTTTGGTATTGCAAGCATTACTGCGAACATCAGGCGGAAAAAAAAATCGCGACGCACGTTTGGGAGCGAACCTATTTTACAAAAAATAAATTATGCCGCACTGCGTCGTTAATAAACCAGATACACGTAAAATTACACGAACAAATTTAAAAAATAATTCTAGATTTATGCTATTTGGTATTGCTTTCGCTGGTTTCACTCATAAATTCATACGCGTTCCGCCTGTTATTCTTTTCTTCTGAATACTCCAAGCGTCTTTGTTTCGATCCTCCAGCATTTCCTATAAAAAAGCGATTAGGTGTGGTCATTATATTATGTGATGTTAGTTGTACATTCTAAGTGTCCGTATGCCCCAGGTATTCGTGTTCTCTCGTGGCGTGTACTCGCGGATCAAGGAGCGCGTCAAATCGCGCGGCGTCTCTGACATACCGGTCGCGGAGATGAACAACTTCTTCTCGCCACTGTTCGCCGAGCATGTTGGCGCCGTTAAGGTTTGGACTGTTGTTCTCGGCCTGATTCTACTGGAAGTGATTTGGGGAATGTATAAATATCGCCTGTTCACACAAACCAATAACATAAGACACCGCTTGCGTCCACCATTTTATGATAATGTGACTAAATGGAAAAATCTAAATGTCAAGTGCGGTCATACACATGCAGTGGCAATGCATGAAATATGTTAGGCGAGCGGGGTGACCGACTAAGCGGTGTCTATGGCTTATTGGTCTGTGTCTGGTCCTAAACTAAGCAACGCTTAGGTACCGCCACCGTACCTACATGCAACAGATTGGGGGCGATTCCCGTGAAACTAGACATAGGTACCGAACACAAAATATTTACCATAGCATTACGCTAATATAGGCGAGCGCTGGACGAATTACCTACGAAGAGACTATTTCCAGCATTTATCCCGACGGGAAATGAACCCTAAACTTCCCGGTGCACTGAGCCAAGCGGCCTACCCTCAACCACGAGACCAAACAATCAATCGTCAGTAATATTGACATTTGAACAATCACTACAAGGACTCTCAAGATTCCTGAGACGTTTTATGGTTGATTGAAGGTTCAAATTCTATTTCGAACCTTTGACAGTACCACTCGTGGTGATGGTATTACCGGCTATTGTATGAAAGATCTGGCATTAAATATCTACTACGACACAGACCAACTACACATTGGACACTCCAGTACAAAAGTTTCCGAAACAAACCCGTAATAAGTTGCATAACATTTACGATCATCCAATCACAATCCATTATTATTTCCAATACACCAATCACAATGCGTTACCTCCGCTCGCACCCCACAACTTTTGTCGGAATCATTTGAATGCAAGTTAAAACTATTCTGGAGTACCTACTTACCTACAAAGTGTGGTTAGTCCGTGTACTGAAAGTTTAGTTAGAAGTGTTTAAGTTATAGTAAGATAGCTATTTACTATTTAAACGCTATTTAGATATTTCTACATTCACTACGGATCCCAGGAATATTAATACTTAATCATTATTTCCACGCAGAATCAGGCCAAATATTGCACGAAACATCCATATTCACTACAGCTACGCTTGTTTGTCATATCATCTTGGATGTTGTTATGCATTAATGAACGTTACTTAAAACTTCTTTTCATTCATTCACTTAAAATCATGCTATAATGTGTTAACCACAGTAATTGCTACAGTTTGGAAATTATAATTTCAACTAAGTAAAATTGGTTAACACATTTTAGCTTGTTTTTTCACATACTGTAAATACATGTTGCATTATGTCATTGCATTTAATTGCACGTAGTATGTTAAATTCATTGAATTCGAAGCATTCTCTCGATTTCTTACATTAAATGCCCGATTTTACCAACTTCCGATGAATTTATTATCGATATTAATTTAATGTTTGATAGTTTTTCGAATAGAATACTCATCTATATTTATTGGGGAATAAATTTATATGACGTTGGTAAAATCGGGCCTAAATCATTCATTTCATATCATCACTTACTCACTACTATCTGGTACGTACCTACGTTTCATTTCGTTCATACTAGCAAAATAAAGAAATATTATTTTTTCCTATAAATGATTGGGCATTAATATAGAAATACTTAACAGAAAAAGAAAAGTTTATAATAAAAAAAAACCACCATTTGCGTGTTCACGTTTGTAAGTAGGTACTGTATTAGATTAGTATTAGTAGTGTAGTAGATAGTACAAATCTACTTAAATACTAAGCACCTACTTAGGTATAAGAAAAAGAGAGTATGCATAGCCTTTGGCAATAAATGAAAAGAAGTTGCCACAGTCCAAACCTAACCTAGAAGCTCTGGCTGGAGTACACGCCACAGTGAACAAATAAAAAACAAATAAAACCATAAAACTCTATGTTCACTGTCACTCCAGGTGTTTGTGTTCTCTAGAACGGCATACTCTATGATCAAAGAGAGATTAAAGAGCAAAGGTGTTTCCGATATCACGGCGAAGGAACTGGAGGGATACTTCTCACCATGGCACGCTAAACACATAGGCCAGATTAAGGTAATATACATTTATAATGAAGGAAGATTAACGAATAGGTATGTCTCTTACAATATGAGATTCAACCATTATCCTTATCATACAAATCAGCGTTGTAGGTCGATAAAAGTTAAACTAAGGAAAATATCAGATAAAAAATTCTTATGTCAAAACATTTGTTGTCATTCATTTCATTCATTTGCATACATTCGTTCATTCATGTCACTGTAATAGCTATTCATTCACTCACTCATACAACTTGTTACTTTTTACATAAGCATTTCTTTTTCAGGTGGCCAGTGGCAACAAAACTGTAGAGAGTTGGGCGACGAAACGCCTCAGGGTCCATTATTACATATTCTCTTACCCTAGCCTATTAAAATTACACGGAGAACCGTCTTTATTAAGAAATCTAGACTCATTACTAGGAAATGAAGCCTTATTACAATTAGAATTAAAGACATTATCCCCTGCATTCAAAGATGCGAAGAAGAAGAAATGGTTCGAAGAAGTCATAGACAATTATTTAAAGCTTTGGGAGAGCAACATGTGACGAGTAGATAATTAATTTATGTTTTTAATATTTTTTTTTTATTTGTTGATCAAACGATTATGAAAATATTTATGTAAGTAAGTACCTTTTCAATGCAGTGCCTTAGAAACATATAAAATACAACGAAACATTTAATTGATATAGATATACATAGTTAAAATAGATTTAAGTACAATTTTAATTCAAAGACAATAGTTGAAATGACAAATGGCGGATCTTCCGCCTACTTACTTCCAAATATTTAGATACTTAGTAGAAAATGTGATTTAGATTAATAAATTTATAACACTTTAACCCAGGAGAAAGATCCAGCAGATATGGGTCAAACATCGACGTATTTTTGGCTACCTATCAAGGACTTACCCTACCCAGATACTTTACTATTTTTACCTACCGATCGACGAAGCGGGAAGGGTAGGGTATGGCTTAAGGCTAAAGCGCCCACCTAGCCCGCGAAATTCAAATTTCATCAAAATCTGACAATAATTAAAGGCACATTTTGTAATTCGCGAAAAAGACCGTGTGCAGTGCATTTATTAATATATCCAACTTACTCTAAAACATTTCAAGAATGACAGCTATCCAGATAATCTGGCAATTTTTGTATATTTAGTGATTTACTAGTATCATATCCACCGTGATAATATTTAGAGTAAAATAAATGTATTAATAAACGCACTGCATACTGTGTTTTTCGCAAATCACAAAATGTTGTCGTAAATGTTTTCAGATTTTGGATAAACTATAAAAATACTCGAAAATTTTGAATTTAGCGGGCTAGACAGGCGCCTTCACCTTAAAGGAAATATTGTCCGCTCTCCACCAACTTGGGTTAACCGGTAAACTAAAGGTAAAAAGTGTAAAAAATGATCTACTTATCAATACAATACTGAAATAATGTATTTTTGTAAATATATTTTTAAATGATGTGCCTTATTTTTTAAACAGTAATCGTAAAATTGTAGTATCGTTTAAAACGGAGATATGAACTGATTTGTTTTTTTTTAATCTATCACATATAAATACAATAATATTTTATAATTTTTGGGACCAATTTTTTAAAGAGGTAATGCTTACGCCTCAAGATTTACTCAAAAAGGAATTGAATTAGAAATGATTTTTTTCGCGGGCCGGTGGTCCAATATAATAATAATGGGGACCAATATGTTACATATCCTCTAGAGATACTACAACCCATAGACAATTTCTGACCATTTTTAAATAAGTAGCATATTAATCACAGGTAATGTGCAATATTGGCCATTTTGTATAATGTCCATCACGCAATGCGGGATCAAACTTGATAATGCATTTATTGTTAAGTAGGTAAAATTATTGAATGTTAGACAATAAAAATAAAGGTGTAAATATTCATGAATTATTCTTATTTTAATACAAATAAAGTTATTTTGTGACTGAACACTGATTCTTATTAAAAAAAAAACAATATCGTTGAGTCTACGAAGTAAGTGCTAACTGGAAGCTACGATAGCCATGTAAATAGGTATGCGGGCAGCAAAAATATGTGACGCAATGTAACCTAGATACTCAGTAAGTTTTTTATAACTTTAAGTACTAATTATAACAAGAATTTGGCTTAAATACAAGTCGCGAGATCTCTCCGTTATCTCCCGTATTGGGGTCGGTTTCGTTGGATCACACTATCACAGTGCAAACCCGCCTGATATCGTGTCGTTAAACTCTTGGTAAACTAACATGTTGCTTAGCTGTTTGATGTCAAAGACCGCTTACTCTAAATATTTAGCAAGGTATAAACCTAGAAATACCAACTTACTACACAGATTGAGGTGTGTAGGTATGTAGGTACCGAAAATGCTAAGGTAAGTTAGTAGTTCTTATTAACTTCCAGCCAAATACCTACTTACGTATAGAGAGTAGGTAATCTGAGGGTAATATTTTAAATTTTACTTTTAAATTCCCGTATGTTTTGTGCAACACTCCCGATGCTTTCCTAAATACCTATTTATGTTAGAAGGAAGACCCTAGTTTACGGGCTTGTTGTCATAGGTCATTTGAAAAATGTTTTTTAACATATTTTTTATTAATTATTTCACGATATATCTAAAAATAATTAGTACTTTGCAGTTACAAAAAAATACATAAAATCTAATATAACTCAAATACCTATCCTCTAGGACGTAGTGTAGGACGCCCTCCGACCAGGTGGGATGACGATCTGCGAAAGACTGCAGGCAGATGCTGGATGCGGCAAGCTGAAGACAGGGCGCTATGGCGCTCATTAGGGGAGGCGTATGTCCAGCAGTGGACTAGTATAGGCTGATGATGATGATGATGATGACCTACCCTCTGTGATATGCCTTTTTCAATATCATCGGGGTCCTATTCCCCACCCTGATTTGACTGCAGGGCCTGACGTCTATCTGCAAGTGGCCTGCAATTGACCGAGTCGTGCCGGGTTTACCCAACGGGCAAATAATGGGTAACTGCATATTCTAATTTACAAGTGGCATCGAACACTCGTGCGATAAGGGTTAATTCACACAAGAGGTGAGGGGGGTTATCTGCGGAACGTGGCGATTGAATGGAGCCCGCCGACTTCGCACCGATAGACCTTGATTTTTGTCCGGCTGATACAATTATTAAACATTTTGTATGTTGCAAGACTTGTAATTACTGTAGATTTTTCCTGCGGCTTCGCTAGCGTATATTTTTATTTTCTCGACAACAACGCCACCTGCCGGATCTAACTCTAGCTAAGAATCATCCAGATGACCCCATAAAAATCATCAAAATCGGTTAAGCTGTTTAGTAGGAGAATGATTACGAAAGATATCTAATGTACTAAATTACAAAAGCAGTTACTAAACTAACGAATATAACCGTATCACTGACGCTATTGACTCGTACGGTTACGAAACAAGACGAAACATTTTTAATGACAATAACTTCTTTACTTTTAGTCATGAAGTACAAGCCAGGGTACCAAAGATTACTTTTATCCTTAGAATAAGAATAATATCTTTTGCCTATCTCATTTCAGAAGGTAGACAGGATGTTACCTACTACCTTCTATTTAGAAGTCTGTGCCTACTACAGATCATTACCATAATAAGTTATAAGGCAGTTATCTATTTGTGCCCTATAATTTACTAGCGACCCGCCCCGGCTTCGCACGGGTACATTACGGTTACATTATTGGAGTTTTAGTAAGGATCCCTATGTTTTTTTTAAATATAATATAGCCTATGCCACCCGCGGATAGTGTAGCTTCCCAACAGGGAAAGCATTTTTAAAATCGGTTCAGTAGTTTCGGAACCTATTCAATGCAAACAAACAAACAATCAAATCTTTCCTCTTTATAATATTAATATAGATAACGCACAAATCGATGCAATGCTGCCTAATAGCAGACCAATAATAAACATCTTATACTTATTTATGTGCAAAAGCACAGTATTCATTAATTATACGATTGACAGTTAATCGAATAAAATTGTAATGAATACGTCATTTACCATTTACTAATAAACAGTGACACGATGCTGTATGTAGCACGACAGCAGTGAAGAGATAGATTAATTAATACCAATTTATAATTTTATCGGCCAGCCCTGACCTATTAGACTATTTTTTTTATTATAAATAATTCAATTTTCGTAATGCGAGTTGTAATATTGATGTTTATAAAAATAATGTGTTCAGTGAAGTCAATTTGTGTGACTAGAAAGATACGGGCGTTTTCCTAGAGTTCGATAATTAATAAAGTGAGTTAATTAAGACGTGGATCATATAATACCTGATAAACAGAATCGTATACCTACTATAAGTTACTTACTGTTTTAATTTTACAGAAAATATATTATAGAAAAAAAAAACTATTAACACTATTTCAGTGTTTTTTAGTTTCTATACCTAGCACAAAATTAGGTTGACTCACTAAACAGCATTTCAGCAATCGGACGGAAAATCCGACTTTAAGCTGTCGGTTCAAGATGGGGCTCCTCCATGGTTATAATATCGCTATAATAATTCTTGACTTAGATTACGCAATTTGAAGTAAACCAACAGTTTTTCATCCGCCGTGTACCAAATTAAACAGGAAATGTGATCTAATTACAGGCGCACCCGCGTGTCAGACCGTAGGCACTGATAAGTAATCTTAGGTCAAGTTCACACGCTGTTTACTCTGTGATGTTAGCAAAATGTGAAAAAAAATCTTTAGTTTGATTGACGCCTGCGGACGGGGGACGATGTGCGCACGCGGCGGGGACCTAGTGTTGTGCCTTCTAGTGTTGTTCTGCCCAGTGCAGTGCGATAGCGAAGAGGATTTGGGATACGGCCTGACTATTGGGAACGCTATTGATGTTTTTGCAAAGTAAGTTTGTTAATGCGACGCCGAAGGGACCGCAAGTTCTCTAAAATACTGTTGTGTATTATTTTAATTAATGTTATGTAAGTATGGCAGTTTGTAAGGGGAAGGCATACTAACAGTCCCGCGAGAGCCGGTACGTCCCGTTTTTAGAGTCCCGAGACTCTAATTGCCCCGTTTTACAATACAGATATAGTATCGCACAGAAGTAGGTAGTCTTGAACGCACGTTTAATTATTATTTAAAAACAAAAGTAATGGGAGGCTCCATAGTCATTTCTAGTTACTTATCAGGTATTTGAACTTACTGATTTGTGCAAGATAGTAAAACTATTTAAATTATGAAACCTAAATCTTATTTATAATCGTAGGTATTTCTCATATTCCTTTTTTGACACTTTGGTCCCATTTTTTTTACCGAATCCCGCATTTCAGTTGAAAAAATCCTGCAATCCCGTGCACTAAGTTTAGCAATCCTATTTTAACCTTGTATACTCTGACGGAACATTCACACCGATTAGTGTTGTTGTCTATATTTAGTGTTGACAAACAGAGACGACAACATAAATCATAATGTAAATTTTACGCTAGTGAAAGCATGGGGTTATAATATTCCGATAAATAAACCTTATGCAATACAATTTCGTGGAGTCAGCTCTTACCCTGGTTAATAAATTTCCAATGTACTCCGCATCAGCTATGGCGACCTGTCGCAAGTCACGCAAGTGGTGTCAGCAGACTACGAAGGCGAAGAGGTCAAGGAGCCACCGGTCCCGTTCAGTGAGAAGAACATTCGGGTGTTTGTGAACGTCACCAGCCGGGAGACCAGCGGGGACGGGATCACGGATATGGATGTGCTACTCTGCGAGACCTTTGACGATCTACTGAACGCGTATTTCAGGAACTTCAGGATTGAAGGGTGAGTTTCCATTACTTTTGTATGTCTTGTAGAGGCAAGTAGAGGAAAACTGTTGCTCTATTCAGTAGCGTAGCTACCGTAGGGTTAGGCGAGGCAGTGTATACCCTTGAGCTCAAGGGACCCCTCGGCCTCAATGAACGACGTTCGAAAATTATACTAGGTGAAACAAAAAGGGTATACTATTTTTTTGCAAGTTTACTTTGTAAATTTAAAACTATCGGCTTTGTGGGACAGTTGAAGTAAGTACTTGTGAAATCTTTCAACAGCTGTATCCCTATAACACTTTTTGTTTTTCAAGTTTCCTCCAAAGCTGATAGTTTTAGAATTAGAAAGTTAAGTTTTGCAAAAATGTATTACATCAGTCCCATTCGTTTTCAACCTGTATAATATCCTAGTTGAATAAGTTATACATATACTTATTGGTACCTAACTTTGCTTTATTATGCCCTGCAGTGGGTGATAAGGGACTGATGATGAAGTTTGGTACCTTCGAAGTATTTCGTTTAGCTTAAATAGGGCCCCAATTTCATTTTTGCCCCGGTGTCTTTCTTTACATACTAAGCCATTGACTATTTACTTTATTATGTCCTGGAGGGGGCGATAAGGGGCTGATGATGAAGTTTGGTACCTTTAAAGTATTTCGTTTAGTTTAAATAGGGCCCCAATTTCATTTTTGCCGCAGGGCCCTTGGTGACATACCTACACCACTGGCTCTAATAAACTTTACGAATAGTTTGATCCCAATTCTGATTTAAAAGCCCACTTACCGAGCTTCCGAACTACCTATGGAGGTAGTCACTTAATATTTTTTACAATTCAAATATAACAATAATCTGAAACTAAGGCATCTGTGTATAAAAAATCTAGTGCCATTCCAAAGAGTTGTATCACTTTTCAATAACGCTATTAAAACTCGAATTTGTATGTGTCCATTAAATACGATTAACACTATCCCACATTCGCCTTCTTTATGCGGGTTGCGGGTTTGATTTGCGCTGGAGCAAATTTCGGAAATGACCTTTTCGTAATTTGCCCTGGTCTGGTGTCACTGGGATCACCGCCAATCCAATGTATGGTACATGGGTACCATACATCATACAAGCGTTGTTTAGTTTGGGACCATACAGTTGGTGTCTCAGTCTGGCGATATTTATCTAATATATAAAATTCTCTTGTCGCGGTGTTTGTTGCCAAACTCCTCCGAAATGGCTCGACGGATTTTCATGAAATTTTTATGTGCATATCGGGTAGTTCTGAGAATGGATCAACATCTATTTTTCATACCTATAAATAATTTATATGGCAGAACAACGTCTGCCGGGTCAGCCTTTTTTTATACAAACCCAATCATATCAATCCACAGAACAGACAAGCCCTGGAAAGCGTTCATGGGCGATTGGATCCGCGATGAGATAATGCGAACATTCGGCATAGAATACGACGCGAAGCCTGACAACTGCTGCTTCGTGCTCGTGAAGCTGACTAAAAAGCACAAGTCTGTGGAGTTAGACGCCTTGCAAGGCGCGGTCATCAAGGACTATGTGAGAAGAGCCATCGACGATATGGACGTTAACAATACGGCGGAAGTCAGACGGTTCATGAAGAGTTACGGCACGCATTATATAGAGTCTTATGTGACTGGCAATTTCATTTATCAGGTGAGAAATAACAATAAAACTTTTAGATAATACCATTAAATAATACCATATTACCATTTGTCAAACTTAAAACTCAAAATTGTTTTTATTCATGTAAGCCAACAAAGTTTTTTGAATAGTCATAATCTACCGCCGGCTCGGAATGCTGCTACCACTGAGAAGATCCGACGAGAAACACAACGGTTACTCTTTTCAATGAATAGAAGATGGTGTACATTCTCAGGAACAGCAACAGAATATGAGCAGGCAACACCAGTGTCTCTAAATAGTAATCAAATCTCACTCAGATTTAGGTATTTAAATAATATGAGAAAGCAAGTTTAGTGGGGTGTGCATACCTACTCACACTTTACATCAATTTAAACGTTTACAAACCCAAATAATCATACTAATATTATAAAGAGGAAAACTTTGTTTGTTTGATTGTAATGAATAGGCTCCGAAACTACTGAACCGATTTGAAAAATTCTTTCACTGTTGGGAAGCTACACTATCCCCGGGTGACATAGGCTATAATATATTTTCAAAAAAATTAGGGATCCTTACTAAAACTCGAATAATGTAACCGCAATGTACCCGTGCGAAGCCGGGGCGGGTCGCTAGTAATTAATAAAACAGAGGTTAATTAAGGTTAAGAAGATAATTGCTTTGGTGTGATACCTTCAATGCAAAATAAATGAATAAGGTTGAGAAAAGTGAGTGGACCAAGTTGTAGTTCGAATACGATGTACCGCGGAGAAATATGGAACTAAATTATACACGGTGTAAATTATATTGCCGCGCGACTACAGCGCCGCCGGGGCTACGGGACTTCGTTTATAAAATATACTGTAGAATACGTGTCACAAAATTTTGGATAAGGTCTTATTTGTAATTGGATATATAGTGCTACAAACATTTATACTTGACAGTCTATAGTTGCAATGTAGAATCAATTCACATAATTCTGTAGACTAAAATCTACCTTAGCGCAAGCGGTTACAGTTTGGTTTCTGTTTGCAGAAGTATGTGTAGGTTCCTATATCCAATTTTCCATAGCTCGTGTGTCACTCTGATCGCTCCTTATCTTCTACCATACCCATAGTAAAAGTGTTGAGTTTGGGACCATACAGTTGATAGTCTGGCGGACGACCGCTTGGCGCACTGGTTCGAGGGTAGGCCCCTCGGCTCACTGCACACGGTGGTTGCGGGTTCGATTTCCGCTGGGGTAAATTTCGGAAATGGCCTTTTCGTAATTAACCCTGGTCTGGGTGTCACTGGGATCGCCTCCAGTCCATTGTAGGGTACTCATAGAACAAGCGTTGCTTAGTTTGGGACCATACAGTTGGTCTGTCAGTCTGGCGATATTTATTATTATTTGTTTTTTTTTGCAATGTCTTCCAGGTGTTCAAGTACAAGAGAACAGGGTACAACATGTTGCGCTCGTACATCAGAATACGAAACAATGAACAGACGAGGCCGGACAACCTCAGATTCTACTTCTCCTCGTATTTCTTGAAGCAAGTCGGCGATATTAGGGTAAGGACATTATTACATACTAGCGGCCCGCCCCGGCTTCGCACGGGTACATTGCGGTTACATTTTTGAAAATATATTATAGCCTATGTCACCCGGGGATAGTGTAGCTTCCCAACAGTGAAATAATTTTTCAAATCGGTTCAGTAGTTTCGGGGCCTATTCATTACAATCAAACAAACAAAGTTTTCCTCTTTATAATATTAGTATGATTACGTATTAACCCCGTCATTGTGTAGGCTCTACAAGACAGATCTGCCTCTGATAGAGAGTGATAGAGCTATGAAAAATGAATGCACCTTTTCATTCAGATTTCGTATGTAGTACCAATTATTGGTTTGGTTCTTTAAAATGGTCATTACTTCAACATACACTATTGTAATGACATGATTAAAAAAATCTCGAATGGCCATACAATGAATTCAACTGATTGAGATAATTAATTATGGTTAAAATATATTTTACGACCGTTTGGCGCAGTGGTTCGAGGGTAGGCCGCTCGGCTTACTGCACATGGTGGTTGCTGGTTCGATTCCCGCCGGAACAAATTTCGGAAATAGCCTTTGCGTAATTTGCTCTGGTCTGGGTGTCATTGGGTTCGCGCCCAGTCCATTGCACGGTTCTCATAGTACAAGCGTTGCTTAGTTTGGGACCATACAGTTGGTGTCAGTCTGCCGATATTTATTTATTCATATGCCTACTAGCGACCCGCCCCGGCTTCGCACGGCTCTAAAATTCAGTGTTTCGCTACTATATTATGCATGTATTATACATATAAACCTTCCTCTTGAATCACTCTATCTATTAAAAAAACCACATCAAAATCCGTTGCGTAGTTTTAAAGATCTAAGCATACATAGGGACATACAGACGGCGGGAAGCGACTTTGTTTTATACTATGTAGTGATGATTAAAGTTTATAAAGTGTTGTTTTATATTTTTTATTTATTTATATAGATAGCCAGCGGCAATAAAACAATAGAGGCTTGGGCCAGAAACAACCTTCGGGACATACAATACTTGTACTCAAGACCTAGTCTTCTGAGACTCCATTACAACCCAGTGTTGGTGAACAGACTCAACGATATCATGGACAACGGGGCCTTGTTAGGCCTTGGACTGAAGACTTTGAAGCCTTTGTTCAGGGATAAAAGTAAAGCGGACAGGTACGCTGAGGTAGTTGCGAACGACTTGCAATTATGGGAGGTTAACGCTTGAGCATAATATTTAATAAACGTGAGCAGATTGTGATATTACAAATTCAATTTTGTATACCAAGGAATAGAGTTCAATTTAGATACTAGTTATAAGTTGGCTAGATTATTTTATGATCCATCCTACTAATATTATAAATACGAAACTTTGTGAGTGTGGATGTATGTATGTATGTTTGTTACTCTTTCACGCAAAAACTACTAAACGGATTTGGATGAACTTTGGAACACAGATAGATTATAACCGGGATTAACATATAGGATACTTTTTAACCCAATAATCCAATACTACGCGGATGAAGTCGCGGGGCACAGCTAGTAAATATTATATTTGTAAGTCGAATGTCAAAAAGGCCCTCGGTCCGTGTCTGGAGCGTTTATAAAAGTTTTTTATGTAATATACATTGTAAATAAATTTACTTTGTTTTAGAACTTTTCAGTATAAAGCCGCATCTACCTTATAAACACCAGTATTCTGTAAATATTTCAACGTATAGGTACAATAAAACCATTTTACATTTAAATGAGATGTTTATTTCGTATTTTATATTGTGTTAAACACTAAACATTTATAAAATTGTCACGTAATTAGGCGTTATAATTAATGAGCACACGATTTTATTGAGTTACAATAAATAAATAAATAATGTATTGTAATTTATTTGTTACATAAAATTAGCAATTTTATCGAGCTTCCAAGTGTTAATAAGTCACTCATACATTTTAAAATAATAATGTAAACTTTTATTTTGTAAAATAGCCAAATAACTAATTTATAAAATCAGTGTCAATTTTAAATTTAAATATTTGATATATAATTAAATGTAACCAATTTTCGAAAGAAAATCCAGTATAGTGGATTATGGCTTGAATCCCCCTCGCATAGAGGGGAGACCCGTGCCCCGGAGTGAAACATCAATAGGGCTAATTGTGTTATTATAATTTTAATATTTCAGTTAATTAAATTTTAACGACCTATCTCCCCTATCCGTACTACGCCATTGTTATAAATTCGTCAAAAATATTTTTTCCGCTTGTAACATTATCACAGAGCGTCACTGACAAAATTTATTTTCAAAATATACAACTGTAAAATTCCCCTATTCTAAACAGCTGGGTATTAATATTGCGTATAAACAAACAGATTGTGATAATTTAAAAATATATCTGGTCTAAGACCACCATTATTTACGAATACATACTTATAAATTATGTATTAAGCACATTTAATAAAAAATTACGATATCGCGATTCATTCCCTACTAATGTTGGCGATACTGTGATTTTACCCCCGAGTCAGTCAAAAAAGTACTCTATTTTGCCACAGATACAACCTATAATATCGTCCGCGCTCCGCAACCGCAGTGCATGTTTTGTTTTAGATAGATGGCACACCGACCGGCTTTATGTAACTTTCGTTCTTATTTGCACTACGATACAGTCCATATTACAATTAATGGCAGACACACTGCCGTGTCACCAGCTGTATTTTTGAATCAAACTCGTAGTTTCATAGTTTTGTGACGACAATGGTGGCGCAATCACTTAAATAGATAAGGAAGTGGCACCAGATTCACTGGAGCAGACGTCCAACAATTGCACGGATTTGTTGCCCAACATATCGTGTAATAAATTGACTCATCATCCTTTGAAGGAGCAGACCCCTTAATTAGACACTTAGTAATTATTTTGTATAGTTCGGTTATTTCGCGAAGACGCGTGCTGTGACTCTTATGACAATGGCATATGGGTAAATTTGCAATAAACGCGTCTTCGTGTAATTAATTGATTATAATATTATTAAAACCGAATAGTTGATATAAACCTTGTTACCGAAGATCGCTACAGACCCGTTATATCTCTAGTCAGTCATATTTTGATAAGCCAATGGTATAAATTCTGTTGCCGTCAAATCAGTAAGAACTAAATTTGACAAATCCAAATCTATGTCTGTCCTGCTCATACATTAGAAACATGAGAAGGGTAGCAATATAGTTTTGTTTACCAACAGAATATGCACCAATACTCCACTGACCTTTACATATTAAGGACAATTATCAGTACTTAATATTTATTATGTATTATTTAAACAAATAAAATTCAACTCCATAATAGTAGGTCATATAATAAATTATACTAGCGATCAACACATTCACTCATTAAATAAATAATGATTATAAATTACACGTTTTAATTTGACGACCGCTTGGCGCAGTGGTTCGAGGGTGGGCCGCTCGACTCACTGCACATGGTGGTTGCGGGTTCGATTCCCGCCGGGGCAAATTCCGCAAATGGCCTTTTCGTAATTTTCCCAGGTCTGGGTGTCACTGGGATCACCCCCAGTCCATTGTACGGTACCCATAGTACAAGCGTTGCTTAGTTTGGGACCTTACAGTTGGTGTGTTCATCTGGCGATATTTATTTATTAATTACATAGGTATTGAAACAAAATGCTACTGCGACAGTTCTTGTTACAATCCAATTTTCAGTCTTGGTTACATAATACATATCACAAGCCCTTTTATACCAATAATTCATTATTTACTAGTTATTCTATAAATAACTCTCAAACGTCCTTTAATCTATCCAACAATACATTTGTCGCAATAACAAAAGCAACTCGTTAAATCATTCATAACATCATCATTATTCAATTACACGTTCGTATAACATTTCAATTTAATTTTTTTTTTTGAACAAAGTGTTAAAAAATAAACAGTGCCATCTAGGGACGCCCGAAAGAAGCGAAGCTTTATAGTATAAAGCGTAGGGCGCCGCAGCTGCCACTCTGTATACCTATATATATCGTGTGACGCTGCTGACGCTTAGCACGGATAGAGTGGCCGCGCGGCGAGCGCCCCGAACGTCCGTATAGAAGCTTCGCTTCATAAAAAAATATTCGTTCATTTGTTCCACTAGACAAAAAAAACATTCAATGTCATTCGGTCAGTCGTTCGTTCTCATTCGTGTTTTACCTGATATCCTTAGTGAATCTCGTACGTGCTGGTGACGCGGGTCCGAGCGAACTGGTTCCTGCCCACTCGCTTCCCGTTCACGAGGAGTTGCATCGGGTTGTTCACCCTTATCGATTTGAAGTCGTATTTCTGGAAATAAATTAAACGAAATCGTTTAATAAATTAACCATTGGCCGCGAGATGTACCCGATACCGTATGAACACACGTTCAACCAACTTTTGTGGGGGGGACATATATTGGAACGAAGTTCCTTATCGCGCGTTGCGAAAGGGGGCTAGACGGAAAAAATTAAGTGTGTAACGACACTCTCTTATAGAAATCAAGCGAGTTATTTTCGTTTCGTCTTTCTATATCGCATTGAACAGTGTGGTGTCGCGACTTACTTTTACTTAAGGTGAAGGCGCCTGTCTAGCCCGCGAAGTTCAAATTTTTTGAGTTCTTTTAGAAATTTTTCAAAATCTGACAATAATAAAAGACAAATTTTGTAATTCGCGAAAAAGACCGTGTGCAGTGCATTTATTAATACATTTATTTTACTCTAAAACATCCATACTCATACTCTAAAACATCAGCCTTAACGATTATTTTTGTTGAGTGTATACAGGTTTTTGTACATAAAAAATAATAACAATAATGAATCCTGACAGTGTTTCTGCACAAGTTCCGGATATTGCAACTTCGTTCCATCCGGGAGTCCCTTGACACTTCTCAAGTTTTTGTTACACTGTTCTACCATAAAGCGCTGTCACTTTCTAGGAAGTTTTAGACAGGGACTGCGCTTTATGCTAGAGTAGGCAGCGTAACAATGAACAAGGCTATGCAACCTCGACTGAGAAGGTACGGCATAATACGTGAAGGAAAATCTGTACTACTTTTTTACGAAAATTGCGCGGCTGGAGGAGTAGGAAATTTAGCACACTTATAGTTTATATAGAGAAGAAGTTAGAAAGCTAATATTTTTTAAAAATTATTCATTCAAATTCAAATTCAAAGCGTTTATTTAGTTTAGGCCTACGGGGGCACTTACAAATTGTCAATTTTATATATTTTTTTTCTTATATCTACAACCGGATCGGAACGCGACCTCGACTGAGAAGATCCGGCAAGAAACTCAGCTCAACTCATAAAAAATACATTAGATCAATAAATAAAACATTACACACGCTACCATGCGTTTGACACACACACAATTGTAACTTCTACTCGGTAACTGACTGACTGTCTGACTAACCAATGGTGACAGTTTTTTTTCTTTATTTCGGAGGGCGTGACTTCCATAGAGCATTTTGCGTGCCAGTATCAAATAGTCTTCCACAATAGAACCTTAATGACGTTTAAAATTAAAATTTAAATGAATTATGGTCGAGTTTCGACCACGGGCGACCACTAGTAAATATAAATGTAAGGACGAGTACACACCGCTAGGTCAGAATCATGTGCATGCTTGTGCATCACCGGCTCGGGGATGGCGACGCAGTCTCCAATGATGGCGCCGCGCCCGTCCGCCCAGTTGTACACCGTCACCAACACACACTCCATGCTCTCGTCCACCATCGCGAACGTGCTGGAAACACAGACCAATAAGCCATAGACGCCGCATAGCTGGGCACCCTCGCTCGGCTAACATATGCATTGCCGCTGCATATACAGGATGAAACAGAAAGGGTATACTTTTTTCAAAACTTAACTTTGTAATTGTACAGCTTTAGAGGAAACGTGAAAAACAAAAGGTGTTGACAGATTTCATAAGTCTACAAAACCTTTAGTACTTCAACTGTCCCAAAAAGCTGGTAGTTTTAATTGCAATAAAAATGTATACCCTCTCTGTTTCACCTAGTATGTATGACCGCAGCTGACATTTCGATTGGTCCATTCACGGCTCGACCTTGAATGGACCAATTCATTCCCGACACACTGGCAACTTATGACGATTGCATTCTCATACAATAGTAGACGTAAACGGTGTCTTGTCGTACTTAATTGGTTTTTGGCAAGCTTGGACCCAAACTTTAGAATACCTCCCTAGTCCTTCTCTAAATAATTATATTATAACAGCTCCTGGGTTCACCCTTATACTAAATCATGATAATTATCGACGCTTATTAAGATATTCATTAATATCGATCTTCGGATTGATGTATAACACTCTAATTCAGAGAATTTAAAAAAAAAGGCAGGCGAAAAACAAAATTTAATACTTACAAAGGAACAGAATTATCGTTATGTATCGATCCGACGACTTTTCCTAGGACCACTTTGGCTTCGTTCTCCCCTTCCTGTATCGCGTCGAGCGTTGAATGTTCCAAGCACACCTCCCGCCGCCTCCCGAAATTATGGAGCGAGCCCACGCTGTATATGCCCAGCATCTTCTTGTCTATGGACTGGGGAGAAAAAAAAAAACGTAACTTACCGAGTTTCAAACACAAATTAATTTATTATGTAGTGCACTCTCGCGAAAAATCGGGGATCGCAACGGGAAGAGAATACCTGGTTTTATAATGGCACTATCTTTCTTCTTTCTATCTTTTTTTCTTCTTTTATAATATTATTTTGTGGATGTCGATTGTCTAATGCGAGACATAAAGAGGAATGAAAGGCAGCAGGGTTTGATGAGAAAACCATGTAATCTTCTTTTAATTATTACAATTTTCAACCGTCGTCGTCCGTTGAGATAAATTATATAAAATTAGTGACAGCTGACAGCGAGCCGTTCTCGCTGTCATGCGAACGCGCGCGGTGATTGGCTGTTGAAGCCTTTAAAACCAAGTTGGCCCGGATTGGTCCGCGCGTGACCCAGCGCGTGCTAATTGGTGTTTCGAAATCGATAACAGGATCCAATTATAGCTAAGAACCATCCAGGTGTACCCCATAAGTACAAAATATAATCCATCAAAATCGGTTAAGCCGTTTAGGAGGATTAGATTTAGGAACACACGCACAGCGGAATTTCATATACAGGGGGAATTATTCAAGTGGGCGTGGATCGTCAAATCTCAAATGAGTCTCGGGTCCGATTCTGATGCTCACTGTATTGTTACCCTATTCTATAGAGTCGATAATAAGGATCAAATCCTTGGAAGTACATATAAATCAAATTAGATATGGCAAACTAAACACACCTCATTTTTTGTAGAACACTTTTTTATTATTTTCATCTAAATCGGGACCGAAGGTCCTTTGAGTCTTTTCACTATTCCTTGTGTATTCAGATTTGATCAACCATGCCCACTTGAAAATATTCACCCTGTATGAACTATGAAGATGTGGTGTACCTACCTGCGCCATGTGCGCGAGGCGCTTGCCCTTGAGCATGCCTCGCGTGCGCACGAGGCGGGCGGCGGCGGCCAGGTACTGCGCCAGGTGGTCATATAATAATATGAAGATGTGGTGTACCTACCTGCGCCATGTGCGCGAGGCGCTTGCCCTTGAGCATGCCTCGCGTGCGCACGAGGCGGGCGGCGGCGGCCAGGTACTGCGCCAGGTGGTCATATAATAATATGAAGATGTGGTGTACCTACCTGCGCCATGTGCGCGAGGCGCTTGCCCTTGAGCATGCCTCGCGTGCGCACGAGGCGTGCGGCGGCGGCCAGGTACTGCGCCAGGTGGTCATATAATAATATGAAGATGTGGTGTACCTACCTGCGCCATGTGCGCGAGGCGCTTGCCCTTGAGCATGCCTCGCGTGCGCACGAGGCGGGCGGCGGCGGCCAGGTACTGCGCCAGGTGGTCAGATAATAATATGAAGATGTGGTGTACCTACCTGCGCCATGTGCGCGAGGCGCTTGCCCTTGAGCATGCCTCGCGTGCGCACGAGGCGGGCGGCGGCGGCCAGGTACTGCGCCAGGTGGTCATATAATAATATGAAGATGTGGTGTACCTACCTGCGCCATGTGCGCGAGGCGCTTGCCCTTGAGCATGCCTCGCGTGCGCACGAGGCGGGCGGCGGCGGCCAGGTACTGCGCCAGGTGGTCATATAATAATATGAAGATGTGGTGTACCTACCTGCGCCATGTGCGCGAGGCGCTTGCCCTTGAGCATGCCTCGCGTGCGCACGAGGCGGGCGGCGGCGGCCAGGTACTGCGCCAGGGGGTCATATAATAATATGAAGATGTGGTGTACCTACCTGCGCCATGTGCGCGAGGCGCTTGCCCTTGAGCATGCCTCGCGTGCGCACGAGGCGGGCGGCGGCGGCCAGGTACTGCGCCAGGTGGTCATATAATAATATGAAGATGTGGTGTACCTACCTGCGCCATGTGCGCGAGGCGCTTGCCCTTGAGCATGCCTCGCGTGCGCACGAGGCGGGCGGCGGCGGCCAGGTACTGCGCCAGGTGGTCATATAATAATATGAAGATGTGGTGTACCTACCTGCGCCATGTGCGCGAGGCGCTTGCCCTTGAGCATGCCTCGCGTGCGCACGAGGCGGGCGGCGGCGGCCAGGTACTGCGCCAGCGCCGCGCGCTCCTGCCGCGGCGGCGCCCACCCAGGGTCCAGCCGGCTCGCGAGCCGGAAGCTCTCCAGCGCTTCGGAGTACTCCTCTGAGTATTTGGAGGCCTGCACACGATCATTAGGGGTATAGACGACCGCTTGGCGCAGTAGTTCGAGCGTAGGCCGCTCGGCTCACTTCACATGGTGGTTGCGGGTTTGGTCCTTTTCGTAATTTGCCCTGGTCTGGGTGTCTCTGGGATCGTCCCCAGACCGTTGTACTGTACCCATAGTACAAGCGTTGCTTAGTTTGGGACCACACAATTGATGCGTGTCTGGCTATATTATTATTATTATATGAGTGTTGGGGGATCAGGGGGGGTAAACGACAGCTTCCATTCTTCTTCTAATTAATATGGAACAGGATGGAAGCTGTCGTTTCCGACATCGGAAACTTTCCGTCAGCGGTGAATACAACCCCCAGTGGTCGTATGTAAAGGGGGTAGAGCCAAGCTGTAGCCAATTAACTACAGCACGTCGGCGTCACGGTGCATTAGTTTCACGTGTAATCTATTCAAATAAATATAATTGAAGTGTCTGTTAGTAATGTCAAAATAACAGCATTTTACTAAATGCATACAAATGTAGAAACGGTAGATGTAACAAAAACAAACATTGTAAATCTATGTCTGCTTGTTTGTTCCGGCTCATCTCCGAAACTGCTTAACCGATTTTGAGGAGACTTTCAATGGCAGATGGCTGATGTTATAAGTTGTAACTTAAGCTACTTTTATTTTATCGAAGTAGATACCGCTAGTCTTATACAAACAATAATGTAGTCAAACTTACGATTGCTTTATTGTAATACAAGTCCGGTTGTCCTTTGGCTATTGGGTCGACAGACGCTTGCTTGTAAGCGCTCATGCATAGCTTCAAGGTACCAGGGTCCTGTGCCACCGTGAAGAATTGGCAGAGATACGCGTTTCCCAGGACCGACCAGGACATGCCATCTTTTGTGTCCAGGGCGACAGCTTCCTTGGCTAGTTCTACGCTTTTGAGGACTGCGGGGGTCGCGTCCGATTGCTTCCGGTCACGGCTCTCTTGACGGAGGATTATTGATAGACAGCGCAAGGCTACGCGGCAGCGCTCCTGGAAATAGCTTTTCTATGATTTTCCTTCTTTTAGGGTTCCGTACTTATAGGATCACTTCGTTGTCATAGGCTACGGTAGCTAGTCGCACGCTTGTTCGCCGACTTTGTTACATAAAATATAATACAGGGTGTAATGGGCATCGTAATGAAAACTGATACCATAGATTCAACTCATGATTCTGGACCCCCATAGTTGGAATTTTCCATCGGTATTTTCATGAATTAAGCTCAAAATTTTTCAGCATTTTTAAAATCAGCTTTATACAAATTTATCCCAAATGATTTTACATAAATAAATGAATAATACTATTTTGAAATAGACTGCAATGAAAATTAAAACTTAATACTGTCATTTTTAAACTCATTTTCTGCTAAAATCTATTTAAAAATCAGTTTTGGTTACGATCCCCTTACACCCTGTACACACCAGAGTTGGTAAGTATTAGCGTAGTTAGTGTATTAGCTTGTTCCATAAGTAGAATGTCCAACTGTGTGTAAGGTAGTCAAACAAACATTGACCACCACTTGGCGCAGTGATTCGAGCGTATGCCGCTCGGCTCACTGCACATAGTGGTTGCGGGTTCGATTCCCGCCGGGGCAAATTTCGGAAATGGCCTTTTCGTGGTTTACCCTTGTCTGGGTGTCACTGGAATCGCCCCCAGTCCATTATACGGTAAAAAAAGCGTTGCTTAGTATGGGACCATACAGTTGGTGTGTCAGTCTGGCGATATTTATTTATTTATTTTATTGTGACCAATATTGGCCACACATCCGCCAACTTACATGTTTCAAAGCACCTTCAAAGCTAGCCTTGGCCTCTTTGATGTTCATGTTCTTCCAGTAGCACTCGCCGAGCTCGTTCCACGCATCCACCAGCCGAGGGTTGAGTTTCACCGCTCTGCTCAGACACTGGGTGGCGCGGGCGTCGTACGTTGAATTAATGTTGTAGCAACGACCTTTCATGTAGAGGAACTGAGCTCGGCTCTCGAAAGGTATTTGAGTGTCAACTGTCATTAATAATAACATTGCTTTAAGTAGGAAATGTCTCATGAAAATGGATGGATACGGGTGGAACACCCTAATATTTAATTTATTGTATAGTTATGTATTGTTATATAAATATGTCTTACGATTACAAAAAGTGAAATAATTTCAAAATTTGGGTGTCAACTGTAATCTACTTCTTCTTTAAAATATGGCTTTCATCGTTAGGTAGTCGATGATTTTGCCAACAACAGAGTTTTATGTGACTGATGGTCGGTAGGCGAGGCTTTTTTTTTTTTTTATGATAATCTAAAAATTTTGTAGTTGGATTGTACGGTTGAATATTATACATCATTTAGTTTGATAGACAGGAAAAAATATGAAACTGTAATCTAAATATATAATATAACTCAAAGGTGACTGACTGACTGACATAGTGATCTATCAACGCACAGTCCAAACCACTGGACGGATCGGGCTGAAATTTGGCATGCAGGTAGATGTTATGAAGTAGGCATCCTTTAAGAAAGGATTTTGATCCAAAGGGATAAAATAGGGGATGAGAGTTTGTATGAAACTTTGTCAATTAAATTCCACGCGGACGTAGTCGCAGGCACAGCTAGTTAATAATAATGTTGCTTTAAGGATAAAATAAACTGTATCATTCTACCATCGATCGACGGTCGATCGATCGGTGTGGCAACACCATAATATTTTGTTACTTGCATAGTTAGATAAATTATGTCTTACAATTTTTTACAGTGAAATAATTTGCAAAATAACCTTTTAAAATAAAAATAAACTACTATACATACATAGGTCCTTAATTGAGAAGGTTCCAGCGGTAGTGGAGGGGTGCGGGGGAGGGGTGCGCTATGAAGTCCCGCGTCATTTGACACCCTAATCCCACACCACTCAACTACCGCAGGAACCTACTCAGTCAAGCGTTATGCCTTTGGCACAAGAATCTATCTTGGCTAAACGGCAGGCCGGGTAGACACCAAACCGAATGTAGGAAGCTATAAGTAAGTACATCGGTAGCTTTGCATTGGTGGACCGAATCAATGCAATGGACCCTTAATAAAGAATGTTTTAAGTGATAGAGAGACCATTTTCCTTGTTTTTCTTCTCTCCGTTCTTTGTTCAAGCTCCATGAGTGCACTCCTGAATTGCACTTTGTTGCATCTCATAGAGTTGCTATTTATATATCCCTTCCAAAACAAATATCTCTATGTATACAATCTATACTAACTTGCATTGCAAATAAAAATGTAAAGGTGAATAAATAAGGTTGAATTTGGTCTCTTACCATCAATGGATTCAAATTTTTCAACCAATACATCTTTTTTCTCTTCAACGCATTTATTCTTTTCCGTTGCCATTTCTAAGGGATGGTTTTCAAAAAACAAATCCCTGAATTGGTATAGTTCTTCAAGTTCTTTCTGTGAATTACAATAAATGCAACATCACGACTGTATTCCCTGCAGGGTTGGGGCGGATGTTAAGCAGGGACCCACTGCATTTGCCTCAACCTTTTGCTTATGGTATACCATGCAAGTGGTCGAGCCTATTGCATTATACTCTCCATACCTATAGAACAGTTGCCTAAAATCTTCACAAAAGACCTCTACATTTTGTATCTCCCCACACAAACATCAACATGAAGACCGCTTGGTGCAGTGGTTTGAGCGTAGGCCGCTCGGATCAATGCACATGGTGGTTCCCGATTTGATTCCGACTAGGGCAAATTTCAGAAATGGCTTTTTCGTTATTCGCCCAGGTCTGGGTATCACTGGGATCGCCCCCAGTCCATGTACGGTACCCATAGTACAAGCTTTGCTTAGTATGGGACCGTACAGTTGGTGTGTCAGTCTGGCGACAAACCCTTCTGCCTATAGCACACACACATGGTTATAAAAACTTGAGAACTGCAGCCAACATATCCTTTTTTCTATCTATAACTAATTAAGTTATTTTCCTAACAGGATAGAAAGCGTGTACCGAGTGGCTTTAATAGGGCAAAAGCCTGTAAACACTACCAAACCTTGAAATAAGATAAGTTCAGGGCGTTTAGTGTTTACTTTTTACTTACCGATAATTTATCCATAACGTCTGCGACATCTTCCAATATTTCTGCTTCAACATCTGAATCTATCGACATAATAGAATAATACTCTCACAGTTTGTAACTAATTCAATAAATACGAACCACCCACAATGAGAAAATACTTTCAATCTATCAATAACAGATCAATAATAAAAGACGAAAAAAATGACAACAAGGACAAGGCTCAGCAGGTGTCACTTAGTAAACCGGTTCAATCGGTTTTCATAAAAACAGTTTCTTACCGGTTTTTATTAGAAAAAACTTTTACTTTTATTACAATGAAAATGTGCAATAGACATGAAAATTTTCATAATTGATTTATAGTCCACAAGGTTGTACCCAGTTTACCTTAAGGCTAAAGCGCCCATTTAGCCCGCGAAGTTCAAATTTTTTGAGTTCTTTTAGAAATTTTTCAAAATCTGACAATAATAAAAGACAAATTTTGTAATTCGCGAAAAAGACCGTGTGCAGTGCATTTATTAATATATCCAACTTACTCTAAAACATTTCAAGAACGACAGCTATCCAGATAATCTGGCAATTTTTGTATATTTAGTGATTTACTAGTATCATATCCACCGTGATAATATTTAGAGTAAAATAAACACTGCACACGGTCTTTTTCGCGAATTACAAAATTTGTCTTTTATTATTGTCAGATTTTGAAAAATTTATAAAAGAACTCAAAAAATTTGAACTTCGCGGGCTAGACAGGCGCCTTCACCTTAAGTTATCCTCTTTGGTACGTAGTTAATTTTACTTGTTTTCTATAGAGATAATATTGTTAAGTCTGTGATATATACAAAGCACTCTATGGTGCAGTTTGCGCTTGCTCTCTCTCCGGGTGAAGTTATTATAGTGTTACAAAGATTAATTGGCCAGTGGCCAAAAGAGGAACTAAAAATATTCTTTCGAAAAATAACTCATTTTTACAGTCTTGTATCGACACTAGCGACGCTCTTCGGTGCCAACTTATACTTGACAGTCTATAGTAGTATTAATTTTTTTTTGTTATTATGGCCACACTTCTGCCAAAAACATATTTATCTGTGATGCTATCACAGGATTTTATATAATTAAAAATAACTGGCGCAACGTGAAAAGTGCGCCATCCAAATAAAATCAGTGCCGTCTAGGGACGCCCGAAAGAAGCGAAGCTTTGCAGTAGATATTAGATATATTATATTAACGCGTAACGCGTTACGCGTAACGCGTTACTTTTCACCGTTTGAGTGCCCGGGTAGCGAGCGCCCCGAACGTCCGTAAAGAAGCTTCGCTTCAAAAAATAAGGTTGTCGCCACAGATTTAACCAGATGGAGTAAACGCAACAAACGATGTGAAGCCGCATTGCATTCAATGTGTGCGTGACAACTAGGAGGGGCACTGTAGGGACACGTACATCTGTGTGCGTGTAAAGTTGCCAGATATTGGGGAACGAACTCCCATATTTCTTCCCATTGTTCTCAAGTGTATTAATGTTACAAATTGGAAATGTTCTTTCGCAATTTAGGTACTTAAGTAGTACTTGGACAGAATAATGGTAATCAAATAAAATAAAGTTACTTAGTACATTTTTTTTACAAATCGATCAATGCAGATCTCTGCATTATCACTCAAGGACATTATAACATTCAAGAGTTTTGGATGTCTTTATAAGCATATTTAGGTATATTACAATTGAAAAAATATTTATAATTCAAAATATTTATAACAATTAACAGTTACACACATAACATATTAGGGTTAATTTCCCAACAGCAAAATTTACGCGGCATGGATGAAATCGGTAGTTCCACACTACCGATTTCATCCATGCCGCGTAAATTTACGTTACTATACAATTCAATTTTTTTTTTCAAACTAGAAGAGGTCGTTACATATACGAGGCAATAATTATTTCTTGATTAAGTTTGCAGTTAATTATGACTGCGTTCAGACACGAGCCATCGGTAGCCCCGACCAATAAAGATTCACGATTTAGCGGCCAATAGAAAATCGCAAAATTGCAAAACGTACCTCTGAATGGTTCATTGTTGAATAAATAACTAGAGTTTTAAATAATATTATATATATGCATACATTATTTCCATATATAAATGTATTAAATTAATCATCTTTCTACACCCCATCCACATTTCCCTAATTCAAGGAAACTTATTTCGATGTAAATTGGCAACACCAACCAATTACTGTACACAAAGACTACAATCCCTTACTGTACAACAGTTATCTGTGGGAAGATATTCCATCTGCTTTTTTTTATTTTGCGAACAACTTTTACCATTTGAAATCACGCAAGAAGAGATTTTTACAATTAAACAACTAACCACTTTTGACGTGTAAGCATCGTGACGCGAATATCAGTACTGACGCGAGAATGTATTCGCTTTTGAATTTGTATTTGCTTTGGAGGCCACACTCTCGTGTCCTAGGCGCTCCGTCTGCCTATTGTTTAGTAAGGTCGTCGCCTGTTCTGTCATATCTTTGTCAGTCTTACAAATATAGACATGGAGAATAATATATCTCTATGGTCTTAGATTTCTATCAAATCTCTGAATGCAAAAGTACTCTGTGCTGAATGCTGGATAGTAGTGTTGCCTAACTATCGATAGTTGACTTTAAAAACTAGCCACAATATCGGCTATCGACAGTATATTTATTTACTACTGATGACGAACAATAGTATCAATTCAATAGCACAGATACTATCGATCTTATAGTATCGCTATTATAGCGAGTTTTTTTGAATTCACTGTCGGTAGTATCGTCGATGGTACAAGGAAGGACTCAATAGAATCGATACTATCGATACTTACACTCGTCATTAGTATAGTATTGCCACTATAGATGTAATGGGCTATGGAATATCTATACATATATCTAATCTGTGATCTATATTGTGACTATTATTTTTAGGTCACGATCTTTGCTAAAAGAAGTAAAGGATACCGCATGTTAGTACACGCCGTGTTCCGCCAAAAAATACGCATGATTCAAAATTCGCGCAGTCGCCCGCTAGTCTGCAATCGACCATTGACACAAGAGATGTCAAAACCGCGGCGTAAAATATTGAAAAAATACCATTTTGCATCATTAAAACATGTAAAAGTGAGAACTGGAAGCATATGAAAGCGAATGGCATTTCATTTTATCAGTGAGTTCCCCTTGAAATACAATATTTTACAAGAAAAAGTAAAATTTATATTTTCATACATTCTATGTAGTTGGATAATGTGGATACGACTTCTATAAAATTATATTGTTTCGTATTAAAATGCCGTTTTCGTAGAAAACGGTTTATTGCGCTCTCCACAAACTTATACGCACTAGTAGGTACAGTAACATTTGTTACACACAGAACTTCCAAATCACATAGCAGTCGCACAGTCGTCCAATATAGTCGCTTACCTAAGGGTCGTCGAATATTCCTCTATCTTTGCTTTCTTAACACAATATGTTCAATGTCGCCTCCGATGACAATATATTTTTAGGGTACTTTTCTCGACAGTTTAAACTCGAAAATCTCGATTTTTTTTTTATTATCACGGCAATTTAATTTGAGATACGACAGTGAATTCAACATTTTCCCATAGATTTCCTCAATCTATAGAGAGGCGTGAAAAATGGACTAATGCCATACTTTTTACGAGAGCACCCGATTGGAGACCAACAAAACGTACCTGTATTTGTTCATTATATTTTGATGAATCGGATTTTAACACAAGTAACAAAGGCCACCGGATGTTAAAGAAAACTGGTTAAATATATTGGTTTATATTTGAGTAATCGGCGGTTATGCTCAATACCGCACCTGCTATAATATCGCCAGACTGACACACCAGCTAAGGTCCCAAACTAAGCAACGCTTGTACTATGTACCGATATCATACTTGGTACCGTACAATGGACTGGGGGCAATCCCGGTGACAACCAGACCAGGGCGAATTACAGAAAGGCCATTTCCGAAATTTCCTGGGACGCAAATCGAACTCGCAACCACCCGGTACAGTGAGCCCAGTGGTATACGTGCAAACCACTGTGCCAAACAGTCGTCACGATACCAAGCCAAGCGATACTGCGCCAAGCAATATAAAGAACATTTCCATCACTTGTCGTTGCTTGTGTATAACTTCTTACATTTTTTACCAGGCTGCTTCTCTAATACTGTTTAACTTAACACTGTACACATCATAAGGACGTCGTGCCGCTTATAGTTAAATGTCACATTTAATTTAAAGTCCCAGTTTTTTTAAAATCTCATGTATTTATTTTAATGTATTTTTTGTAAATACATAAAATAAAATAAAATAAAAGTATTTCCATATTAGCTTAATACTTTTTCTCTTACGAAAACGGTATTTTGAATATAACCCGCCACGTTATAATATTCTTATGTAATTGACTTGAAATTCGGAGGCGTATCCATAGTTTTGACGTCGTTTTGCACAGTTTTGACACTGGGCCCCGCGCGCCGGCGCACTTTACACACACTGTCATTGCCGCGAGATCGCATTTGAATAATAATGAAGTATGAAGTACTGTATCCATTCCTTCCTTTATCAAAGGTCACGATAGTATTGTCAACCAATCGATAGACAATCTACAGTCGATATAATGTTAGGCAACACTACTGTAAAGAAACAATGAGTGTTCATTAAAAATAATTGTTTGTTACAGTTTCTTTCTTTGCATGTTTAGTTAAATTACATTATTTTCGATTGCAATGGCTTATTATGAAGATATGCTAATAGATCGAAATGGAAAAGTCAGATGTGTTTTGTGTAAAGTGCATATTATGGACAGTGATAAAGTTATCGAAGAACACATACAGGATAAAAATCACATCGAATTATTTATGAAAAGATTGATGATTATGAATAATGTCGCACTGAATAATGATAAAATGTATTGTGGAATATGTGACGAGACGGTATTGTCTGATATCCTGGAACATGTTTATAATAAGAATCATATTGATAGTGTAGAATCCATCAGGGCAATTACAGAAGTTGATGGTGGATTTCTCCAACTGCCCGAGGCTATAACAAACCGTAATTCGGATGTGTATTGCCTGATATGTGACCGCTGTGTTAACTTCAAGCTTGGGCCGATTAAATATCATTTATCATCACTGAGGCACAGGAGGGCAAAAGTCATAGCCATTCAACCATTAAATGGTATTTTCTCAGTGGAAGGCGGCAATGATGATTTGTATTGTAAAATCTGTAAGGTTTATTTCGAAAATTACATGGAGATCATCTTCAAGCATGTGGACAGTGAATCAGAGCATTCTAAGAAGCTTGGAAAGATATTGCAATTAATTGATGGCCAGAATATAAATATTGAAAAATTCTTATATGACCCCACTGAAGATAAAGGCATGTGTTTAAAATGTGGGTTAGGAGTGTCTTGCAATGTGGAAAATTTGTATGGCCATATCAAAGGCAAAAGACACTGTTCATAAGTTTATTTTTTATTTAAAGTTAAGCCTATTTTCATTGTATAAGAATCAATATTATTTCATGCATTAAGTATTCATCATGAAATGTTATAATAAGGAACCAAGTTACTAAATAAAAATATTTATCAAGTATGTAAATAAGTTTCAAGTACCAGTAAGTAATCTGTGTAGGGAACTATTTATTCATATTGGTCATGTAAGCTAGTAAGTTCTTACTTACCTATTTCTTACAGACATCATGGACTATCTAATCATAGAATAAGTTGTAATTTCCCCATAAACTGAAATTAAAGTACCTACTAGGGTTTTGACTAAAAAAACCTATACATGTTAATATTTATCTAATGCTACGGGTTCTAATGCCTCCAAGTTAACTAAGTAAGTACCTAGTAAAATAAGTTAAACTCCGCATTAAATTTCTAGGTGGTTATTGGTTACCCATAGAAGTCACTGAAGTATTGCAAAGTAGGTATTTCGTTTATTGGCCGCATATTGAGTGGTTGATCTTGTAGGTATAAACTTTATCTGTGGGTACTTCCCCAAGGAGTGTGGTAAACATCATAGACCAAACCAGGGCTGCCAGCTGAACTGACTAACCAACTTATTTTATAGACCTGAGTTCCTAAAATAAAATACAGATTCAGATCTTATTGTACGCACCAACAAAACCTATGTCTCAGATAAAATAAAAAATATTGACCTATACCAAGAAGCTGATAGGTAGGTTTTCATCGTTAAATGTTACCCAGGAAAAAATCTAGATTTTTAACGGTTAAAGTCTGATATGCGTGCGCATAAATAGTCTTTGGCGTGCGCTCATTTTTTCTAAATTTTTAGATTATTATTTTCACAAAAAAAGCCTCACCTACCGACCATCAGTCCCTTAAAACGCTGTTGTTGGCATAATCATCGACTCCCTACGCGATGAACCATATTTTTTAAAAGTGAGAAAAAAACAAACATCTGTCAACAACACTGTCAACCAACTGTCAAATCAAGCAAGCCGAACGAAATTTTTTTCGCGAAATTTAAGACAAAAATTTTATATTAACCGTGGATTAAAAATACCATAATACATATCGACATTATTGAAACGATAATCGCAATAGGAAACATGAAAACAGGTATACTTTACGGTATTGTGGCCAGCTCCAAGACGCGGGTACGCTGCCTATTTTGCGGGGTGCATATTCCAAAGGCAACTAGATGTATCGAGCAGCATACCAACGGTGCAAAACACAAGGAAAACATGGAGCTAATGAACGAGAATGGCCTGAGCTTTAGCAACGACGCGCTGCACTGCAAACCTTGCAAGCGCAGCCTGTCAGTCGATGACTGTGCGTGGAAACACATCGAAGCGGAAGACCACGCAAACTGGATGGCTGCAGCGGAGGACCTAGTAGACGGCGAGTTCGTCTCCCTCGACACATACTTATCTGGCGAAAGCGATGACGTGTTCTGCGAGGTATGTAACACCCACTTCAACTGTTCCCTCCAAGTCATAGAAGCTCATGTGAACAACATCAGTCACCGTTCCAACATTATTGAGCGACTCAAGCCGCTCAACGGTATTTTCAATGCCGAGAACAACAAAGTATGGTGCAAGGTGTGCAATAAATACCTTAATAACAATGTGAAAGACATCTTTGCCCATCTAGATGATGATGTACCTCATATGGAGTGGTTCATGGAGATTGATGACATCATTGATAACCAGGACATGTCCATTCAAGCGTTCTTAGCCAGCGAGTATGAGAATCATGCGTATTGCAACAAGTGTAATGTTGATGTACTGTGTACCACCCAGAGTCTTGAGAACCATGTGAACAGCGATGCACACTTAAATCAATTTGAGTTATAGGAAACAGCCCCCCATTGTTACCGTCGTGGCTAGTCAGAATTCAAGTATATTTCTTTGGTTTCATACGTTTAAATTATTTTGATTGTTCATTCGTATTTTTAATTAGGTAAAAGTAAAATGTTAGCTAGCAATTTAACTTTTCCGTGAATCGAACCTTATTGGTTCTATTTTAATCAAATTATGACCTGTCAATTTACTTATCTATTTTAAAATAGAAATAGAAGCAAGTAGTAGAAAATTGAATTTCAATTTATTAACAACAAAGTTCTCAAATTAATTTTACATTTGCCTTATTACCACACAGAAATGGATTTTTTAAATGAATTGTATATTTCCGATTTGATTTTGGGCTGTAATAAGAAAGGCACGAATCTAACAATGTGGTGTTATGAAATTGTTAAGTATGAACAGGTATTTAAACATACTGCTAAATATTAAATGCTTGCTGATAAATTATCAAAACTGGTTGTCTATACATATTGCAATCAATGTCATAATCACTCTTAAATAAATAGGTTCCATGTATTACAATTTTAATAATAATTCTTGATGTATCAATAGTATGTTATAGTGGTAAAGTGGTACTCTGGTAGTTGCATGTATTTTTTTAACAACTACCTAAACCAGTGCCTAAACTGCTGACGTGAACAGTTGAGCAACCTGACGCAGGCTGCAAGGAATGGAAAATGGCTCAGCTGCCAATGTTCAAACTCTGCAATTGCTTGCATGCTCGCTACAGTTTAGGTATGTGTTATGGTGTTAACTATTTGACTACACACTTTAGGCATCTATACACTTGGAAGCTTATCAAATCAATTAGGCTGCTGGCCGGCGAATTATTCATGATGTCTTCTCACTCAAAATTATATAAAAATTGCATTTGGGACTGATAGTATAATATTATATATGATTTCTGAAGAAGGTGCATCATATACTTCTAATTCCCCTAATGCTTTGTTTGTCTACTTAGACAATCATTTGTGATATATATTGCCTATAAGTGTATGGAAGCCATTATTTTAACTAATGTTTCATTATATTTTACACCGTAAGAATTTTATTAAATGCGGATTTTTTGATTGAATCCTCTCTTCGGACTACAACTAAATATTAGCTATTACCATGTAACTGAGCAGTCTGTATGTATAGGAAAGTTTCCACGAATAAAAACAATTATCTGTTACACAATATGAATGTTTATAGATTTTATTTGTGATTTTTCAACGATTTTGCTTTCTAAATTTTGAATTTCTTACATCTTTAAATATGTGCCGTTGATTATATTTCAATGTTTCATTTCATTATATTTATTTTGTAACATTCCTGACTTAAGCTTATTATTTTAGTCACCACTTTGTGTTCAATTACCTACACTATTTTGCATATCCTGAACTTGTATTGCACAAATAAAACCACATATTAAATATGAATATAATACATGTACTCCATAAATAATCATCAAACTACATACCAAAATATAGATCTGTGTTATTCAATTACTATTAATAATGGTAAAAAGTTATTGTATGATAATAGTTGTTATATCATAAGAATTATAAGGTAAGGACATTATTTTGCGAATTTTCTTAAAATATGATGAAGTCCAAGTCCGAAATTTAACTGAGTCTAGGCCCAAACATTGTTTATAAAATATTTTTTCCTGCTAACATTGTATTAAAACGATTTTAGTTACACACTTTTACTGAATTGGAATGACATTGTTTTAGTCAGTTTGTGATATTTGTTGAAATAGGTTTTTAGTTTCGTTCCCAAAATAAAAGCATTATCGAAAAAAAAATAGTTTCAGTAAGTACGTATAGCAATATTATGAGAATACAAAAAAAAACGTTAGCAAAAAAATTATATTAAGTGCTTAAATGTCTGACCATAACTTTCAAACCTTAACTAAAATCCAACCATAAATATAGTAACGACCAAACAAACAAATATAAAGTCAATTTCAAACTACCTATCAAACTGTGAAAAATGTACACTACCCTCGAGTTTATAAACATCTATAACAAAGTTCTAATAAAATCTGGAAATCGAAAACATTAATCACTGAACATTAATCATTAATTATTAATCACTGAACGGATATTCATCTTCGTCTTCTTCTTTTATAACCTGAAGAGGTTCTTCAGACCGATGAGGTGACTGCTTTCTAGAAACTGGTTTTGGAGCACTAGGTATTGGGGGAGGCACGGTTGAGCCTTGGTTTGTCTCTTCTCCAAGTCTTGACCTAATCCGTTCTTCGTCTATTCGTACTACTTGCACGATGTCATCTGCGCAGCAATTGACGCGAGTGATGCAATCAGTTAAATGGTTTTGTAGACAGCTGGAAGTCAAGATGGGACATTAAAAAAAACTATTTTAGTCGACTATAAGCCTTAGTGTGATGATCTTTTCAATTCGTGGCTTCGATACGATAATAGTATGTAAACTACCTTTAACCTAACATTGGGTATACCTACGTAATCCTCTCATGATTACTCCTTAACTGCTTGCTAAAGTTCCTCAGTCTCCCGAGTTCGTCCCGTAGTTTTCTGTCCACTTCATCTCTTGTCAGTTCCCCCACAGGCCTCAGCTTGCGGTCTGCTATTCTCGCTTCCACCAACCTTTCTTGTTCCATTGTCTCTAATATATTCTGCTCTGTTGTCGTCAATTCTTCTTCGAGGGATTTGTAATCTCGTACTGCCTGTAATAGTATCAGTGGTCGACAAGTTTCTGTGTCACTACGAGTACCTATAAAATACTGAAGAATAGGGGGCGAAACACCAAAATTATCTTGACTCTCATTCCAATGCAAAGTATTTCGAAAAAATATATGTTTGTTAATAAACCTCATCCTTTTGCCAGTCAAGGTCTTGTAACTTGACTTTGTTTACATGAAGACGTCTTCTTAAAGCCGAGTCGACCCTAGCTGCGTACGATTGTGCCGCTATAGATAAGTGGACTCTTGCGCCTCGAACCTGATGAATGATAAAACTATAAGGTATTATCGAATTACATAAAAATGACATACAATTAATGCACCCACCTGTTGCCTCGCTATCACTGCTTTACTAAGTGCTTGAAGACCGGCTCTCTTCAAAGCGATACATCGATTTTCCCAACGAGTGACAGGTGAAAATCTAAAAATAGACCCTAATTCAAATAGGTAGAACGTTTCAATTTGAAAATCGTCTTCAGACCATTAAGGTCAGCTTTCACTGGCTGGAAAGCAGAGGTACAATATTTATTTGGGCTAGAAAAATACCGTTTCTTCTTTTTCTTTCTTCCATCGATTTTGGTTAGCGACGCTGGCTTATTAACCTTCACGCACGACTCTTCCACAGAGAGAGCTTGTTGTTTATTTAGTATGTCGGCTTCTATTCTGTTCTTAGTCTTCTCGAGGAATTCCGTCTGTTTGTCCAGGATAGGAATCAACCTTTCGAACTTTTTCTTCTGTTCACGAAGGAAGTCGAACTCCTGAGATAACATTAACGCTTTTATTTCAAAACGTGAATGGAAGCTTGATACCTACGATATTTTTACCTATAGAAGTGTGCGGGCTCTAACAACGAAAAAAAAAGTTTAGGAAGAAGATTAATCGGAATACGACTACCAATGTATGTATAATAAATAATCTTTGAGGTTTAATCTCCTATATGTTAAAGGTGATGACTTGATCCGACCTGTGTAATAGCCTCTTCCACGCTATCAGACAATGGACACAGCACCCCAGGACGGCTTGCTTCTCGCGAATGCATGTCCATCTCGTCTCTCAGTCTTGCTACGACTACACGAAGAGCGTTGTGTTCGTACTTTAAGGTGCCTATTGCCTCGTTCAATCGTTTCGTGAGGTCTTCCAGGACCCAGCGCCAAGATGCAATGTCGGCGATCCTAGAAAATACTATGCCTGATAATACGTTCAATGGTGAAGATGAAACTGTCTTAAGCTAAGAGAAACATGAGAGCTTTGTCATTGAAATACCTCTCCTGCAAGCACTTCTTGAACAGATACTCGTTGCTTTCGCGCTCAAAGTGGTTCATCAACACCAGTTCTTGTGTGTCGTTCATCTGTTCCACCACTTTCGCGTTGAGCTTGTCGCTCATGACTCTCAGGTCCTCCAGCCCGTACGGGCAGCCGAGATAACCGAAGTCTTCAGAAGACATTGTAAAATTTTGATGATTTTGCATGATTTTCGAATTCGATAAAAAATGGTTTAGGTATAGAGGTTATGTTTGGTTGTCAATGATTGAAAGTTATTATTTTTCCCAAAAAAAAAATATTTTTTGGAAAAGAAGGATCTACATACTAATAGTCATTTCTCTTTTTAGGAACCTAACACCTGCTATACCTACCCTTTTACGTAGTACAAAGAATGTGACATAATGTCTTATTATTACAAATTCTTTGACGTAGTATTTATAAGTCTGTGGCTATACCAACGGCTGCTAGAATCTATAGGTCCTTAATTATCTTGGGTATTACCTTATTTCGCTCTATCAAATTTCTAACCCAATTTCAATAAATTATACTTACAGTGCACAGCTTTTATGTCTACATTGTCTCTTCTAAGGTGACATGTCTCTGTTCCAAGTAGATAGATAGGCAGTAGGGAAAACAAAACAACTATCTCATTGCTAAATAATGTTTAATTCAAAGCCATAGGAGTACTTTACAAATTGTCTTAATACACCTCTCTTAATGATATGTAAGTAGGCTTAAGTAAGACAAAGTACACCAGCTCCGCCACGCTGATGATGCTGAAGCCGAGGAACAAACTCAGTAGACCACCAATGGCACCTAAAAGTAATAGGTAAATAAATACTTTAATTTTAGTGATATCACCTCCTAAATGAGTTCATCATCAGCCAATAGTTAACCTCTAAAGGACTTCCAAACATCACGGCTCTCGTTCTATCCATCGACGTTTTATGTTATGATGCAGTTTAATAAATAATAAATATCGCCAGACGAACACACCAACTGAATGGTCCCAAACTAAGCAACGCTTGTATTATGGGTACCGTACAATGGACTGGGGGCGATCCCAGTGACACCCAGACCTGGGCAAATTACGAATAGGCCATTTCCGAAATTTCCCCTGGCGGGAATCAAACCTGCAACCACCATGCGCAGTGAGCCGAGCGGCCTACGCTCGAACCACTGCGCCAAGCGGTCGTCAAAATTTAAGTAATTACTTTCTCGTGTATAGAAGCCGTCCCATTTTAAGTTTTTAGCTCGTGATCATCAGAATATTCTGCCCAATTTCCCGTTGAGTCTACGTGGCTATATGGAATGTAGGCGTTTGGTACATGGAATATCTTACCCACAAAATAGTAATCATCATATTGAGCGTGTCGGTGTTGTCCCAGGAACATGTCATCGTAGAAATGCACGTTGATCTGGGTCACTTCACCACTGCGATGTAATTAATAGTGAAGAATATAAGTTATCACCAGGTCGTGTCACCTACCTATACAAAATTGGTTAAATTATTTGTACAAAGTAGGATTTAAGTGCTTGAAGACCGTGGGAAGCCAGTATTATTTAAGGAATCTTGAAGATAGTCTTCTGAATAACGGCTCTACGACAGTAGAGCCGTTTTCACACAAGCTTACGTGTGCGTGTGAGCTTTGGAATAACAGTTTTACGGCTGGATACTGAATTAAACTACTCTAATGTTCAAGCTCTAATTAAATAACTGTTCGATTTGATTTTGGTATGGCATGCTCTCAAAAATGAGTCGCGTATTATACACTCACAGTTTCAAATCCCCCCATTTCCTAGACTCGTCTCCCAAGTCCTTCGTCAGATCGGAGTAGAACACTTGGCTGGCGTAGATGACGTCATTGCAAGAGGGATGGCAAGACTTGGTCTCTTGCTCCTGAGTACCACTCTCCACTTCGCTCTCGGCGTAATACGCGTAAATCAGTTGTTCTTCTACTTTTGCTGGAATAAGAAGAGAGTATAAAAGAAGATGCACGACTGAGGAGGCTCTCGTGTCATGTATAAATACATTTGACGTAACGAAGTAGCTCTATCATGAGTCGCTAGTCGATAGCGCCTACGCAAAAATAGTTGTGACCGTGGTCCACTGAATAATTTACTACCTATATAGATATTTTACGTATGCGCTACTGTTTGATTTTAAGAATTAAAGCCGTGGTAGAGACAGGTTTGTGATATTTATCAAACAAAATCGGCATGGATACCTTTTCATTTACTTATCAATTGGATAACGTTTTGCAGAACGGAATCAACACACATGCACTGCTGTAGACCAAAACAAACCTTGTGTTAGTGGTTCTCGGTTGGTTTTAGTTTGCAGAAGTGTGTGTTAGTTGGTTCCATTTTGCAAAAGTGCGTTCGATTATTATTAGATACCTTTTACTTGAGTTATGCATTCGAAGTCAGATTCAGTTGAACACACCCGCTCCTGTATGTGGTTTCCTGAAAACAATCATGGACCTTATTACTACCATGAATGTCGCTGACTTTCGTTTGGTAAACCAGCTAGAGTCGATGGTTGAAGTCATAAATAATTAAATAAATATCGCCAGACTGGCACACCAACTGTATGATCCCAAACTAAGCAATGCTTGTATTATGGGTACCGTACAATGGACTGGGGGCGATCCCAGTGACACCCAGACTAGGACAAACCCTAGTCTGGGTGTCACTGGTTACAAAAAGTTACGAAAAGGCAATTTCCTAAATTTGCCCCGGCGGGAATCGAACCCGCAACCACCATGTGTAGTGAGCGGCCTACGCTCGAACCACTGCGCCAAGCGGTCGTCAATAGAGTTAGTATTATCCACTAGAGTGTAAGACGCTCAGCTCACTGCACCGATATTTTGGTCATATCCTAATTTGTCCCGGTCGGAGTGTCACTGGATCGCCCTCAGACTTTGAAGTTAGTGTGATAGTCTAGCGATATTTAATAATTAATTTAATACCACATACTTGGCCAATTATAGAGCACACAGTCACACATTCTCTGAGCTTCCTGAACCAGAAGATCATGTTTGCAGTTACTGTCCGTATAAAAGTCGTAATACTGCAGCCTCTTCTCACTCTGGAAGTAGCACTGACGTTTGTAAGGAGCCAGGGCGCGGAGGGATAAGTCCGTCTTGTAAGTGAGGGGGGTGACCTCGATAGTGGTCATGCGGTCCATGGGGAGGCGCAGCACTGTGCTGGTATAAACGTGGTCCGTGGGAGAGCTGACCAGAACCTGAAACAATTTCGCTATATAAAAATGTACCTACATTCTAAATAGGTATCATTGAAACGCCCACCAAAATATATATTTAAACCTGAATAAGTACAGCCAAGTGAAATAAATTACTGGCATAAATAATTGTTGCTACCCAAAGCGAATAAATATTTACCAAATGTTTGTTTTCATTTCGATTTTCATTTATTTAACATCATCTCGATACGTTAGATTAGTTTAGATTTGCACTGTTACTACAAACGCGCGAGCCGAGCGAGCAAAGCGAACGTACCGGGGCGGGGAAGCGTCTGTCAAAGCGCCAGGGCCAAATAATGACTACCACCTACGCTATGCCACCCTTCTGATATCATTGGACCATCTGGCGTGAGGTCTGCCTCTCCCTGCGTTCCCTTCTAGGCCACCTCTCTGTTACCATCCAGGTTCATCTCCCATCATCCCGCTTGATCAAATTAGCAGTAGTAAAATATATCGCCATCGGCCCGGAGCGTTGGTTAAATTGGGAACGGCCAGTAAATAAGAACCTATAGGTAATTAAACTTACCGTAAACCCTAGACTGTTCCCCTCGCATGCGAATTGATGTTCACTATTGTTCAAGAACAGTTCTACTCCCAAGCCGTTTGCTTCTCCAGAAGCCATGACCCTCAGCGGCTGCGTCGCCAGGTCTGGGGGAAATACTTTTGGGTATCCTTCATCGAGGCCCCATTGCAGAGAGCGTGATGTGGCGTGTTTGTTGAATGACTTCTGCCAGGGCAAAGTTTCGTTGCTCCTGAAGATGCAAAAGATTTTACTACCTTCAGCCTAAATGTCGCCCTAAACCAATAGGCACCAATCCCAAATAAAAAAAAGTCAGATCCTGCGAAACTCAATAGAAAAAGTGTTTCAACCAAACTTTCAGGGGATAAACTAAATTGTAGAGTAAACTAATCTAAAAGCTGCTGGACCATAAGCGTGACGTTCCGGAGTAAAATACCTATAGTGTTACCATACTATACGATCGATCGTCGATTGATAAATCGATCGAACTTTGCTTTATGTGGAAACTGTTGATGAGAAATAAATATAAAAAAAATCGCCAGACTGACACACCAACTGTATGGTCCCAAATTAAGCAACGCTTGTACTATGGATACCGTACAATGGACTGGGGGCGATCTCAGTGACACCCAGACCGGTCCTGCGCCGGTGCAGTGACAACGGTCATCTACATACCACTCATGTCATTCTAGCATAAATTGAGTGTCTATCGGCGTTCCGATCCGGTGGTAGATTTACCCTCGCCACCTCTCCTGGCAGCGGCCCAAGCCGAGGTCGTGTCCCTTGTGGCGCCCTTGAGCTAGCTGCCCCCCTGCTCCTCTGGCTGGAGCGCACTTGCGCTCGCCCTCTGTCCGGGTAAAGTTGTTATGGCCACTCTGGACAACAACATTATAGTCATATCAAAAAAAAAAAAATGAGTGTCTATCGATTCTTACATTCCATTTAACGGCAGACTGTTGAACGCGAAACACATGCCGTAATTAGTGAAGATCGGCTGGAACAGGTCACAGCATTTTTCCATCTCCCATTTAGTCTCGTGCATCGCCGGCCAGTTGCAGGCTTTGATGATTTCCGTACACTTTGGAGAACCCTGAAACAAAGACAGTGTTGCGGATTGTACTTATAATATAAGCTATAGGTATGCTAAGAATAAAATAACGTGGCTTATTTATCTGTGTATAGCATAAAAACTGTCTAGACGGAATTATTATTGGACGAACAATAATAACATTTAAAATAAAAATGGGTACCTATGCTCGGGTTATTAGATCAGATCAAATAATGGAATTACCTGAAAATGTGTCTCCGACCTGAATGCCAACAAACAAGACGACAATAGCCTAGTTAGAGGGGCCGCCCTCGCAGCCGAGATGTTCCGGGTTCGATTTCCATCCTGGCCATTATACTATTGACGTGGGACTACTCCTAACACAAGCATTAGCTTAGCTGGAGGGACTAACGGCAATACTAGTAATGTGATAAACTCACATTACTAGTATTTTTTTTTTTATACTTTTGTCTGAATATTGTTCAGATTTGAGTGTTGTATGTTCCTCTTTCAATGTCATAAAATCTTGTCACTCACAGCTTTTTCAGTTTCCGTACAGATGGCCAAAATTCCGTATAATTCAGGAAAAATCCTGTCGACTACCTGATATGGAGATGAAACGGAGTGATAACTTAAAACGTGACTTAGGATACCTTAAATATAAAATCTTGCATCAAACCCATCTGCTCTTCATCTAGTGTCTCGTATCTAAACTTCTTGTTAGACATACGTGGACATACCAGGGAGGCGAAAAACTCTTGCAAACTGAAACAATTGTGTTTTTATAAGTAGGTAGCCAGGTAACTTCGCCAGATAGTACAATCTAATGTTTTGTAGTGGCTACGCTAAACCACTGTGATAACTAGACCCGACCGCTTTACGACCACAGTTAATAAATTCCACTAACTCTACAGAACTCTACATACTGGTATATTCAATGCTACATAGTTTATCACACATAAAATAGTCTTAAGGGGTCGTCCATTAATTACGTGAGGCGATCAGGAGGGATTAGGAAACTGCCAAACCGCCTCACGTAATTAATGGACGCCGCCTAACACTAACCCATGTAAGTCCGAAACTTTGGCAAAAGAAGACTTAACATGTAAATGTGGGCACAGCACCACGGTTGGGAAGGGAACCGCCCATATCGGTGTGGGCACGGAGTCGATGACGTTCACGAACGGCGTGGAGGTCCACTTGCAGAACAGCTGGATCATGATCGCCGCGCAGATGAGGATGCTGATGATCATAATGACGATCCATGCCGTTTTCTCTTTCACCCCGAATGTGGGCTCGAAGATGTATCTGAAAGCAACGAACGATTCATGAAAGAATTCAAAGTTTGTATTGTATAGTAGATCTAAATATAATACTCACCCTCCAAATCCTATCCAAATAACGAAAATCCCCAAATTCCCAAGAATAAATAAAAGAGGAAATAAATGTTAGAGAGAGATACAAAGATCTCTGATTAAGTTAGAGGAAGCTCGCGGGCCGGGCCGTAAAGCGCCCGGACAGGAAAAAAGATACTCTCCTGAGCTTGGGCCTCCCCTCAATACGAGGGGGATTCAAGCCAATTGACTCATACGAGGTAATCAATTGGCTACAGGCAGGCTCTACTTCTGTATAAATATCGCCAGACTGACACACCAACTGTATGGTGCCAAACTAAGCAACGCTTGTACTATGGATACCGTACAATAGACTGGGAGCGATCCCGGTGACACGCAACCCTGGGCAAATTACGAAAAGGCCATTTTCGAAATTTGCCACGACGGGAATCGGACCCGCAACCACCATGCGTAGTGAGCCGAGCGGCCTACGGTCGAACCACTGCGCCAAGCGGTCGTACTACTATTGTAAACTTACTACTGTAGGTATTTAACTAACTTGACTCCGTGGAGAGAACCTTGATAGAAGAACTGTTTCAGCCCCTTCATCACTTCTTTAAACCACTTCTCCATTAACGAATCGGCAACCTCGTTATGAACCGTCTTCTCGATGTCCTTGTTAATAATGTTATTATTTTTATTCAAATTGATCACATCCGGACTTATATATTTGAAATCTTTTATGTAATAATCACGGAAGTACAATGGGTTGATATTTTCTTCAACTGACAAATTGTTTGGTATGCTATTATTTATTTCGTTTATTTTATTTTTATGGAACTCAACCATTGTGGAATGTGTTAGCTTCTGTGTCTGTTACCTAGTTTCAGTAGAGCTTGTTTTACAATAGCGTGCGTAGGTCTGCAGTCTGCACAAATGTCTAATATAGGAATTGCAGTAGATACTTAAGTACTGATAGATAAAACAGGTGTGATAATTGAAGTAATATCTTTTGTATCTACTGCGTCTATGTAAATTGTTCGATTGTTGTCAGTTTGTATATAAACGATTTTATTTTAAGAGAACCTATACTAATAAATGGAAGAATTGACTGTGTGTAGATAATGACGAAAAATTGCTTTTTACTATATGCAGATAAAAGTACCTATAACAAAAAAATACTTAATTTGATGGGCTGGTTGCGCTAGCTGGCCCGCTCGCTTCGACTGAGCTGAGGAAAATGAAGCGATCCCATTGGGCGAAGCGAGCGGGCTAGCTAGACCATCCAGTCGGCTCAAGTCGACGGTCACCTTAAATCTAATGTAAGACTAAAGATGTCTAGGTACATAACTTTTTAATCTAGATAAATAAATATCCCAGACTGACACACCAACTAAATGGTCCCAAACTAAGGAATGATTGTACTATGGGTAGGTATCGTACAATGGACTGGGGGCGATGCCAGTGACACCCAGACTAGGGCAAATCACGTAAGGTCCATTTCCGAAATTTGCCGCGGCGGGAATCGAACCCGCAACCACCATGTGCAGTGAGCCGAGCGGCCTACGCTCGAACCACTGCGCCAAGAGGTCGTCAGATAGACAAGCCAGGCACGGTGTTAAAACCAGTCTTACCCCTACCGCTGAGTGTAGCAACGATATGTCGCGCCATTTACATGCACTTTACTGTATTACTGGCGGTTACTTTAATTGATGTTACCGCGCAACGGAACTTATTGAACGGGGGAAGGATATGTTTAATTAAGTGTCGAAGATGGTAAAATATAATTCCAAAAAGTCCGCCCATCGATTCAACGAGGAAATGCAGCCAGAATTTTTGGCACCATCCCACGCGGGCAGGGGTTATTTTAATATATTTTTGAATTTTTTTTTTGAAAACGTTGCTGAAAAATGTATTTACCTATTATTATAAATAAATTTAATCAGTACATTGGATTTGTGATGGTATATAAGTACCAACTTAAATTTTTTTACTGTTACAACAAAGTCGGCAAACAAGCGTACGACTCTCCTGATGTTAAGCAGTTACTGTTTCCTATAGATGCTTGCAATACCAGAGGCATTGCTGGCACTTTACCAGTTTAAAGATAAGTGGAATGGACGGGGGTTGGGCTTCCAGTTCTCTCATTCATCGTACGAAACGCAACTAAGTATAATAGATACTTAACGCCGATCTTCTGTGCGAAGGTCGTACTACTCCGGTTGACCCAGCCCGTCCTTTGACCTGACCACCGTTAAGTTTGTTATAGTTTCCAAGGAAATTTAGGCTTTTCCCGGACTTGCTAGAGCTCAGATTTCAATGTTTCTAATTTCTATTGGCGAGACGACCCTGTGAATCCTGATAGCCTGACTCACATGAATAATAGTGAGAGTTTGTGGTGAGCCAATTTCACAAAAAAAGGCGTAGATAGGTACTAGAGGTATCTACCCAGGGGTGCTACTCTTAGCAATGATAATCGATATATTGTGACATTCGTATTGCCGAATCTTACTCTAAATTCTATCTTTATCGTCGTCTTATCGATTGCTGAACGAAAAATAACAAATTTATTGTTGGTTCAGACGAGATACGACGGCAAAATATATAATTTAGAGTAGGACTAGTCAATACGAATGTCACGATATATCGATTATCGTTGCTAAGAGTAGCGCCCTTGGTTTTTGCGTCAGAGTTCGGAATAACCATCTACGATTGTTTTTTCAATATAACAACAAAGAAATTCAAATTTCCATAGAAAACATGGAATATGTAAAAACTCGACGCCGTCCCGAACCGCCGCCGGCGAACTCATTGATATTTCCATCGCCAAGTTTATGTAACGACTAAAATAAACGTGTTTGATTGAAATGTTCGCTGTGAAAATATTTTCACACTTTTTCTCATTTTCATACTCACCTGCACAGTTTCTTTTAGAATAATAATCTTACTAATATTATAAATGCGAAAGTTTGTGAGTGTGGATGTTTGTATGTTTGTTACTTTTTCACGCAAAAACTACTGAACGGATTTGGATGAAATTTGGAACACAGATAGATTATAACCGGGATTAACATATAGGATACTTTTTAACCCGTAAATCCTGAAATTTTTGCTAAGTTAAAATACTACGCGGATGAAGTCGCGGGGCACAGCTAGTGCTAATATAATTAGGTCAACATGTATATGTTGCGATGCAAAAAGGTTTATATTATTTTATTAAATTAGTTGTTTTTAACGATTCGCCTTCATTGAACGACCGCTTGGCGCAGTGGTTCGGGCGTAGGCGTAGGCCACTCGGCTCACTGCACCGGGTGATTTCGGGTTCGATTCCCGCCGGGGCATATTTCAGAAATGGCCCTTTCGTAATTAGCCTAGGTCTGGGTGCCACTGTAATCGGCCCAGTCCATTCATTGTACGCTACCCGTAGTACAAGCGTTGCTTAGTTTGGGACCACTCAGTTGGTGGGTCAGTTAATTATTTTTAATTAATATAACTGTTGCTGACACTTTTAAAAAGGCCATTTTCTGTCTGAAATGGATCGACCAAATGGTGATGTCATCTTCGTGTGAATAACTGCTTTAAATACCGGTATTATAACTTAAATATACGACTTTTTATGAAGTCACATCTTGCATACAAATTAGGATAAATTTACTAGTATTAAATACATTTCCCTAACTTTCTAACTCAACCCTCAATTGATTTGGTAAACGAACAGGTACAGCAAGAAAAAAATCAAAGTCGCCTTACCCTGCTAATTGAGCTGTCGTTAAAATAACTTTGGACTTCAAAGCGTACAAATTCGGGGTCGAACCTGATTTCATTATGGTTTGACGTGCCCCCTGAATACCTGCCAGGTTTAAAAACGATGATTCATTAAAAAATATCTATTTCATTAAGTCCTTTATAGGAAGTATAGATCAAACCTCGTTTGTGATAACGAGACCTTTTCCGATATGTGATGTCTCTTTTTGTGCTGTCAAAAAATATAGAGACAACAAAGTTACGCTAAGTAGGGAGGATTCTTTGTGGTGTTCGATTTTTTTTTAAACTAGTATTTTTTATTTTATTTTTTACTAGCTGTGCCCCCCGACTTCGTCCGCGTAGTATTTAACGTAACACAAATTTCGGGATTATCGGGATAAAAAGTATCCTATATGTTAATCCCGGTTATAAACTATATGTGTTCCAAATTTCATCCAAATCCGTTCAGTAGTTTTTGCGTGAAGGAGTAACAAACATACATACATCCACACTCACAAACTTTCACATCTATACAAATAAATAAAATTGGAGTGTCTGTTTGTAATATCAAAATAACACCTTTTCACTAAATGCATATGAAAGTACATACGACACCTTTAGCAAAAACGCGATTTAAAAAAATTTTGTCTGTCTGTCTGTCTGTCTGTCTGTGTGTTTGTTCCGGGTAATCTCCGAAACGGCTGGACCGATTTTGACGGGACTTTCATTGGCAGATAGCTGATGTTATAAGCAGTACTTTAGGATACTTTTATTTTAGAAAAACAAAATTTTAAAAAATTAAATAAATGGGTCCTGTCGTGCGGGCTCAGAACGCGGGATCGGCCTTTTTTGTTAAGTTAAATTCCACGCGGACGAAGTCGCGGGCTCAGCTAGTTTATAATATTAATAGGATATCGCCAGATTGGCACACCAACTATATGGTCCCAAAGTAAGCAACGATTGTACTATGGGTACCGTAAAATGGACTGGGAGCGATCCCAGTGACACTTTTCCGATTTTTTTCCCGGCGGGAATCGAATCCGTAACCACCGTGTACAGTGAGCCGAGCGGCCGACGTTCGAACCACTGCGCCAAGCGGTTTTCCAGTTAATAACGACAAGCTCATCATTTTATTGCGACTTGGTACTTCGTTGCATCGGCGAAATTTGGGTACCTACCCGGTACTATTATTTTTTTTATGTTATTTGACATATTCCGATCTTTATTGTCCGATAAAGAGTTATTCTATTCTATTCTAGGTACTATATAACAGTTATTTTTTATAAGGTATTTAAATATCTCTTGTTGAAAAATTGAAATCCAAGTATCAAGACTGGATACACCATGTAAACAAAAGTGCACGTAAGTCGCGAAACCTTGCAAAGTCAAGGATCGTGTTTCAGGACGTAGGACTGCACATACAAGGTGACACATAATGGGTATACTTTTTTTCAAAACATAACTTTGTAATTCTAAAAGCATCAGCTTTGGAGGGAACTTGAAAAACAAAAGGTGTTATAGGAATACAGCTGTTGACCGATTTCACAAGTCTACAAAACCTTTAGTACTTCAACTGTCCCACAAAGCCGATAGTTTGAGATTTACAAAGTTGAGTTGCAAAAAAAATAGTATACCCATTTTGTATAACCTAGTATAGAATTGCGACAACATTCACATTAAACATAATAAAAAACATAGAAGCTTAGTAATCGATATTATTATCGCTCCATACAAAGATCATTTTGCGTTTTCACACTCTTCACGCAATTGAATGAAGCCTGGCATAATTGTAGCGGTAATTTTCTTTTTATGCTTGAAAATATAACTATAAAGTTTTTCACGACACAGGTTTTACCTTGTGTGGATTCCGTAAGTAATTATACTATGCATCGTTCATTTTCTATAATTAAGTTTATAAGAAATTGTAAAAAAACTTTGTATGTGAACATGTTTTACTGGAAATAATTTTAAATTTATTTTTTTCTATTTAAATTAATTTCCGCTTGTATCTTGTCTAACAAGACATAGATACCTACTTACTTACATACCCATTTTTTCCTAAAATCAGTTTTTTTACATATACCTACATATATAAACACGACCCCGTTCAACCTATTATGTATGTGTTGATTAGTTATTAGTAGGAAAAGATATGAACACTAGAATGTCATATGTCAGTGAGATAAATTTTCCTATCACAAGTTTTGTTAAACTTAAAAGGAGTGCTCCATTAACTTTGTAATTAATATATAAGTTCATGGCAATAAAATTATTATACTCTTATTATATTAGAAATTCATAATATAATGATCGAATAAATTTGACAAACAATTTACAGTTTCAATGAAGTAATTAAAACTTAATATGAGAAGAAATAAATAGGTGATATTTTATTATATTTCCTTATTTATTTTCTCTTGATAATTACCTAACAATTTTGTGGAAGATGTACTTATAATTTTTTTATTGCATCTACTAGCTTTTCTCCGTAGTTTTGCTAGCGTATATTTTTTTTCTGGATACAACTATAACTAAGGACCATTCAGATAACCAAAAGTACAAAAAATGTATCATCAAAATCAGTCAAGCTGTTTAGAAGGCGAACAATAACTGGTTGTCGTTCGCACACCGCAATTTTATATAAAAAGATACGCAATCAACAATAAGTTGGCCTCCATTTTGGTTTTCCAAAGTGGACGGCCACATTTTTGTATTGTATTGTGTTTGTATTGCTATTTGTTACTTAACACTGGCGAAATACCTATTACCCTAGGTGGGCCATGTTTTTAAAGAAAGAAGAAGAATTAATAAGTATCAAAACTATGAAGTCGTAGTATACAAATAAAACACATCTTGATACTCACACGTCGGGTTACGACACAACAGTTATCATCAACGCCAAATGTAGTGCGGTCGCTTGTCCGTCTATATGTGACCCCTTCATATCTGTTAGCGATAAGTTAATTAAAAACAATAATCGCTATTCGGTTAATTGTTTTAAGACACAATTTTGATCACTTGATATATTTCTCGGGTGTTAGAAATAAATTGTGAGTATTTTTACTACTTATTTCGTATTTAATGCATGAGGCTGTTAAATGAAAAAGATGCATATTATTGGTCGTGACGTGCCTTGCCTTCAATCCTACTAATATTATAAATGCGAAAGTTTGTGAGTGTGGATGTACGAGTATGTTTGTTACTCCTTCACGCAAAAACGACTGAACGGATTTGGTTGAAATTTGAAACACAGATAGATATAACCGGGATTAACATATAGGATACTTTTTAACCCGATAATCCCGAAATTTTTGCTAAGTTAAAATACTACGCGGATGAAGTCACGGGGCACAGCTAGTATTCTAATAAATTAAAAAAATCAAAGCAAGTTAACACAATGATGTCGTAACCTTTTTCATATATTGTTAGAAGCTTTGATAAAAGAATAGAAGAAACTCAAACCCTTATTAATGTAAATTACGCCACAAAGTTGTTACTGATTGCAGCTCAAATATCTACAGTCAATAATAATGTCAAAGCGTAGCGTGTCTTGCCATACTAGTCCGAATTAATTTTTGTAATTCTTGGCAATCTCAAAAGGCAACACACTGGAGCTATTATATTTATATTCATTTCTACTATCCTTTGTAATTATTAATGATATATGCAACTGGCGATTTTAAAAAATAAAAAAAATTAAAAAGACAAGCCCGCTGAGTTTCTTGCCGGATCTTTTCAGGCGAGGTCGCGTTTCGATCCGGTTGTATATTTAAGAAAAAAAATGTAAAATTGACAATTTGTACGTGCCCCGTAGTTGTGTAGTTGCCTGTTTGGCCAAGCTTGGATATACCTACAGAATAGGTGGGAACTCAGCATGGTAGGCCATTATAATTTACTTTCATTCACCATTAAGATGTGAAGATTCATCCAATTCAAAGCTTCCTATGCAGCATCTAAGGAAGCGTAAGACGCTAGCCGCGACCCTGTCTGTTTGTCCGCATCATTCTTCTAAACTACGCAACCGATTTTGATGCGGTTTTCACTCTAATTTAGGGAATTTATTCCCGAGGGATTATATGTAGGGTACATCCTAATTGGATTTATAAATAATTGATGAAAGCTGTGCGAAGTCGGAGCGGGTTGCTAGTAAACAATGAAGTCGTCTATGTAAGATATCAGCTTAATACAAGTTTTAAAAGAGGTAATTTTGTGTTCAATCACAGACAGTTACTTACTTATTTCTATTTTAACCCTTTTGTACAGCGTTTATGAAACCATTAGATACTAAGTAAGCTGTTAAACCGCTGTATAACTTCCGATTAAAGCCCGCTCTGTATTCATGGCTAAAAGGGGCAGAACATTTTAAAGAAATAGATCATTACCATAGAGGATTGTGTGGAGCCCACCTACATCATTAGGCATAAGTACACTAAATTTTTGTTGTTTTTTATTTTTTCAGAAACAATGGCCCGCAGTACCAAGATATTTGTCATCGTTACGATATTTTTGTCTTTAGTCTATAAATGTAAGTATTTTTTTCGTTGCAAACTCGGCTTGACGATCATAATACCCATTTTCGATTCTGGGTTCGTAACCAGCCAACAGTATGGTGCAGGGACAGGCCCCTAAAAGACCGATATGTTCTAAGCGTGGGATAGAGTGACATATCACAGAAAATATGGAGATGTGACCTGACACAATGTGTGGAAGTAATAGGGATGATGAGTATTATTGAATTTAGTATATCCTACTAATATTATAAATGCGAAAGTTTGTGAGTGTGGATGTATGTATGTATGTATGTTTGTTACTCCTTCACGCAAAAACTACTGAACGGATTTGGATGAAATTTGGAACACAGATAGATTATAACCGGGATTAACATATAGGATACTTTTTAACCCAATAATCCAATACTACGCGGATGAAGTCGCGGGGCACAGCTAGTTTTCTATATTAATTAACTCACAGGGATCTACCGATTATTATTGACATTATTGAGAAATATTTTTTTGTAATATTAAATTAACTGCTTTCAAAGATATTCGCTATTAAAGTTTGCTAAAACTACTCAGCTATGTCGTCATACATCACTAGCTGTATACTGATTTTGAATCTTCAAACGTGTGTATTTGGCTAATTTAATTTTAAAATTATTTAAAAAAAAACTATTCCACCGGTAAGTAGTAATCGTAAGACATGTTTTAAATAACTGAGCAATAAAAATCCATCACTCTGTGTGCGAGTTTTTTCGTTAACGGAACGCGTACGGCGTACTTTAGTTAAAGTCAGCGTTTAATGTTATTTTCAACTTCCATTGAAGAACTACGGCACTAATAGATTAGGACGGCCGCACATACGGACGGACTGGATGATCTTAAAATGCTAGTTTGATGACGAAAAATGATTGGTTGATCACTTGAATTTATTACCTACATTAATGCAGTTTTTTATTTCTATTTATATCGCCAGACGAACACACCAACTGTATGGTCCCAGACTGAGCAACGCTTGTACTATGGGTACCGTACAATGGAATGGACGATCACAGTGACACCCAGACCAGGGAAAATTGCGAAAAGGCCATTACCGAAATTTACCCTGACGGGGATTGAACCCTCTACCACCCGGTTCTGTGAGCCGAGCGGCCTACGCTCGAACCACTGCACCGGATAAGGTTTTGTTAGTTGTTTTATTCTCCGGTTGATTCTACGTTACTCATTCTTCCGGTACGAACCCTTACGAAAAAGTAACCATTTAGGATATATTTTATAAATGGATAGCAGTGATAGCCGATTGGTTAAGCGCGCGTCTTGCGGGCACCAGGTCTTGGGTTCAAACCCCGGCTCGCACCTCTGGATTTTTCGAAATCTATGTGCGAATCATAATTTCTATATGATTATCACTTGCTTACGGCGAAGGAAAACATCGTAAGGAAACCTACATATCTTAGAAGATCTAACCAATTTTCGAAAGACATGTGAAATCCGCCAACCGGCACTAGGCCAGCTTGGTGGATTATGGCCTGAATCCCCCTCGTGTTGAGGGGAGGCCCGTGCCCAGGAGTGGGGCGTCAAAAGGGCTAAAATTATTATTATTATGAATGGATTTTTTAGCAAACCTCAGGAATCTCTCGTGTCTTTCCAGCGTCTGCTATTCACTGCTACTACTGCTCCAGTCAGAACAACGCGGCGTGCTTAGATCCCTTGGAATATGATGATGCGACGCGAGTCAGGCTAATACCGGCTGTTCACTGCGAAGCCAACATCACATCTATGGATCCAAGACTCCGATTCTTTTGCAGGAAGCTCGTTCAGACTAGTGAGTTACCTTAGTTTTTCGTTTTCTTTTAATCTTATACCTGGAAAGCAGTGATAGCCGATTGGTGAAGCACGTGTCTTGCACAAGATCCTGGGATCAAACCCCGGCTCGCACCTCTGGGTTCTTCGAAATCTGTGTGCGAATCATAGTTTTTAATATGATTATCACTTGCTTACAGAAACGGAAATCATTGCGAGGAAACCTGCATGTCTTAGAAAATCTAACAAATTTTCTAAGGACATGTGAAATCCCCTAATCCGCATTAGGCCAGCGTAGTGGATTATTGGGCTGAATCCTCCTCATATTGAGGGGAGGCCCGTGCCCAGGAGTGGGACGTCCGAAAAGGCTACATTATTTATACCTCGACGGCACTGCACCAATTACCGGAAGTCAAACATGTTGTACAATCAATATTAGTTTTAGTGGTTGTGGCAGATTATTTGAACAAAAACAACGAGATTGAAGTATGTCTAACTTCGATATTCGATTATGTGCTGTAAAGGTCATTCAAATATGGTTGGCTTTGCTTTAATTGAAATTTCCGTATACTATTTCCATGTACCCTTTCTTATTGATATTCATTTTCAATCTAACCTCCAATGTAATAAGTTATCTTTTCGCATGTTCCAGTATACCTGCCTGATGAGGCAGGAAGACTGAAGGCAGACCTTCGCGTGTCTCGCGGCTGCGGCTGGGTGGCCGGAAAAGACAAATGTTACAAGAACAACCACGTCTCCCACCTGGAGACGTCTTGCCAGTGCTTCAGCGATTTCTGCAACAGTGCTGACAACCTCGAGCCAGTGACGGCGACGATTTTGTTCCTGGTGTTATCAGCTTGCGTGTACTTCTATAGATAAATGCCATCTGAACTTAATAAAACGAGAATGTTTTGTTTTTAAGTTGTCCATTATTTTATGTTTTGTTATCAAACGTGTGTGGTAGGAAGTTGTCTTGTCTGTTCTTTTCATCTATCGTCTTGATAGAGTAACGTACACTCTTCAAGATCACGTATGTAATGCGAGAGAGCAATATCTGTACTAATACTTATCTCTTGCTATAATATTGCTTCAGAAAGCAATAGAATTACCATCAATAGCTCTACCATCTGTGTGCATTTCATGTAACTCATGGTAGAGTCACACGGTGTTATTATTAAATCTGTGTTTATCGCGTGTTTAAGTTTTTTGTAAACACGCACCGTGTTGGATATACCGGTAATACTCAGACGAAAATAATAACGTAGACGGAGCGCGAAGAATTTGTAAGTGAAGCCAGCAAAAGTAATACCAAATACATAGCATGAAATCCAGATTATTTTAACCTACGTTCGTCTGAATATATTTAATTAGATTAGTTAAATTTTTGATGAAGCAATTCCATATAAAAAAATAGGTAAATTGACGCACACTCCCGATCACGGATGGCGAACAGCGATCAGGTATCTTAGAAAAAATAATCTCGATTTAGTGTTACTTTTCTATTTAGTATTACTTTTACTGGCTTTATTCACTAGTCTATGTTAATATTTTCATCTGAGCAGTAACAGGAAACCATAACGAATCGCAAATATGGGTTGATACCGTTGAAAACAACAGCAGGATAGTCCGGACAGGTCCACAAAGCCCGCGGTTCCGACCGCGCACACGGCGGAATGTTTGCTCGTTACTTATTTAGTAACGCTTGTTGTGGGGTTCCAATGTTGATGGATTATGGGGCAACAGGTTTATGCGGATCTGTTATTTATATTTGGCTATTAGAAAAGTGTTTTTCAGGGAATCGTAACAATGGTGGATCATAATGCCTTTGAATATTTGATACGACTTTCACATCCAACTGCCTAGAATACTTAGAACAAAGAGAATACAATAGTACGTAAACTTAGAAACACATTTATGAATACCACCCAGCAATATTGATAGTTTGTAAAGGTTTTCCGTAAAATGCTTATGATTGTTTTTTTAGTTGACGGCAAAATAATCTTTGGAAATCAGTGTTCGAATTTTGACCATTTTTAATCGGATTTATGAAACATAAGTAAATACCGTAAAAGTACCAAATTATAAAGTTGATTGTGTATTATACTTTAATTAAGTAATTTAATTGTATTCTCATTACGATTGACTTCTGTATTATTTTTACCTGTATACTGTGTAAGTAGGTATCTTTATATTTTTAATTTGTCGTCCATTGCCTGCGGCTCGCGCTGGATTATCCTCGTCTCGGTGGTACATTGTTTCAATAATAAATTATTAAATACGCGATGGAATTAAATGCTATTTATATAGCGAGTCATTGTCTCTGAAAATCTGTTCATGTAAATACAGACGGTTTCTTAAATAATTCTAATTACATTTTTTTGCGAGGTCCATGGAGACGAGTTGGTTGGTACACAGATTAGATAATTAATGCAGAGGTATATATTTTCTCTTCGATATAATGTAGCTAATTCACTGTGCTATGTAATTAATATTTTTCTTGTTGACTCGCCCCAATCAAATAGGGTTGGCAACCTAACTCTAATGTACTTACCTACCTAATCTAAAATATACCTATTTCAGATTGTCGCTTGGTAGTGTAAGTAAGCCTTATCAAAAGTCTTGGTTGGTTGGTCTATGTGGACATGGTTTTAGTTAATAGTTTAATTAATTTATCGACAAAGTTCTAATACCTACTGCTTTTTTTTGTTTATGATAAGTTTTTTTATTTTTCTGGTGATATGACAAGTACGAAAGGCTGCATATCAGAGGTAACATTTCCAGCATAAACTGAGCTTTATTTGATATTTATACCCGTGATGAAGAGATTTCAGTTTATGCTGGCGATGTTCCCTGAGATGTACGCCGGCCTTACAAATTGATTCGTTTCCTTATATTAATTAATGGGTAGATACGTGTTTTAAACAATAAAACAAAGAAAGTATATCTCGAGACTGACTCAGATTTATTACAATATATAGAACATTATAAACAATATTACATAATTTTACATTTATATACTTACCGCCAACATTATTTCACGAATTGCAATTTAATGGACAATTGCAATCCGTCCAGCCTTTGAAATAAGTTTAGCATAACTATATTTTTAAACAGATTATGTCAGGTAGATACTAAACTTACATCACTATTTAATTTAACAACAATTTTGACGGTCTCGTTCCTTTTACATTATAATTAATAATTGATATTTTCATAATTACATTTTATTTGAGGTATGCAGGTGTTTAAGGGGTGTAACTACGATTTGTCAGATCTAGTTGAATGTATAATATATGATGGAATAAACGCACATTGCAAAAGATCTTCAAGTAAAAATAGTATGCATAATGCAGTAGCGACCTCAAAGCAAACATTGGCTACATAATACAACAGCTCTATGCAGTAGTAATATTACAAAATTAATATAGAAATACCTACCTACCCTCTTTTCTTCAGGCGCACTTAATTGCAAGAGTTTTGGACGGGCTTAGCCGTATTTTCATTACAAACAAACACTCAACCAAGTGTAGATACTGAGTATCATATTATTTAACTAACTATACAGTTACATAATAATTTATTAAAAATCTAAAATAATAAATTATACAATTAAACATAAGAAAACTTTGCTATCGCAATGTGCGTCGTATAACTAGTGTTAGTGCCTACACCACGGCCAACGAGAAGCGATACGAAATGAGTGGATGATTTTAATAAGTAAGTAAGTTGTTTTTAAGGTTTCGCCTGAATTTGTTTTTCATTTGAATTACGGTTTCCGACACAGAGTGAACAACGAATTTAAAAAATGGCCGCGCGTATGTTGGCGAGATCAGTGTTGATAAATACCATTTCGTATCGCTTCTCGTTGGCTGACAGTTTTATAGTTCTAGTTCAGTTTTAGTAGGTACAGCTTTAGTAAAGCTTGAGTGTAATATTGGTGGGTATCGAATCGGTATTGCAGCTAAAATGTCAAATGAGTTAATTCAGTGGGGTGTGCCTTTTCTTCCTCTCAGCGAGGATTGGCTCAGTCTGTTCTGGCTCGCTGTGGTCTCCAGCCTCGTTCTGAATCGTGATTTCTAGTGACAAAAACATGAGATTTGAATTTTAACATCGGACGTAACACAAAGTGGTGTTATAAGATTGTTTTATGAGTTTATTGATATACTCCATTAAGAAAAATGTACCTACTTAGTCATAGAAAATACTGTTTGCGGCCATGCCACCGATCATTTCTTTCATTTACTCTATCCAAATATGGGTCACAAGAATCGGCCCATCAATTTATAAATTGATATTGAGTTGAGTTGAAATTGAGAATGGATCGGGAACTTAATTGTCGAACTGATCACACCCAATTTGCGCAATTTAGGGCCAATTTAGTTGCCAATCAAACCGTGTTGCTTGAAAGCATTTATCACGATTCAAGGTAACTGAGTTAGTTACGGTGTGTTTCCAATTTTGAAGACCAGTGTCAAGGTGAACGAGCTAGTTACCGTCCTCGTTGCTCTTGTAGGACCTGCCGAGCCTGGGTCCGAACCACATGCCGTTGCCGTCGGTGCGGAGCAGGCCGCTCGGCTGCAACTCATGCGCAGCTTCACTGCGGACCAGCGACAAATCGCTGCGACCGACGCGTGGAAACGCGTACAATTGTCGCTTCTCCGCTGGCTCATATTCTAGAGAAACATTTTAGTAAATGCTACAGTCATGTGGAATCGGGGTACCGGGGTAGTACCGCGCCCTCACAGAAGATCGGGGTAAAGTAGCTATTATAGCTGTTTTTTGTACGATGAGCGAGAGAGCGGGAAGCACAATCTCTGCCCTCCCTTCCCCTACCTCGATCCCAGTCCCCTTCAGGATGGCAACGTGCAAGTAATGCCATTGGTATTGTAAGCATCTATAGGCTGCGGTTACTACTTAACATCAGACGGGTCGTACGATTGTTTGACATAAAATACCTAAGTAGAGGTCGCTTAGTGGAAGTTGCCATGTGTTGCGCGACGCTCGGCCGACTCGAGGGAAGGGGTACAGGTTCAGAACTCCGTCACGTCGCAGCTTGGTGCTACTGTCTGTGGTGTGGAGAAAAATCGATATTAAACCATAAACCCTGATCCATAACGTACTATTTCAGCTGACTCTGCATCGCTCTCCAATGGCGCCGTCAGCAACCCACTCGAGGAACAGACGTGTGCCCGCGAAGATCTGGGATAAAACCACATTCATGTAGACTCTATGTAGACCATATTGTTTGGACACCTTCAACTAACTATACTACGGCTTGAAAAATCTCTACAGTCCAATTTAGAAGAAACCATTACTTTATTTCGGCCGAATACTCAAACGGTTCTCAAATATTTTATACCAATTCGACTTATCAGAGTTGCTATTGAATTTTGTTTTTGAGGCGTAGTCATTGGGTTCTTAAATTTGAGTTGTTTTAAGTACTCACCGGCGGTTAGATTAACTTCAGTAGGGCTCATAGAGCTTTATATCGCGATATCTGATAAAATATTTGCATCTTATTGGTTTAAGAATAGGAAGGGACTGTCGGCCGCGCAAATTGGCTGATTGATAGTGTGCACTCCACTCTCAGGAAACTTCCGAAACAGCTGAACCCTTGCTATTGATCACAATTACCAATCCTCAGCCCTTTATCTTTAATCTTTGATAATCTTTATTGCCGAACACAGTAATTCTTCTCAATCCTAGAATATGGTGACACCCAAACTAGATAAACGCTTGTACCTTAGGCATAAAATAAAATGGAGATTATAAAACTGTTTCAAACACCTTACACGGCTACGTAGCGAAAGATTTTCTTACGGTACTTACAATAAAATAAGTAAAAAACTAAATAATTAATCAAACAAGACTACCATTTGAACAATCGCTGAGAATCCATTAATCCATATTATACAAAATCAGTAGGCGCGCGCTATGCAGTCCATACTGGCCGCACCCCGGGCACCCCTCCTTACCATTCGGTAAATGATAAGTAGCTCAACAGTAGTATTACAAAAAGTAGAGTAGTAATTCAAAAAGTAGAGTAGAGTCAAGCTGTATCAAATTGACTACAGCTCATATACGGGCTGGCTCTACTGGGGAACTATCACGCTCTGATAGAGCATCAGCATAAAGTTGCTATTATAACTGGGTTTCCTACGATGAGTGAGATAGCCAGAAGCCTAACCCTTTCCCCTCCCTTCAGGTTGACACGTGCGAGCAATGCCATTACTCCTGAAAGCAGCTATAAGCTGTTACTGCTTAACATTAGGCTGGTAGTTCGCTTCTTTGCCGGTTTGGTTGTATAGAAAAAAGTTTTCAGACTGCCATTGATTTTCGATGATTAATGCATCTATGCCTCAGCACTATCAATATGTCCCTGGATGCCAGTAACATGGCGTAATTAAATTATAAACTATATTATGAGCAAAGTTCCACTCGACTTAATTGACCGAAAATAGTTTTGTTATTATATTAGTCGTGGTATTCTGGCGTGGGTCGTAAGCCTATGGCTCTACCATGATATTAATACCTTTGCTACGAGACGCTAGTCGTAAACTTTGACGTTAAACATTAACATTACTAGTTAATGTTAAACATTAGTGAGCTTTAATAACAAGCGAGCGAAAAATACGCTTAAAACGTATGGCAGAGGTACTATCCGTTTACAAAGTTGGCAAACAAGCGTACAATCTATCTGGGCCCTAACCACGCTAGCTACTCAAATAGTAATAGAAAAGCAAACGCTCGCGATTACGTTTCAAACGCTCCGCTTTTGACGTTTTGCTGACACCATACCATATCAATGACAGTAGAAATCGTGAAGCTCGTGTCAGCAAAACGCCAAAAGCGGATCGTTTGAAACGTAATCGCGAGCGTTTGCTTTTCAATTACGATTTGAGTAGCTAGCGTGGTTAGGGCCCTGATGTTAAGCAGTTACCACATCTATAGGCTGTAGCCCATATATGCAATACCAAGGACGGTGCTTGCACGTTGCCGGCCTGAAGGGTAGTGGAACAGAGGGAAGGTTCGAACGCATATATGCAGCCAATCATATCAGCCTATATGCATATCAGCAGCCAATCGCAATTCAGTCGCTTGTAGAATACCAATTATTTGCCCAAGCGTTTGAAAGCTGATTAGCTTTCAAACGCTCGCGTTTGCTTTCCAATTGCAATTTAAGTTGCTAGCGTAATTGGGCCCCAGCTCTCTCACTCATAGAACGAAATGCAGCTACAATAGCCACTTTACGCGTATCTTCTGTGACAGGGTGGTACTACCCCAGTCGTATATGAGCTGTAGTCAATTGGCTACAGCGTGGCTCTACCACCTTATTACATAAACATGTCCGATTTAGTACCTTACTTTTCCTGTGACTTCACGATAAATTAATTTAAGTCATACAGTTGGTGTGTACTCGTATGTCTGGCGATATTATATTATCTTACGGATAACTACTATTGTCTACGTCATGACCAGAAATCACACCTCGCCGCATCCATAAGTTATTCATAAAGTGTGTGGCAGGAGTACAATGTTTCTGTTAAGTTGATCCCTTAAGCCGCTAAACTCACAACTTATCATTGCTCGTGTTGGGTAAGCCGGAGCGTAATTCGGGAATGTTTGCATCGAAAAGTTTTGATTGAAGAGTCATATAAAAATGGCTTATTCATTCCAGGATTCACGGAAGTAATTGTAAAGTACGTTTTGAGAGACCTAACAAATATTGAACACCCTATATTCAACTTTACCGACGCATTAGTATAGCTATACTAAATACAGCCAGCATTCTTGAACCTATTTTATTTGGTGATTTTTATTTCGATGTTTTTCAAAGTGTTTTTTTTTCGAGTTTTTTTTTAAATAACTACTTACTTAATTTAAAATTAACATTGCACGGTAACGTATATTTTTTTAATTCACAAATATAAAAAGTTATAATATAATACCACCATAGATACTCAGAAAAAACATTAAGAACTCTACATATTAATTGGCTTGATCAGCTGACTTTATGAGCGTCTAGTAACAATCATGTTTCAGTAATAAATGTCTTAATTCATACATAAATCAATAATCCTAAAGAGTGGGAAAGTACCTATACCTATTCTCAGTCAAGTAAAATTAATATGAAGTAAAAAAGATTATGTAAAGTTAGACAGATAGCGTTTGCGAAAAAGTTGCAAATGTAAAATCGCACGTGACTCCCGATCTCTACTCGAAATCCATCACTTAGTTTATTCGTTGCTATCCCAAACGGAGTCGTAAAGGTTGGATTGAAGATTCATTCTTAGAGTTTACAGCCAGCAGTTTTCCACTGCCTTATTTCGAAGAGGTAAGATTACTTTTCTAATTTAAATAAGCTTTGCCTGCAGCTTCACTAGCACAGATTTTCTGGATGTCGACAATAACGCCACCTACTGGCTCCAACTATAGTTAAAAACCAAACAGGTGAGCCCAAACATACTTTAAAAAAAATCATCAAAATTCATCAAGGCGTTTAGGAGAAGAAGAATTATATATGAACAAACGCATACCGGACTTTGTATTTCTAAAACTTTCAGCTTTAGAGGAAACTTGTAAAACCAAAGGTGTTATAGGGATGCAGCTGTTGACAGATTTTGCAAGTCTACAAAACGTTTAGTACTTCACCTGTCCCATAAAGCCGATAGTTTTAGATTTCCAAGGTAAAGTTGCAAAAAATAGTTATACCCTTTTTGTTTCACCTAGTATAGATAAGAAGCCGTCGATTGATATTTACCGACAGATAAACTTAAACATAAACTTGACACCTGCCACAGTGTTTGTAAGACACTTTAATATTACAAGTACTTACGGTAAGAGGTCGCGATGACTGAAGACAAAAGGAACAGTGCCCCGACGAGTCTTATTATTGACTGCATGATGTCTGCAGAAGAAAAAAACAGACTTAAATCATCAAAATCAAAGAAATATCAACACTATCATCACGGACATATAAACTTCTTTTGAGTATTTTTTTGGCCTGATGTAACATTGATACAGTAAAGAATTATTAAATGTTGGTATAAGATTTGTATTTACTGAGTTCGAGTCTCATACCCACTTGTGAACTTAACGGCTCAATCCTAGACTCCGACTCACTATTAATAGGGGTACCCCATAAAACCTAAATTAGGGGACACTAAAACTCTAGCCCACTTATTAATAAACGTGGTTTAGCGGTTGTATAGTTACACCATTCTTTGTCTTCTTCTTTTGGATGCCAAATTACTTATGACAGAAAAAGATCATTCAGAGTTTAACTATTCTCTTGCTATACCACGTTTATTAATAAGGTGGTCTAGAGCTTTAGTGACCCCTAATTTAGGTTTTATGGGGTACCCCTAGTAATAGTGAGTCGGAGTCTAGGATAGATTCGCTCCCTTTTAATAACATAGTTAGATACTTTTTTTGACCCAACCATTGGTGCAATGTGCTTGTAACCAGTTCGCTGCAACGGTTATTTACGGGTTCGATTCCGGTCGGAGAAAATAGTACAAGTAAGCGTTGCTTAGTTTGTGACGAAAGAGTTGGTATGTTAGTCTACTGATATTTGTTTATTTAATTCTCATATAATATTATTATATCTAAGTTATGTTTACAATGCATCAATTTCCTTCCGTAAAGTCCAATAAATTATTCCCTTTAAGTACCTTGATCCAAACCAATGTGGGTTATACCAGAAAATCCCAGTTCAATTTGATCGTAATCTAAACGTATTTAAACATTCAGCAGTTAACGATTACCGAGGCGGTTTATCTTTAATCTTTTCATTAAACTTAACATAATACATCTCAACTTTGATTAGGTATCTACCGCCGATGCTAGAGATTAGTTACCCACCTACCTACTTATTCTACGAACAGCTTCAGCGGGGATAAGCAAACCTATTTTTGAACTGGGTTTAATATTTGGCATTTTAGTTATGATTATTTCCTTCGAAATTCTAATAGACAGGTATAATAAAAGTAGGATGAGTACATATTTTAAAATAAATATAATTGAGTATTTCATAAATTGGAATTTCCCACTCCTGGGAATGGATATATTATAGTTTACCTTCACCGTAAGCAAGTATTTATCAAATAGAAATTGTGATTCGCACATCGATTTCCAGAAACCAAGAGGTGCGAACCAGGGTTTGAACCCAGGACTTTTAACCACAAGACGCGTGCTTAACCAATCGGCTATCACTGCTTTTTACATTCACAGTAAGTATTTTAATGTACCCACCTAATCTTAGATTTTCATGCGAAAGTAGTTTGAGCAAGAGATCAGTCAATTTATATAAATTGAAGAATGTTGTGGCGAAACTGTAAGTATGCCGGGTGAATAGTTAGCAAATAGTTTTCCAGTTGGTATCGCCAGTACTACCTACCCCCAAAATATTATATCAGTTTGACTTCCGAGAATAATGGTTGTTTTTTTTATATCCCCTAGGTGCTCTATGATCGAAATAAAGTCTCCATAAATCCATCAATTCTAAAAATCATGAAAATAAATTAAGCGTCCCTGTACCTACTGTAAATATAACGCACTGTTTTATAATTTGCAAGGTACCTACGAAGGTTAAAAATATAGTTTTTCATGTTCACTCACGGGAATATAACTGCAGGGAATATAATTCGCTGATTAATTAAAGCATGTAAAAGCTAGGTAGGCACTGCCCGTGTGCCAATCGAACTTCAATACAATAATTTCAAAAATATTTTCTTAGTGCTCACATACGGTAAAAGTTTTAAGGAGCCCCTGTGCAAAATTTAATGCGTCTAGCTAAACCCATCCGTTAAGGCTGTGTTTTGTGACTCAGTCTGTGTTAAAGTTCTATACACTAAATATTTGAAGTTTTAGCAATACCAGGAATTGAGCACTTATGTAGATCTTCATCATTTGCTTACCAACAATAGATACTTGAGTTTAAATTGCTTATAAGGGCCATAACAAACTTAGCTAAATAGTTTGGGCATCTCGTGAACTCATCCCGTGATTATATTATGACAAAGATATTTGGACGTTGAAATTTGTTGGTATTTAATAACTGGCTATGTTTCGAAAAACCATTTTTTAAACGGGTTTCAATTTAAGGTATGAAGCATATTTTTATTAGAATATTAACAAATTAATGGAATCCAGCATAGCCACGGGCAGACTGTTTAATAAATGAAAACAAGAATCATCCATAAAATAATTACACAAAACAATTAACACTTCTATCTAAAATATATAGACTTAATTTTTACATAAATTGCTAAATGAACTTGTTAAAAATAACTTTCAGACGTGGATTTCGCCTACTTATCTATTATAATATTTTTTAAATATAGTTTTATCTATGACTCAGGTTTTAAAATTTATTTTATTATTCAAATAATATTAATTTAAGCTTTTCACTAAAGGCGTTCACGGTTTTATTTTTACGAGGGATGCCTTTTAAGTTTTGTCGTTTGAAGAAAAAAACACAACTAGAACCTTATAGTACTTTTTATTGTTTTTCAAAGTATTCACCACGTAGCTTAATACACTTTTCCATTCGCTCAAACCAGTTATTATAACATTTATTCCACTCTAAAGTGGGGGTGTTCAAAATGGCTGACTTGAAAGCGTCGACTGCTTCTTCACTGGACTGGAACCTTTGACCACGAAGACTTTTCTTAATTTTAGGAAATGTAAAAAAATCGTTAGGGCTTAGGTCAGGTCTGTATGGAGGATGGTCAAGAATTTCTACTTTTTCCTGCTTCAAATACTCAATCGTTTGACGAGCGCTGTGTGAACTTGCATTGTCGTGGTGCAGGATGATGCGTCGCTTTGAGTTAGATTTTCGAAGTTCGGCGATGACTTGTGGTAAACAAACTGTGGTATACCACTCTGCGTTAACCGTTCTACGATTATCAAGTGCAATAGTCGCAACATGGCCGGTTTTTCTAACGAACGTGGCCACCATCTTCTTTGAAGTGCTTCGAGAACGAACAACTTTAGTCGGCTTTGGCTCGTCTTGAAAGACCCAGATTGTAGATTGTTGTTTGGAATCAGGATCGTAGGCATAGATCCAAGATTCGTCACCACTGATGATGTCGTAGACGTGATTTGACTCTCCTCGGTTGAACCTTTGCAGAGTTTTCTTACACCATCTGACGCGGGCCGCCTTGTGATCGTCGGAAAGCAGATGCGGTATCCAACGGCAAACTAGCTTTCTTACACCAAGCGCTTCATGCAAGATCTTCTGAATGGTTGTCCCTGAGATGCCTAATAGAGCCTCTATCTCTCGATACGTCACATGACGATCTTCGAGAATTAGTTGTCTCACTCCAATGATGTTATCTTCAGTGAATGCAGATTTTGGGCGACCTTCGCGAGATTTGTCACTAACACTAGTATGTCCACGCTGGAATTCTAAATACCAGCGTTCGACAGTCCGCAGACATGGGGCTTCATCCCTGAACACAGATATTAGCTCTTCAAAACACTGAAGCCGTGTCAGGCCTCTTCTAAAGTCGTAGAAAATTATTGCACGAACATTTTCCTTAGAAAGATTCATTTTCGTACGTAACCTGACAGATTCTAATCGACGCTGTGACTAAACAATAACATTAATCCTAATACATTCAACTGTTTTGAGATTCGAAATTTAAACACATTCGAATATAGAACAGTTCCAAATTCAAAATTGCCGGGAATTATGGAAACGACAGAACTTAAAAGGCATGCCTCGTACGTACCGAACAAACTAATGATAAGGGGGTAGATATAGATAGACATAGATACTATCTGTAGATAGTATGGACTCACCTGTGTCCGCCACCTGTTGCGTCTGGAATGCTGAGCCGTGATCTCTGCCGGCGTTTATATACGCCGCTAGCTCGGAGCCACACTGGTGCTCAAACATATCTCGTGTAAGGGGGGTATATTTCTATGCTATCTAGTTTATTCCTACAACCTTCACCACACTCTCCTCCAGGTCAGTATTATGTGAGCAATGCATTTGGTAAGCCATGCAAGCATCTATACGCTACGGTTACAGCTTAACATCAGATGGGTCGTACGCTTGATTTACATTTTGTTCTGTAAAAACAACTGCCTTGTCCTATTAGCAAACGATAATGGGCACCTGAATATAGGCCCTTATTAATAGATCTATCTTAAATCTGAGAGCAATCTTGGAAATGTAATTCTTTTGTCAAACCAGTACAAAATGCCATGCCATTAATACCTAATATATAGTGAAATGTACATTTGCAAAATAGCACTATACAAAACAGCAATATATCGGTACTTACCTATAACTTAAAATTACTTTCTTATTAAAAAGTTTGAACCTACTACACTGAAGATTAAAGTTATAACCATTCTTGCAGTTTCATTACAAAGGTTTCATTGTAAAGCAATTATAAATGGTTTAACATTTTGGGGGTAGGCTGTAGCCTTATTGTAATATCAAATAGCCACACAGTTCACAGCAGAGCTAATCAATGTTCAATATGTTTGAAAACTTTGAGCGCCGCTGTCGGCTTGGTAGCGGAATCACGTCCGCTGTGTTTAAAGATAATTCATTTACGTTTCACCCCCGCGGCGGCCGCCCCCCCCCACGCATAACCTATTCAACACAACCCTTAAACTTATGCTTATTGATTGAAAAGTGGGGTACAATCGTCATGAAACATTAATAAAAATCTTATATAAAAATTGTAGTAAAACCAAGCTGTAGCCAATTGCCTACAACTCATAGACACGGGCCGGCTCGAGCGGGGTAGTACCACCGTCTCACAGAAGATCAGCGCCGTAAAGTAAAAGCCCAACAAAGTCGGCAAAAAATTGTACGAAACGCCTGATGTTAAGCAATCACCGTAGCTTGTAGATGCTTCCAGTACCAAAGGCACCTGAAGGGGTGTGGGACAGAGGGAGGCAAGGGGAAAGGGAAGGAGTTTCAGGCTCTCTCACCCGCGCCGTACGTACGAATCGCAGCTAATCAAATCTTGGCGCGGTAGTTGAACGAAGTAATGCAAGCTAACATAACTTTTACAGTATGCTTTATGGCGAAACATATTTCCCGGAAGCACCATTTCATGTGCGGACGTAACCATACGTGCTTACTTAAGTTAATGAAATAGCATTTTCTTTTTTTCTTTTTTTTATTTATTTAGGTTTACCAATAACTGTTACACAAATAATAACAAATTTCTTATCACAATTTTTCTTATTCTAAATGTACATTTTTTAAGGTAAAAACAGCATGCAAGAAAATATTTAGCCAGAAGGGTGTGTAAAAAAAAAGTAATAATAATAAAACTTAAAAAAAAAACTTCATAATACAAATAATTTCACTTAAAAAAAAAAATAACCCAAACAATTAAAAATAACCAAGAACATAAATAAAAACACCAATATAAAAATTATGTAATAAAATTAGTTTAGTTGGACCTGGTACTTGAGCTTGTGGAAAGATGTGTGAAATCGTCATCAATTTTATCCATTTTGTTTAAAAGTTTACAGAGCCTTGAAACGGGTGAATTGGAACCAAGAACAGTTTTACGGACAGGAGGACACAACAATATATGCTATATTTCACCTTTCACTGCGAAATTCCGGGTTCGATCTCTAGGTAGAGCAAGGTATTGGTAATGGTATTAAACGGTGTTACAGCCAAGCTGTATCCAATTGATAACAGCTCATATTATATGGGCCGGCTTGACCGGAGTAGCACCACACTCTCACAGAAGATAGATGTAACGTCGCACCTGAAATACAGGCTGTCCTAGTTTGGGTGCCAGTGGAAAACTGTAATTATATAAGGAAGTGAAAATAAACTATTATTACTATTATTACTACATGGCTGTAGCTAGTTGTCTGTTAACCGGACAATCAATAAATAATTATTAGACCACCAACTGTATGATTAGTCAATCATAAAAATACAACTTTGTTTTTTTCCACATTTGGGTAGTTCAATTCACAGATGAGGCATACAACTCTTTGACAATCTTTGAATGTAGTATTACTTATGTTTAAAAATAAAATAATATCTCTCTATCTCTATTATAGCTACGTTTCGTTAAGCCGTTATCGCAGCCTATAATACCAAAACATTGCTGGGGCTTTGAGCTTCCCCTCGCCGGCGAGGTCGACGTACCCCCGCTTCCGCTAGAAGGTGCGTCTACGTACCTAAACGCATCGTGGCACCCGACAAGCCCGCTGAGTTTCTTGCCGGTCCTTCTCAGTCGAGGTCGCGTTCCGATCCGGTGGTAGATTTACCCTCGCCACCTCTCTTGGCAGCGGCCCAAGCCGAGGTCGTGCCCCTTGTGGCGCCCTTGAGCTAGCTGCCCCCCTGCTCCTCTGGCTGGAGCGCACTTGCGCTTGCCCTCTGTCCGGTTGTAGTTGTTATGGCCACTCTGGCCAACAATATTAAGTCATTCAAAAAAAAAAGGTTTGAGCTTCCGGTTCTCATACTGATCATACAAAAAGGAAATATAATAGTTACTTTACACTCATCTTCTGTGAGAAGGTGCTACTAGCCCGCTCGAGCCAGCCCGTATATGTGCTGTAATTGGCTAGAGCTTGCCTCTACCACTTTACCTGTAAAACAGAAATATACGATGTAAATACATTCCAGATTCTATAAAGTTATATGTTGTTGGGTTCTCTTATTGTGGAAAATGATTCTAAGGTCCTAATACCAGTCTTAAGACCTTAAGTAGGTACTTATTGTTCCTGATACTGGTACACGGGTAGTTATTTTATTGAAAGGGAAGCATTAGGTTTGTATTGTAGTATTATTATACAGCTTCGGTATGTTTAAAACAAATTTATGGATGCTTTAGTGTATGTATCGGAAGTAAGAAATAATATTTTAGATGAAAAGGTGGTATGGTTATGTGGACGAGTATGTGTTAGCTTTAAAAAGGGGTGGAAAAAAATATCAAAAAGTTTTTGAACTGTCATAATTTTTTTAACCCCCGACGAATAAAGAGTGTGTATCTGTGTGTCTGTCTGTGGCATCGTAGCGCTCAAGCGGGTGAACTGATTTGAATTTAGTTTTCTTTGTATGAAAGGTCTCTTGATATACAGAGTTCTCAGCTACGAGTATGATTCAAGAAAATCTGTGCAGCCGTTTAAGATTATATGAGCAAATTCAACAGGTCAGATGAACTCGGAATTTGTTATCCTGTTAGGTACTTCAATGATATAGATGACCGATTGGCGCAGTGGGTCGGGCGTAGGCGGCTCGGCTCACTGCACATGGTGGTTGCGCCTTAAATTTCGGAAATGGCCTTTTCGTAATTTGCCCTTGTCTGGATGTCACTGGGGTCGCCCCCAGTCCATTGTACGGTACCATAGTATAAACTTTGCTTTCTTTGGGACCATACAGTTGGTGTGTCAGTCTGGCGATATTTATTATTATTATATTGCAGGGACATAGTTACCTTGACCTGATGCTGATACCCAAATCCTCACCAGCTTACAGCAGAGATGAAGTATTTGAGCTTATTGGACTCAATGAATAGGTTATAGATAGTTTGTGTTCGGGGTCTGATGATGAAGCAGGCAAGATACATGGGGATATCAAAATAATAATAATAATATTTTCACCAAAACACGTCGTATCAGGGATTTTATAAATTTTAAATTTATGTAGGTAGTTACAAATTGTAAGTAGGTAGTCAAAAAGAAAGAAACATTGAGTTTTACATGTGACATCATAATGAATCTTGATATTTTATTCCGGATTGCTGTTAAACAAATAAATAAAATATCTATGGCGATAGTCGTATAGTCAAACTAGCCGACTTGATACTTGGAGAATCTTTGCTCATTATATTTTATACAATATACTTATATATTTACTGATCAATATTTTATTTGTTACAAGCCCATAGCACGTGGCCCGCAGACCTTCTCCTGCCCCACCTAGAACCTAATTGCAGTGACATCTACCGGGTTCAATTGTGAATCTAAACCACTAAGATACCCCAATCAAATATCCACTCTAACACACACACAAAAAAAATAATCAAAATTGGTTTAGCCGTTTAAGAAGAGTTTAGTGACAAACACGTACAGAAGAATTTTACTTAGATATACTTGCCTAAATTGTATCCAGACACCATAATATGATATCATTCACACGGAAAAAGACTGCATGCGTTTTCTTAATACTTATACCTATTTAAAAAAAACGCACAAATCTGAGCGAAATATGAGAAATTCCCTTTTGTCTTATAACAATGTAGACTCACTTTTGGATATTGGGATGAAAAAAATACGATTACAAAAATGATTTTGTAGATTCTAGTAGGTACCTATTATTTTTAGTATATTTACTAACTTAATGCACATATTATTTTTATTTTAAGTCTTTTAAGAGGTAGGTGCGTACTACGAACATTGTTATTGTTGTAATTTTTTACTCCGTGTGGGTGCACCGCTGTCCGCTCCTACAGGAAATCTCAGTTCTACTGAACACACAACGTAGCATTACAACAAAGTTTTATCGTGTGAAGGATCTGTGTACAGAGACTTGGCCGCGCTTCAGTGAGGCGCCGGCCGGCTGGTAGACCCCTTACCTAGATAGATATACCTACTCTACACACGTTAGATGAAGATGAAAGCAGTCTCTACTGAATAGCCGTAGATACAATGAAGCTACCCTTTGTAATAGTAACGTAGAGCTATATAAACGCTTAGGCGTTAACTAAATTAAACTATTTGTTTGTTAATTCTGTTGCTTATACAGACGGTTTCAAAAATCCGTTAAATGTGAATGCTTATTATGCCTAGTGAAGACAGGCTATTTATAACTAGCTATCATATTTTTTAAAGTTATTAACCGACCTTTGAATATTTGTCCCAACTTTCGTATTACGGCGTAATAACATCTAATGGCCCAGAAAAATAAAATTTATATTTGAGACTCAAATTTAAAGTACCTAGCAGCCCGCAATATTGAAGAAAAAAATTATAACTAAGCCCTTTTAACGTCCCGCTCCTGGAAAAATATTTTTACATTTTAAGGAAAATATTGTAAACATTTTGTATTAAAAACAAAATAAAATAGTTGAAGAAAAATTTGTTTGACAACAAGAATACTTAATTCGAAACATGTGTTCAAATTTTGATCAAAGTTTTATACCATTTCATTATATATATGCCACTTCATCCAACACCTCATGTTTTATTTCAGGCTTCTGAAAAATCCTGTACCTATCACTTAATATGATAGTACCATGAAGTTTTTAAAAATTGTAAGTACATACATTATAAATAGCTACTTATTGGTTTTGTTGTCACATACGTAACTCGTCCTGATGACCTGCATCTAAAATGCTTGTCCCAAGAGTGGGCTTGTATAGCCCAGAATTAGCACAGACCTCCTACCCCTTAGAAGAACCTAGGCATGTTGGTGTAATAGGTTCAAGTATCAAGACAGTTCAGTGGACGAGTATACTGAGTTGTAACATGAACACGTATCGCGTCCGGCACTCGTTCTCAATTTGCGTGCGTGCGTGCCAACACTGCCAATGCAGCCTAAATATTTACGTACCGTTTTTATATTTACCTACCTACCCTTGCCATGGTATTCTTTTTTACATCAGCAAGCGTACGACCCCCTTATTACAAGTTACTGTAGCCTAGAGTCGATTCCTTAATGGATATTAGCAGGGTTTACCAATTGAAGTGCTGTACTGTCAACTGGAGAGGAAGGTTTACCGAATACGGACATAGGTGCATAGCAGGATTTCTGATTAAATTATTTTTAATTTCTAAAATAGCACCCACTTACGTATATCATAATATAATTGCCTTGAGTACCTGATTACAATAGCCTACACCTAACAAAACAATTTTATTGTACTCTATTAGTGATAAGTATAATTAAATTATCTACTAATATAATTTATTTAAATTTCTTGTTTAGTTTACCTACGACACAAATGGTTTAATTTTAAAGCCATCATTTTATATTTTAATTTTGTAATGTCTTAAGAAATAAACATTTTCATAGAAAACAAAAGCCGATAGATGATTGCAATACCAAACGCCCAGACTCCTTATGGAAGATGCCCACAAAAATCTCCCCAATGGCCGCCTGCAGTAGTATATGCCCTCTGACGTACTGAAAGCGTTCAGTACGTCAGAGGGGCTCCGGGATCTCCTTTCGGAATATACCGATGCCCCTCATGGGCAGCCCTCATGTCCCTATAGGAGCTATCTCGGGGGGATCTCCCCTCCACCCAGCACCCCCGCCGCCGTCCTCCTACGCGTCGTCGGGGGCCACTCCCTGGATGTTCCGACCCGGAGTGTACCCCGGCCCTGGGCACCAGGGCTGAACTCTACACTACCTTCTACCTATCTACGTTAAGTCTGTTTCCCAAGGCAACCTTTTCCTAATAAAGTTAACTAGGATGTAGATTTTGAAGCTAATGGTGAGTGTCGATAGATGCCGGGAAACTGTTTAATTAAGTTGCACCCCGGTGTGTGCTAACTAGGATAATGGCAATTAAGAATATTAACTCTAATCTAACATAATTGAATCTTTTTCAGGTCAGACTGTACGACGGCCAACGAGAAGTAATTCGAAAATTAATAGAGTATTTATTTTTAATTAACATAACGTTTTCCGAGACAGAATAAACCAAGAATTTATAAAATGGCCGCTCGATTGTTGGCGAGCTCAGCGGTGATCGATTTGAACTTGAACATAGTTACCATTTCGTAATTCTTTTTTTAGTATAGGTGTAGATTCAACTTAAGGTACTAAAATTATCAAAAACCACTGAATTGGTTAGTCTACAATTATAAAAAGGTGTAATCATTCATACTGTATACTTACCACCAAACAATACCCTGATCAGGCTCTTTTAATGTCAACGCCACCTGTAGATTGATACAAATAATCTACAACAGAGTGCAATACAACTAACACCATCTTTTATGTGAAATACGGAATAAGATATTACCTACAGAACTGGTAGCTCCATCTCTCGAGGGGTTGATAAACGAAATTCACATTAAATGGTACTACACATTCCTACCACTGCACTTGTAAGCCAAGGTCGACGAAAGACAATTATGAAGTTAAATATAGATGGCAGTAATATCGCCAAATTTCAACTTTTCCGACTTTGGTCTAAGAAACCAAAACACATCTTTCTATAAAATAATCCTGTGTTTCTTACTTTTATTTGATGACCACTTGGCGTAGTGATTCGAGTGTAGGCCGCTCGGCTCTCTGCACCGACTGGTTCCGGGTTCGATTCCTATCGGAGTAAATTACGGAAATGGTATTTTCATAATCTGCCCTGGTCAGGCCATTGTGCGGTATCCATAGTCACAAACTAAGCAATGCTTGTAAGCATTGCTTAGTTTGGGACCATGCAGTTGGTGTGTTAGTCTGGCGACATTTATTTATTTAATTGGTTTTAGTAAACCATGGCTTTTCCCGCATGGACGTCCAGGACATTAACCTATGTTGTGATAAATACATACATCTGTATCCAATTTTATTCGAATACAATACAAGATACGGTAGAGCAAAGTTCGGTGGTCTCTCTCTACCAAGCCTAACTCAAACTCAAACTCAAAATTGTTTTTATTCATGTAAGCCAACAAACATTTGTGAATAGTAATAATCTACCGGTTCGGAATGCTGCCTCCACTGAGAAGATCCGGCAAGAAACTCAATGGTTACTCTTTTCAATAAATAAACGATGTTGTACAGTAGTAGGTACCCTCTTTCATCAATCCCGGTCCGATCCTCACAACCTTGTGTAATACTTTTTGAGAATAACACTCTCTTCTGGTCAGTCCATAGGGATTGGCCATGGAATGTGTCTTCAGGGGGGGGTGATCACAACTAACGGAAAGTTTCCTATGTCGGAAACGACGCTTTCCATTCTCCTTTTATAAACGAGTTAGAAGAAGGATGGAAACTGTTGTTTCCGACACGGAAGCTTTCCGTCAATTGTGAACACCGCCATAGTGTTTCCTAAACCAACAAGCCTTTCGAAACTTGCATCTGCCCTACTTAGGTATATTATAATACTAGCTGTGCCCCGCGACTCCATCCGCGTAGTATTGGATTATTGGGTTAAAAAGTATCCTATATGTTAATCCCGGTTACAATCTATCTGTGTTCAAAATTTCATCCTAATCCGTTCAGTAGTTTTTGCGTGAAGGAGTAACAAACATACATACATACATACATACATACATACATACATACATACATCCACACTCACAAACTTTCGCATTTATAATATTAATAGGATTTGTGATGCATAGATATTATATTACGCACGTATGTATTTGACTATTTCATTTTATTAATTACTAGCTGTGCCCCGCGACTTCATCCGCGTAGTATTGGATTATTGGGTTAAAAAGTATCCTATATGTTAATCCCGGTTATAATCGATCTGTGTTCCAAATTTCATCCAAATCCGTTCAGTAGTTTTTGCGTGAAGGAGTAACAAACAAACATACATACATACATACATACATCCACACTCACAAACTTTCGCATTTATAATATTAGTAGGATATATTTTTGTGATTTATTTTCTACTGGGTAGTCAGTGATACGAATGACGAGGGTTTGGCTGAAAATCGGCGATGGGGGAGTCTCGTTCTTCTCCATCACATGCTGAACCAACCTTTCAGCACAGTTCGCGCTGACCCTTATAAGTACTCGTATTTTGACGTTTCCTATGTTTATGTTTTGTGTCTTGCTATGTGTGTCGAATAAATGTTTATCTTTGTGTTCTCTTCTTTATTATGTGGCCGACATAGATCAGAATGCGCGTCCTAAGTGAATATACTCATCTATATATATGTATATAACTCAAAGGTGACTGACTGACTGACTGACATAGTGATCTATCAACGCACAGCCCAAACCTCTGGAAATTTGGCATGCAGGTAGATGTTATGAGGTAGGCATCCGCTAAGAAAGGATTTTGATTAATTCTTCCCCCAAGGGGATAAAATAGGGGATGAAAGTTTGTATGAAACTTTGTCAATTAAATTCCACGCGGACGAAGTCGCGGGCGCAGCTAGTGTACTTATAAGCTTCTTAGGGAAGGTCATCCCACCCATCAAGATACCTAATACCTATATACGTAACAATTATTATGAGAGCCCTGTGAAGAATACCTAAGTATCGTGTTTAGATTGCAAGCGGATGCACAGATAGCTTGAATTAGCTTACATAATTACAATGAGAACCTAAGTAGATCATGAATATAGATTACTTAAACAATAGTAGGTACCTACCTGCTGCAGGTGTAAATTACTAAGGGTGTATCAGATGTACCTACTTATACTAAGGCCCGTATAATAAACCTATCTCAAGTCTGAGAGCGATCTTAAATACGCTTTTGACAAGTGATTTTTTATATGACATAAGAATGACATTTTAAGCTCGGTCTCAGACTTGAGATCGATTTATGAATACAGGCCTAAGTAGACTAAGTGCAGTTTTTGTACTTATATAGGTCGCTCTGATTGGTATAAGGTACCTACTTATTGAAGCGCAGCTTCTATACGGACGTTCGGGGTGCTCGCCGGGCGGCCACTCTTTCCGTGCTAAGCGTCAGTAGCGTTACGGGACATATACCTATATAGGTATACAGAGTGGCAGCTATGGCACGCTCGCCGCAGCTGTTTTTAACGCTTAGTGCCTACGCTTTATAACATAAAACTTCGCTTCTTTCGGGCGTCCCTAGACGGCACTGTTTTTTTTTATGGAAATCGTTACAGCCGTTTTTCGCTGGCAATGAGATAACAATGAATATCCGTCCGTAAGTCAAAAGTTTAGATCTCATTTTTATTTGCCATGCAGATACCCTTTGACACACCCTTGACGACCGCTTGGCGCTGTGGTTGAGCGTAGGCCGCTCGGCTAACTGCACCGGGTAGTTGCGGGTTAAAATCCCGCCGGGGAAAATTTTGAAATCGCCTTTTCTTAGCCCCGGTCTGGGTGTCTCTGGGATCGCCCCCAGTCCATTTTACAGTACCCATAGTACAAGCGCTGCTTAGTTTGGGACCATACAGTTGGTGCGTCAGTCTGGCGATATTTATTTACATAGGTATGTAAGTATATATTTTTTTCCCAGCTTATTCAGGCTGCAAGTGCGATTTACATAATAATAGTGGCAACAGGAAGTGTGCTCAGTGGTTGGCCCCGTTGTATCAGCGCGCCATTGTTGATAATTAATGGGTTATTTAGCTAGCTTTTAGAAGCGGCTTCACCTGCATAACGTGGCCATATAAATCACCTTCAAGCTGGATAACGGCTTAACAGGACTATTACTATAGTAGGTACTAGTGATGTAACGAATATTCGCATTCGCATTCGCATTCGCGAATATTCGCATATTTTTTGACATTCGTATTCGCATTCGCATTCGCAAGAATCTATGCGAATGTTTGGCGAATGTTTTTGAAAAACAAAAAAAATTCAAATATTTTTATTTCAAATAGGCCAGATTAACTGGCACTTTTAAAAAGTCAAGAACTAGGTGCATGTTCCAAAACAAAGTCCTATGGAGAAGAACATGCAAGAAACTCCATGGATACATTTTTTCTTTTCTCTTTTTTAAGATTATGTTTGTTTATTTACAGTAGGTATTAAGAGATGTGAGGACAATGTAGGTTAACGCATAAGGCATCACAAATAAAGAAGTATACCCAGAAGGCCCAGAATATTGCCATGTCAAAAACTTATTTCTACTAGGAAGTTATGCTATATTAATGCATCAGTGCTTACATGGTGCTCACATTTTAACATTTTGTCATTATTGTTACAATATTATTTTGCTGTCTAAAAAGGAAATTATCTATAGACGATAGTGGAATGTTAACAACTAGTAAGAATTATATATTATTTAAACAAACTTCCTCATAGGTTGGTCCTTATTGCACCGCTTTTAGGTTCATAAAGCAGCTTATTACGCACTATGGACTTTACATTTTTTAAAACTTAATAACGAGTTATCCTAAAAATAGTAAACATTTAAAACAATAAATAAACGATGTTTATTTAAATATTATACATAAATACAGTAACTATTTAAATACATTTCTTTCACATTCAATTTCATTGTAAATAAAACATATTATGATAAACATTCGATTTATTATATTTCAAATAATATAATAATTGTCACCGGCTTTGCCAGACCCATAGATAAATATAACCAGCCAAATGCATGTCGGACTACGCATTCTCTAGAGTTCCGCAGATATCACGTGCCACCATAAAAGTGCCACTTTTCGATACTACGGAACTCAGAAAATAAAAGTGATGTTTTTTTTATTGATATGAAACATTGAATACGGCGGCTCACGTAACCTATTAATTTCTGCGAAATTAATTAACTTTTAAATAAAATTGTAAGAAATTCTGTTACTTAATTTATCATAGACATTTTCAGCAAAAGTGCCATAAACTTTTATTTTCTTTTTGGACTGATGAAAATTCTTATAAGGATTTTTAATACAAATAATTAAGATGTGATTAGACTGGGTGCACAATCAGTGGTGCGTGGTTTAAGACTTAATTAAGATTTTTTTTTTTCTTATATTGACTTTGAATAGTACTTAGTAAATAACTATTTATTTCCTATAATAAACCATTTATAATGTGGTTCTAATTTAAAGATTGAATCTTGCTGCTTAAGTAAAAAAGGCCACAATGAAGCTCAATATTTCGTAAACGGAAATTAATATTGAAAAACTGTCAAAGAAACCTTCAAATAATTTTAAAATACTACTGAATAATACCTCAATCGAGGGGGTGTGTAAATATTTTTTTTACTCCCCTTTGGAGGGTTACGGGAGGTACAATTGAATAACTTTGCTTTCAAAACAGTTTTTTAGCGGTACATAAACTCATTTTTTTGGCTAGTTGGCAGTATTTTAGCGCTAATAGTCTCTGTATAAAATTATTGCGATTGCAGACGGACGTGCCGAAACTATAAGGGTTCCGGCAATTCTCTAGGTCTTAAAAAACGTGAATTGTGATTTTTTTTCAATTAAGATTGTATTATTCTAAATATTTTCTACTCGCAAGTAAGTTGTAAAATGTCCTATGAAATGCGTGAGCATTGTTAATTACACACCTTGGCTCCATCACAGCACAGCCCTCGTGTTATTCTCTGGCTGCAAACCAGCCTCGATCGTAACATAGCTCACTTGCACATAATGCACTTATTTACTTATATTTGAATTAAAATAAAATGTAACTGTCTTGAGGTAGGCAACTAAATCATAAATAGGATTTTTCTCTATTGCTCTGGTTACTCTAAATAAAACATTAACTCAATAAAACTGGAATATAAAATAATTTTGTTTAATGAAATAATACTAAACTACCCTCAAATCAAAACAAATATCTTCGAATAAACTTTATGTGAGTAACTTCGTTCTTTCAACCTATGGGTTCGGCTATGTTCGGCCGACACGAAGTTTCAATCCAGTCTAACATTTAACGCGCTCTTCATTAACCTCCGAGAAATAGGCGTATTATAAGTTTAACATGTGTATTTGTGTGTCTGTCTATGGCATCGTAGCGCCCAAACAAATGATCCGATTTTTATTTTGTTTCTTTTTTAGAAAGGTGTTCTGATCGAGAGTTTTCTTAGCTATGTTTCACGAAAATCGATTCAACCGTTTGAAAATTATCAGCTCTTTAGTACTTTAAAAAGTCTTTGAATTTTATTTTTTATTATTATTTTTTATATTGAAGTTTTTTAATTTTCAATTTAGGGTTTCTTATTTTGAAAGTCAACATTCGCATTCGCATTCGCATTCGCGAATGTTGAAGCCAAATATTCGCATTCGCATTCGCATTCGCGAATGTCAAAAATCCAACATTCGTTACATCACTAGTAGGTACCTAATGTGATAATTTTTATTTTATTAGGTACTAAGTAGCTGAGCCGACAAACGTTGTCCTGTTAAATTTGAATATTAAATTGAAATTGTTCCGCTCAACTTTCTTAATTTTTTCTTTCATAAGAACCTTCTCCTGACGATAATAAACATAACAAAAAATATCGTAATCGTTCCGTCCGTTCACGCGTGATGCGATGACCAAGGAAATAGGGATTCATCTTATATATAAAAATCTCGTGTCACAATGTTAGTTACCATACTCCTCCGAAACGGCTCGACCGATTTTCATGAAATTTTGTGGGCATATCGGGTAGGTCTGAGAATCGGCTACTATCTATTTTCCATACCCCTACGACGGAGTCGCGGGGCACAGCTAGTTTTTACATATAAAGATAGATCAAGATAGACAAGCAAAAAAAACATCAAATCTAACTGATCATTCCAAAGTTAAGGACACATGAAATAAATTTTAATAGATATTTCTAATACTTTGATGTAATAATTATCAAAAACTTACTACAATTTGCCTTAAACAAAAAAAAATACTAGCTATTTGAGTTTATCACATTACTAATATTCTCGATAGCCCTTCCAGCTAAGCTAATTCCTTGTGTTAGGAGTAGGGTCACGTCGATAGTTTAACGGTCACGATGGGGATCGAACCCAGAACCTCGCAGCTACGAGGACCGCCCCTCTAACCTCTAGGCTATTGACAATTTCTTTGGGAAGCTTTTGTAAGTGCCTTCTTATAGACCTTAAAATATTTTGGCAACTCCATAAGCTAGTAGCCATCTTGTGGGCACCGGCATATTGAGCATTAAGGAGGCAGTGAACAACCCACTTGAACTAAAAAACTTGCGAGATAATCGATCAAATACGAATTGCCAATCGATTATGAACCTTATTTTTTAAATAATTATTATAACATAGTTGGTAAACAATCAAACCTACGACCCGACTGATGCTAATTAGTTACTGTAGCCTATAGATGCTTGCAATACCAAAGCATTGCTCGCACGTTACCGACTTGAAGCGGAGTGGGGCAGGTACAGAAAATACCTGACGTTTTTTACCAACAGGCTACGACTATATCCGACTAAATCATCATTGGAGACTACTGAAGATCCTGGCTTACAGGAGTAACAGGGGTGGGAGTTCTGTTTGGCTGTGGAGTTCCATAAAAAAGTTACGGTTAAGAGTAATAACATCAATAAAATACCTGTCACTAAATTGAAAATTTAATAAACCCCCGATTCGACGACATTTTAAACAACAAAAGAGCTGATAGTGTTCAAACGGCTGAAACGATTTTATGAAACATACTTAAACACTATTGATCAGAATACTTTTCTAATAATAAACAAAATTAAAAGGTTCATCTGTTTGGGCTCTATGAAGCCTCAGACAGACGCACAGATACACATGTTAAACTTATAACATACCTCATTTTTCGTCGGGGGGTAATAAATTCATTCATAGGCAGACTCAAAAGGCAGAATAGAAATGGCATCCCGAGCTAAAAAACGAAAATTTTGCATTAAAAAAATAGTACAAAACAAAATTCAAATTGAGAAGCGCGCGAAAACTATAATTTTAAGCCTATCGATTGGCTGAAAAAGCTCGGCGCTTACGTGCCATTGGTCAAAGATAATGTTTGTGCGACTAACAATTTTATGCGGGGGAGATAAACCGAAACCCGACCACAAATGTTGACAAAGGCTTACACAAGATTGCACACAGGAAATTATTCTTTAATGCACATGTGATAAAGAATACTTTTCCACGTGTATCACTGCGTAGTTCTCACAGAAATGTCGAGCGTGCGGTGAAAAGAGATGGAAAATTGAGCTCGAAAGCTTTTTAGACGTTGCAGGAAAAGGAAGGTATTTATTAAAGGGTTTCATCACGTGTTTTTTGTGCAAAAATATAGAAGCCACGTAGCCGTTTAATTTTAGTATCCTTATCAGAGGAGTCATGTATTTACCTAAATATATGAACTTATCACTTTTATTACACGATTGCGAAAAAATATTTGTATATCTACGTAGATAAATAAGTAAAAAATATCGCCACACTGACACACCAACTGTATGATTCCAACTAAGCAACGCTTGTACTATGGGTGCCGTATAATGGACTGGGGGCGATCCTAGTGTCACATAACCTAGGCAAATTACGAAAAGGCCATTTCCGAAATTTGCCAAAGCGGCCTGCGCTTATACTACTGCGCCAAGCGGTCATCAAGGTATATAACTATTAGGTATATTATTATAATTGCTTATAGTTTGCGGCTAATAGTAAGTAGGTACCTAATGTGCGTCGTAATTAAATATTTGAGAATTTTTAAAATAAAACAACCCATGGTTAGGTAAGTTGGCAGCAGGCATGCCTACACGTTTTTTTACCATTTTAATGAGCATTATTTATTTTTATTAAAAAAAATCATAAGTGGATAACTGGATAGCCATGACATAACCGTTATAGGAAAATAGTTTAGAATATAATTTAAAATCTAGGTAGGTAACGCTACTAAACGAAAATACCAGAACTTAATAACACAATTTCAATTTTAACAAAAACATTACATGAAAATGTAATGTAACAAACTTAGTTATCTTGCAATAAGTACCTACTTCTGTCACAACTGTCAAACCGCTCGCAGATAAAGATATCGGCATAAATTAAACAGATCATTAACATAACCAACCCCTTATTTCGCCAAATAATTTTATTATAATGGATAATTTAAAACTGCCCAAGTTCACCCCACCACTCGGGGGTCAAATGAGGAGTGGGCGGAGCGCGAATTAAAGCTACACAATATAAATACGTGCGTCTCGCTCGCACAAATGAGCAGTCCCTAATAGCAGTAAGCGGCTTACAATGGGTGTTGACACTCACTTGTGTTGTCGTCTCTTTTCGACGCGTGCAATAGAGTCATTTCAATGGCCCTTCACAGTTATAAAACGTATCGGTGGTGGTCCACGTGAGGTTCTGTAATCAGTGAATTGGCGCCTTTCAAGAGCGGAGGCGCGATGTTCGCGAGTTTGACAGTTTGACGTTTCGTTTGGCGGGAAATATTGCGTGTTGACAGCTGGCGGTGTAAAAGCAATATTGCTTACAGCCAGAGCTGATATTGTGAACTATTTGAAAGAGTATTTAGTGATGTTAGCGGCGGCCAGTTGAAGATTGTTTTAGTTATTGCGAATGCAATAACTTGGATTTTTTGTAACCTGCAATAAAAGGTAAGACGATCGTAATATTTTTATATATACTTAATTCATAGTAACCATTATTTTATTGGTGATGTCCATGATATTAATAAAAAATGCATTTTCAAAAATATTTTTTATTAAATTATTTAATTGATTTCCTCATTAATACTTACCTAAGTGCATATCGTTTAATTAAAAAACAAGAAAGTTCCAATGACCCTATCAATATGCATAAAACGTTAGTTCTTGATTATTTACAAAATCGACGATAGAATTCTAATATCCGATCTCACCGATCAACTAACCCGGAGATAAATAGTAAACTGCTATCCAAAACTATCTACCTCCGATAAAAACGTTCGGTCTCTGAAAAAAACAAACTTCATCATTTAACATAAAATAAAACCGATTAAATGTAGTTAGGCAACACTCTACTCACAGGCGGCCCCGTGGATATCGAAAATATACCTAAAATTTTGTGACTAGAAATTAATACCTAAGTAGGTAGGTACAGTAAGTACATAATTATTAAATAATAAGAATGTGTGATCAAAGTCCGTTATTTCTAACCAAATATCTATACAAATAAATAAAATTGGAGTGTCAGTTTGTAATATCAAAATAACACCTTTTCACTAAATGCATATAATGAGTACATACGACACCTAAGGCAAAAACGCGATTTAAAAAAAATTGTCTGTCTGTCTGCCTGTGTGTTTGTTCCGGGTAATCTCCGAAACGGCTGGACCGATTTTGACGGGACTTTCATTGGCAGATAGCTGATGTTATAAGGAGTCACTTAGACTACTGTAATTTTAGAAAAACAATTATGGTTCCGCGTAATAAATAAAAACACATGAAATCAAAGAGTATCTCCGAAACGGCTCGACCGATTTTGACGGGACTTTCACTGGTAGATAGCTGATGTTATAAGCAGTAACTTAGGTTACTTTTATTTCAGAAAAACAAAATTTAAAAATGGGTCCTGTCGCGCGGGCTTAGAACGCGGGTGCGGGCTTTTTTGTCAAGTTCAATTCCACGCGGACGAAGTCGCGGGCTCAACTAGTAAAAAATAAAATCTATTACCGTCGCGTGTCTATATATGTATTGTCTTTATACGCACGCACTAATAAAGATTTTTACTAGAGACGTGACGGCTTCAACTTTGAATCTTTACCTACCTACTTTATGAAGAGTTTATTACTGCTAGACAACATTATAAATCGTGAGGGGCTGACTATGGGTGATTTAAATGCTCAACTACTTCTTTAAATCGTGAACGTGAAACTTGGAAATGGTAAATTCAATTTTGGGAATGGCGTATTATAGTTTCGCCAGTCTACAGGTTGAAACAGATTTTTTTTCAAATCTTAAGTATGTAAGTAATTCTCAAACTATCAGCTTTGGAGGAAACTTGAAAAAACAAAAGGTGTTATAGGACTGCAGCTGTTGACAAATTTCATAAGTCTACAAAACCTTTAGTACTTCAACTGTCCCACAAAGCCGATAGTTTTAGATTTACAAAGTTAAGTTGCAAAAAAATAGTATATATACCCTTTCTGTTTCACCTAGTATAAGTCTGATGTCTTTGTAAATGCTAAAGATGATGGACCTTCCATCAAATAAGAACTGATTGTATAGGTACTTTAATAATTTCTATTGATTGGTACCTACAGCTGTTTGGTAGCGAGTGATTTAATCAAAGGTTATGTTAAAAAGGAACCCATCAGGTATTATTTGGTACGTCATCTTAAACATTACTAAAAGGCGATGGAAAATATATCGTAACTAGCTGGGCCCGCGACTTCGTCCGCGTGGAATTCAACTTAACAAAAAAGCCCGCTCCCGCGTTATAAGCCCGCGCGAATGGACCCATTTTTTTATAATTTAGGTTTTCTAAAATAAAAGTAGCATAAGTTACTGCTTATAACAACAGCTATCTACCAGTGAAAGTCCCGTCAAAAGCGGTCCAGCCGTTTCCAAGATACTCTTTGATTTCACGTGTTTTTATTTTTTTACGCGGAACCCTAATTGTTTTTCTAAAATTAAAGTAGCCTAAGTTACTCCTTAAAACATCAGCTATCTACCAGTGAAAGTCCCGTCAAAATCGGTCCAGCTGTTTCGGAGATTACCCGGAACAAACACACAGACAGACAGACAGACAGACAAAACATTTTTAAATCTCGTTTTTATTATAGGTGTCGTATGTACTTTTATATGCATTTAGTGAAAAGGTGTTATTTTGATATTACAAACAGACACTCCAATTTTATTTATTTGTATAGATATATCGCAATTATTTTGTCGATATTCTTTAACTTGTTATTATTTGGGCAAAACGGAATTCAGAATAACGTTTTATTACAATTATGTCAGGAAAAAATATTATCGCATTCTTGGCTTGACAGTGTTATTTCTAGCAGTTGTTTTGACTCTAGATTAAAACGACAAAACTCTACCAAAATTAGACTAGATCATAGAGATAGAGTGTGAGAACGTATACCTGCGTATACCCGTAAATAGGATAAGGGTTGTTAAAATGCGCTAAGATACTTACTGCTAAAGTTCGCAAGACATATTTCGTAGTAGACACTGTAGTGGATTTAATTTTCTCGCTCGTTGTCACTTTATCAACAGTACCATCCTTAATATCTGTATTATTTTCTTCAAGATTAATTGTTGCTGTCGTATCCATTGATTCCGGAGTCGTTTCTTTAGTAATTTCAGTTACAGTGTCACTGTTTGTTCGTAAATCGACGGATTTGTAGGTAGTTGTAATTGTTACGGAAGTAGACATATTTTTAATATCAGTAGTAGAAGTATTCGTTATAGTGTCTACAATGCTACTTACCGCAGTGTCTACATCGCTACTTACTGCAGTGTCTACATCGCTACCTACTGAAGAGTCTACATTGTTACTTACTGTAGAGTCTACATCACTACTTACTGCAGTGTCTACATCGCAACTTACTGTAGTGTCTTCTTCGTGACTTACTGTAGTTTCTACTACTGTCTTATTCACGTTCCGGAGAACATGATTGCTTTTATCCTTTTTCCCAGTGATATCTGCTTCATTCATTACATTTTCAGATGTTAAAGTGTTACTATTAATTGCATTTTTCACTTCCATTGTAAGATTAACATACTGATCTTGAAAACTCGTAACATTCGGACCGTTGTGAACGTTATTTTTATTAATACCATCTTTGGTTGATATTTTTTTTTTGACCATATTGTCTATTCTCCACGGTTTGTTATTAATTTTGGCATTTCTATTGACCTTCCCACCGGTTTTCTTGAAATTTTCAAACTGCTCTCTCTGATTTTTGATCCTACTAAGCAGGGCCGCTTTAAATTCATTGATAGTCAGAAAGGCATTGGGTATTTTCGATTCCACGGGATTGTTAATGTATATTAAAGACTTCCTGTCCATTGGCTTATCGTTTAATGCTAGATTATGGTTTTTGAGCGCGTTCACTTCCTTTAGCTTTTGTAAATGCTTTTGTATATATTCATTATTATCCTTGTAATATTTCCTCAGTGAGGGGAAATTTGCTTCTGGAATAGAAACTAATTCATTAATAAAAATAACTTCCTTCTCGCATAAAATCAGGTAAATTTTTCCTTTTAAATTACTCGTATGTTGCTATGCTGATTAGGTGACAACTTTATTGTTGCGTGATAAGGCAGTGATATTGTTTTTATTATTGGTGATTCATCGGAATGCAATACTCAATATATTATGGCGACGGTTGGTTTAATGTTTTGAGCTTAAACGTGTTTTGGCCCAATGCATTCGGGGTTTGGGGGTTCGATTTCCGTTGGGGTGAATTGGCCTTGTCGTAATTTGAGCTATTCTGGTCATACGTTCTAGCGTTGCTTCGGCCCGTATTAATAAATCGATCTCAAGTCTGAGAGCGATCTTGGAAATGTCATTCTTATGTCATACCAGTACAAAATAACATGTCAAAAGCATTCTTAAGATCGCTATCAGACTTGAGATCGATATATTAATACAGGCCTTAGTTTAGAGTATGGATGTAGTCTGGCGAAATTTAGTTATTATTACATCAATGATAGATACATAATACATATATTTAATACTAGCTGTGCCCCGCGACTTCATCCGCGTAGTATTGGATTATTGGGTTAAAAAGTATCCTATATGTTAATCCCGGTTATAATCTATCTGTGTTCCAAATTTCATCCAAATCCGTTCAGTAGTGTTTGCGTGAAGGAGTAACAAACATACATACATACATACATCCACACTCACAAACTTTCGCATTTATAATATTAGTAGGATCTACCTATATGACCTAAATGACTTTGTACCGGAGGGAAGTGGATTTTTTTTCGTCCAACTCCTCCTAGTGCGGATTCCAAGACAATTTAACTTTTCCCCGGGACACGTCTAGGGTCAAAACTCGACGTCATTATTAGTCACCATTGGCGATCCTGGTTTACAGGAGTACCTAACAGTGGGAGTGTGTGGCAGGACAAGTCCCAAAAAGAAAATGACACTAATTGGTAGATTTGCGAACCTGCTGAGCGAATTTATGAAAGTATACTTTAATTGTGCACAAATTCTGGTCAAGTATCTTTACCAAATAGGCTTTATCCGAGATTAAAACTCCCATAGTCAAATTGATAAAACGCTCGCCTGAAACAAGGTATGCAGGTTCGAACCCCGTCTCGTACCTCTGAATATATTATGTTTCTAATGGAGTACATTACCATTTTCTGTCGCGTTTTTATACAACAAATACAATTTCGTCATCACATCATCGGTTACATTATGTCTTTCCGAAAACGTATCTTGAGCCAACGCACCGCACAAATATAATATTATAATGAAAGTTTTGTGAAAATATCGTTGTGTATCGTCCATATTTGCGTTCAAGGCACGTTGGTAACTGAACAATTTTGATTTACGAATGAATGCATCGCTGAAATTTAATTCTTGATAAAACAATGTTGTTGTAACTGTAACCACCAGATCTGCAAATAGATTTCGTCAATTTAGTTCACACACTTAACATACTGTTTCTGAGTTAAGTATTTAAAATATTTAAAATTTAATTGAGAGGATGGATTTTATGTTTTTATGTATGACTAGCTGTTGTCCTCGGCTCCGCCCGCGTGGTATTTCGCAAAATAGAAGTAGCCTAGGTTACTGCCATATTATTATAATATTAGCTATCTGCCAATGAAAGTCCCGTCAAAATCAGTCCAACCATTTCGGAGATTAGCTGGAACAAAACAGACGGACAGATATACAGAAAGACAAAAAAATGGTTTCTTGTTATAAGTACCGTAGGTATCTATAGGTACCTACATTCATAATGCATTTAGTAAAAATATTTTATTTTGAAATTACAAACTGACACTTCAATTTGATTTATTTCTATGGACCAGCTTTGACCCGCAGTTTCTCTAGCATATATTCTGGAACAGCGCCACTTACCGACCGTGTCCAACTATAGCTACAAAAAATGTCCTCAAAATTAGTCAAGCCGTTTAGGAGGTGAAGAATAAATAAGAACACACACCGGAATTTTTCATATAAAGATATTCTTTAAGAAGGGCTCCATATAATATTACCTACCTATACATATTACAAGCGTTGTAAAGATTGGGGTAAAAAATACTACCAATTGCATTCTAAGGGTGTAGAGACAAGGTTCGAACTTGAACCACCTTGTTTCCAAAGTGATCAGGATTCAGAAACCATTCTTTCAATAAAAATCTTCCTTCCGGCGTCATATACATGCATAGATAGTTAGTAGGTCAAATATAACCCTTAGGTGTACTAAGTAAGTAATGAATTTATTAGTAGTCCTACTAATATTATAAATGCGAAAGTTTGTGAGTGTGGATGTATGTATGTATGTATGTATTTATGTATGTATGTTTGTTACTCCTTCACGCAAAAACTACTGAACGGATTTGGATGAAATTTGGAACACAGATAGATAATAACCGGGATTAACATATAGGATACTTTTTAACCCAATAATCCAATACTACGCGGATGAAGTCGCGGGGCACAGCTAGTTTATTATAAAATCATTTTTGAATAATCTTTTTTACAAATTCAGACTTATTAATGAGTCTGAATTTGTGGTTGAGAATTTCGCATTAATTTTTCCCTAAGATTAAATGAGAATTACAAGGATAATGTTTATAAACTAATTTCAGACTAGTGCTTATTATTATTAATATAATATTTAATCATATATAATGACGAATGTTAATAGCTACGTAAAGTCTATTTCACATTCGTAGTCCGGAAGGTGTGGGGGTCGCCGGGCGTCGCGTCGCTAGTCGGAAATACAATTTACTGTGTATAATTTAGTTCCGTATTTATCCGCGGGACTGCCACAGTGGAATAGACCATAAAGAGTGTGATGGTAATGTCCTGTGTCCAGGTCGCCACAATAGAGGAATACGGGGTGTACACCATGCTGCCGGCGCAGCAGCTGCCGCCGATCAGTCCCTGGCCACCAGACGGGAACCTGCTGGACCGCATGGACGATCTGGCGCACAAAGGTAAAGGTAATGGTGACCACCATTTTGTATTATCGTTTAGTATTAGTGTGTATTCCTCAAAAGAGTAGAGTGGGCCAACCGTCGGTGAAATGTTGGAGCGAAATTTGGGGTGAAGTGAGCTTATAGAAGACAGATATCGAAAGACAAGCAGGTTTCCTCACAATACCTTAACCCCTTAACGTTTTTAGCAGGCGAATAGTTATATACCGAATTCTCTCTTTGTGTTATCAGTAATTCGATATTTTAAAGAAGAAGACAAAGTACAGGTTAACTACTACTTTACACTGCTTTACTATCAATGTCAAAAAGTGTATACATTTTTTGGTATCTACTCTCTCCCATGTCACTAACACTAGCAATTGTAGAGCTATGCATTTGTTATATAGTCCAATTAAACTAAATCCCTTTTAGCCATGATATTTCCATGCAACGAGAACATTTTCTGTTTTCTATTGTCCCTTCAATAATCTGTAAAATAAACTCATATATAGAGAGCTATTTTAATGTAGAGACATTTTACTAGACTAGTGAAATATCACGTGACAATTTAAAGATGCGTGATTAAGAGTAAGCAGTACTATGGTGCGGCAGGTCACAGCGGTGTTAACCAGCTCGGCGGGGTGTTTGTAGGGGGGAGGCCGCTGCCGGACTCTACGCGGCAGAAGATAGTGGAGCTGGCTCACTCGGGCGCCCGGCCCTGCGACATCAGCCGCATCCTGCAGGTCTCCAACGGCTGCGTGTCCAAAATACTCGGCAGGTACGTATTGCTTTCGATATTAAGGCCATGAGAGCCGTGAGTTCGGACTATATTATACTCTAATTGCACTGATAATAAGTGCCGTGAGACCTCTATTTTAATTTATAGGTATGTATTGGCACAGGCCCCAAATAAAAGATGATAATAATGATAGGTATACCACCATGCATGTATTCTCCGAAAGGATAAGCAGTGATGGTAATATAATGAATTAATTATTTCCGACCTTTTAGAGGTTGTCGGTTTTTTATTGTCATATAAAAACATTGAAAATTTTGCTGTTTAATTTTGATTATGACGTGCAAGGAAGTATTGGTGACCTTGGTATAGGCACTACGCCATTCGGGAACCGGTTATCATCAAACGATTCAGAGTTTAACATACAGTACGTATATATAGTAATTGACAGTGAATCTTTACCTAGTAAACCCGACATTCCACGTCCTAGACAAACCAACTAAACGCCTCTTGACCGCAAAGCAGTCACAAAACAATGTCAGTTGGAATATAACACCTAAGCAATGCCAAAAATGTTGTCCGTAAACGATCCGCGGCGCAACTGGTCCGGACCGCAGGCATATACTTGTATGCCGCGCCTCGGACATTGCTGCAAACCGCAGCAGTCGTCCATTTTATGGAGAACTATCGGCCGAATATACAGGGTGTAAGGGGCGTCGTAACGAAAACTGATACCATGGATTCAACTCATCATTCTGGACCCCCCAGAGTTGGAATTTCGCGTCGATATTTTCATGAATGATTTTTAATTGATTTTAGCATGAAATAATTAAACAAATCTAACTCAAGTGATTTACAAAAGTAAATAAAACAATAATTACTATTTTAGACATAAACTTCAATGTAAAGTAAGACTCAATACGCTCGAGCGCGCATTTCATGTTAAAATCTTTTTAAAAATGCTGAAAAATTTGAACATAATTCATTAAAATATCGACAGTGAATTCGAACTCTGGGGGTCCAGACCTAGAATTCTAACTCCTGTGCCAACGAAAACAGTTCCTCAATTATATTCAATACTAGCGGCCCGCCCCGGCTTCGCACGGGTACATTACGGTTACATTATTGGAGTTTTAGTAAGGATCCCTAATTTTTTTAAATATAATATAGCCTATGTCACCCGGAGATAGTGTAGCTTCCCAACAGTGAAATAATTTTTCAGATCGGTTCAGTAGTTTCGGGGCCTATTCATTACAATCAAACAAACAAAGTTTTCCTCTTTATAATATTAGTATGACTATCATAATTTTTTGATAGAAATTTTTGATTTCAATCCTATAAAAACCAAAAATCAACATTCAAAGTTCTAAATAGTTTGTTTTGCAAAGACCTCTACTGTCTACAGCCGGATAGGAACGCGTTGAAAAGATTGAAAAGATCCGGCATGAAACTCATATGGTTTGTTTTGTTTGGATTTTACTTGTTGAAATCACCAATCTATATATACGAGTATATAACTCAAAGGTGACTGACTGACTGACTGACATAGTGATCTACCAACGCACAGCCCAAACCACTGGACGGATCGGGCTGAAATTTGGCATGCAGGTAGATGTTATGACGTAGGCATCCGCTAAGAAAGGATTTTGATTAATTCTACCCCCAAGGGGATAAAATAGGGGATGAACGTTTGTATGAAAATTTGTCAATTAAATTCCATGCGGACGAAGTCGCGGGCACAGCTAGTTACTTATATATTTAATCTAAAGAGTAGGTACTCCGTATTTATAACTGCCTACCCATGTCTGAGGGTTTGTGCAACCCACAGGTCAGGGACCACTGGTTCACCACAACCATGACACTAGTCAGTCGAGGTGACAGACACATGAACCAGGACAGTAACTTGACACCACAGTTTTTCAACTAGCGCAAAATGTCAAATGATTTATTTCACTCTGCGGTTACAATGCGGTTTAATTAAATATAGTTAGGCTAAGCAAATATTAATTAGATTTTTATATAAGCTGTTTATGTTAATGACCGTCACTTGGGCGGTGGGGCTGAGCTTAATTTTGGGGCACTTGTGAGTATTCTGCTCGACACCTTTGAGAATATTAAGGATTTATAATAGGAAAGTGTCTTATAGCAATTCATAAACTAAGAAGATAATTATTATTGACTAGCTGAGCCCGCGACTTCCTCCGCGTGGAATTTAACTTAACAAAAAAGCCCGCTCACGCGTACTGACCCCGCGCGACAGGACCCGTTTTTTAAATTTAGTTTTTTTTAAATAAAAGTAGCCTAAGTTACTGCTCATAAAATCAGCTATCTACCAGTGAAAGTCCCGTCAAAATCGGTCAAGCCGTTTCGGAGATACTCTTTGATTTCAAGTGTTTTTATTTTTTACGCGGAACCCTAATTGTTTTTCTCAAATTAAAGTAGCCTAAGTTACTCCTTAAGACATCAGCTATCTACCAGTGAAAGTCCCGTCAAAATCGGTCCAGCTGTTTCGGAGATTACCCGGAACAAACACACAGACAGACAGACAGACAGACAGATAGACAGACAGACAATTTTTTTTTAAATCGCCTTTTTGTTATAGGTGTCGTATGTACTTTCATATGCATTTAGTGAAAAGGTGTTATTTTGATATTACAAACAGACACTCCAATTTTATTTATTTGTATAGATTTATAATAGGAAAGTGTCTTATAACAATTCATAAACTAAGAAGATATTTTTGATAATAGCACAATGCCCGTTTTCACAATCAATACTTGTAGGGTGATCTAAAATTACTATTTAGCATCACTTTCGCGGGCTTCACTCAATACTTAATCGCGCTCCGTCTAAGTTATTCTTTTCGTCTGAGAATTTAGCAAAGAACATTGCACTTACTTTTTTAAACTTGAAAAATACGACAGTTGGTTAAAGTATTAAAAGTATTAAGTTTGTAAAAACACAGCGTCGAACCTGACACCACGAGGCAGCCGGTTACTTGACACCGGCTGGCCACCCCCTTTGCGACGGGATTGATGAAACCGGTGACGGTCTAGATTCGAAATTTTGTTATTAAGCAGTGGTGCTAATTCTGTTGGTACACAACTAAACTTATTTAACTATTATCTGAAGTGTGAGAGCGATCTCGGAAATATACAAAATGAAATGTCAAAAGGGTAGTCAAGATCGCTTGATACTTGAGATCGAACAAAAATTTATTGGTACGAACTTAAATTGCCATCATTTGTATTATCGTAACAAACGTATAACATTACTAGCAGAGCCCGCGACTTCGTCCGCGTGGAATTTTGATCCTTTCTTAGCGGATGCCTACGTCATAACATCTACCTGCATGCCAAATTTCAGCCCGATCCGTCCAGTGGTTTGGGCTGTGCGTTGAGAGATCACTATGTCAGTCACCTTTGAGTTATATATATATATAGATGACAGATAGGAGATCGACGTAAAGTGACTGTTATAGCTGCGTTTCGCACGATGAGTGAGAAAGCCGGCAGCGCAACCCCTCCCTCTATTCCGCTCTCCATCAGGTCGGCAACGTGCGAGTAATGCCTTTGGCATTGCAAGGTAACCTATTGCACTAGAGGCTACGTTACCTGCTTAACATCAGGCCGGTCGTAGGTACGCTTGTTGGCCGACTTTTTTATATAAAAAAGTCACGGTTTTATTGTGATTTGGGAACGGAATTGGCAACAGTTAAGGCAAATGGGCAAAACATATTTTTTGGAATTTCGCATCAAAAGTGGACTTCTCCTGGTTTTCCTTAACAGAATTTGACTTAATCCTTTCGTAATCAATTGCGTCATTACTGACTTTATAGTAATTCGGAGTTGATAAGAAGTGGGGTATTGTATGACGTAGCCTAGTAGGTACTCAATTTACCTATTACAATAAATGATAAGGTTAACTAAGTCATTTTGCGGAAATATCATGTAACATGAATACTATCTAATATTCCAAAATATGTTACCATCCGGTGTAGTGAGCTAAGCGTATGCTTAGGTTTATTATTAAAGTAGATTTTTTTAATTAGATGAAGTAAAATGACAGTTAGAAATGTCAATGTTCCGTCAATTGACAATCAACTACCTACAGCAGACTAAGTGATTATTTAGTTTCTCTAATTTCATCGTAAAGAGAGTGGTTTACTTACTCGCAGAAATATAATTATATTCTTTTCAGATGACAATTTTTTTCCTTTTATAAGTATATTGACTGTATTCAGAACTTGAATACTAAAAAAAAATATGAGCAAATAGTTATCGTTTATGCCTTGTGAACGGCACCTAGATTTCGTATAACACACTGAGTAAAAAGAATAACGACCACTATTATTTTTTAGGGTCCTAGTAGGTAGCAAGGCAATTAATTTTCTAATAATTATTACACAGTACATTGTACCTACCTACATTGTACAGTAGGTACTTTTTCCCTTTTTAGGAATTATAACCAAAAATATATCTACTAAAAAGAATACTTACTGCAAAAAACCGGTGCCGATTTTGTTGTCACCAAAGTACACTACTACACAGTACTAGACTAACATTAAGTTTGGTGCTGTCAAATTTTGTTCGCTGTTATGAGTTTACCCGAGTTAGCCAATTTTTAGTTTGACAGCACTAAAACTCGTTTAGTTACCCAATTAAGTTAAAGTGGTCATTTTGGCATTCGGCATTGTACTTAAGTACACGCGTTAATTCAAATTGTGACTAAATAAAAAAAAAAAACTAAAATTTGTGACATTTAAAGTTAAGTGTCGTTTAGTTTGGTGATAGCAAAATCGGCACCAGTGACGTAATTCTTTTTTGTCTGACGACCGCTTGGTGCAGTGGTTCGAGCGTAGGCCGCTCGGCTCACTACACACGAGTTCGATACCCGCCGGGGCAAATTTCGGAAATGGCCTTTTCGTAATTTGGTCTGGGTGTCACTGGGATCGCCCCCAGGCCATTGTACGGTACCCATAGTACAAGCGTTGCTTAGTTTGGGACCATACAGTTGGTGTGTCAGTCTGACGATATTTATTTATTGGACCTTAACTTACTTTCTATTCGGCCAGGTACTACGAGACTGGATCCATCCGGCCGCGGGCCATCGGAGGCTCCAAGCCGCGGGTGGCGACCGCGGAGGTCGTCAGCAAGATTGCTCAGTACAAGAGGGAGTGCCCCTCGATCTTCGCGTGGGAGATCAGGGACCGTCTCCTCAGCGAAGGAGTCTGCTCCTCTGATAACATACCTAGTGTGAGTAGAACTTTGCCAAAAAATAATATTTACATTAAAACCAGTCTCGATATTGTATTCTTGTCAGCAAATCCTGTATAAGGTTTTCGGTTGCTTTTCTGCTTAATATTGTATACTAGGTGAAACAGAAAGGGTAGATATACCTACTTACAATTTTTTTGCAGCTTTACTTTGTAAATCTAAAACTACTTATCGGCTTTGTGGGACAGTTGAAGTACTAAAGGTTTCGTTAACTTATGAAATCTGTCAACAGCTGTATCCCTGTACCACCTTGTTTTTCAAGTTTCCTCCAAAGCTGATAGTTTTAGAATTACAAAGTTAAGTTTTGAAAAATAAAGTATACGCTTTCTAGTTCAACCTGTATATTAGTCGACACACAAAAAGATCGGCGTAAATTAGTTATTTATAGGTGTGTTTTGTAGGATAAGGCACAGAGCCGGAAGTCCAATCCCCCTTCCCATTGCCTTTTAGCCCAGGCCCCCGTCAGATCGACAAAGTGCGAGCAATGCGATTGGTATTGCAAGCATCTATAGGCTACTGTAACTGCATAACATCGGACGGGTCGTACGACTGGTGGCGGGTGTTTACCGACTTTGTGGTATAAAACAACGTATTATTGTTCTACCTTAAACTGTACAAAATTAGGATATTACCCAATACTAAGCCCAAGATAAAAAATCTCGATCAAACTCAAACACTTTCCGGGAACGGCTGAAACGTATGAAAAATACAAAGGGCGAGTCGTAAAACACAATGGGGTAAGCACAACCATAGCTATACCCCTATACAGAACGCCTTATCATCCCCCGACACTATATCCCCCCCTTTGACCCCCTACCCCCACCACTTGGCGGCAAAACAATATGACGTTATAACTTTTTTTCTTCATTTTTTCCCTTTTTTGAATACGGAGCGGCTCCCTACAGGGACATCCTTTAGAAGCATCGACGTCTTTCGATATATAGGCTGGTGTTTTTTATGTGGAAAAATCATTGAAATATTTATTTTGGGAATGGAATATTGATACACCCATTGTGCAATCACTTGGACCATACCCACGTTTTTAAGCACAAAATAATTAGTTTAAATTCCATAAGTGTCAAAAATGTATTTAAAAAAATTCGCAATAAACATCCTGTACCACGGCCAACGAGAAGCGATACGAAATGGAACTAAATTTCGAGTTCAAGTCGCTAACAATCGGGCGGTCATTTTAAAAATTTGTGGTCCAATCTGCACCATAACCCGTAAACGGAAGCGATACGCTCAAAACAACTACTTTGATCAAATCATCTATTCACTCTCGTATTGCTTCTTGTTGGCCGTGGTATAGGTACCTATACAAATATTGAAAACCACATTTAAACAGTATAGAATCGGTAGTTGACTTCCAATCGGATTAATTACCATAAAACATTCCATTAAAATAATATAAGGATTGATTATAATAGGCAATTGTATGCAGGTAAAAAATGCTTGCGAATATTACGCCATTTTGATAAGCAAAAAAGGAAATAAGGTAATCCTAAACGAGTATTGAACACCTCGTTGAACAGTGATAACGACAAATTAGGTTGTAGGTAAATACCTAGGTAATTAAACACACTGGATGACGAACATCAGTATCACATAACTATTAGGTACGTAGTTTCCCTGATTAAAAATATTAAAAATGTAGCTGAAAATAGTTACCTACCTACCTTTCAGCCGCATTTCCTCTTTGCAATCACAAACTGAAATTTTTGAACGAGGAAAATTGAATTTTAAGTTGAATATACCTATCGATATTTTGTTAATTATCCGTAGATAAGTCATATTTATAAATGAGTTCTCTACAATATCGACATTTTGTAATAATATCTACTTCCCTATCGAGACAGCTACTTTCTTCATGAAGGGAACACACGCCTATTGATTTCAGCTCTTAAGAAAGGGCTAGTACCATTCTTTTATAGGAGATCGGCATAAATTAGATGTTATAGCTGCGTTTCGTACGATAAGTGAGATGCTGGACCCCCCACACCTCTTCCTTCTCCTCCTTATGTCGCACTCCCCTTGAGTTCTCCAAAATGCGAGACGCCTTTGTAATTCCAAGCATATGTATATCAATTACAGTAACTGCTTATCATCAGGCAGGTCATACGATTTATTACCGCTTTGTAGTATAAAAAAAAACAGAAATACCTACAGCTATCCAAAACCCCACTCTTTTGGTTTATCAATTCAATGTTCAGAGCATAATATAGGTAGTTACCATAAAAAGCTATTAAACTCTTTCTGTAGTTATAAAACAGCTACAAAAATGAGTAGGTACCTACGCTATAAAAGTTAACGTAGTGCAAAAGATACAGTAATAGCATTGTGAGTCTCAAGACTTACTCCGACATTTTTACGACCCGTATCGCCCCGGCGTTCTTGAACACCCTTTATCTCCTAATGTCGCCCTCTTAACATAAATTAATTAAGAAATTCGCACAATCACCCTGTTGGCGACAGTTTTTTGAGAAAAAAAAACCAGGGCGGCACATTAAGCACTCCCGCCTGGGAATATCGAGAAAAACATAGAAACCGAAACAGAGGGGAAAATGTCGCGACGGAAATACGTCATTGTAATGAGCAAGAAAGAGTTGGCGCGCTATCTCTTTTTTTCGTCTAAAGGCGGGGTGGGGGGGGAAGACGGGCGATTTTGACACGACATGAATAAAGAAAATATGACGCTATTGTTGCCGTAAAAATTCCAGTACAAGGGATAAAGTCTTTAAGTTATCAGAGGGTTCTGTTAGGGGCGGCGCGGGTAGGTACATACAGGTAGGCATAATATCGTAGGTATAAGAGGGCGTTTGATGTATTCGTATAATATCGAATATCGGGTTATATTGTGTTTACGTAGAGTGTCTAAGAGGTGCTTAAGCGCTGAATATGTTAACGTCAAGTGGTCGATCCGAGTGCGAGAGTTATTAACAGCGGCGGGATGCCTGAAACTTGTTTTATATATATTAGGTTTCGGTTCGTATTAGAACGTAGATTATTGTATAATAACTGGATCGATACAGACAAAAAATATGTTCAAACAAAAGCTTTAACTAACGTTAAGTCTTCACAGTAACGAACGACCCTTCAAAAATGTAACGATATTAAACCCTATTAAGTATTCATACAACTAATGGTTACCGTTTAAAATTGTTCCCTATGCGTAAAATAGTAAAGTCTACATTTATTAATTTGAATAAAATGTGTGGTGAGAGGGTCAATTGTCATAGGGTCATATCGCTGTGGAACATGCGTTCCCGTAGCAAATCACTTCCGGGCCACTAAATCCAGGCCAAATTAATGCATTTAGCACGCTCCCCGGCCTTTAGCTGGGGATGACAACTTTATTTCATTGTGTCGCGATATTTTCTTGTCACTTTAACATCAGTGTCGGGGACATTGTATTTTTTTTGGCTGTTAATATTGACTTATGGTAAAATGTATCATATTTCAAACGTTTAAAATGCTACTAGTTTATTAACAGTATAGAACTGTGACTATAAAATTTAGAATTACATTTTGTATCCTAGATTTGTGGTTACTGCACTCACTGACAGGTGGAAGCTGGTTTTATGTCTCTTATGTTATCCTTGACAGTTGTGGTTTAGGAAACGCGACATATGATATTACATAGGTATAAAAAAGTATGGCTACAAATACATATTACACTGGACTGGTTACCCACTGCTATAGAGGATCAATGTAATAAAATATTACACAAAAGAAAAAAGAACAAAATCTATGACAAAAATTTATGACTTCTTCAATATTTTCGTTTGCAATAACCAACCTAATAAATAGCTAGTTCAAAACACTGATTTAAAATATCATTACGGATCATATCTGAGATTTAGATCTCGCAGGGGCTGGCGGCTGAGCTATATCGGCACAGCAACAAATTGTAACAAAGGAGTCCGGTAAAGGAGATTATCGGAGATGGCGCGTGGCGCGCACGTGACACGCATGTGGCCGATGATAGTACCATCCACCCTACATATTGCAACCATTGAAAAACTGACTTTGTACCACAAAACTAAGACTCAATTTCATTTATACGCTTATATTTTGCGAAATCACAACCGCTGACACGCAAGAATAGTTTCTATTCGTAGAGTTTTTGGCAGATTTTCGTGTGGATGGATAATACGTAAAAGTTATTTAAAAGTAAGAAGTGTTGGAGGGAAATTAATACCACAATTCAAAGGATTTAAGGCTTACACTGATGTTGAGTGTGTAATCGGAAGAGCAAATAAATATTGGTGATTGTCTTGTCCGTCATATGCGCGTAATGATGTTGTCACTTGCAAAAATACCTTTAGGGGAGACGGGAACATGTAGCAAACAAAACATTGTGATGTGAATTTATTTTTTCCATATTAAACCTATAAGTACCACAAAGGAGTACGGGCGTAGTTTTAAATCTTAGGACTTAGGTTTAATTTTAGAACGGTTCAGGATTTCTTAAACCACTCTATGTAATAGAGGCGCGCTGGATAAATAAATAAAATAAATATCGCCAGACAACACAGCGACTGAATAGTCCCAAACAAAGCAACGCTCGTACTATGGGTACCGAACTGACTGGGGGCGATGCCAGTGAAACCCAGGGTAAATTACGAAAATGCCATTTCCGAAATTGTTGTTTTGGTATTTAATATTACTTTGGACGAATAGGCGATCGGCTAAACCGATCGTATTAAGTTGGCCATCCCTCGATATTAGTCTGAATCCTCAGCGAGTTAATTACAGGCTCATGGTCAATATACATTTCAGCCGCGCCTCCCCGCCGGCCGACACGTGAACTTTACCGGTGTAACAAAATATATTACGCAGGTACCTATACCTGGATAAATAAAATAGGTAGTTGTCAATAGTATCTAGGCTCTATTTATTGGAAATAGTATTGCACGAAAATAATTAGGGATATTCCATATTTGTCCTTTTATATTAGTAGGTACCTACTTAATTATTACTAGCGGAACTAATGTTCTTTATCCTCATAAAATAACACATGACGTTTTAAATAAGTAGGTACGCAGGTAATTAAAGGACAATACAACACGCAAATTTATTTTAATTTCAAGGAAAATCTATTAACTATAATTATATTTTAAATGCTACCAGAAAGTACAGTTAGTAACATAAATCTATATTTTATATAACTGAATCTCTATTTCCTTGGTCATCGCATCACGCGTGAACGGGTGGAACGATTTCGCTAATTCTTTTTTTGTTGTGTTTACTATTCTTAGGAGAAGGTTCTAATGAAACAAAAAAAATAAGAAAGTAGAGCGGAGCAATTCGAGTTCAATATTCAAAGTTAAGACAGGACAATGTCGGTCGGGTCAGCTAGTATATTATATAAATACTAGCTGTGCCCCGCGACTCCGTCCGCGTGGAATGTGGACCACCCTTAGCATGTAGGGGTATGAAAAATAGATAGTAGCCGATTCTCAGACCTACCCGATATGCACACAATATTTCATGAAAATCGGTCGAGCCGTTTCGGAGGACTAACGGTAACTATCATTGTGACACGAGAATTTTATATATAAGACAAACACGCACGTTTGTAACAGTTCCGTATCGTACTAGCTCAGCGCCGGGCCTCGCTCGCGCGCGCCTCGCGTAGGGTGACAAGCGAAGCGAGATAAGTATCGCCCGTCGCCCCGCGCCACGTGCGCGCTAAGCCGGGATATGCAATTTTTATATTATCCTCCTCATATTATTATTGCCCTGCAACTCACTTATCAAGTGTTTTATTAGAGTTTTTAAAGTTTTTGACGCTGTGTATATCGACAAGAGTTCTATTATACAACACTCATTGTAACTAAGGACTCGTAGAATTTATAATAAGTAGCTATAATGCACATTTATTCGATGTTTAAACAGCCTACTAATATTATAAATGCGAAAGTTTGTGAGTGTGGATGTATGTATGTATGTATGTTTGTTACTCCTTCACGCAAAAACTACTGAACGGATTTGGATGAAATTTGGAACACAGATAGATTATAACCGGGATTAACATATAGGATTTTTAACCCGATAATCCCGATTTTTTTGCTAAGTTAAAATACTACGCGGATGATGTCGCGGGGCACAGCTAGTAAATAATAATTATGTGCTTCCATAATAGTTGTTTTCATAATTTGTATGTAGTTGGATGTATTTGAAGTGTACTGTACACTTGAGCTTTTTATATTTTTCCTTGACTAAAAAAGATTACTAGAAATGTGAGTTTATCGTATTACTAGTTTTTTCATTAGCCTTTCCAGCTAAGCTTATACTCGAGTTAGGAGTGGGCTCAGGTCAATCAGGTCAAAGGTGAATGGCCAGGATGGGGATCGAACCCGGAATCTTTCAGCTACGAGAGCGGCCCCTCTAACCGCTAGGCTATTGACGCCTTATTATTTTATTAAATAACCAGGTATTTCAATTAAACAACACACCCCGCATTTAAGTATATTAATTAACTAGCTACCCGCCCCGGCTTCGCACGGGTGCAATGCTGATACTAAAGTGTTTCTCTACTATATTATGCATGTATTATACATATAAACCTTCCTCTTGAATCACTCTATCTATTAAAAAGCCGCATCAAAATCCGTTGCGTAGTTTTAAAGCATACATAGGGACAGACAGACAGTGAGAAGCGACTTTGTTTTATACTATGTAGTGATATGCATAGTGTGTGGAGTAAGTATATAAGAACTGATTACATAACAACTCATATTAACAGTGAATCCGGGCATGCGTCCACCGTGGCCGAAATGATGCCGATCCATTCAGCCGTTGATCCCAACGTACAGACAGCAGAACAAAACGATCAATAAAACATTAAAAACTCTTTTGTTGCACTGTACTTTAAATAAGCACCGTGTTTAATAATTTCCTTAGTTTTTTTATTTTTTTTAACATAAAGGATTATTCTGTAAAATACAATTATACATTATTTGGACAACTACTTAGATAAAGCGTACCTACTCGATTATAAACATTAATCTTATCATCAATTAACCTATATTTGAATCCCATTATGTTATAGCGGGATGATACATTTATGTATTGGTTATTTTATTTCCTTAACCTTACTGGTAACAAATGGGTGCGGTACCTAAAAGTCAGAGGTTTTAATTAACGAACATAATTACCTATAACATAAACAGCTGATAAACTGCTACACTTTCGTAGTACCTATTTAAATATTAGTACCTAAGTATAGAGGCATACATATTTGACATATTCATGCATACCAAATAATATAATTAAATCCATTTATGTTTTCCTCACATCAAAGGAAAACAATCTCGTTTATATCGAAAAAAAAACATTTCAATAATTAACAATACAACATACCAATTTTATGTTTTGATAATATGCTTAAAATTATAAGAATAATATTTATTAATTGCGTTTAAAATCAATGTATTTTTAATTGTCATTTTCTGCTAACCGTACCCAGTTCCCTCGATCCTCGATACTATTAAATAGCGATAGCATCAACGGATATTAGATAAGATACGATTACAAATAACTTGTATAGACATATTAAGATATATTGACGAATTAAAGTCATTTTCACACACAACAACAATTAAGCATTTATCTACCTACTGAAAGTATAAATGCAAGTAGATTGTTCGATTACTTATATTATTCTGTATAGGCTCGGATTTTTTGAAATACATATTTAATAAATTTACGTAGCATTACCATTGAATTCGGAACGGACACCACTTGGATAGCGGCTTCACGATAGAACTCAAACGAGATGAAGTCTTACAAGAAAGGCCGAACTTATGCCCAATTCCAACCCAGAGATAGGTATTCGTAAACTAGTTAAATCGAATACATAAACCGTATCTACCTCGAGTCAGTATATACCAATATAGAGTAGGTAGTAGGGACTTACCAACATACGTAAACCGTGGACTGACTGAGCGAGCAGCCTAGCGAGGCAGACGCCTGAGGCCAACTTTCTCGCTGCCTCGCCTGACTTAACGCTATGATTCGTGCTGCCGAGCGCTGTCATTTATCTTGCCCACTCACATAGGCCAAGTATCTTCTTCTCTATCTGCGCTTACTCAGGGTGATTGTATTTTATACCAATTTCGATCCGTATATCGACTTGACGTGAGACTGATTCACTAGCTAGCTCAGTAAGTATACTTACTGATTCAATCTTACACCACTTAAACGAATTTAAACAAAATTAAATAAATATTTACTGGGAAATCCCTTGCACGGCAGCATCGCATATTACTATGTTGGGTTAGGGCATACCTATCGATCGACCGTCAATCGAACGTTGCTCTATGAAGTAACTGCATGTCGCTCGACGTCAACTAATCTCATTCTATCATCGAACGGTGGATCAATCGATAGATCGACTGGTATAGTAGCACCCTTATACAGGTAGAAACAGAAAGGGTTTATTATTTTATCAAGACAACTTTGTAATTCTAAAACTATCAGCTATGGAGGAAACTTGAAAAACAAAATGTATTAAAGGGATGCTGTTGACAGATTTCATAAGTCTACAAAACCTTTAGTACTTCAACTGTCCCACAAAGCCGATAGTTTTAGATTTACAAAGTAAATTTGCAAAAAAATAGTATACCCTTTCTGTTTCACCTAGTAGATGTGTTGCGAGGTTGCCTCGCGAACCACCTCGCTCATTGAGTAGGTACACGGCTATCACATAGATATTTACATAAAACACAAATTGTAAGTTTAAGACAGTGGGTGTTCTCCACGAGGCATTCTTAGGGCGCTCTCGCATGGCTGCACATCAAACGGCCCTCAGCAGCCCAGCCCGCCGCCCGCCGCCATCATAATCAGATGTTTAGGCTTTCTTTGATAACCAACATTAACGTCTTTGGTGGAATTTAATTTATTCCCACTTGTAGCTCAGGTTTTGCAGATGGCGGTAACGACGGCAAACGTTTTGTTTAATCATAGAATTCCTATTTACATGCTTAAAACATTTAATCGTAATTAGCTTGTTTTTTTTATTTTATACTAGCTGAGCCCGCGACTTTGTCCGCGTGGAATTTAACTTAACAAAAAAGCCCGCGCCCGCGTTCTGAGCCCGCGCGACAGGACTAATTTTTTTAATTTTGTTTTTCTAAAATAAAAGTAGCCTAAGTTACTGCTTATAACATCAGCTATCTACCACTGAAAGTCCCGTCAAAATCGGTCAACCCGTTTCGGAGATTACCCGGAACAAACACACAGACAGACAGACAGACAGACAGACAAAAAAATTTAAATCGCGTTTTTGCTATAGGTGTCGTTATGTACTTTGATATGCACTTAGTGAAAAGGTGTTATTTTGATATTACAAACAGACACTCCAATTTTATTTATTTGTATAGATAAGGTAACAATATTTTTTCTATATGTAATGCTACTAATTTATGTTTTTACCCGACTTCCTCGGAAAGATATATTTTTTACAATCATAAATAGCAAATAATATGAACAAAATACTTAAAACCAGCTTCTGCCCGTGACTTCGCCCGATTGGTCTATCCTACGACACTATCGTAGCCGTAATCCATGTTATAAACTGTTTGCCAAATTTCATCCAAATCCGTTCAGTCGTTTTTGTGTGATTAAGAAACAAACATACAAATTAGGTTCTCCTTATCATAGACCAAACTATCTGCATCAATTTATTTATGACTAACCTTAATTCTCAGCATTATTCAAATTCTATGCCAAACTCAAAACAGTGACTGTTCAATAACACAGATTACTCGAATCTGCGTTATCAAATCATCTCGTATTCATTTGTTTATCAAACATCCCCGCTAAACAAGTGTAGTCGTTTAGCTAAAATCTCATTTGCTCACGGTGGGGTGGGCCCCCCATCATCGCAACAACCCAGGCGCACATATGCTCTGAGTTTTACGCAATTTTAATCCCACTACATGAGTTTTGCATGTCTGATTATCGATAATGCGCCTTCAGCTGCTACATATTGATGTCATAATCGTTTACCATCCCGGTCGCATCGCAGATTTAAATAAATATCGCTAGACTGAGACACCAACTGTATGGTCCCAAACTAAGCAACGCTTGTACTATGGGTACCGTACAATGGACTGATCCCAGTGACACCCAGACCAGGGCAAATTACGAAAAGGCCATTTCCGAAATAAGCCGCGGCGGGAATCGAACCCGCTACCACCCGGTGCAGTGAGCCCTGGCCTACCCTCAAACCACTGCGCCAAGCGGTCGTCAAGGAACGACATTTCGTAATAGGAACTAAAGAATTTGTAATAAAACTAAAAAATATTTGATAAGGACCATTGAATACTTGACTACATCTCAAATTTTGAAATCCTCAGTGAGAGGGTCAATTGGCTACAGCTTGACTCTATCACCGTTAACAATGTGGTTAATGTAATTATTATAATTTGCAATTTATTTTACCTCGTTCGAATCAAACCACAAATGGCAAATAGGATAATAATGTAAATAACTTGTATTATTACCCACTTCTATAAATTTAATGTTAACCAAGTGTGGGTTTCATCATCTAACCACAAATTGTTCTCCGAAAACTTTTAATAATAATAAATAATAATTTAGCCCTTTTGACGTCCCACTCCTGGGCACGGGCCTCTCCTCAACACGAGGGGGATTCAGGCCATAATCCACCACGCTGGCCCAGTGCGGGTTGGCGGATTTCACATGTCTTTCGAAAATTGGTTAGATCTTCTAAGACATGCAGGTTTCCTCACGATGTTTTCCTTCACCGTAAGCAAGTGATAATCATATAGAAATTATGATTCGCACATAGATTTCGAATAATCCAGAGGTGCGAGCCTGGGTTTGAACCCAAGACCTGGTGCCCGCAAGACGCGTGCTTTAACCAATCGGCTATCACAGCTTATACGAAAACATTTACCTACATAAAATAAGAAAGTACCTTATAAAGCACGATAGCTGTTACCGTTTAATAAAACCTTTTTCTAGGTTTAACCCAACTACGGATAGAACATGTTTGGCCGCGAGCCCACAAAGCTTTGTGTACCTATTGGCGATGGCTGGCCAATGATTTGCGGCCAGGGTAACCATAGCAATCGCGGTCATTCATTAGCCAATTAGGATTAGTTTGAATACTGCGTTTGAATTGCGTGAATTTCTCTGTAAGCCGATTTTGGGTAGGTACTATATACTAAGGGTTTTAAGTCAGATATTTTATTGTATACCTATCTACTACTCACTGTTCCAATAAGTTTATCTATAATTAGCAATGTTTACTAAGCTTTTCTCGCACCTTCACTAGCGCAGATATTTTTTTTTTGGGTGTCTACAATAGAGCCACTTACCGGGTCCAGCCGTAGATTAGAATGTGTAAAAAAAAAAACATCAAAGCCGGTCAAGCCGTTTAGGGGAAGAAGAATTGCATACACACGCATACTGGAATGTTGTATTTAAAGATTAATTAAATAGGTTGCAATCCGCCTGAACCATTTTATGATTATTAAAAAGTTTAATTGTTACGGTTATCCCATATTTGTTTATTAGAAAGCCAGTTATTTCACATAGTTATTTTAGAAAATCACAAAATTAATGGAATATTTCTTCAACTAAAAAAAAATTGGTACTTATATCAACGCTCAGTATTGTAATAAAACATCTAGCTACGCCTTAGCACGTGACTACGAGACGTAGCATTGATACCTGAAAGACTATGTTTTTATCTTACCTATTTATTTAGTAACCATTACGGATTGTCTACACTCGTGTGTACAAAAAGGAAAGAAGATATCACAAATAAATCACGTCACTCTTAAATACCTATTTAACGAAAATTTAAACAATTTTACAATAATTTCACACATGTAAGTGTGACACTTAGCACCCTAACATTAGAAAAAATCACCCATCATCACCCAACCGACAATGGGTGCCGATGTAAATCAAAATCACCCACCCTAGTGTGGTGTACATGAATTATGACTTATTACGGACTGCTCTACGAAGAGCGAGTTCTAATAGCCCCTGTTCGATGTCCAAATGACATGTCGATGTATTGTCACCTTGCGATTTACGGATGCGGTGAAAATGCTGTTAGGGTGACCAACTTTCTCTTTTTACTGTTATAGTTTGATAGGCGTCGGAAGTAGGAAATGAATGGTCGTTTTAACATATTATTGTCATATTTACCATAATTAATTACGGTTACATTTCATGGATTTAGGTTTAAACTACTTAATTAATTTAACGTAATTACTGTAAATGTATATTGTCAAAATCTTTTAGTAGTAATAAAAAACTAGATAGACATTTCTTGAAATTTCTACCTGTTATTCAAGATCTCGAAGTAACTTATCAAAACCCTATTTATGTGCCATCAAGAACATAGACAACACATGAAACAGTGCAAACTTTTCGTCAGTGTCAACGAGGGGACTTGTCTTACTCATACTTTAAATCATATCCACCCTAACAATGCATAGGGATGACCACTGTTCTCCACTATCTCTCTCTAATGATATTTATTATAATTTTATGCGGCGTCCACACTCTGTTATGTCCCTTTTGTCTGCTAAACGATGTCCTTGTAGCGTTTGTGTTGTACGAGGGTGACTACAGGCCTATCCAGATATAGGCGGCATCCGCTCTTTTTATCGGTACTCCGTATTGTGCACAGTATCTACCCACTTTGGGACATATCACGCAGATCGCAAAAGAGACATCTTACGGGATTTTTTAACGATTCTCCATTCCTCATATTCTTTGTTCATAAGAGCGAATGATTATTATTTACCAATTATTTTTGGCGTTAAGTTACATATTTAAAGCTATGACTCATTCTCTGTAAAAAATGCCTAGAGTCTATACTTGGAAAAAGAGGGCCACTACAGAGAGAGCTAGTGATAAATATGGATGCCGATGAAGTCTAAACAGAGTCTCACATAATAATAGTATCAAGATCTATGCCCGCGTTTGAATATTTAATGAAGTTTTTTTTCCTACTCTATGGTGTCAGTTGTCTATAATTACAGTTTATTTTGCGCGGTTTCCTTTTACAATAGGGTGTGTGGTGTATAAATTAGTTTTATTGGTACTTATCGAGAGTATTCGAAGCAATATTGCGGTTTTATTATAGAGATTAAGTTGGATCAATCCCTTAGGAATGTGTCTCATCACCGTTGGCTGGTACCTACTTATACTGTGTAACTTGCTTACTCGTACCCAACTCCTAATCTAGACTTACGTTCCTCTTTATACGTCTAAATACTGGTTTATGGTCAAAGTAGAGCCAATTGGTTACAGCTCATATTCGTACGATGAGTGAGATAACAACCTCCTCCCTAGCCTTCCTAGCCTCTTTCTTTTTCAAGTCGGCGACAACGTGCGATCAATGCCATTGGTATGCAAGCATCTATAGGCGTCGGCTACGGTAACCGCTTAACATCTAGCGGGTCGTACGCTTGCCTGCCGACTTGGTAATATAGAAAAACATGAAGTCTTTATTTCCTGAACAGTAGAAAGATGTGGACCGCAGTGTCAAAATGTCAAAAACAGTAATAGTATGTAAAAAAAAATCTAATAGACAAAATGGTATCGTTTTCTTTGTGTGAACGACCGCGAACCCATCAGCAGAACAATCAAACATATTTTTATAGTTTGTTTAACGGCCCTGGATGCCTTTTTGAGACTAAATCAAATACATAAATGTAGATGATCCCAATTTAATAGGTGGATAAGTAACTACTCATCAGAATATTTAATATTATTATTACGTGTTCTTACCAAAATACTTTCTCCTACACGTTAAAATAAAATTTTCAACAACACAATAGTGACGGATGTTAAACAAAAAAAATATAAATGTGTCCAATATAAAAACCGTTGAAAACTTGTCATTCTGAATCAGTCAAGCGTTCATCCCCGTGCCGCTCGCAATAATACTCTATTCTGTTATTATTAATAATAATAATAATGCACTATTATTGCCATTAAAGTCATTATTATCGCGAGAGACCGGTCCGCCAAGTAAACACAATTGACTTTTGCCATTTGGTTGATTCTGAAAGATCGAGGTTTTTAATTATATTGACCCTAAATATTTTTGGGTTCATTATTGTACCATAACTTATAATTTAAGTTTATTTTGAAATAATCATAATACGGTGACATTTTTTCTTATTGCTTAAATCATGCATCTAAATAACTAAATAAATATCAAACCATGTTATTTTACACCACCCACCCTTATCAAAAGACAATCCGTGTATTGGTGATTTATATTGTACAAATAAATAAATCAATAATCAATTTTACGCCAGACAAAAGGGTCGAAATATTTTTGTCGGGATTTTATTATTCTGGCAACACATCTAGTGGAAAATGGCCTGCCGCGGCGTTGCGCGGGAAAATAGCACTTGTTATTCGCGCATGTCAAAAAATAACAAGTTTTGGTCCGATGGATGCTTACTAAGCGTAATTTTGTTTATGGTCAGTTGAAAAAGTGGCGATTTGTGGATTTATTTTATTTTTCAGATAGGTATATCAATAAAATGGCGTTTTAGATAGGTAACCCCTATAGATGATCCTGAAACTATACCTTTATTAGGAAAGTAAAAGTACTGATGTCTTCAAATTACGACAAAACTTAATTTGACGGGATGAGTTTTATTGAGATTGATAGCAGTTTTATACTTCGTAGGTAATAATAATTATACCTAAATGTTGTGTATAAGCAGGCACATTAGTTAGTAGGTATACTAGTTATTAGTTCTATAGCTACACTTATTTTAAGTCAAGATTAGGTAGTGTACTAATAGCACAACTGTCAATACCACGCGCTTTCATTAAAATGCCTTCAATTTATCAAATAAATTCAGAAGCATTCATTCCGAAAGCAGATAACAATCCAATATTAAGATTTATTAGCAAACAATACATCTTTGAAGTACACGGCGCACCCTATGAGAACTAAATACCAAATCGTTGCATATCATTTCACCCTCAAACGAGTCCGAATACACTATTGAAGGATCACCTTTGCATTGAACGCTAACAGGACGCCCCCTAGCGCGCAAGACGTATTGACAAACTGCCTATAAAGTCAATCAAACAATGCTTTTCTCGTATTATTGACCCATTTCTTAATAAACGACAATTCAATTCACGTATCGTGGGAATCCCACGAATTAAAGTGCAGTTTTGACTTTAGCTGTCATCTTACATGGGCGGGAAAGTTTTTTTATTGTCAATGGTTAGAGAGGCGGTGTTGTGGCGGTCTGGGCGTTCGGTCGCTTTATTTAAATGTGTGAGCTTTTCTTGGACTATACAGGTATTGTGAAGTAATGGATTTATTTTAATTTAATAATTTCGGGGTCAGTTTCTTAGCGACACCCTTGTTAATACGTACCCATTATATTTATTGTAAAATATAATTGGAATTTAAGTTGAACTATTGTAAGTACTGCGAACATAAAGCTAATGCAGCATTCGTAACTTTAATGAAGACACTAATTAATACGGTTAACACAAACTATAATTAAAATCCATGAGGAACAATGTAAGTAAATAAATAGGTAGGTACTATGGTGATGATTCTAATGGTAAAATGGTAATACACTTAGCTAGACTAAATTTTCATATTTTTAGTTGCCTCTTTAGGTTAGTAGTAATTCGGAGACAACAGAACCAATGACCAACTAAATTAAAATGTGAAAATAAATTAACTTTGTAAAAAGAAAAATAAATGAATGCGTCAAACAAATATGCACTCCAATTTCAAAATTCTCGATTGCCATACACAAAAAAGGGAAAAAACAAAAGCGTTCATAGCATAGAGGTGGCCATTTGTTCGCTTAGTTCGCGAAACGAGCGCAAGGAGCCAGGAGTCACTGAGTCACCCAAAATATTGACTAGCAAAGTGCCGACTTCGGCTCACAATAGACACAGCAGGTTGCCCTTTGTAGGGGACCCTTCTTTGCTTAACAATACCGAGAGTAATGTACTGCTTTTTAAAATTTTTTTTGCGCAAAATTGCAAGCGTAAAACTGGGAGATCTTGAGATTATATGAAAATTATAAAGGCGTAAATGCTTCCGCTTTGAACGAGTACTATCAAGTGGGTGCTTTGTAAGAAAATAGGTAATTTTATTGAGTGTAAATCTGACTGTAGGTCGCTTTGCTTCTTAGGATCAGGTATTCACGAGTTTAATTCCCGTTTTATGCTATTATGAAAATATTGTTGGGATATATATAGTTTTTTTAATTGAATTTTGTATTTAGGTGTTACTAAAATTATACCCATAATATAAACGTCGCTTTGTGTATGACCGTGGCATTAAATATTATAGTTACTGTATAACAGGAAATAGAAGTCCCATCTACCCCCATGAAATAAGTTAATCACTGTCAAGAATTTGATTTATCAAAATCATCACCATTAAAACTTACCAGCAATCAGGGAAATCGATTCCATCAATACAGGGGCCCCTCTATTTACGCGTTCCGTTTTACACAACGCTCGGCGCTTCACAAGATGGCGATGTCGCTAAATAAAAAAAAATCGCTCTCTAAGCTTATTGAAAAGTATTCTCGCCCCACGTTCACGCCGTCTGAGCAAATATAAGATAATTTTTTCGCCTCACCTCACCCGGTATTTAGGGGGCACCTTTCATACTTTTTACCGTGCCGTTTGATAGGTACCCAGGGCCCGGAACGTTGTAACGTAATTTATTTTGTATTCAAAATGCGTTGCCCGTATCGTTCGGTGTTTGATTGTTGATTTGAAAGAAAAACATCACGGTTGATCCAAAGATAAAACATGATTTTGTGACCTACCTACTCGTATTAATAAATCAGGTGAAATAGAAAAACTTTTCTGAAATATGACGAAGCGTATTTGAAGTCCTAACAAGCTCGGTAAAAACCGGGGAAAGCGCGACAACCTAACAGTGTGTTTTTCTTTGCAAGTATACTATAAATAATGTATAAAGTACCTACTAATTTATATTACAGGTAGGTACTCATTCCACTCTGGACAAAAAACATGCAACCAAAAAACCCAGAAGTTTTTAACTCCCGAAGATTACTGTCATGAAAAAAATACGAATTCAACAATAAAAAAAAAACAATTCGCTTAAAAGAACGTATTTAAGCACCTATTGTCGTCCATACATTGTCTATGTGCACTTGAAAATTAATAAAGAAAATTAATTCGTTCGTAAATAAATACGTATAAATATTACTGAAAGGGTATTAATTGGTGTATTAGTCGAGTACAATCGTAGGAACAAGTCAATCGGTGTGTGTAATTCGAATTAAGAACTGTTTACACGGTTGTACTTTGTGGTGGGTTTGTTTTTTATGCGCGGACAGAGCGCAGACGTTTTTCACACATGGCCACACTTGTCCCTAACGGGTCGGCTATTTATACCTGTATTTGTGCGTGATTTAAAAACGTTTTACCACTTTATTAGGCCCTTTGCCGTCGAACGTAAAGGAAATTCGAGAGAGCTGCCTAATGTCGACGCGCTATAAAAAAAAAATCGTAAAAGTACTTAATAGGTCTAATTACCACTGGAGACATTGAACATTTTGAAAAATCTATATAATTTGGAATTTACCAACTTCAGCAAAGTCCTATTTAAGTACGTACGTAACATTTTGGATTCTACATCCAATCCGTTCAAATTCAATATACCTACTAACCTAAATTATTTACCTGTTGATAAACACCATTTAATCATGTAGACATTAAAGTGTCATTAAAGGATTAAGGAAACAAAAATGAACAATGGATTTCCGGCTAAATTCATTAACATTATTGTTAAAATAAAATCATTAACATTCAGGCTGTGTTGAATGATTTCATTGACGATTAATTTTTTTACGCCTGCTTTATGCTAAGTTGTCACTTTCATTGTCTCAACAAGTTGAATTTATTTTTGCAGGCAATTAATAAACACAATAACAAATGTCTAATTGGCTCGATCCATCGGCCACGCTTTGCAAACAGCTTGTTAAAGATTTCCATTTCATTTGTAAGAAAACTTTCAACCCTTTCATTTGCTTTTTTCATTTAATTTCGCAGACGTCCCTCGCTTGACTTTTAATTAATGCACCTCGTTATATTTTTCTAATCGAACAATCTTTCGTTTAAATTTCGTGATAGGACTCGAATTCTTTCATAATAAGTTATTTTCTATTTCATATCGAGTTTGTTTTCAAAAGTCGTGTTAAAAAGTATAACATTAATAATATTATTATTTTTTATTAAGTATTCATTTTAAATCCTTCTGTATGAATTCTGGCATTGCAGTAAAACAACCTAGTATTAGTCACGCATTATGGACTTGAGTATTTTTTTTCTGACCTATACTTACTAATTATAAGGTTTTTATTTAAATTAATGTTTATAGCAGCTTTATCCATTATTCGTATTCCCCGAAGGGGAGGGGAGGAGTATTTTGCACCCACATTAGGCTGCTGATATTACGCCAATGCGCTTGTTTCCTCACGTCTGCCGAAAAACATGCAGCAACTACTTAGCCTTAAAAAGAAATCATTTACAAAAACCTGTCAACACAATCAAAACTCCATAGACAAAATCTCAAAAAAGAACAAATATTTAAAAAATACAATTCCTTTTTCGAACGTGGCGCGCATTCGCGGTCGATCGGGCATTCCGTCATCTGCCAGTCACGACGGTGCGCGGACCACCGCGCGGCCGCGTATCGAGTTACCATCTATCGTCTTACCTCGCCTTCCTGCCCTACGTCTAAGTTACGCTCTACGTCCGTTTGGCGCGCTGTCATATGCCGCGGTGACAGTTGGCTGGTGCTCGCTTTCCCTATCATCTTTGGGTTGTTTGCGACTGGGTGGGCGATCACAGGTATTTTTTTTACCTGGACAAAGATACGGAGCGGTCAAAAGAGCATCAAATCTTGATCAGTTGCATCAACTTACCCTTTTTGGGATGACTTGGCGCGGGCGCTACCGTGGCCCCATATCCTTTGACAAAGTACTAAGACCTTTTGTTTCGATCAGCTGATTTCGTTTTGGACAAGAATAATATTTTTTTTAGGGAACGAAGCCCATATAAGGTCACGGTGTATTTATATTTAACTAGCTGTGCCCCGCGACTTCATCCGCGTAGTATTGGATTATTGGGTTAAAAAGTATCCTATATGTTAATCCCGGTTATAATCTATCTGTGTTCCAAATTTCATCCAAATCCGTTCAGTAGTTTTTGCGTGAAGGAGTAACAAACATACATACATACATACATTCATACATACATACATACATACATCCACACTCACAAACTTTCGCATTTATAATATTAGTAGGATCAATTTACGTGACAGCCTTCCAATCACGTGTCGTAACCGGCCTTCGTCTAAACATGGGGTGTCATCGCCGACATGGAACCCATAAAATAAAGCTTATAACGTTTTCCCTTATTCCGCCACGTCTCAAGCCTGTTCAATAATTTCGTCTCGCTTATATCAATTATTTGACTATACCATAGCCAAGGAGAAGCGATACGAAAATAAATAGATTACTTTTTAAATTTGTTGTTTCAAACTTATGACGTTAATATATTTTTAAAACAGTTTCCGACACAGCATGAACCATCAATTTATATAGATGTTTGCAATATCTAAGGCATTGCTCGTACGTTGCCGACCTGAAGGGGAGTGGAAAAGAGGGTCGGGAAGGGAAGAGGGCTTGGTCTTCCGGCTCTCTCACACATCGTACGAAACGCATCTATAACAGCTACTTTACGGCGACGTTCTATAAGCAGCCCGTAGGTACATGAGCTGCTGTCAATCGCCCATCACTGCCATTTGTTTACATTCGATCAATATCAAATTCCTCATCAGGTATCCTCAATCAACCGAGTACTCCGCAACCTGGCGGCACAAAAGGAAAAGGCCAACAACCAGCAGCCCTCACCGGAGTGTTCCGCGCCTGTCTACGAGCGGCTGCGGCTCCTGGGCGCGCCTGGCTCCTCGCCCGCCTGGCCCCGGGCGCCGTGGCCCACGCAGATAGACGCCAGGACTCCGCCCTATCAGCTCCACAGCCTCAGTCCGGGTCCGCAGGCGATAGGATGCAATGGAGACATGGCTTTGAAGAAGAGTAAGTAGAGCTTTCATTTTTTGTTTGTAATGTTTGAAATTAGAAGTGTTTTGCTATCATTTATCTTTATTGTAAGTATTCAAATTCAAAACGTTTACTTTGTTTAGGCCTACGGGAGCACTTACAAATTATAAATTTTACAATATTTTTTTTTCTTATATCTACCACCGGATCGGAACGCGACCTCGACTTAGAAGATCCGGCAAGAAACTCAGCGTGCTTGTCTTTTTACATTTGTTATATTTCTATAGTATTAGTATAGTAGTTATGACAATCTTAACTACTTAAAATACTAGGGTAAATACAGGAATATAGTATAGATAGAGTAGATAAAGGGGTACTCTATCCAGTGAAGACAGCCAGTTAATTATAACTTACAGCTGCATAAACAACTCAAACGCATAGTTACGTTATAGATAGTATAGGACTCATATTTGAGTTATGAGTATTCGAACGTTTTGGTTAATTCCAGAACATCAACTAAAGCAGTGTAAAGAGGTTCTTATAGTAAGGTAATACGGTCGAAATAGCTTCAGTAGGTAGAGCGTACAAAAGCACATAATTATTCATACAAACACCTAGCAATAACAAAAATAAAAGCCACAACGTGAAATCCGCAACAGCCGGTCACAACACCGCAACGCAACAAAACTTTTTCACCAGCATTTTGATAGTCGATTTGCCTCCCCCACGCCGGGCGGGGGGAGGAAGGGTGTTCGGCGGTCCCGCCTACGGCACCGTCAAAAACATTACCCTGCCCATCCGCGTGGAAGATTTAATTTTCATTTTTATCTGAAACATCCCCTTTGTAGTGGTCTGTACTCTGTATCCAATTAGACGGTTTTGAGAATTTTCTGTTTTTACGACGTAGCTCCAGTTTGGAGATATGGAATTTTTAATTTCGATACTAACAACCGATTACATAGAGTCCTTCCCCTTTTTATGTCTTGAACAATATGCGCGGGTTAACCAACTCTCGACGGTTTTGTTGGGAAATTGAAATTTCAGATTTTCATATTATTACTCTTGTCATAAAATTATGAAATTTTGTTACTTTAGTTCGGATCGTTTAGGTATATGATCATGAATAAATGTTTGAAAATAATATGGCAAAATCATTATGGTGGTAGTAATAGACAGTAGTAGATACAGTTAGGTGCCACATCTATTGAATCAAACTGAACTAAGTTGAATTATTTAATTTAGCTTATATCCCCTTTTCACATTGTCGCTACAATTCCTTAAAACATTATTTTGAGACATTTTGACTCACAAGCTCTACTCGAGCCAAGACAAATATTTGTACTGTGTTGCTGTCCCTTACGGGTGTACCCACTACACTTCTATTGACATTATCTTTCTAATGTGGCATTGTAAGTGGGTGTAGAGTCGTAAGCATTCGATTTCGAATACTAGTTGACCAACAAACTGACCAACTTATTGCTTAATATTCGTCACCACGTCATGTAAGTAGGTAGTAGGTACCTATCTAAGGTTTGAAGATATTGGAGTACGTACTCAAACTCTATCATAACAGTACCGTCGTGAAGAGTGGCGTAGAGCGTGAAAGTGGCGGTAAATCTGTAACACGATAGGCGATCAACGCGCTTCGCTGACTATGGACGATATTATAGTAGTTTAGAAAAAAAAATTATAAAATATTTATGCTCGAAAAAAAAAACTTTGACAGAGTGTGTAGAGCTAGTGAGTGAAACCAGCAAAAGTAAAATACGACTAATTGCATACTAATTGTAATTGTAATTATACAGTCCGTATATATGAATAAAGGCATAGGAGACGAAAAAAACTGTATACGCTTACTGCTATTACTATAACTAACTAGGTACTACATATTGGAACGAAGTTCCTTATCGCGCGTTGCGAAAGGGGGCTGTGTGTAACGACACATTTTGTGTGTAACGTCACATTTTGGCGACACTTTTTGCTATAGTTGTAAGCCGTGCGGCGTGCGCGTGTTTCTCTGTCTGTCTCTCTCTCTCTCAGTCGGTCGGTCGGTCGGTCGGTCGGTCGGTCAGGCAGTCGAGTGTATACAGGTATTTTGTACATAATAAATAATAAAAAATAATAACAATCATGAATCCTGACAGTGTTTCTGCACCACTTTCGGATATTGCAACTTCGTTCAATCCGGGTGTCCCTTGACCCCTCAAAAGTTTTTTGTTTTCTTATATTTACGCGAATAAGTACTATACATTGAAATAAAACTATTTTACGGATTCCGGAAATTCGTAAAATAGTTTTATTTCAATAACTAGGTACTATATAAATGTATAACTGGAATAGGTGCGTATAATATTACCTAAATCGTTTTTCTAATGCATAATATATTTCATAGTAATTACCCACGCTACAAAGGCAGGTAATTGGTTCGCAACAAAGTACGGCCGCCGGCGGGCGCCGCTGTGACGCGCGTTTAACCGTGGATTCCCTGTAAAATGAAGCAGATTATTCGAGATAGATACCTACCTAATTGTCAATTTAAACGCTTTTATTCAGCTAAAATAAAATAGTAAATTTAATTTAACTTTGTCCTTTAAAAAAACCCGTAACTATTTAAATAAATTCTGCGGTTTTTGTCCATCGGTAGGTACCACTATCGATAAAAATTATAAATTACAAGTATATCTACAAACTCAGGTTCCGATACGTTATTATACTTTGTTCCTAAAGCAGGCGGAACAATTTTCAATGAAACCAAGTATTATGTTAGCGTTACAAAAAACGATACGAATCGCTCTTCATACACTTTTCTATCGTTTACACTTATTACGACGTTCTATAATACGGGGTGAGACGAGTGATTGCCCGTGGAGCGGCACGCATTGCAATAAGGTTGGTTATGGCTACGGTACGCTCAACGGCCATTGACCTTTTGTCCATCAGCTGTATATAATATATACTTACATAAAAATATAAGTACAGTAGTCATTAAGATAACATGAATTTAGGCTCTCCGTAATCCAGCACGTTGATATGTGCACTGAATCCGCCCTTCCCCGATTGCGGAACAATAAAATCCTCCCTTAAACCACCCCAAACATAGCCTAACATTATTAAGTAAGAGTAAAACAATCGGCCCTTAGTTTAGTGTGTCCGTTAAGCAGTTAAGGCCCCAGTGATAAGCAGTGTAACTAATTTTATTTTCACTCCCCCTGTCTCGTGTGTGAGGCACCCTTATTTATGACATTCTGCGGCGCAATAATGACCCCATGATGCGTCCATGGTGTGTATTCATGTCATTTTAGTGGATTTATCCCATAAATAAGGTCGCACTTTGCATATTTCTGAGATCGTTCAGTAAATAAATACAAATAAATATCGCCAGACGAACACACCAACTGTATGGTCCCAAACTAAGCAACGCTTGTACTATGGGTACCGTATGGACTGGGGGCGACCCCAGTGGCACCCAGACCAGGGAAAATTACGAAAAGGCCATTTCCGAAATTTACCCTGACGGGAATCGAACCCGCAACCACCCGATGCAGTGAGCCGAGCGGCCTACGCTCGAACCACTGCGCCAAGCGGCCGTCCAAGTAGCTCTACCACAGGTAAATGAGTTTATTCGTTTGCTAGAAGTCGCTAGCCGCCAAGTTAAATAATTGTATGAAATATTGATAGATTTATTGTTATCATAAAAAATAATACTAATAACTAATAGAATGGTTGGAAAGCCATATATATATTTCTTTGCTATTTACCTTTCCCAACCTTTGACTTTCAAAGGGCAAATATTTAATTTGAAAACTGAATAAATGAATAAGATGATTAAAACCGTTATCTTTCTAAACACAGTGAAACCAATCAGTTGACAAACTACACAATTTCAAATCCAAAACTACTTCGTCACTTGCTCCTGAAATCCTGAAACTTCCACGAGCTCAATGACAAACAAACAAGGTCAGAGCACTCGGACACTGAATAAATCCATTACAGGGCGAAAACTAAATAAAACGTACCGAACAAAGGAGTTGGGAAGCCTCATAGACCGAGTGAGGAAGACGGCGCCATACAATATCACGAAGGGGAAAAGGAGATGGAAATAAGTCTGAAGGCGCGAGATAAGGCGAAGAAAAATGTCGTGAGATATTTATACTTGGGGTTCCGTGGATAAATGGTTATTATGGTGGTTCCGTAGTAGTAAATTAGTGAGATGTATGGCGGTGCCGTTGAATATTTATTTATTGGGCACGTGAGTTATTGTCGTAAGTGTTGGTCGCCTCTGTGAGGTTCGGAGTATATTGTCCGGTCTTTCGGGCGCAGTGGGTGATAGATTTTTATTGATGTTTTATACAGCCTGGATATTTTTATTCGTACAGCTTCGCTTTTCATATTTAGCCAGTGTCAATTATAAATATACATTGCATATATGAAGACTGTTGACAAAGCTTAAAATACCTTCCCTTCCGCCCTGAAACCTATCAGTTGCGGTTGGTTACTGTACCGACAAATTACCAAACTTCTTAGAGGAACCCCTAAGCAATAATAACGTGGATAATTATAAACAAGTAAAAATATTTAGGTAAAAAACTTTACCCTGACCACGGAAAATTCTGTTCTTTTAGTTACACGAATTATATTCAAAACTGCAACTAGAGAGCAATAGTAGTATTCATAAAAGCTGAGAGTACACCATATTTTATATTGTTCTATATTTGTATTTATGAACTCATGACTTCTGTTCTTTTATTAGACGTCCCACTCGATACGAAAGCCATTAAAAACACCACTTTTGTGAAACTAACATCCGTCATGTTAATTTAATTCTTATAAAATGTAGCCTTTATCACCCAAGGCATTATAACGAATCGATTGGCATTTCATTCATCAAAATCGGATTAGTAGTTTAGGCGCTTCGGTAGAACATAAAAATGATATATACATAGACACCCAAAAACATAACCCTTCCTTTTGGCTTCACCGTAGTCGGGTAAAACATTTATTTATACACCATCGGTGAGAACAAGCGCGATTTTTGGTGTCATTCGTAAGTAAAGTTGCCACAAATCCGATTTTTTCAGGACACCTACTTCCGGAATTTCGGCGCGTTTTGTGCGGAAAGCTAGAGAATTTCTAAGACGTGCGGTATTTACAAAAAGGGTTTTAAACTGGCGGAGTGGAGTGTCTATTTTTAACGCCTGAAGTACTTAATTTAATATGACCTGAATATTTTCAGGTTATTGAGGTTATTTTTAGTGGACTGCCGTGTTTTAGTTGCCGCTAAGGTGGTCTTAGTTCAATTCCCGGTACAAAGTATTGCAATCCACAGTCTGGAGCGGGTTTGACCCCAACTTTATCCTTTTTATGTATTAAGAACTAGCAAGTTCTAACATCTAATTATAGTGGCCCTACCTCTTACCCGTTTAATGTACATACTCTAGTAACGCTACTCTCATAATTAATAATTTGAGAAGCGTTTAATTATTCGATCGTGTTCTCAAACAGCTAAGTGAGACTTAGGTAAATCCTACGCCGGTATCTGTTACTCTGGTATGACTCATGAAAATTAAGCAGCTCTCAAATTTGACTTAGGTTTGAGTATTCAGTTGCAAGTTTGAGTAGATAAGTTGTTTAATTTATTACATACATTATTTAATTAATTACCTACTATTTAATTATGAGTCCGATCCAAACCCCTAAGTGTTATTTCGGCGTTTTGAAACGCCCTGTATACCGAAACACGTCTGGTATCACAGCCATGCACATAATATACAAAGCACATATTCCCATATACAGGGTGGTATGCCGAGCGGCGCGTTCAAAGCCGCGGCGGACCCTTTGATCTGCCGTACCTACGTATAAGCCTAGCCCTTCTATTTCGGTACACGTCTTAGGGTTAAAACATCGCTCGGATATACGGATTGGTTAATTTGAAAGATGTGAGGTTTGGCAGTTTGGATCAATAGATATATTGTGTTAGTTAAGTAGGTACCTAAGAGAACTGGGGGGGTATTCACAGATCACGGAAAGTTTCCGATGTCTGAATCCTTCTTTTACAAATGAATTATAAGAAGGATGGAAGCTGTCGTTTCAGACATGGAAATTTTCCGTCGATTGTTAATACTTGCACCTCCCCCTGGTTAAGTTATAATGGCTAAACAAAATTGAAAGCAAGCTAAAATAATGTGACCGCAAGTACCTAAATCATATCGTGTTATTACATACAAAGTAAAATACCTACGTGACACACGAAAATTGTTTCTTATTGTTTGCCTGCATCATAAAATATAGCTAGGTAATGTCCAATTTCGTGTTTCTAACTTCACTAATTAGTCAGTCAGTCAGTCAGTCAGTCAGTTACTCTCAATTTCCCCCTTTATATTGGTAGAACATATATAATAGATTATTATCAATCATCGAAATATATTTTATAAACACTATTAAATCGCAGTATTTAATAAACCTTTACCAAATGCACACGACGCGCCGGAACCCAGATAATCCGCAACAAACACATCCCGCGAAGTGATTACGTGGCAACGGAACGTCCCGGGATCCCGGGACGGGGTGGTACGGGACCACAGCCCTCCTAGGGACGTGCCATACAAAATACCAATTAAATACGCCTTCATTACGTACAACCCTACCAACTATGGGTTGTACGCTCGAAAAGAGTGCAAGATCTTAGATTTTGAAGCCAACAAATTTAAATATCTTTACGCTTATAATTTCTGAAGCAGAAATTAGGTACCTAGCGGTTTTATCGATGTTATAAGGATCCAATGTATTATTATCCATTGGAACCTAATATATATAATAGTGGGCTAGTTATTGCTAGGATAATTCCATTTACCGAGCACACTTTGGCTTTAAAATGAATGTCTTAGTTGGAAATGCAAGTGTAGTTTAACAAATGATTACAATGGCATTGCTTGCTTGCCATTGGTCTCTATCATTTTGCTCGGTACTGAATCCTATGATCGCTAGGCTACGCTTACAAATATACCAAAAAGCCAGGTTTGTATAATTGGCATAATTATGTTTGAAAAACTAATCACTAATCTTAGAAATTAAAAATTTACTACCCATAGACAACATCCATAGACCCTCAAACTCTATATCCTACTAAAAGCTCGCACCATATCCGCGCGCGCGTCCCGCACAAAGGGTTGGTCTCCAATAACGCATGAAACAGGATTATAAAACATGAAAACGCTTGCTAAAGGGCGGTTTGCAAGCCCCACTGTACAGTCCGCGTGTAATTATATGTGTTAATTTACATGTTGTGTTCAATTTTGAGGGATCTGTTTGAAGATGCGTATACCCACTTATGTACATATTGTTGGTCTGTGTTGGGGTAAACGGGGGTAATGGAAACCTCCATTACCCCCTTGCAGATGTACCCACTCGTGTAAAACGTATTCATTATATTATTATCATATGTATTGCATAGGTACTTTCTTTTGTTTTTTATATCCTACTATAATATTATAAATGCGAAAGTTTGTGAGTGTGGATGTATGTATGTATGTATGTATGTATGTATGTATGTATGTATGTATGTATGTATGTATGTATTTATGTATGTATGTATGTTTGTTACTCCTTCACGCAAAAACTACTGAACGGATTTGGATGAAATTTGAAACACAGATAGATTATAACCGGGATTAACATATAGGATACTTTTTAACCCGATAATCCCGAATTTTTTGCTAAGTTAAAATACTACGCGGATGAAGTCGCGGGGAACAGCTAGTTAGTAATAATGCCAATAGCTTTTTTCGCTTCAGAGACTCTCGTACTTTGGTAGCTACCTTATTATAATTATTTATGTACCAATTAAGTTGAAATTTTTTTGCTAGGTCGAAGGTGTGCTAGGAATGGGTTCTCGTCAATAGTTACCGTCGTTAATAGTTAGGGTCGTTCGGCCGAGGTAGTACAATTATCTCACTGAAGATCAACAACCTGGAAGCAATGCCATTGGTCTATAAGCTGCGGTAACTGCTTAACATATAGCGGTTCGTGCGCTCGTTTTCAGACTTTCTAATATAGAAAAAGAAAACAAGTTAATGGCTAGAATAGGGATTGAACCCGTATCCTCTAGGTTGCGAGTACTGCCCCTCCAACCACTAAGCTATTGACTAATTTATCAACCCATTTAAACGGACACGTCGGTATTAGTCAAAAAACGAACCTCGTTTACAATTTATAGTATCTATATCTACTATTCAAACCTCTATTCTAAGAAACCTCATTATAAAAGACGCTTAAAACAATACACTGATGAAAAAAGCAGTCCCGTCTCGGGGCGGGGGGCGTGCCCCGCTCGCATCATCCGCCCCGACGCCCCACCCACGTAAACAACATATAATTATTGTGTCTGACTGTACTGCGGTACACGCGAGGCGATATGAGCTCGGTGTTTATGGTATTACATCTCGTTTACATGGGTAGATTTTTCTTTTTGTAGGTGTGCATAGATAGAGCACGTTCAAGATATAAGCTATCAGAAGGGTGCTATTGAGTTTAGATATAAAGTAGTCCTTATAAAACATTTTAAGAATTTTGATCACAATCATTGAACAAACAATTGATAGACTCTCTCCACATAATAAGTACATAATATTCTGTACCTCTCTGAATGAGTAACTAATCATTGCTTTGCTTCCTCAAAAACGGAAAGTTTGCAGGAGCATGAAAAAACTTTTTTTTTTTAATATCATAATTGACATGTATTATTATTAGGTGTCAATTTAATTGTGAGAAATTTAGATATGAAAACCGTTCTTGACACCTAAGTATAATATAAAAAATAAATAGGTATATACAATTTTTTTTATGCTCGTGCAAAATCTACCTTTTTTAAGGCGGTGCAATTATTTTGCAAAACAACCACAGCAAGCAAAGGCACCTTGTCCCGAAAATAAAACCATGTTAGTCTGTGCTTTGCCAAGAAAGTTAAAGGTCTGTGATTCATTAAAAAAAAAATTCGCCAAGATGGCCGACCACAAATGTCGCGTTCAAATAAACATTGAATTCAATATGCGTAGCATCAATGTACTCTATCGGTATCGGATCGCACCTGTGCGCGGTGGAGCGTAGCGCGCCCTTTCCCGCCGTTTTCACGCAAAATGGCCGGCGCGTGACCAGACTACCGACACCGATTTATTCATTCATGACGCGACTATGATAAATATTTCACGATTTTAACTCTCCTTACTATAGACGTACTATTTTTTTACGTCTCTCTAGAGTTTTTTTGCATCAACTATGCTAAAACTCAGGACTAAAACTAGTTCACTTACCTAAGGAGAATTCCTAAAAGCCTATAACATGCAACACCTTAATACCTATTATTATTGATATTAGGATATTCCTAACTCAGAACAAAATAATAACTTAGACAAAACGCGTAGAACTGGTTAGTGAAACCAGCAAAAGTAAAACCAAATAGCATAAATCCACATTATTTACTAATTTGCTCATGTTTTTTTAAATATGATTACGATGCAGTTAAGTTATATATAATGTATTTCAGTATTTTTATAATCGATGCAATGCATCAAGCAGAATACTCGTCTACCCTACAATATCAGACATCTTGGGTCGGGGACAAAACGGACTCCCCTCGGAAGGTACGGGGGAATCGCGAATGAAACCCATCATAGACGGCGACATTTTTGCGATAAGGCAACACCGCCGCGTTTTGTTTATAGTCCGCCCGCCATCTTGCGCGTCACGCTGGGGAATAGGGTGGCCATAATATAGCAATCATTTTCTTTATATCTTAAAGGATCCCTATCCAAATCTTTAAGTAGGTACCTATATTGTACTTTAGCTCATACCTATTGGTCCAAAATTTCTTAAAGAAATTTTCACATACAGTACTTACAACATACATTCAATAAACCAAAGAACCAGAAGAAAAGGATCACGACAATCTCCATAAGGCAGCTAGGCCCTCTAGGAAACTATTCTTTTAGAATTTGATCAGTTTTATGTACAAATTTATATTATTTTTCGAATCCAAGGAAAAACTGAGTATCATATATTGATGCCAATCATTACAATCAGATACATCTAAATATATTTATGTCTTGCTCATAAAATTAGTGAAGTTTGTGTAGGCACCCACCATAAAATTAATAATTATGTACGTACCGTCAGAATTACTATAAAATATCTAAAAAAACTGAGACAAACATAGAATCGCAATCCGAAAAACATTTCATCCCTGGTGACGTTAATTCGCGCGACTCCTCGTCCCAGCAGACACTGAGTGACAGTAAATAGAGATACAGCCACGTCTATTATCTGATACGGATCTACACATACCGGCCTTCATGAAACATTAATGTTCCATCACTGACAGATGGCCGCCCAACACCCCGTGCGGTTGCCGGAGAGACGCCCGCACCATTCTCGTACTTATTCCAAGGTGGTAAGGTTGGCGGGTTGCTTTGTAGGTGTATTAATGTTTGTATTGTGGGTGTCACATTCGTTGCGGTACGAATGATATTAACGATACTGATCGGAGGAAAACAATGATTTGTGTTGGTTGTGTACTTTACTTTTATTAGTTTCGAAAATTACTATTAGAAGTACCGCGAACGTATTAGAATTTCAATCTTTTTAAAAACAACCACGTCAGTCCCCGACGGCATCAATCTGAGATATTAAATTACTCTTTTGTTCTTCTTCTTCTCTTCTCATAGTGCCTCTCCAACTAGTGAAGGTTAGCAGTCAGCTCCGCATATATCTCTCGGTCTTTGGCGAGGTTGAAAAGCTCCGCTGCACTTGAGACTCCCGTCCATTCTCGGATATTTCGCAGCCATGATTTCCTCCTGCGCCCAACAGCTCTTCTACCAGCCACTTTTCCCATCAAAATAACCCTTAAAAGTGCGTAATTTCAATATTTTTAAAAACAACCACGTCAGTCCCCGACGGCATCAATCTGAGATATTAAATTACTCTATGGTTGGTAAGTGTAAAATGTATAATGGCAACTGTACTATGTTATAAAACATCCCTCTGTCCCATTTCCCTGCATGTTGGTCAAAGTCAAAGCGTTTGTTTAGTTTAGGCCTACGGGGGCACTTACAAATTGTCATTTTTACATATTTTTCTTAAATCTACAACCGGATCGGAACGCGACCTCGACTGAGCAGATCCGGCAAGAAAACAGCGGACCTGTCTTTTAAATTTTTTTTTGTAAAGCGCCTCTTGCTTATTTTAATAATTACAAAGTGTAGGTATATCTATAGGCTTCGATAACTGCTTAATATCATATGGAATTTATTATATGTAAAAAAAACAATAGATAAACGAAAATTTGGTTAAAAAACTGAAACCTACCTACACCAAATACTTAATTCTATTACAAAAAAAATTAAGACTTATAGCCTAACTCAATATGATGTAAAAGGTGGTAGGTTCGTGGCTATACGTAATTGGTACAATTTACACTAGACGGAAACAATATTGTTTTATTAATCGATACCTATAGCAATAATACCACCTAAAACCAACACTGCTTTTCACCTTTAGCATACATATATAAGCGAGCAAACATTTTTTCTGCTAGAATATCTGCAAATCTAAACTGTCTCTACATACATACTTGTCGCGTCGCGAGGCGCTCTGTAAAAACACTCGAACCACCATAGAGCCCTACCGCTGAAACTCACTGGATTATTCCTACCATCTCTACCAAATAAAAAAAATATTTTTATTTACTCTTAAAAAAGCTCTACAAAAATGTTCAGATACTTAATATTTTGTTAAATTATTTATTTTTCTTTCAAGAAAAGCTATTCAAAATTAAATGGTGAAAAAAATGAATAGTACATTTCTACGAGTACTCACACACGGACGTAATTACTACGCGCTACGAAGATTGCTACGAATGCTACGCGTTTTTTATTTAACACATAAATATAGGGAATTTTACTAGAAATTAAAATATATTATCATATTTTCGAAATCTACATTTTAACCTTTGATAATTAATTAGACAAGACAATTAATTGTTTGAGTTCAAATGCTGCGTCAATGTGTTTTAAACATATTACGAATTAAGTTCAAAAGACTTCAACGACATTCCATTTACACTGACAATTTACAAGATAAAACTAACTAGGTATACTTAGGTTGGATAGGTATACTAACATTTACATTCCGAACTCTGAGTATCCCGAAAGCTAATAAATTCAAAAATTATTGCCATTAACGCAGGTATCTTGACAGCACTGTCAAACTGTCATTGGGCGTGCACTTTTAAGTCTGTGATAACACTATCGCCGACCCGGTTACGTGGTAGGCCCGCCGCCGTTATCGTCAGTTTCCACATGAACGCCCCCGTTACGGTGACCCCCCACCCCCCTGCTGCCGCCCCCCACCCCGTTAGGGGGTCCCGGTAGACGCGACGGAGGGATTTTGACACTTGAGCGTAATTTATTCGATTTTGGGATAGTTTAGTTTATCTAGACTTGGACGTATCTGGGATTTACGGGTTGAAGTTACTACGGCAAGGGTAAATAGTAGATTCGTATGTACATAAATCTATTGCTTTTGTTATGATATACATTTTCATTACCTAAGTCTTACTTCTGTAGGTACTGAATTTGACAAACATAGCTACCGCCGGTTCTAAGTACCTATAGTCATTCTCTGTCTAGGCATCATCAAATCATGTCGTTTGTTTCACGGTTGTTTACCTAATTGACTACATCTCATATACGGGCTGGAACGACCGGGGTAGTACCACCCTGTCACAGGAGGTCGGCGTAATGTAGCTATAATAGCTGCGTTTCGTACGATGAAAGAGAGAAATGGATGCCCAACCCCCCCTGCCTTCCCTTCTCTCTGTCACACTCCACTTCAGTGCGGCAAGTGCGAGTAAAACCTTTGGTATTGCAAGCATCTATAGACTACGGTCACTACTTAACATCAAGCAGGTCGCATGCACGTATGCCAACTTGTACGAAAGTGTTGCTAGAATACACTGCTGCAGCGCTAATAATGCTACTGATTTGAAGGCTGAGCTGTATCATTATTACTATTGTTTCTTACCCGACTGCGCGAAGCTTAGGTATATTTAAATCGTTGAGATTCTTATATTTTTCCGTTTTTTAAAGGGTTTTTTTTTAATTCCATAATTTTTTTTCATACTTAACTTTGACACAAAAAAAAATCATGAAATTTATTGATTGCTCACGATCATGTATCGCGGTATAGCCAGTGGGGGATGGGGTGCGATAGGGGGGAGGGCGCGGCGCATCCACGATCCATCCTCACGGATAAGTAAAGCGGACAATCCGCATCATAACTCCTCGGCATCGGCCGCCTCGCCGCGCGCCGCCGTCATTAATATCATTACCTAAGTACATCACACGCAACAAGTTTAAACTGTTCAGACTCTGAACTTCAGAGAAAGACGAATATGTGAGCGACTTCCGATCGTTTGAATGTAATGAAGTGAGGCGCGTAAAAGGTACAATAAAAAAAATATCTGATTCGTTGACTTGCTATACTTTGGAAAATTTTTGCAATAGATTTGAAATACCTAGTATTATTTTATTATCATTATTATAGGTAGGTGTTAATTTAAGTGTGAGAATTTGTTAATGAATATCCATTCTAACTTCACTTAATTTCACTACTAGGTATAATACTTAATATTATTCATATCTTATATATATTAAAATGAATTGCTGTTCGTTAGTCTCGCTAAAACTCGAGAACGGCTGGACCGATTTGGCAAATGTTGGTCTTGAATTATTTGTGGAAGTCCAGAGAAGGTTTAAAGGTGAATAATTAATATGAAAGTCCACGCGGACGAAGTCGCGGGCACAGCTAGTTATGAAATAAAAAAGGTATCTCAAACCTTTTTTATTTCATAACTAGCTGTGCCCGCGAGTTTGAGAAAGTAAGATTTGGTACTTCCTTAGGTATGTTGGTACCCGAGCAGCATAAAAAAATAATAAGATAATATTATCTAAGGTTGCCACATATCTAACTCAATCATGAAATTATTCCTTAAAGCTACGTAGGTAACAAACTCAAAACATACATAGATGCCTGTGTAAATTGAAGTTTTGTCAATTCTGTAAAACTTACTGTACCAATAACAACAATTGACAATTGACTACAGATATGACGACCGCTTGGCGCAGTGGTTCGAGCGTAGGCCGCTCGTTTCACTGCATCGGGTGGTTGCGGGTTCGATTCCCGTCAAGGTAAATTTCGGAAATGGCCTTTTCGTAATTTTCCCTGGTCTGGGTGTCACTGGGATCGCCCCCAGTCCATTGTACGGTACCCATAATACAAGAGTTGCTTATTTTGGGACCATACAGTTGGTGTGTTCGTCTGGCGATATTTATTATTATTATATGGGCTTGGCTTGACTGAGGTAGTACCACCCTGTCACAGAAGATCGGCGTAAAATAGCTCATATGGCTGTGTTTCATGTTTCATACGATGAGCGAGCCGGAAGCCATCCTTCTCCTCACTCAACCCCAGTCCCCTTCAGGCCATTGTTACATATAGCAAGCATCGGGCACGGTAACTGCTTAATATCAGGCGGATTTTATGCTAGGTAGCCGACTTTTTAAAAAAAATCCCTTGATCCCTTTATTATCGAATTAATTCATACGTATTCGTAATATCTCGACGGTGAATCATCAAAAATAATTATAACTCCAATATTTCACACCTAAGTTTTAATCGAGGGTTGATAATTAAATCCCCCTCTAGCCCCAGTCAGCGTAACGTCGGATAAGGCGAGTTTACGCGACGCGACGCTACGCTACGCTCGCAACGATAGGGTTGCTAGGTTGGGACTCACGATAAATCAAAAGGGGATTGTGAAAGAAATAAGTTTATCATAATTACGCACTGGTAGGTAAGTAGGTACTCTAAATAAATAATACCTAGCTACCTAATTACCTATATTCTTTTCTACAACTATTTCTAAAGATAAGACATACCTATTATCTACAAATATTCAACTGTCGGCAAACGTGCGTACAATCTGCATTCTGTTAAGCAGTTACCGTAGCCTATGCTTGCACTTGCAATACCAAAGCCACTGCTCGCACTTGGGGAGTGGGACACAGGACTTCCGTCTCTTTTACTTATCGTACGAAACGCAGCTATAATAGTTAGGTACTTTACGCCGTCTGATCTGAACTTCTGGTAGGGGTATGTAAGCCTTAGTTATCTAAGCGTCTATCACCGAAAGTGTATTATGCAGATTCATTGTTACTTGATAAATAATTTACATAGAGGCAACCCTATATCCCTAACCGAAGATTTTAATCTCACCAACTCTGTTAAAACACTTTATATGTGCCGACCAAAATTTATAACGGCGGCGGCTATCGCTTGAATTAATTGTTACTTTATGCAACTTGGAAGACACCTCCAACTGCCAAGTTCCGGAGGATACCGACGTGATAGTTATACCTACCTATCTCAGATACAATGCCTCACTAGAATGTAAATTATTAGCGGAATTCAAAAATTGGGTTCTTGTTAGCACCTATGTCCCCCTAGTCTCGGTGTGATAGACAGTGACGTCTAATAAGTGTTAGGGCCTCATGCTAGAACAGTATAACAATAGTTCTCTGCCTGTGATTGTTTGTAAAACGAGTATTCATACTTTATCGAATAAGTAGTAGACAGTGACAGCGCCTCATGGTAGAGTAGGCAGCATAATAAGTAGTGTTGGCTCCATTTTGGTTTTCCAAAATGGACGGTCACACACATGTTTATACTGAATTATGTTTGTTATTGCTATTTGCTTTTGACATTGGCAGAATCACATTGGGTCGGACCCAATGGAAAGAGGCCATTTATATATAAAAAACAAAAACGACCATAGCTAATGTTTCTTGGTACTTGGCTAGCAGGGTTTACGTGAGATTCGCAAGGTCACGCGTCAGAGGTTAAATTTTCCAATGTGTGAGACTATACTATATGCTTAGTCTGTTTATTTTCATCATCACCTTTTTATTAGATCATTACTTTTCTCCAGATGAGGAGCCATTGGAGGGTTTAGAAGGTCTTCACTCGGACGAGACGGGGTCCGGCGACAACTCCAACGCGGGGTCGAGCGGCGCCGACGAGGACGCGGCGAGGCTGCGGCTCAAGCGCAAGCTGCAGAGGAACCGGACCAGCTTCACCAACGAGCAGATCGACAGCTTGGAGAGAGGTCAGTATAAGGCCCAGCTTACACCGCTGGAGGCGCGGCGGAGAGTAATTGAAGACAACAATTTAATATAAACCTTAACTACCTTGACATACGGTCTGTATGAGCAGTCGCGCGTATGCTCTTGTAGTAGTTCGAGCTAGCCGGGTGTGGTCAGTTAGCTACAGCTTGGTCTACAGAAGTACCTATGTGTGGGTATTGGTTTCCAAACTACTAGGTGAAACAGAAAGGGTATACTATATTTTTACAACTTTACTTTGTAAATCTATAACAATCGGCTTTTGGGATAGTTGAAGTAAGAAAGGTTTTATATAGACTTATGAAATCTGTCAACAGCTGTATCCCTATATAACCTTTTGTTTTTGAAATTTCCTCCAAAGCGGATAGTTTTAGAATTACAAAGTTGAGTTTTGAAAAAGAAGGTTACCCTTTCTGTTTCAACTTGTATATCCAATTCAGCTTTGCGGTTGGCACACACTTAGCGTGATCATCTTTGTACAAGGTACCTAACGTGATAATGACTCTCCCTTAAAAAAAAAAACTTGATAATGAAGATGACATTTCGAACAGAAGATCCTCTAATTGTTTCGTTCAATCATGGCTATGGTTATTTTCAAGAGCCACTACTATTTACTTTTCAGAATTCGAAAGAACCCACTACCCCGATGTGTTTGCTAGAGAGAGACTCGCAGCCAAGATAGGCTTACCCGAAGCTAGAATACAGGTGAGAATCTATTTAGTTTGGTTTGCATGAAAAAAATAAGTTATGCTCGATGCTAAGAGAATTTAGTTATGTAGTTCCTATCAGATTTTACCTTGAGGTGTACCTACACCTTTTTCGTTTTTCAAAATAAAATCAACCTTGGTACTTAGCAATCGGAGGTAATCTTTAATATCTCCACATAAGGTTTGCTAATCAGTCCTCTGTCCTTATATCTTCGAATCAAAACGTACAAAACCTTCGCCTAGCGCCTAGGATTGTTAACAGGAATCCTTTTGCGCGCGTGTTATTCCGTGAAGTGATGAGAACAAGATAAGCGGAAGATACTCTTTATTCCAACGGTAGTCTGTTATGTATCGAGCACCTAAGTTAGCGCGTAGTTGCCGCGCTTTGTGTTAACCTGGCCCGACATTAAGGTGTGGTTCTCGAATCGTCGCGCGAAGTGGCGGCGCGAGGAGAAGATCCGCTCGCAGCGGCGCAGCCCCGACTGCGGGTACGGGGGCGGCGGGGGCGGGGGAGGGGGCGCGGGGCCCGCAGCGGGTGCGGGGGGCGCGGGGCTGGCGCACGCTCCGCACGCCGCGCACCCGCCGCCCGCGCACCCCGCGCAGCCGCCGCACCCGCACCAACCGTACCAGCCGCCGCTCAATGTTGATACTTATAGGTGGGTTTTTGTTTATTACTTCATCAAAAGTGTTCCGACTTTCAACTGCGGAGACGCAACGTACCTTTAAATCTCAAGTTTTTCTACTGTTTTTAAGTCTGGTTGTGCCATGTGATCGCTCTCAGACTTGAGATCGATTTATTAATACGGGCCAATGATTATGACAGTAATGTCTACATGTAAATTAAGAATCTAGGTATTGAGAATTTTGAAATTGATTCTCGTATAAAATGCGCGCTCGAGCATATTGAGTCTTAATTTACATTACAATTTATGAATAAAATAGTTATACCTAATTGATTTATTGATGTAAAATCACTTGAAATAGATTTGTACAATGATTTAATTCTAAAATGCTGTAAAATTTGAGCATCATTCATTAAAATATTGACGGAAAATGCCAACTCTGTGTGGGGCCAGAATCATCAATTGAATCCATAGTATCAGTTTTCGTTACGACGCAACTTACACACTGTATATCATTGAAGAGCCATATTTTTTTAACCTTCCAGCCCGCTCACCCCCATGGGTTACGGGGGCGGCATGGTGGGCGAGGCGGCGGTGTGCGAGCCCGACGGCGAGCTATGCAAGAGCGGGTTCCTGGGCTACCCGCGCTACGAGCTGGGCTACCGACAACCCCACCACTACGTCAACCACCACGCCTACCAGCACGAGCCCGCCTCGCCACCATCAGGTGACCATACGAATATTTTTTTTTCTAGCACTGTATCAAATTCAAATTAAAGCGTAAATTTTGTTCAGGCCTAAGGAGGCAGTAACAAATTGTCAATTTTACATTTTCCTTTGCCCACACTCACACACATTTATCAACATAATATATAATGGTTAATAATTTACTCAAATTACATAATAATCCTACTAATATTATAAGTTTGTGAGTGTGGATGTATGTATGTATGTATGTATGTTTGTCTCCTTTGTTTTACTCCTTCACGCAAAAACTACTGAACGGATTTGGATGAAATTTGGAACACAGATAGATTATAACCGGGATTAACATATAGGATACTTTTTAACCCAATAATCCAATACTACGCGGATGAAGTCGCGGGGCACAGCTAGTACATTATATTATTATTATTATAATACAATGAAACACATTTTTTTTAATTAAAGAAAAAATGTACCTTTCGCCAATAAGTCAACTACCGGGTTTTAAGTAGGATAACGCTAATACGCATCCCACGGCCAACGAGAAGCGATACGAAATAGTAATAATGAATGGAATTATTTCCACGCAAGTTATTACTAGTGTAGTGCGGTACGTATGTGAAGTGGATGTTCAAAGTTCTGTCAGCTATCTTTGTTTATTGTATTTTATTTGTTAAGATGTAATTTTTTTAAAATAAACAATGATTTACTTCCGTTCCCAGAGCTGGGCGGTCTTCTCGGCACGGGCGTGTCGGTACCCCTGGCGGTGCCCGGCCAGGACTCGAACCAGTACTGGTCCCGGCTGCAGTGACCCTGGTGGAACTAGGCACGCAACACACGGACACTCACTACACTCTGTATTGCCACTAATAAAAACTAACATTTTTTCTCGATACTGCGTGTGTTCTAAAACGAAATCATTTTCTATTATTCGCTAAAATGTGTAAAGCAATGTTTTGAATTGATATCATTTTTATAAACTTAGAAGAAAATCAGTTTAGTATTGTCTTGTCAAGAACGATAAAAAAATAATGTACGAAAATCTCATTTTTATTTTGCCTGACAACTCTGAATGAAAAACTAAATATGGCAGTCAAATATGGGTTGTTTAAATTATACATTTTAATTTTCTGTTCAGTGTTGTTGTGATAAAACGATAAATAAAATACAAATTAAATGAGACCATTGAAAGTGTAGAAAGTGAAAAGACTCTTGCATTTTTTACTTATAAAAAGTAAAAAAAAACATCCTTCAATACCAGGGTTACCTTATAATATACGATAGAAGCGCCCTCACTTGTTTTCTACTCTGTTAAGGTGAAGGCGCCTGTCTAGCCCGCGAAATTCAAATTTTTTGAGTTCTTTTAGAAATTTTTCAAAATCTGACAATAATAAAAGACAATTTTTGTAATTCGCGAAAAAGACCGTGTGCAGTGCATTTATTAATACATTTATTTTACTCAAAATATTATCACGGTGGATATGATACTAGTTAATCACTAAATATACAAAATTTGTCAGATTATCTGGATAGCTGTCGTTCTTGAAATGTTTTAGAGTAAGTTAGATATATTAATAAATGCACTGCACACGGTCTTTTTCGCGAATTACAAAATTTGTCTTTTATTATTGTCAGATTTTGAAAAAATTCTAAAAGAACTAAAAAAAATTGAACTTCGCGGGCTAGATGGGCGCTTTAGCCTTAACATGAACTCTGTAACCGCGTAGTACTTAATACCTGTAGTACTTAAAACTTGCTCGGTTTAAACGGACTGAAATTTACTCCCACTTACAAACCTATCTATCTACTTCACATGTCACAATTTTGTCGCAATAGGATTATAATATTTAAAAAAACACATTTACTTTTTTATGTTTTTCTTTTCATTACGGAGTATTACTCAACTTCTTGGTTCACAAAAAATTGTAGCTAATAAAAAAAATGTTAGCGTTAAAGATTTTTATAGACGAATTTATTTTCTATTTTGTAATGAATTTTTGATTGCTCCTGGTTTAAAATTGAACCAAATTTGATTGCTATGAATTATTAATAAATAAATTACAATTGTAAACACGTATAGTATAAAGAATCAACATATCTATTAGTTGCCACAAACAGGAATGAGCACAAAATATAGGCTCAAATTTAAATTAAATTATTTCATTCAAAATCACAATTTAATGTAATTTTTACAGATGCACATTTAATGTCGTATCTTTAGAGTTTAAAATTTGAATGAAATAGTTTAATATCTTGATGTAAGTGTTAAAAAATATTTTATAATAATAAATAGATAATGTTAAGATTAGATGTGTATATTTGTTGTAAATGTATAATTAAATAAGGAATTCGAATGTAACTTAATTTTATCATTACACGGGCGTGGCGCCATCTACCCGGTTTATGTGTGCACTGGTAGGTAAATTTGAACTTTTTCTCCTGTAAAGCCGCAATGCTATGTTATAGTTATTTTGTACGCAATAAAATACAAGGTGAAACATAATGGGTATGCTTTTTTTTCAAAACTGAACTTTGTAATTCTAAAACCATCAGCTTTGGAGGTATCTTGAAAAACAAAAGGTGTTATAGGAATACAGCTGTTGACCGATTTCACAAGTCTACAAAACCTTTAGTACTTCAACTGTCCCACAAAGCCGATAGTTTGAGATTTTCAAAGATAAGTTGCAAAAAAATAGTATACCCTTTTTGTTTCACCTAGTATAAATTGCCCCTTAACTTATAAGTATTCAAATCAATTTACAAGAAGTTTACACAGTGTATTGAACAAAAGTGTTTGTATTGTAATGCCATTGTAAATCGATTTTAAACTCCTGAGAATTGGGGGGATATTATTTATAATATGTAGACACCAAATAATCATATAATTTGTCACGAGAAACAGGGCTTGCTAGGTAATAAGTATGAAATTGTAAATATTTAATATAGTTTCTTTCACATAACAGTTAATATTGTGATTCCCATATTGTTAATGTAAATATCGAATACATGAACAACAATTATTTAATTATTTGTCAATATTTTTTTTTACAATTTTTATTTGAATTATGAGCTAATCAAACCAAACAATAGGAAATGTGTCTCTATTGACGGCAAAACCATAGCAAAATGTTATATCACGTAATTCCGTACTTAACTGTTTTTGAAAATGTAAGTTCAACGTTTTCAGAGATTGTTAAATTCACGTAATTTCTAACCTACCTCCCATTGATTTGATAGCTCCACGACTTAGTCAATATGAAAATGGCTTAATTTGTTCATTAGATTTATGTAGTGTAGACAGAAGTTACTTTCGAATTTACTGTTAGTTTTTAATGTGTATATGTGCTGATTATACATAAAATGTGAATAATTGTGTGATGTCGACGATACATTTTAATAACAACATTATATAAATACACTTTTGGATCAAAGTATTCAATCGTTTAACTGGTGACGCCCAATCTCCAAAACCATACCACACGACATGTCAAAAAAGTTCTTCATATCTTCCGCTAGAGGGTGTTAAATAGGATTTTTATATTAAAACATCCGATAATATGATTCTCAGACTTAATTATATTTGACAAGCCTGGCGCACTTTAGTACAAAGCTACAAGTACGTGGGATGCTTCGCCTTGGCGGAACCAATCATACGTTCCCGCGCGTAACAAAAGAGAAGCTACGCGATTAAAAGAGACACCATTGCTTGTAGATGAATATCATTTTAGGCACGCAGCGCTGTGCGAGCTGAATTGGACTTTATTGCGTCGGAGCAATAGTCGCTATTTATTTAATTGTTGCGTTGCTGAGGAATCTGTGCAGGTCTAATTATTGGTTTTGGGCAGATTGCGATATGTGGGCGCGTCAGATCGATCATAGATAGCAGTAATAACAAGTCTATTTATGTAAATTCTTGTATTATGAATTAAAGCTTAAACATTCTACAGCAAAGTGCCAAGAATCAACAACGCTAAATACTCAACACACCTAACCTAATATTTGAATATACTACTTAAAGTACCTAAGCACACTAAAATTATAACAACCTACGCAGTGTAGACACCATTTATAATTAATTATTGCGCTGTTACTGTATTGTTTTCGCTAAAAACTAAACTAACTTTCAAAAATCATGCAATCTAGTCAATGCTTCATAATAATATCAAAACGGATAAGGCATTTGTTTTAGTATTGCTTGCAATTGAATTTACTTGACTATAGAAACAGTCGTTGAATAAACTTTGTACGTTGTTTCCTTACAAGCTAACAAAACATTAATAACCAGCAATCTGAATCATAACTCATCATTCAACAGTTCATCAATATCATTCAAAATACTTTTCTCTGTGTCTGTCTTATTGCTTTGTATCTGACAGCTTGCTACTACATCCGGTACATTTTTGCTTAAATCTAGATCGGCCACAATAATATCACTTTCATCTTGGTCTTCACTAAGGTCCACAATATCTATAGGTTCACCTAGCCTGGTAGATTCCAAGTCAATAATTTCACTATCGGATATCACTACATCATCAATATCGATAGTTTTACTAATATCAGTGGAAATAATTTGCACCTCTGAATCTGAATCGTCCGTTTTATTACCATCCACCTCGTATTTCGGATCATCGGTACTTTTATTAAGACTTCCCAGTCTGTTCCTAATGAGTCTGGGCTTTGAAGCCTGTTCGACGATCTTAATTCTTTTGAACTCGTAACAATTGTCTACCAACTCGTCCTCCTGCATGTCATAAATGTCACTGCACTGTTCAGAGAGGGTTCGTTTCCTCTCGTTCACTTGTTCACTTGGTTTCAAATCGCTTTTAGTTTGATTAGTCGCCGCGGGCGTATTATGATCCACTTTTTTGTACACTATAGAATTGCTTCTAACCACTTTGATGATTTTATTCCCAGATGTAGTCATCGTCTCATGTGTGGACAGCTTTCTCTTTCTGCTCAAATTGAGCGTTATAGGTTTGCTGTGTATGATGGTTTCGGCTTTCTTTCTGGCTCTTATTTCGTCCAGGGACAACACTTTGAAATCTAGAGAGTTCCGTCGCTCCGCCGCGGCCTGTTTCTTACCTGCCAGCTCGTCGAGCGACAGCCGATCGTACTTGGTAGAGAGGTTTGTCCTCACGATTTTGCGCTCCTTGGCGGGCTCGGCGGGCGGCAAGCCCTCGTAGCTGTAGAAGGCCGCCGCCTCCGCCTGTATTCTCTCCAGGAGCAACAGCTCCTGGGACTTAGAGCGAGCGATTCCGTGCGCGTCGTCTGGCGACACGGTTTTAGTGGGCGTGGAGGAGGGCGCGCTTTCATTATCCGACTCTGCAAGAACACACCAAGCAAACGCTTAATCGATCGCGAACCGAAACTCACGGAAATGATTTTCGTAATTAATTTTGATGCGACCCGTCGCGTGACATTTGCTGTGTGTTCCCGCCACGTCGATCTGAAAGCGACCCTCGAGGGATGGGCGGTCAAAAATAATTACAAAAATCATATTAGGAAACATTTTTATTTACTCGTTGGTATATTAAACACAATTTGATTAAACAAAGCCAAAGTATAATCCTGTTCCGTTACGAATTCCTATATCAGTTTGAATGTTAATTAGCTTATATGAAAGGTCTTACACACGCGTTACTAATAATAAACATATTTTGAAATTCTTATTATAAAATAAGACTAAGATTAACATAACAACAACCCCGTATTATTTGAAACAAGAAACTATCAGTAGGCACTCGCACTACAATGGAAGATATACGGGTCGCGAGCTCACCGCTACGACCGAGCAACTAAAACGGGCGCATGAGCAACTCAACCGCGCGACCGAGCAACTGAAACGCGCGCATGAGCAACTCAATCGCGCGACCGAGCAACTGGACCGCGCGCATGAGCAACTCAACCGCGAGACCGATCAACTGAAACGTGCGCATGAGCAACTGAACCGCACGACCGAGCAACTGAAACGCGCGACCAAGCAACTGAACCGCGCGCATGAGCAACTGAACCGCGCGCTCGAGCAACTGAAACGCGCGCTTCCATGGCTGTGCCACGTATCATGGAATACAACGTGTAAGTATCAAAATGCTGCATATCTAATTTTCATTACATTCCACTTCCGAACACAGTTACATATCTTAATAGTCACGCCTTATATAACCGATTTTACGTCCAAACATGGAATGTCTCCTTAATTACCGTTTAGCCTAATGTTTAGAGTCGATATTGCTATGTTATAAACAGATAACAAGAGAGCCAAGATAAAAAATGTACACTGGTCTGGGTATTCCACGTTCAATAAAATCGGTTATCAAAACATCATATCTTCGCTTACGTCATTATACATTACGATAGACATAATCAATTTGCATTTATCTCTAACCATTACCGGGTTTATTTTCCAATTGTATGTTTTTCTGGCATCAGAAGACGCATTAGATATCCAAATGCCAGGGACCCAGCGTCCCTAAGTATAGCACCTTCCTTTTCAACGAATTAATCGTATGACCTTTTGGGTGTTAATAGACAAACCGATTGACCGTCGTTCGATCCATCGATCAGAGGCACATTGAAATGTGTCGACGTCAATCGACAGTTCGGCGAACAAATTAAATCATGTTGCCATGACAACCGTTTTTGTTGACAAGGAACATAAAATTGCATTTGTTCGCTTAAAATTGCGCCGTATAATGTTTTATGTATGTTTCACAATGTCAGCTCTCCAGGTAGCAGTTGTTTGGTGATTTGTATATGGCCGCGTGGTCGTAAAGTATGATGACGTAAGCGCGTCCGCGTCCTAGTGACAGCAAATTTAACTGTCTAACATAAAAAAGTTAACATTCCAACAATTAATCTAGAGGTAAATAAATAGTTTATTATAAAAAAGAGACAAGACTACAACATTACACTAAATATAAAATGTATTGCTAGTTACATATCAGCGAAACCAATATTTCGTTAACAAATTGCCGTTTCAAAGCAACCGTCCTTTGTACTAATTCACTCTATAATTATTCACCTATGTTTTTTTTTTATTTCAGTACACTTTTCAACTAATTTATTTAGAACTTAATATAATATTTCATTTTGTTGTCCAAGGGAACCACGTTGACAATTTGACAAATGTGTAAAAAAAAAAACGAACTGAGCACATTAAAATTAGATAAGAATTCTCCCACGCCCTACTCTATCCCCACCAATCGAGACTATTTTGTTTATTTTAAATATATTTGATAAATAGTTTTATACATAAATAATGACTAGGCGTACCGTGGACCGACGTGAATGGATTCTTCTTTGTTTATAATATTCAATTGCATGTGTCCTGCTCATGTTTTTCGATTGAGAATTTATATTTTGTAATAAATATAGGAACTTTATATTCAGTGCACGATATTTCCCTTTAATTCAGTATGGTTTGTAACCGCGTACATATTGTTGTCTAGCCGCGTTCACCAAACATATCGAAATGCGCCCTAGACTCGTTACAGTGGAAGCATTACCGGATTTCACCAAAACCGCCGGGCAATTAAATGCTGTTTAATTGTTAGCTTATCTCTTTTTTTTAAATCTCCCTAAACTTGGTAATACGATCTTAAGCACGAACTTTTTTTTTTAAACAGAAATCACAGCAACAAAATCTTTGTTCATTATGTGACTGTGCTTTCTGTATTGTATACCTAGAGATACAATTTTTTTTTTCATTTTATTATCTCTAACTCTCACGGTGCGAATATGTATTACGGGGCGGGCAGCAGTGGGTACCTTTATAAACTGCTAAGCCCCAGCAAACGTCCTACTTACTAACATACAAACAATTTAAAGGCATAAAGCTGTTTTTTTTTTTCATTTTCTTTTCACCTATATAAGTATTTATGAGTTACAATAATGGTGTATATATATTTTTATTTGTATTTTTATATGTTATTTAACCTATTTATTATGTACTTTTCTATCATAGACAAAGATTATATCAACATCTATTTTAAAAAAAGTGTTGCAGTGATATTTTTAGAAACAGCCGGTCGGGCTTTCCCTGAAAATACAACTGCAACTATCTATGTGATATAAATTGTTATATAACGTTACCATAAATGAAAAAGCGAGAGATATTTATGAATCTAATTAGCTAAGATATGAAAGAGACTATATTCTCTAATTTATTGCACATACAAAAATACCGATGTCGCTTTTTCTCCAATTTTTTTTAATCATGTCGACACGAAAGCTTCACACATTTAAGTTCGCGAGTCATATAAAACCTCACTTTGTTTAATCAATGTCTATGGTATAAAAAAAAACAGCTAACATTGTCTATGTACGTTAGATAGAATCAACCAAAAAGCCGCCTCTTCCGGCAACGTAAAACAATATAATCCTAAATAAAACACATCTTGTTAAATTAATTTTGGATTCAGTTTCTGCAGCAGCCTCCGGACAACCACTCCGTCTTAACCTCGACAATATTGCATAAGAAAAAAAACCCCGAAACTGAATCCAAACAATTATCTATACAATAAATACTATATTAATTGACTATGGACGACAAAGAATAAAAAAAAACAAAAATACTACATTTCAACCTCCAATAAACAGGCGTTTCTAATCAGTCGCGTCGCAAACTGGGAAAACAAAAGAAATGTATTTTCTTTCTACAAAAGTGTTGAAAATAAAACGGCAAGAGTCGACTCGCCCGCGTAAAAAAAAATGTAAACAAATAAACTCCCAGTTGGCTAGCGACACGAAATGTAAGCAAAACCATTCTTAACACAATAATAATAACACGTGAATAAAATAAATATATTGTTTTTTTTTTGTTTGTTAAATTAATACATGTAACACTTCTTTCGTATTGCTTTCGAGCGAGATATTCTCAATTGGCACAACAAAGGGTTAACTGGGTACCGTGAACAAAAAATAATAACCACCCATATCGACCAGCCTTTTGACCGTCAATTTGCCGACGGTCCGAGTGACAGCTCTAAAGCATAGTGTTAACTACTATTTTAAAATTAATAAGTGAGCGTTCGAATCTTCAACATCGTTAATGCTTAACCCTACGCTTACCGACCATGACACGACTGAGTTTTCCACTACTGTTATATAATGCAATATTAACTAGCTGTCCATTCGTAGTTATACAAACTGTGACTAACCGAAACGTATTCCTGAAAACCGAAACCAACCCTAACGGTGACAGTCCATTTGGCTGTGCTATGAAGCGGGCGACCAATTGGTTAGCTTCACTCGAGCTAAGACGAATGAAGCTAAGGAAATCAAGCGATCCTATGGTAGCACGCTTCATAGCACAAACAAGTGGACGGTCACCCTTATGTGAGTAGTGTAGATCCGTTCCAGTTTGCAGAATTACGTGAGTGTTGGTTCCAATATGCATAACTACAACCCACTGATGTTAATTAACCCTACGAATATAAAAGCATATTTGATATCATCTATTTATATAACCTTGACGATATTGGCACTAATTTTGGTAACTAAACAATTTTTACTACAACTAGAAATGAGGCTGTCTTGCTGACACATTATAACCATTTATAGGATAGCAATACATTAAGATAAGTCTAGTTCAACAGAATCAGTGCCATTGACCGTCATGTTATATAAGTAGACAAACCCTTCAGGCGTGGTGAATGTCTACTGGCGTTTCTACAAATCGCTAATCCAAAATATATGACATGATTTCTAGATAAAGAAACTCTGGTTCATTTATGATGGGATTAAATGACAGCTAAAAGTATCACTCTTCTAAATTTGACATTTGCATCTGTCATTATTTCACCCTAATAGTAGTTTGGATCATTACTTGTTATTCCTATACAATTTAACGCAACTGTGGAAACGCATGTAGACAATCACCTTGTAAGTTTTACACAAATGCGTAAACGACATTGTATACATATTTTAACATCGCTACAGGGTGGTATAGGGGGGTTGCGTATTCGTTACGCAACATCATATTGCGCAACATTACGTCATGTCGAGTCGACATACACACTGAAATAGTCGCCAAATGCCGCTCAGAACTTTGATCGATCAAATTTTCAGTTACATTGCGCAATTTCCGCGTAACGAACCCGCAACCGCATCAGTGGCCAGCCAGTTCTGTGTTCTCACATCGCCTCGCAAGCGTGTGGCTATAAAACATTAGGCATACTCCGAGCAGTGATGCCGATACAATTGCTATATCTATTGAAAACTCAAGTGCTTTAGTACATAGTGTTTATGTCGGCTCCAAGATTCTGTTGTTACGTCGTTTGAAGACATCAAAATACCACAGGACATGTCTTAAACAATATATTAATCCAGCTTCGTACACTTGGTTTAACTACTTTTAAGTAAAAAATCAACCAATCACGCTCGACGACCATGTTCCCGTCCTTATCTTATCTTTAATTATGAAAAGGGGTAGCAATATTATTTGCATATTTATTACTGAATATATTGCTAAAAAGACAGGAATGGTCGTCTCCAATTTTTAACAGGCCTAACAGCAAGCTATATGTCCACCCGTCTTTCTCTTATAAATATTTCATATCCTAATAATATTAGTGGTATTTTGATAGCTCTTCAAAGTGGTAATAGAATCGAGCCGTAAGCCCCAATCATACAATTTGAGAAATTGCGCACCCACGCGACTTGTCCACTATCTTTAATCGGTTCACAAGATATTGACCAATCAATGACAGTGGCGGTTTCCATTGAGAATCATGACGTTTTGAATGCTTCGAATCTCATTACATTTTGTATTAATATTTGTTAAATACAACATCGTGGCAATGTGACGCTGTTAGAGCTACAGTGAAATTGACTTTATGACCGTACCAATTGTACTGCAAGCTAGACGTGTGCTTCGAAACTGGATTGTTACAAGAAGTAAAGTTTCAACACCTTTCGTCTTGGCCAGGAACCAGCCCGAAACTCAAGATTTTAAATTTCAAAAATTCAATTAAAATCCGTGAACAAGGAACGGACTGCAAATTGTCACACTTAGCTGCGGTTATATAACATCACTAGACCATCGCGTACTATTTGACAGTTACATATTTCCGTATCGTATCCGCGACGCGATGCACGCAAATTATTGAGTACCAATAATCTGTCCATAGCTGCGTGATATGTAACTGTTCATCTTAAATGCAATGGGTTTTGTGAACACATTATATTTTATAGTCGTTCCAACAAGAAAATAAATATTATGGTGTCATATGCCTATCACATTTTATGAAACAAATATTAATCTTTTAATGTTGCCATGGGAAATTTGGCCTTGCTTTTTGTTGACAAAGACAGATATAAAATATAGCATTAATTCGTTTGAAATTTCCTGACAAAATTTCAAAATAACCATGGAAAACGTCATAGGTACCTTTACTTTTTGGATCAACTATAGTGACATGCTTGCAGCTAAAAAAGTTATTAATTTGGCGTCACAGTAGACAACCCTTACCCGTCGTTCACACTGTCGCGATACTCTATTTATGTAGCTGTCTCTATGTTTTGATAGCTCAAAATAAGAGACAACAACACAAACCAATACAAGTATTGCATCAGTGTGAATGAAGGTTTAGATTTATGGAAAAATTTAGATCAACAAGTCGCGTCACCGATCCCATATTACAAGTGTTTCCTACATTCTTGTATAAAACTTCTCAAATCGTCCAACCGGGGCTTAGTACATATAGTTTCAGTACAAACGCATACCTTCCTCGAAGTTGACGACTAGGGGGTCGACGGGCATGGGCGCGTACGGGTTGGCGGGCGCGTCGTGCGCGTGCGCGTGCGCGTGGGCGTGCGCGTGCGGCGGCAGCACGCGCCGCCCGCCCAGCAGCTCGCTGGACGCCGGCAGCACGCCCAGGATGGCCGAGTCCAGCACCACTGCATCACAACCACACCACCACACTCAGTATACCACTCATCATTCCACAACTATTACTGAAGATATACTAGGTGAAACAGAAAGGGTATACTATATTTTTTGCAACTATAGTTTGTAAATCTAAAACTATCGGCTTTGTGGGGCAGTTGAAGTACTAAAGGTTTTGTAGACTTATGAAATCTGTCAACAGCTGTTTCCCTGTAACACATTTTGTTTTTCAAGTTTAGTCCAAAGCTGATAGTTTTAGATTTACAAAGTTAAGTTTTGAAAAAAAAAGGATACCCTTTCTGTTTCAACCTGTATATATATTTTACCATACTATCGAGTAACTGTCTTCTAAGTTCCTGCCAGCACCTCGATTGAATCGATCTTTGAACTGGTTTTAGCCTAAGTATGTACTTGTAACATTTACTACTCTGCCTGTTACTATGTGTCATGTTCTTCTTGTACTCAACAAGCGTTTCTTTCTTTCATTCTTTCTGATTATGGATATTCGTAAATGCCATTTCCAACCCATAACACATTTTAATCCTCAAAAACACTACATTAGAAATCTAATACATCAATATTAAATTCATGTAATAGATACTTTCGGTGAATGTCAATACTTTGGCCCAATGTCAATGCTTTGGCCCAATGACAATGTTGTAGCCCAATGACAATGCTTTGGCCCAATGACAATGTTGTTGCCCAATGACAATGCTTTGGCCCAATGACAATGCTTTGGCCCAATGACAATGTTGTTGCCCAATGACAATGCTTTGGCCCAATGACAATGTTGTAGCCCAATGACAATGCTTTGGCCCAATGACAATGTTGTTGCCCAATGACAATGCTTTGGCCCAATGACAATGTTGTAGCCCAATGACAATGCTTTGGCCCAATGATAATGCTTTGACCCAATGAGTATTGTATTAATATGTGAATTATGTGGCCCAATATGAATGGTGTCGCCTAGGTGATGTGTAGTGGAACCCCAGCAGATACGCACTACCTTGTCTCTGCTGGTGCCAGAGCAGCGGCACGGGCGCGGCGGGCGGCACGTTGGGCGGCACGGCGGCCAGCGGCGGCGGCGGCTCCACCGCGCCCACCGGCTCCGCCGCGCTCACCGCCGTCTGCGCCTGCGCAACACAACACTATTTATACAACCAACCAATTCACGTTTGATTTAAAAAAATAAATAAACTTTGCGCCTATTAAATATGGGCAACAGGCTTTGATAAAAGAAGTAAAGGATACCGCATGTTAGTACACGCCGTGTTCCACCAAAAATACGCATGATTCAAAATTCGCGCAATCGCCCGCTAGTCTGCAATCGACCATTGACACAAGAGCTGTCAAAACGGCGGCGTAAAATATTGAAAAAATACCGTTTTGCATCATTAAAACATGTAAAAGTGAGAACTGGAAGCATATGAAAGCGAATGGCATTTCATTTTATTAGTGAGTCCCCCTTAAAATACAATATTTTACAAGAAAAAGTAAAATTTATATTTTCATACATTCTATGTAGTTGGATAATGTGGATACGACTTCTATAAAATTATATTGTTTCGTATTAAAATGCCGTTTTCGTAGAAAACGGTTTATTGCGCTCTCCACAAACTTAAATTATACGCACTAGTAGGTAGGTAGGTACACACAAAACTTCCAAATCACATAGCAGTCGCACAGTCGTCCAATATAGGTTAAATATATTGGTTTATATTTGAGTAATCGGCGGTTATGCTCAATACCGCACCTGCTATAATATCGCCAGACTGACATACCAATTATGGTCCCAAAGTAAGCAACGCTTGTACTATGTACCGATATCATACTTGTTACCGTACAATGGACTGGGGGCAATCCCGGTGACAACCAGACCAGGGCGAATTACAGAAAGGCCATTTCCGAAATTTCCTGGGACGCAAATCGAACTCGCAACCACCCGGTACAGTGAGCCCAGTGGTATACGTGCAAACCACTGTGCCAAACAGTCGTCACGATAGCAAGCCAAGCCAAGGTAGCCAAGCAATATAATGAACACTTCCATCCCTTGTCTTTGCTTGTGTATAACTTCTTACACTTTTTACCAGGCTGCTTCTATAATACTGTTTAACTTAACACTGTACACATCATAAGGACGTCGTGCCGCTTATAGTTAAATGTCACATTTAATTTTAAAGTCCCAGTTTTTTTTTATCTCATGTATTTATTATTTAATGTATTTTTTTGTGGACCGATAAAATAAAAAAAAAGGATTTCCATATTTGCTTAATACTTTTTCTCTTACGAAAACGGTATTTTGAATATAACCCGCCACGTTATAATATTCTTAAGTAATTGACTTGAAATCGTGAGGCGTATCCATAGTTTTGACGTCGTTTTGCACAGTTTTGACACTGGGCCCCGCGCGCCGGCGCGCTTTACACATACTGTCATTTGGCAAGATCGCATTTGAATAATAATGAAGTATGAAGTACTGTATCCATTCCTTCCTTTATCAAAGGCAACAGGCATATAAAAACAAAAACACAAGTCTGTCGGATCTCCGGATCTTCTCAGTGGAGGTCGCGTTCCGATCCGTTTGTGGACTTAAGGAAAAAATCACAATTTGTAAGTGCCCCTGTAGGCCTAAACAAATTAAACAATTTGACTTTAACTTTGAATATCAACTACATGATCCCTGTTTATGCAACACATTACTAGTATTCCCTTGAGCCCCTCCCACTAAGCTAATGCTTGTGTAAGGAGTGGGCTAACGTCAAGACTTAATGGCCAGGATGGGGATCGAACCAAAAACCTCTCAGCTATGAGGATGGCCTCTCTAACCACTAGGCTATTGACGCTTATAAATTATTTTATTTCATTTTAATTTATTTTCACCAACAACTGTTTATATTACACCATAAAAACATCATATAAATCAATAAATAAATAAAATTAGGCTTGCACAAGTGCAAGTACTTAGTGGTAAACACTGCATGTACCGCTAAACAGTTAACTAATCAACTAATCTAAAAGAAAACAACAGAAAAAAGAATCTGAAAGTTTATAATGTAGGTGGCAAAAAAATCATATAAATGAATAATTCAGTCAAATCACTGCGTTGAGTATTGGATATGAATGTTGCCTTGTTCTGTCTGAAGGAATTTCTATGACTATTCGGCACGTGTTCAGAATTGCTTCTTTGTTATTATCATGTCCTATAAGATACTTACGGAGACTGGTGGGCCAGGCTGGCTGGGCGCGATGCCGTCGGTGCGCGCGTCCGGGTTCTTGTGCATAAACGGACAGTGCATCTTGCGGCAGCCGCCCGGCTGGTTCTCCCAGTAACACGGGATCTGCTTGCGGTTTTTCTGTGACAACACATTTTCAACTTAAACCTCACAATCATGAAGTTAAATTTCTAGGAAAACTTGCGAATTCGAGAGACCTGACCAATGACATTATCTAACCCACATGAGGTCAATGCAGTAAGGTTTAAATTCCATGTGTATTGATTGTCCTAGCAGTCACAATACAAAGGCAATCCAACTAATATTACAAATGCGAAAGTTTGTGAGTGTGGATGTATGTATGTTTGTTACTCCTTCACGCAAAAACTACTGAACGGATTTGGATGAAATTTGGAACACAGATAGATTATAACCGGGATTAACATATAGGATACTTTTTAACCCAATAATCCAATACTACGCGGATGAAGTCGCGGGGCACAGCTAGTTACGTAATAATTTAATAAAAAAGTCCGTACAGGATTGAAAAACAAAACCTTATGCATAAGAAGAATAGATGTCATTTGGATTTGCACCACTATCACATAATTATTTCCCAAAAGGGTAGGCAGGGTGTACACTGCAGCTGTCATGTGTGTATTTTTTATTTATTTATTATTAACATGCTGATAAAATGATGATATAGAGATACCAGACATATTATTTGAATTTAGAATATAATATCCTTTTGTAGGCAATTATAATTGAATGCAGTTTTGCAGGTTTTGCAGAATTGTTCTGAATACCGAAACCAACCTTAGTGAAATATGTGTTGGTTGGGTCCATTCTGCATAACTACATTCAATGAATTGATTTAGTTCTTACTAAAAATATCACGGTCAATATTGGACATAATTTATTTATTTGTAGTAAAATGTACATACCTATCACAAACATACATAATACATCCGCCCGCACTGCACTTTATTTGCCTAGTGATAGCGATTTGGCATAAAAATAAATTCAACAAGTTTTATACCTAACGCTTTATATTGTGGTGTGCTGATAACCCATATCCAATGATAACTTCTAAGCCTATTTGCATAATATTTATTTGGCATATTCTGATATACCAACATTTTTAATTTGCTATACTATAATGCCAGGGGCCCAGTTCTGTCTACCACTCAACTCACAATATGTTAGTTTTCACAAATTTCCATAGTCCACTAGCCACTCGCCCAATGGTGCCAACCAATTTCTAGTGAGCCCACCTGTAGTAGTGGTTAGTGGACTAGCGAAAACTGTCAAAACTGATGTATTGCTAGTTGTGAGCCTGAACAGTGTCAACTTTGAAATATCAATAACAAATTCAATAAATACCAACACAATATTTATTGAGTTCAATAAATAAACACATGAAATCTTGACATTTCTATGAAAAACAAAATTGGATAATTTATGATGGGTAATAAAATAATACTTTACTTTATATACAATATAATTATTTTTACTTGTAGGTAGGTACATGATTATATTTAGTATGCCTACTGAATATAATTATCTAGTGTAGTGGGTATGTTAAATAAAATAAATAAATATAGCCAGACTGACACACCAACAATATGGTTCCAAACTAAGCAATACTTGTACTATATGTACATACATTGGATTGGGGGCAATCCCAGTAATACCCAGACCTGGGCCAATAGCGAAAAGGCTATTTGCGAAATTTGGCCCAGTGCGAATCAAACCTAGAACCATCCAGTGCAGTGAGCCCAGCAGCCTACGGTCAAACCAATGCACCAAGGAGGAGTAGTCAAAAGTGTTAATTGTATACCTACCCTCAGTTCCATGTGACGTAGTTTGCAGCGTTTATCCAGGCATTTGCCCTGTTGCCAGGCTGTGCACATTGTCTCGCAGCCCAGCGCAGAGGGCTCGTGGCGGAACACACAATTGTCACCCTTGACAACAAAACATAAAATTATACACTCCAATTTTTATGACATTTGATAAGTTTTTGTTGTAGAAACAATTTCCACACTTTAGTTTTGCTTACTTATCGCATTTAGAACCCTCAATTGCACAGATGCACTGGATGCAAAAAAAAATTCACAAAAAAATATTGTTTAGTCTATTTTGTGACAGTAAAAAAAAATTACAACATGTTGTTCAATGCAAATGTAGGAGTAGACAATCTTGGGAAGTGTTTGGAATGTAATTCGTCATTCAAAAATTGCTAAAAGATTTTATACAAACAGATTGAAATATTAACATTTTTTAACCTAATTACATGAAGCAAACTAGTGATTATATAATATAAAGAGTTAAAACTTGATTAATAATTTAAAAGACCTGCCAAGATTACTGCAGCTGGCAAGGAAAAATACACTTTACATTAGGGTCAGTAGGTAGAAGGTTTAAGAGACCAAAGTGCAAAGGAAATGTTGGAAGTTCCCCATCATACCCCTCAAAATATTTAAACCATATTGATTGTCTGAATTCCCAAGTTCCAATGCAACTTTTTCTCTGGACAATAATTGCATTTTTGAGGTAAATAAATGCAACAAGACACCACAAAATGACTGAAGTGTGTCTATGTTTATATTGATATTCAGCTGTATTGGCTGGATTTCAAGTTTATATTTATTTTCAGTGTATACCTACTTGCATAAAGTCTGCAGTATACTGTTGTATTGTTAACTAAATATTGCGTAAGTTTCCAGCTTCGAACTTTTACGAAGTACCTTCTCATTCTTATAATTCCAAGAAATTCTTACTTGTACTTTAGTCAGATCATGGTGACTTTTAGATAGAATCTGTCATTTGTGCCACATGTTAGAGGCACGTTAATTAACGTTCTAAGAACGACTGGTGGTCGAACACTAAATAAACAGGACACATTGCAGTTACAAGCATCCATATTTCACTCCGAAATCTCAAAATATAAACGGAAATAACTAGGAATTATTTTGATTAAAAAATCTTACCTTCGTACATGTGGAGTAATAATAAAAGTAGCAATCGTTAAATTTCCGCGGGGACTCCATGGTGTTGTCTGCCGTCGAGAGCCTGCGAAATATTGCGTACACTGTCTACTAAAGGCCGACACCAAAAAATCACGTCCTATTATCTAAAGCACCGCTAAACGCTTCAAAATACGTCACGAGCGTACTTCAATGAACCCAATTTATAAATAACACATGGAATAAGACTGTAGTTACTATAAAACTAAGATTTTTCCATTTTGACAATACGTAGAGCACGGCGCGGACAAACAAGTTCCAAATTAAAAACTATCAATATGTCAAAACCATTTTTTACACTTTACTCACCGTGAATTAGATAAACTAAAAAATAATTAAATTATACAACGAATATCTACACAACAGCTATATCTAACACAAAATAATACGAACGTCACTAATAGAAAGAAGATGTAGTAGATATGGCGGACATGTGGCGGACTTTCATTTCGTTTCGTCCGCCCCACCGTTTGATTGGCTGATTGGTTGTCTATTTCAACCATAGACAATATTTATAATTTTTGTACAGTCTTCGAGATTTAATTTTAAAAAAAAAAACAGCACCAATTGCCTTAATTTCAAGTCAAGGGATCACTATTATTTTCATTCATTAGTATATTACTATTTCATTATTTTAGTTTTTGTGTAGGCCAAATTACTATGTAAATACTCGTTCAAATACCCTATGTGAGCTGGCGTCTTATTGGAGCTGGCATGAGACCATAGTGAATTAGAGTTTTATAATCTTCTTGCTGGCCGCCATACATTATGCGGTTCAGGCACAGATTATAACCATTTTTTACCCGACTGCGCGATGCAAAGGAGGGTAATTTGTTTATCAGTCTGTTCATGTAAGTAAAAAACATCTAAATCAGCTCAAATCGTCCTAATAATGGGTCCCGACTTCAGAGATATTACTTGAGAGAATTCTCGATTTGATTTTTCTTCTGTGAGGAGCTGTCCTAGTCTTGAATTAAGAAAACCTTGAAATTGGTATAATCAGAGACTTGACGAGTTCTCGGGTATATACACACTTTGCGATGCCATAAAAAAAGTATCTTAAGCCTATTTAATCCTAGGAGTTAACCAAATCACTAGCTCTTCGCCTGCGCAAGTCGTTCACTGTGGGCAAGCAAGGAATTACTAAGGTAATAATGATTCCATCACGGATTACCTACTTTCCCGGAGGGGTAGGTAGGTCTATGCCAGATGCACGACGCTTCGCTGAATTCCGACGAGGTACCTACCTGTCATATTTATTTTCCTTACATTAGTACTATGAAAACACAACATTCAGTGTGGTATGAACTTTATTTATCATCATTAATAATTATTATATCATGATTTTTAAACATTAATTTACATAATACAATAAATAAATGCTCACAATTTAATATGAAGTCATGTTTTAAAAAGCGAATTATACTAAACCAAGACAATAATAAGTATAATAGGTAACTTAAGAATTAATAACATTAAATTAAGAAATAAATGAAAATTCTAAAAACCTAACTGTGGATCGCTCACTTGTTTTCAAAGGGCGTATCTAAAACTAGACATTCAGGAGTAGATATTGATATTTAGATTTAACAGACCGCTGCAGGTACTTCAACATATAAATCACCAGTCAAAAAATTAACATAATGTAGGTTATATTTCATAAGAAAGTGTGAACTGATTCATAACATCTTAAATGATGTTCTATTCGCTTTTTTACATATGGATCGAATTAACATATCGATTATTCGGCTTTTTATCGTAAATTAATCGATCGTAACGAGCTACTTAACCGCTGCAGGTACTTCAACATCTAAATCACCAGTCAAAAAATTAACATAATGTAGGTTATATTTCATAAGAAAGTGTGAACTGATTCATAACATCTTAAATGATGTTCTATTCGCTTTTTTTACATATGGATCGAATTAACATATCGATTATTCGGCTTTTTATCGTCAATTAATCGATCGTAACGAGCTACTTAAATATCGAGATGAATGAACACGCAATGATAATTTTATAAAATAAAATGATGTATAAAGTTGACAAAAATTTGTACATTAAAATCCAATACTGAAGGGAATGTTTCATTACATTTAATTTCAGCGGGTTATATGGTACGTGGGACACTAAACTATACAAATATTATGGCCTCATCTCAGCTCTCCAAGTTTTCTAATAAACCTACTGGATGACGACTAACCGCGCGTCTAACTTAACTCAACACTCCAAAATAAAACGCTCCCAACATTAATCAATGGGTAAAAACAATAAATAATCCGGTAAAGTAGCTAATTACTGACCAAATATCTAAACCTTTGCCTTCAGCTCGTAACTGTGATTTCTAGGAAAAAGATTTAATTAATCAGAACTGAAGCACGTTAAATAATAATAATAAATCATTGATTCAGTCAGTAATTAGCTATTCCACACTAAATGAGTATTGCTTTATTGTATTGCAAACTCTAAAACAGTCTTTATACACAATCAAACGGTCAACACAAACCAAACACATATAATAATATCATACATAAACAACTAACGTAACATACAAGAATACATGTTTTATTATACATATACATCAATTATAGTTTTCAATTTCAATGAAAACTACATTGACCCTTAGATACAAAACTAGGATTTCCTCTCACTACATTTTTATTAACTTTTCAAATATTGATTATTGTTAATATTGGCTAGATAGATAGTAATACGGCTTCTGAATTTTATATCTAAAGTGGCCTATAGACGGCACAATGTAGCTCACGATCGGTAATGTCGATCTGGGGACCTGACTTGCCTATTAACATGCCGACTGGTAGTCAACTGGTCGTAGCCGATCGTGAGTCAAATTGGGCAATCTGGAGACTACTTAAAACCATTTAATAATTGTTATTTATTGGGAAATTTAAAGTTATCTATACCACAGAATGTTAGTACCATACATTTTCGATATTTAGTTAGCAACTACATATATTTATAAATGGCTATTGACGTTATTAGCCGTTGATTTTGAGCTTCCAGAAGTAATTACACATCATGGTCATGGGTCCTCACACCTCTAATTATACCTACTGTAAACGGAAATATAATTTAAAAAAAGAGAAAAGAAAAAATGTATCCATGGAGTTTCTTGCATGTTCTTCTCCATAGGAATTTGTTTTGAAACATGCACCTAGCTCTTGACTTTTTAAAAGTGCCAGTTAATCTGGCCTATTTGAAATGAAAATATTAGAATTTGAATTTAGACCTAAGCTGTAGCTAACTGACTACAGCTCAGTTAGGAGGCTAACTCGCCCGGGGTAGTACCATCCTCTCACGAAGATCGGCGTAAAGGAATAGCTATAGCTTCGTTACGTACGATGAGTGAGTGAGACAGAAGCCTAACCACCTCCCTCCCTTTGTCCCACTCCTTTTCAGATTGGAAACAAGCATTGCCTTTGGTGTTGCAAGCATCTATAGGCTATGGTGACTGGACTGCCTTACATCAGACGGGTCGTACGCTTGATTGCAGACTTTATTATATTATAATCGCATATTCATTGTATGTTGTTGTAGAATACCTGTTCCTACATTCAAAATCGAAGGACGATTTAACCATTGGACGCGTGTTAAATAGATGTCTATCGTTAAATAGTTCTAGCCAAAATCAAATTATTTTGCTGATAAGTCGTAACATTAACTACTAACGGTAAAGGAAACATCCTATTATCGACGAATAGTAGCGTCCGTAAGAAGTGACCGAATAAATAGTTAGTTATATTGTTTACCGATCACGGACAAAATAAACCAGACGAGAGTACAGACGGCATCACAAGTAATTTAAAATATAAACGACTATTACTCAAGAATGTCCAAGATGCGGTCTCGGTTAATTATTTTTTATCTTCTGCCCACAAAAAAATCCTGTCCATATTGAACCTGTCAAATTGTGCAATTACTCCTGGAAAGTCGCGTTGTCAATGTATTAATATAAATAATATTCCGACCTCATTTTGCAACGTTCCAAAACTAAAACGTCAAGTTATATTACCGACAACGAGTGGGGCATCGCTTATAATTATAACAGAGTGAAATAACAGAGTGAAACGAATGTGCAATAGTGCTGTGACACACGCGACGGTGATAGATTTACAACTATAATATTGAATTAAGTTATAGGGGGATTACGAAAATAAATCAGGCATGTGGGGATGCTCTTTAATTTGGGAAGGAAATATTTTACCTTTGACTGAAGGTAGTGGGAATTTGTGTAAACAATCTAACAATTTCCTTCAATGGAGATACCTCCTGGGAATTACGGGAAACATCCCTACTTAGGTATCGGAATCATACGATTTTTGTTATTCGTAAATTTTTTCGCACTACTACCAATGTCACTACATATTTTAATTATCAATTTTCTAACAATTATTATTTATAATCCCGCGGCAAGTATTCGCGTAGTCAGCAAAAAAGTATAATTAATCATTATAAACAATCAAAAGCGCTTCACGTATTATTATCATACTGAGTTGTTTATATTTTTTACACGTTTTTATACTTTAGTTGCTTACCGTACAATTGAATTTAATCCAATAACACGTAGGTACTTTCACGTATAACCCAGACAACACTCGAATATAAACTCATCTAGCTTTTCAAAGTTGAAATAGTAACAATATATTGACATCATGATACATTCTGCCAATGGTGAATTGCAAATTTTTACTTAACAACCCGTTCGCATTAAATATAGTCACTTTTACCATCAAAACTCCTTCTAATGCTGTTATTACCCAACATCGGGACTACAACATAGAGGGCTCAAATGCTGTGAGGACTGACACGGATTCAGAAATATCCCCATTTTTTTAATGCAAACGGACAAAAGCTAGATGCTAATAGTCTCCGCCAAGACACAATTTCGCAAGGTTCCCGAAGCATTTTATACCCTGTTGTGATGCGATACTGTTTTATCGTATTGTCATGTTCAATCCTCAGCGGGTTCACTGGTAACATGAACGCTACACTGGTAGCAAACATCTAGGCCGAACACCTTACAATAAATAGCCTTAGAAACTACCAAGGTTTTCGAATGGTAATGTGATTTAGTAAATTTGTAGTAATTTCGTATAAGCCATTAAAGAAAAACTCATGCATTTTAAGGAATATCACAAAATGTGGAACGCGGTGATACATTTATGACACGATCCGTCGATTGTCGAATTGACATCGATTCGAACAAAAGTAGACGCGTCTTCATAACTTTCGTAGTTCACTATCAATTTAAGTCACGCCCAAAATTAATCATGTATCTTATATCCAAGATTAAACCTAATCATGGATTGTTGCATATCGTTAGATTGCCTACGATTGGCAAGCAGCTACACCCAAAAAGTAGATAGTAATGCCAATCAAAGATAGCAATATTTGGATTGATATTATTAATTGCGGGCGTTCGTCGATAATGTTCGATTCGATCGTGGTCGTTGGGTGGACATTAAGTATATCACCGCAGTAATGGTATGATGTGAATGAGAGAGCTACCAAAATCCGTGAAGCAGTGTATATAGATGATTTTATCTCTTGGACGAACTCTTGATTTGCTGTAGTTTGAGCCGCAACGCGTCGACCTCGGCTTCATTCCTTTGGGACATCGCTTGTGTGTGTAACTGAAAATAATCATTTCAGGGGGGTAAAGCCAATTGCCTACAGCTGGTTCGACCGGGGTAGTACCACACTCTCACAGAAGATCGGTGTAAAGTAGCTATTATAGCTGCGTTTCGTACGAGGAGAGAGCCGGAAGCCTAACCACATCTGTCCCACTCCCCTTCAGGTCTATAACTGCTTAACATCAGACGGGTCCATACGCATGTTCGCCGACTTTTTTTATTATTGAAATTGGAAAACAAAAAAGCAATACAGTTACATATATGTGGGTGAAATCAAACTCTTCAATCTTCAATTTGGTTCTTTATTTCTTTTATCGTCTTTAAATACGTCTACTCGTCTTCAGTGCTCGCTTACGACTCCCGTTCATCTCTATCCGTCTCATACTTCATCCGTCACTCACTCTTACAGCTTGACACGTTACTACGTCATCTCTCTTACGTCTCTCTCTACACCTCTCACTCCTACACTCGGCCGTCCTGATCTTAGTCTGCCCTCAGACTAACCTACATTAGAAAGATTACAACAGATAATTACTTTACAAAAATAAGTTCTATACCTTCAACGTATAACCAAACTAACATTCTGAATTTAAACTTATAAAGCTCTTAAAACACACTTAATTACCAAAGCTTCGCCTATAAACACGTCATTAATCAATTTCACAGTGAACATAAAACACCAAATAACAAAACCTCAATACCTATTTAAACCAAAATTAAATTATAATCAATAGATAAACAACTAACAACCAATTACTACCTAAAATACGTAGTTGCCATCACTACCCTTATCAGATAACGTTTCAGTGTCATTTACGGCTGGCCATGGTTTTATAGCATCGGCTGCGCTTAACATCTTTTTCGGTCCCTCTTTTGGCCTATCCATCTTGTCTACATCATATCTTTCGGAACCCCTTATGTTTGTTATCTTATAAGGACCTACATCCTTCGGCCTTGACTTCATTCGTCCATCAAACTGTCTCCGTCTTATTGCCATGACGTCTCCACCCGTATACTTTCGACTCTTCTTCCTCTTCTTCTTATAATCTCGTCTGTTCTCTTCCTGCGCCTTAAACATGTGCTCTTTTGATTTTATTCTCCATTCTTCTCCATCTCCCATACTTTCAGGTACCACCAGACGTCTCTCTAGACCTTTCAACAGTAAACTGCGTCCAAGCCAGTGGTTCTCGTGCTTTCTGAATTTCATAACCTCCACAATCGCTTCTAACGCCATATCCTTCGTCTGAGCTAGTTTCATTTTTTCTTGAATGTTCGACACAACTCTCGCTGCATATGTGCTTCTACTTAACGCACCTGCGTGTCTCATCTGACTCCCATCTGTAGGCTCGATCGCCACCTTAAGTTCTTGAAGTGTCATAAACCATCGTGCCACTCTTGTAAAAGTAAACAGATCTTTCATGTCCTGCGTCATCTCCCCTGCATCTTTGATCTGTCTTTCCACTTGCTCCTGCTCATTAATAGCTAACCACAGTGGTTGCTGCGCTACCGGACTGTCATACTCTGAACAGATACGTAACTTATTGGGTACATCCTTCTTCTTCAGTGGGCTGTCATCTCCTACGACGTCATTCGACTGCAGCTCCTTACTAACTTCACGACCTTTAACACAAGATACCTCTGAAACAAAACCCGACTTAATACAAATCCTGTATTCACCAGATGGCAAAAACATTACATTTCCCTTGTTCATAACCAACATTACATTAAGTAAAAATTCTTGTCCTATTATTACATTATACGGCATAGAGTCTTCAGGTACAATATGGAATACCACATCACAATAGCTTTGTCCGTCGATCATCAACGGAACCGTCACCTGTTCCCTGGAATACACCTTCGTTTGTCCAAGACCTGATACTGCCAGCGTCTTACTATCCCGTCTCGGAGATCCAATCTCATCATAGAAACTTTCCGCAAGGAGATTAACCTGACTCCCTGTGTCGACAAGAGCGCTTGTCCAGGTATCCAAAATTTTCACGTCTTTTTCCGACTTTCTTATCATATCCTTAGAATTATCCATCACTAAATCATCTTTATCAACATCGACTTTATTACAGACCGCTGTCATATCCATATCTTCTCTCCTGTCACCCGTGGTAAAAGGAACGTCATTTTTCATGTTCGCGTCAGAAAATTCAATGAGGTCGGTAGCAAACATTGTTCGCTTCGGTCCATAAGGTTGTCGCATCTCTCGTCCCTGGCCTCCTTGGCCGTCGTTCTTGTCAGTTTGTCGGAACGACTGATTGAATGTTCTTGGAGTGAACGGTTGCGGGTTTCGAGTGAAGTTGGTGCTGCCCGCACCGGATTGGCCGCCGCCGTCTCCTCCGCTCTTTGATGTGTGCTCTGATTGGTGTGACACCAACTGACAACTTGATGCAATATGACCGAAGGCATTACACTTAAAACATTTTAATCCCAAATGTCTGTTCGGACATTCTTGCGACTGATGACTTAAATCTCCGCAATTATAACATCTTGTTACTCGTATGCCTCCCATGCCTTGATATTTTGCTCCCACAGCCATATTATCGCTTGGTTCTCGTCGTGTCCTCCAACTAGGCTCCGTCTTCATTCTCGTTTTCATCTTTTCGTAAGTGCGTAATCTCTCTTTCAAATCCGGGTAAGTCGTTGCTCCATATAACATCATTTTGTGTATTTCTGCGTCTTGAATACCTTCGATTATGTATTTAATCGCTACATAATCTGCCATCTTTCCACGTCGGCCCATCTCTTTCATAACCAGTAGGTAATCCTGGCAGCTTTCGTCCATCTGTTTCTTTCGGCTACCCATCATCTCATGTAGAGTCTTCTGATCGATGGTATCCGGAAATTCTTTAGCCATACCTTGTTTCAGCTCCTCCCATGTCTTAAAAGGTCTCTCCGACTTGATCCAAAGCGCAGCTGTACCAGTCACTGATCGCCTCGCAAAGATCAACTGCTGTATCGGCGTCCAATGCATAATTTCAGCGTTGTCTTCCACGTCTTGGATCCATTTTGCCACGGTGTGAATCTTGTCCCGACCATCAAATTGCGGGATTAAATCTTCGGAAGCTTTAAAACCAACCTGCATCATGGTGTTCACCTCCGGGCCTGCAGCGTCTTCAAAACTGGCGGACTGCCGTCCAGCCCTGTCTCTCGGCATGATTCACGTCGTAATTGTCGTCTTTGTGAAAATTCTTGATGTGAAAAAAAAACTTCAACTGTTTTTTTCCAAAACAAATTGTGTCGTCTTTCGTCGTTTTTCCTGTCTTTTTTCCGTCGTCTTACGTCTTTTCTCCAATTCCACTTTTGTGGGCGTGAATGTGGGTGAAATCAAACTCTTCAATCTTCAATTTGGTTCTTTATTTCTTTTATCGTCTTTAAATACGTCTACTCGTCTTCAGTGCTCGCTTACGACTCCCGTTCATCTCTATCCGTCTCATACTTCATCCGTCACTCACTCTTACAGCTTGACACGTTACTACGTCATCTCTCTTACGTCTCTCTCTACACCTCTCACTCCTACATATAGAAAACCATTAAAATGATATTGAACTTTATTAAGTAAGTCAACGTCGAAAGTATACTTTCATTGAAAGTTTTTCAACACTTTTGTGGGAAGAAAAACGAGCTAGTTGCTTGGGATCACTCCAATACACAAGTATTAGCTACCTGCAAAATATCATGTAACCAGAATATAGGTACACTGCTTTGCAATATACAAGCGTACATTCCTTTAACCTTAAAAAAGTATCAACAAAATTGTGTTTTAGTAGTATTAAAGTGGTTACCTCTAGTTGTGGGTCGATGCTGTGCGCGCGCGGTAGTGTGTTCTCATTCATTGTGTCGCCCAATGTTCGGTTGTCACCGATCGGGGTGCGTGGCTGGGAGGACGGCGACGATTCCGTTTTCATGCCGGCTTTGGCCTGAACAAATCCATTATAATGAGATTTAATAAATTAATTGACATGACGACCGCTTGGCGCAGTGTTTCGAGCGTAGGCCGCTCAGCTCACTGCACATGGTGGTTGCGGGTCTGGGTGTCACTGGGATCGCCCCCAATCCATTGTACCATTGGGACCATACAGTTGGTGTTCGTATGGCGATATTAATTTTTTAATTACACTATTCAAGACATAATTTAATTAGAAAGAAAACAATGGCTAAATATGCAGTAAGAAGAATTGTAAAATAAAAATGGAGATGGTCCGGCCAGTTCCAGAGAACAACAGATGAAAGATGGTCAAAGATTGTAACAAACTGGAGACCAAGAAATGGAAAGCGTAAGCGAGGCAGACCTCAAAGAGATGGGACGAAGGCATAGTAGATGCAGAAGGTAAATTGTGGAGCAGAACAACAAGAGATCAATTAATATGGCAGCAATTAGAGGAGGCTTTCACCGGCCTTACACTAATAACTAATAATACTCACAAACACTATACTTATGAGAAAATACTAACCCTACTAATTAATGAAATACTGTCTACATAAACTTACAATCGAAAAAACTATTTTTAAATTACGAACAGTGTAGGGAAATAAAAAACAGTGCCCTCTAGGGACGCCCGAAAGAAGCGAAGCTTTATATTATAAAGCTTAGGAACTAAGCGTTAAAAACAGCTGCGGCGCGCACTCTGTATACAGATATAGGTATATGTCGTGTCACGCTACTGACGCTTAGCACGGATAGAGTGGCCGCGCGGCGAACGCCCCGAACGTCCGTATAGAAGGTTCGCTTCAAAAGCTTTTATTATTATTATATACTAGCTGTGCCCCGCGACTTCATCCGCGTAGTATTGGATTATTGGGTTAAAAAGTATCCTATATGTTAATCCCGGTTATAATCTATCTGCGTTCCAAATTTCATCCAAATCCGTTCAGTAGTTTTTGCGTGAAGGAGTAACAAACATACATACATACATACATACATACATACATACATACATCCACACTCACAAACTTTCGCATTTATAATATTAGTAGGATTAGCAGGGTCTTGACAAACACGTGAAATGAATACTAGAAGATCGAGTTGGCGTCGCGTCTCCATGAATAATATGTACCTGTAATGCTCGAAGTCTCTCCAAGAAGATGACGTGCGACTTTTCATCGTTTTCGTTGCTGATATCTGTAACAAAACATACCAATCTCTAGTACTTATATCAGAGTTTATTATAATTGCATCGCGTAAAGTCTACTAGGCTGGTTTCAATGGGGTTACTATTAGATAACGTATGAAGTCCATAATGCTATGGCCGTTGTGGTTGCAGAGAAAATTTCATGCGGTCATTGTAATAAGGACTATCAACCGACAGGTTATAAAGATCAAATTCCCATATATTTTTTTATGGAAATGTGTTTTTGAACGGACCAATAAACCACTGGACGAAGTACTGGAAATTTCCATCAACCTAATTCGGAATCAACGCATTGTGATTGGTATATCGACAATAATAACAAACTGTGATTGTTCCATCGCCAATCTTATACGCCAGATTTAGCATGTGTTTCGGAGATACTTGTCTTAACATTTAGAGGCTGGTAATTACTGTTAGACAGTATTCTTACCGATATTTTCAGACTTATAATCGTGTTTGTAAATAGGCATGGAGGCCATCTTCCTCTGGTCGGCGACCTCGCGCAGCCCGCGCTCCACGTAGTTGCGGAAGTAGAACGACGAGCCCTGCATGAACGTCCAGATGTCCACCTCGGGGTGACGCTCCTGTGCAGACAGCATAAGGTATAATTTACCACCACAATTATTTTTTTAATAATTTCAAGAATCAGAGCTTTTAATTAGGAGTAAACTGATTGACACATTTCGATATAAATGGAAGAAATAAGATACTATTTTTCATTTTTTAAGCGTACGACCCGTTGGATGTTAAACTGTTACCGTAGCCCATAGATGCTTGCAATACCAATTCAGAGAGGGGAAGGGACAATTCAGAGAACAGTGACATTTCTAGTCAATTTAATTATTTTCAAGCCAAGCGTGCTTCTACATTCTACCGCATTGACTTTTGGTCTCGCAGCAGTGACGTCATGCCACGGACGTCACTACCGACGCTAGTAAAGTCAACTCTTTTCACGAAGACGCGTGAATTATTGCAAATTGACCCCCCTATGCCAGATGTACGCGACTTCTTGTGATAAATAAATAAATGTCGGCAGACGACCAACACACTAAGTAACACTTGCACTATGGGTACCGTACAATGGACTGGGGGCGATCCCAGTGACACTGAAACCTGGGCACATTACGAAAAAACCATTTCCAAGATTTGCGCCTACGGGAATCGAACTCGCAACCTGCGCTCGAAGCACTGCGGCAAGTGTAGTGTAAGTGGTATACCGTACCCTCAGGTCGTAGAGCTGCGCGAGCGCGTCCCGGTTGTGTTCCTTGCTGCCGATGCGCTTGAGGATGAGCGCGAGCTCGTCGTGCACGGCGCGCGGCAGCCGGCCCGCGTGCAGCGCCGCGTTGTTGGGCGGCACCGACGCCAGCATCGCACCTACTCCACCCACTCCACCGTTCACACCCTCCGACGTATTCTCCTTCTTCTCATCCAGCTTCAGTTGCTGGGGAACGACTCGCACATTGGCATTCGGCACCGATTCGCGCCGCTACTTTAAGGGAACGTACTCATACCATGTGACCCGTTCAGGGTGGGGAGGGTGGTCTTCAAACTACCACGCTTGGTCAAAGGGAAGGGGGGGAGCTTAGGTTTTTCTCACGTAGTCAATATCCTTTAGGAAAATCTCGCACTTTTTCGCGCTATATTCAAGTATGGCGCACAGCCTTTGCAAAAAATGATTGAAGACCGTATTTATGAATTACTACGTCAAAACTAGAGGGGAAGGGTAGGTCTCGGCATATACTAAGGGTGGTCACCAAGTCCCCCCCCCCCTTGGGGGTAAAAAAAAATTAAAACTGGGTCACGTAGTATGGGTACGTTCCTTAAGGTTGGTATAAATAAATCGATCTCAAGTCTGAGAGCGATCCTGGAAATGACATTTCTATACCATTCCAGTACAAAATTACATGTCAGAAGCGAACTCAAGATCGCTCTCAAGCTAGATTATACGAGCCTAAATATAGCTATAGATTTCACCCGAGCGAAGCTGGGTTTTCATCTTGTTAAATATAAAATTGTACAAAAAATGTAATAGAAAAAACTCCAAAAGTACCTTACCTTGAGCACTTTGAGTAGATACGGGTATAAATCGGATTCGTTGACATCCGATATCTGCGTGAGATGATTCGTGATGGCCGACCCTCTCATCTTGACTAGAGTGTGCACCAATGTTTTCACAGTTCTGAAACAATAGTACATTTTTACCCTAGGAATGAAAGTAACTTATTTAGTCCCGAGACGGGCTTTGGCGCCCGAGCGTAGCGAGGGACAAAATAAGTCTTTCACCCGAGGTAAACACTGTGCTTTTCATAACGAATACAAGGAAAGTAAAAATAAAAACAGGAATTAGCTACAGAAATAATACAAGGAAGTATGAACTATTGTTCTACTCTACAACTCGAAAAAACAAATGAAGATCAGATTGCCCCCTATTTTGTTTTCTTTTCCGTTGGCCGGCTGGTTCAATAGAAATGTGAAAATGGAACTAATTTATTTTTAATAATTTGAGAGATGTCAGTTGAAAGCGATTCGCCCTAGGGCTGAAAAATGTTACTTTCAACCCGATCCTCAGGCAACTTCAGACCTACTTTCCGAGTATGAGTTATGAAAAACAATTTTCAGCTCCACACATTAGTATATTTTGTACTACGCGCCGAGATAAGTCTCTTTTACACAATAGGCTACGTGACAATAATTACAAATTCATGCCAAGTTATTTTTAAACGATGAATGGTGATATTAACATACCTATAATCACATTCTATAAATAACATTTATCATATTATATTAAAAAATAATAATTTAAAAAGCTATAATTAATACACATTATCACGTGACGGCGAACACCTATCAGATCTCATTACGTCATAAACCGCAAAAAAAATCAAACAAGCTGTCATTACAAAGCGAAAGTACCAGCGTGTGAACTATCTCTCTGAATAATTTGCTAATAATATAATCGTATTTACCATAATGAAGTCTGGATTTGTCAAAGGAAATAGCTCAAACTTACCAAAGATAGATTCTTTGATGGTGGCAAATTACTTTGCTGATAATAAGGATTTTTGTGCAGCGGAGATTAGGAACGTGAAAACGTCTTTGTAAGTATAGTTTTAAATACTAATATAATATTTAACCATAACAGAAACACATTATTTACGCATTTTACATATCACTTTATCGTATTTAGAAGTACATATCGGTAAAATATTATCATTTTTAAAAGTTAGGTTAAGGCTGAAGCGCCCATCTAGCCCGCGAAGTTCAAATTTTTTGAGTTCTTTTAGAAATTTTTCAAAATCTGACAATAATAAAAGACAAATTTTGTAGTTCGCGAAAAAGACCGTGTGCAGTGCATTTATTAATATATCCAACTTAATCTAAAACATTTCAAGAACGACAGCTATCCAGATAATCTGGCAATTTTTGTATACTTAGTGATTTCTAGTATCATATCCACCGTGATAATATTTAGAGTAAAAAAAATGTATTAATAAATGCACTGCACACGGTCTTTTTCGCGAATTACAAAATTTGTCTTTTATTATTGTCAGATTTTGAAAAATTTCTAAAAGAACTCAAAAAATTTGAACTTCGCGGGCTAGACAGGCGCCTTCACCTTAAGTGCTAAAGTTTGAAATTACCTATACTATTATTACATATTGTTACGTACTAGGGGTAGGTACAAATAATGCCGACTACGTGTATAAAGGTTTAATTCGCTCTCCACAAACTTGACAAATACACAGTACTACACTAGTTCACTATCACTAGTTCCATACAACAAACACTGTTCCGAATCACTTAGCAGTCACACAGTATTCCAATATAATCGCCTAGGTCACTGGTATATCACTCTTCGTTCGCTTACTTAAGTTCCGTACACTGTCGCTTCCAAGAAGTAACTAACTCGCTGCCCGTCGTCAACACCTTATATACGGAATAAAAATGCGAGCTGGTATTTTCCTGAACATTCTCGGTAGGTATGTAGGTAATAATAATGCCAATCGAATGATCTCGAGACCTATTGTCGGCTTCCCTTTGTATTCGTTCGCGAGTAGGTATTTGCCGCCGCCGTCGCGCCGATCACGCGTTCACTTTATACCTACATACCTACAGTCTCGAACATTCAATTTTTAGAGATCCTTCGTAATTATCGATGGGGTTCATCTAGAATAACAATGCGTTTTTGTATCAAGCTGATAAAATAAGGATCCTTCGAGGTATTTGACCAAATAGTTTCTAGGTCGCAACAATATTATTATAGAAAGGTGCTACATAGTTTTATTGTTTGTTTATTTCAGATCATCAAGATAATCTTATGGCGACGATTTTGTATTCATTATTCTTGCAGATTTTTGCTTTTAATTAACATTTTCTGAAAAATCTATTCAAATTCTATAGACTTTGACAGATCGCCAGCATTGTTTACCGGTTTATGACGTCATCAAAGCCAAGTGACAGCTTTAGAGTGTTTTTGCGGGAAATTTGAAAATTATTTTAAAATATAATTTTTTTCTTTAAAATTAAGATTTTTCTTTAATTAAAATATTATTATCGTATCAATTAAGGGTATATCTTTAAAATAAAAGCAGATCTGAAAATCATTCACCATCCGTATTGGGTGACAAACATGGGCGATGGGCCATGATCTTTGATGATAAGTTACGTTTGACAGGTGCACATCAAAGTAACGCTCCCAACTTTTCTTATTTTGTTACAAAGTCTGCGAAAAAGCGTATGTCCCGTCTGATGTTTAGCAGTCACTGTAGCCTATAGATAGATGCTTGAAATACCAATGGCGTTGCTCGCACATTGCCGACCTGAAGGAGAGTAGGGATTGTGATGGCATGGTACCTGAGTTTCCGATTCTCACACGCATCATACTTTACGCCGATCTTCTGTGCGGAGGTGGTACTTCAGGTCGAGCCAGACCGTATATGAGCTGTGGTGCAATTGGTTACAGCTTGGCTCTATCACACTGAGATTACACCGGTACATTCCCGGTACACGGGGAACCGATTACTCCCGGTGTTTCACATACCTGTAAGGCGTATCGCTTATGTCCGGGTTCTTCTTCCAATAGCTGTTAGGGTAGGCCTTGTAGAAGAGGTGTATTCTGTACAGCACCGCGTCAAAGTCGATGGAGTTGACGTCCCACGTGGCGATCATCTTGAGGGTCTTCCAGAAGCACTTGAGCAGCAGGTCCTGGTACCGCGGGTAGGCGGGCTCGGACACGCCGATGGATTCGTGGAGCAGAGTCACTATTGCACTGTAGACAAATATGGTTCGCTTTACAATCACCGCAAATTACGACCGCTTGGCGCAGTGTTTCAAGCGTAGGCCGCTTGGCTCACTGCACATGGTGGTTGCGGGTTCGATTCCCGCCTAGGCAAATTTCGGAAATGGCCTTTTCGTAATTTGCCTTGGTCCGGGTGTCACTGGGATCGCCCCCAATCCATTGTACGGTACCCATAGTACAAGCATTGCTTAGTTTGGGAATATACAGTTGGTGTATCAGTCTGGAGATATTTATTTATTTTTATTTCTTTAAATTCAGCGGGGTTAGTACGAGTTCAGATCAAATCAATTATCTTTATTGTGAGACAGTACAAGTGTTAACTTTTAGGGGTATACGTGTGCGATTTGACTGCTTAGCCGTGTTAGGCGTACAATGATATTGCCTAATAAATACATATAAAATAAATTTAATTCAAAATAACATAATGGCAGCTTATCTTTAGACTACAAATATGTCAGATAACAATTCTAGAATTAAGTTTGCGTAATAAGTCAAAGTCAAAGCGTTAATTTTGTGTAGGCCTATGGAGGCTTTACTTACTTAAAAATTGGCATTTTACATATTTTTCTTATATCTACCACCGGATCGAAACGCAACCTCGACTGAGAAGATCCGGAAAGAAACTCTTTTTACATTTCGCAATATGTTTTATTTAAATCGCCAGTTGCTTATGATTAATAAATTACAAAGAGTGTGTATTAATGTAAATGTTATAGCTCCAGTGTGTTACCTTTTAATATTACCAAGAAATACATAAAGTAATTCGGACTAGTAGGGCAAGACAAGCTACCTACGCAAATACCGATCGTGTAATCGAATGTTTAATATAATCCTTACTAATATTATAATTGCGAAAGTAACTCCCGTCTGTTTGTCGCGCTTTCATGCCAAAACTACTGAACCGATTTAAATGAAATTAGGTACCTACACAGATAGTCTAGAGCCTGAGAAATGACAGGCTACTTTTTAATGCGAAAAAAGGGTTGTAAGGGGTTGAAAGGGGGGAAGAAAAGTTGTATGGAAGTATCGTCATTTTAGAGCTAGAAGCTTGAAAAGAATTGTTTAGGCTGTTGATTCGCTATAAATAAATATAAAGACACTATTCCACGCGGATGAAGTCGCGGGCACAGCTAGTGTAAGATAAGGGTGCGTGCACTGACCAGAGCAGCGGCGTCCTGGGCGAGTGCTCGAGCACGCGCACGCACACGTTGTTGAGTATCCGCACCAGCCGCTCGGCCTCGGCGCCGCCCGCCCCCGCCCCCGCCCCGCCCGCCCCCGCCGCCGGGCCGCCCCCGCCCAGCACGCGCAGCAGCTCGCCCAGCAGCGAGCACAGCGCCGTCTCGCCCACCTGCGACCCGCACCCCGCCGTTTCGTAGAACTACGACACGGAAATTAAAAAAAAACAAAATATATAATAATATATATATAGGAATAGAATAGTATACTGAGTTTCGTATAGCAAGGTGGTGTAGTATAAGTCGTTGCATTTGAACTCCTCTATCAACACCCCGCCAGGAGCGCTGTAAATATACGAGCCGCTGGAAGTGTACAACAAGTCGGATACCGTGAGGCTAGACAACATAAGGGCGGGCATTTCATAAATTCGGTATCGGAAATCGTAATGTTAATTTAAAATGAATGCAGGCAGAACGTTAAAACACCGAGTGATTAATAAAGTAACATATGAATGTATTTTTAAAAGACATACGGGGTAGGACCCCCAACAGTACGTTCGCTTACCGTGGTGAGCGCGCCGGCGAGGTACTTGTAGGCGGGCAGCGCGTCGGGCGGCGGCGCGGTGCGGAGGCGGCGCACCTGCGCGGCGACGGCGCTCACCAGCCGCGGCTCGTACGCCGCCAGCGCGCCGCCGCGGCCCGACACCAGCGCGCCCGAGATCAGCGACAGCGCACGGATCGCGGCCTTCAATACAAACACGCGAAAAATTAAATTAACAATTAAGGTTGAAGCGTCGGTCGGGTTTATTGCAGTTTCTCTCAAGATGACGCTGTAGTCAACAGATTCTACTTATTTATTTTTTACGCAAAATTTGAGCATTTCTAAGATATAATACTATTGTTTGCGAATAAGACTTATTATACTGCATTGACATATGCAATAATATCAACCTAAAATCATTCATAATCTAAGCGTTTTCCGATAAAAAACTTCTGTCACTTTATATTGTAATACATACACGCACACATTGACAAAAGGTGTATTTTAGCCACTAGCCACTAGAGGGCGTACTTTTATATTTATTGCGGCCTTTTTATTTTAGAATAAATAGCGAATATATTATATTTTTGCTATTGTAAAATTCATTATTGTATGTGTATTCATCATTCTAAAAAACCGATAAAAAATATACATCTGTTATAGAATAATTTTATTGTCTGACTAGCTGTGCCCGCGACTTAGTCCGCGTGTAATTTAACTTAACAAAAATTTCGGGATTATTCATCCCCTATTTTATCCTCTTGGGGTAGAATTAATCAAAATCCTTTCTTAGCGGATGCCTACGTCATAATATCTGCATGCCAAATTTCAGCCAGATCCGTCCAGTGGTTTGGGCTGTGCGTTGATAGATCAGTATGTCAGTCAGTCAGTCACCTTTGAGTTATATATATTTAGATGTTACTAAATATAGTGAAAATATAACTGTAATACACTTGTTGGTGTATTCCACTTTTCTAACATATGAGATACATTACTGAGAAATAGATGTGGTTTTCCATGTGAACATATTTTTATTTATGACAACAACAATAATTACAAGAAATCAACATAAAAATCGTGTCTCTATCAAAATTATAGGACTTAGAGTCCTATACAGAGTAGCGTTAGTAGTGTTTCCTACATTGAGACACTACATGGCCTACTTTTTTGCAATATGTACACGACACCTTAGGCACACTATTTACACTAGACGACGAAAAGGCACTAGATGTAGCAGAGGCATCTCGGCGTTCTTCCTTCAGCAGGATCGATGCAACCGAGTCTGTAGATATCGAGGTGCCGGAATGCTCTATTGCCATCACCATTGGCTGTAGCTGTCCTTGAGTCCTGTCAGCATAATCACACCAACAAGTTCATCTTCCAGACCAGCTTGATTGGCAATCAGTTGTTGTTGCACGTATGTCATTCACATAGGCTTCTATGTTCGAGTACAATACAAGTTTAGTACCAAGCTATTTCTTCATAAGTTGTAAGCGTCGAGCAAGCGCGCTGTCAGCGTAGGCTTCCCGAAGTCGCTTCCATGTTTCCTTCGAAGTTTCAGCTGTCATGACGATAAGATATAGATGTTCGCTTAGACTCAAGCAAATCTTGGATCTTTGGCATCTTTGCGTTGAAAGTCGTCAACTTCCTCCGCAGGCTTCATGACGCAGTCCCATAGTTCGCTGTCGATCAAGTACATCTTCATGGCGAAGCTCCAAGCCGCGTAGTTGACGCTTCCCTTTAATTTTGCGAAGCTCAAAGTTGTGTTGGCACCCGCTGCTGTTGAAGAGCTACTAACGACAGTTTGCTGTGGTTGTACCTTTGACGACGACTGTTCTGAGTAGCAGATTAAATAAAAACATATACGGAGGCCAGACAAGATATTTAATGTACAGCGTATTTTGACAGACAGAATAGAATTCTATGCAAAGAGAATACATTCTATGTAAAAACAAATGTCAATATAAATTACACGGAATTTAAAAACTAATTATTAACAGGCCAGTGCTTTGATGATTTCCACTACGTAGGTTGCAACAAAAATAATGATAATTATATTAATTTAGCCCTTTTGACGTCCCACTCCTGGGCACGGGCCTCCCCTCAACACGAGGAGGATTCAGGCCATAATCCACCACGCTGGCCCAGTGTGGGTTGGCGGATTTCACATGTCTTTCGAAAATTGGTTAGATCTTCTAAGACATGCAGGTTTCCTCACGATTTTTTCCTTCACCGTAAGCTAGTGATAATCATATAGAAATTATGAGTCACACATAGATTTCGAAAAATCCAGATGTGCGAGCCGGGGTTTGAACCCAATACCTGGTGCCCGCAAGACGCGTGCTTTAAGCAATCGGCTATCACAGCTTCAGCTCAATCAAAATCTATACAAATAAATAAAATTGGAGTGTCTGTTTGTAATATCTAAATAACACCTTTTCACTAAATGCATATGAAAGTACATACGACACCTATAGCAAAAACGCGATTAAAAAAATTTTTGTCTGTCTGTCTGTCTGTCGGTCTGTGTGTTTGTTCCGGGTAATCTCCGAAACGGCTGGACCGATTTTGACGGGACTTTCACTGGCAGATAGCTGTTGTAATAGGGAGTAACTTAGGCTACTTTAATTTTTGAAAAACAATTAGGGTTCCGCGTAAAAAAATAAAAACACATGAAATCAAAGAGTATCTCCGAAACGGGGGGACCGATTTTGACGGGACTTTCACTGGTAGATAGCTGATGTTATAAGCAGTAACTTCTATTTTAGAAAAACAAAATTAAAAAAAATGAAAAAATGGGTTCTGTCGTGCGGGCTCAGAACGCGGGAGCGGGCTTTTTTGTTAAGTTAAATTCCACGCGGACGAAGTCGCGGGCTCATCTAGTAATACTAATAAATAAACAAATATCGCCAGACAAACATACCAACTGTATGGTTCCAAACTAAGCAAGGCTTGGACAACGGATACCGTACAATGGACTGGGGGCGATGCCAGTGACACCAATACCAGGGCAAATTACGGAAAGTCCAATTCCGAAATTTACCCTGAAGGGAATCAAACCCGCCACCACCCGGTGTAGTGAGCCGAGCGGCCTACGCTCAAACCACTGCGCCAAGCGGTCATCAATCGTCGATGGTAGTAAAAGTAAAAGTAAAAGTAAACGTAAAAGTAAAAGGATAAGTTAGTCGCGACACCACACTGTTCAATGCGAAATAGAAAGACGATACGAAAAAAATAATAACTGGCTTGCTTTCTATAAGGGAGAGAGAGAGACAGACAGAGAAACAGGCGCACGCCGCACATATAGCGAAAAAAGTGTCGTTACACATTTTGTGGTCTTAATTTTTTCCGTCTAGCCCCCTTTAGCAACGCGCGATAAGGAACTTCGTTCCAATATTTATTACATAATTACCTAGTACCTGTGTACATATATAATACTAGCTGAGCCCGCGACTTCGTCCGCGTGGAATTTAACTTAACAAAAAAGCCCGCTCCCGCGTTCTGAGCCCGCGCGACAGGACTCATTTTTTTAAATTTTGTTTTTCTAAAATAAAAGTAGCCTAAGTTACTGCTTATAACATCAGCTATCTGCCAGTGAAAGTCCCGTCAAAATCGGTCCAGCCGTTTCGGAGATTACCCGGAACAAACACACAGACAGACAGACAGACAGACAAAAAAAATTAATCGTGTTTTTGCTATAGGTGTCGTATGTACTTTGATATGCACTTAGTGAAAAGGTGTTATTTTGATATTACAAACAGACACTCCAATTTTATTTATTTGTATAGGTAGATAGTACAGCAGTATCTATGGTTTGTATATACCAGGTTCGGTATTTATTTGGCAAATACAGTAAATTTTCATTTTTATGTACCTATACGGTAATCCTAAGCCAGCGGCAACACTATCCTACCCACATATATGGATTTACATAGATAACGCAAATGTATGTACTTAGCGTCTCCGAAAACCCCGACCAAGCGTCAAGGTTGGTCGCCGATAACTTACAGTCCTTCGCGACTACAGATATAAAAATATGAGTATGAGCGAGATAATCACTCGAGAGAAATGTAGCGGGCGGAGGGGCATCGGCGGCATCGGTGTCTTTGAATCGGTTTGGATTTCCCGCCATCTGTGACGTCACAGTAAGTGTTAAAAATTTGGCACGCTTGGTTTCAATACAAATCGTGATACTTGTGTTATCTATGTAAATCTATATCTGTGATCCTACCTATAATACACTAAACGAAAAAAATATTTCCGACAACAAACGCTTTTATAATAGACATCCGACGTTGTCAAGTCGCCGCTCTCTACCAATTGGCAACGTCGCGTCTGCAACAACGTAGTACCTCGTGTGGCGAATTGACGACCGCTTGGCGCTGTAGTTTGAGCGTTGGCCGCTCGGCTCACTGCGTCGAATGGTTGCGGGTTCGATTCCCGACAAAGGAAATTTTCTGAAACGGCCTTTTCGTAATTTGCCCAGGTCTGGGTGTCACTGAGATCGCCACCAGTTTAATGTATGGTAGCCATAGTACAAGCGTTGCTTAGTTTGGCACCATATAGTTGCTGAGTAAGTCTGGCGATATTTATTTATTTATTAGAAACTTAGTATTGTATTATGTCCGGAAAATATTGAAAATACTTAGCTCGTTACTTCATTTTTTTATTGAATGTTATTATTATGATAATAAAAGATGAAAACCCGGCTTCGCTCGGGTGAAATGTGACTCATTACAATTTTCGGCATGATGTGTTTACATCCAAATAAAGTTAATAGAAATACAAATACATCCGACAGAGAACCAAAGTTATCGACATAGCTCAAAGAATTAGCAAGCTGAAGTGGCAGTGGGCTGGCCATATCTCGCGAAGAACCGACAACCGCTGGGTTAAACGTGTTCTTGAGTGGAGACCTCGACACGGCAAGCGTAGTATAGGACGCCCTCCGACCAGGTGGGATGACGATCTGCGAAAGACTGCAGGCAGATGCTGGATGCGGCAAGCTGAAGACTGGGCGCTATGGCGCTCATTAGGGGAGGCCTATGTCCAGCAGTGGACAAGCATAGGCTGATGATGATGATGATGAAAGTTATGCACTATGCAAAGCAAAACTAAATGAAATGAATACTCGTACGGAAACATCATGAACATTGAAAACTGAATTTGTTTGTTCTGACAGCTCAATCAATAAATGCATTTCTTCTTCTTTCTTTAAAAATATGGCCCACCAACTAAGAACACTGGCACTGTCATCACTGACACTGACTGACATGCGTTCATAGAAAATATGGCGGTACTGTGCCGAATATTATAATTATAACATTGTTTATCACGACAATCCGAATTTTGCGGATATATGTTGTCGACTCAAAATCATTATTTTTTTAAGTTTTATTATTCTGGTAACGTTTCAATCGAGTCTACCGTACCCCTTGACGGAATTATTAATATAGATGGCGCAATATAGGGATATACATATTTGCAATAATAATTTGGTCACCACCATCTGTCATTTCAACTAGTACACTATTAGCACGCAGTTTACTCAAAGTACAAATTTTATGTTAATAATGGCCTAATTTAGTCAGATGGCGCTGACAAATTCACACACACAGGCGTAAAATTTAACAAATTTTACGATCGATTTTAATTATGTTAATCCATTTTTAAATGCCTGAAATCATTAGATGCGAATACAATAATTTATTTAGAAGTGATAAAATCCATTGTTTTAAGGAAAAACTTTGTGTGTCTCGTATAAATTCGGAATGAAATATGTATGGAGAACACGATCGCCCCCATCACCTTAATACAATCTTTTTATTCGTTATGGGCAAGAATTTGATCACCTGATAGTAAGTGACGATGCGATGTACGATGGAGCATGCTTGCCTTAAACACCCAGATTGTAGTCAGGGGGAAACAAGGACGCCGGCAACGTGTTACGCTCCTTGGCTGTTCGTACGATGAAAGTAGAAGCAAAACGCTTTCCAATTCCATTCTAACCTACGGTGCTCAAACCTGGTCACTCAATGAGCTACAGAAATTCAAAATCAAGGTTTGCTAACGAGCAATGGAGCGCAATATGTTGTTACATGTTAAAAGGGCGGTCCGCGTCAGAGACACTGCCCTTCGCTCCATCACTCGGATCGCTGACGTGGGCGACTAAACAGCAAAGCTGAAGTGGGACTGGGCCGGCCACGTGGCACGAATGGAGTGGCCAAAACAAGGGAAAAGGGAAGGGAAGACTTTGCCCAGCAATGGGAAATACAAAAGCTAATAAAAAAAAACTAAAAAAAATCTGTATAAATAAAAATCCGATTTAAAAACTTGGGTGCACTAAACTGCTAGAAACAAATAAGGACCTTGCAATTTCTTTCATTTGGAATCGGTACCAATTATACGGGTAGGTAGGTACCTATTCCTACCTAAGAAGTAATCCTAACGTAGTGTAAAGATAGTGGCACCGAATCCAAATTGACGGAGTAATCGGTGAAAACACAATAAACATACAGATGAACATTTAACCTCTTCCTTCTTTCGAAGACTGTTAAGGCTAAAGCGCCTATCTAGCCCGCGAAGTTCAAATTTTTTGAGTTATTTTAGAAATTGTTCAAAATCTGACAATAATAAAAGACAAATTTTGTAATTCGCGAAAAAGACCGTGTGCAGTGCATTTGGAGCATTCAAATCTTATACACTGATATAGGTGCTCGTGACACTTTAGGGATTATAAATGCATGCCAAAATTGTTTACTAAATCCGCATCCTAAGGGAAAATAAGGTAATAAGGTAAATAGGTAGTAAGCTGTGATAGTCGATTGGTTAAAGCACGCGTCTTGCGAGCACCAGGTCTTGGGTTCAAACGTCGGCACGCACCTCTGGATTTTTCGAAATCTATGTGCGGTTCATAATTTCTATATGATTATCACTTGCTTACGTGAAGGAAAACATTGTGAGGAAACCTGCATGTCTTAGAAGATCTAACCAATTTTCGAAAGACATGTGAGATCCGACAACCCGCACTGGGCCAGCGTGGTGGATTATGGCCTGAAGCCCCCTCGTGTTGAGGGGAGGCCCGTGCCCAGGAGTGGAACGTCAAAAGGGCTAAATTAGTATTTTTTAATTATTAAGGGAAAATAAACACTATAGATTAGGCTCACGTTGAGGTCCGGGCTGGCAATGGAGTGTATGGTGTCGGCCAGCTGCGAGTCGTCGACAGAGGGCGCGGCGCCGCCGTGCGCGAGCTGCGGCGGCGCCAGCGCGTGCGGCAAGCGCGGCGGCGACATCTGCGCCATGCTGCACACAACACTAGGCTCGGTACCCGGTACCATGCTCACGCAGGCCACGGGACCAGCTCGAGACTCTAAACTACCGCGTTTAATAATAAAGTAAGAGACAAATTCACAGGAAACCAGAAAAGATCATGATTTAATGAGGCTTTTTCTGGTAGTAAACTATGAAATCCTTAAATCGTTGCGTTCATGATACTACCAATTCATATCTTCTATCATCTTGACGACTGGGTATGAAATGTTTATCAACAATTTTAGTCATAAATGTTGGTGTTTTCATAGTTTCTCATCGTAAATATTAAAATATGTATTTCCAACAGATTGTTAACATCTTCCTGTCATTAGTTTACTAGACAACGGTTAAAACGCGTCATATATCACGTACATTTACATTCTAAACCTAGCATAAACAACATGTCTCACCTGGCCCGCACATGCGTCTGCGTGTGCGTGAGGTTGGGGCGGACCCCGCTGCTGGGGATGGGCTCGTCCAGGAACTTGATGTCCATCTCCACCACGTCGGGGCGGCGCGAGACCGGCACGGCGGCGTCCAGCTGCGCTATCAGCTCGGGGTCCAGCCCGAACGGGCCCGAGATCACCTTCGGCTCCGGCGCCGGGCTGCAGGGAACAAACACGTCATTGACGACCGCTTGGCGCAGTGGTTCAGGCGCAGGCCTCTCGGCTTACTGCACATGATGGTTGCGGGTTCGATTCCCGCCGGGGATCATTTCGGAAATGGCCTTCTCGTAATTTGCCCTGATCTGTCACTGGGATCGCCCCCAGTCCATTGTACGGCACCCATAGTACAAGCGTTGCTTAGTTTTGGCAATATTACGCTATTTTTGTAATCCCCGAAGTATTAGATAAGGACTTTTCCGTTATAGACCCAAGCTGTGTTCACAGTAATCATAATCACCATCACAGTCTTGCTCGACCCTTGCTACCCCCCGCCCCAATCAGGATAATAATAATATGACATCTACTGTTTACGTAGGCATCAGTAGTGACCAGCGCTTTATAAAACTTTTAGACTCCGCATTTCAAAAAGCTTTTTATTGGTAAGAAATAACCAATATTACCAAATAGTGTAATCGATTTTACGGCCGATTCTGATGCAACTAGCCCTGAGGTACGAGTTGGAAAACGTATTTAGTTAAAACAAACAGTGCCGTCTAGGGACGCCCGAAAGAAGCGAAGCTTTATAGTATAAAGCGTAGGGCGCCGCAGCTGCCACTCTGTATACCTATATATATCGTGTAACGCTACTGACGCTTAGCACGGATAGAGTGGCCGCGCGGCGAGCGCCCCGAACGTCCGTATAGAAGGTTCGCTTCAACACTTCAGAGTAACTCACATATGGACGGGAGGTGGGGGCGGTTCCTCTTCCTCCTCCTCGTATTCAGTGGGAGGTGTGTCCACGGTAATCACTCGTCTACTCGGCTCAGGCTCCTAAAACAAAAATAAAAACAATCATTTCCTGATGATTGAAATACCTCTATTACAAAACATGAACTGACGACGGTATGACGAACATTCAGTCTATTTATTTATTTTTTGCCACAACTGAATTAAATGTTTAAATGGATATCATAGGACAGCTGGAGTTTTTGTTTTTTTTTTGAATTGACAATATGTTGTTGGCCAGAGTGGCCATAACAACTTCACCCGGACAGAGGGCCCCGCCCTCTGGGCAGGGGGGCAGCTAGCTCAAGGGCGCCACAAGGGACACGACCTCGGCTTGGGCCGCTGCCAGGAGAGGTGGCGAGGGTAAATCTACCACCGGATCGGAACGCGACCTCGACTGAGAAGATCGACAACTGGAGTTGTGGAGTAGCAGCGCGATATTACAAATTTAATCTTTAATAAGCTTTAAGTTCAATATCCAGTACAAATTGATTGTTGATTTTTAATAGAAATATATCGTCTTATACCTCTGGCGGCGGCAGCGCGGGCAGCACGGGCCGCCCCGAGGCGGAGAGCGGCACCAGCGTGCTGCGGCACGACTCCGCGCTGCGGGTCTTCGTGGCGCGCTTGATGCGCTCTTCCAGCAGGGACAAGTCCTTGTCTGATATCTGCCGGACAACATACATGTCCATTACCAAGGGTTAACAGACAGAACGGACCTTAAATCTTGCAGAAAAGCCCACCAGAACCTTTAATTTATAGGTGCTGAGCATGCTGTAAATTTTTATCGTTTTTCATACCAATATTCTCAATTACTTCATATCAAGTAATCTTATTTCACTCTGTTGAAGATGGCAAGGAGGCATCAACAGCAAAGATTTTTAACCATATTTGCAAAGTACCACGTAGAAACAGTAATTGTAAAACTTTGCAAACGTACAAATCAATTTAATTCACCATACAAATTTAAGAGCGTATTTAGAGGAAGTTCAAAACCCACCTGTCCAATCATCTTGTAAACCTTCTCCCCCTCCAGGAAGTACGCGCTGGTGACGCAGTTGAGCGCGGCCGAGCGCACGGCGTTGTCGCGGTCGCCGATGTGCCGCGCCAGCTCCTTCAGCGCGCCCGCGCCGCCCGGCGACATCACCGTCGAGCCGTACGTCTCCAGCAGGTGCCCGATGCACTCCAGACACTCTACGTATTGGTACACCATTGCACTGAGTATATGAGCCTATTAAAAATCCTGTTCATCAAAGGCTATCATAGAGATCGAAATCATTAATTTTGTTTACAACTACGAAATTTACATTTTATTTTTTACATTTTGCAAACTGTACAATCAGATGGGAACGCGAACTCGACTGAAAAGATCAGATAAGGAGGTCAGTCAGCTTGTCTTTTGTACTTGAAGAGTACATAAAATAGCTATCAATAAGACCACCCCATTTACACTGTTTCTGTACTTACTTTTTTTGTTGTTACAATACAAGTATTGACGGCCTCAAATGGTATCAGCCAACACAGACGTCAGCAAGCGTGACTTAATATCGAGTCAGCGATACATGAGTAGCAATAAACACTAACATTTGGCGACAATTTTAACTTATCATCAACAAGATAATTATATGCTTTATCCATAAATCGCTCGAGTTAAACATAATCCAAATCAATTTTATTATCTACTACCATATACATCAATATAAAGTTATATATTTTAGTACTCACCAGCCCTTTGCCTAGCGTTCTTGGACTTGAGCCCTTCCATCAAATACCCAAACAGCTTGGTCACAGAGTAGACAACACATATCTGCTTGAAGAGAGCTTTCACGCCGTTACGAACGGTGTCCTTTGGATCTCCTACCTGTAATGACATGCGTATTGTTGCGACCTAGAAACCATTTGGTCAAATACCTCGAAGGATCCTTATTTTATCAGCTTGATACAAAAACGCATTGTTATGCTAGATGAACCCCATCGAATAATTACGAAGGATCTCTAAAAGTTGAATGTTCGAGACTGTAGGTATGTAGGTATAAAGTGAACGCGTTATCGGCGCGGCGACGGCTGCGAATACCTACTCGCGAACGAATACAAAGGGAAGCCGACAATGGGTCTCGAGATCATTCGATTGGGATTATTATTACCTACATACCTACCGAGAATGTTCAGGAAAATACCAGCTCGCATTTTTATTCCGTATATAAGGTGTTGACGACGGGCAGCGAGTTAGTTACTTCTTGGAAGCGACAGAGTACGGAACTTAAGTAAGCGAACGAAGAGTGATATACCAGTGACCTAGGCGATTATATTGGAATACTGTGTGACTGCTAAGTGATTCGGAACAGTGTTTGTTGTATGTAACTAGTGATAGTGAACTAGTGTAGTACTGTGTATTTGTCAAGTTTGTGGAGAGCGGAATAAACCCTTTATACACGTAGTCGGCATTATTTGTACCTACCCCTAGTACGTAACAATTGGTGTCAGAAGCGGAATGCCGTTACTACCGCGAGACGAAGAAGGGCGTACTCCACGAACCAGACGTCAAGTCGAGATGGATGCCGCACGTCAACGTAGCCGTGAAGAAGAAGAGCGTCAAGTTGATGCCGGTGTTTCGGCGGGAGCTGAGGCAGCATCAACAGGTAGTTCTTCGGAACTGAACTTGGCAGCGTTGATGGCCTCTATGCAGCAAATGCTCAAGGCCAATCAAGAGGCCAGCGAGCGAATGATCCAGGCCAATCAAGAGGCCAGCGAGCGAATGATCCAGGCCAATCAAGAGGCCAGCGAGCGAATGATCCAGGCCAACCAGGAGGCTAGCCGGCAAGAGATTAGAGAACTAAGGGAGGCCAATCAGGAGTTCAAGGGAATGATGCAAGCCAATCAGGAAGCGGTCTTGGGTAAAATCGACGCTGGAATCACTATTCTTGGTGAGAAAGTGAAGACATTAGAAGACCGCATGCAGGTGCTGAACGAGGAGGTTAATCAAAAGACAGGAACTCTGGAAGACCGCCTGCATGTGCTTAATAAGGAGGTAACCCATATGGTAACCCAGAATGAGACCGTCGAAAGCCGTTTGGAGGTAATAAATAAGGAAATGATAAGGCTGAAGACTCAAGGACCTATTTCAGTAGCTTCACCATCAGCCACAAAGCTCGATCTCCCGCGCTTTGATGGGACTTCTTCGTGGACAGCTTTCAAGTACCAGTTTGAAATACTTGCAATTGGAAATTCTTGGAGCAGTGAGCAGTCCTTTGCAGCCCTGGCGCTTGCCTTACGCGGAGATGCCTTAATGGTCTTGGAAAATTTGCCGCCTGAAGGAAGGACGCTGGAGACTCTGATGGACGCACTGGATACACGCTACGGTGAAAAACACCTGGAATATGTTTATAGAGCGCAGCTCCACGAAAGAAAACAAAAGTCTAATGAAAGTCTCCAACAGTGGGCACAGGAAGTGGAAAGGCTGGTACGTCGTGCTTACCTATCGGCACCAGAAATGATTGAGAAGACTCTGCTGGATGCTTTCATCAATGGCATAAGAGAAACTGAAGTCAGGACCTTTGCACGGCTGGGACACCACCAAACCATGAAGAATGCACTGGCTCATGCTCTCGAGGTGGAAGCTGTTCGGCAGGACACGAAATTAAATAAGGTCAGGGAGGTTAAGGAGGTAGTTAAGGAAGAAAGGAAGCCTCGGTTTGTCCCAACTTGTTATGGTTGTGGTGGTAGGGGACATATTCGCCTGGAATGTCCTTCGAAGAGGAGGAGGGTCACAGGCGAGTTTGAAACCCAAAGTCAAGTTATGACGCCGACCGTTACCATCACTCAAGTTTGCAACGGGAATAGTCTGATCGTCGAGGCCACCTTGAACGACCAACCTTGCGGCTTAACTGTGGATACAGGAGCATCGCGGACAATTGTGAGGCCGGAACTACTGAAACGCACTATAATGTGGGAAAAGCGATCGCCATCGTGTCGTCTGCAGACAGCCACTGGTCAGCCAGTTTCCGTCCTCGGTGAGACAGATGTCAAGTTAAGAATTGGCAACCGGGTATACCGTCAGTCAGTGTTGATTGCAAGTATTACTAATGATTGCATTTTGGGACTGGATTTCTTGAAGAATCAACAGTGTGTTTTGGATGTAGCCAAAGAAGTGCTAAGGTTTCCTGATCAAGAAGTCTGTTTACGAGGATCGCGCCCGTGTAATATTTATCGTCAGAGGAAGGAAGTCCGGGAAGAGGTCAAGCTCATAAGGACTCATAGAACTGTCGATGAATGGACCGGAGTCAGTATGAAGAAGGCGCAGGAAGCAGATGATGATCTACAACCTATACTGCACTGGAAACGGAAGGGAAACAGGCCCCAATGGAGTGACGTGTCCGCCTATAGTTCAACTACAAAAGGTTATTGGGCTCAATGGGACAGTTTGGCTCTGGAAGATGAAGTACTGTATAGGAAATGGGAATCGAAGGACGGCAAAGAAATAACCATGCAGGTGATAGTGCCGCGGAGTAAGGTGACCCCTCTTCTACGGCACATACACGATGGTGTTTCTGGTGGGCATCTTGGATTCAAGAAAACCCTGGTTAAGGTGCGACAGCGGTTTTATTGGCTGTGTTATCGGAAAGAAGTCGAGGACTGGTGCCGTAAATGCACTGTATGTGCGTCAGTGAAAGGACGGCAGACAACGAGCAGGGGAAAGATGGAGAGCCGGTACGACCGAAGTGTGTGCACCAACGGTTTTGAAGAAGGAACACTGGTGTGGCTCCACAATCCTCTTCGCAGAAAAAGGAAGTCCCCGAAACTTCAGGCTCGCTGGGAAGGACCTTATACAGTTATTACGAGGATCAACGATGTGACCTATCGCATTAAGAAGGGACTTCGAGGAAAGCCAAAGGTAGTCCATGTGGACAGATTGGCTCGGTATCATGGAACAAATGATGCTCGGGACGAGCATGACTAAGAGGGGGGTAATGTTGCGACCTAGAAACCATTTGGTCAAATACCTCGAAGGATCCTTATTTTATCAGCTTGATACAAAAACGCATTGTTATGCTAGATGAACCCCATCGAATAATTACGAAGGATCTCTAAAAGTTGAATGTTCGAGACTGTAGGTATGTAGGTATAAAGTGAACGCGTTATCGGCGCGGCGACGGCTGCGAATACCTACTCGCGAACGAATACAAAGGGAAGCCGACAATGGGTCTCGAGATCATTCGATTGGGATTATTATTACCTACATACCTACCGAGAATGTTCAGGAAAATACCAGCTCGCATTTTTATTCCGTATATAAGGTGTTGACGACGGGCAGCGAGTTAGTTACTTCTTGGAAGCGACAGAGTACGGAACTTAAGTAAGCGAACGAAGAGTGATATACCAGTGACCTAGGCGATTATATTGGAATACTGTGTGACTGCTAAGTGATTCGGAACAGTGTTTGTTGTATGTAACTAGTGATAGTGAACTAGTGTAGTACTGTGTATTTGTCAAGTTTGTGGAGAGCGGAATAAACCCTTTATACACGTAGTCGGCATTATTTGTACCTACCCCTAGTACGTAACAGTATGTTAATCTGATAATAGTACAAATTATGTTGGTATGAAAACAAACATTACTAAACTAAGCGCGCTGTAAGTTGGCGCCCAAAATTTGGTTGAAATGGCGTGGCAGTTGATTTTTTCATACGAAACATTGCGACGCCACGCCGGTCGAACTAACTTCAAGCCGGCCAGCTTACAGCGCGCGAACTTCACTAGATTTCAACTCCAGGACCATGGCCCCCTTAGAATCCCAATCACCGTCTTTCGGTTCCATCATCAGACTCAGTAAACCACTTAGGTATGACGTATGACTAAAGTACTCACATCAGAACAGCTTAATATTGACGCGTCATACAAAAAGAATTATATAGATGTTCAGTCGACTAGTCGACAGTCTCTAGATTCCATCCTTCTTCTAATTCATTTATAAAATAAGGATGGAAGCTGTAATTTCCGACATCGACAACTTTCGGTCAACTGTGAATGCCTCCCCAAGGTCATCCCAAACAGCTGATTGGGACTTTAAATATTTGAGCGTTTCAATATTCGCCCGTTAGTTAATTGTCAGACGTATCACGGTCGTAATGTATCAGCAAGACAGCAACATTTTTAATTGTGTCAAATTCAAACTTAGTTGTATTTGTAGATAACAGAATTAGCGCCAATATAATATGACGAATATTGATAAGGATAATAATGGTGTAAAGATAATCAGAATGATGTGATAATACTGTTTTATAGTTATGTTCGAGACTTCGTTTGAATATAATTTTATAATTTGACTATCCCATGACATCCCTGAATTATTCAGAGTTCTGAACCGACCAAATTTGGTAAATATTAAATAAAAAATAATCGAGAAAAACTATCAAAGAAACCTCAAAATTATTTTAAAGATCACTCAAGGGTACGTAACAAATTTTTTTCAGCCCTTTTCCCACGTACGGGAGGTGCCCCATTATAATTTCTGCTTTCATTATTTAAATACACAGTTTTGTAGCGGTACCAAAACTCTATTTGTATGCCAATTTGCAGCCGTCTAGCCCTAATAGTCTCTCAATAAAATGAGTGTATATGGGTTTCTAGTTTGACTACGGAACCGTAAAAAGAGTGGTTGGCAATACCCTCGCCTCCTTCAACGTTGTGACTAAAGTACCATAGTCCAACAGTGTGTGGGCTTTCAGTGCACAATGTCAGTGTCATGAAGCATTTATTTAAAACTTACCTTCAAAACCAAATACGGTATGAAACAATTCGCCTCGTACTCCGGCATCGTATAATCACTGTCGATCAGATACAGGAACACGACAGCCAAGTACTCCAGCCCCTTGAGTATCACCGACGGGTTGGTGTCGAAGAACCGCAGGGTCAGCCATTTGAGGACCAGGTCCAGGTTCGCCATTAGCGCGTGGCCATTCTCGTGCAGGTCTTCGGAGAGAGCTTCTATCGCTTTTAGATGATATCTGTTCGGAGAAAGGGGTTTTTATGACGCTTTTGTATTATGCGACGGCCCTGCAAAGTCAGACAAAGCAAGGATGCGATAGATTTTACACACTAATCGATACATCGATCGATAGTAGTATGGGATGAGTCGACGTTGATCAGCCAAAGCAATTACATCAATCGATTGGTGTGGTAAGATCCCCCTTCCCCTCTCTAGCCCAATTCCCACTCCAATTCAGGGTGGCAACGAGGAGGCAATTCCATTCGTATTGAAAGCATCTATAGGCTACGGTAGCTGCTTAACATCAGGAGGGTCGGTCGCTTGTTTGCCGACTGTTAAAACTATGGTCGGTGAAAATATCAATAGTTCTTCACAATTTTGGTGACTTTAATAGAAACTTTAATGTATCATATACTAGGTGAAACAAAAAGGGTATGCTATTTTTTTTGCAACTTAACTTTGTAAATCTCAAACTATCGGCTTTGTGGGACAGTTGAAGTACTAAAGGTTTTGTAGACTTGTGAAATCGGTCAACAGCTGTATTCCTATAACACCTTTTGTTTTTCAAGACACCTCCAAAGCTGATGGTTTTAGAATTACAAAGTTAAGTTTTGAAAAAAAAAGTATATCCGTTATGTTTCACCTTGTATAATAAATAACACACGATAGTGTACAATGTACAATAAATTAGTTTAGTTTACCTGAAGTCATTATGGAACATATTAGCGATCAGTTGCTTGTTGAGCCCTGCGTTCGTCATCTGTTCCTTCAGCAGCTCAAAGAACTCCTCGCGAGGCGTCGTGAAGTTCCATTTCAAAACTTTAACAAATACATTTACTTTCTATAGTCGGGTCCTGACAACTTTTTGACCACCGACAAATAAGAGGGGTGTTATAAGTTTAACATGTGTATTTGTGTGTGTCTGTGGCATCGTAGCGCCCAAGCGAATGAACCGATTTTAATTTAGTTTTTTTTGTAAGGTAGGTATTCTGATCGAGAGTGTTCGTAGTTAATTTACACGAAAATCGGTTCAGCCGTTTGAAAATTATGAGCTCTTTTGTAGTTTAAAAAATCGTCGCATCGGGGGTATTCTAAATTTTCAATGAAGAAAATTTAGTTGGGTTCTGACCAGTTTTTTTATTTTTTTCTTTTATAATCTATAAGGGAATTAAACATTTACCTTTGAGTTTCTGATCGTCAATAATTCGCTGATTCTTAGCGTTATTGTTGGGCAGCAATGGCGAACAGTCCTCGTCGTCTTTCTTCCCTCTATTTGCAGCCGATCCCGGTTTGGCGGGCCCCTGCGGCCAACAACTTCTATAAGTATGGACTGTACAGTATTGCAAAACAAGTTATTTATGCAAGTAATAAACTGGTCGTTTATTTCGAAAAGATAGAATAAATAAATAAACATCGCCAGACTGACACACCAACTGTATGGTCCCAAACTAAGCAAAGCTTGTACTATGGGTCCCGTACAATGGACTGGAGCGATCCCAGTGACACCCAGACCTGGGCAAATTACGAAAACGCTATTTCTGAAATTTGTTCACAGGATCAAATAAGTATGATTTAATTGTCTCGGAATTTTTGGTGGGACCCAAACCGATAAAATTACTTGAAGAAACATCTGTTTTTTTCTTACCTTTCCCTTGACAGCGGTGGTTTTCTTTTCAGCATCTTTCTTCAGCGCTCCAGCGGATTTGACGCCGCGAGGCTCTTCTTTCTTGGCTTTAGCGGCGGGCAGCGGCTGCACGGGCAGGTTCGGCCGCGCCTTGTCCAGCGCTGCTTGTACTACGGTCTTGGAACCGGGCTGCGTGAATTATACAGATTATAATGTTAATTGTTTTTTTTATTAATTTTTGTCCCTGCTTGAGGCTTATCTGACACACAGACCACAATCAAGTGTACCGCTCCGAGCTATATTTAGGGTCTAAGATGATGAAGAGTTTAGGAGTAATTTGCGTGTGAGACCACAGGTATTAAGGATAACTGCTTTCTGCACGAGTGAGAAGGTGGATTTGAACATGTGATGAGTATTGAAACTAGGGCACGTACTAATAAATCTATCTCAAATCCCCACCTACGAGAGCCCTCTGCCCCAAATTTCGGAATATTTCGGAACTATGAAATTTTGTTTTTGCAAGAATCGATACTAAAACAGATAAGCTTTGAAAAACTCGATCTATGAAACCCTATTATCGATGACGTGTTACTAAACGTATCAAATAAATAACCAATGACCGCGCACGCCTTACACCCACCCGTAGGGGAACGCGACACTTAAACGAGCATTTAAATCTTATACACCGACAAAGGTGCTCGTGGCACTCTAGGGGTAAAGCAGGCTTTCGACAAGTGGTAGTACTCTAGTGGTATGAAATAAGAATTACATTTCCAAGATCGGTATATGAATACGAGCCTAGTACATAATATTACGGTAGGCACCTTGAGCTTCTCGAGCTGCTTGTGCATGGGCTCGTAGCCGAGATGCAGCATGAAGGGCAGCACGCAGTCGGCGGCCACGCGCCGCACGTCGGCGGCGCGGTCCTCCAGCGCCGCGAACAGCAGCGGCACGCACGCCGACAGCTCGTCGCGCGGGAACGACTTGCCCGCCACTGCCATTACCAACTAATTAGTTTTCGCGAATATACAGGTTGGAACAGAAAAGGTATACTTTTTAATTTCAAAACTTAACTTTGTAATTCTAAAACTATCAGCTTTGGAAAATCAAAAGGTGTTATATGGATACAGCTGTTGACAGATTTCATAAGTCTACAAAACCTTCAGTACTTCAACTGTCACACAAAGTCAATATTTTTAGATTTACAAAGTTGAAAAAAATAGTATACCCTTTTTGTTTCACCTAGTATACATCTAACAACTACTGTCGCGGCAGGAAGCATCAGTCGTTTGCTGTCCCCGCTTGTTGTAACGTTGCCCGAGGTGTCGCCAGTACCGCGCATCTTCACTGCACTTAACGAGCTCCTGGATTCCAACTCATGCACGGATTTGTTTGCTATATGAATGGGCGAAGATTTTGTTGGTATGTTTGAGGTATTGTGAGAAAGATGAATGATTTTTATAACTTATATTGTGACGGATCATACGCTTGTTTGCGGGCTTTGTTACTAGTCCTTCAGTCGCTATTATTAAGACTGGGTGTTAACAAAAACAGCCTTGTTAATAAACATAGAATAGAGCAAGATTAACTTTAATCTAAGGTTTAAGTTCAAATAAATAAACTTAAGTATTAAAAACATGGAGTAGGTAAACATTTTTTTTTTATTTGTTCATTGTTCATATACCTTTTTTACTTCTCAATTAAGTGGGTTGTCATTATGCGCGCGTTATTCCCGGTGTAAGAAATTTATTGTTAATCTGAATTTACTCAGTGTTTTTAATAACATTGTAATAACGACGTTAATGGTTACTCTGTCATTAATAAGTCCAAGTGTAACTTTGGATTAGGCTTAGAATAGGTGATTTTGATTAATAAGTCTGTTTATTTATAGGGTGCTTGTAATAAGAGTCACCATTGGGCAGGTGTTCGGCGAGCCACTGCAGCAGCGTGGCCCGCAGCAGCGGCGAGCCCGACTTGAGCGCGTCCAGGATCATCTCCCCCTCCAGCGGAGCCGCCGCGCCCGCCTCCCGGCACCAGGTCTCCACGCACGACACGGCCGCGGAGCGAATCCACTGCTTGCTGTCGCCGAATGCTGTACAACAAGTACTCAACTATTGCATGTGGATCATTCTCAACGCTGCGAACGATCTTGAGTACGAGTTTGACACATCATTTTGTACTGGGATGACATAAGAATGACTTTTCCAAGACCGCTCTCAGACTTGAGATTGATGATGAGCGTCGCAATGGAACACGGCAATAACAAGAGAGGGCTTGTAGCAATATTACATACTAAGATAGAATATGAATATGCCCATGACATGCTTCCACCACTTTAACACGTAGAACGTAGGAACTAGAGGTCATTGGTGAGTCACTTCGGTTATCAGTACTGGGTCCCGCCCTAATCTCAAATCTTTACCGACAATCTTTGTGACCACCCAATCGGTTGAACTAAGTGATTCACACTGAGCCCATTGAACTACGTAGTGGCTTTCTTTTTCACACAAACATGTTCAAAGACTACTGATTGAAATACCTGAAATGTTGATAATTATAGATTTTTAACGACTCAGTATCACAATTCAGCTCACAACTCAGCTACGCAATTTTTTTACCTCTTCTTAGTTAATTGTAATTTTTCATATGGTGGGTAAAAATTTAAGCAGTTTCTAAATTGGAGTCACGTCCGGATACTCGGCGCTCAAAGTATTACCAGATCAATCAATCAATCATCGTTCAATGATCGAACGTCTGTGACATCAGTCAGTGCTTACCTTGGAAGAAGGCCGGGAAGAAGGTCCTGACATGGTGCTTGCTCTTGGCGCCCATGGCGGTGGCCAGTGCCTCGCAGATGTGCAGCGCGCTCTGTGCTAGCTTGGAGTTGGAGTCCAGGAGTCGCGCGCCCAGCGCCGCGGGCAGCTCGCCCAGGGACGTCTTGATAGGCGCCGAGCTGCTTATTATCGCTTTCACTTTGTCTAGGGCTTCGTTGCGAACCTGCGGAACAGACTCATGTGTAACCTAACTGTCCTAAATGGCGATCGATCGTACGACCAAACGATGCGATATCGTCGCGCGATGAATCTTGCGATAGTCCAATCTGTCGCGTTGCTGTAGGTACTCGCGCGATGACGCGTCACCAATAAGGATGCTCAAATGAGATCTGTAGGTTTGATTGCGCGATCGCCCGATATTAAAGCTGCAAACCAGTAAGCCATAGACGCCGCATAGCCTGAAACCCCCGCTCGCCTAACATATGCATTGCCGCTGGATATGTATGACCGCACCTGACATTTTGATTGGTCCATTCACGACTCGACCCAGAACGGACCAATCCAAATTCGCGGTCTTTCTCGAAACCATGCCATCTTATGACGATAACATTCTCATACAATATTCTTAAACGATAACATTCTAATACATAAACAAGCCGACAGAAGCCGTCAACATCTTCTCACCTTCCAGTTCTTGTCGTTGATCTCCCCGATGAGCGTGTCGGTGATGAGCGGCGCGAGGTCGGTGCGCGGGCGCGAGTCGTCCGGCGCGGGCGGCTGGGCCGGCTCGGGCGGCTCGTCCTCGTCCGCCTCGTCCAGCTCCTCGCCCACCGACGCCTTGCTGGCCGACTGCAACGCGACCAGCGGTCAATAGTCTAATGGTTAGAGGGGCCGCCTTCGTTGCCTAGAGGTCCCGGGCTCAATACCTATACTGGGGTGCTACTCTTAAAATCGACAACAATATATTCGAAACGATACGATATTACTTTGAATATATCGACCTTACCCTACTCTAACAAATGTTTGAATTCCTTGTCGTTTATCGTATCCATAGACTATGTTCGGTCGGAGTGAATAATACGAATAATAAATACAAAGTTTTTTAACAGTAAAAACTATGAAAACTAAGAGCAGGATTCGACACGGCTAATGTGATGATATATCGATTATCGTTGCTAAAAGTAGCAGCCCTGGCCATTAAACTATTGACGTGAGCCCACCTCCTAACACAAGCATTAGCTTACCTGGACGGACTAACGGAAATACTAGTAATGTGACATCTTTAAAAAAAATACCGGCACCTCTATCAGCTCATTGGCAGATGTCGCTCGCTTTTATAAGGCCCGTATTAAAAAATCAATCTCAAGAGTGATTTTCGAAATGTCATTCGATGACATCGATTGATAAAACGGGCCTTATAGTCACGTGCCAACATTTTTTGTGACGAATTAATTGTAACGTGGGATCTCGGGTATACGTGAATCATTCTTCAAGTAATAATTCGCAAAATGATCACACTTCGATTGCATATTTTAAGACGCTACACCACATACATTAGATAGAGATAATCATGTTTTTCTTTTCGTGCGAACAATGACCGATCCCGGTTACTACATCCGGCTTCCCACTCCCACTTTCACGTACCCATAAAACGTGACCCATTTTTTTTTTTAGTTTTACCCGCCTCCCCGCGCTTAGTGACCACCCGTAGTATATGGCAAGACCCTTCCTCCCCCTCTAGTTTTCACGTAGTCATACTAATATTATAAATAGGAAAACTTTGTTTGTTTGATTGTAATGAATAGGCTCCGAAACTACTGAACCGATTTGAAAAATTCTTTCACTGTTGGGAAGCTACACTATCCCCGGGTGACATAGGCTATGATATATTTTCAAAAAAAATAGGGATCCTTACTAAAACTCGAATAATGTAACCGCAATGTTCCCGTGCGAAGCCGGGGCGGGCCGCTAGTAATTCATAAATACGGTTTTCAATCATTTTTTGCAAACGCTGCGCGCCATATTTGAGTATAGCTGGAAAAAGCGCGAGATTTCCCTGTGACCAAGCGCGATTGAATACCTCCCTTCACTGAACGAATCACGTAGTATGAGTACGTTCCCTTAGTAGTTACTACTACTACTGATAAATAATAAAACAACACAAAAACAAAACAACATTTACCTTAGCGACCATTACCTTGCTAACACTGCCTATCAGTCTGGTGGGCGTCGGGGGCGTGCTGTTCGCGTACTTGTCCAGCTCCAAGCTGATCAGCTGCTTGGTGGCCGGCTTCTCGGTGTCGAAGTGGTTGATCAGCGATGGACCGACGTATAGGGACAGTATCCCCAAGAAAGTGACCGCGGATGTTCGCACATTAGGGTTGGTCGCCGAGAGAGCTTTCTTCGAGTGAACTATTATTGATTTTATGTTCATGCTGAAGCAATAAGAGAGCAATGTGAGCAACGGCAGCTCAACGCCTACCTTCCCCTGTCTCTATCGCACTCCCCTTCAGCTGAAGGGGCCCATAGTTGCCCATAGTTGTGGAGCTCCACAACTATGGGCTACAGTATCTGCTTAACATCATGTCAGTCGTACTCTTGATGGCCGACTCTCTTAGAGATGGGTGAATCGCCTTATCCAACTACCAAGTGTGCACTTCATCATAATTATCAGACTATTGCTGTCCAATGCTGGGCACAAGCCTGCATTAATGCACAGCGCTGAACTCAGTCTTTAAACTCAATCTTAGCCACTCTCCACTTAGTAAACACGACTAAAGAATTATTATTGACGACCGCTTGGCGCAGTGGTTCGAGCGTAGGCCGCTCGGCTCACTGCACATGGTGGTTGCGGGTTCGATTCCCGCTGGGGTAAATTTCGAAAATAGCCTTTTCGTAATTTGCCCTGGTCTGGGTGTCACTGGGATCGCCCCCAGCCCATTGTACGGTACCCGTAGTACAAGCGTTGCTTAGTTTGGGACCATACAGTTGGTGTGTTCGTCTGGCGATATTTATTATATTTATATTTATTATTACAATATCGAGTGGATACTGAAATAGGAATTAATTTGGTGTCCAATAACTTATATTCCGTTATACTAATAAAAAGGGTCTATCACAAATCTGGTAGCAACAATTAAATCCTTTTTAAGATAAACTAGCCATTGCCCTTATTTGTATTAATCTGCAAATCTGTTTTCGTTGATAATCTTATTTATTTATTGAACACAAAACAGGTTACAATCGTGTTAGTCCTACTAATATTATAAATGCGAAAGTTAGTGAGTGTGGATGTATGTATGTATGTTTGTTACTCCTTCACGCAAAAACTACTGAACGGATTTGGATGAAATTTGGAACACAGATAGATTATAACCGGGATTAACATATAGGATACTTTTTAACCCAATAATCCAATACTACGCGGATGAAGTCGCGGGGCACAGCTAGTATGAAGTAAATGTACACAATTCTAGAACTTATATCCTACAAATATTATAAATGCGAAAGTTTGTGAGTGTGGATGTATGTATGTATGTATGTATGTTTGTTACTCCTTCACGCAAAAACTACTGAACGGATTTGGATGAAATTTGGAACACAGATAGATTATAACCGGGATTAACATATAGGATACTTTTTAACCCAATAATCTAATACTACGCGGATGAAGTCGCGGGGCACAGCTAGTATAATTATAACCCAAAGGCTTATTATTATTGATTGATGCTGTCCGAATTCGAAAATAGTAACTTATATACTACTTACTTGAATCCAAACTCTTTTATAGCGTTAGACATCCAGTTGAACACCTCGGACTGGACTTTAGGGTTCTTCTGCGAGTCCATGGCGAACATGAGTCCCTCGTTGAGCACGTGCTCGAGTCCGCACGCCTCCGCCAGTGACGTGAGGCAGTCCGCGCAGATGGCCGCGCACGACGACTCGCCCAGCTTCGTCACTACGTCCTGGAGGACGAAGTCTGCTGCGATGCTGTTGGGGGAAGGAAATAAGGTCGATTTTACTATGACATAAATAAGTATGTTAACACAGGATCCCGTACTTTAGTTTAATAAAAACAAATAAGCTATCACCATGCTAAGTCAATAAAAATCCTTCACGAAATATATGAAGACAGTTGGTACACCAATATAAAATAATTTAGCCCTTTTGATGTCCCACTCTAGGGCACGGGCCCCCCCTCACTACGAGGGGGATTTACCACGATTTCACATGTCTTTCGAAAATTTGTTATATTTTCTAAGACATGCAGGTTTTCTAACGACGTTTTCCTTCATCGTAAGCAAGTGATAATCATATAGAAATCATGATACCTGCATAGATTTCAAAAAACCCAGAGGTGCGAGCAGGGGTTTGAACCCACGACCTTGTGCCCGCAAGACGCGTGCTTGACCAATCGGCTATCACTGCAGTTGAGCAAGTGTATTACACCACAACGTCCACAAATTATAAATATTTTGACACAATTCTGCGACAGTTTTATAAGAACCTCGAGTCCATAAAAATCATTGAATAGTGAACTCACTTTGATACCGGAAAGTTTTCCGTAATATATTTGCAGGCTTCTAATCTGGCTTTTAAGACTTGTACATTAGTGTCCTTCAACCCCGGCTTCCTGTTCAGTATGCGGTACAGCACCTGTGACGTCACGTCACTGGACGACAGACCCTGGACAGTGGAATGGAAGCTTTGGACGGCGGAGAGCCGGTTCTTCCAGTTGGTGTCGCCGAGACCTGGTGAGAGAAACCCACATGTAATTACCTACGGATGTTCGATAACAAACCTTCGTGTCCTGTGTTAAAACACAATTTCCTGACAAACCCGTGCCACTATCCTATGGTTGGAGGCTTTCACTGTCTACATCTTTGGAATACACATCAGACTACAACAGATTACATACAAACTACTAGGTTTTCGTCCACAGATATAGATTTACATAGATAACGCAAATGCATGTACTTCGCGTGTACGAAACCCCGACTAAGCGTCAAGGTTGGTCGCCGCTAACTTACAGTCCGCGCGACTACAGATATAAAGAACATGAGTATGAGCGAGATAATCACTCGAGAGAATCGTAGCGGGCGGAGTGGCATCGGCGGCATCGGTGTCTTTGAATCGGTTTGGATTTCCCGTCACTAAATTCCGGCTGTGACGTCACAGTAGGTGTTAAAAATTCGGCACGCTTGGTTTCCATACAAATCGTGATACTTGCGTTATCTATGTAAATCTATATCTGTGGTTGCGTCGCTGCTGTTATCTGCATCGAAGCTTTACGGATCTATAACTTGATTGTAAAGACTAAGAGTTGAATTAGTTTGTAAACCTGTGATGACGTCGCCGGTGAAGAGTTGTTCGGCCTTGGCGTCGACCTCGTCCTGTGACAACTCTTGCTCGCGCGGGGGACTCGGCTGCGCTCGGGTAGCACTGGCCTTCTTAGTAGCGGCTGGGGCTCTGGCTAATCAATAATTATAAAAAAAAACTTTAATGTTACTTAATCATAGCCTAGCAACATTTAGTATAGCATTCCTTTTTTGGTGATTTTTCAATAGGACATAGTTTTGCATAGTGGACCCAACCCACATAATTTTGTGCAATGTTATACCGACCTACTTACACTTGGAATGGGGTTGGTTTTGGTCTGCAGACGTATGTATTGGTTGGTTCCTTTTTGCAAAACTATGTCCAATTTAATATGCGATTTCGTGTTTATTTTGTTACGCGTTTAGCGAGTTTTGGCCACTTGTTTTTATGTATCTTCCTTGAGTTTGTGTAGTTACCAGATGGTGGCCGTTTGACGGCTTTAGGGTGCGAGGATCCGGCCGTGGGTTTGGCGTCACCCTTCGCCGACGGCGACGGGTTGGATTTGGGTTTAGCTTCTTTCTTAGGAGCCGCCAATTTGACTTGGATTACCGCCTGAAAGTAACCTTTATTGTACCAAAATCTCATAGATTGTGGTCAGAAAGACGAATAACAAAATAGTACCAATTTACGTTGTATGTAGGCCGCTCGGTTGACTGAATCCTATCATGTAGTATCATAACTTTTCTTTAAGTAATTTTACCAGGTCTGAGCATTACATTACTTTATAATTATAATATGGTGTTACTGGGATAATCCATTATACAAGTCTTGTTTAAGGCCAAAATACAATGATCATTTTGTATAGCGATTGCAAGATAAAATAAGAAAACTCACCTTATCAGCAAACTCCTTGATCTTCTGTTCTTTTAAGTTGTCCAGTTTCCCAATGTGCGGCGCTATGTTCTTCTCGCCAACCAGTCTCGTGGCGGTGCCTAACGCTTCAGACGCTGCGTCCCTCACCGTCGGGTCTGAACACATGTCAGATGACCTTGGTCAATAACTTGACAAATCAATAGTTTCATAAATAAATATCGCCAGACTGTCACACCAACTGTATGTTACCAAACTACGCAAAGCTTGTACTATGGGCACCGTAAAATGGACCGGGGGCGGTCCCAGTGACACCCAGACCTGGGCAAATTACGAAATTTGCCCCGGCGGGTATCGAATCCGCTACCACCATGTGCAGCCGAGCGGCCTACGCCCGGACCACTGCGCCAAGCGGTCGTGTATACTTTGTCAATTTGCGTGTATACTTTGCCTGATCATCACTCAAGAACTGCTGAACGAATTCGAATTAAATTTGGTCCACCGGCAAGTTATGCTGTGGAATAATAATGTTATTCCCAGGATATTTATATACACCACAGGCTACTGATTTTGCTACGTTGCTAATATTTATTGTAGCTTTATCACGCAAACGAAATTCGACCATAACAATAAAAATGACGGGGTTCTGAGGTAACAATAAAAAAATACACACGAATTGAGAACCTCCTGCTTTTTGAAGTCAGTTAAAAATACAGTGAACTCCTCGGACGTTTATGATCAAAACATATGCGAATAATAATAACCCCATACCAGCGCTTTCCAGCATTTTGAGCAATCCAGCGACGTACGCCTTTATCAGTTTCTTGCCGAAAGCTGCGGGCTGGGTCTGGCACAACGCTCGCGCCAGGAACTGAGCGCTTTCGGCCTTTATCGAGGGATTCTTGTTGTCGAACGCTGCTAGCATGTCTTCCATTATCGCTTCGAGGTTTGTCTGTTGGAGACGAATGTTTTTGTTATTCTACCTCAAGCAGCTCAGCCTTGGTTGTTGATAGTGAATTGGGTGCTTGTACTCATAAGTAGTACCAATTCTGATTTGATACATAGTGAAATATTTGTTAAAAAATATTAGTAATACTTTTAAATATCGCGAGAGTGACACACCAACTGTATGGTCCCAAACTAAGCAACACCCATAGTACAGGGTGTCATGCTATGGACTGGCGGCGATCCCAGTGTCACCCAAAACTAGGCGTTGATTGCAAAAATAGGCGATTTCCGAAATTAGCCCCAGCGGGAATCGAACCCGCAACCACCATGTGCCGTGAGCCGAGCGGTTTACACTCAAACCACTACGCCAAGCGGTCGTTGTATTCTATCTTAAAAAGTCCACTCAGCCTTGGTTGTTGCTATTGAATTGAGTGTTTTCAATAAAATCAACATTTGATTTGATAGGTGTGAAAATTAACAAAACAAAAAAAATAAAAATTATAGTTATGCAGACAGAGTTGCAACTAGTTTTATTTTATTCTATAGTAGGTATTTTAAATAGGTAGTTTAAATTTGGTGGTGTAAATAACTAGATATAAAATATTATAAATAATAAAAAATGATGTCACAAAATTTGGGACCTCTCCCCACCACTTGTCACACAATGTCACACTTCGTCGACCCCCTCCCTCCCCCTTAACGTGTGACGTTATTTATGGATGGCCCCTTATAATTACTCACATAAGGGTATATCGTATCAATGGCGTCTCTCAGGGCGACGACCACGTTGGTCTTCTTCTCCTTGAACTTCTCGAGGATGGCCTGCACGCAGGCGCTGGCGTAGGGCGAGAACTTGCCGCGCAGCGCGCCCGCCACCTGCGCCAGCAGCCGCCCGCCCAGCGCCACCAGCATCACGTTCGAGTCCTTTGATATCACCTGCAATGTCCCAAACAACGATATACAAGGTGACACATAATGGGTATACTTTTTTTTTCAAAACTTAACTTTGTAATTCTAAAACCATCAGCTTTGGAGGGAACTTGAAAAACAAAAGGTGTTATAGGAATACAGCTGTTGACATATTTCACAAGTCTACAAAACCTTTAGTACTTCAACTGTCCCACAAAGCCGATAGTTTGAGATTTACAAAGTTAAGTTGCAAAAAAATAGTATACCCATTTTGTATCACCTAGTATAAAGAACGCTCGCTATACTCATTTATGAATACGAATAGTTTATTACGACAAAAATATTTTGAAACTTTGCAACCTTAACACTTTCGAGATTGGTGGAAAGTTGATGACCAAAAGAAAGGTGTCGTAGGAATATAGCTGTTCAAAGATTTCACGAGTATAACTATGCTTCAAACCCCCCCAATGTTAAGTGTTACACCCTATGTTTGCACTGAACACAAAACAATACACAAACACATGTTGTGAGGAAGGTATATTTTACGAGAACAAGCCCAACTTAAAGGGGAGTGGAACAGAGGTAGGGCTGTTCCACTCCCCTTTAGGCCGGAAATATGCGAGCAATGCGTTTGGTATTGCAACCATCTGCAGGCTACTGTAATTTCTTAACAAGTTGTTTGCCGGATTTAGCACACAGAGAAAAAAAACAAAAAAGTACTCACCTTCTTTAAAGCCCTGACCAAGTCGGCATAGTCGCCGGGCTCCAGCCTCGGCGCGGTCTTCAGCAACGCCTCCAACGCGTCGAGGGCCTCCTTCCGTTCCTGCCACTTCTTCGCTTCGAGCTTGTCGTAGAAGTCCTTGGGCAGCTTGGACAGTATCTCCACGGGGTCCAGGAATTCATAAGGGTCAATGTCCCCGGAATCACCGCCACCGGTTTCGGCATCGTCGTCATCCGCCGCGCCTGGTAATTAAGAAATATATTTTAAATTAATATAAACATGTTGGCAAACTATTTTATTTAAATATAAACATGTTGGCAACCTGAAGGGGAACCATGCAGTCTTCCGGCTCGCTCGCTTAACGTACGAAACGCAGCTATTAATATTTAACGCTGATATTCTGTGAGAGAGTGGTACTATCCAGGCCGAGCCTGCCCTTACTTGAGCTGTAGTTAACTCAACAAGGCGTTTCACATTAAAGACACATGGCTAAAAAGGCAGCCTATGCCCACTTTAACAGGCACCTTTACAACCTAGGTATCACGGACAACCCCCTATGCAGAACCTGCCTGGAGGCGGAGGAAACAGCTGCTCACTCCCTTCTGGAATGCGACGGAGTGGCCACATACCAGGCAGCCTCCAGGAAGTCTTCAACGACATCAAGAAGCTGGGGAGCTTACTGGAAGAACTTGGATGGCTGGAATGACCGGCCCACACAACCCAGGCGCAATTGACGTCGATATGTGGACACCGCCCGCAAATGATGATATGAAGATGAAGATGAAGGCAGCATATAGACAGGCTGTGTGGAGTTCATAACTCACCATCCGTAGCGTCCGCGGCGGGTGTGTCCCGAACTTTGTTCTGCTGCGACCGTAAGTAGCGCAAGGGCTGCGCTCCGCCGGTCCCGCTGAACGACTCCCTGAGCTCCTGCTGCACTACAGCTTGTAGGGAAGCTATGTGAGGCTCGACGGCAGCGCCGATCCATCTGTGGTGACAGAAATTAAATAAATATCGCCAGCAGTGCGTTAATTAATACATTTATTTTACTCTAAATATTATCACGGTGGATATGTTACTAGTAAATCACTAAATATACAAAAATTGCCAGTTTTTCTGGTTATCTGTGGTTCTTGAAATGTTTTAGAGTAAGTTGGATATATTTATAAATGCATTGCATACGGTCTTTGTCGCCAATTACAAAATGTTGTCTTAAATGTTTTCAGATTTTGGATAACCAATAAAAATACTCGAAAATTGTATTTCGCGGGCTAGACCGGAGCCTCCACCTTAAGGTTCTATTGTCAAAGACTATTTGATACTGGCACGCAGAATGCACTATGGAAGCCACACCCTCCGAAATAAAGAAAAAAAAAACTGTCACCGTTTGTCAGAAGAAGTTACAAATGTGTGTGCGTCAAAGGCATGGATGTGTGTGTAATATTGTTTTCTTATATTTACGCGAATACTACACATTGAAATAAAACTATTTTTCGGATTTTATCGCGTTTATTAACTTTATGTTCCCGACGTTTCGGCTGCTTTACAGCAGCCATGGTCACGGGGCGGGGGGACTGAGGTGTTAGACGTCCTGATGTTATAGTTAGTAACTGGGTACCCTCATATTTAGCTGTTGTTTGCGGTCCGATCCACGCAGAAAGTGCTCACAGTGTCTCGAAACAAACGAAACGTCGGGAACATAAAGTTAATAAACGCGATAAAATCCGAAAAATAGTTTTATTTCAATGTGTGTGTAATGTTTTATTTATTGATTTAATGAAAGTTTTTGCATAATTTTTAAAAAATATTAGCATTCTGCACTCCTTCTCTATCTATACAAATAAATAAAATTGGAGTGTCTGTTTGTAATATCAAAATGACACCTTTTCACTCAAGCATATGAAAGTACGTACGAGACCTATAGCAAAAACGCGATTTAATTTTTTTTTGTCTGTCTGTCTATCTGTCTGGCTGTCTGTCTGTGTGTTTGTTCCGGGTAATCTTCTAAACGGCTGGACCGATTTCGACGGGACTTTCACTGGCAGATAGCTGATGTTATAAGGAGTAAATTAGGCTACTTTAATTTTAGAAAAACAATTAGGGTTCCGGGTAAAAAATTAAAAACACATGAAATTAAAGAGTATCTCCGAAACGGGTGGACCGATTTTGACGGGACTTTCACTGGTAGATAGCTGATGTTATAAGCAGTAACTTAGGCTACTTTTATTTTAGAAAAACTAAATTTTTAAAAATGGGTCCTGTCGCGCGGGCTCAGAACGCGGGCGCGGGCTTTTTTGTTAAGTTAAATACCACGTGGACGAAGTCGCGGGCTCAGCTAGTATAAACTATAAGTGTGTCAAATTACACACTCCTCCATCCGCGCAATTTTCGTAAAAAGTGGTACAAAGTTTTTCCTTGACGTATTAATAAATATAGATGTGTCACGCACCTGTGCATCTCAACGACGAGCGCCTTCATTTCATCTCTCACTCCCTTGTCCCTGTCAGACAGTAGCACCGGTATTTTCTTCACCATGGGCTTGATAGCAATCACTTTGTTACCGAACTGCTTAAGGGCGGTGTTCAGTGCAGCAGTACAGGCCGCCACCACTTTGGGATTCTTCTGTTCCATGCCTTTAAGGAGTTCTTCCTCTACGGCTTCATGCTTCTCTATTTCTATGTACATAAGGGTGATCTGTGGAGAAGATTACACGTTGTACTGTGTACGTCAATGACTCGAACTTGAATATGAGGGCCCTAACAATAACAAAGGTCAATGACACCAAATGTGTAGACATTTGGTGTCATTGACCTCTCTCATTAAGTAATGTGAAATTACCATAAAGGTAAAATTGTATTGAAACCATGTTTTTCTTATTATGAGTGTATTCGTCTGATATTCGTTTCGATTTCGACACATGGTATCACCTTCAATATAATAAGATTATAAGTATGCATTCAATACAAAACATTAGTTCTCATAAACACGTTTCGGTGCCAACTTCGTATGAAACGTGACATGTAATAATAATGGCAGGACATCGACGTATATCCAATAACGTAATAAATAAAATTGAAGTGTCTCTCCTTGTTATTTCCGAATATTTACGACGACATTTACGTCAAGACAAAGAAAAATTGTAAGAATTGGTTTAAATGCTAGGTTTAATTTTAAAGTAACATATTCTCATTTGAACAGTTTCAATGTTTTTTGCGTCAATTTGATCAGTTAACATAAGGGTGCGAGCACAAACTTAACTACCATAGTTTAAATTTTTTATATAGAACAAAGCCGGCAAATAAGTTTGCGACCTGATGTTGAGCAGTCAATGTAGCTTATAGATGCTTGCAATACCACAGACATTGGAAGAGGAAGGATGAACAAAGGGGGGTTTGGTCTTTCAGATCTCACTCATTGTACAAAACGCAGCTATATGACAACCGCTTGGCGCAGCTCATGCTGCCGCTATGCTGCTGCAAGCTGGTGAAATAGAACAAACCTGTAACGCTAGGTCTTTAGTCTTGGTCTTGGGCGCGGCGATGCACTTAGCGACGATGCCGGACATCACCTCGCCCGTCGTCTTGCCGGCGAGCCCGCAGTTCTCCACGAACACCAAAGCTGCTTCCAACCCTGAGGAAAGTTATCCGAAATATGGGCATAGGCCAATATTTTAAGCTTCTGGGAACTTAATCTATCCATACATTTCACAGTAGTAAAAAGGCATGACGGAGGCTTTGGTGCGGTCTGAAAATTCCGACACCAGAGTTGGTTTAGTTAGATTAGTTTATTATTTACTATTACTTATTTAGTGACAATAGTGTTGCCTGCTCATATTCGGTTGCTGTTCCTGAGAATGGACACCATCTTTAATTCATTGAAAAGAGTAACCATTGAGTTTTTTGCCGGATCGTCTCAGTGGAAGCCTCATTCCGAACCGGTGGTAGATTCTGACTATTCATAGTGCGTTGTTGGCTAACGTGAATAAAAACAGTTTTGAGTTATCAGAAATTTGGGCATAGCACAACGTTTGATGTTCCAGAGAACTTAGTACAAGTTATGATTGCATCAAATCCTGATTGAGTGATTGTATCCACCCATACATTTCACATAAGTAAAAAAGGTATGTCGGAGGGCTCTAGCGCGGTATGAAAATTCCGTCACCATTGTTGGCCACTAACTCACAACAAGCGAATGAAGGAACAACGGCGCCTCCAAAAGAAACTGATGGTTTAAGGCGAAATTCGACCACTCAAGCGGTATTAGAATATAACCAAAACTCATAATAAGGGCCTTATCCCACTAGCAGTTTGCGTGCGGATACGCAACGTGTTCACAATTTTGAATGCGGTCCGGTTCATTGATTTCCCTACAGGGGACACGCTCGCAAACCGCTGGTGGGTTAACACCCTAACCCCACTGAGTTATTTCCATCACTTTAAAAGCGTATGAAAGGCACCCAATGCCGTCTCCTTGTGTTTTCCGTTTTAGGGTTACCACTCAGTAACTGTCCCGCACTTTCCATCTTTTTCTCTTTCTTTCTCATCTTTATACGTCAAAACTGACGTTTCGCATATCTGAGTGTGTCAGTTTTGAAAGATTTTCTGTAAAAAACTGTCGTATGATACGAGGCATGCCTTTTAAGTTCTGTCGTTTCCATAATTCCCGACAATTTTGAATTTGGAACTGTTCTATATTCGAATGTGTTTAAATTTCGAATCTCAAAACAGTTCAATGTATTAGGATTAATGTTATTGTTTAGTCACAGCGTCGATTAGAATCTGTCAGGTTACGTACGAAAATGAATCTTTCTAAGGAAAATGTTCGTGCAATAATTTTCTACAACTTTAGAAGAGGCCTGACACGGCTTCAGTGTTTTGAAGAGCTAATATCTGTGTTCAGGGATGAAGCCCCATGTCTGCGGACTGTCGAACGCTGGTATTTAGAATTCCAGCGTGGACATACTAGTGTTAGTGACAAATCTCGCGAAGGTCGCCCAAAATCTGCATTCACTGAAGATAACATCATTGGAGTGAGACAACTAATTCTCGAAGATCGTCATGTGACGTATCGAGAGATAGAGGCTCTATTAGGCATCTCAGGGACAACCATTCAGAAGATCTTGTATGAAGCGCTTGGTGTAAGAAAGCTAGTTTGCCGTTGGATACCGCATCTGCTTTCCGACGATCACAAGGCGGCCCGCGTCAGATGGTGTAAGAAAACTCTGCAAAGGTTCAACCGAGGAGAGTCAAATCACGTCTACGACATCTTCAGTGGTGACGAATCTTGGATCTATGCCTACGATCCTGATTCCAAACAACAATCTACAATCTGGGTCTTTCAAGACGAGCCAAAGCCGACTAAAGTTGTTCGTTCTCGAAGCACTTCAAAGAAGATGGTGGCCACGTTCGTTAGAAAAACCGGCCATGTTGCGACTATTGCACTTGATGATCGTAGAACGGTTAACGCAGAGTGGTATACCACAGTTTGTTTACCACACGTCATCGCCGAACTTCGAAAATCTAACTCAAAGCGACGCATCATCCTGCACCACGACAATGCAAGTTCACACAGCGCTCGTCAAACGATTGAGTATTTGAAGCAGGAAAAAGTAGAAATTCTTGACCATCCTCCATACAGTCCTGACCTAAGCCCTAACGATTTTTTTACATTTCCTAAAATTAAGAAAAGTCTTCGTGGTCAAAGGTTCCAGTCCAGTGAAGAAGCAGTCGACGCTTTCAAGTCAGCCATTTTGAACACCCCCACTTTAGAGTGGAATAAATGTTATAATAACTGGTTTGAGCGAATGGAAAAGTGTATTAAGCTACGTGGTGAATACTTTGAAAAACAATAAAAAGTACTATAAGGTTCTAGTTGTGTTTTTTTCTTCAAACGACAAAACTTAAAAGGCATCCCTCGTAGATGCCAGCGGTTAACGTTGGACCCCAGGTGTTAGGGATTAGGAGATAACGATTGGTCAATTAAGTACGAACGAAATTACATATTCGTCTAACGCACTCGGATTGAGACGAGACTGCACACAAGTCAATAATTGGATAAACATTGAACCTAACATCTTTCGTCAGGACTTAGGGTCACGTGCTATTGATGCCATACAATAAGACGTAGGCTACGTATTATTTTAACGTAGCCCGTGTGACCGGACATGTGACTGAAGCCTTGTTTCAAATAACAATAAAATGCTCAGACCACTTCAGACGCCGAATTGGATTATAAATCCAGTTGTGAATCATCAATTTGTTCCAGACACTCGACGACTGATTGAAAACTAACTGTGTTTTTCTCATTTCACACTCATTAACTTTCGCATTCATAATATTAGTAGGATGGCAAAGTCTCTTAAGGCATTTTATATGTGTTTTAAGCCATTTATCAACAACATATTGGTAAAACCAATAAGTTTATATATTGTTTTCTTATATTTACGCGAATACTACACATTGAAATAAAACTATTTTAAACGCCGAAACGTCGGGAACATGAAGTTAATAAACGCGATAAAATCCGAAAAATAGTTTTATTTCAACAATAAGTTTATTTTATAAAAGAATAATATATTAAAAAAATATGCAAAGGTATGGGTAACTAACCATCCATTATGAGTCATTCGACACTTGATTAACTTATTCCCTTTGTTACCAATTTAGACTGAAGGTTCTAGGAAATTATGATGTAGTGATGCAGTATTCGTTAACGTTAATAATTCCACGGAACAATAACTCATGCGCCAGACAGCCACTTGACTGGAACCATCGCGGATCCATTGTAAATATTCAATTCGAGATGTATTCGTGTTTCACAGCCGATACGAAAAAGGTTAGTTCAACGTTAGACTTGAAAACAAGGAGGCGTAAATATCGCCAGACTGTAATAGTACATTGTTGCACAAGGGGTGAATGTAACAATAGATCGAGGGACAAAATAAGTCTTTCACCCGAGGTAAACACTGTGCATTTCGTTACGAATACAAGGAAAGTAAAAATAAAAACAACAAAATAATACAAGGAAGTATGAACAACACTCTACAACTCGAAAAAATAAATAAAGATCGAATTGCCGCCTATTTTGTGTTTTTTCTCGTTGGCCGGCCAACTTTTTTATTTAGGCAATATTTTTCATTTTCATCATTAAATATTTCGCCCAAATCTATGTTATTTAAAAGAAATTGTTGAACTAAATTATAGTGAAGTCATTTAAAAAAAAATATTCTTTAATTAATACTTAACTTTATGTTATTTAAATTTTACATCGCGCTGTAATTGAGTGACTGTAGAAAAAGTTGGAACATGGTTCCATAGAAATCTCCATTTTCACAACTAGTTTTTTTTAATAATTTGCCAGCTGTCAGTTGAAAGCGATTCTCCCATGGGCGGAAAAGTATTACTTTCAACCCGCTCCTCGAGCAAATTCAGACCTACTTTCCGAGTATGAGTAATGAAAATGTATATTGACGGACTGACACACCAACTGTATGGTCCCAAACTAAGCAACGCTCGTCCTATGGGTACCGTACAATGGACTGGGGGCGATCCTTGTGACACCCAGACCAGGGTAAATTACGAAATGGCCACATCCGAAACTTTCCCCGGCGGGAATCGAACCCGCAACCACCATACGCAGTGTAAATAATATAAATATGGCGAGACTAAAACAACAATAGTATGGTCCCAAATTAAGCAACGCTTGTACTATGGGTACCGTATGGACTGGGGGGTGATCCCAGTGACACCCAGATCGGGGTAAATTACAAAAAGGCCATTTCGGAAATGTACCTCGACTAAAAGGTCACCGTTGTGAGCAAGCCGACATACTTAAATAATACAACCACTTTTCGAAAGATTGGTGAAGTATTAATCTCCCTGAATCTCCCTCAAATTAATGGGACACCAGTGGCGTGGCAAGTGGGTCTTTTAATAAGGCTAATTCAATGTTTTGACCTCGCGTCGACCGGAAGCAGTTGTGGTGTTAACATAAATTAAATGTCAAAGGTCTAAGGTCAATGAACAGCTCAATGTGATAAGACGGTTCAAAATAAAAGCATGTGACCTATGACCTCGCTTTTAATCAATAACTACCCAGCTAAGGGTTCAATGGTATAAATATTATAGGACCTACATTATTCTATCGTAACTGATAGGTTGCAGCGTGCGTAAAGGGAAAAAATTACTGCAATAATAATTTAATTACGGAAATTATAGTTAATTAGTTTTATAACTGTATGATTGTGTATTAAAATTAATAAAATTAGTCCCATGTGTAAGGAATTCTATATTATTCGTCATTCAAGGGCATAGCAATGATTGTTTCAGATCAACATGCGAGCAATGCACACATCTATGCTATGGTAACTGCTTAATATCCGGCGGGTCGCAAGCTTGTTAACAGACACAAGAACGCAAGAAGACCAGTGGCGGATTTACCAGCAGGCTGAGTAGGCTGGAGCCTAGGGCGGCTGATTTCTGGTGCGGCAAATTTTGGGACCGATTTTTTTTTTTTGCTTCCTCATAGAAATCAAAAAGATTTCTGCATGGCGGTTTTCTGATGTTTTACAGATAGAAATCTGCAACAAATTTTGCCGATGACTATTTTACGTGAAATTTCAACGAAATTTTTGGATTATAAAAATAATCTAAGAAGTGACAATTGTAGAGGCAAGGGCGGCAACCCGCCACTGAAGAAGCAAGTTTTAAAAAGTCAGTATTCACTCCTTTAATAAGTGTTTACAGGCTATCTATTTATTTATGGGGTAGGCTACAAAATGTAAAGTTGTTAAGTTTGCTAGAAGCCTGTCAACAATGATAATAAAGTAAGGATCTACTATAAATAATTCCATTATTCAGTACACAACAATATCAAATAATGTTTAATTCATTTCACTGTAGGAATTGTATGGAATAATTTGAAAATTACAATACAGGACAATAGAACTATTAGCCTGTACCTTCAAAGCTTTTGCACTGTTCGGGATCAACCACATGATAACAGAGCAACAGAAATTTAAAAACTCACACAATTTGCCACTTCTTTCTTTTAGGTGGTTCATAGCAATGATTTATCTACATTATTATCATGATTCAGCTATTTTCAAGATACATACAACAGCAGGCCTAGCATGGCGGGAGAAAATTAGAGAAACATTGATTTTGCCCCATTCTCTTCTTCCAATTAAGAAAGAGTGTTTTTTTTTTATGAAACAAAGTTGGTAAACATGCATACTACCTGCCTAATGTTAAGCAGTCAACGTAGCCACGTAAAGGGAAATTGCAATACCAAAGGCATTGCTTGCACGTTGCACAAGGGGGGAGAAGAGGGTGGGGGGTTGGGCTTCCGGTTCTCTCACTTATGGCATGAAACGCAACTAGTACTACTACTACTTTACGCCGATCTTTGGTAAGAGGGTGATACTACCCCAATTGAGCCAGCCCATGTATGTAGTCAATTGGCGACAGCTTGGCTCTACCTCCAAAAAAATCTCTATATACGGAGGTATGACAAAGTCTTGTTGTATTTTTGACATTAAGTTCAAACCACAAACCTCTCTCCTGTGCCACAGCATTGCTGTCCATGACAAACTTCTTGATGAGCCCCAGGTACTTGTTCCATTCCGGTGACTTCTCATCATCAATCTGGTTGAAAAGTTTCATCGCCTCCTCGTACCCCGCCATTCGTGCCTTCCACAGTTTGTGCACACATTTCTCCTCTGTCGGTAACTTTTTATATTCATTGTCATCCTCCATTGTGTTCAGTTAGTGCGGTCTGGTCAAATTTTGATCCTGGATGTAAAAAATACAATTCTTTAGGTATGGGTTTAAGAGAACTCAGATATCGAAGAGTAGTAACCTAATCGTGCTTATTGCTCAGTAGCATAGAACACATTGGATAAAAACCTACTTACATTGATTATAAGCTTATTTCATTAAATAAATAAAAATTGGTACCCACTTTATATAATTATAAATCTCTCTGAAATTGAGCTATGCTGCTGGCCAGATATGGGGTTTATATCACTACTAGAATAGCGGTGAGCGCTTTACATACAAACGTAAATAGCTTTAAATTATTGTTTGGCACTAACAGAGTTAAGTTAATTTGAGAGTTCAAATAGCTCAAAGGTTCCTCTACAGAGGTGGGAACTGAGATTACTTTCAAGATATAGAGGGATTGGACGGGATTTACACCTATTTGTAAGGTCAGAAAATTGAGATAACAACATAAATCTATGTTAATGTTATGATAGTGCAAAAAGGACTGAGAAAAAAAAAATGTACTTCTTAAAGATGATAGTGTGAAAGCTTTTTAAACATTAATATCATTTGTTTATATAATAATTACAGTTTCCCACAAATTTTAATGAATAGTTTCCAGGCAATACCATGTATTGTGTGAAAAACATGACTCTTTTACATCCTACCTTCATAAAAGAACATAATAAAAGACGGAATATTCCAATGAGGGTAAATAAAATTAACAAAGACTGTTGGTAAGCACTTCATAATTCCTTTTATGGATTCTAGGTAGCCCTGAGAGCAAATACAACTGCATATAATTTGTGTTTGGCCTTTTTGAGCATAACTGCAGTTACCAGACAAGGTCAAGGATGGATTACTCAGAGTAAAGCCTGATACGATATCAACGTCATTATCCTACTAATATTATAAATGCGAAAGTTTGTGAGTGTGGATGTATGTATGTTTGTTACTCCTTCACGCAAAAACTACTGAACGGATTTGGATGAAATTTGGAACAGATAGATTATAACCGGGATTAACATATAGGATACTTTTTAACCCAATAATCCAATACTACGCGGATGAAGTCGCGGGGCACAGCTAGTCAAAACAATACGTTGCTTCAGTTACGAGGCATTTCGAAACACACAACATCAATGATTAACGATTGACTCACTTCCTTACGTCGTACTGTTACCAATTAATAAATAACGTCTAGCTATTGTATACCAACTTTCTTAACGCGTAGGCGTACACTACAACGATCATTTTAAACAACAAATACAATAAAATAGCGTATTACGGTGAATCAACGGCACCTAGTTTTCGATTGTAATAATGGCTACCTGGCCAATATTGCGGAACAAATAGCTAATTGCGAGCCGGTTCATTTATAGCCGTGCCCGTTTAGCGCCGAGATGTGAAATTGGATCACATCTGCACCTCAGAACGCCTGACAAACGGTCACTTTCTTACTTTACAAACAAATCGAGTAAAATGTCACGAAACTTACCGTTAAAATGCCACCTCCGATGTGTGCTCTCGGTAAAACTTAATAGATTAACATTTGACGACATAAACGGCAAATAATTCACATTATCCGGCAACAAGGAATATTTCAACCGACAAAAAGAAGTGCCTTTTTTCTTTTTCGTCGTTTTTTTGAGTTTGCGAAATGAAAGAAAATGGACGGAATATCGGTGTTGCCATTATTTAAACCACAAATGTCAAAAATTTACTAAAAGTATATGAACGAATGAACGTTTTCGTTAATTGAATTTATAATAAAATTAAAAATAAATATCCCCAGCCACACTAATGTTTATAATAATGATTTTTATAGATATCTTCATAAATATTATGACTTATGAATGTATAAAAATGCGATAGGTGGCTAACCGAAGCTAGAGGGTATCCACAATTGACGGAAAGTTTCCGATGTCAGAAACGACAGCATCCATCCCACTTTAACAAATTAGTTAGAAGAAAGGTGGAAGTTGTTGTTTCCGTTAATGGTAACTTTCCGTCATACGGGGCAAGTTCGATTACTTCGAAAGTTTTATATAAGTTTTTTTTGTAACTGTGCATTGTGATTTCACACGATGTGTTCTGATTTCTGCATACTTCTTGACCATTCGCTTTTTATGTTTTGTATTTGCATTGGTAACACAGATATACCTTCCATTCACCATTCGTTCAATTCATCATTATTTATGGTTGTATTCATTCATTTCACTCATTTGTTGACGCTCCTATTCATTCATTCGTTTAAGAATAAAAAATTCAAACAGTTCGGAAAATTGCAGCGAGCGAGACGTCTGTCGCGTTGATATCGTGACAACTGTGCGTTCGCAGTTCATATAATCGTCGAAAATAAATAAACCCATTGAATGCCATTGTTTCGGTAATATTTTAGCGATATGTGCGTGAAATGTCCAAATCGATAATGGAATAATTGAAACGGGCGCTGGTGTTTGTATAAACAGACCAAATAAACATTTGTGTTGTGTTTGGTTAGTCAGGGGGAGATCGGAGAGAAGGGAACTCAACAGCTGTCTGTGCATAGTATGCTTCATATTGTGAGTACGTTGCTTTGTTCATTTTAAATAATTAAGCACCTATGTTCGGATGTTAAATGCAACTGTTCGCATACCTGCGTAGGTAAGTCGATACGAGTTATGGGAATTTATTATAAAACATTCAATTGTTCTGTATTCCGATTCTGTGTACACTCGAATACAAAATAAGATTGTTGATTTATAAACATAGGTATCTACGAAGGCTTCACGCCCTGGTTGACCTAGGTTTAGGTCTGTTATTTATAATAGTATAACTAGGAACCTTGTTTTTATAAGTAGGTAAGCAAGGTTTGTATCCAATACAAATCTTGTTTTATACCTACCCACAAATAATCGACAGAGGCTAGCCGTACCCAGCGGAGAAATGGGTAGATACTTGTCTTAAACAGGTCTTTTAATTTTTCCAACTAGTCTGAATAGGTACCTGTTTACTTAGATGCCATAACCACCCCAATTTTCAGTGATGCACGGTCAAGACATTGAATAAACAATCATAAACATACCTATGCCATTCTTTCTAGATATGACTATATTATTGCTTTACAGTTTTTTTTTGTTATTTTTTTTTGCAGTTTGCTTTAAAGTTTACCGAATTCCACAGGATTAAACAATACCTACCTACACGCGACCTGATCTGATTTTCAACTGAGAGAGATAGATCTAGGTATGCAAAGAAAAAAGACACAATCACTACCTATTTCGTGTAGCCTTTATCTGTCTAATCCGGTTGTGTGCAGTGGGCTTTAATCGAAACGATCAGTCAGGCAGAATCCGAACTCAAGGCTTGAAAAGCCTTCATAATATTTTATTGTTATAATAGTACTTTTTGCTTTACTTACCTTACAGAATACCCGAAAGGAAAAAATACAAATTTAAAAAGTAATACTTACGTACTTATACCTAGTACCTACTTACTTTCTCACTTGTTTATTTCGTTGATAGAATTGCCATTGTTTATGGTAACAACACATTGTTCCCGTTATTGCTTCCAAATTTTGGAAGTATGAAAACAAAAAAGAAATGCAAGAACATTTGTCTTACTAATATTATAAAGAGGAAAACTTTGTTTGTTTTATTGTAATGAATAGGCTCCGAAACTACTGAACCGATTTGAAAAATTCTCTCACTGTTGGGAATTTACACTATCCCCGGGTGACATAGGCTATAATATATTTTCAAAAAAATTAGGGATCCTTACTAAAACTCGAATAATGTAACCGCAATGTACCCGTGCGAAGCCGGGGCGCGGGGCGGGCCGCTAGTAGTAGATATAATAGTAGTTTTGTAGTGTTAGTAGCTTACATACCTATATTATAATAATATTGCTAAAATAGTACCGACTATAAACCTAGTTGCAACTTACAGTAAGTAGATGACTTCAATGGTTAGGCAATAGGTATTTCTGGCCCAAGATACCTACAGTTAAATTCCGTTTTTGTCATAGATATTGCGTAGAAAGACGTTCGAATCTTGCTTCGATCTTGCTTCTCACAAGATGAACTTACTTATCTTGTGAACAACAATAGCAATCAATAGCTTCTGTTTTCTATGTGTTAATCCAGGTTATAAACTATCTGTGTTCCAAATTTCATCCAAATCCGTTCAGTAGTTCTTGCGTGAAAGAGTAACAAATTTATACATCCACACTCACAAACTTTCGCATTTATAATATTAGTGGGATTAATACTCTTTATACACTTACTAGCTGTGTCCCGCGACTCCGTCCGCGTTCTGTTGAAAATTTTCCTGATATTTCTTTGCTATAAACCTCACGGAGCCCGAGACCTTTCCAACGAATGCAAAACCGTGGAAATCGGTTCGTGCGTTCTGGAGTTATAGCGTCAGGAAGGAAAACCCGACTTATTTTTATATAGTAGATATTCCTTTTATTATTTTATAATATAGTAATGTATGATTTATGTGGCATAAAGAGTACCAACTGAAGATGGCGACAGCATTATTGTTATTCTGCAGGCGAATTGGCAAGACGGCACTGTCGACCAAGCTGGAATCGCGTAGTCTGTATGAAGCATAGCTCAATGTTACGAAGACATTGGAAGCAATTCTAACACACTTAATCGAGATATTGTGGAGAATTGTTAAATCCAATAAACCGCATCCCGGAACGTTAAAAAATTATTTCAGCTCACAGCTGTTAATTTGTTTACTTCTAGATTAGACTCAGGGACATCAGATTGTGTTTTATTGCGATCCAGTAATTAAAGGAAGCTTTGACCTGTATTGCCATAACAAAACTAATACTCGTGGCGAGGATTAGGTAGATATTTACGAACGTATAGCACCCGCATTCATTCCCGTGGAACTATTAGTACTCAGCTATAAAGATGAATTACTACGCAGACGTATATTTGCCATAGATAACAGATAAAAATTATTGTTTATTCGGTACATAACCGTATTACAGTTAACTGAAAACAAGAACTAGGTTAGTGTTTACTCGGAAGAAATGTCTATATCGTCACCTAGTTTTGAATCACCATCATAAAGTCTTCTGTAAGAAAATTCATTACAGATGAAAATGGCGTTACCTTAGTACGTACCTACTTACCTATTTCTCAATACAGTATGGGCTGTTTATTTTATCACAACCACCAGACGTCTAAAACTGGGCCTAACCATATGTTGTTTGTGGGTGGTTTAACATTATAAATGTATGTGTATAAAGAAAAATACATTAAGTGTGTAAATTAGAAAATTATTATGTCGGGGATAGGCTAAAATTGCAAAGTGCCTAACGTTATTGAAAAGAAACATAACATTTTATCGTCACTTAGTTCGATTGATCGATAATTATTCCAGAATTATTAGCGTAGTTTGTTAGTACTCCTTAGTTAGTGCCTACAGTACTCGTTATAACATCCTACGGTTGTTTCCATCGTAGCGTCCTTCCGTGTTCGTTTTTCTCACTACCTACTATTCAATTAGCTTTTTGTCACTAAGATAATTGGAGTTTAGTTTCGTAAGGTCACTAATTACGATGGGAATTGAGATGGACAAGTTCTAGGATCTAATTGTTAAGGTTAGTGAGTACAGATTGGCATAACGAAATTGGGTAACAAACTGTTCAATACAAGTGATTAATCCATTAATCACTTGTATTGAACAGTTTTTTACACACAGGGATGGAACGCCTCTCAAATATAATTTGAATATTATGTCGAAATATGTTATTTGGCCTTTACTGTTGATTAGAATAAGGCTATTAAAGTCGAATATACTTAAATAAAAGTAAAAACAGAAAGAAAATCACCTACCTAGTAGTTCTCAAATTTCCTTATCAACGTGTAAACAGCGACTGTGCTTAATTAAATAGAGTAAATACGAAGTTTTGAGCAAATTTATATCGTCTGTAATTATAATATTGTTATTCACGCACCAATTTCCGTGACTTGAAACGTTGAAGTCTTGTTATTTTTTCAAGAATCACGAGAGCGCTTGCCTTCCTTCTTCAATGTTTTATGTCACCGACCAATCCACTTTGGACTGTAAGATCTAAGTTGCAACCATAAACTTACATAATTTTATTACCAAGCAGAAAAAAATAAATTTATGAGGACTGGAGCAACGTGATAAAGCAATATTGTATTGGGTAAACAAGTTTTGAACGTAGATATAACGTCTGGCGATACTATCAATAACTTCGTTTGTAGTGTGTGTGAAATTCTTTGTGCAAATTATCTCACGATATTTATGTCAGATAAGTACCCAATAGTTCTTTTATTGGACGTGTACCCATACTTACGATTTTTATAACTGCACAATTAAATATTCTTATTCCCCCGAGGTCATTATTCCGAAGTAAGTAGTACATCGAACGGGTCGAAAACGACGGCACTAAGTCACCATTGCAAAGAATCGAGATCCAAAATAAACATAGATTGTACGCATTTGTTTTTTTTCCTACTAAACGTAAGTCAAGTAAGATGTGCAGCTTATTACTTCACCATCACAACTTGAATACGTTAAGTTAAATTAAAAATATCTCCACTTTCCATGTTCGGGGAGGTAGGTACCTCAAAAAAGTAATTTTGTATAATTTTATAAGTATTTTCGAAACTGAGATCTGCTTGCTTTTAAGGTATTTAAGGGTTCCTCGTAGGGACATTCTAGTACTTAATTAACATGATTCTAGCCAGACAATATAATAATTATGTATTCATTTAGATGCATGACTGCATTTCCTTCATGCATTTTTGGCAACTGTTGTGTATTAGTAGACATTTGTATTCAACTGCTTTACCAAACACAATGGCTATATTTCCACCTTTTGTATTGGATTTAGTGTAGCTTACAGTACATGGGTCAATAATAAATCCTTTGTTCATCTAATGGCCCAGGGTGGGGTACTTTTCTAGGATCTAGAACGTGGCTAAAACAGAACATGTTCCGAGTCACGTACGTAGCTCACCGGCTGCCGCCGCTCGGCACACCTCTATCAAATATGGATAATGCAATCCAAACGCAAGCCCCGGCCGGCGGCCATGTTGCAGTCGCCATATTTGTGAAGCATGCGCGGGCGCCGATCGCTAGGCTTTATTATTATCAAAGGAAGCAGTCTTGAGGACAATGCTCATTAAAATGATGATTAATTATTGCATCCGCTTGTTTGTACTGTTTGAATATTATCTTGCTTATTGTCCGTAAGTTTTACACTTAATTAATTTAATTAAGTAAGTACGTACCTCAGTATCAAGCATATAATGCATGCATTAAACTCAAAAGGGAACAAACTGAAATGAATTTGATATTCATGACGTAACAAAAAAACCTAAAAAGACCTATGAATCTTGACAAAATGCCATTATTAATCACGCAAAAATTGTGTATTTTTAGGATTGATAAAGTGTTTTGGTAGGGAAATTGAAAAAGTGATGTTGTCTAGTGTCTCCCTGAGGCGCAAGGGCTTGACATAAAAACAAGGTCTCAATTTTGCGGTTCATTCCCAAGAAAAATATTATCTGAATTCTGGTACTCAAAAGGGTAAAAAAATAAATCAAATATGTACTCACTGACATATATAATTCATGACTATACGTACTTCGCGAAATAAAAAGGCTTTTATTATTCTAACGAGATTTACGTATCGGCAGTCACATGCGGGCTTGCATTACTGGGGATTCCTCGTGTTCTGATTTGATTAATGTCCTCTACGTCTGGTTTGCGCTCGTGCCGCGCGAATCATCTAGGCGTTTGTGGAATAATAAGGAGGCGAGGTTATTTGATTATTGTATCATGTATGGAATATTCGTTTTGTGACAAAAAAATACTGGGATGTTACATTATTCGTTTTGCCTTACACCTACTGCTCACTCATTGTTCATTTCATATGCGCGGTATACAGGGTCGACCACTTTTCATAATACTAATCCGTGAATCGTAACATAGTCATAGTTAATCATATAAGACGTGGATGTTGCAGTCAATTTCTATTACTTAAACGTCTCGCATTCAATTAAGTAATTCAATCAATATTAGAATTTGCGTTTAAGTATATAATTCCTATTGTTAACTAACGAATAGTTAGTAACGATACGACGATATTAACTCAAATGTGCATGGAATATCTTTTGTTAGGAATAAAATTATAGATAAGGGCCTGAGATGGATAAAAGTATTAACAATATTATTTAATTCAAGAAGCAGCAAGGTCTCAAATGAGCATTCATCTGCTTTTTGCCGGAAAAATTATCCTACAATAATTATAGGCAGCCTTCCGAATGATTAATAACCTCCTCTTCCTGTTATGTTTAACAGATAATAACGTTTTCAGTCCTATTTGTCATGTTTACGGGTGGAATTTGGCCGCTTGCGCAAAAAGGAAGCATTGGTGATATCTTTAAACTAGTTTCAAGGTTTTCACTAAAATTGAGGATGGCAAAAGCTCAAAACTTCGACCATACTTATGCTGCACCCATTGACAACCAGAAGAGTTAATTACTTGCGAATATAATCATTACTGAAAACTTGGTTAGAGTGAGTCATTGCTCTGTGGTTCTACTGCCACAGACTTAAGAACAAATTAAACAGATTTTTTAATTAATTTGCTGAAATTTATCATCGGTAGCCGCAATGGTCTGCGGATAATGTCGCAACTCGCAATGCCTGGCCTCCAGCCCAGTTCAGATTATACAGGTCAATGGATTCTGTATCCGAACGAGTTGAATGACACCGCACAGATCTAAATTTAGTTTGGCCGAAATTATTTTGTACACAACATTTCGATATCAAATACTTACCTACTTGAACGATGCGGTGGTCTTCTCAATTTCTCAACTATGTTTTACGTATCGTATACGAAGTTTTTTAATAAAATCGTCTGACCTATTTTCATTTCTAGAAATCCGTATTGTGTGAATGCGTGCATCCTGTGTGTAATGATAGTGATTCATCGCGATGATTCAGTTTTCAGTGCGACGAGCAGAAGTTTACTGCTTTGATAAAGGATTGTTTTTTTCTTTTAAAAAGGTTTACTGTGACAATAGCACTGCAGTGATATGATGAATACCGATACTATAAGTCCTATAGACTTTGTTGAAGATCTTAAAAGCACTTATATGTTATAAGCCCATATTAGCGATCTTAAGTAGGATTTTGACAAGTAATTTTGTACTGAATGTACAGTAAATTTTGTACTGTATGACATACAAATGACATTTCCAAGATCGGTCTCTGACTTGAGATCGATATATTATTATGCTTATAACCTTATAATGGAAAAGACGGATTTTAGTAAATTTGTTTATTCTTTAATTTCGTCAATTTTCATCAGTAAAGATATTTAATCAAGTGCTAAGCCATTGTTTGAAAACAAATGAGTCATATAAAACCAAAGTTGAACAATAGGAAGCGTTGCCAAGTTCCGTTCGGTCGCGCATGGCATAAGATTAAGAAACCGTTTTCGACTGGACTTCCTGCGATGGACTATAAATAACTAATATGACCGTACCGGAAGCAGCATAGCCTCGAATACCTTCGATGGTATAATAAGTGGCTGCTCAGGGCTTACATTATCGTTACGGACGTGTGGTAAATCAATTGGGCTGAAACTGTGCGAAATGGGGGATTTTGCATGGTACTTTTTGGGAAATCTTTCAGATTAAAAAAAAAATGTTTTACGCAAATTTATATATACTTACTACTTACATGATATAATTAATGCCATAAAGCGCACGCTCTATTATTATGGTTGCTAACAAACAACTAGTAAAAGCCCTGCCGTATGTGTTTACATTATAAAATACTTAACGCTTCAGAACTCAAAAAACTCATCTCAAAATTGTTTTTATTCATGTAAGCTAACAAAGCATTTATGAATTCTCTGAATCTCCCATCGGTTCGCAATGCTGCTTCCTCTGAGAAGATCCGGCAAGAAACTCCATGGTTAGTTTTTCGGTTCTAGTTTTGAAAAGTTTGCAAAAATCTTTGTCAATCCATCTGCGAAAGTGCTTACTCGTGCGTAATAAATAACAGTTCTACAAATAACAACAAGAGAAAATAAAAAAAAATGCGGAGTGTATAAAGGCTATGATAGGTCAAATAGATGGATGGAACGTGTCCCACTGGGTCCGGTTTTCCAAGGTTGGATGCAAAAGTCCAAATGGTCCATTTGGCACCACAGCCGGCCCTGTATGTCTGCCAAGACACGCCAAGACTTTCATTACAGTTTAATTTGTTTTGTCTGCATTTTCATTCAGGTGGATTTCATAATTTATTTTTAGGTTTTTGGGATTGAAAACGTCAAAAAAAGTTATTGTTTACGTGAGATCTCTTTGAATTCAAACGTGATTACGTTTAAATGTTGTGTTAAAAGTAATTAAATATTTTATTTCAATACAAGTTTAGGTAGGTACTAGTGATGTAACGAATATTCGCATTCGCATTCGCATTCGCGAATATTCGCATATTTTTTGACATTCGCATTCGCATTCGCATTCGCAAGAATCTATGCGAATATTTGGCGAATGTTTTTGAAAAACAAAAATCAAATTATCTATAGACGGATATGGAATGTTAACAACTAGTAAGAATTATATATTATTTAAACAAACTTGCTCATAGGGTGGCCCTTATTGCACCGTTTTTAGGTTCATAAATCAGCTTATTACGCACTAGTGCTATTGACTTTACATTTTTAAATCTTAGTAAAGAGTGATCATAAAAATAGTAAACACTTAAAACAATAAATAAACGATGTTTATTAAAATATTATACATAAATACATTCACTATTTAAATAAATTTCTTTCACATTCAATTTCATTGCAAATAAAACATATTATAAACATTCTATTTATTATATTTTAAATAATATAATAATTGTCACCAGCTTTGCCAGACCCATAGATAAATATAACCAGCCAAATGCATGTCGGACTACGCATATTCTAGAGTTCCGTAGACATCCCGCTACTTTTCGATACTACGGAACTCATAAAATAAAAGTGATGTTTTTTTAATGCTATGAAACATCGAATACGGCGGCAAACGTAACCTATTAATTTCGCAAATACATTCTGTTATTAAATTTATTAAACCATCATAGACATCTTCAGCAAAAGTGACATAACCTTTTATTTTCTTTTTGGACTGATGAAAATTCTTATAACGATTTTTAATTCAAATAATTAAGTTGTGATTAGACTAGGTGCACAATCAGTGGTGCGTGGTTTGAGACTCAATTTAGATTTTTTTTAAATTACTTATATTGATTTTGAATAGTAAATAACTATTTATTTCCTATAATATACCATTTATAATGTGGTTCTAATTTAAAGGATGAATCTTGCTACTTAAGTAAAAAAGGCCACAATGAAGCTCAATATTTCGTAAACAGGAAATAATATTGAAAAACTGTCAAAGAAGCCTTCAAATCATTTTAAAATACTTACTGAACAATACCTCAATCGAGGGGGCGTGTAAACATTTTTTTTACACCCCTTTCTTAAGTACGGGAGGTACAGTGGAATAACTTTGCTTTCATAATTTAAAAAGTTTTTAGCGTACATAAACTCATTTTATGGCTAGTTTGCAGTATTTTAGCCCTTATAGTCTCTGTATAAAATTACTGTTTTGCAGACGGACGTGCCGAAACTATAAGGGTTCCTGCAATTCTCTAGGTCTAAAAAAATCGTGTATAGTGATTTTTTTTCAATTAAGATTGTAATATTCTAAATATTTTTTATTCGCAAGAAAGTTGTATAATTTCATATGAAATGCGTGAGCATTGTTAATTACACACCTTGGCTCCATCACAGCTCAGCCCTCGTGTTAGTCTCTGGCTGCAAACCAGCCTCGATCGTAACTTAGCTCACTTGCACATAATGCACTTATTTACTTATATTTAATAAAAAAAAATAACTGTCTTGAGGTAGGCAACAAAATTATAAATAGGATCTTTCTCTATTGCTCTTGTTAGTCTAAATAAAATATTAACTCAATAAAATTTGAATATAAAATAAATTTGATTAATCAAATAATACTAAACTACCCTCAAATCAAAACAAATCTCTTCGAATTAACTTTAAGTGACTAACTTCGTTCTTTCAACCTATGGGTTCGGCTATGTTCGGCCGACACGAAATGTCAATCCAGTCTAACATTTTGCGCGCTCTTTATTAACCTCCGAGAAATAGGCGTGTTATAAGTTGAACATGTGTATTTGTGTGTCTGTCTGTGGCATCGTAGCGCCCAAGCAAATGATCTGATCTTAATTTTGTTTCAATTTTAGAAAGGTGTGCTTTGATCTTAGTTTTCTTAGCTATGTATCACGAAAATCGATTCAACCGTTTGAAAATTATCAGCTCTCTTGTAAATTAAAAAGTAGTTTTTTTAATTTTTTTATTAAAAAGTTTTTTAATTTTCAATTTAGGGTTTCTTATTTGAAAGTCAACATTCGCATTCGCATTCGCATTCGCGAATGTTGAAGCCAAATATTCGCATTCGCATTCGCATTCGCGAATGTCAAAAATCCAACATTCGTTACATCACTAGTAGGTACTAATGAGTTTTCTGATAACGTTCTATGCAATTAAATGCAAACAGTACTTAATTGTAAGTAAGCAGTTACTTAGTACCTAATTTTTAAGATTTTGGTGATTCTCATGATTATCAAGATAATCTCTTGTTTTAGATACCATAAGAACATTAGTACAGGGCCCTTACCACGCTAGCTACTACAAATCGTAATAGAAAAGCAAACGCTCGCGATTACGTTTCAAACACTCCGCTTTTGACGTTTTGCTGACACGAGCTACACCATTTCTACTGACATTGATATGGTATGGTGTCACCAAAACGTCAAAAGCGGAGCGTTTGAAACGTAATTGCGAGCGTTTGCTTTTCTATTACGATTTGAATAGCTAGCGTGGTTAGGGCCCAGGTGAAATGAAAGGCACATTGAGCAACACGTTGCCCAAGTTGGCCTAAAATCTTCATAGCAATTTATGGAGACAATTCAACATGACCGTCATATTTTCAGACCTAATATTAAACAATATTATAAATTATGCTTATTGACGGCGTGTTCCGATATAACTTAATCAGTATCGAAAAAAAATACGCAACGATGCATTACTAAAATGGTCTAGAATAGTCCGTTTGTGAAAGTATACTTAATTACGCATATCACTCACATCTTTACAGAAACCAAGGCTAAATAATCCAAAGCACTCATATCATGTGGGTAATGTGAATTTCAAACGCAGCATGTGGTATTTTTTCAACTTCGCGGGGAGACTTTTTACTGTTTGTGACCAAACATGTTTCACTCCATATGGTAGCAATACACCCAAACAAATATAGCAGGGCTCTCCTTGGCACAATAAGCACGTTTGCTCCATTGGAATTAAGACTCGATCGAATGTTGTTTAGTTAACGGTTACAATTTAATGAAACAGTTTATCAATTCTATTTTAGGTCTAGTATGGAAGATATTGATACTACTATTCCATTTAATACGAAATTAATTTGTAACTTTTTGTCATAATTTAAAACATTAACAGCAGCCTTTGGATCGGAGGATCATTTAAGTTGATATGAGCATAGCATTGTATTCAAAGCGTCTATTGTGATGACTTAATTTACTATATCTATTGAAATCTGCTTATTTTACATCTCTTCATTGTCAGTTTTTTGGCATGATGACGTAGAAGGTAGCGCACGTGATTATTTATATTAAAAAGCGATTTATCCCTGACCGAACCTGCTGTATTTTTTCTAGGCGTAAAAACTTGTATTGGAGCGATGGATAGAGTTGGCAAATTGTTTTAAGTCTGAAAGCTTAGCCTAGGGACTTATGGGGAACGTTTTTTTGATCGAGAAAGTTGTAACAAGTAGCGAAAGGAATAAAATTCGAGACCAGACTATGTGCAGTGATTAAAAAGTTATTTTAAGCTCAATCGTTTGAATTGTGTTCAATAATCGCTATCCCTCTCGTTTCTGCTTAATACAATAGTGATAACGTCTGACAAGCTTTAATACATTGAAGAAGCCCAGCATAATTAACCACAAACCTACCATATTTTATATGCCTCAATATTTGCATATGAGTCTTGTTCAATTATCTTTTGGGGGCTGCACATAGCTGCAGATGGTCTTTAGTACTTAAATCTCTAGCATATGTTCAAACTACAAACATTCAATTTTTATTTGTAGTACTATAACTATTAATTAGTTTCGACTTCTGATAGCCTAATTCGGTTCCTTCAGACAAGACACGTCCATTAAACATCAAGCACAAGCCCGTATATGGGATGACTCGACGGGGGTAGTAGCCTCTAGTATGGTAAGTGAGCCGGAAGCCCAACCCTCCTTCCCTTCCCTTACCCCTGTCTTACTCCCCTACAAGTCGGCGACGTGCGAGCATTGCCATTGGTATTGAAAGCATCTATAGGCGTCGTACGTACAAACGTACGACGCCTATAGATTGCAAACAATTGCAGACCTTATTGTTTAAAACAAATCATCGGATTCCCTCAAATGACTCTAGAAGGTGCTTTGGTATTTTGCGCACTGTTTTGTGTGAACGAAGATTAAAAGCGCGTGGGCATGGCAGGTGTCAGACGTACGGCTACGAAACCCACGCGTACATATGCAGCTTGTTACACAACATTGAACATTAAAATTCTGTATTTTCTACTTGTTTACATGTCTGTTACTGATTAAAACAGCTGGTTACAGTAAAAAACAACAAATTTAGGTTCATTGAACTTGTTATGAGTCACATAATCATCTGTTATAAATGTATTACTTGATTTTGTGTGAAACTCAGATTATCAGATAATTATATGTATACTATATGAATTATACACTTAATAATTATTCATTCATGGGTTCTTTGAAAGTGAGACTCACTGAAAACCTGCGTAATTCTATGAGAATATCAATTAAGTAAAACTTGTATTTAGATTAGAGTCGCTGGTGTTTTGATATTATTGTTATGTGTTCAAATTTCATTAATTAACATATAATTAAACACGAAAGACGAAACGCTCGACGTGTTTAGTACTTACACAACCAACGGTTATTAGTTACGCATAACGAACAATTACTATTTTGGTAAAATACATAATTTTAATGCCAAACAGTCTTTTCCTACTCGATTGTAGTTTATGTAAGTTTATGAAGGTAGTAAAAGTGTACGTAGTATTATTGGTTGAAATCAGGTAATATCTAGCGAAGAATAGGAAAAAGTACCAATGTTTGTATAAAGTAGGTATCAGTGAGAGTATAAGCCTTCTTCATTTCATCGTGTTTGTATTTGAATAGCGAAGGCTTGCTTTTTTGCGTAAAAAAATATGGTGATTAAGATTATTTCAGTCAGACCATAGATAAGAGAACCTTTTTTACACCATAAAAATTAATATGGCTTATACAGTGACTAAATTGTTAGTTATCTTTTATAGATTAAATTTCAAGTATACAATATAAAATGGCATCAGAAAAACCTACAGATCCTGAATAAAATCAGAATTACCTCGATTATTTTTCAACATTGTACATTTTTAAATTTCTTAACAATTTACGTATTCTAAAATGTGCGCTAACTTTTTGGTATTGCACCTTATAAACAAATTGTATGTCATCTACTAACCGGCTGAGCAAACATTGATAGAATAGGAGTGGATGTACTAACCGTCGATGAACACAAGGCTTAAAATAAACAAACCGTTGGCTTTAATAACATGTTTGTTTGTCTGTTAACATTTGACTTTCCGAATCGTTGCGTCTGACCTTTTTTTCTGTAGAACCTTTAAGTTATGCTTTTGCTTACTTATCTTAAACATGGTAGAACGTAATCCCCTGATGCTACCTATCCATGGAATAAAAATGCAGAGTTTTGATATTGGTTCATCTGTTCTGGAGATACGACTGTCATTGCATTTTGTATAAAGGATTAGCGTCAGCAATGCAATATTCGCCGGCACTCGAATGTAAACGTTTGAATTAACATCACCAATACGCGTGTACCGTCAATTACACGCAAGTACCACGACGGGTGATGCAATTGAAACGCGTAGGTTTATTTTAGCTAGATCCTAACTCCCACCTGATTTACAATTTGCAACCATCGACACCCATGAATACAGGTTAAAATAGCGTGCGATGCAATGATCCACATCAAAACGTGTCTGAAATGCACTGAACGCACCGAGGATGATATTCGAACCTTATAACCGTTTGAAAGTCGTTAAAACGGATTGGTTTGCGCTCAACAGCGTGGAAATAGGTTAGAAAAATAAAAGTCTATACGTTTTGGCTCATAGTATGTCCTGTTCAGACTGGTTTCTGCGTGATAAAGATGCCAAGCAATCCCCACAATCTATAATTGCAGGCCAATTCAGAATGTTGATTCGATCGTGCCAAAATTCAATAAAGTGCTATGATATCAATTTAGAAATTGATTGTGTGCTCTAAACTCTAAATAATGACTGTTCGTTCCGTTATATCGATTGTGAAGGAACGTAATCCAAGTTCTTTTAAGGTGAAGGCGCCTGTCTAGCCCGCGAAATTCAAAATTTTCGAGTATTTTTATAGTTTATCCAAAATCTGAAAACATTTAAGACAACATTTTGTGATTTGCGACAAACACAGTATGCAGTGCGTTTATTAATACATTTATTTTACTCTAAATATTATCACGGTGGATATGATACCAGTAAATCACTAAATATACAAAAATTGCCAGATTATCTAGATAGCTGTCGTTCTTGAAATGTTTTAGAATAAGTTGGATATATTAATAAATGCACTGCACACGGTCTTTTTCGCGAATTACAAAATGTGCCTTTTATTTTAGTCAGATTTTGAAAAAAATATAAAAAACCTCAAAATATTTGAACTTCGCGGGCTAGATGGGCGCTTTAGCCTTAAATGTTTTTTTTTGTTTTACTCCATAAACCAAATTCGTGGTATCCTGTTACAGGAATCACAGTAGTCGGAATGTGTGATGCGCAAAATATTAAAGGTGGTAGCAACGAGAGCTGATATACAGCATCATATTGTGTATGTAGTTCACAGTCTTGGAGTACATTGTGTGATACGCTGTGAACTTGATCTCCTATTATGTAACGTGTCTGGCCACCTACTCTTGAGATTAAATGGACGTAATCGCAACGAGCTTGGCTTCCACTACAGCAGGAAGCGCTGCAACTTATAGAATCACGCCATTTGCAGATTACCTGCTGGTAAAAGCCTTACAAATATGACCCCTATCTCGTAAGAAACAAGAATTTATTGATTACCAAACGTAGTTCATAAAGATCAGTGCACCTAGCAGGAACTGGTGTCGGCATCGAGAAAGGTTGTTTCAGTCATCCTTATTTTCAAAATATGTGGTGGGAGCGGGATGTAACGCTGTTACGTTAACATAACGCTACGTAAAATGATTGTAAATACTTAGGCCATAAGGGTTGAAAAGCGATCCCATCAACTTATTTCTCGCTATTCGCTCTGTAACTGATACGGCTATGGTGTACCTTAGCCACTTTGTCTCAAGAACTGGTTGCTAATGTGCTTAATTGAACATTCAGACCACGTTATATTCTAATGGGTCTGAATAATTCTACCTGCGAATACGGCATAAGCGCTCTGACGTCTGTCTTAAAAATAAAATAAGATCAAGTAATATGACAATTTTGGTTCATAATTCCGGATACATTCGGAGTTTATTAACTGAATAGTTGTTTTATTTCATGTTGTTATTATTTTTTAAATATGCGATCATAATTTACTAAGTTAATGAGCTTATTTTTTAAAAATTAAACCTAGTTGGTAAACAAGCTTACGACTCTACGTCGACTCAACGTCGAATACTTGAAACTGTCTGAGAGCTGCTTAATTTTGAATAGCCATGCAAAAATTGATAAATAACACTACTCTAACGTAGTAGCGTTCTAGTATTCGGCCATCTCATTTGACCCTCAAAATAAACAAAGATTTCATAAACATTTTTTCAAGGCCATTGACCCGCGGTTTTGATTTCGCAATATGTCGCGAGATGCGCTACCGTGCCAAAATAAACTGTAGCAAACGCACAGACATTCGTGACTTTGTGCCATTATGTATCAATTATCGATTACGCGTTTGATTCGCAGCTCGCGGTTGCCGGTTACATAATTGACTTCCTACTGTTACGAGTTACAAAACGTTTGTTGATAGGGTTGCCAGATAACTGTGGCATTTCCAATTAAACTATCGCAATCTATATATGAAAATCGTTTTTGATATTTATAACGTGCAAATAAAAAACGATAAACAATATATCCTTTTAACCCTCACCACCTTATTAATAAACATAGTATAGCGGGTGAATAGTTACACACCGAATGATCTCTTTCTGACATCAGTAAATTGACATTCGAAAGACAAAGACAAAGCATGGTGTAACTACACAACCGCTAATCCACATTTATTAATAAGGGAGTCAGAGTAAGGCTATTTTTTTTTTTTTTTATTTGACTATATGTTGTTGGCCAGAGTGGCCATAACAACTTCACCCGGACAGAGGGCGAGCGCAAGTGCGCTCCAAGAGTATGGCTATGAATCCACCGACCTTAATCGTCTACGCAACTAGAAGTGCTAACTGAATCGCAACGAGAGAAATGTTTCGATTAAAAGGAATGAGAAACAATTAGGTACTGGGTCGTTCTAGAACATGCCCTACGTCTCACCAGTTGCCTACCCTTTACGGCTATACCAATGAATGTTTTCATACTAATATTATAAAGAGGAAAACTTTGTTTGTTTGATTGTAATGAATAGGCTCCGAAACTACTGAACCGATTTGAAAAATTATTTCACTGTTGGGAAGCTACACTATCCCCGGGTGACATAGGCTATAATATATTTTCAAAAAAATTAGGGATCCTTACTAAAACTCGAATAATGTAACCGCAATGTACCCGTGCGGAGCCGGGGCGGGCCGCTAGTAACCAATAAGTCGACAACCACACTACGTGAAGTTATCGCTACGGACGTGATACCGTCTACCTTTGTAACGCCGACCTTCCGTAACCTCGCGTATTCCATTATTTTTGAACTTGAAAGGGGGATCGACTTTTAATCATATAACGAAGCATGCTAAAGGCTTCAACCTCGATAGGGGTCGGTACTGAACAAAGGCTTAACCTCTATGCTATATCCGGTTAGCGGGCTATTAATAAACTAGCCTGACTAGAAAGAAAGGCTAATTCATGCAACTTATACTGACCAATGCTTTGGAATAGTGTTGAAACACGTTTAGTCGATTGTCACTATAAAAAATAACCGATTAAATAGCCAAAATACCTGCTCAAAAACCTTATTGAGGTTTATGAACACATACTTGGGTAATTTTAAATCTTGTTTTAATCTAAGTTCAAGCCAATACTTACATGTTACGAAACCTCTAGAGTCAAAGTTTGAGACGTTTTAGTTTCTCTTTGGATCTAGATGTCTCAACCTCCAAGGCTGTAAAAAAATACAAAATTGCAGTGGACCCATTCAGCTTATTAATAAATACTTATTTAAGCCCCCAAAGTAAATAATGTGTGTCCGATATGTTCGAATCATTAGATTGATTGCGTGCTAAGTAAACGGGAGCAAAATCCGAAATAATCCTGAAGTTACGATATTTTGGAGACAGTTCTGGGCCATTGTGATGGATAGCACTCCTAGGCGTCTGGAAAGAACGTGGTACCCAATAGTTGGGATAAAATAAACAGTATCTAGCAATAAACTAGTTTATTTTGTTTATTACCAACCGACAAACATTCTACTATCCTACTGACATAGCGGTCATTAAAATGTAACTGTTTCCGGAAAGATTACCAGCTTTGTATACCACTTGGGTTCATTCTGGTAATAAATCTAGATCTGGATTTCAGCTGCTCTAGTTTTAATTAGACTGTTTTATTGAAACTCCTCATGTTTTAAATTGTAGAAGTTTATTTGCGCATAAATCTGCCAGAGTTGCCCAGACTTCTTGTGAAAGAGGCCTGGGGTATGTGAATACTTACCCACTACAAGGTGGTAACCCTGGTGGCCGCCTTCAGCACTTCTGAAGGGCTCCGGGATCACCTGATGGAATGTGCCGTTGCTACAGTGTAGGACCAAATGTAACTTATTTTAAACTAGCTGAGCCCGCGACTTCGTCCGCGTGGAATTTAATTTAACAAAAAAAGCCCGCTTCCGAGTTCTGAGCCCGCGCGACAGAACCCATTTTTTTAAATTTTGTTTTTCTAAAATAAAAGTAGCCTAAGTTACTGCTTATAACATCAGCTATCTACCAGTGAAAGTCCCGTCAAAATCTGTCCACCCGTTTCGGAGATACTCTTTGATTTCATGTGTTTTTATTTTTTTACGCGGAATCCTAATTGTTTTTCTAAAATTAAAGTAGCCTAAGTTACTCCCTATAACATCAGCTATCTGCCAGTGAAAGTCCCGTCAAAATCGGTCCAGCCGTTTCGGAGATTACCCGGAACAAACACACAGACAGACAGACAGACAGACAAAACATTTTTAAATCGCATTTTTGCTATAGATGTCGTCTGTACTTTCATATGCATATAGTGAAAAGGTGTTATTTTGATATTACAAACAGACACTCCAATTTTATTTATTTGTATAGATAAATACTTACCAGAGGTAGTAGGTATGCTCACCCTGCATTTCTGCATTTTCCCTATATGGATTGCAAAATAAATAAAATGTTGCTCTAAATTGTTTTTGTTTTGTATTTGTAATCAATTACTAGGTTTATGTACCAATTAAGTATATATTGTTTATGGTACAGTAACTACTTTACGATTACGAAAATTCTTTCCTCAAGAAGTAGTTGAATTGTGAACAATTGTAAACAAAGCAAAAACAGGTTTCCTGACGGATGGAATACTATTTTAATTTAACCGATCGCACAAAGCCTTATTTCCTTCCTTTCAACAATGTAAAAAAGGCACTTCCAATAAAAACAAAGAGATAGTATTATTATCTCCCGTTTATAATTATTTTGGAGATTTAGGGCACATTCGTTTTTTGTTTAGCCTAGATGACAAAATATGCTGTTCGATCGGAATAGCGAAGCGAAGTGAGACGTCCTCATTTGACGCTTGTCACTCTTGTAAGTCGGTCTTCGCAACACGAATTCGTGATCCGCTCGTTTAGCTTAAACGCACCTAAGGGGCATGTGCACACCACGTTATAGAAACGCGCGTCGACGGCGCGCTTTTATTCTAAAGAGCAGTTTGTTGTCGATTGTATCGATACACACGTGCGTATCGCGTCTGTAACGCTATAAACGCGCGTCGACGGCGCGTTTAATAAACGTGGTGTGCATAGGCCCTACGACACCAACAGAAGTCTGGCTGTGGGTCCCGGTAAAAACATAGCTAACTTTATTCTTATAGCCCCATGCGTGACTTTTCACACCTAACCCAAGCCCAAATTCTATTATTAATTAACACGCACAGTTAAATAATTTAATTAGTGTCACTGTGTTCCTTGTAGCTGCCTGAAACTCGGTCAAGGCGATGGGCTCGCGTGTTTTTCATCTTCCTCAATCGTTTAACTTTAATGGCTCTTCAACGAGGACATGTAATCCCTGAAAATAAAAAAAAATACCAAGCATTATATTTGTTTCGATCATCCGATTACGTAACAGAATGTTCCGATTCTGATTCCGCCAAGTCTAAAGAAAGGCACTGGTACCCGTTTATGGGAGCGATATAAGCGTTTTTTTATCCCATTCTTCATTGTTATTTTACTCAACACAATCCTCACATCTAGAGCAGAATCTGGCATCCTAACTCTTATTAAGTACCAAAATTTATTTTGATACATTTGTTAAACACGCCCGATTTAATAATGTTGCATTTGGAGTGACCTTGGAATTAATTATTATTTGTGATTAAAACGTGTTTGTTATCGTGGTGGTAAATAATTACCTATATACAGCACGAAACACGAACTAAGTACCTACATAATAAATGCTAAATGCTCTAAAATACTGCTTTTTGTCAATATTTTAACAATTCCTTCGATATTTTCGTAGACTTTGATGTTACATGTTATCTGTGCCAACTGTAAGGAAATAACGTTGTTTACACGGACCAAAGAAAATTGCCGGAACAAAATCATTAATTTGATGTAACATTAACTTCGAAGACATATTTACAACAGAAAAAGGCGATCCGTATCCGATTTCCTTTGATGAATGTTCAAGTAATTAGTTAATTCATATTTTTCGAAACGGAATAACCTATTTGTGATAAAGTTAATAACGTTAATGGTATTTATGTTCCATACGTAGTTACTTATCTAACTGCGTACTATAAAGTTATTAGAAATGGATGGTAAGTCCTTACGTATGAAAGCGATTCAGTGACATGTAAGTTATATTTCAGTTTCAGGAACAGCAACAGAACGTGATCAGGCAACCTGCTCACATTCTGTTGCTGTTCCTGAGAATGTACACCATCTTTTATTCATTGAAAAGAGTAACCATTAAATTTCTTGCCGGATATTCTCAGTGGAAGCAACATTCCGAACCGGTGGTAGATTTTGACTATTAATAAATGCTTTGTTGGCTTACATGAATCACAACAATTTTGAGTTTGAGTTTTGAGTCAGTAATCTCTCTGTTCAGGGGGGCCAGTAAGAGTTTTGAGCGGATTCAAATATCGATCCATACATTAACCAGTAATGCTGCATGCAGCATGTTGCCGCTAGAGGCGCTGCTGTGCAGTGTATGAAAGATTATATCACTGGATCAGTAAGTATTTGATGATGTTAGAACTTGTACTAACCCCCCCCCAGAATCGTGTAACAGGTATTACGAAAGCACCAAACCGTTCCATTTATAGAATATTTCCTACTGCTTGTATCGATTTCACCAGCATGCACTGCGTATAATAGGCCATTGGAACCGGTCCCACTTTCGATTGGGTAAACGAACTTTCCGATACTCAATTAAAAGTTTGTGGTGTCTCGTTTCCTATTCGATTGGTGGACTTGGTTTATTAATTAATAGGAACATACTTTACAGAGATTCCAAACGATAAAAGTTTATTTTTGTTGGGAGTTCACAAAATTGATATAATAATGATATGAATATTTTCTAGATACATACTAGTGTTGCAGCCAAATATTGAATACATATTGTCAGCATTTTATTCGTATTTCTTGTATATGTATTTTTTAATATTATCTACCATAAAAATATCCATCCAAATAAATAAAAATGTGAAAACCACACACATAACATAAATAGAAATACTTAAACTCAAATGAATATTGCATGAGTTTATGCGTGAATAAACTAAAGTGTGGTAAGGGCGCGGCGTGCGCTTACGAAAATCTCTTTACACAAGCTTGACCCAATATAGCTAGCAGAGCATTTTATGAGCGTTAAAAATGTGCGGGTGCCATATTTACTAGTACAGCCAGCAATGAAACATTTAACTCGTAAAGATTTTCAACATTAACTTTTCATAACCAAGATCTAGTCTCTAAATTATGTATGCTACTCTGGAGTACTTAATCAAGATCAGACGCTTCAATCATCTAGATTTTGAAAGCCCAAATTAATCACTAGAGAAATCAATTAACAATCCTCAGATAATAAATAAATAAATATCGCCAGACGAACACACAAATTGTATGGTCCCAAACTAAGCAACGCGTGTACTATGGCTACCGTACAATGGACTGAGGGCAACCCCGGAGACACCCAGACCTGGGAAAATTATGAAAAGGTCATTTTCGAAATTCGCCCTGATGGGAATCGAACCCGCAACCACCAATATCTATAAGATAGTTTACCTAGTTGTCAAGCCAACAAATATGTATGTTTTAATTTGAGCAAACAAGCAAATAGGCGCACTTTCATGAGACTGTACATTAGGTATGCTTCCCTTTATAACAGAAAATCCGCTCTTATGCTACTTTGTGTTTGCTGATTGTACTAAAATTTGAACACCTATCGTAGTGTGTCGTGTAGTGTGTGGCTTCACTATTGTAGTGTGTCGTATTGAACATTACGCCAGCGCCTTAACTCCAACCATAGGCAAGATAAACGGCCGCAGCATGAGGCATCATCCCGAGAATTTTAAACATTATGGAACTTCGTCGTTGTGAAATCAGTACGTTATATTCATGGGAACTGTTCCGCATACAAAATTTGCATATAAACGACTCGCTTCTTACATTTGCATCGTGAATATCACCCACATTTTATGTTTCATGTATTACCTACGCACATACTTGTGTGTATCGCAATCCAATATTATCTTTGTGCCCGGTACACAGAGTTCAATTTATCACCTGGTTTAATTCGCTGGTAGTACGCCCATAGTAAATGCAGAATGTGTTTTTATGTCGAAACCATTTACCGTATTCTACTTCCTTGCGGCTTCAAGGATCTTCCTCGTGAGTTCAATTAACTACACTATGTAACACACCATGACAGTTCATGAGAGGATAATCACTTTCCGCTTTAGAATCGCCGCTGCAACAAATCTATATATACAAGGTGACACATAATGGGTATACTTTTTTTTTCAAAACTTAACTTTGTAATTCTAAAACCATCAGCTTTGGAGGGAACTTGAAAAACAAAAGGTGTTATAGGAATACAGCTGTTGACCGATTTCACAAGTCTACAAAACCTTTAGTACTTCAACTGTCCCACAAAGCCGATAGTTTGAGATTTACAAAGTTAAGTTGCAAAAAAAATAGTATACCCATTTTGTATCACCTAGTATAAAAGTAACTCAAAGGTGACTGACTGACTGACTGACTGACTGACTGACTGACCGACTGACAAAATTCAAAATTCAAAATTCAAAGCGTTTATTTTGTTTAGGCCTACGGGGGCACTTACAAATTGTCAATTTTACATATTATTATTTTTCTTATATCTACAACCGGATCGGAACGCGACGTGCCCGCGACTTCGTCCGCGTGGAATTTAATTGACAAAGTTTAATACAAACTTTAATCCCCTATTTTATCCCCTTGGGGGTAGAATTAATCAAAATCCTTTCTTAGGGGATGCCTACGTCATAACAGCTACCTGCATGCCAAATTTCAGCCCGATCCGTCCAGTGGTTTGGACTGTGCGTTGATAGATCACTATGTCAGTCAGTCAGTCAGACACCTTTGAGTTATATATATTTCGATTTATTTGATGACGGAGTATTTCGTCAGTCACATATTTCCACTGTTTCTCTATGAAAGCACGGCCTTCTTGGACACTGACCTCTCTTGTGATACGTTAGGATTCGGGCCATATTCTACCACAGGGACATACTGTAGGTACTTCAATTGAAGACTGATTCTGATCACTAACTTTGCTTTTAAGTCTTGTTAACCGACACAAGGTACACCTTTTGAATTTAATTTGATACATTTTCGTACCGACATGACTCACAGTGTTTTGTTCAAAGTCAGAATATGCTAATGAGTTGTTAATCGATGTTAATAATTGCGGACGGGTGTTGGGGCGTTGCTAGCTGTACACATAAGTATAACAACTGAACATGTATTTAAACTGACAGCTTCGAATGGTTATCTCCCCTTTTGGAAGAGCTGTGATCAGAGACTTTTAAAAACCACTACCTAAGTTAAGATCTTTGGGTGTGATAGATCCAAAGCTAGATCCAAAGACATGGCAGTGCGTCCGCCAAGAGATCTAGAGAGAGCATAACAAGATCGGTTAAATGATATAAAAAAACCTGTTATATGTATAAGCCATACTATATTTAAGTTGTATACAACAACTTAAAAATAGTACGGATAATAACAGGTTCTCGAGTGAGTCTTTTGTATCGAAATACACCAATGGCATTTCTCAATAAATATATATAAATAAATTATAGTTTCTCTAGCTAGTTTATAGTGGTCCAGTATTGGTTTTAGTCTCAAAAATAATCAGATATTCGCACTAACCTGTGATGTTTATTCTAAGTTACAACATAAATGCATAACTTGTCCTCCGCATTTATACCGAAGCCGCCGAGGCGGAGGAAGGTCAAACAAACAACTTTTCACTTTTATGTGTAAAGATGAGAGTTACATATGCACTAGCTATTTATAACCCCCGAAGAAAAAAGAGGTCTGTTATATGTTTAACATAATGTATCTGTGTATATGTGCATCTGCCTGTCTGTCTGTGGCATCAAGCGCCCAAGCGGGTGAACCGATTCTTATTTAGTTTTCATCAGGGGTTTCTTTAATTTTAAATTTAGAGTTATTAATAATACATATGTTTCGTACGATGAGTGAGAGAGCCGGAAGAATCCCCCCCCCCCCCGCTTCTGTTCCACTCTCCTTCAGGTTAGCAACGTGCAAGCTATGTCTTTGATATTGCGAGCGCCTATAGGCTGCGGTACCTGTTGTCACTTGTTTATCGACTTTGTTATATAATAATAATAATAATAATAATAATAATTTAGCCCTTTTGACGTCCCACTCCTGGGCACGGGCCTCCCCTCAACACGAGGGGCATGCAGGCCGTAATCCACCACGCTGGCCCAGTGCGGGTTGGCGGATTTCACATGTCTTTCGAAAATTGGTTAGATCTTCTAAGACATGCAGGTTTACTCACGATGATTTTCCTTCACCGTAAGCAAGTGATAATCATATAAAATTATGATTCGCACATAGATTTCGAAAAATCAGAAGTGCCAGCCGGGGTTTGAACCCAAGACCTGGTGCCCGCCAGACGCGTGCTTTAACCAATCGGCTATCACTGCTATATAACAAAAATAAAAAAGATGGATGCTAAAATTATTTACTTGAACCTATTTATATGAGCAGGAAAGGAACAAACCAGATAACACCAGGTATTGTCTATACATCTATACTCTATACAAATAAATAAAATTGGAGTGTCTGTTTGTAATATAAAAATAACACCTTTTCACAAATTGCATATGAAAGTACATACGACACCTATGGCAAAAACGCGATTATTATTTTTTTTGTCTGTCTGTCTGTCTGTGTGTTTGTTTCGGGTAATCTCCGAAACGGCTGGATCGATTTTGACGGGACTTTCACTGGCAGATAGCTGATGTTATAAGCAGTAACTCTTATTTTAGAAAACAAAATAAAAAAAACAAATGGGTCCTGTCGTGCGGGTTCAGAACGCGGGAGCGGGAGCGAGAGCGGTTAAGTTAAATTCCACGCGGACGAAGTCGCGGGCTCAGCTAGTAATATAATAATGGAAAACTTTGCGGTTACGTTAGCATCTATTTTTAATTACTATGCACATATTTAACCTTATTTTACCTACTACACATTGTTTATTAGACGCGTAGGTAATTTATTACTGCTGAATCACACCTAGGTAAGTAACATTTCATTGTCAACTTTTTAAAATTTAGGGATCGTTACGATTGGTGTGTACAGTCAGTTCGTTACACAAAGACGCGTGAAATATGTCAAATTGACCGATATGACCGTGTCTTTCTTGAGAATCATAGCCCGCTTCTCCGTGAAATGAACGAACTATAATGGGGCTAAGATCTTAACCTCTCGATAGACAACCCCTAAGACTGGACCAATGTCCTACATACATGTTCTATTGTTACAAAACCCCTGACAGCATACATAATGTGAAAATTTGGAATGACTTCGACTTAGCCATGTTATTTGTACTTATACTTGGAAATAAAAATCTCTGATATCAAAATATTCCAGGTATCGATCTCAAAGTTCATTGACCGCGAGGTGACTCGACCAAACAAGAACATAATTACACGCATATCCAACGTTCTATTCCCATCTCTATTTAGAAGTTCAATGTTGTGGGATCATTCAATGAACTGTGCGGATCATAGCGAAAATTTCTAAAAGATGTTGAAATAAAACTATTTTTACGGATTATATCGCGTTTATTTTTTTGTTTTTTATAATCCGTAAAAATAGTTTTATTTCAATGTGTAGTATTCGCGTAAATATAAGAAAACAATTTCTAAAAGATCTTTGGGGGTTATACTATTACGTCTATTTACTTTTTCTATCAAACTTCAACCATTCGAAATACAAATAATTAATTGCTCTTCTCTTTTAAACTTAGCTAACATACAGCCTTATGCCGTTATGCCTAAGTTAAAATATTATATAGCTACAACTTCTAGGAATTTGTATTTAGATCTTATTTCCCAAAGGTGTTCGATAGATTGGATTAGCATTCAACCTGAAATGTCAATCCCATTTGCCCTCCCACAGAGCGCTAACTCTCAACATTATTTAAGCCCTGGCTGTGCCTAAAGGACTTTGCTCTTATGTGAACAAGCTCTTGTATCAAGTAACTCTGATTGTAGCGTTCTGCAAAGGGATATTATTACGTGTTTACACAATGGAAGGGCGAAGGGAAATGAAAGCGGATGGCATATGGTAAAACAATGCAGTGTTAGGTTACATACAGTCAGTGAGTCAGTGAACTTTGTTCGATTGTAAGAGAAAATTACCTACCTACTATAATGACGAGCAATATAAAAAGCCAAAATATTTCCAATATAACTAAGCTTTTTTTCTATCCATGACTTTAAACTGGCCATTACTTAAAAGTGTTTTAATATGCAATCTACTATATAAAAATAAGTCGGGTTTTCCTTGCTAACGCTATAACTCCAGAACGCACGAACCGATTTCCACGGTTTTGCATTCGTTGGAAAGGTCTCGGGCTCCGTGAGGTTTATACAAAGAAAATTCAGGAAAAATTTCAACAGAACGCGGACGGAGTCGCGGGGCACAGCTAGTCTACTATATAAAAATAAGTCGGGTTTTCCTTCCTGACGCTATAACTCCAGAACGCACGAACCGATTTCCACGGTTTTGCATTCGTTGGAAAGGTCTCGGGCTCCGTGAGGTTTATAGCAAAGAAAATTTCAACAGAACGCGGACGGAGTCGCGTGGCACAGCTAGTCTACTATATAAAAATAAGTCGGGTTTTCCTTCCTGACGCTATAACTCCAGAACGCACGAACCGATTTCCACGGTTTTGCATTCGTTGGAAAGGTCTCGGGCTCCGTGAGGTTTATAGCAAAGAAAATTCTGGAAAAATTTCAACAGAACGCGGACGGAGTCGCGGGGCACAGCTAGTGCAATATAAAATTGTTTTCAATATTTTTTTTACTTCATGAAGCTAATTTGTGCAATGCAAGTGTCTTTTTATAATGCTCGTCAGTGTAGTTTTTGCTTGAATGGAAGGGGGAAGGACTGACTATCAAATTTTGGTGAACATGGATGTTCCAAATCTGTTTAACTACTTTGAATAGGTGGGCATATCTGATAGCCCTCTTAGCGAACATATTATAGCGATGTTATGAGTAAATAATAATTGTTTAATAGGAATTTCTCTAGCACACACTCATATGTTACCTAATCTTGTAAGATCATTCTGAAAGCCACTGAAATTAGACCCTCGGTGAGTTCCAGGAAGAACTGAATAGGCTGGGTCTGCTATATTTTGCCATTTAATAATTTAAATACTTTTTAAATCGGTACTTAAAATATTGAAACTGTACTTGTTACTAATGAATTTTAACAACATTTTAGCTGAATCACTAAGATAAACATGATATTACCGCAATATATACTTACCACAGATTATATCCATTAAATTCCTCAGTGACGCTGTATAGAGTACCAATTTACAGTTTCCTAATATGACACCTTCCCTCCTGTAAAGTCCCCGGGAGCCGGATGAGAAATGTATCAGTGATTGATTAATTTATCTTATTGGGATTTCTAAAATGGGAGAATAAAGGGTACAAGAAGGTTTTCATAGCAAACAAAGACAGTCACAGGTGGCTTGTGATCGTTTTTGCGATATGATTAGAATAGCTTGTTAGCAATTAAAGCTTAACCTAGTAGCCTAAACGGTGGTAAAGCCAATAAACCAGGTACCTCATATACTGGCTGGTTAGTGGTTACAGAACACCTGTTACACACACACAACACACGATAGAACAGAATATTGTCCTATCTGATTACCTAAATTTTCATGGATAGGTAGTTGTAGTAACCAATACAATGGGACAATTATGTAACACGGAGGCTGAACCTTGGGCACGTTAATATTTATAGACAGGCGTTAAACCTTCATGGCGCATACATTGTTACTAATGCGGATAATGGTCAACGTACACTAAATTCAATAAATAACTAGTCGAAATATAATGACATCTGAATATGAGGGTCACCTAAACGAGTGAGTTACGAAAATGCGTGGTAATAAGACACATTTTCGAACTTCATTTGTGTCAATTCCAACAGTAGGACGTAACGTCCTTATATCAGCACTAATTATCACATGCCCCATGTTAAATTACGAAGTAAACACCTTGAGAAAACCTGCATGTCTTGCGCGAAACGTTTGACGTATTTTAATCCCAATTTCCATTCGATAAAGAGCAGATTGCTACAAGGCATGTTTCTAAATTATAACTAGACAGTTTCAATAAGTTACTTTGACGACGTTACTTGACGACCGCTTGGCGCAGTGGTTTGAGCGTAGGCCGCTCGGCTCACTGCACATGGTGGTTGCGGGTTCGATTCCCGCCAGGGCAAATTTCGGAAATGGCCTTTTTGCGTAATTTGCCCAGGTCTGGGTGTCACTGGGATCGCCCCCAGTCCATTGTACGGTACCCATAGTACAAGCTTTGCTTAGTTTGGGACCGTACAGTTGGTGTGTCTGTCTGGCGATATTTATTTATTTCTTTATTTATTACTTTCTACTTGGTCCTTGGTCCTTGGTCCTTGGTCCCATTGGGCACGGGTGACTAATGAATTGTACCTAGTCCAATATACAAGGTTTTATTTTAATGGAATATATTTTGCATGGCGCCTATCACAAAAATAAAATCACACGCCACCCACCATCTGTACCAACCAACAGGCAATATTCATACATACAACAGCAGTGATAGCCGATTGGTTAAGCACACGTCCTGCGGGCACCAGGTCCTGGGTTCAAACCCCGGCTCGGACCTCTGGGTTTTTCAAAACCTAAGTGCGAATTATAATTACTATATGATTATCACTCGCTTACTGTGAAGGACAACATCGTGAGGAAACCTGCATGTCTTAGAAAACCTAAAAATATTTTTCGAACGTCATGTGAAATCGCCAACCCGCACTGTGGTGAATTACGGCTTGAATCCCCCTCGTAGTGAGAGGAGGCCTGTGCCCAGAGTGGGAAGTTAAAAGGGCTAAATTATTATTTTTATTTATTATTATATACCATCTCATTTCGTGTGGCAGGTATATCATTATTAGCATACAGGCGCCTTGCAAAATGTCATGCATTGTTAAAATAGAACTTTATATAATAGATACCTATATTTTTTGAATTATTTAACAAACGCTACTCCATAGGGCAGAGGTCAAAGAAAAATCCTACTAATATTATAAATGCAAAAGTTTGTGAGTGTGGATGTATGTTTGTTACTCTTTCACGCAAAAACTACTGAACGGATTTGGATGAAATTTCGAACACAGATAGTTTATAACCGGGATTAACACATAGGATACTTTTTATCACGATAATCCCGAAATTTTTGCTAAGTTAAATACTACGCGGACGAAGTCGCGGGCACAGCTAGTAAGTAATAAAACAATGTTACAATAAATATGATAAATTGACCGATAAATGCTTCAGTGAGAGGTGATTGACTATTTATTTGCAGTTTTACGATTGTGCTCCTCGATTTATTCCTGTGTTATCGGTTATAAGTGCTATATTATAGGTATACTAGCTGTGCCCCGCGACTTCATCCGCGTAGTATTTGATTATTGGGTTAAAAAGTATCTTATATGTTAATCCCGGTTATAATCTATCTGTGTTCCAAATTTCATCCAAATCCGTTCAGTAGTTTTTGCGTGAAGGAGTAACAAACATACATACATACATCCACACTCACAAACATTCGCATTTATAATATTAGTAGGATAAAGGATGCAATATATCTACAGCAATTTAAAGCAATATGGGTTTGTTTTATTAACAATTCTTCTAACGACTCCTATTCTTTATTTGAATTAAATTTGTGCGGGTTCCAAGACAATTTAACTTATCCCGGGCCTCGTCGAGGGTCCAACCTCGCCGTCATCATTGGACACCATTGTCGACCCTGGCTTACAGGAGTAACTAAGTAAGTGGTGGGAGTGTGGCGGTTGTAGTCCCATTATAAAAATTGTTTCATGCAATTCAAGTACCAATGAATAGTGTCTATGATTTTAGTAGCGAATGCGTTATTAATTTATGGCATGGGTCACACTTTACTTATTTAGCGTTGGTTTTAGCGTTAATTTTTTTTTATATATATACTTGCAGATAAACGATATTTATATTAACAAACAACATTAGTTTTGATATTATACACACCACAAAAAATTAGGATTATATTTTACTAGCTGTGCCCCGCGACTTCATCCGCGTAGTATTGGATTATTGGGTTAAAAAGTATCCTATATGTTAATCCCGGTTATAATCTATCTGTGTTCCAAATTTCATCCAAATCCGTTCAGTAGTTTTTGCGTGAAGGAGTAACAAACATACATACATACATACATACATACATACATACATCCACACTCACAAACTTTCGCATTTATAATATTAGTAGGATTATCTTGTAAGTAACACTCGAATGTTACTTACTTTATTTTGTAGTATTTTTCAGAAGTATAACCAACGTTATTTTCTATAGAATTTTACTAATAAACTAATATTCCGACACAATTAGAAAGGCGAAACAACTTAATTAGAAACTTTCTTCCTTTGTTTCACTTGCATTGAGGTGGATTGAACCATGTTTCATTAAAACAGTAGACATGGACGGTGGATCTTTATCCAGGGTAAACTCCAAGCAATTTGCCCGAGTTTTTATTAGCTACTAGCTGAGCCCGCGACTTCGTCCGCGTGGAATTTAACTTAACAAAAAAGCCCGCTCCGCGTTCTGAGCTCGCGCGACAGGACCATTTTTTTTAAATTAAGTTTTCTTAAATAAAAGTAGCCTAAATTACTGCTTATAACATCAGCTATCTACCAGTGAAAGTCCCGTCAAAATCGATCCAGCCGTTTCGGAGATACTCTTTGATTTCATGTGTTTTTATTTTTTTACGCGGAACCATAATTATTTTTCTAAAATTAAAGTAGCCTAAGTTACTCCTTAAAACATCAGCTATATGCCAGCGAAAGTCCCGTCAAAATCGATCCAGCCGATACGGAGATTACCCGGAACAAACACACAGACAGACAGACAGACAGACAAAAAAAAATTAAATCGCGTTTTTGTTATAGGTGTCGTATGTACTTTCATATGTATTTAGTGAAAAGGTGTTATTTTGATATTACAAACAGACACTCCAAGTTTATTTATTTGTATAGATTCTTTCATTACGTTTAATTAACAGAGTCTGCCCTTAAGGGATTCCGCCTTCCCTACATTATAATAAGACAGAATAATTAATCATTGCTGTAATTCAAATTAATCGGAAGTGCCTACCTGGTTAGCTTGAGACCTCTCAATCTCAGTACATCGACGCGAAGTGGATATTTTTTTCCGACATCTGTATCCATCCAATCGTTTCGGGTCCACGACAGTTTCACTTTTCCTTAGCACTCGTCGAAGGTCAAATATCGATGCCTTCTTTGGACACCTCTGTCGACTCTGGTTTAAAGGAGTAACAGTGGTGGGTGTGTAGTCGGTCTATCACAGATACCACTACCACTCACGTTCCGTGGGTACATTACATCGTGTTTGTTATGTTTATTATGTAAAATTGTGATATAGTTAATGTAAATATTGATTATTTACTAAGATAATGTTAATTACACATTGTTGTGTGTATTATTGTACGAACGTTTGCGTTGATGACTTGATGCACGTATGACAAAAATGCATTTATATAAAAAAATAACCTATTTATTTATTTGGAGAACACAGTAGCTCAACTTAGTGGGCAGTATTGTTTTTTATTGTAATTATTACTATTAATCGATTAGAATAACTGAAATATTATTTACTTAACTATGAGACGTCTGCATTTTCCGTCTTGGGTTCTGTTTAGGTAGGTACTTATCGCCTATATCATTTACCAGAGCCAGCGTCTGGTCCAACCTTTATTTCTGAAACAACTTTCGGCTCCAATAGGAAGTCCTTGCCGTATGTGTACACAACTTGTAACTTGTTTCTCAGTCAATGGGAACGCTCACCTTCAAAACGATCCGATGACGCGGCTTGAAAAGAGTTCAGTAGCCGAGCCTAATTGCTAGGTACCTATTTTCTTTAAAAATTGCCAGTGTCACGTCGGGGACAAAGTAGATGCAAGGAGGTTACCGTGAAATGTAATATACATAGCTATCTACCTTCCTAATAATAGTAGAAAACATAATGAGTAATCACAATTGTTTTTCACGAAATAAAACCACGAATTTTTCACTTCGCGATACTTGGCATTCGGAAGCGAAGAAATGTTCGCGTTTAGGATATTTTTTCGCTGAGGACATTTAGCGTTTTGCACATTTTGTGTTAAGGATATTTCACGTTTAGGTCATGTCATCGTGCATTATGTAAAATGATGCTTTTGAGTACCTACTTAAAAGAAAAATCGTAATTTATTCGATATAATTTACATACTTAAGTAGAGTAGAGGTACTGTGATGAATTTCGAACAGAGATTTTATACCAAAATTAATAATATGCATTAATTTTGTGCTAATTAATCCGATATTTACATTTATTAATTTCACACATTATAACAATACACATATTTACGAAACAATCTAATTTATATAACGCCTTTGAACAGGTAAGACAAATACGTACGTAGTTAATGCTTTTGTTCGCATGAACTAATTACTGTATTCTTAAACAAAAGGGTTTCTTGGTCTTGCAACTAATTGTTCTGATTGACGGAGAAATAGCGTGACGATAATTTGTTAGTAAGTTCTCATTACGACATCCATGTCTGTGGAAACACGTAGTAAGTAATTATTTGTTATGCAACGCCTAATCATCTCGTGATTGGTCGTTTAATAAATGTGCACGTCGTGACTGTATCATGTTGAGTAACTTCAACTCGCCTTTGAGCCGAGATTGTCGGTTACTTTAAAAAAAAAATTGCCCTCTTCACGACCCGCTCCTGGGCACGGGATTCTCCTCACTACGAGGGTCCGTTGCCATTACTTAGTCATAAACGGACAAGTGTATTATTATGAGACTAACCTTGACGTGCTTCAAACTTAACTGAAACTCAAAATTGTTTTATTCATGTAAGCCAACAAAGCATTTATGAATAGTCAGAATCTACCGCCGGTTCGGAATGCTGTTTCCACTGAGAAGATCCGGCAAGAAAATCAATGCTTACTCTATTCAATGAATAAAAGATGGTTTACATTCTCAGGAACAGCAACAGAATGTGAGCAGGTAACACCATTGCCACTAAATAAGTAAATAGTAATAGAATCTCACTAAAATTTAGGTATTTAAATAAAATGAGAAAGCTAGTTTAGTATGGTGTGCATACCTACTTACACTTTACATCAATTTAAATGTTTACAAACCAAAATAATCTAAAACTCAAAGGTGACTGATTGACTGACTGACTGACATAGTGATCTATCAACACACAGCCCAAACCACTGGACGGATCGGGCTGAAATTTGGCATGCAGGTAGGTATCCCAAGGGGATAAAATAGGGGATGAAAGTTTGTATTAAACTTTGTCAATTTTAAACCGATCGGGCTGAGACTTTGCATTCATAACGCTACTATGACGTAGACATCCCCTAAGAAAGGATCAAAATTCCACGCAGACGAATTCGCGGGCTCAGCTAGTAATTAATAAAACAGGTGTGGATAAGAAGATAATTGCTTTGGTGTGATACCATCCATGCTAAATAAATGAATAGAGTTTAACAACAATGTTGTTGAGAAGAAAGTGAGTGGACCAATCCCTGCAAGCAGCATACATAAACAGACATGGCACCTTTCATTATTCTTATTAAATTCTGTTTTTATGTATTTATCTATATATACATTCACACAGTATTTGGCTTACAGGTTGCGCCAAAACACCGATACCTCTAAAAAATAATGATGTAATAATATAAAAATGATTGATATATATTGTTTACGCAAGCAAGTATTAAAATAACTTGATTTAATATGCCGGTTGCAAAGCAATTATGTATTAGAATTGTATATGATTGACACCATATTATAAACTAATTTGCCATCGTTTAAATCAATCAGTTGATCTAAGCATGTAGTCACCTAACTAGGTTTTAATGATTGACTGGGTTCCTAACTGAAATATAAAAGTGAAACGTCGTCTGTCTGTTTGTCCTTTCACGCCTCAACAAGTGAAACGATTTCCAATTTATGTATATATTGAATTTCAGTTACACTCAGTCACAGTTACACCAGAGCGTCATGTTTAAAGGATATCTTGTTTAATCCCGCAGTAAACCGACGAGCGTTGACACTGTTGACAGTGTATTAAGGCTGGATTAAAACGGAACGAAACGTTAAGAACGAAATGTTAAGTCCGTGGTTAAAACGGACACATTTTTGACCCAAGAACTAACGCAAACAGGTGTTATTTTATAAGTTTGACGCCTAACTGTGGATTAGCTATTAATGTTTTTTTATTAAAGTTTCTAAGCTTATTTTGAGAGCAATCATTTCTGCCAGTAATTTCTTGATACTGTGGTCTTATCGTTTTCAAATTAACGCGTCAACATCCTTTCCATTTTCGTCATCCCGTCATTAACTGTCGTACTCCTATTAAAACTGACCGAAACTCTTTTGTTTCAAGTTCCAGGCAGTTATCTACCATTTTACACCAACATGCCGCTGATGGTCTTAAATTTCAAAGCAATATGGTGCAAATTGCCATTTACAAGGCATAAGTACTCTTCAAAGCGTAGGAACACATGGATGAGGTCTGATAGTGATCCTGGGAAATACCAATCCAATTATCAGATAAAATAGTTTCAAATACCTTTATTAGCGTTAAGTAGTTATTATAGCTGCGATTCGTACGGTGAATGAATGAGAGAGCTGCAAGATTCTCCACCCTCTCTGTCCCAACAGAGGGTGGGGAATCTTCCCTTCAGGTCAGCAACGTACGAGCAATGCCTTTGCTGTTGCAAGCGTTTATAGGCTACGTGAACTGCTTAACATCAGGCGGATCGTAAGCTTGTTTTCCGACTGTACTATAAAAAAATTACATATGTAAAGGTCTTTGTAAAACAGTTGCATAACAGTGTTTGTTTATTAATGTAAACAATTGCTGCTGCGCTCCGTTGCGATCGGAAACAAACCTATAATGGCTTGTAGCAATATCCATTTACAATCGCTAACTGATCGAGGGTAAACAAACACACCGTCTATTGTTTTATGTTAGTTTCTTACACAGCAGCATTCGAACCTTTCTGGGTCCTTTCTTTGAGTGTATCACTACATAGTATAAAACAAAGTCGCTTCCCGCTGTCTGTCTTTATGTATGCTTTGATCTTTAAAATTACGCAGCGGATTTTGATGCGGTTTTTTTAAAATAAATAGTGATTCAAGAGGAAGGTTTTGTATGTATAATACATGCATAATATAGTAGAGAAACACTGATAATTTTAGAGCCGTGCGTAGCCGGGGCGGGTCGCTAGTTATTGTTAAAGTCTGAGAGATTGTGTGCAACTAACAAGTCCGCAGCTTCGCTTGCGTATATTTTATTATCTGGATGCGACAACAGCGACATCTACCGGGTTCAAATATAGAACCATCCAGGTGACCTTATAAGTACAAAAAAGAACATCAAAATCGATCAAGCCGTTAAGGAGAAAAATAATAACGCTTCTAAAGGGGGAAAAGTTATGGGTACTTTGGGCACGATAACCGATAAGCCGATTGTCCCGGTGGTAATAGAATAGCTGTGACGGCCTTTACTGGGTCTCAAACGTCTGAAGAAGGTTGCTGTATTACATAATATTAATATCGCCAGACGAACACACTAACTGTATGGTCTCAAACTAAGCAACGCTTGTACCATGGGTACCGTACAAAGGACTGGAGGAGGTCCTAGTGACACCCAGACCGGGGCAAATTACGAAAAGGCCATTTCCGGAATTTACCCCGACGAGAATTGATCCTGCAACCACTCGGTGTAGTGAGCCGAGCGGCCTACACTCGAACCACTGTGCCAAGCGGTCGTCAAACCTACATATAAATTTGATGTCAATAATCATCAGCCAACCAAGTCAAGCTGATTTAAGGCCGATTCAAATACAACAGTGTTTGGAAAATCCGAGAATAAGAGTTCTGATTCGGAGAGGGTTAGAGCAATTTTGAATTTATTACGTAGCAATTTAAATTGAGATTTGAGCAATCCGTGTTTGAGAGCCGATAAAGTTCGGCTTTTTAATGATTTCAAAAGTATCAAGTGCCGTCTGAAGTGACAGACTTTCAATTTAGGCGCTTTTAACTCAAGGAGCCGTCTTTGAAGTAATTGGAAGAGTTAAACATCCACTAAGTTCATGCTGTCGAACGCGGTAGCAACAGCCTGTATTATTATTATTAATAATAATAATACAGGCATTAATAATAATAATAATTAATAATAATAATTTAGCTCTTTTTGACGTCCCACTCCTGGGCACGGGCCTCCCCTCACTACGAGGGGGATTCAGGCCGTAATCCACCACGCTGGCCCAGTGAGGGTTGACGGATTTCAAATGTCTTTCGAAAATTGGTACGATTTTCTAAGACATGCAGGTTTCCTCAAGATGTTTTCCTTCACCGTAAGCAATTGATAATCATATAGCAATTATGATTCGCACATAGATTTCAAAAAACCTAGTGGTGTGAGCCAGGGTTTGAACCCAGGACCTGGTGCCCGCAAGACGCGTGCTTAACCAATCGGCTATCACTGCTGTTGCCTGTGTTATATATTATTGTTATATTATGTACTGGCACGAATATCCCTGGTGTACTTACTTACCTAATTGTATTGTATTTAAATTGTTTTAAAATCAATAACATAATGAAATTGTGCCGATAACCGCCCACAGAGCAGTGACTCGCCCGGGCCGCAAACCCTGAACTCCGTAAAAACAATACCTACGGCGGCCGGCGCGCGGCGAGGTCTGATCTATATTTTTAATAACACAGATAATATTGTGTGACTAACAAAATTACGCGTGTATGTTTGTTTATGTTTATTGCCTATAATATCATTAAGTATACAATTTTTACAATTGATTAATAGCCATTTTTGTATTATTTTAGATGCATAGTCATTGATTTTCTTCAATTAATAATTTAATTATATTATAAGTAAGATTTTATTATGTAGTTACTAGCTGTGCCCCGCGACTTCATCCGCGCAGTATTGGATTATTAAGTTAAAAAGTATCCTATATGTTAATCCCGGTTATAATCTATCTGGGTTCCAAATTTCATCCAAATCCGTTCAGTAGTTTTTGCGTGAAGGAGTAACAAACATACATACATCCACACTCACAAACTTTCGCATTTATAATATTAGTAGGATTTTATTCACATAATTCAAAAAAGGATGGTTTCTGTACATTATTTAGGTATTAAGTACATTGATTTGAAGCAAAAATATTGGCAATAATATTTGAAAATAGTAAATAATAATATATTGTCACAGAGTGAATATCATTCGCCAGTCAAAGGCTTCGTTCAGAAGCATTGACAGGTAATCTGAGTGCACAAGGTTTTGAAAAAGCTCATTAATTTGTGTCCTATTATGTGCTAGCTAAACATAATTTTAAATTGCTGTAAATATACTTAATATATCAATAGCTCTTTTGCAACAACTTCTAATGGTTTATTAAGCCTTAATTCCCCAGACATTTATTAAATGAAACCTTAATTGAAATAAGTTGGGAGCAAAAAATATTGCGTTTATTCACAACTTAATAGCTCTTCAAAGAAGTTTAGTCAGTTTACATATAAAATTGAGAAAAACCAGTATGGACCCGCTAAATTGAGGTCACGTTAAAGGTTTCTATAAGGTCAAATACCTTAGGAAAGAATCTATTATTAATAAGCACGGGTTCAGTGAACCTATTATCGTCTGTTTGATGATAACAATATTATAATGTGATGTGACTGTGTCTTCCATATTATTGTAGATTTAAATTAAGAAAACAAATGACAAATGATTTTGAACATGACATTCACATTTTTTTATTAGGCAATGGCATTGTCTGGTTATTTAGCCGGGAAATAAGTAACCAATCCGTAACACAGAAATAAATTTAAAATATTGTTTGCTATGTTAAATAAACGCTTTTTTATGCCGCTAGTCAAGTCACCCTTGACTCGGTGACTGACACAAATTCCTTCTCATTCCAAACGCGTTGCGATGGCAACTAATTACGATATTTCCTTTTTTAATAGCAATACGGAACTTCTCATCGCGTTTAATACAAAAACGTGGTCAATTAAAACTGCTCCGCTCCATTTCTCGGGGTGATTGGTTGGCGCGCAAAAAGCGTTCGCTAGGAAGTGATCCATCGTTCTGAGTGACTGATGGAAGAAATGATGGGGAATTAACCACTGGCCACCAGAGACGACCTTTGTGTTGGCACTTGTCACGGCTGATGCTGATGAGTTTGTGTACAAAAAACTCGTTGTATTCCTTCCTTAGGGCCGTAGGTATTAATAAATCGACCTCAAGTCTGAGAGCGGGCTTGAGTACGCTTTTGACAGGTCATTTTGTACTGGTATGGCATAAGAATGACATTTCCAAGATCGTTCTCTTGAGATAGATTTATTAATATTGGCCTAAGATACTCACTTATCTACTACATATTTTAATTCGTTTGTTGTTTTTAACTTCACTTTAAAAACGGAATAGATTCGTGGGTTTTTTTTATTGTGTTATTTATCACGAAGAAGTTAAAACCGCGATAATCCAAAGCTATGTATAATGGTGCTCTTAGATTTTGACACAACTTGAGTTTTATCACGTTTTTGATGTAATATTGTACCTACTAATATTAGGTATATATTGTTTATACTGTTATTTCCTTGCATGTCGTGGTAGTAAAAGTATTCTCTTCCACAAATATGTAATTTTCGTCTTACTAAAACCAAATAACTTAGAAATTTTCGTGAATATCTATAACTAAAACCAATACACCTGCAGCTGGCATTAAAACGACTACTTTAGTAATTTAATTACTATTTAGTGTGCACTTGACACACATTCATTATGTACATATTATTTACTGTGGCAACTTTATTCGTGACGTGACGTCATTATAGAGATGGCTTGCAACACCTACTAAATACCTGAGACGGATAGTAACCATTAGTTGCTAAGGTCTGATAGCCTAATAATATCCAGTTTCCTTTGCCCGGCAATAATACAGTTGTATAAATAAATATATATAAAAAAACTAGTATAAACCTCGCACCGTTCAAAACACCCAAACATTAACAAGGCCGACCAGAAATAGTTTTCTTTGTGCGAATATCCAAGTCAATCACAATCCCTTCGGCGGTATAGAACACCATGTCCATTAAATATCAAGTCAAGGGCTCGACCTTCCGGCTTCAAAGACTTTTAGGTATATCCGAAATGTATTATAGATTGGTATCAGCTATTGCTATTAAGCGTAAATAGCCTAGTTGTTAGAGGGGCCGTCCTCGTAGCTAGAGGTTCCGGGTTCGATCCCCATCCTGGCCATTAAACTATTGACGTGAGCCCACTCCTAGCACAAGCATTAGCTTAGTTGGAGGGGCTAAAGGGAATACTAGTAGTGTGATAAACACTCATTGCCAGTAATCTACTATATAAAAATAAGTCGGGTTTTCCTTCCTGACGCTATAACTCCAGAACGCACGAACCGATTTCCACGGTTTTGCATTCGTTGGAAAGGTCTCGGGCTCCGTGAGGTTTATAGCAAAGAAAATTCAGGAAAAATTTCAACAGAACGCGGACGGAGTCGCGGGGCACAGCTAGTCTTTAAAAAAAAAACAGCTTCAGGGCCGATGGGGTGGTATGGTCAATGTCAAGATGGTATTGAGAGCCGAGGCTATGTAAAATGAGCCCAAATGGTAAAGCCAAGCTGTAGCCAATTGACTACTGCTCATGTACGGCCTGGCTCGACCGAGGTATTACCACCCTCTCACAGAAGATCAGTGTAAAGTAAAGCGTAAGCTATTATAGCTGCGTTTCGTACGATGAGCGTAGGAGCCGGAAGCTCAATCCCATCGCCCCTTCCTCCGTCCCACTCATCTTCAGGTCGGCAACGTGCGAGTAATGCCTTTGGTACTTCAAGCATCTACAAGGTGACACATAATGGGTATACTTTTTTTTTCAAAACTTAACTTTGTAATTCTAAAACCATCAGCTTTGGAGGGAACTTGAAAAACAAAAGGTGTTATAGGAATACAACTGTTGACCGATTTCACAAGTCTACAAAACCTTTAGTACTTCAACTGTCCCACAAAGCCGATAGTTTGAGATTTACAAAGTTAAGTTGCAAAAAAAATAGTATACCCATTTTGTATCACCTAGTATAGGCTACGATAACAACTTAGCATCAGACGGCTTTGTTAGCTTGATTCCGACTTAATTAAGTACGTAAAAAATAAAGTTGTTCTTGCAGTGTCTCTCCACTACTGATGGTTGACTGTCAGCTCCTCAAAGATATCCTCAGTATTTATTGGGTTTGCTGTCGGAAAACTTCACATATCAAACTAACACCAGACGCATGGCAGGCAACCCTAAACTGGCAAGACCATTCCAAATTAGAATTATTACCATCAATGAAATACCTTTGACCTCATGCTTTTAACTGTCGAATGTTATTGCTTACGATTAAAACCGCCATCGGAAGGCTAAGGGGTTGTATAAACCATGGTCGATCAAAGGCAATGTCAAACCATCATTAAATCCAAGTTCAGTGCAGCCTTCGCCGTGTGGAGCCCGAAGTTCAAGCCGAGGCCACCGCGCCGCTGACACGCGATGCCGGTGGAACATTCGACCCCTGAAGGAATAGGGGTTCCAAGTGTCGGTATTAGTAGCTTTGTATCGATCGATGGATACGTATTTTGGATTTACGACACAGGATACGCCGGAGACGTTAATGTTTATGGCTGGTTATGCGGAACATTAACTTCGCGGTCGTATGGTCGCCTTTTCTATTCATATACCTGCGTACTACATACAAATAAATAACATTGAAGTGTCTGTTTTTAAATGTCAAAATAACAAGTTTTTTACTGAATGCAATGTGTACTTTATACTTTATAACAAAAAAAAACAATTTATAATTTGTAGTATGGCTATCTGCCTTTTTGTTCCGGCTAATCTCCGAGACGGCAGATCCAATTTTGACGAAAATTTCATAGGCAGATAGCTGATGTTATGAGGAGTAACTTAAGCTACTCTTATTTCATCGAAGTACCACGTGAAGTATCATATTTTGCCACTTCCGATTCAGACCCACGACCGTCACTCTTGTGACCAAAGATTAACAGTGGTGTCCAATGAAACGCCATGGTTCGACCCTCGGCTAGGCTCAGTGAAAAAGCTCAATTATCGATGAACTCATAACTATCGACAAAAGTGGAACATCACTAATTTATCGACACCAAATTACCTGACTCGAGGGAGGCCAGAGCCGGCAGTCACGGCCACGCGACCTTCCACCACAGACCCATCAATTTACCGCCCCCCCCCCCCCCCCTTACTATAAATTATCTTCAACATCAATGTCTTTACCGCTCTACCTTTTAAGCGGGAGTGGAAAGTTTTACGTAATATTATTCCGCTTTTCACGTGATTACGAGCTCAAAGGGAATACGAAATGTTATTTTAGACCGCATTTCTCTTTGTTGTTATATTTTCTGGCAGAATGCTGTGTTATCACGGTATAGTAATATGTGGTTTTACTTGGAATACTTTATCAAAGAGCTGAAATGCATTCACTCGTAACAATTCTCTGTGCGATAGTCCCGATAGTCTGGTATGGACTAATAGGAGACTGATGTTGCAGCACTTGTGGTCTCATGTATACCATTTTCACCACATTCCGCCGATGGTTTTTGAGCTTAATGCATACAATACAGTGCGAGCTCATTTGCATTATATCGGACATGCTCCCGTTGAAAGCGAGGACAGTTGTGCTCTATCGAAATTATGCAGAGTTGTGACGTATTTTCCACTTCAAAAGATCAACACATAGACAATTAAATTGACGTCTTATAGGGTACGAAATTGCTGTAAGAGTCTTCCAAAAATTTGCCAAAGTGTAGTCATAAGTCGGGAGATAAGAGAGACCCTTCTATAAGTATATCACACGTTCTATCAATATAATACATACACATATTATGATGATTCATCCGATATAATCCCCGCGAGACACCGCCAATAACGGCCCAAAGTAAACAAATTTATTATGTACGATATTGTAAATATTTTCTTAATTATACGACAGAGTTTTGATAACGAACTCCCCCGCGGATAGAGGAGTTTACGAGAGGTTATTCGCATCGTTATAATGTCATTCACCCACATATAGAGATATACAGACTGACATAGTTTCAGTAGACCAGGAAAAAATCTAAGGAAATAATGTAAGGAGCGCGATGTCCCTTTTTCAATCAGCTGTGCTTACCCGCAGTTTTACTTACTACTTTAGGATGTCCGTTTACTTAGCTGTGCTATGAAGCGGGTGGGGGATCGCTTCATTACCTCAGGATTACCCGGCTAAGTTCAAGTTGACAGGGATGAAGCGATCCTATTGGTCGAAGCGGGCGGGCTTACTTCATAACTCCATAGCACAGTCAAGTAGACGGGCACGCTTACTTACTACTTTATATAGTCAGCGTATCTTTCATTTTGTATGGCAAGTTGTAAAGCGCCTCTAGCGGCCAGTATGTAAACCTTCTGATTCTTCATACAAAACGAGACAAATAATGTGGACTATAAAGTATACGGCTAGCTTATTTTAAACCTCTTAAATGGGGTGCCGAATGCCGATCACCCAACTTTTAAACATACCAAACCTTTCATTGGCTGTATAATAATATACTTAGTAAAGAAAAAAAATACTACCTACAAAACTATCATAGCAAGCAAGCTTTTAATTGAATTGTCAATAATATTTTGCTATTTCCAGCGCCGATAATTATCACCAGCTATAAAACTACAAGATCCTGTTTCATTTGCATAGTCTGACTTTATAGAAATTTTAATAAAACTTTGATTTGTAATTGTTCGTGATTAAAAATAATCTAAAGATGTACTTAATTGCAACAAAATAAGTCTTATTATTTTCATTTCTGTGATGTAGCACTAAATTATTTCTGCCTGTCGGAATTGCCGAACTCGTCCAGGATCGTCGATTATACATACCTAATTAGGTGAAATTATTGGCGAGCCTACTGCCATAATACCGTGCACATTCCCCCCCAATGCGAGGGGGATTGGGCCTTAGTCGCCATGCTAGCCCAGTAAGAACATCACTCTCCTTCAGGTCGGCAACATGCGAGCAACGCAATTGGTGTTGCAAGCTTGTATAGGCTACGGTAACTGCTTAACATCAGGCGGGTAGTACGCTTATTTGCCAACTTTGTTCTATAATAAGAGCATGTCGGTAGTTGTGACAAAAAATATGGCTAGGAAGAAAAAGGCACCAATTTAATCTCTAACTAGCTACCGCAGGCTTATAAGGATGTAAACGATTAAAATATTCATGACCAGTCGTATGGCAGTACAAATATAATGAAGAACGAAACCTCCTGTTATGTTATGCAAACACGGTAGGCTACCCATGGAGAACATACAGATTTTACTCAACGAATCCCGCCAAAGCCTTCATTGTGTGTTCTAAATCTATTGCAAATAAAAGAAATAAGATAAGTGGTAACGTAATATAAGATGTTATGTAAGATAACCTTTTTTTTTCTCTTATCAACGAGGAAGTGTCGCGCTCGCGTGACATTGCGCATTATTTGCGGCTAATATGCAGGAATGTACGGTAAATTCTGGGGATTAAGGTAAAATAAACCTTCACAATTTGTTTTAGGATTTAGAATTACGTATACTGATGGGCACTAAACAATTATGTAATAGTTATAGGTAAACAATATTGGATCCAGATTTTTTTATTACGACTAGCTGTTACGCGCAGTTTTACTTGCGCAGTTTTTGGATCTAACAGGCAAACTATATATGTATCCTATTTGTTATGTCTAAGGGCGACCGTCCACTTGACTGTGCTATGAAGCGGGCCCGCCCGCTCCGATCAATAGGATCGCTTCATTTCCTCAGCTTCACTCAGCTTAACTCAAGTTGACAGGAAAATAAAACGATCACATTGTTCCGAGCTGGTTTCATAGCAAAGCCAAGTGGATGGTCACCCTAACTGAAGGCCTACAACAAGCCCGTTAAGTTTCTTGCCGGACCTTGTAAGTCGAAGTCGCATTCCGATCCGGTTGTAGACTTGAGGAAAAAAAAATTTCGTAAGCGCCCCCGTAGGCGTAAACAAAATAAATTATTTGAGTTTTAGTAAAATAAAAGTAAGAACCAAGTCGAAATCTGTCCTATAACGAAAAACAAAGGTAAACCTATAAACAACATCAATTTTCGTTTATGGCACATCTACACTCGCATCCCCAATTTCCGTGAGCCATCGTCACAGACCAATAAGACAAGACACCGTATACGTGCATTATTGTAATAATAAGAATGAGAACGCAATCGACAAATTTGCCGGAGTAGCGGACTAGTCGTCGTATTTGATTGGTCCGTTCAAAATCGAATCGCAGGGTTGCCCGGCTATGCGTCGTCTATGGCTTAATGGTCTGCGGCTGTCGTATAATGCACTCAGTTGTTTTATGTCGTTTTCACGAGCGGTTTCCTAAAACAATGTTTATTTTTCTCTTGCCTACCTACACGTTATATGGAACGGGACGATAACGTTTTATGAGTTCGCTGCGCTGACATATTATGTTGACGGAACTTTTAGAAGGCTCATTTCGAACTCCAATCGAGGATGCACATATTTCTCTACGGTAGCCAGCCCGTATATGACGGGCTGGCTCGACCGGCCGGGGTAGTACCAATGGTAGCGTAACACTCTCTCACAGGAGATCGGCGTAAGTAAATAGTATTGATGCGTTTCGAACGACGATTGAAATAACCGAAAGACCCCCCCTCCCCCTCTATCCCACTCGCCGTCAGGGCCCTTACCACGTTAGCTACGTAAAACGCAATAGAAAAGCCAACGCGAGCGATCAAACGCGAATTAGCTTTCAAACGCTCGCGTTTGCTTTTCTCTTGCGTTTTAAGTAGCTAACGTGGAAAGGGCCCAGGTCGCCAACTAGCGAGCAATACCTTTGCTATTGCAAGCATCTAAAGGCAACGGTAATTGCTTGGTACACTTATTAGCCGGTTTTTTTACCAAAAAAGATATTACCTATGATAAAAGGCATCTTGTATACAAACTATCTAACAAGTTTTAATATTATCGACCTTCATAAACGGAGATACAACAAAATCCATGTTTAATATTGCGTAGACACTGCTCCGTTATAATTTAAATACAAATATGTACATAGTATATTTAAATAATATGATACGTTATCTTGTAGCTATAGGCAATTTGGTTTTAAAATTAATCCTACATGTGAGGACCGCAATCTCAATCAGTGTATAATGAACTCTGTTAGAATTGTTATCAAACAGTCTAATCTGCTAACACGATAAACATAAAACATCCATGGTACGGAGTACTAGGTATTAATACTGATTTATCGTAAAAAACTAAATAGGTAGTCGCAGAAGGGGATTTCCGAAACCACGAAGGAGTTAATTTAAATAGTAATCATGGTCAATTAGTAATGTAAATGATGTCAATGTAAATGATGGTTAATTAGTATTAAAAATGTCAATTATTTGTAATTCTTGGTAATATCAAAAGGCAACACACTGGAGCTATTATAATATTTATATATCTACTACCCTTTGTAATTATTGATTATAAGCAACTGGCGATAAAAAAAATTATAATGACATGTAAAAAGACAAGCCCGCTGAGTTTCTTGCCGGATCTTCTCAGTCGAGGTCGCGTTCCGATCCGGTTGTAGATATAAGAAAAAAATAATGTAAAATTGACAATTTGTAAGTGCCCCCGTAGGCCTAAACAAAATAAACGATTTGAATTTGTAAGTACCTACTGAAATATACAACCTATAAGTAATTTGGCAATCATGTAGGAATCGTATCCAGGAACGACTGAACCTACTAGTTCATTACTTACCTATCGGCAAACTATGTTCGGTCGACATAACTGAAGTGTGCCTGAAACTGACACTGCAAATAAAGTTTGTTACCAAAGCAACGTGAATGTGAAATTCTAAATATCTTTGAACTATTAAGGGCCGCATTAATAAATGCTTTTGATATGTCATTTTGTACTGATATTTCCAAGGTCGCTCACAGACTTGAGATTGATTTATTACTTAATACGAGTCTTAAATTTTCATAGAAAATATAGTTCATAGTTTTGTTGTGGGCATAGATATAGGAGCAAAGCGAAAATGTCTGATAGGTCTTTGATGTGGGTTCTCAGATAGTTGACTGTACCAACATTGTGTCATTAGTGCGAGTTTACGAGCTCTGCCGTGACTGCGTTTTTACGCGAAATTTTTACGGTCGCCTCGTACAGTGCCCCAAGCGGGGATGTAATGAAACACTTTATGTATGCATGTTGACAGCCATGTACTCGACAAACGCGGCTGTCACGTAAACGTGTAAACTCCCACTTGACATACTGATAGCTTGACTACTGTCTACCTTTGTCCACACAATGAGGCATGAGATACTTTTCATGATAATTACGATTTGAGTGTACAAACGAAACGAGTATACAATTTCATATACGACATATTTGCCGAATACTTTCAGAATTATGTTTCTGTATTATAATGAATACCTATACATATTATGTTTAGGTATTCGCGTCTGCGGAAAACAACATCGTTATTTACATTCTTAAGTAATTAAGTACATGCATTAAATGATGTAGGTACACCTACCGTGAATCATTAAATAAGTATGTAATTGCTAAAATCTTGTAAAATACCTACGATGTTTTAAAAACCTACGAATAACTTGCATTGATTTGTCCCTTAAACCCCCCCCCCCCCTTGTAATAAACGTGGTTTAGCGGTTGAATAGTTAAATCATACTTTATCTTCTTCTTTCGAATGTCAAATTACTGATGACGCTGAGATGAGCTGAGATGGGCGCTGGTTGTCGTCAAACAGCATATTCTGAATTGCAAGTTTGAGAGAATTTGCGACTAGCACAGTCCTTGTGTTTTCCTATATTTTTGTTATTTTTGTACGTGCTCCTTTGCAATAAGTTGATCTTCCTTTATCCTCGAATACTTACCACGCGTTCGAAACCGCGGATGAATTCTAGCCACCTTAGATTTTGTGTTGTAAAGAAACTGGAGTTTCCGACAAACTCATGCATACTAATGGAAACACGAACGAGCGAGGAAAATGCAATTCAACGGTTAGATTGATATTGTTGTTACAATATTGGGTAGATTAATATTGGGTCTAGCCTGTAAAGATATTTGTATGTATTAGAAAATAAATAAATAAATATAATTAGAAACACAATCTCGCCCTGATTCGCAGTACTTTTACATACTCACGGCCATTGACCCGGTGCCATCGACCTGATACCGAAAATATTCGTAGGTAAGCACGCTTAATAATAAATACATCACTTTTATCTGTAGATACGGGATGTTGTAGGCCGTCTGGTTTAGCGATTGCCTAAGTTTTGACCTAGTTTCGCTTGACAGTATTGCCCGCTGAGAGGTTTAAACAGATTGATAGACTGAGAGAGCCGGAATCCCATTGGATAATGAACTTAAGTACGCTTTCGACATGCCATTTTAAACTGGTACTAGCTGACCCGGCAGACGTTCTCTTGTCTTAACTTTGAATATTGAATTCGAATTGTTCCGCTCAACTTTCTTATTTTTTTCTTTCATAAGAACCTTCTCCTGATAATAATAAACACAACAAAAAATGAATTTGCGAAATCGTTCCATCCGTTCACGCGTGATGCGATGACCAAGGAAATAGAGATTCATCCTACTAATATTATAAATGCGAAAGTTTGTGAGTGTGGATGTATGTATGTTTGTTACTCCTTCACGCAAAAACTACTGAACGGATTTGGATGAAATTTGGAACACAGATAGATTATAACCGGGATTAACATATAGGATACTTTTTAACCCAATAATCCAATACAACGCGGATGAAGTCGCGGGGCACAGCTAGTTTTTATATACTAGGTGATACAAAATGGGTATACTATTTTTTTTGCAACTTAACTTTGTAAATCTCAAACTATCGGCTTTGTGGGACAGTTTAAGTACTAAAGGTTTTGTAGACTTGTGAAATCGGTCAACAGCTGTATTCCTATAACACCTTTTGTTTTTCAAGTTCCCTCCAAAGCTGATGGTTTTAGAATTACAAAGTTAAGTTTTGAAAAAAAAAGTATACCCATTATGTGTCACCTTGTATATGTACCTTTAGATGACATAAGAATGACATTCCCAAGCTCGCTATCAATTTTAAGATTGATTTATTAACACGGGCCCTACAATAGGTATCGTGTTTATTCCAGAAGTATCTATGATAACTCGTTGCGATATCATTCTCTTATCACAGAAGGACATTAGAAAATAACAACACTTCTAGTTTCTAAGGGCTGATTATCATATCATTCATCACATTTTTCAAAGACATTTTTTTTTATTGTTTTGCCTGAACTGCTAAATTGACTTAGCTAATAACGAAAATTAAATACTCATACAGTTACATAATTAAGACATTGTACAGATTATCATTATGTGTACGAGGGATGCCTTTTAAGTTTTGTCGTTTGAAGAAAAAAACACAACTAGAACCTTATAGTACTTTTTATTGTTTTTCAAAGTATTCACCACGTAGCTTAATACACTTTTCCATTCGCTCAAACCAGTTATTATAACATTTATTCCACTCTAAAGTGGGGGTGTTCAAAATGGCTGACTTGAAAGCGTCGACTGCTTCTTCACTGGACTGGAACCTTTGACCACGAAGACTTTTCTTAATTTTAGGAAATGTAAAAAAATCGTTAGGGCTTAGGTCAGGACTGTATGGAGGATGGTCAAGAATTTCTACTTTTTCCTGCTTCAAATACTCAATCGTTTGACGAGCGCTGTGTGAACTTGCATTGTCGTGGTGCAGGATGATGCGTCGCTTTGAGTTAGATTTTCGAAGTTCGGCGATGACTTGTGGTAAACAAACTGTGGTATACCACTCTGCGTTAACCGTTCTACGATCATCAAGTGCAATAGTCGCAACATGGCCGGTTTTTCTAACGAACGTGGCCACCATCTTCTTTGAAGTGCTTCGAGAACGAACAACTTTAGTCGGCTTTGGCTCGTCTTGAAAGACCCAGATTGTAGATTGTTGTTTGGAATCAGGATCGTAGGCATAGATCCAAGATTCGTCACCACTGATGATGTCGTAGACGTGATTTGACTCTCCTCGGTTGAACCTTTGCAGAGTTTTCTTACACCATCTGACGCGGGCCGCCTTGTGATCGTCGGAAAGCAGATGCGGTATCCAACGGCAAACTAGCTTTCTTACACCAAGCGCTTCATGCAAGATCTTCTGAATGGTTGTCCCTGAGATGCCTAATAGAGCCTCTATCTCTCGATACGTCACATGACGATCTTCGAGAATTAGTTGTCTCACTCCAATGATGTTATCTTCAGTGAATGCAGATTTTGGGCGACCTTCGCGAGATTTGTCACTAACACTAGTGTATGTCCACGCTGGAATTCTAAATACCAGCGTTCGACAGTCCGCAGACATGGGGCTTCATCCCTGAACACAGATATTAGCTCTTCAAAACACTGAAGCCGTGTCAGGCCCCTTCTAAAGTTGTAGAAAATTATTGCACGAACATTTTCCTTAGAAAGATTCATTTTCGTACGTAACCTGACAGATTCTAATCGACGCTGTGACTAAACAATAACATTAATCCTAATACATTCAACTGTTTTGAGATTCGAAATTTAAACACATTCGAATATAGAACAGTTCCAAATTCAAAATTGCCGGGAATTATGGAAACGACAGAACTTAAAAGGCATGCCTTGTATAACCTATAGACAAAGTAGATACCTACGTGATCATGGATGAACTAGTACCTTTACTGACGTCATGATTCTATTGTTACAGTTGCCCGATGCTGTAAGGTTCCTCGCCGGTTATGGAGCAGCAGTCGACTACCAGGCGCACATAGATCGAAGATAGCAAAGATCAATGCGGGAGAGTGTCTCAAAAGCCTCATCACCTTTGCTGGCACTTGAAAAAGAACACTATTTTCAAATTTCGAACTGCTTAGCACCAAAGAGTTCCCCAAGGAAGCTAGTGTTGTGCAAATAATCACGATCGTCGCGAATGATAACGTTATCGGCGTTAAATAAACCCCGTTGCGTCTGTTATCGTTAACCGATAGCAGACTTGATAAAATCGTGTCGATTTTTTATTTAACGTCACACAATAGACGTTCGTGGTTCTACCGAGACGTGTTAAAATAGTGGTGTGCGTGTGCACGGGTGATATCGTTTCGCTCGCCAATGTTTAAAAACATACCGACCGTTAGCGAAGTGTGTTCGGATACGGGTCGTGTGTGCGCGGCTACATTGTGTAGTGTTATTTTTTTATTTTCGAATATCGAATGTGTGCATGAAAATGCGTGCGGAGGAATTGTGGTCGAGTTTAGCGACGTTGGGATGGGTGGTCTCGTTGGTGGGCTGCCACTCGCCCGGGAGCGAGCTGGAGTCCGTCAAGTACGGCCCGACGCCGGACGATAAGTTCGTGAGGGACACGTACACAGTGGCGAATATAAATATCACATACCGCGATGAACACGGCGAGGAGTACACGGAGACATCGGAGGTGAGTTTATTTTAGTTTAGTATTCATATTTTCGTTGTTTAGGTTAAAAATGGGTACAAAAAAGGCATTAGCGCCCAAGCATTCGTCGTTTTTATGAAGCTATAAAGTTAATATTTAATAATTACATATAAAACCATATTGATTTTAGATTTATTCTATCTAAGTGTGTAACATGTTTTAAAGGGAGTTACTGTTATGCCGTGTTTTATTAATAGTAGGTACCTTATTGCTGTCTTGATTAGAATGACATTTAATCTTGGGCCATTAGTGGATTGAGTATAATTATAACTGTTAAAACAGGTTAAAGCATTTGCATAAGATTTTTCTTATTTTGTTTATTTTTATAACTACATTCGTAGGTTAATACAATAATATTACATATTGAATACATTAAACTTTATTAAGTGTAAATGACGTATAGGCAAAATGAAACTGCAAGAATGTACTTATGTATTCGTCACTTTTTGTCGGTATATTTTGCACAGCATAGAATACCCCTCTATAATATTTGTCTATGTTCGTTTTATTATTATAGGTCTACCAGAATCTCATGGCATTAAAAAAATATAAAAAAATATGATTTTCATATGGCAATGTCAATTGTCACCTGCCAAATCAAAGTACAAGGTTTGTCAACCGCTGTTGAGATTTTGTGATATCTTCTTGGCAATTCATTGTTTTTGTGAAAATGTCGAAAAAGCCACTTCGATCTCAAGCGAGAAATATTGTTTTCAATGTGTATCGTAAAATAAGGGAAGAAGAAGGCGTAAATCAAACTAAATCTTGGATTTTAAAGCGCGTCGTAGAGTTGACCGGTAAGTTGGACTGAGTTGTTTTGATACTTCTAGTTTATTTTATATTTTTCTTACTTAATTATAGCTTCTTTATAGGGGTTTCCAGTACTACTATACGGCGAATCATAGGTGAGGGCACATCGAACGATGGTGTATTTTCCACGCCTGGTAAAAAGAGGAGAGGGGGGAAGAAGAAAATCAACTTGGACAGTTTCGATTTACAGTTGATTCCAAATTTGACAAGACCTTCACTAATCGTTATGGACAATGCTAGTTATCATTCCGTACGTTTGAACAAACCGCCCACACAATCCAATCGTATCCCTGATATAAAAGAATGGCTTCGTGCGAATGATGTACATTATGATGATCTTTGGCGTAAATGTCAACTACTTGAAGTAGTGAAACAAAACATGCCCTTATATGAGATAGATAAAGTATTAAAATCGCACGGTCACGAAGTTTTAAGGCTCCCACCTTATCATTGCACATTGAATCCTATAGAAATGATTTGGGGTATAATGAAGCAAAAAGTTGTCGATAAAAATGTTAATAGGCCTGCAAGTGACATTAAATTATTAACAGAAGAAGCTTTCTCACAAATTGGTGCAGAGGAATGGCGAAAATGTTGTGAACATGTAAAGAAAATTGAAAACGATTTCTTCGAGCAAGATAAAATAATTAAAATGCTGGAAGAGCAATTTATAATAAATACCTCTTTATCTTCATCATCTGATGAAGAACAAGAAATGCAAGTGGAGTTCTTGGAATCATTTTCTAGCTCTGAATGAGTTATTAACTTTTAAACGATATTATAATAAATTAGTACATAAAGTAATATATGATTGGCTTTATTTTTTTTGTCATATTTTCCTATGTTAAGAACCCGATGTATAACAACATTCTTCATACACATACCTAGTATACTTCATAGTAATTAATGACTAAAGATATAAATAAAAATTAAACAGTATCAAGATCGTTTAATCCAATTTCCCCAGTATTGCACACAACAAATTTTTATTTCCCCATTTGCCATGAGATTCTGGTAGACCTATATCTTCCAATCCAAAGTAATTTAAGTACTTACGTCAAGTGATCACAGGATAATCGCAAGTGTTGCAAATCGATAACGTTATCGTTATTAATAATTAATTAGGCGTTACACGTACACACGCAACTGTGACTTTATGAATGTTGATAATCGAATCAATTTGCTTAGTGGTCGTTATTTAACTACTATCCGTAACAGATATCGTCCTATAATCGACTAAAGGTAGTATATTATGGAACCGATAACGGATATTTAAATAGAGGTGTCGGGCTTATATGACTTCGTGTATAGTAGGTAGATACATATTATAATAGTTTACGAAAACCTTTTAAGATTTCGTTTTTCGGTTTCTTGCAGCAGCAGTTCCCCCTTTCTAGTAGATATTTGGGTTGTTGCTAGGGAATACAAAATCTATAATGATAACACAATGATAAACATATTTGCGTCGCGCAGTTGGGTAAAAAAGACCGTTCGCGGGAAATGGAAAAGAGATTTGGTCTTTTTTGTTTTAATTTACTTACAGAATTTTGTATTTTTTTTTGTTCAAATCATAATGTGTAATATTGGTTGAATACTTGATGGAGTATTAACCATTTATTATCATAAATGGGTGTGAGTGTGGGCAATTGGAAAAATAGCGGTGAAACTAGATTTTTCGGACTCCCCCAAGGAATCTAGAAATTTGTCAGTAAAGTATCCGCCATTTTACTGATACGAGTTTCGAGGGAGGGGGGGATATAAAGCCCAGCTAAGGACCTTAGTATGCTTGATGCATAATAAAACTCGAAAACATTATTCTACTTGACACTGGCTAAATGCAAAAAGTGAAGTCAAACGCATAAAAAAATAACTACCATAAAAAGTTGTTCTTCTTCTTCTTTTTTTAAAATATGGCTTTCATCGTTAGGTAGTCGATGATTTTGCCAACAACAGAGTTTTATGTGACTGATGGTCGGTAGGTCTAGGTGAGGCTATTTTTTTTTTTAAGTTGTTATTCATTTATTAGACCGTGAACCTACAAGTTAGTTATCTGTAAAAAAACCAATTTCAGATGACGATTATAAAGTCTCCATAGGCCTTTATAAAACTACGCTCGTTTTAACAAACAATACACTATACGTTTCGCGGTGTAACTACTAACTCTTATCTCATCTGGCATTTCAAATTGTGATTTTATGTCCGTGTATGTAGGTCAGTATTTACCTCTTGCATTATTGCGTATCGTATTTTATGGAGTTTTCGAACTAACTTTTCTAATTCCGCCCCTATTGATTGTGAATTATTTATGAACTTTAAAATAAGTTTTGACAGGTTTATAGTAAATAATTAACTAAAATGAGGTGGGCTCAAAGGTTTTATTAATAAACATTAATTTGGATAATTAATTTAAATAAAAAGTTTATTAACATATTTAATTAATAAACATTTTGACGACCGCTTGGCGCAGTGGTTTGAGCATAGGCTGCTCGGCTCATTTGCACGTTATGGTTGCGGGTTCGATTCCCACAGGATCAAATTTCGGAAATGGCCGTTTCCTAATTTTCCTTGGTCTGGGTGTCACTGGGATCGCCCCCAGTCCATTGTGCGGTACCCATAGTACAAGCGTTGCTAAGTTTGGGACCATACAATTGGTGTGTCAGTCTGGCGATTCTTACTTATATCGCCAGACTAACATACCAACTATGGTCTCAAACTAGGCAAGTCTTGAACTATGGGTACTGTACAAAATGGACTGGGGGCGAACAGTTATACCCAGATCGCGTAAAGTTACAAAAAGGACATCTCCTAAATTTGCCTCAGCGGAAATCGAACACGCAACCACCCGGTGTACCGGCTAAAGCAAGCGTCATCAAATTAACTAACTGAATAATACTTGATAATCTATTTTGCCATGAAATCATAAGATACTCTGCTTTTTAAGTCAAACCACGCACGAGACGCGAGCTCACTTACATAAATATAATCTATTAATTTTACAAAACATTTGATTGTGGTTACCCACTCAGCCCATCACTGCTTGTAAGGGCAGATCCCAACTGGCTCCTAAGTAGGTCACCGCACATTACGACATCAACCTTCAGTGAAAGCCGCGTTTACTCTAATCTGCTAGCCACACTTTGTAACTTAAACTTTCCAATGTGGGAGTGGAATAATTTAAAATTACTGGCTTTTGCCCGCGATTTCGTTCGCGTGGATCTCGGAACGGAATTATCAGACGAACTTCCATCCCCTATTTCACCCTTTCAAGTTTATTTTCGCGACAATAGGTAGCCTATGTTCTTCCCTAAGGTCCAGTCTGGCTCTATACCCATATTCATTGAAATAGGTTCAGCGGTTTAGGCGTGAAAACGTAAAAACAGACAAGGTAACTTTCGCATTCGAACCTATCATAAGTATAATTAAGTATAGATGTAAGTTAAGTATGTATTATGTATAAACGATAGGCCTCATATATGGAATGTATGTACGAGTATACCATGTGTATTTATGTTCCACGCTGATAAATTAGTTAACGTTAATCTATTAGCGGGTTATTATGCATGCGTGTACGCACACCCGTGTGGCAACCGACCGGCTCTGCCGCCGTCGCTATTGTTATGCGCCTACTGTCATTGTTTGCCGGTGTGGTTGACTGTGGTCGCCTCTGTAGTATAATTACATCATATAACAAACTGATAAGATTGTATCTTAGGCCTGAAAAAAAAACAGTAAAGCGTACTTACATGCATAATGACCTAAGTAATAAAACACGTAAATTATAAATACTAAGTCAGTTGTTTTAAAATAAAAACATATTAAAAGTTAAAGAGGTTAACTAGATCTCGAATTTAGAACATCTGAACAAACTTTAATTTAAACCTCGAATGCAGAGATCTAAAAATACTTACATAATAAATAATATAGCTAGGTATTTCAGGAGTGTGTTTATTATATTTTATTTGGGGTAACAAAGATAATACAAAATAACAATACTAATCATAAAAATCCCCAACGAAATATTTTTAATGAAGCTACTATTATTTTATTTATGCGCTAACTCGCACTGGACCAGCCGCGTGGTGGATTATGGCCTGAATCCCTCTTGTATTGAGGGGAGGCCTTGCTAAGACGTGGTACGCCAAAGGACAAAATTATAAATGATATACTACTAGCTGTACCCTGCTCGCGTTGCTACGCTGTCAAAGATTGGTCGTACCAACTCAGAAACCTCTGTGGGCTTTGCTGAAGATCATGGCATGATCAAATGCATAGTTTACGATTCTATACAGGGCATACAGACGAACATTCATATTTATATTATAGAATATTATTCATTCACGAGATGAAGACGAATACGTTTTTCTCTAAATTTTTTCATAGATAATGCAGCCATTATCTATGAAAAAATGGTGAGAAAAAACGGATTAAGCACAGTACATTATTAGAATTAACTGATATGTATGGAATTTATCGTGCGAATGACCGCTAATGTTTGTTTAACACATTAGTTTTTAGTTCGTTGCCTAACATAGAGTGTTTGATTAACATAGTAAATTGTTTGATAGAAGTACTGGCCTCGTATGAATGACACCTGTTATAACAAGTATCGTTGGCTGAAACAAATCTTATGAAGAAGCCCAACAAAAATGCACCTGTCACTACTTGCGTTGCTAGTTTTTTTTTTATATTTTTGGGTCATCATCGCCCATGTTTAGCGTGCCAAATTGATCCATCATGGCAAGGTTTCCTCAGATTTCGATAACGGTGACTGAAAAAGTAACTAGCCGACTACCAGCCTACCAAATAAGCTTAAGTTACAAACAGGCTTGCCATATTGCCACGAAGGTATCCTTTTATAAATATTCGCATAGGCGTACTCTATTTCTAGAATGCCACATTTTGATAACAATAAAATTACAATCAACGTAGTGTCCATAATACATTTGTAACGCCACTCGATTACTGCACAATAAACGAATCATATGACGCGACATTCATTGTTATTTTATTAAGAACTAGCTGTGCCCCGCGACTTCATCCGCGTAGTATTGGATTATTGGGTTAAAAAGTATCCTATATGTTAATCCCGGTTATAATCTATCTGTGTTCCAAATTTCATCCAAATCCGTTCAGTAGTTTTTGCGTGAAGGAGTAACAAACATACATACATACATACATACATTCATACATACATACATCCACACTCACAAACTTTCGCATTTATAATATTAGTAGGATAAAGGCTTGATTTCTGTGAATAGTTCTTATTGTTGTGCCGTCCTCGGGTGACTGAGCAGACGACGTATATCGGTCGTCGGCTGACTCAGCCCTTGCTTAACCCGCCGCTCGTAAGAATGTTCAATTCTTCATTGTTTCGTGATAACAATTAACTGTAGTTTCGAGAAATTCCGATCCTTTTTACAAGACTTTTTGTCGTTTCAATCAATGGCTCGTTGAGTTGGATTCGGTTTGTTAGTTTACAAACGTGCCGACAAAAAATGACAAAAAAGATGTGCAAAAAATATGATTTATTTCTTTCGCAAGATAATTATTTTATAAAACACGACCTCTAGCTATAGCCTCAAGCTATATACTAGCAGTAGAGATCGCTGTTGCATACAATGCGAGGTGAGTGAGACGCTCCTTGTGGGACTGTGTCCCTTTCTAATAGGGCGTCCACGAAGAGATTAAGGGCATTTAGACATGACAACAAGGAGCGAGAGGGACACACAGAAGTGTTAAAGAAAAGTAGATCTTAGTACATAGTAAATCAATATCGAATTTAAAATAGTCTCTTATATGTTTACTTAAATAAGGAAAGAAAACAGCTCTTTCGTAAAACTTACGTTTCGAATTCAGTTACAGTGGTTATAGGTATGCTAGTTAAGTATGTTTGTCTAGTTTAATCGACTAAGGAAGCGGAAGGACTGATTTACTGGCGAACTATTTAACATTACAAACACGAACGCGCCTGACCGCAATACTAATGCGCTGTGTTATGATCCAAAGTTCGCGCTAACAAAAAGTCGTTGTGATTTATTCAATTTTTTTATACAAGGTGACACATAATGGGTATACTTTTGTTTTCGAAACTTAACTTTGTAATTCTAAAACCATCAGCTTTGGAGGGAACTTGAAAAACAAAAGGTGTTATAGGAATACAGCTGTTGACCGAATTCACAAGTCTACAAAACCTTTAGTACTTCAACTGTCCCACAAAGCCGATAGTTTGAGATTTACAAAGTTAAGTTGCAAAAAAAATAGTATACCCATTTTGTATCACCTAGTATAGTTATTTATCAAGTGTCTACCTTCGCGTGTGCCATGTGTTTGTTCTTATTTTAATATCCTGATTAACCTTTTTTTGTACTCGCCCAACAAATTAGTGGACTCCACTTGAAATAATGGTTACACTACAATTTGACGTCCGAAATAAGAAATGGGATAAGTAACGAAAATTAGGTTTTTTAAATTAACTGTCACTTAGTTGTACTTAGAATAAGTATATTTTTATTTGCTTCGTTAAGGTGATGTCAAAAATCAACAATGAACACTCACACATAATTAATTTATATAAAAAAAATACCAATCACATTTATTTGTATTATTTTCCCTTCGTGAATTAAAAAAACTGGCTAAAACAAGATTTTTATTACAACATTTCTGGCACTGTAAATACGAAAGCAATATCTACGGAAAAAAACAATCAATAAAAGAAACAAAAAAACATAAAAACCATTAAATTTGTATAAATGATTGTGTAAAAAATGTAGAAACTCATAAGTATTTCTTTATTTATATCTGTGTCCTATTTCATTGACAGTTGTCAGATGTCAGAGCACTTTCTTCCGGTGGTGGTAGTGCTTCCGTCACGGACTAACTTATCCGACTATTTAGTCCGTATTATTAAATCGATCTCAAGTCTGAGAGTGTTCTTAAGAACGGTTTTCAAATCTCATTTTGTAGCAGTATGACATCAGAGTAAAATTTCCAAAATCGCTCTCAGACTTGAGATCGATTTATTAATACGGGCTTAAGACACGTAATTTTAAATTCTCAAGTAGCTGTACCGGCCAACAATCGTTGGTGATGACGTTATTATGACGTAAAACCTTTCATTCACCGTAATTGAGTAGACACGAGAAATAATCAATTCTAGAATTATCGCAATCTACTGTTATCGTGCCAGGAGGCAAATTGTTTGTCTATTTTATTACAATAAAACTTATTGACTTTTATCATTATTATCTTTCTCGTTGCGTATTGTTAATCGCTTTCTTGTGAAGCCAAGCTTCTATACGGACGTTCGGAGCGCGCTCGCCGCGCGGCCACTCTATCCGTGCTAAGCGTCAGTAGCGTTACACGATATATATAAGTATACAGAGTGGCAGCTGCGGCGCCCTACGCTTTATACTATAAAGCTTCGCTTCTTTCGGGCGTCCCTAGACGGTACTGCTGTTCTTATTTCTGTATTTAAGTTAACATTCCATTTATTTCTTGATCAATCGTATATAGGAAGCCCCACAGCATATTAGATCCGTTATCCTATTCCTTCATGTCCTCAACCAATCCGCGTTTGCGTTTTTTAACTAGTACCTAAAATTGTACCCGTTCGTTATGGTACCACTGCAGATGCGGATGTCTTGCTGTGTTGCGCTTATTGAATAAACATCAGTTTCCAAGGCCTCCATGATGATACATCTGGGACCTCTCACAAATAAAAGATTTAAGTCCGTATTTCTTTGAATAAATCTGCTTCAATTCTGTTATTATTTACTTTATTCTTCCTCCACTTGAACAATAGTCTTCAAGTATATTACCCAAACAATTTTTTTTGTCGTATTTGTTATTTTTTTCGCAAGAAAAGAGGTAGACACGATCCCGAATAAGTTTATATTTATTTTATGTTATATCGACTGTTCCTTACATAAATACTCACCTTTATTGTTTGTGACATAGGTAATTCAATCCAAACATGTGGTGTCTCATCTTCACAAAAGCTGGTTTTGTTGTCAGATCGACTCTCTCGTGAAGTTGATTTACGAGCTATTTTCTTTATTTCTTTGTATATATTTTGTGTTTTAATCCTCGAAGATGCGTATTATTGTATTAACCCCCGACAAAAAAGAGGGTTGTTATGAGTTTAACATGTGTATTTGTGTATCTGTGTGTCTGTCTGTGCGCATAGTAGCGCCCAAGCGGATGAACCGATTGCAATTTTGTTTTTTTGTTAGATAGGTATTCTGATCGAGAGTGTTCTTAGCTATGTTTCATGAAAATCGGTTCAGCCGTTTGAAAGTTATCAGCTTTTTTGTTGTTTAAAAAGTCGTCGCATCAGGGGTTTTCTAAACTTTAGTTATGCTAAGGTAACTTCATGTTAGTAAACCTAACGGCATCGTAAAAGTACTGATCATACCTATTTTTTCAACTACAATATTTTAGGCATTTCAATGAAAGTAAACTGTTTATGCCCCCATTTCCACTTATACTTCACACTGTACGTAAGTAAATGTCGTAAATGTCTGTAGCGTTAGCGTCGGTGTACGAATAATAATATGCTAAATGATCAGTGACATTGATGCATTTCATATATCTAACACACAATGACGGGATAGCGACTTTCCGAATTTATATTAAAAACTAGCTGAGCCCGCGACTTCGTCCGCGTGGAATTTAACTTAACAAAAAAGCCCGCTCCCGCGTTCTGAGCCGGCGCGCCAGGACCCATTTTTTTTAATTTTGTTTTTCTAAAATAAAAGAAGCCTAAGTTACTCCTTATAACATCAGCTATCTGTCAGTGAAAGTCCCGTCAAAATCGGTCCAGCCGTTTCGGAGATTACCCGGAACAAACACACAGACAGACAGACAATTTTTTTTTAAATCGCAATTTTTGTTATAGGTGTCGCATGTACTTTTCATATGCATTTAGTGAAAAGGTGTTATTTTGATATTACAAACAGACACTCCAATTTTATTTATTTGTATAGATTACGTTTCGTGACTTAGGTTGTTCTTCCCCTGGTGCGCACAAAACGAAACAACTTTAGCATAGACTGATGCATATCCTACTAATACTATACTACTTACTACTAATATCCTACTAATATTATAAATGCGAAAGTTTGTGAGTGTGGATGTATGTATGTATGTATGTATGTATGTATGTATGTATGTATGTATGTATGTATGTTTGTTACTCCTTCACGCAAAAACTACTGAACGGATTTGGATGAAATTTGGAACACAGATAGATTACAACCGGGATTAACATATAGGATACTCTTTAACCCAATAATCCAATACTACGCGGATGAAGTCGCGGGGCACAGCTAGTAATATTATAAATGCGAAAGTTTGTGAGTGTGGATGTATGTTTGTTACTCTTTCACGCAAAAACTACTGAACGGATATGGATGAAATTTTGAACACAGATAGTTTATAACCTGGATTAACACATATAATACTGTACTAAAGTCTACGCGGACGAAGTCGCGGGCAGCAACTAGTACTCAATAGTGTGTAGTTTGGCTACGCATCCGCTGTAAAAACCTGCCTATCTAATTGACTTGCACATAAAATGAGAACCGAATCAGAATCGGTTCAGTGGTTACTGACATTAGCCCCTACCGTGGGTACCTACATGACAGACGATATCTCCAGGACGCCAAGCATTGTACCTAAAACCTATTTTTTTTTAATGAATTAGAATAGTAATAAAAAAATTATTACTAACTAACAATACCTACTAGGTAACCAGTTCATTTATAATGTTGTCGTATATGTAGTTATAACATGCTAGTATTATTAAGTTCTATTATTATTTATTAATTAATCAATTAAACATAATTTATTTGCGCAGTGACTTATTATTAGCATATCGTGTTATTATTGCGAAACTTAATACTTATTAAGCGTTCTATAGGTAGGCAGGTACTCGCCTATTCAGTTATGAATTAATATACTTCAATTATATCATCTTGTGTTCCTGGTATATTAAAATAGATGTCTTATGTTTTTTTTGTGACAGGCGGAAGAATTACCTTGATTAATATAATTAATTGGAATGTTGTATGCCAATATGTCAGTTAGGTATTTGTGGGTGTCAGCCGTCATGCGGCGAGCGAGTCCTTGTATTGCGAACTTTTTTTAAGGTCTGCTTGTATTTTTATTAAACCCTGACGAAAAAAGAGGGGTGTTATAAGTTTAACGTGTGTATCTGTGTGTCTGTCTGTGGCAACGTAGCGCCCAAGCGGATGAACCGATTTTAAATTTGTTTCTTTTGTTAGATAGGTATTCTGATCGAGAGTGTTCTTAGCTATGTTTCATGAAGATCGGTTCAGCCGTTTGAAGATTATGAGCTCTTTTGTTGGTTAAAAAGCCATATTCACGGCCAAAGCCAACTTCCACGGCTCGAATCTACCTATTCGAAATTTGGGCTCATTGGAATATCTTTGCATCACTTGAGAACGGCTGAAACAATTTGGCTTTATTATATTTTAAAATTATCGTAATAGTCTGAACTGGCTTTTTACGATTTTATTAATTTGAAAAGTGTCCCGGATTCTGGAAAAAAAATGATATCAGTTTTTATATGGGATTTGTGTATGAACTAAAGACGTTCCATAAGTCACGTTTCAAATGATGGTTACGCGCATGCGTTAAATTTTGTTTGTTTTGATGGTCATGGAATATAACGCAATAATAATTCAAGAGGGCGCTGCTCCGCCATTGAGAAAACATACAGTAAAAAAACTAATTTAATAGAATTTTTGCGTCATTGAAAATTCATCCCCTGGGCTGAACTAGAATTAATAACTCATCAAATTGAATCATAACTGATAATCTTTTACTAGGAATTAAACCTCCGTTAAAATTCTAATGTCAATAATTATAATGTCATAACAAGATAATGTCACATGCTTTTACACAAATTTTATGTTTATTGTACATTGCATTGGTAATCTAAGATTATAAATGAGGAAGCCAAAACTAATGATGTAAATGGCGCTTTCATAATCTGGTATCGAAACTAGTTGTACCAGATGAATTTGCGAGATGAGCTATGAATACTGAGCTACGGGAGCTATGCAAATCGTGCTAACTTAATTATTTGGCAGAACTAGGTAAAGTATACATTTAATGAAAGGGTCGTCGCATCGGGGGTCTTTAAATTTTCAATGTAGAGTTATCTGTTATGTCAAATGCGTTATGTCAAATCGTTGTGGATTATAACAGGGAAATATGGCCTCCATTTTGGATTTCCAAAGTGGACGGTCACATTTTTGTGTTTGTATTGCTATTTGTTACTTGACACTGGCGAAATACCACCGCTTGGCGCAGTGGTTCAAGCGTAGGCCGCTCGGTTTACTGCACATGGTGGTTGCGGGTTCGATTCCCGCCGGGGCAAATTTCGGAAATGGCCTTTTCGTAATTTGCCCAGGTCTGGGTGTCACTGGGATCGCCCCGAGTCCATTGTACGGTACCCATAGTACAAGCGTTGCTTAGTTTGGGATCATACAGTTGGTGTGTTCGTCTGGCGATATATATTTTATTTATTTATTACCTACTAGCTGAGCCCGCGACTTCGTCCGCGTGGAATTTAACTTAACAAAAAAGCCCGCTCCCGCGTTCTGAGCCCGCGCGACAGGACCCATTTTTTTAATTTTGTTTTTCTTAAATAACAGTAGCATAAGTTACTGCTTATAACAACAGCTATCTACCAGTGAAAGCCCCGTCAAAATCAGTCCAGCCGTTTCGGAGATACTCTTTGATTTCATGTGTTTTTATTTTTTTACGCGGAACCCTAATTGTTTTTCTAAAATTAAAGTAGCCTAAGTTACTCCCTATAACATCAGCTATCTTCCAGTGAAAGTCCCGTCCAAATCGGTCCAGCCGTTTCGGAGATTACCCGAAACAAACACACAGACAGACAGACAAAAAAATTTTAAATCGTGTTTTTGCTATAGGTGTCGTATGTACTTTCATATGAATTTAGTGAAAAGGTGTTATTTTGATATTACAAACAGACACTCCAATTTTATTTATTTGTATAGATGTATAGAGTACCTCTTAACTTGGGTGGGCCATATTTTTAAAGAAAGGAAGGAACAGGGAAGTATAAAAAACCATAAATATGGATTTCAATTTATTTCTACTGATGGAAAAATAATAATAAGGAAGAATAAATCATCGCAATAAATAATGGATGGGTAGCAATCTTTTGAAAAATGAGCCTAACAGCTGTTTCCATATCAGGCTGTAGAAGAAGACTAAGCCTTTTAGCCCAACTCAGATAACTTATTCAAGAGCTTATACATTCCTTCTTTATCGAAAAAGATAAGTACTTAGGTACTTATTTATTTTGACCAAATGAGTCACCGCGCCACAACACTGCAACTCATATCAATGTTAATCACGTCTGTAATGTTCTAGAATATGATTGAGTCGACGAATAAGTAATGACGACTTTTATATCGATAGATTAGATAGTCAAGCGCTGCATCGCGTAAATAAATGCCTATAGTATAGTATAGAGTAGTGATATCCTGAAAGGTTCAGAGTATCGACTCAAAGTACCATAAGTTGCCATCGTCCATCGGTTCGTATTGTTCGTCTGTGGTATTGACCAAAACTCTGATATCAGTGTTTGGTGCCGCCCAAAAATTCGTATTTTTAAAAGTTGCTAGATCTAAATTGTTTCTGTCTGTATAACTCATATACGGGCTGGCTCCAAGTACCGCCCTCTCACATAAGTTCAGAGTTCAGTAACTATTGTAGCTGCGTTTCGTACTATGAGAGGGAGAGCTGGAAGCCCAACCCCCGTCGCTACCCTACCCTCTGCTCCAGTCCCTTTCCCGAAAGTATTGCAAGCATCTATAGGCTACAGCAACTGCTTACAAGGCGGCTCGAAATAAAGTAAATAAATAAATATCGCCAGACTGACACATCAACTGTATGGTCCCAAACTTGTACTATGGGTACCGTACGATGCACTGGGGGCAGTCCCAGTTACACCCAGACCTGCTCAAATTACGAAAAGGCCAATTCCGAAATTTATCCCGACGTGTATTGAATCCGCAACCACCATGTGCAGTGAGCCGAGCGGCCTACGCTCGAACCACTGCGCAAAGCGGTCATTATTAAATAACATTTTTCTTAACTGGGGTTATTCAGTATATCCTGTTTTATCACATTTCACACCCTATGTAGTCCCTAGAGTTAGCAGGTAAATGTATGTTAACAAATACCTAGTGCACTAGTAGCGAATTTACACCGATACTCAAAATATACTCACTGTTTGAGACCGTCCTGGTATCTTTCATTTCTTGTATGAAGCGTCAAAATTAAGCAGGTCTCAAATTTGAGTCACATTCAAATATTTGTCGATTATGCACTCGATTTTGATCGCTTATCTTGCCGTAGTAACATATTGACGAGTATCCAAGACCTCGTAAGTCTTGTGAATGTATAAGCAGAATGGTTGGCGCCGAGCCAGCACTCTGCGCAAGGCGACGCAATGAGCTTTGCTTACTAATTAATAGCTCTGAGTAAATGCAGCTAGTTGGAAATACTATTTACAGAGAGTTTGTGAATCATTGAGCGTGAAAACACAACTATCATCTACACCTACATAAGTATATTATTAAGTCACCTTTTAATGCAATCGATAAGATAGGATATTTTTCAACTGAAATCCAAAATTATATTGCAAATGCGATAGTTTTTCGGTCTGTCTGTCTAAACCGTTCAACCAATTTCGATGAATTTTGGTATAGACAGATTGGACATTGAAGAAGGACATAGGCTTCATATTGTCGTGACAATAAAACTTGACGGTAAAATAGGGGAGGGTAGTTTGTATGGAAATCCGTTCCGAGATCCACGCGAACAACGTCGTGGTCAAAAACTAATAACCAATAAAGTAATATTCTCTTTCTTCTTCTTCCTACAGTCCGGTAAATACGGCGAGGGCTACATAGGGTCCTCGCGCGGTGTGGCGGTCCACGTCAGGGCGAAGGGCGAGGGCGGGGAACGCGACCACACCGGCTGCACGTGGCCGCTGCTGTCGGCCGCCGCCCCCAACGAGCCGCTGCCGCAGGAGCCCTGGGTCGCCGTCATCAGAAGAGGCAGCTGCAACTTTGAGATCAAGGTATGCAGTGACGGATTTACCAGTAGCCAGAGTAGGCTGGAGCCTAGGGCGGCAAATTTGCGGACCGAAGTTTTTTGTTTTTGCTACTTCATTGAAATCAAAAAGATTTCTGCATGACGGTTTTCTGATGTTTTAAAGATAGAACTCTGCAACAAATTTTGCCGATGACTATTTTACGTGCAAAATCAACGAAATTTGTGGATCATCAAAATAATCTAGGAAGTGACAATTGTAGAGGCAAGGGCGGCAAAAACTTTACAGCCTATACCTTGGAAATTTGTAAATCCGCCGCTGAAGGTATGGACATGACTACAACAGCCAAACAATAGGCAATTTGACTCGTTGATGAAACCATCTCAGATTGTTTATCTCCACAGAATAGAAACTGCACTCATTTACTCCCATTGAAAAGATGACTACCCAACCATACAATTACCAATAAAAATATCACAAGCCTTACTCACATGTACCGACGCCTGTGGTAGGTAGGTAAGTTTGTTTACTACTTCGTCTGCCGCGAAGGCCGTCGACCCCGCGCGTCTGAACGCAATGCTAGGGTTGTCTGTTACTAAATTAATTCGTAAGCAAATAGGGGGCTAAAAAAAGTTTTGATTTTTTAATTATTTTCTTTTGCCGTCTCAAAAATGTATGTTTTTGAATAATTTGAGAGTCGTAAAAATTCTAAGTCTCGTTAGGTAAAAACGTGTACACAAATAGGTAAAATGCACTGTTATAAGATTGGGCGCGGCTACTAATAGTTTTATTTTCAAAATTATTTATCCATGAGTTACCAGTTCTTTTATATCTAACTAGCTGTGCCCCGCGACTCCATCCGCGTAGTATTGGATTAAAAAGTATCCTATATGTTAATCCCGGTTATAATCTATCTGTGTTCCAAATTTCATCCAAATCCGTTCAGTAGTTTTTGCGTGAAGGAGTAACAAACATACATACATACATACATACATCCACACTCACAAACTTTCGCATTTATAATATTAGTAGGATAAATTATTGGTGTAACTGTCAGCCCCCAAGTAAAGGACGTACTTTTAATAAAATTCCTGAAAATGTAAATTTTTTTTGGTTTCACTTTCTTCCATTCAACTCAAAATAAGGGTTCTTAACTGTGACGTTTTTAGATAACTTTTCAAAATTGGGGCATTTGCCTGACATCCGCCTTTATTTAGCTTGTGCTTCTTTTTCTATTTTCTTTATTTGATTTTCTAATCGCCTTCGTTTTTCCTCAGAGGCCTTTAAATTGTCATTACATTTTCTTTTACTTGGTGTATCCATAAATGCACGAGATGTAGTCATTATTTATAACTTAAATACAACACAAATGGCAACCAACTGTTTTGATTCCCCCAGCGATCACGCACCATAGACACATGTAAGCTCGCGATCTTCAGCGAGTAGTGGAGTGAGAAGATCGGACATTTTATTTATTATTTTTGTTCTGTGGTCTTTGTATCTTTATACTGAACCTTAGAATAAGAACGTCAATAGACGTGCAGTGATGCGTACAAAACCTGTAAGGGACAGCAACAGTACACAGAAATATCAATTAAAGGAAAGCCAACCAATTTTAAATTTAAATTACATTGACATACTGAGGAGCAGATTTTCTAAACCTTTTTTATTGATTAAACTGTAATGAGTATATGTACCTATTGTTCAAAGCTATGTACATGACTTCAGCCGGTGATACGCAAAATTTGCTGTCTTATAAAGCAATCATAAGGATGTTAATCGTCTGAACACCGCGTATAAAACAAATCAAGTATTAACGCGCAAGAAGATAATATTACATTGTCTGTTTTCTAATCATTTATCTTTCCGGGGGGTTCTTGACTTCTTTATCGCAATTGATTGAATAACGATTTCATAATAAATCATACTGTGACGATAATTAAATTTTGATAAGAAAAACTTAAATTTAATCAATATTATCGCGGAAATTTTCTAAAACAATCTGCAATCGGACGATAGGTACTTATCAAGATAAAAATGGCAATGTTTCATTTCCATTTTGGTGCGAATTGGTTCAGTGGCATGCGCTTAGCAAGGGCTTAGTTGAATTGAATTGATTTGAAATTAATTAGTTGTTTAACTTATAAATGTACGCATTGTTACTGCGTTTCTGTAGTTCAAAAGTTATTATTGAGAACTAGCTGTGCCCCGCGACTTCATCCGCGTAGTATTGGATTATTGGGTTAAAAAGTATCCTATATGTTAATCCCGGTTATAATCTATCAGTGTTCCAAATTTCATCCAAATCCGTTCAGTAGTTTATGCGTGATGGAGTAACAAACATACATACATACATACATACATCCACACTCACAAACTTTCGCATTTATAATATTAGTAGGATTCGACAATTATTGGATTTACAAAATATTTAATTAAACAATTTAAATAGCGTATCATGCACGATTTTGACACACCTGTAATTAATAATAACTAATATCACCCAGTCTCCTCTCTCTCATCATGTATGAGCGAGAAAGCTATATCACCAATGGATATGTCATTTATCTGTCAGCCAAAAATAAACCTGCAAGATTAGGCAGGCTCTACATGCACAGATGCAATAAGAGAAACTAAAATTAGGTCAATTTATTCTTAAGGCTAAAGCGCCCATCTAGCCCGCGAAGTTCAAATTTTTTGAGTTCTCTAATAATTTTTTCAAAATCTGACAATAATAAAAGACAAATTTTGTAATTCGCGAAAAAGACCGTGTGCAGTGCATTTATTAATATATCCAACTTACTCTAAAACATTTCAAGAACGACAGCTATCCAGATAATCTGGCATTTTTTGTATATTTATTGATTTACTAGTATCATATCCACCGTGATAATATTTAGAGTAAAATAAATGTATTAATAAATGCACTGCACACGGTATTTTTCGCGAATTACAAAATTTGTCTTTTATTATCGTCAGATTTCGAAAAATATCTAAAAGAACTCAAAAAAATTTGGACTTCGCGGGCTAGACAGGCGCCTTCACCTTAAAGTGATTCAGAGCTATGATAGTGTATCACGATGGTATCACGATAGTTGTGTACGTCATAAGAGGATTACTAGCCGCTTACACCACTCCGATATTAAAGATTGATAGCCCGATAACTTCCTAATATCAGCGAAAGAACAATAATGCCTCATGATGATGTAGATACTTACCTACCTATACAGGGTTATTGGTAAAACACTAACAACCATACATAATTGTTTTTTTTTTTATTTGACTATATGTTGTTGGCCATAACAACTTCACCCGGACAGAGGGCGAGCGCAAGTGCGCTCCAGCCAGAGGGGCAGGGGGGCAGCTAGCTCAAAGGCGCCACAAGGGACACGACCTCGGCTTGGGCCGCTGCCAGACATACATAATTGTATTAACTGCTAATAAGCAACTGGCGATTTAAAAAAAGGAATATAACAAAATGTAAAAAGACAAGCCGTGCTGAGTTTCTTGCCGGATCTTCTCAGGTCGCGTTCCGATCCGGTTGTAGAAATAAGAAAAAAAAAAAAATTATAAACTTTGTAAGTGCCCGTAGGCCTAAAAACAAAACGCTTTGACTTTGACTGTGTTTTAAGATCATAAACAACAACTTTTGTTGATGTTGAACTTACCCATTGATTGTGCCTTGAATATGGAGTTATCTTACTTTTTTATTTTATTTATGGATGATGCATTTAAGTATATTGTTAATGTGTAAGGATGTTCTTTAATGTTGCAGGTGCAGAATGCCTGGCGGGCCAACGCGACAGCAGTGCTCATATACAACGACAGGGATACCACTCTCTTGGAGAAGATGAAACTGTCCACGGACAATGGACGTGAGTATCATTTTAGATTGACCTATTTATGAGTCTGTGTAGATATCGAGTTTCGCAATTTAAATATACATAAACTATAACGAGTGACCAGCCCTGGTTTCACCCGGCTTTTCTCTACTATTTATAAATTTAATAAAAAATTATAATCTATGTACTCGTATTAATACGTAAAGGAAAAACTTTCAACCGCTTAATACGAAATTTGTGTGGACGGAGGAGTATGAATTTTTCACACTTATAGTGTGTGTACAGAAGGAGTGCAGAATGCTAATATTTTAATACTTAGATGTACAATAAAATCAATAAATAAAACATTACACACTACCATGAATTGACACACACACATTTGTAACCTCCACACCGACTGAATGTTTGACTGACAAACGGTGACAGTTTTTGGAGGGCGGGACTTCCATAGTGCATTCTGCATGCCAGTATCAAATAGTCTTTGACAATAAAACCTTAATGAAGTTTAAAATTAAAATTTAAATGAATTATGGTCGAAATTCGACCATTATAACGGGAATACTAGTATATATAAATGTTTCGGAAGAAATTCTCTAAATGTCACTGAAAACCGCATCAAAATCCGTTGCGTAGTTTAGAAGATCTTGGCGAACAAACATACAGACGCGAATAGCGACTATTTTAATAAATAATTTGTGGTGAAAGGATCTCCTGGGCGCCTTCTTCCAACACTCCTATAATACGCTGCTGTATAAGAGCTTTAGTATCTGTTTATGCCGAGAGGACATTACTCTTTATCAATCCATATCAAACAAATCCTTTGTTCGCCTTAGGCTGTCCTCTCCCGCTGGGCGTAGACGGTGAAAACATCGATAGCCCCCGCCCGGGCCGCGATAAACGCAATAAATAACGTTTATTATAACGCGGAAAAGATAAATAATAAGTGGTTTTCGCACTCGACTGGCGCTTTCATCGTGTTACTGAAGGTGAACGGGAACGGTCAACGAATTTACTCTACGTGGTAGGGAGTACACTGATGGGTCAAATATGTGGGATAAATTGCGTGAGCGTTTGACCTTCGAACCTTTTCTCACCCCACTGCTGGGCAAGAGCCTCCCTTCGTTTCCCCATTCCTCTTTTATGGCGGCCAGTCCTATGTTCCAGCTCTAGTGATCTATGTCCAGCGACTCTAATACAAGGTCGCTCGATGTTCTATACATTCGTTATCCACAGAGAGATTGAATGATTTAAATGTTAATCAATGAATATTCGTTGTGTTGCTCGTAGTACGACTCAAGTATGACACCGTTATAATGTAAGGAGTTCAATAAAACAGAACATCGCAACGTCATTACAAACCTGTACAATACGCATGGAAACGTTCGTAGGTCCTTAAGATGAATATTATTATTGTATACAAATAGTAATTATTATATGTAAGTGGGTAAGTAAGTATATAAGCTCAATGATATACCTATTTCATTGCACCAAACAGTGATAAAGGGGATAGATTAGCCTTTCTCTTATCTTGGTGTCATTACACGCGCGAGGGATAAGCTTTTCATTTTGTTTTATGTACACAACGGATGTTATTGCCTGTCTGTGAACGTTTCATACTTGGGGCGCATCCACACGGTGCTTTTTAAACCTGATTCAATCGTAGCTACAAGGCAGCTTTATGAGCATTTACGGCGCCGTAAACGCGCGTTCGTGAAACGCGCGTCATCTGCGCCGAAAAAAAACCCCGTGTGAATGCGCCCTTACTTATGTAAAACCGGGATTCGGGGAGCACGTTAACCCTGATTTTGCACTGACGCAACATATATATACACCGATTTATGATGTTGCCTCTATTTCGTGCTGTCAAAAAAAAGAGAACATATTGTTGTTTTTTTTTGTTTTTTTTTTTTTTAATTGACTATAATGTGTTGGCCAGAGTGGTCATAACAACTTCACCCGGACAGAGGTAACATATTGTTGTGTAGCTATTTCGTCTAGTGCAAACGGAGGGTAAGATGGTCACGGTTGTAATAGTTGAAGGAAGTCGGTCCGGAAAAAAACCGACAAAATTAGTCTTACCTGATAAGGTGTGTAGGTCAATAAAGTTATTTATTAGTCTGAGGTGCCGAAGCCATTTTAATCTCTACAGCTCAATACTGACTCCAATTATATGTAAATTAAATGTTGAATCCTACACAAAGACAATTTAAATATGCGTTCAAGCCGCTTCCTTCTTAGTTCATATAATAAATTAAAACAACATTTATTTCACATTATGTCTTGCTTATCCCAGCCGGCTTCAGCCGCTCACAGATATTTTTAATGGCACAAACTCTATCTTTTTACTACCGACCCGACAGACGTTGTCCTGTCTTAACTTTGTATATTGAATTCGAATTGTTCCGCTCAGCCTTCTTATTTTTTTATTTCATAAGAACCTTCTCCTGACAATAATAAACACAACAAAAAAGAATTAGCGAAATCGTTCCATCCGTTCACGCCTGATGCGATGACCAAGGAAATAGGGATTCATTTTTATATATATAGATATAATATTTCATGCTTGTCCCAGCCGGCCGTAGTTACAGATATTATTAATACCACAAACTCTATAATTTTATGACAATTGTTTTAGGGTCTATAGTCCCGCCCCACCCTTCTCTATCTCACATCGTCCACAACCCCCTCTTTTAAAAGAATTAAAATACTTTTTGGGCAATAAATAATAGCCAATCTACAAATACAGAACATAATTATAAGTATAAATTTCCAAGAAGCAATCGATCGAGTTAATTATATGATAATTACGTGATCACTGGTAGTACACTAAAACACGTTCCACATCGTATTGTGCTTCAGCGGAACAAAGAAAAGTTACAATATACCACAATATACTCCCATAGTCGATTCACAATGGCGATCAGAACAATTCAATTACATCGATGTTATGTAAGAGAGTTAAAGTAGTGTTAGCCCGGTCTTTCAGCAATCACTAACTTACTGTTCACGAAATTACCGTTGGAAGCCGTAATCAACAGGCTATTTCGATATCAATAAGAATTCCGAAAAGCGTAAAGTAGAGCTATTATATTATTATTTCGTGCGACGAGCGAAAGAACCGAAGCCCAACCAAGGGCGGGGCTCCCTATTTCCCACTCCCTGTTGGGTCTTCAATATGCAAGCAATGTCATTGCATGGAATTGCAAGCGTCTATAGGATATGGTAACTGCTTAATATGAGGCGGATCGGAGGTTTGGTAATCGTCTTTTGTTATATAAATAAATCATAGGTATTAAAGGTTCACAACATTAAGATAAACCGCATTCACATTTTTACAACTTACAACTTATTGCTGGCCCTGAGAAGGCCCTTGAAGCCTATTTTTAACATCACATCGACGTTATAATGGAATTCAGCTGCCGCCCAGCGTGAGAAGGGTGCCCACATTTGTTTGAGGAAAATAAGACATTGTATTTTTATATATACAAGGTGACACATAATGGGTATACTTTTTTTTTCAAAACTTAACTTTGTAATTCTAAAACCATCAGCTTTGGAGGGAACTTGAAAAACAAAAGGTGTTATAGGAATACAGCTGTTGACCGATTTCACAAGTCTACAAAACCTTTAGAACTTCAACTGTCCCACAAAGCCGATAGTTTGAGATTTACAAAGTTAAGTTGCAAAAAAAATAGTATACCCATTTTGTATCACCTAGTATAGTACCTACTCACCTATTAGTACTGTGCAGATTAACCACTTTATTAGAACTTAAGCTGGTGGTATGTACGATAAGATCATGCCAGTACTTTTTGATCTTAACCTCATCTGAGAAAAAATTATTAGCTCATTAGCGAAATTGAGTACCTATTTGACACCTTGTTTCTTACTATAATATCAAGGCATTTTTGAAGTTGCAATCGACTTTTAAATATCATCGCCCTGAGTTAAACAGACAGTCAATGATATCCTTAAAAATGTGTGAGGCGTGGTAACCCTGCAGTTGATTTGTCACCTTGACTGAAACCTGACGGGATGATCGTGTTAGGTGACACATGCCGTGTGCAGGCGACGCGACGTGACGCGACCGACGCTCCGGCTCAGTCCTAAGCCCTCACGTGTCTAGCCTCTAGCAGGGTTACAAGGTCATCACATCCTTTATTTACATTAATATTTACTACCCTTTGTAATGATTAATTATATAAGCAACTGGCGATTTAAAAAATAAGAATGTTACAAAATGTAAAAAGACAAGCTCGCTCAGTTTCTTTCCGGATCTTCTCAGTCGAGGTCGCGTTCCGATCCGGTTGTAGATAAAGAAAAAAATGAAAAAAGTCAATATGTAAGTCCCCCTGTAGATAGGACTAAACAAAATAAAGGCTTTGAGTTGACTTTGACTTTAATACCTAGATTCTGTTTTGGTTTGAGATAAAGATATTTATTCTTTGAACGAAGTTCCTATACGCGGCTTGCGGTAGGAGTTAATTGACCGAAATCGTCACGCTTGAAAAGCGTTATACGTAAATTTGTAACGTCCACTGTTGAAAAAGTTCTATCAAAAACAGCTAGATGGCGCGGCGTAAGTGAGTTGTTCAGGTGACTGGGTAGTACTACATCGAAAAACTTTAAATTTTGTGCATTCAAAACACTTTACAGAGACGCAACGTTACGCTCACGGAACTGATATGGTAATCGTAAAACTAATGAAATCATTGCCTAACTGAGCACGTGCTGTCACTGTCGCACAATAAGATATAAGATAACGAGATGAGGCAGAGATATGAGACCAGCTGGTTGACACGTCTGTTCAGAGATACAACATTATAAACATTACGTAATTCATTGCACATCTGTACTATAAATTTCCCGGAATAAATAAGGATAGGTACCTACCCACCTACAGAACCTATTATATAAGTCAAGATAATAATCTATCTTTATGCCAAAATGCATTAAAATGAAACAGTAGTTTACGCGTGATGCTTGCACAGTTACTTAAGTCTTTATAATAAGTTTTTTTATATAAAATAAATGAAAGAGTTGTTATACTCCCTCCAAATACGGTTACGTATAAAAGTATCGAAAATATAATATCGATAATCGATATTTAGATATGTTTGTCCAAACCCTGTAATTTAATAAAATAATTTCCAAACTACCCATTAAACTGAAACTGAATGAACTTCATAAATATTAATCTCGAATTTTATAATTGATAATTGAACAAATATGTAATATGGGAACATAGATTTTAAATATATTGCTAGGTAAATTTATATTTGAAATATCGGTATTTTTTGCTCCCCTACTTTATGAATAGAGTGTCTTAGAGCGACATGACATAATAGTCTTGTTTATCTTGGCATACGTATCATCGCGGTAGGAGAACTGGCGAATAGAACAGAATATTGTTAATTTCCAGGAAACTTCGTTAAATTTCAATGGAATCCTGTAGCCTATTGTAGCTATTTAAAAGCAGCATTACAGGCTGCAGCGGCTTCCTTCATAATACAAGCTCAATCAATTTAAAACCACAGATAACAAACAACACAACACATGAGGCGCCTTTGATCGGATACTGAAGATAGCTGTATAAGTGTTATCATCATCATCTGCCTTACCATTATCCCATTATCTGGGGTCGGCGCAGTACGTCTTTTCCTTCCATTCATCGCGCTTTCCCGTCATACTCACATCTACTCCAACCTCGTTCATATCACTCTTGATACCATCCATCTATCTTTTCTTGGGCCTTCCTCTCGAACTGTATCCATCCACATTCATATTCATCACTCTTTTAGTCACATGCTTGTCATCCCTTCTCATCACGTGTCCAAACCATTCCAGCCGCCTACCTCTTACTTGTTATAAAGGCTGTATATCTGTTCCAGGCAACATAAGCGCGGTGTTCACGTACAAGTGGAAGGGCGAGGAGATCGCGCGGCTGGTGGACAACGGCACGCGCGTCATGGTGGGCATCCTCAAGGGCAGGACCTTTGCGCACGTCACCAATAACATTAACAAGTTAGTATCTTAGTCCAACGGCTTCTGATTTCTTCTTCCTTTAAAATATGGCACATCCTAGTTAATAGGTATGTCGCCAGTGTCAAGTAACAAATAGCAATACAAACATCCTACCTCCTACTTCATATTATAAATGCGAAAGTTTGTGAGTGTGGATGTATGTTTGTTACTCTTTCACGCAAAAACTACTGAACAGATTTGGATGAAATTTGGAACACAGATAGTTTATAACCTGGATTAACACATAGAATACTTTACGCGGACGAAGTCGCGGACAGAAACTAGTATTTAATAACAATACAATACATAAATGTGACTGTCCACTTTGGAAAACCAAAATGGAGGACGGCTTTTGATTTCGGTTTCGTTCTTTAAAAATATGGCCAAACCAGTTTAATAGGTATTTCGCCAGTGTCAAGTTGTTGTACCTAGTACTCAAAACGAATACAATAAAATAACATGGCTGGGAATCGATAGTTAAAAACATAATTGGATTATAGTTTGCAGAATGGAACCAATCCATAAATGCTGCTGCAGAATAAAAACCAACCCTAATGCAAGAGACTGTAGGTTGGTTTGGGTTCGTCAGACGTATGAGTGGGTTGGATCCATTCTGCAATAATACGTCCAATTACTGTTAACGAAATCCCAAATGTAATGTTTTGAGCGCATCTTGGCATCGCTTGCATATAAATTAACACACCACAGACCGCACTCAGTAATACTTCTTTACAATGTGTGATTGCTGTAATTACTGGCATAGCCACTACTTGCCAATGTTTTAAATAAACACAAAGAAAAACAAGTTATTATCAGACAATTTAAAAATATATTGCGTAGGTAGTAAGCAGCTTTATACAAAGTCTTTAAATAGTCCGTAATAATTCTTGGGGGTTGGGATTTTATCGAAGTTCTAATACCTGCCTACGTTGTTTTATTTTCTCTTAAAATTTTGAACTTAATTAAATAGGATATCAAGTACCTATTATGTATGCATATTTTTTACAAACTGTTTATTGAATGGTAGTGGACGTTTTCAGGGGGAATATTCCACGAAATCTATGAAAAATATTAAAAGTGGTGGAACTCAGAACATATTATGTTAGTTACTTTAAACAGACGATATACCTAGATAGATATGTTAGCTGATAAGAAGATGCTTAATCTTCAAAAGGCATCACACACCTAGGTATCAGCTAACGTATTTATAAATTACTAGCTGTGCCCTGCGACTCCGTCCGCGTGGAATGTGGACCACCCTTAACATTTAGGGGTACGAAAAATAGATAGTAGCCGATTCTCGGACCTACCCGATATGCACACAAAATTTCATGTAAATCGGTTGAGCCGTTTCGGAGGAGTATGGTAACTAACATTGTGACACGAGAATTTTATATATAAGATTATTTCGCACATTTGAGATATCCTGTATGTAACTAGTTATCCGTGTTACTTCCGTTTTTGGCAAGCCCCGAGTCCATTAAAAAGCAATAAGTATTCAAAATAATAAAATCTAGTCCGTAAAGGCGTATAATTATTCAGAAAGGATCCACCGACGCACACTTCTGCAGACCAAAACCAACCTTAGGACAAGTGATTGTAGATGGGTTTCAGTTTGCAGAAGTTTGTGTGCTTGGATCCATTCTATCAAACCGAATCCCAGTACAAACCTCACAATGATTAAATAAATATCGCCAGACTGACACACCAACTGTATGGTCGCAAACTATACAACGTTTGTACTAAATGGGTACTGTACAATGGACTGGAGGCGATCCCAGTGACACCCACACTTGGGCAAATTACGAGAAGAGCGTTTACTTACGTAATTTGTCCCGGCGGGAATCGAACCCGCAACCACTGCATTGATTGTACTGATTGTATTATTTGTTGCAGAACGTCAGTGTTGTTCGTGTCGATATCGTTCATAGTGCTGATGGTGATCTCCCTGGCGTGGCTCGTCTTCTACTACATACAGCGCTTCCGATACATACATGCCAAGGACAGACTCTCTGTGAGTATACATACCTACAGCAAAAATCTATTATGACGGGAGACTCCGTAATAGGAATAACTTACATCAAAATAATTCCGTAAAACGCTGCGGCGCGGGAGCAGACCCAAAGGCATTGTTATTGGTCGGGAGCGGAGGCCACGCATTGTGATTGGTCCATTGAACGTAATGATAGATCGTGATTGGTGGATCGTAATTTTATATATTGAGCATATGTGTTACGAATATTTTTTAAAAATTAATATGCACAATATACAACATAACAATGTGACACAATGAACAACATAACAATGTAAAGTCAAGAATAGATTAGAATTTGCTTTGCGTGCGTGGCCAGTGAATTTCTCTATAACGGCCTTTGTTATAGACCCTATAACAAAGACACACTGATTGACAGAGGCCACGAGGAAATTAACCATAACACAATTGCACTGGTATCTACTGAAAAAGGTTTTTATTTTGTTGGTATCTACTCTTAGTTATGTAACATTTAGTTTAGTCGTAATTTGTGGACATCAGAATAAGCGTCATTAAAATAGAATAGAATAACTCTTTATTGCACACTAAAGTTCGGAATATATCTAATAACATAAAAAAACAATAGTGTACATTGGGCGGTCTTATCGCAGACTGCGATCTCTTCCAGACAACCTTTGGATGGAGAGAATTATGTCATGTTGTCAAGGTACCTAGTAGTTAGCTTACTTACAGTGCAATGAGTTTGTCTTCTTTTAAGAATAGCTTTTATTACAGAAACGTCTATGCTGCGCTGCCAAAAAGGCGTTATCCAGGATACCTGTAAAGAGTTTAAAGACTGATGATAGGGTGAGTACAACACGCAAATATCCTATACTAGGTGAAACAAAAAGGGTATACAATTTTTTTGCAACTTTACTTTGTGAATCTAAAACTGTCGGCTTTGTGGGACAGTTGAAGTACTAAAGGTTTTGCAGACTTGTGAAATCTGTCAATAGCTGTATTCCTATAACACCTTTTGTTTTTCAAGTGGTCTCCAAAGCTGATAGTTTTAGAATTACAAAGTTAAGTTTTGAAAAAAAAAGTATACTTAACCTTTCTGTTGCAACCTGTAGAGGAGATCCTCGTTATACTATTTACTTGGCATGTAACCCAGTCCCAGCCCCCGACACCGCTTTCATCCATTATTGTATGAGGTTTGAGAATGCAATTGCCAAAAGTTGGCGGGGTATCGCGAAATTCGGCGAATTTTGATTGGTCCGTTCAAGGTCAAGCTGTGATTGGACCAATCAAAATGACAGGTGCTGCTATACATAATACACTGCACACCACAGATATAGATTTACATAGATAACGCAAATGGATGTACTTCGCGTGTACGAAATCCCGACCAAGCGTCAAGGTTGGTCGCCGCTAACTTACAGTCCGCGCGACTACAGATATAAAAAATATGTGTATGAGCGAGATAATCACTCGAGATAATCGTAGCGGGCGGAGGGGCATCGGCGGCATCGGTGTTTTTGAATCGGTTTGGATTTCCCGTCCCTAAATTTCGGCTGTGAGTGTTTTCAATACAAATGTGATACTTGCGTTATCTATGTAAATCTATATCTGTGGTGGCAATGTATATGTTAGGCGAGCGGGGGATGTCCGGCTATGCGGCGGCTATGGCTTACTGATCTGTGACATGTAATACAATCTTATTTTATCTAATAATGTACGATATTGAGCTTGGCTCTTAAGTAATACCTACTAACAAGCCCAAGAATAATAATCTTTTGGTATAGGTACCTGAGTATTTTCTCTTGGTTAGTAGCGAGCGAGTGATTTAATCAAATATTAGCTGAGAAAGAAACTCAGCAGACCGGTCTATCTAGAAACCTTTTTTTTTTCGTTGGAAAACCCTTTATGGGTCCCCTCACGCCTCGGGGGAGGCGAGAGGGGTATGTGGGAGTCCCTGCGCCTGAAGGGCGCAGTATACCCACCAAAAACCAACGGTGTACCACCCTGCCCATGCAGAAGGACGCCCCGGGACCATGTGAAATGCTCCGAGACGCCCCGGCGGACGGCCCGGCAATGATTTGCCGGGCCACAGGCGCTAAAAGGGGGACGACCTGGTACCACCCCAGTCATCCCCCAGACGGCCGAAATCGTGCAATAGGTAGTGGGTCCCCCGACCCACCACCTGATTTCGGCTAGTCTATCTAAAAACCTATCTCAAGTCTGAGAGCGAGCTTAAGTACGCTTATGACATAAGAATGACATTTCCAAGATTGCTCTCAGACTTGAGTTGAGGTCGATATTTAAGTACGGATCTACGACCTTAGGCTATGACTGTCCAAACAACCGAACAGACTACTAATTAATAATTATATCTAAATATTTAGTTTTGATGAAGCAGTGATAGCCGATTCGTTAAGCACGCGTTATGCGGGCACCAGGTCATAGGTTCAAACCCCGGCTCGCACCACTGGGTTTTTCGAAATCTATGTGCGAATCATAATTTCTATATGATTATCACTTGCTTACGGTGAAGGTAAACATCATGAGGAAACCTGCATGTCTTAGAAAATCTAACCAATTTTCGGAAGACATGTGAAATCTGCCAACCCGCACTGGGCCAGCGTGGTGGATTATGGCCTGCATCCCCCTCGTGTTGAGGGCAGGCTTGTGCCCAGGAGTGGGATGTTAAAAAGGCTAAAATTATTATTATTATTAATTTATTTAGTTTTATTTGCCTTTTAACGCACTATTTGCACTATTTGGTGTCTGCTACAACGCAACTGATGACGCAAGAACAATGCTAGTCGCAGTTCTGAACACCTGAACAGATAAGTTCGGACACCGGACAACCAATATTGATATAAGGATTTGTTTGCATGATCGTCTGGTGATTGACATGATCCTCCATCATTTCAGGAAGTCCAAGGAGACGGCGAATGCTGTGCTATATGTATAGAGCCTTACAAAGTATCAGAAACGCTCAGGTCTCTTCCTTGCAGGTGAGTTAAATACGGTTTATGCTATTTTCTATATCATATACTCCCATACAGACATGGATTTCTATATGTAACTGGATATTGTACTTTATTTCTTTATGTTAAGGTCTATTTTACTTTAGTAAGTCTGTAGCCGATAAAAACAAGCTAACTGACATGCTATTGCATGCATGATATGCCATGTCTAAATACTTCTACCGTCCGTCGTGGACACCCTAATAGAAAGGGACATAGTCACACCAGGAGCCTCTCACTTGCCAAGTTTTTTGTGCAACAATAATCCCTCCCGTTTGAATAAAGCCCACAGCTGAGTCACTCTTCACTCTTATATGGTATTATATTACTCTTTCTCTTGACATCTCTTACCAGCTCTTTTCAAAGTGTTAGACCGTCATTGTAGACCTACCTTCACGTCGTCTGCCGTCATGAAACGACCACGGGGTGATAACGTTCGTCCACCTCTTCGGGGGTAGTTGCCAATAATCCTACCGACCCCAATGTATCTTATCATCTGATCATAATTCTTGATGGTGTTATGGTGTTTCAGACACGACTTCCATAGGAACTGCATAGATCCCTGGCTGCTGGAACACCGCACGTGTCCCATGTGCAAGATGGACATACTCAAGTACTATGGATTTGTGGTGAGATACCTACTTAGTTAATAGTTTAACTTATTTATAGCGCGAAAGATCGGATCAATGGTGGATACTAAATCGTAATTTTTTTATGATATTTTATATGTATGTAAGTATAATACTAATAAAAGCACAAACTATAATTCCTTATTTTATTCTCTTAGAGCTGGAATTTTAAAAAAAGCTTACTTTATCTTGTTATTGTCTACTTTATACATTAGAAGCTCCTGCGTAAAAATTAATGTACCTACGAGTTCAGGCTGTGTTAGAGTTCAGTACATATTTGTTGCACAAGACTAGCTACTTTTTTGTACAGTGGCTAGACTTGCGCAAGTAAATATGTACTTTATAACTTTCGTTGCGGATTATATAATTATTTATATATGTTAGTTGAGAATCGTTTGTATGATTTTCATTTCTGAATATAGAAACATTTGACGACCGCTTGGCGCATTGGTTTGAGCGTAGGCCGCTCGGCTCACTGCACCGGGTGGTTGCGGGTTCCATTCCCGCTGGGGTAAATGGCCTTTTCGTAATTTGCCCAGGTCTGGGTGTCACTGGGAACACCCCCAGTCCATTGTTCGGTACCCATAGTACAAGCGTTGCTTAGTTTAGGACCGTACAGTTGGTGTGTCAGTCTGGCGATATTATTTAGATCCATTATGTTGGTGTAGAGTCGTGTTTATGTAGCTGTATTAAGGGCGGTGTGTGTGTGTGTGTCAGTTCACGGGCAGCCAGGAGAGCATCCTGCAGCTGGAGGTGGACGAGCCGCGCAGCCGCGCGCTCAGCCCGGCGCGCGCGCGACACCCGCTCACACTGGTACTATACACTACACTACACTGCACGTTACACACTATAAATTAACTCCTTTAATCATAAATTATACTTTATGAAGGTGAATGAAATAAATATAGTTCATATTAGTATAGCCAGCTGCACCGTGCAAAAGATGATTCACCCCTATTTACGCCAAAGCGTAATTATAAATTAGATATTTAAAACACACTGACTGTTGCCAATGTGATATCCACCCATGTACCCTGTTTATGATACCACACTATAAATTAATTTGTGAAACTGTACAAAAATACTTGCGTAAGGATTACCACTGTACATAAATATCTGCGCAAGTCTTGCCATTGTACAAAAATACCTGTGCAAATCTAGCCACTGTACATAAATATCTGAGCAAGTTTTGCCATTGTACATAAATATCTACGCAAGTCTTGCCACTGCACATAAATATCTGCGCAGGTGTTGCCGCTGTATATAAATATCTGCGCAAGTCTTGCCGCTGTACATAAATATCTGCGTAAGTCTTGCTACTGTTCATAAACACTGGCGATATGTGCTAATGATGATGTCGGTCCAGCAGCTGACGAGCGACAACTCGTTCGAGGAGGCGGGCAGCGAGCGCAGCAGCCGCGCGTCCTCGCCCGACCAGCTGGTGCCGCCCTGCCCGCCCTCCCCGCCCGCCCCGCGCTGCCTGCACGCTGACAGGTAGGTACCCACTACCACCGAGCCCGACCAGCTGGTGCCGCCCTGCCCGCCCTCCCCGCCCGCCCCGCGCTGCCTGCACGCTGACAGGTAGGTACCCACTACCACCGAGCCCGACCAGCTGGTGCCGCCCTGCCCGCCCTCCCCGCCCGCCCCGCGCTGCCTGCACGCTGACAGGTAGGTACCCACTACCACCGAGCCCGACCAGCTGGTGCCGCCCTGCCCGCCCTCCCCGCCCGCCCCGCGCTGCCTGCACGCTGACAGGTAGGTACCCACTACCACCGAGCCCGACCAGCTGGTGCCGCCCTGCCCGCCCTCCCCGCCCGCCCCGCGCTGCCTGCACGCTGACAGGTAGGTACCCACTACCACCGAGCCCGACCAGCTGGTGCCGCCCTGCCCGCCCTCCCCGCCCGCCCCGCGCTGCCTGCACGCTGACAGGTAGGTACCCACTACCACCGAGCCCGACCAGCTGGTGCCGCCCTGCCCGCCCTCCCCGCCCGCCCCGCGCTGCCTGCACGCTGACAGGTAGGTACCCACTACCATCGAGCCCGACCAGCTGGTGCCGCCCTGCCCGCCCTCCCCGCCCGCCCCGCGCTGCCTGCACGCTGACAGGTAGGTACCCACTACCACCGAGCCCGACCAGCTGGTGCCGCCCTGCCCGCCCTCCCCGCCCGCCCCGCGCTGCCTGCACGCTGACAGGTAGGTACCCACTACCACCGAGCCCGACCAGCTGGTGCCGCCCTGCCCGCCCTCCCCGCCCGCCCCGCGCTGCCTGCACGCTGACAGGTAGGTACCCACTACCACCGAGCCCGACCAGCTGGTGCCGCCCTGCCCGCCCTCCCCGCCCGCCCCGCGCTGCCTGCACGCTGACAGGTAGGTACCCACTACCACCGAGCCCGACCAGCTGGTGCCGCCCTGCCCGCCCTCCCCGCCCGCCCCGCGCTGCCTGCACGCTGACAGGTAGGTACCCACTACCACCGAGCCCGACCAGCTGGTGCCGCCCTGCCCGCCCTCCCCGCCCGCCCCGCGCTGCCTGCACGCTGACAGGTAGGTACCCACTACCACCGAGCCCGGCTCACTTAGTCAACACATCTACAGCGGTCTGCGACGTGCCCTCTCGACGCTCAAAACACGCGACTTTGACCCTTATTGCCGCACAGCGAGAGAGAGAGAGATTTTTTGTCTTTCTTAATTTGTACTCTCTTCTTTATCAGTGGGTATAACACATCCAGAGGTGAGGTTATCTATTTCCACCGAAGTCTAACGTAATCGTATCGTCATTGAAAGCGTGCTGTCACTGTAATTCATATCTAGGCGCTGCATAGCCAGCCACCCACGCTCGTTTAATGATTGCCACTGAATATGTATGACCGCACTTGACATTTTGATTGTTCCATTGACGGCTCGACCCTGAACGGACCAATCAATATTCGCCGTCTTCCCTGATACCCCGCCTACTTTTACATAGTGGAAATAAGGGGATCTTTTTCCCTGTCTTATTGGTATGTGAGTAAGACCGATACTGTTATTGTAGGTCCTGTTCATCATCACCATCGGAGTCCCCTCGGGCGGAGACGTCGCGGCAGGGTACATCTTCGGTCAGCGCCAGCATCCAGGGCTGAGCCAGCCGCCCCGCCCGCCGTGCCAAACACTGTGTCTTCAGCCTGAGGACCTCGCCCACTCGACCGGACACCACACTACAGCTTTAATAGGATATCGTTTTGCAGAACGGAATCAACACACATGCACTGCTGTAGACCAAAACCAACCTTGTGCTAGTGGTTCTAGGTTGGTTTCATTTTGCAGAAGGGTGTGGGTTGGGTCCATTTTGCAAATCTACGTCCAATACTGCTATCGACATTATAGTGCAGTGCGCAGTGACAGTGATGTGTTCATATTAGAAAATACTCAAAAATATATAAACAAAAAACTTGAAACCTCCAGTGACAGATTGTTTCGGTGGATGACAAGTGATAATTAATACGTTTTTATTAAGGACAATAGTTGTTAGTTTTGATATTCATTACTCCGCCTAGTCAACGAAATAAGTGTTTCTTTCCTCGCTAACCTCTCCTCACGGTTTTATAGCGTCCCATTCTGTTGGTACAGAAACTAACTACCATAAGGTCGGTTCTAAACTAAACAACGCTTGTGTTGTATTGTATGTATTGGAGGCGATCAGTAACACCCAGATAGCGGGGGTATTTTAAATCATTCGAATTTATATTAGGAATCAATTCAAAAACTATAAACGTATGTATTTTGCCAACTTGTATAGTTATTTTGAAAGTAATCGTTACACATATTAGATTACTAACATGAAAATATATTTCCAAATAAATATTAAATTGGCAAAAATACAATTCGAGTGATTTGAAATATACAAATTACAAAATTGCCCCCCATGAGAGTCGAGCCTGCAACCACCCGGTGCAGTGAGCCGGCTAACATTCAAATCACCAGATCAAGCTCTCATCAATCTTAACCCTATTACCGTCTCTCTCACGGTGGTATGTGTGAACGAGACAGCTATATTATTAGTTGCGTTTCGTTTTAGTTTGTATACAACAGAATTGATGTCGACTGCTAAAATGAGTTACGAAAAACGTATTTAGAAAATCAGATTGGTTCATGATCTCGTAATTATTAATTGTAATTTTAACATCGCGTTAACTAATGGACGTAATTTTGCAAAATGGACCAAATCAGACATACTTCTGCAAACTGAAACCGACCTACAACCACTTCAACTGGGGTTGATTTTAGTCTGCAGGCGTAAGTGTGGGTTGGTTTCTTTTTGCAAATGTATGTCAAATTTCCGGTGTATCTTTATTGTTGTGGTGGCCCTAGTTTTTGTAATTAACACATTTGGAATAAGGGTATCCGTCCATATGATAATAACTAACAAAAATATAATCTTTAACATGTTCCCGATGTACTGCCAGCTTTGTTTGCTAACCATACATATAAATGTTTATTATTATGGATGCTAGACTACATATCTTAAACACTACAGAGTAGTTCAACAGTTACAACTTTCTGTTAGGCTTAAGATTTGCGAGTAATTTAGGTATGTGTTTAAATAATAGCATACCTAATTCTACGTTGTGAATTGGCACTGAATATCCTGAAAAGTGTGATTGTAGTCAATTTCAACATACCCATTTTCAAAACATACTTCTGAAGTGGACAATCTCGTTTGATGTATATTGGATGAGTAGACACAGCATTTTTAAGATGAAAACAAATAAAAATTCTGTATATTATGTGGGTAACTAAAGGGGCCATTTTGCAACCGAATTTTCATGTCAAGGATAAGGTAATATGTACGGATTCTTGGTGGAAGATTGTAAATCTTGTATTTGATAATTATGATCTATGACCTATGTCATGGTGCATGTGTAAAACTTCGTTTATCATCAACACTGATTTCGTGACTCTAAGAAATATATAGTAAATAAATCTAGTCTGAAGATACTTCGCTTTTAAATACAGTTATTTATATTAAAGAAATCAATACTTATTTTTATACGAAAATAATAAATAAAAAAATAAATATCTTCATAAGTTGTAGGTAATAATAAATATTGTAATTAAAAGCGATTTCATACATCATACTTGTCTTTATTTTTATTAAAGAAAAAAATATGTTACTTTAAGGTATTTTAGGTGAGCATTTAAGTTATTATCTACGCAATACACGTAAGGTACTTAAATCCATTGGATTTTATATAAAAACAAGGAGACTGGTATGTACTTTTAATAACCGATAATTTGTGTAAAAATGTTTACATTCTCATTCGTGAAAGTGTTCTACTTAATCTTGTTACACCATTTGTGAACATGAATCGTTGGAAATAAAAACCAATACAGTATTGAGGATTTGACTTTTAATGACTTATCCATGACAATTTTTCTAGTTTTATCAACAATTATTTATTTAATATTAAGGCTAAAGCGCCCATGTAGCCCGCGAAGTTCAAATTTTTTGAGTTCTTTTAGAAATTTTTCAAAATCTGACAATAATAAAAGACAAATTTTGTAATTCGCGAAAAAGACAGTGTGCAGTGCATTTATTAATATATCCAACTTACTCTAAAACATTTCAAGAACGACAGCTATCCAGATAATCTGGCAATTTTTGTATATTTAGTGATTTACTAGTATCATATCCACCGTGATAATATTTAGAGTAAGTTTGATATATTAATAAATGCACTGCACACGGTCTTTTTCGCGAATTACAAAATTTGTCTTTTATTATTGTCAGACTTTGAAAAATTTCTAAAAGAACTCAAAAAATTTGAACTTCGCGGGCTAGACAGGCGCCTTCACCTTAAGGAAAACCAACAGCTTCTTTAAATACATATACAACGACAGACGATTATATTTGTTTACTTTAGAATTTTGTTTGTAGGTAGCTAGTTAAAATGTGTCCCGTCTACCGCCATCTGCCTACCCCCGATTAATGTGATATTTTGTGCTGTCATCCGTTTCCCCCCTTCATGACACAGTACCGACCGACTTCCGTGTGGCATAGACGTTCTCGCGCGTGCTCCTGTGCCAAAATTTCCTAATCGGGTGAAATCTACCTAATCTTCTGTGTATTTGTGTTGTGTGAACTCTAAAACCATTGGGAGCGCTCCAGTGTTGTGCCTGTTCTGAAGAACCTGACGCTCCTGCCATACCAGCCGAGGAATGCGCCCGCCTCCATCGTGCCGGTAATGTACACGCGTGACATTGACCTGACCCTTACAGTTCTGCCTTATATTTTGCCTTTTTTATTGGATTTAGCCCAGCATAGCTGTACCTACCTAATCAGGACCCAGCACTATTCCCGCGACACAATCTGGTAGCAGAGCGTGGTTGCAAAATCCACTTAGGTTACATTTTCAACTGTGACAATCCAGTACATCCTCGTGATTTTCCCCTATTTTTTATTTATTTATTCGTTTATAATCAGGCATCACAGGCCCATAGATATACAAGGTGACACATAATGGGTATACTTTTTTTTTCAAAACTTAACTTTGTAATTCTAAAACCATCAGCTTTGGAGGGAACTTGAAAAACAAAAGGTGTTATAGGAATACAGCTGTTGACCGATTTCACAAGTCTACAAAACCTTTAGTACTTCAACTGTCCCACAAAGCCGATAGTTTGAGATTTACAAAATAAATTGCAAAAAAAATAGTATACCCATTTTGTATCACCTAGTATACCTTATATACTATAATAAATATTCATAATAAAACTAACACTAAACTATAGGTGGTGCCGGCGGCAATCTCCCCCGAAAGCGCCTGAACACCACACCCTTCGGCCAATAGTCTTCCTGCATGAAAGTTTCCAGCCTTTCAGTGCCTATAGTTATAGTAGTAGCAGCCTATAGTTTGTCCCCCGAGAATAAGATTGTTTTACCTATTGCTTTTCCCCATTAATTTGTTGTCTGTCCCTTAGTTCCTAGCGGAAATTATCCATCCGTTAAAATTTAATCGGCACAAATTGGTTGTGATAATTGTTGTTTACACCTGTGTGAAGTTGGTTACTGTCGCCGCGCGCGTCGCGCGACCGACCTGTGCCATCCTTTTGTTTCCGAGCGAGCTAAGGAATTTGCCTACACTCGGACCGGTTCCTTATATGTGACTGCAACTTTGTTGCGCGGCCTATTGTTTACAAATAGTAGTTTACTATTTATTATCGATCGAAAAGCCAATCGAGATTGTATATTATACCTACGCACCTTATAGTTGTGTTGTGATTCACCATGACGGATAGCAATAACGACACAATTAAACATGCCCTTTATACGAATCCGGCTGAGTACCGTGAAGCTATAGGAGCCTTAAAGTCCGTAAAGGAGTGGATTGATGACACGTATCAGCATTTAGATACCCTATCCCTCGCCAAGTCGCGAGTTCGTCTCGCCGAAGTTCGTACCTATGAAGGCAAGTTTACCTCTGCGTGCTCACGGTTACTGCGGTCTCGATCCTACTATTTACGTACAAGAATGTGATTACGTGAAATAGCAGATGCGCGCCTTGAGAACAAAACTGGACGATCTTAAAGGGCGTTATGTTGAGTTAATTCCTACCCCGATCCCTGCTCAAGTTCCCGTAGCTGCCAGTACCCCGGTAAAGCATGCTGCTGTCCTCGGTAGGCCCTTTTTAGATCCGTGCATTAGTAATCTCCCCGATCTACCCATACCCTACTTCGATGGTCGTCCTGACTCGTGGATTAGCTTCCTAGACCAGTTTGATAGTGTTGTCGACTCCCACCGCGACCTAATACCTAGGACCTACTTATGCAAAATGGAACCAACCCACACACACTTCTGCAAACTGAAACCAACCTAGAACCACTAACACAAGGTGGTTTTGGTCTACAGTAGTGCATGTGGGTTGGTTCCATTTTGCATAAGTAGGTCCTATGAAACTACATTATTTATTAGGGGCCCCCGCGGATGAACCCTGTCGCTTAATACGGCATTTAAAAATAGAAGGCGGCAATTATTGCTTGGCCCGTGATCTTTTGAAACGGAGATACCACAACCTCCGTGTGCTTGCGTTGTGAATCCACATATCGCGCAGATCCTATCCCTTCCCATGATCTGCCCTAGTTTTGCTGGTCTTCGTATTTCCTTCCTTAATGCCCTCCTAACGTCATATCGGTGTTTAGAAATATTGAAGCTCCCCGTCATTCATTGGTCGTATTGGTCGTATATGTATTAGTGCATATATGCCTTGGTAAACTGCCCGCGGAATTAAAGTCGCGCTTTGAGCGACGGTTTTGTGCTAACCCTAAGGAACTCCCTACCTTTGACCAGTTAATTCCTAGAAGACGTGTGTCGTCATCACGATAATATCGGAAGTGCCCACTTTATCGACACGTCTGTATAAGATAATATAATTGTACGCCCTAATCCTGCTAATAATAAAATTAAATCACGGTCCCCACCCCCCGCTCCGAGAGCATAGGTACGTCACAACGACACCCCCCGCCAGACCCAAGTGTTTTTTGTGCAATGACAGTTATCATTATGTCAGCGAATGCCTGGAATTCCTACAAATGTCCCCGAAGCATCCATCCATTTTTGTGAGGGACAATAAGTTATGAGGTGCCTCGATAGACATCCTATAGCTTTTTTTTTCATTGGTACTGGTCCCGCCACACATTCCCACCACTATAACTCTTGTAAACCAGGATCGACAATGGTGACCAATAATGGCGTCGAGGTTTTGTTGATGATTGCCTCACTGGGGCTGATTCCCTTGAGTCTGCGCGACTCCTTAAAACTTAGCTTGAAGGTTTTATGGCCTCCGGTGGTTATGAACTCCGAAAATGGATCAGCAACAAACCTGAGCTGCTGGAAAGCCTACCCGCTGACCATCTCCAGCTACCCCATCTGTTCCAAGATACCACCAACCCCCAAACCAAACCATTGCGGTTCTAGGTATTCAGTACCTATAGTCCTACTAGCAGTGCTGGATTAAGCAAGCGCGGGACCCGTAGTAGAGCGCGGGGCCCGTAGTCGGTTACCGAGTGCCTGACATGGATTGTCTTAGTAGGAAAAGATGTAACGGTTCACGTTTTTGTGAGATCAATTAAATTCAATATACCACATCTTAATAAGTTTCACTCAAAACATTACGCTCAGGCAGAGATGAGTGGGTTTAAATATGCGGGGCCCCCTTTCGCGCGGGGCCCGTAGCAATTACTACTCTCGCTACATGGTTAATCCGGCACTGCCTACTAGTGATTCCTTTACCAAATAGTTTTACCTTTAAACCGCTAGTGAATATTACCAAAAGCCAAGTCCTCTCCCGAATTGCCCGTTTGTATGACGCCTGCGGATAGATAGCCCCCGTCCTGTTTAAGGCCAAAGCATTTATTCAGCGCCTGTGGCTTTCTGGCCTCACCTGGGAGCAACCCGTACAGTGTCCTTGCGGAGGAATGGGAATCCTTTACCCAAGACCTTAGTCGCGTTAGTGAAATATCTATCCCTCGCCATATAATTCCCAGTGGCTTCTCCTCTCTTTCCCTTCACGGTTTCTGTGATGCTTCTGAAGCCGGCTATGCCGCTGCCGTTTACCTACGTGCCGCACATCCTTCTGAACCCTGCTCTGTTCACCTCGTTATGGCCAAAACTAAAGTTGATCCCGTTCGGACGCGCTTAACTCCCAACAACTCGCCATCACGTCGCCTTCTGTCTGCAGAAATCGGTTGTGCTGGAATCTATCCATAGTTGGACAGACAGCAGGATCGTTCTTTCCTGGATAACTAAACCCCCCCCCCCCCCCCCCGCATCACCTTCCAAACGTTTGTAGCCAATCGTGTTTCCCAGATTACCAATTCTGGAACCTCTACCCAGCGGAGACGTGTTCGCGGCCACATTAATCCTAGCGACTATTTAGCCCAGCTTACCTAATCAGGACCCAGCACTATTCCTGCGCCACTTTTAAATAAATAAAACCACCACAATAAACATAATTCGAAGAATGTTTGGTATGATTTTAGACTTTAAAATCTGAGTGGGGACGAAAATACGACATGGGCGGTCAAAAAATAAAAATATGTGGAGATAAAAAAACTTTTATTGGAAATCACAATTTGACGAACCAAAATACAAACATATAGGTACTGTCGAGTAGGTATCAAAATTTAAGATCATTTTTTTAACAAATCACATCGACCAATCACATCGACCAATCACAACACCTAGGTATATACTTAATTAATAACATTAAAGTATTTTAAAGTAAATATTTTGTTGCCAAACCAAATTGGAATCAATATAAAATAGTGCAGACGCCAGTTTACCGGACTTATAAATATTCCTGTACCAGGCGCATGCATAGCTATAGAACATAATTTTTCGCTAATAACTTTACCTTCCCTAATTTACCTAAGAGAATCTGACTTTTTATAGATACTTTCATCCTAGACTCGCCAATTTATACATTATGGGGTCGACCAACTACCCCGATCTGGCTGAATACCGAAACTTGATTAGTCCAAATGTGAGAAATATTGATTGTCTCATTCTCTCCTATTAATTCAGAAAGAGAGGGAGTGAGTAAACGTGATAAAATCGCACGCTTACAGGCTGATCCCAAGACCGAAGTCATGGTGGTGATCATCGAATCGTTCAACAAGTGCACTTTTTATGCAAGCGTATATTTTATGGCGGTTATTGCCCTAGAAATTATTTGCGCCATTCGGCCAAAACATAACACACCTACATTCAATGTATTAAGGCTCATCTTTGTTTGATATGATAACGCAAATATGTGGAACCAGATTCATACAACACTTTGACCCCCAATGATAGGTAAATCAATATTTAACTCCATAACATTCTAATAAATTCTCATAATTTATATAAATAAAACGTTAATATTGAAGTTTAAGCTATTTACATTAGATATAAGATAGACACAGATATCCTACTAATATTATAAATGCGAAAGTTTGTGAGTGTGGATGTATGTTTGTTACTCTTTCACGCAAAAACGACCGAACGGATCTGGATGAAATTTGGAACACAGATAGTTTTAACACATAGAATACTTTACTTAAGTCTACGCGGACGAAGTCGCGGGCAGCAACTAGTTATACGATTATTGCCCAAACAGGCGCGCACGCAGCTGGTGCGACGCGCCTGTTGTGGAGACTATTTAAACTAGATAAAAAACAAACAACACTGTTGTTTTCGTGTGCTATTCAGAAACTCATCAGTCTTATTATGTACAAGCTTACATTAGCTACAAAATACATTATTTATTTACTTAACTAAACAGGGTGACGTCGTTAGATATCTAAGGCCCGTATTTATAAATCGAACTCAAATCTGAGAGCGATGTTCGGAATTTTAATTCTAACTAACTTCATACCAGTACAAAATGGCATGTCAAGAGCTAACTCAAGATCGCTTTCAGACTTGAGATCGATGTATTAATACCAACTTGAAGGTGACCGTCCACCTGGCTGTGCTATAAAGCGGGCTCGTCCGCTTCTGCAAAAGGATCGCTTCATTTCTTGTCAACTTGTGCTAAGCAGAGTGAAGCTGTAGAAATAAAGCTATCCTATTGGTCGAAGCGGGCGGGTCCGCTTTAAATCACAGCGAAGTAGACGGTCACTCTAAGGGTGAACGAAGACAACGTAGCGCACGCTCTATTATGAGTTTTATTTTAATTGCGTTCGGTAATCCCTAGGAAGTGTCTACGTAAGAAATTTGTACGGCAAATTCTTAGTTCCTCGGGCAACCAAGGGGGGCGCTATTCACTTACGACGACTAGTTCTAGCTACTAATAAGAGTAGAACTTACAGTAGTAGAGTTAAGGGTGGTTTTTCCACTGCACCGGCGCCGGGGCAGTTACCGCGGTCCTCCTAACCCGCCCCCTCCCCCGCACACACACACGCACACAAACTCCCACACACGCGGCTACAATAGTACATAATGCACTTGCAGTGTTGCCGCTTGCAGACCCATCGCTGGCACTGGCCAATAAAATATATTGTCAAAAATACTAATTAATAGATATCGCCACACTGACACACCAACTGTATAGTCCCAAACTAAGCAAAGCTTGTACAGTAGGTACCGTACAATGGACTGGGGGCGATCCCAGTGACACAAAGACCTGGGCAAATTACGAAAACGCTATTTCCGAAATTTGCCCCGATGGGAATCGACGCCGCAACCACCCGGTGCAGTGAGCCGAGCGGCCTACGCTCAAACCACTACGCCAAGAGGTCGTCAAACATGCCATGTAATTTCATAATTTTTTTATTTTCCTCGCCACGCCCGTGTTGCTCAGTAGAATATCGGCCAGTGGCCGCTGCGCGATGTTCAGTCGTGGACCGGCGCGGCGCGTACGGCGCGCATCTGGCGCGCGAAGTACGCGTCGAAGTTGAACTCCGATCATTTGTCCCACAGCCCCGCCTCCCGCATCTTCGTGTGGAAGTACTTCTCCAGCGTGTTGGCGCACCTGGGGACGCAGCGCGACATGGTCACAGACATAGCTTACACTATGTGAATGGAACATAAAAAGCCGAACGATCAAATGAATGATAGCGTCGAGATACTCATATGAGGTAACATGACGCAGATATAAAGGCGTTGCGACGCTTCTATGGGTGTCATCGGACGTCTTTATATCGGCATCGCGATTTATTTTTATCGGCGACGTGACTTCTTTATATCGGCGTCGCGACGCTCCTATCCTGGCGTCGCTACGCTTGTGCAGTGACGTCGCGATGCTCCTATTCTGGCGTCGCAACGTCTTTATATCGGCGTCGTGACTTCTTTATATCGGCGTCGCGACGCTTGTATAGTGGCGTTGCGACGTCTTTGTATCGGCGTCGCGAAGCTTGTATAGTGACGTCGCGACGTCTTTATATCGGCATCGCGACGCCTGTTTAGTGACGTCGCGATGCTCCTATACCGGCGTCGCGACGCCACTATACAAGCGTCGCGACGCCGATATAAAGAAGTCACGACGCCGATATAAAGACGTTGCGACGCCAGAATAGGAGCCTCGCGACGTCACTATACGAGCGTCGGGACGCCAGGATGGGAGCGTTGCGACGCCACTATACAAGCGTTGCGATTCCGATATAAAGACATTACGACGCCAGAATAGAGGCATCGCGACGCCACTATACAGGCGTCGCGATGCTGATAAAAAAAAATCGTGATGACGATATAAAGACGTCGCGATGCTCCTATACTGGCGTCGCGACGCTCGTATAGTGACGCCAAAATAGGAGCCGACGCCGATATAAAGACGTTGCGACGCCAGAATAGGAGCGCCGCGACGTCACTATACGACCGTCGCGACGCCATTATACAAGCGTCGCGACGCCTTTATAAAGACGTTGCGAAGCCAGTATAGGAGCGTCGCGACGCCACTATACAAGCGTCGCGACGCCGATATAAAGAAGTCACGACGCCGATATAAAGACGTAGCGACGCCAGGATAGGAGTATCGCGACGTTACTATACAAGCGTCGCGACGCCGATATAAAGACGTTGCGACGCCAGAATAGAAGCATCGCGACGTCACTATACGAGCGTCGCGACGCCAGCATGGGAGCGTTGCGACGCCACTATACAAGCGTCGCGATTCCGATATAAAGACGTTACGACGCCAGAATAGAGGCATCGCGACGCCACTATACAGGCGTCGCGATGCTGATAAAAAAAATCGTGATGACGATATAAAGACGTCGCGATGCTCCTATACTAGCGTCGCGACGCTCGTATAGTGACGCCAAAATAGGAGCCGACGCCGATATAAAGACGTTGCGACGCCAGAATAGGAGCATCGCGACGTCACTATACGAGCGTCGCGACGCCAGGATGGGAGCGACGCGACGCCATTATACAAGCGTCGCGACGCCTTTATAAAGACGTCGCGAAGCCAGGATAGGAGCGTCGCGACGCCTCTATAAAAGCGTAGCGACGCCAGGATAGGAGCGTCGAGACGCCAGGATGGGAGCGTCACGACGCCAGGATAGGAGCGTCGCGACGCCACTATACAAGCGTCGCCACGCCAGGATAGGAGCGTCGCGACGCCAGGATGGGAGCGTCACGACGCCAGGATAGGAGCGTCGCGACGCCACTATACAAGCGTCGTCACGCCAGGATAGGAGCGTCGCGACGCCACTATACAAGCGTCGCCACGCCAGGATAGGAGCGTCGCGACGGCAGGATGGGAGCGTCGCGACGGCAGGATAGGAGCGTCGCGACGCCACTATACAAGCGTCGCCACGCCAGGATAGGAGCGTCGAGACGCCAGGATGGGAGCGTCACGACGCCTGTATAGGAGCGTCGCGACGCCACTATACAAGCGTCGCCACGCCAGGATATGAGCGTCGCGACGCCAGGATAGGAGCGTCGCGACGCCAGGATGGGAGCGTCGCGATGCCAGGATAGGAGCGTCGCGATGCCAGGATAGGAGCGTCGCGACGCCACTATACAGGCGTCGCGATGTCGATATAAAGACGTCGCGACGCCAGGATAGGAGCGTCGCGACGTCACTATACAAAATAATAAAAAATAGTCACCTGTAATAGTCGGTGTCGGGCGAGTTGTAGAGCCGGCAGTTGGTGAATATCCTCGTCATGTCCGCGATGAACAGCCGCTTGGACACGTAGTACCGCGACTTGAGACGCTCGCCCATCGTGCGGAGATCTGCACGAGACACGCGACCAGTCACAAAAGGCAACACACTAAATAATAATCTATACAAATAAATAAAATTGGAGTGTCTGTCTGTAATGTCAAAATAACACCTTTTCACTAAATGCATATGAAAGTACATACGACACCTATAGCAAATTTGCGATTAAATTTTTTTTTGTCTCTGTTTGTCGGTGTGTTTGTTCCGGGTAATCTCCGAATCGGCTGGACCGATTTTGACGGGACTTTCACTGGCAGATAGCTCATGTTATAAGGAGTAACTTAGGCTTCTTTTATTTTAGAAAAAACAAAAAAAAACAAATGGGTCCTGTCGCGCGGGCTCAGAACGCGGGAGCCGGAGCGGTTTAGTTAAATTCCACGCGGTCGAAGTAGTAGCTCAGCTAGTAATCTATATATTAATACGTGAAGCAAAAACTTTCAACTGCTTAATACGAAAATTGCGCGGACGCAGGAGTATGAAATTTGGCACACTTATAGTTTATTTAGAGGGGGAGTACAGAATGCTAATATTTTTATAATATAATACTTAGAAATACATTAAAATCAATAAATAAATAATTACAAATACTACCATGAATTGACACACACACATTTGTAATCTACACATCGACCGACTGTCTGACTGACAAACGGTGATAGTTTCTGGAGGGCGGGACTTCCATAGTGCATTCAGCGTGACAGTATCAAATCGAACTCGCAACCACCCGGTGCAGTTAGCCGAGCAGCCTCTGCTCAAAGCACTGCGCCCAGCGGTCGTTAATAAGTAAGAAGAAGTAAGAAGTCGTCAGTAAGAATTTATATTTATAGACTCACCCATAGGATACTTGATGTGGTCGTAATAGTCAGGCACTTCGGCTTTGTCGACCGGCTTGAGGAACGGCCACGCGGCCGCATGATTTTTAACCTAAAGAACAAAGGACGAGAGTGTAAAATTGTGCCCACAAGATACACTGCGTGGACTTTAGTTGTTTTCATTATTTCACGGGCAGTGGTAGCTCAGTGGAAAGAGCCAGGCCAGCCAGTTCAGAAAGTCGCGGGTTCAAATCTCTGTAGACGACATCCACCAATGGAATTATCACACGAAACAATTTATGAGCGGATACCATGTCTCTTAGCAGAATATCTCGAGGCGGTAACCTGGTTGGGAGACCGCTAGTGGCATTTACAACTGAGCGCTTCCGTTCGTATTTTGGACGGTACGTTGAGCTGTCAGTCCCGGCTGTCATATTTGTTAGCCATATCGGAGGCGTTAGGACGGCCGGAAAACATCGACACCATAATTAGCCACTAGATCATACGATAAGAAGAATATTATTTCACAAGAACTGTTTCATCAATATTTCATGTTAATATGTTGATCAATCGAGGTGGACTATATTCTGAATCCCCCTCGTATAGAGGGGAGGCCCGCGCCCAGGCGTGGGACGTTGAAAGTGCTTATTCATTGAGAAGAGTAACCATTGAGTCTCTTGCTGGATCTTCTCAGTGGAAGCGGCATTCTGAACCTGTGGTAGATGCTGACTATTGTGCTTTTTTGGCTTACATGAGCCATTATGGCCCATTTACTAGACTTGTATTGAACTTTATATGTTGATAAATAAATAATAATTATTTTTCCGTCGTTTTGTTGTTTTGCTGCAAGTTGTAAGTCAAATACAGAATGTTTTTTTTTACGTTCCATAATAAATGTTGACAATTTGTTTTTTGTTTTTCATTTTTGTCATAAGTTTATTTATATGTATAATTTGATTTGATTATATTTCTAAATATATATAATGTGATGGTTACCGCGTGCAGCAGCGCCCGCAGCGCGGCGGGGTCGGGGTCGGGCTCTATGGACGCGGCGCGCGGCGCGGCGCGGCCGCCCGCCTCGCGCAGCCCCGGGATGCACTCCGCGGGGATGCTGCGCACCTGCACCCGCACACACACTCACACACACATCACCACTAGATGCCGGCTGTATTCTGATCCCGAAAATTCCCGGATTAAATTTAACAAATCCCGGGATTTTCGGGATTAACAACCGGCGGTAGATTCTGAATATTCCTAAATGCTTCGTTGGCTTACATGAATAAAAACAATTTTGAGTTGAGTTGAGTTGAGTTACCCTGATAATGGTATTGACGGAATCGCGTATGAGCAAGATAGAAATACTAATAATATGTTCAAAATTTATTTAAGACGAACAGAACTGGCATCAATCTGTACTTACGCCTTCCTTGAAACACGTGAGTCCAGGGTGTATCTTCCTGACATCCTTTTGTCTCATGTCGATCAATTTCTTAACAATCTGAAAATATAAATGTCAGCCAATGTAATTGCATAATTGAGCCCTTTTGACGTTCCACTCCTGGGCACGAGCCTCCTCTCAATACGAGGGGGATTCAGGCCATAATCCACCACGCTGGCCCAGTGCGAGATGGCGGATTTCACATGTCATGTTAGATTTTCCAAGGCATGCAGGTTTCCTCACGATGTTTTCCTTCACCTTAAGCAAGTCATACATAAATTATGATAAGCAATCGTGATATTGTATAATTAATAATCGAATTGTCTCTAAGCCGCAGATAGTACTATTATTGTGAGGAGAGAGTGGGCTCGCGCTCTTTCTCTTCTATAGAAATCTATAGGCTTACAGTAACTGCTTAATCAAGCAGGTCGAACGCTAGTTTTCAGACGTTGAAAAACAGTGTCTAGTGTCAGAACGAGAGGGTCGAGAGTTGTGTGGCGGGTACCTCCTTCTGAGTGCGCACGACCATCGTGAACTGTGTGTAGACGATGCGCGGGTTGAGCTCGCAGTGCATGAGCGTGGCGCCCTCGTAGTCCTTGATGTAGCCCTGGAACTGCGCGCGCGGCACCTTGATGTCCTTGCTGAACCCCTGCTTCTTGAAGTACCCTATACAGGTTGAAATTGAAACAGAAAGGGTATACTTTCCTTTCTAAACTTAACTTTGTAATTCCAAAACTATGAGCTTTGCAGGAAAATCTTGAAAAACAAAAGGTGTTATAGGTATACAGCTGTTGACAGATTTCACAAGTCTACAAAACCTTTAGTACTTCAACTGTCCCACAAAGGTGTGGGGAGGGTGAAGGGAGGGTGGTATTCTCAATCGTGAAAGTTTCCGTGTCGAAAACAACAGCTTTCATCTTCCTTCTTCCAAATTAATTCATCAGACATCTTCCGAAACTTTCCGTCAGTTTGCGAATACCCCCTCGTGTGTGTGTGTGTGTGTGTGTGTGTGTGTGTGTGTGTGTGTGTGTGTGTGTGTGTGTGTGTGTGTGTGTGTGGTAGTGACGTACCTATAGCGAACTCGTCGGCGAACGTGAGGAAGTGCAGTATATTGTTCCTGATGTGGTAGTCCTTCAGGTGGTTCATGAGATGCGTCCCGTAGCCTTTGACTTGCTCGTTGGACGTCACCGCACAGAACACCACCTCGCTGAAACCCTGCGCGGGTAACATACTATGCTATATTTATATTCGCCATGACAGTTTATAAGCTCCGTCTGCCGCGGCAAAATCGCGCCATTTATGCGTGCTCAATACAAATTTCAAGAAAATGTTATCTGTGATATACATAGACCAATAAGGCCCCAAGTCTGAGAGGCAAAGTTAAGTCAAAGCGTTTATTTTGTTTAGGCCTACGGGGGCAAGGGGCCATCCATAAATTACGTCACACGTTAAGGGGGAGGGAGGGGGTCGACGAAGTGTGACATTGTGTGACAAGGGGTCCCAAATTTTGTGACATCACATTTTTCTGACGTTCATTTTATTGAAAAATATTTTAAATGGATATAAAAATAATTTCGGAACTGCTGTTTTAATTTCTAAATGTAAAATTGCAAAATATGTGGCGTCACACAAGGTAGGGGGGGGGGTCTCACAAATGTGACCAGCTGTGACAAGGACGGGGGCGGGGTCAAAAAAACATGAAATTCGTGTGACGTAATTTATGGATGGCCCCCAATTACAAATTGCTTACATTTTAATTAAGTTTTTTCTCATATCTACAACCGGATCGGATAGGTATATTAGTTTAGCGGTATATATCTATTACTTCTGCTATGTCATACCTGCGCGTGGAATGTTCTGAAGCAGATGCCGCCGATCGGCCTGCCTTCCTTGATTAAAGCTAAAGTTTTATGTTTGCTGTAAAGAAAGACGACCAATTGGATATGGAATCAACCCACATGCACTGCTGTAGACCAAAACCAACCTTGTGTTAGTGGTTCTAGGTTGGTTTTAGCTTGCAGAAGTGTGTGTGGGTTGGTTCCATTTTGCAAAGTTACGTCCAATTACTAAACAGATTGTAGGTGTTCAAGTATAGCTCGTTCATTTCACGTAGACGGGTACTGTGGCTCTTATGACACTGGCATATGGGTCATTTTGCAATAATTTAAGGGTATATGTGAAATAAAATGGGTATAATGTTTAGAGTGTATGTAACTTACGGATCAAATACTAGTTGTGAGATGTACTCCTTCGTCATTTCCGGTAGTTGGTGCGAGAACACGTTGTGTAGACCTGTATAATGTTTTTTTGATGAGACTTTTTTTTACGTTTACTAGCAATGTGTGTTTATCGAATTACCAGTATTCCCATTTACCACCCCCAACTAAGCTATTGCTTGTGTCAGGAGTGGGCTCACGGCAATAGTTTAATGGCCAGGATGGGAATCGAACTCGGAACACAGCTACGAGGACGGCCCCTCTAACCACCAATCTATTGACGCTTAAACGTGTGCGTTCAAAGGTCGGTATCCTACTAATATTATAAATGCGAAAGTTTGTGAGTGTGGATGTATGTTTGTTACTCTTTCAGGCAAAAACTACTGAACGGATTTGGATGAAATTTTGGACACAGATAGTTTATAACCTGGATTAACACATAGAATACTTTACATAAGCCTACGCAGACGAAGTCGCGGGCAGCAACTAGTATAATTATAATAAAACGCTGATACTGTTTCAGACATACACATACACAGATTATAAAAAACTGAAAAGTAGTAAAGTAGTATAGTTTATCCAAAATCTGAAAACATTTAAGACAACATTTTGTGATTTGCGACAAACACAGTATGCAGTGCGTTTATTAATACATTTATTTTACTCTAAATATTATCACGGTGGATATGATACTAGTAAATCACTAAATATACAAAAATTGCCAGATTATCTGGATAGCTGTCGTTCTTGAAATGTTTTAGAGTAAGTTGGATATATTAAAAAATGCCCTGCACACGGTCTTTTTCGCGAATTACAAAATGTGCCTTTTATTATTGTAAGATTTTGAATAATTTCTAAAAAACCTCAAAAGCCCTAGCCTTAACACGGGCCATAGCGTGCCGCTACTGTAGTTACCAATGAGCCAGAGCATGGTCTGCTTGTTGACGGGGCCGGTGAGGGAGTTCCCGATCACGTGGAACTCGATCAGTTTCCGCTGCTCTTCGAGCTTGGCGGCCTCGTCGCGCGGCGCTTGCACTTGGAACAAGGCCTGCGAGTACAAATACATTATATTTATAACTAGCTGAGCCCGCGACTTCGTCCGCGTGGAATTTAAGCTCAGAGTGGCAGCAGCGGCGCCCTACGCTTTATACTGTAAAGTTTCGGTTCTTGCAGCCGTACCTAGACGGAACAGGTTTTTTTTTAATAGTAAGTGTGATAGCCGATTGGTACAGCCCGCGTCTTGCGAGCACCAGGTCCTGGGTTCAAACCCCGGCTCGGACCTCTGGATTTTTTCGAAATCTATGTGCGAATCATAATTTCTATATGATAATCACTTGCTTACGGTGAAGGCAAACATCGTGAGGAAACCTGCATGTCTTAGAAGATCTAACCAATTTTCGAAATACATGTGAAGTCTTCCAACCCGCACTGGGCCAGCGTGGTGGATTATGGCCTGCATCCCCCTCGTGTTGAGGGGAGGCTCGTGCCCAGGAGTGGGACGTTAAAAGGGCTAAATTATTATTATATTATGAGTGTGCAGGTACTGACGTCAGGGCCGCACATGTAGTTGGGGTCGGTGATGGTGGCCACGATGTCGGCGACGGTCCGCTCGCTGACGTCATCGGCCGGCTCGTCCGCCAGCCGCCGCCGCTTGGCCCCGCCCCCTCCCCCTCCCCCCACTCCCCCACTCGGCGAGGCCGCTCGCTTCACGCTCTCCTGCTTTATTGAACCTGGTGGGGCGGGAACGGGAATGATTGTTAATAATAATACAATTGAACACACTACGCAGTTTTTTTTTCGCAGAAACCTTATCTTTATGTATATGAAGCGTCAATAGCCTAGTGGTTAGAGGGGTCGCCCTCGTAATTGAGAGGTTCCGGGTTCGATCCCCATCCTGGACATTAAACTATCGACGTGGGCCTACTCCTAACACAAGCAATTAGCTCAGCTGGAGGGGCTAACGGGAATACTAGTCATGTGATAAATTCATATTGTTAGTAATATTTATAAGAAAAAAAGTGACACAGGCTATTTTCTATAAATGTGGGTTAGATAATTCGCGGCAGACGGCTATATCAAGGCTCCAACCGGCCTCTATATTATAAACATGCCCCGCAAGATCATAGTATGTAATGAATATGATTTCTTTAGCAAACGCCTTTAGGCCACGAGAATAGTGTTACATTTGGCGTCCAAGCATTCATTACTGCGATAAATCCGTTAATAATAATTATTTATCAAATAAAAACAGTCAAGTATGTACGAGATAAGTAGAAAAATAAGTTTGAACGCACCTGAGGATAAGGTGACGGTAGTGAACCCATCCTTGCTGTCGCCGGAAGGGGTGACGCGTTCGAACTCCCCGCGACGACTGGCTGTACACACATACAATAAAAATAAATATACAATCACCAGGATTAGTATATGTACATAGGGAGTACTATATTTATGTAGGTATATGATTCCGGAAATGGCCACTTACATAACAATATTTTAAAATTAATTACAAAAATATAAATACCAGCTTCAAAAAAACAGGGCTCACTAAAAAACTAGAAATAAATAGGGACCTTGTAATTTATTTTATTTGGAGTCGCTGCCAATTCAAGTAGGGGTAGGTAGGTACCTACTTAAGAAGTAGTCCTAATGTGTAAAGATAGTGGCACCTACTTTCAAAATAGGTGGCCCAAAATCACCAAGGTGGAGAATTAGCTTTGCCAGCAAATAAATGTCTAAATTCAGTTTATTTAAGCGAAACGTTTTTGTAAATAATACTTAACTCTGTACATATTAACTGTACATAATATTTTATACTGCAAAAGTAAATCACATTAATTATTATTTGAAGAAATAACTATTAAAAATCATTTCGAGAACGCGTCCTACGTAGCAATCTTCAGAAACTAACATTGAAAATATGCATAAAATAAAATAAAGTGAAAAGCTTTTCTTACTTAATGGCCTACAATTTTATCTAATATCAATTAATTATTGTTATTTTTAAAGAAATAAAATAAATTACAGAAAATCAGGTCCAAATACTGTGTCCAGCAATGGAAGCGTCATATTAGTGAACGCAATTTTGATTCTCAGTAAAAAATCAGGTTTTTAATGCAACCTTTAGTTGCCTATGGTACAGTGATGTGAACGATGTAAACAAACGATTGTCGAGAAAGTTTTCGCAAAAAACAATTGGAATTCAGTGGTAAGTATCTTTCAATTCATTATTTATAGAGCGTACATCAATACGACATCATACCGGGAATGCGTTTCTCATCATGGAATATTGAAAAATACGTTTTGTAGTGTTTTATAACAAATAGTATCGTCAAATATTTTACAATATCAAAGCCGAACATGGTGTCCAAGACGGCTGCCGTCTAAAAAGGGTGCGTTTATTTAAAAAAGTCATTTCGGGATCGGTCATTTCGGGACCGTTCCCGGACTTGACGGAGCGTTCTCGAAATGATGAAGACGTTCCCGAAATGACTTTTTCAAATAAATGCGCCCTGCTTATTATAAGTATTGGTTAATTAATTTAGAGGATGTTGTTTTTAATATATGTTCAATATTTTTTTGCAATATGGTGTCTCATGTGGCTGAAAAAAATAAAAAAACGTCCAAAAAGGAAGTTAAAAAAATAGTTCGGCTTACATGCGACAACGAGAGAAAGTCAATGCCAGGAAAAGGAAACTTTTAGATAAGATGACGGAGGAAGGGAGATAAATAAAAAGGGCTATAGATAGAGCGTACTATCTGAAAAGAAAAGCTGAAAAGAACGTGAAAAAAATGTATGAGATGATTGAGAGAGAAAAGCAAAAGAGAAAAAGTTGGAAAGAAGCATCTAAAAAATACAGAGAAAGAAGAATGCAATATCAAGTATAGTAAACAATAATCCGCCCCATTCTGATGATGAATTAGCTGCAGCACCTATAGTAAGAAGAACAGTCGGAAGAAAACATGTTCAGAAGGCTATCCTTCTGAACATGTTTTCTTCCGACTGTTCTTGGCTCTGTAGCCAAAGCATACCGTAAAATAAAACAACAAGAGAAAACAATTGCTAACATAAAACATAAATCTGAAAATATGAAGAATAAACTACGAAGAAAAGAAAAAGAGAACAGGTAATAAACAACTCCTAACAGCAAAGTTGACGCATTGATTGAAAATGTCGACGTGCTTTCTGAAGTGCGCAAAAATATTTTATTCAACGAAGTACTGACTGCGCAATTAAAAGAAAATGCCTGTACTTTAAGAAAACAATCCAAAGAGAGCGATGTCTTCCAAAAATGTGTTAGCGGTAACATGTTACAGTAATGTCGATTTCTCTTCGCGGCAAATAGCGCCAAAATTAGGTACTGTTGAAGCTGGTACATCTTACAATCAAGACAAGGAAAACCTACACCCGAATTGAATATACCCTGGAATCTTTATTTTAATTAAAGTACCTAAACAAAATAAAACTGTCAATTAAAGATATGTTGCTACCTGTAAGACAGGTGTCGATAAAGATAATGGAGAAATCCTAGTCACATTCTTAAATACGGTGCGTAATAATAAAGCACAAAAAATGAAATTAGATCCGAGTGATGTATCCTACATAGAATTTGAGCAAATAATAAGTATAATTCCAACGCCAATGCTGAAAAAACAAAATAATAGAGAGTATTGAGACGGATATTTATATTTATGTTTATGAAAAAATCTAATGTTTGTTTCTTTTTATTATATTATATTCATGTGTTTAATTAATATGATTAGGAGATCTTGTTTATGTGTTCGTATGTGTTTATGCAAAGTCAATTTAATATTAATTACAAAACAATGAGTATATAGTTTGGATAGTTTGATTAATTATTATAAAAATGTAATGTGATTATTATTAATTTCTAATCGGCTGTGTACAGTAATTAAAAGACTGTAAAGTGATTTAAGTTACGTTTTTGTTAATTAAGAACCTTATGCAAAAATGAATAAATAAGTACGACGTACAAAAACATTGCTTATGATTTTATAGACCTAAATTGTATCTATATCGTAATTTAGGGAACACACGCATCATTCCGCGAACACCTCATCATTTCCGGGAACATCACTAAAATCACAGATAACACACATAATTATTTTAGATATTTAAAAAACGCCCTGGTAATATTAATATAAGGTGAAGCTCTTATAGCTATAGCATATTCATTTATATATAAGACAGCGATATTTCTCATATTTTGATAATTTAGACAAATAAATAGTCATAATAGCTTTACATGCACAATAGTTTAGCTTTTTAACGTCTTTATTGGCAATATCATTACTTTTTTAAATTTTTATGTATACATAATATATATCCGCTATTGAACAAGGTAAAAAAATAACACTTATGATATATTTTAATATTATTATAAACTGCACAAAAACGTTCCCGGAATGATTTTTTTCAGCGATAGCTCTCTTTAAAAATAAAATTACAAGAGTAGTAATTAATTCTGTGCTCTGCCAACGTAAATATTGTTTAAACATAAGTTTAGTGATCACTTAGGCTGATCATCAAAGTAATAGCTTCTAGGTAAATTCATCGTAAAACAGAATTTGGAATTTGCCACCTTGGTGATTTTGACCCAGGTCCACAATTGGATGTAGTTTTGCAAAATGAAACCAACCTAGAACCACTAACACAAGGTTGGTTTTGGTCTACAGCAATGCATGCAAATGCATTGATTCCGTTCTGCAAAACGATATCGGTGAACAAAGATAAAAAAAAAACAAAAAAACGTAAAGCCGAACAAAATAAACCTCAACATTTTTGGAAGTCGTAAAAAATTGAAAATGGAACCCTATGGCTGTAGAAAATAGTTTCTTTTATATTGAAAAGAGTTTGTACTCTGTCCTATCTTAAACGAGTAAGATGTTAATATTGAGCGTATCTCTCACTGTTTTTGGTATCGAGCATGGCTTGCAGGTGGTTGGGCGGAACTTGCTTGAACTCGGGGTCCCATATCGGCGAGTTGGCGCCGAATATCTCCTCCTCTAAGAGCGCCAGGAACCGCGGGAAGTGGGTCAGGACCAGTACCTGCACAAACATATAAATAAATAAATAAATATCGCCAGACAAACACACCAACTGTATGGTCCCAAACTAAGCAAGGCTTGTACTATGGGTACCGTACAATGGACTGGGGGCGATCCCAGTGACACCCAGCCCAGGGCAAATTACGTAAAGGTCATTTCCGAAAGTTACCCTGACGGGAATCGAACCCGCAACCACCCGGTGTATTGAGCCGAGCGGCCTACGCTCGAACCACTGCACCAAGCGGGCGATCGTCACATATAAGCACACTTCAAATTTCGTTGGAATTATGTAGAAAGTAACTGTAGGTAATTTAGTTTAATTTTTCAGTGATATCTTTCTTTGAAATGAATCTCAGTTATACAGTGTTATGTTATTGGTAAAATACTAACAACCTCTCAGAGCTATATTGCTAACATCGTAAACAACAACTTTTGTTTCTATGACTTTTAATAAATCATTGAAATAAAACGATTTTTCGGATTTTATCGCGTTTATTAACTTTATACAGTAATAATACATATATAAAGTTAATAAACGCGATAAAATCCGAAAAATAGTTTTATTTCAATGTGTAGTATTCGCGTAAATATAAGAAAACAATATTTTAATAATTCATCAGACTTCCATATAAAAATAAAAATATTTTCATTCACCCATTTCAATGTTACGAATTATACGCTAGCATCGTGCCATGCGTGCCCTTGCAGCGGTATTTGATATAGAACAGACGGTATAAACAGGCGGCCGGGAAAATCGACTTAGTTTTCACTATTTCGGCCGTATTCATAAATCGGTCTCAAATCTGAGAGCGTTCTTGGAAATATCATTCTTATGACATTCTGGTACAAAATGCTATGTCACAAGCGTACTCAAGACTGCTCTCATACAAGACAGAGAGACAAACATGATGATATGCAGTGCCGTAAGTAGCCTTTTGTGCGCCAGGTGCGAGCTCCTATATTACATTATATTTTCCCATATTCTGATTGGTTTGGGCCAAAAGAGCAGAGTTTGTAAGTACAACATATATATTGAAATTTTAAATCATATCAGAACACAGCAGTTTGACGATCGGATACAACATGACAGTTGAGTAACTGTAGTCTTTCTGGTCTTGGGTTTAGCAATAAAACTTCTTGGTTTGCATCTAATTACAATACTGCGCCCTTGAAAACTTGATGACTTGGTCCTGGGGCCCAACTCTATTAACGACTGTCACGCGACTCGACTTGCAATACGTCAAAATTGACGTATCGCGTAAATGAATACGTCAGTTTTGACAGTTCATCTTTAGGACAACTGTCAAATGTGATGACTTCAGAGGTAGAGGTAGCAACGATAAATAGATATATCGTGACATTCGTATTGTCGAAATTCCATCAGTCTAAATTCCATCTTTTTTGCCGTTGTATCGATTACTGAACGAACAATACAAAATTATCGTTCATTCGGACGACAAACGACTGCAAAAAAGACAGAATTTACTGTAGGATTCGACAAAACGAATGTGACGATATACAGGTTGAAACAGAAAGGGTATACTTTTTTTTCAAAACTTGACTTTGTAATTTTTAAACCATCAGCTTTGGAGGAAACTTGAAGAACAAAAGGTGTTATAGGGATACAGCTGCTGACAGATTTCATAAGTCTACAAAACCTTTAGTACTTCAACTGTCCCACAAAGCCGATAGTTTTAGATTTACAAAGTAAAGTTGCAAACAAAAAGAATACCCTTTCTGTTTTACCTAGTATGTATTATCGTTGGTAAGAGGTAGCACCCCTAATCTCCTCTCCACTCACCCTCTTCTCGGGCGGCATGCGGTCCCTCTCGGAGTGGCACTTGTCCATGAGCTGGCGGCACACCGACTTGAACACGGCGCGCAGCAGCGTGCGACCGAACACCAGGGACGTGTCGTAGTGCGGCAGCGAGTCGCAGAACGCGGGCACATGGCAGAACACCAGCCATCTACCAACATAACAATAAATTAATATATATCACCATGAAGAAGACGTAACAATAAATTAATATATCACCATGAAGAAGACGTAACAATAAATTAATATATCACCATCAAGAAGACGTAACAATAAATTAATATATCACCATCAAGAAGACGTAACAATAAATTAATATATCACCATCATGAAGACGTAACAAGAAGTAAGTATATCACCATCATGAAGACGTAACAATAAATTAATATATCACAATCAAGAAGACGTAACAATAAATTAATATATCACCACCAAGAAGACGTAACAATAAATTAATATATCACCATCAAGAAGACGTAACAATAAATTAATATATCACCATCAAGAAGACGTAACAATAAATTAATATATCACCACCAAGAAGACGTAACAATAAATTAATATATCACCATCAAGAAGACGTAACAATAAATTAATATATCACCATCAAGAAGACGTAACAATAAATTAATATATCACCACCAAGAAGACGTAACAATAAATTAATATATCACCATCAAGAAGACGTAACAATAAATCTAAATACATATAACTTAAAGGTGACTGACTGACATAGTGATCTATCAACGCACAGCCCAAACCACTGGACGGATCGGGCTGAAATTTGGCATGCAGGTAGATGATATGACGTAGGCATCCGCTAAGAAAGGATTTTGATTAATTCTACCCCCATGGGGATAAAATAGGGGATGAATAATCCCGATTTTTTTGTTAAGTTAAATTCCACGCGGACGCAGTGGCGGGCACAGCTAGTTAGTACATATATCACAATCAAGAAGACGTAACAATAAATTAATATATCACCATCAAGAACACATAACATTAAATTAATATACATCACCATCAAGAAGACATAACAATAAATCAGTCCATTGTACGGTACCCATAGTACAAGGGTTGCTTAGTTTGGGACCATAAGGTTGGTGTGTCAGTCTGGCGATATTTATTATTTATTTATTTTTATTAGTTTACAATTTAGTTCCGTATATATTACCGCGGGACTTCCTATGTGAAATAGACGGTCATCTCAAGTCTTAGAGCGGTCTTGAGTTCATTTTTGACGTTTAATTTTCAACTGGTTTGACATAAGAATGACATTTCCATGATCGCTCAAAGACTTGAGTTATATTTATTAATACAGGCCTTGGAGACTTGGACTAGTATTAATAAATCGATCTCAAGTCTGATAACGATCTCAGAAATGTCATTATTACTTATGTCATATCTGTACAAAATGATGTCAAAAGCGTACTCAAGATCGCAAATCATAGTAAATATTTGACTTACCTGAGCAATCATTGATTTTTTTTTAAACTTGTTATTTAATCATTAATTTAAATTTTCAAACTCATTCAACATGTTATCGGTAGAAACGTACCTTGTGTAATTAATCTGGTATGCTGTAATATCCTCTGGGTTGGACACTTGCTGAAACAAATTGCCACCAAATGAAACACAGAAAATACGTAAGTATAGTAAATTCTGATAAAATCAGTGAGAAATAAAATGAATACAACAAGCAACGTATTGCACTCCCATTTCGCCAATCATGTTTATGTAATGTCAACATTGATTCGAAAGCCAGCAAATATAGCTTCAGTTATATAAAACTATACGGTATATTAAAAACTAGCTGTGCCCGCAACTTAGTCCGCGTGGAATTTAATTGACAAAGTTTCATACAAACTTTCATCCCCTATTTTATCCCCTTGGGGGTAGAATTAATCAAAATCCTTTCTTAGCGGATGCCTACGTCATAACATCTACCTGCATGCCAAAATTCAGCCCGATCCGTCCAGTGGTTTGGGCTGTGCGTTGATAGATCACTATGTCAGTCAGTCAGTCAGTCACCTTTGAGTTATATATATTTAGATAATAAAAGCCCTTTTAATGTCCCCAACCCTGGTCACGGGCTATCTCCTCAATGTGAGGGGTGTTTAGGTCATAATTTACCACGCTGGCCCACTGGGGGTTGGCCGATTTCACATGTATTTCGAAATTTTCTAAGACATGCAGGTTTCCTCACAATGTTTTCCTTCACCGCAAGCAAGTGATAAATCATTAGAAATTATTATTCGCACATAGATTTCGAAAAACCCAGTGCGAGTCGGGGTTTAAATCCAGGACCTGGTTCCCGCAAGACGCGTGCAAGTAATCTTTATTAAAACTAGCTGTACCCTGTGCGCGTTGCTACGCTGTCAAAGATTGGTCTTACCAACTCAGAAACCTTTATGGGTTCATGCACAACACTTTTCTGAAGATCATGAAATGATCAAATGCATAGTTTACTATTCTTTAAAGGACATACAGACAAACATTCATTTTTATATTCAGCCTGGCGCTACCATGGCGACTTTAATTTAATACACAGGTAGGGCTAGTGGTCAATAATCATAATAGTAATAAAAAAAAGTTCATAAATAGAAAAAATGAAATTTTCGAAAAAATAGATAATAAATAAAGTAATGAAATTGGCATCACCCTTGAAATCCGATTCATTCTGCTACTCTTACGCTCTTACCTACAACTCGGAGCGGGGCGAGCTAATAGTATTATTATTATTTCTAATAGTATTTCTTTTTCTTTTTAATTTCATTGAAGAAATGTTATTATCCGTGACCTGGGCAGATGACCTTACATACCTTATTTACGTACAGGCTGCTCCAAAATGGTATTTCAGAAAACGTTGAATAATTCAATAAACAATAATGTTTAATAAAATTTAAATATCTCGAAAATCTGAGTATGCGAAGCCTAATACGTGTGTTAATTTAAAGTCGCCACGGTAGCGCCAGGCTGTATATAGATAGATAATAATAACAAAAAAAACAACTCACCAATTTCCTAACACTGGGCGTCTCAAAGTTCCAGTGGTTGAAGCAATGCAGGAACATCTTGGCCAGGTCGTACATGGTCTGCCACTCGCGCTGCGGCAGCGAGTTGAACTTGAACAGCACGAAGTTGGTGATCGCCTTCGCGATGGACGGCCTCTCGAAGGGGGGCTGGCCCAGGGGACCCTCGATCCGGGGGTGCGAGCGGGTCAGGATGCATTTGCGGAGTATCTGCGAGCATTTTAAATTAGATCCAATTGCCATACAGTTACATTTGTCCATTGTCAAGATACCGAGGGGGGGCAGCTTTTGTAATAAATAAATATCGCCAGACTGGCACACCAACTGTATGGTCCCAAACTAAAGAAAAGGCCATTTCCGAAATGTACCCCAGCAGGAAATGAACCCGCAACCACCATGTGAAGTGAGCCGAGCGGCGTACGCACGAACCACTGCGATAAGCGGTCGTCAAAATACTAAATACATAATTAAAGTATATAATGCTTTGATAAAAGAAGTAAAGGATACCGCATGTTAGTACACGCAATGTTCCACCAAAAAATACGCATGATTCAAATTTCGCGCAGTCGCCCGCTAGTCTACAATCGACCATTGACACAAGAGCTGTCAAAACCGCGGCGTAAAATATTGAAAAAATACCGTTTTGCATCATTAAAACATGTAAAAGTGAGAACTGGAAGCATAAGAAAGCGAATGGCATTTCATTTTATCAGTGAGTCCCCCTTAAAATACAATATTTTACAAGAAAAAGTAAAATTTATATGTTCATACATTCTATGTAGTTGGATAATGTGGATACGACTTCTATAAAATTATATTGTTTCGTATTAAAATGCCGTTTTCGTAGAAAACGGTTTATTGCGCTCTCCACAAACTTAACTTATACGCACTAGTAGGTACAGTAATATTTGTTACACACAAAACTTCCAAATCACATAGCAGTCGCATAGTCGTCCAATATAGTGGCTTACCTAAGGGTCGTCGTATATTCCTCTATCATTGCTTTCTTAACACATGTTCAATGTCGCTTCCGATGACAATATATTTTTAGGGTACTTTTCTCGACAGTTTATACTCGAAAAGTTTTTTTATTATCAGGGAAATTTAAGACATTTAATTTGAGATACGACAGTGAATTCAACATTTTCCCATAGATTTCCTCAATCTATAGAGAGGCGTGAAAAATTGACTAATGCCATACTTTTTACGAGAGCACCCGATTGGAGACCAACAAAACGTACCTGTTTTTGTTCATTATATTTTGATGAATCGGATTTTTACACAAGTAACAAAGGCCACCGGATGTTAAAGAAAACTGGTTAAATATATTGGTTTATATTTAAGTAATCGGCGGTTATGCTCAATACCGCACCTGCTATAATATCGCCAGACTGACACACCAACTATGGTCCCAAACTAAGCAACGCGTGTACTATGTACCGATATCATACTTGGTACCGTACAATGGACTGGGGGCAATCCCGGTGACAACCAGACCAGGGCGAATTACAGAAAGGCCATTTCCGAAATTTCCTGGGACGCAAATCGAACTCGCAACCACCCGGTACAGTGAGCCCAGTGGTATACGTGCAAACCACTGTGCCAAACAGTCGTCACGATACCAAGCCAAGCGATACTGCGCCAAGCAATATAGTGAACACTTCCATCACTTGTCTTTGCTTGTGTATAACTTCTTACATTTTTTACCAGGCTGCTTCTCTAATACTGTTTAACTTAACACTGTACACATCATAAGGACGTCGTGCCGCTTATAATTAAATGTCACATTTTATTTTTAAAGTCCCAGTTTTTTTAAAATCTCATGTATTTATTATATAAGGTATTTTTTTGTGAACCGATAAAATAAAAAAAGTATTTCCATATTAGCTTAATACTTTTTCTCTTACGAAAACGGTATTTTGAATATAACCCGCCACGTTATAATATTCTTATGAAATTGACTTGAAATCGTGAGGCGTATCCATAGTTTTGACGTCGTTTTGCACAGTTTTGACACTGGGTCCCGCGCGCCGGCGCGCTTTACACACACTGTCATTGCCGCGAGATCGCATTTGAATAATAATGAAGTATGAAGTACTGTATCCATTCCTTCCTTTATCAAAGATATAATGTATAACCAAAAAAAACAATTACTAAAATTATTGTCTGCCTGTCTATTACTTTGTTCCGGCTAATCTCCGTAACGGCTGGACTCATTTTGACGGGACTTTCACTGGCAGATAGCTGATATTATAAGGAGTAACTTAGGCTACTATTATTTTATATTTCAACGAAGTACCACGCGGGTGGCGCGGGCAAGAGCTAGTGTAGAATATACTAGGTGAAACAGAAAGGGTATACTATTTTTTTAGCAACTTTACTTTGTAAATCTAAAACTATTGGCTTTGTGGGACAATTGAAGTACTAAAGATTTCGTATACTTATGAAATCTGTCAGCAGCTGTATCCCTATAACACCTTTTGTTTTTCAAGTATCCTCCAAAGCCGATAGTTTTAAAATTACAAAGTTAAGTTTTGAAAAAAAACGTATACCCTTTCTGTTTCAACTGTATAATCCAGCAAATATATTTATTAATCTTAATGAACAAACCTTGAACAAGTAATAGTAGACACGTTTGGTGTCATGGTCGTCTTCCCTGTGCATCGACATGAAGATGTTCTCTACGTCGACCACGGCTCCGAGCAGGCGGTTCACTTCGCTCACCGAAAGATTTTGCAATTGCGTCACATGTTTTTCTGTATGAAAAACAAATTTTATATTTCACTAGCGACCCGCCCCAGTTTCGCACGGGTATTTTTTATCAGTGTTTCTCTACTATACTATGCAAGTATTATATGTACAAAACTTCCTCTTGAATCACTCTATCTATCAAAAAAACGGCATCAAAATCTGTTGCGTAGTTTTAAAGATCTGAGCATATATAGGGACAGACAGTGGGAAAAGCGAATTTGTTTCATACTATGTAGTGATATCACCTAAATATTTATTTTTATTTATTTATTTATCAAAACTTAAAGCTAATAATGGAGATACAAAATATTCGCATTTCTAAAATCCGGAAATCATATGTATTCTTAAACATTAGGATTTACAAATCCTACCAATATTATAAACGCGAAAGTTTGCGAGTGTGGATGTATGTTTGTTACTCCTTCACGCAAAAACTACTGAACGGATTTGGATGAAATTTGGAACACAGAAAGTTTATAACCTGGATTAACACATATAATACTTTACTTAAGTCTACGCGGACGAAGTCGCGGGCAGAAACTATGATAGTATTATATAAGGGATAATAAAAAAAACCGATGTGAGAGATTGGGATAAATCATTATTTGTGGTAGAGCCAAGCTGTAGCACATAACTGCAGCTGATATACCGGCTGGCTGGACCAGGGTAGTACCACCCTCTCACAGAAGATCGGCATAAAGTAATTATTTTATCTGCATTTCCAATGTGAGAGCAATGCCTTTGGTATTGCACGCATACGGCTACGGTAGCATTGCCAACTTTGTTACATTAAAAAATATAGTATATTGTTACCTATTACATTCTCGTCAAATTACTTATAAACTAAATTTGACACATCTAAATGTAATTCCGTCCTGCTCATAATGTTACGAGCATGAGAAGGATGACAATAACGTATTGTGATCCTTCTCACTGTATTGTAACTCACCATAGTTTCATCAAGTTTCGTTGTATGCCAACAAAATCGGCACCATTGTAAGTAGAAACTAACCCAAAATATGATTGCAGTTCCTGCATGGATCGGTGAAGCTCGCTAATGGCTGGTTATCAGTCCGAGTATTGCCTTTGACTGCCTGCTGGGGCGCCGGTGCCTTCCATCCGTTACATGTGCAATCAGGGGTCTGAAAAAGCCTTAAGGCTTCAATAGCCTAGTAGTTACAGGGGGTGTCCTCGTAGCTGAGAGGTTCCGGGTTCGATCTCCATCCTGGCCATTAAACTGTTGACATGAGCCCACTCCTACCACAAGCAATAGCTTAGCTGGAGGGGATACTAGTAATGTGATGAACTCTCATTGCTAGAAAACTTTTATAAATATCTGCCTGTGAGATGATCTATTACAATTGCTAAGCAGTATTAATAATACATCATCACACCTATTTTCTTTGAGGAGGTTGGCATAGGTGCACAGCAGAGGACCCCCACTTTGCTGATTGTAATTTGGTTCCAGTGTAATAGGAAGCGAGTCTGTTTATTATGAGTGTTGTTGAACTACTTCATAAGAGTGCTGCATCTTTACCTGACATGCAGAATATATAGCCAGTTACAATGAGTGCTTCGTAAAAGTGATGTAACATACCTGACATGCAGAATATATGGCCAGTTTGAGTAGCTTCTTGTTATGTGGCCAGTTGTAGACTTGTTGTTTTCTCTGCTGGATGCGCTGCAGATTGGACTGACGGGAGGCCTGGCCTTCACTCCCGGCTGGAGTGGCTGCGTTGCTTGATGATGCATCATCAGCATTGGCGCTTGATGTTGCTAAAGGATATATTTTTTATGACAAAATTAATATGGGCGCTAGTATGGGCTATCAATCTTGAAGTTGGTAGTTTGATTCATCACAATTCAATAAATAGCTTACTTTACAGACACAAGTTTGGGGGCTCTGTTGTGTTACTGTAGGTACCTACCAATGTTTTTCACAATAGCCAGCTTACCGCACATGTAGCACACTAGCACTATAAGATTTTACATATAAATGTATAATACCTGACAGCTGATTTAGAAAGATGGGTTAGCAGACAACAAATGCACATTTTAATAACTCTTGCATGATTGTGAATCGTACGATGCACTAAATTGTTTGTTATGTTGCACTAAGTATTTGGAATTCGTTATTGTTTATTTACCTTCGTGGCTATGTGTTTGTGAAGAATCCGCCTCAGTGCTCGTCATTGTTATTTCACTAATATCATCGGTAATTTGAGATGACATAATAACACTGTGCTTGCAATATTGAGCCCGCTTGGGCCAGTCTGCTTCTGCGGACCTTATTTCAATTAAAATGCAGCCAAAACATTCATTTTTGGATTAAAATTTCAGACACGCAAATCTATTTCTTTTTCTTCGCGTAGATTTTTTTATCTGTCAAACAAATGTCAAGGCGGGCGGTTGTTGTAAAAGTCCACAGATAAAGAAGTGTTCAAAATACATGAGTACACTTTTAAAAATCGACTAAACTTGTGAAAAATTATAGTTTTTTTTTATATGGCAGGCATGCGACCGCGGCAGTGACATTTTGGAGCGGGAATCTATCGCGGGAAATTTAAGGCATAAGTCGCGTTCCATTTTGGTTTTCCAAAATGGACGGTCACATTTTTGTATTGTATTGTATTAAATGTGTTTGCATTGTATTGCTATTTGTTACTTGACACTGGCGAAATACCTATTAACTTTGGTGGACTATATTTTAAGGGAAAGAAAGATGAAGAAGTAAGGCATGTCTGTGAGGCACTCGAACGATTTATTTTACAAGATCATACAAATAAATGAAAATATAAGACAATGATGATAGCAAATGAATAAAATTGGTTTTGTATTATTTACGAATAAGTTCCTTACTTAACTATTAGCTTAGGTTAATTATTTGTTATTCATTCTTAAAAAGGGCCTTTAAAAAAATATGCTTTAAGACAAATAACAGGTAAATAATAATAGTATAGTTAAATAATAATAACATTATTCAAGAAATAATATAAGAAACTGTATTATTATATTAAGTAACTGTAGCAAATCAAGGCCTTCAAGGCTTATTTTCCGGGATCGTCAGGATTCGTTCCCTTCTCTTGAAAGTCCCGAAGCTTCAATTTCAGTTCGCGCGGGAACTCGGTTGGATCGGTCATGTCTCCCGAGGTCTAGGAAATCAACTTTGCGGTGTTTTAAAAACCAGTAGGTATAAAAACATTGTGAATTCAATTAAACTATTATTATTACGGTGTACGAAACACTATTTTAGGACTCTCAAGGTGTACTTACTTAAAAAAATATTTATAAATACGATTAGATTTTTATTTGTCGGTTTTTAAAGCACAATGGATCCAAAACAATTTCTCCGTGCCAACGAAACGTATGACGATTTTTTCAATCGCTGCAATAATTTATCGCACTTCGACTGCAGTGAAGAGGAAATGTTATGGTGGATGATGGGGTCCAGACGCTTGCCTTTGAAAGAAATAGTGCCAATCAGTGTTATATTAGTTGTAATATTTTTAACCGGTGTTGTGGGCAACGCGTGTGTCTGTGTGGTAATTGTGAGGCACCCTGGATTGCATACGGCGACTAATTACTATTTATTCAGTTTGGCTGTAAGCGATCTGCTGTTGCTATTATTTGGTGAGTATAAAAAAAGAGAATAAAACTGCACACCGGCTAAATGGAATAATTAAAAATCTCAGAAAAAGAAAATATTATATCAAAGAGAACATAATCATTACGGTCAAGAATTTTTTATATATATTCTTATTTTTTTTTGTTATATATCAGATTCTTGACTACGATTAAGTACATAGATAAAAAAAAACTTCGTAGGTATATACGTAATACAATTTTCCATCACACGATTTCTCTATCAATAGAGAGTTTTACTTACTCATGAAGTTACAAAAGGTAATTCGATATACCCAATCAAGTTGGCAGACGACAGCTTGGCGCAGTGGTCCGAGCGTAGGCCGCTCGGCTCACTGCACATGGTGGTCGCGGGATCGATTCCCGCCGGGGCAAATTTTGGAAATGGCCTTTTCGTCATTTGCCCTGGTCTGGGTGTTACTGGGTTCGCCCCCAGTCCATTGTACGGTACCCATAGTACAAGCTTTGCTTAGTTTGGGACCGTACAGTTGGTGTGTCTGTCTGGCGATATTTATTATCTATACAAATAAATAAAATTGGTGTGTCTGTTTGTAATATCACAATAACACCTTCTCACTAAATGCATATGAAAGTACATAAGACACCAATAACAAAAACGCGATTTAAAATTTTTTTGTCTGTCTGTCTATCTGTCTGTCTGTCTGTCTGTCGGTCTGTCTGTTTGTCTGTCTGTGTGTTTGTTCCGGGTAATCTCCGAAATGGCTGGACCGATTTTAACAAGACTTTCACTGGCAGATAGCTGATGTTTTAAGAAGTAACTTAGGCTACTTTAATTTTAGAAAAACAATTATGGTTCCGCGTAAAAAAATAAAAACACATGAAATCAAAGAGTATCTCCGAATCGGCTGGACCGATTTTAACAGGACTTTCACTGGTAGATAGCTGTTGTTATAAGCAGTAAATTATGCTACTTTTATTTTAGAAAAACAAAATTTAAAAAAATGGGTCCTGTCGCGCGGGCTCAGAACGCAGGAGCGGGCTTTTTTGTTAAGTTAAATTCCACGCGGACGAAGTCGCGGGCTCAGCTAGTATTTAAATAAAATTACGGGATGCCTTTGATTCGAGGTTTCCCTTTGTAAGGGCATTTGGTAGGGACCTCTAACAAATACACATCGGTTGCGTCACGTTATTTTCTTTTGTCGATACGATATATCCTACTAATATTATAAATGTGAAAGTTTGTATGTTTGTTACCCAATCTCGCAGAAACGGCTGAACGGATTTGGATGAAATTTGGCACACAGATGGCTTTTGACCTGGATTAAGACATAGGTTAGTTTATTTAAGTCCACGCGGAAGAAATCGCGGCCAGAAGCTACAATTTAATTTATTCTATATAAAGAGTGAATTTTTAAAAAGTGCATGGGCGGCCATATTTAAAATTATTGGTAATAGCGACAAATGCTTTATCGAGCCTAGGGGCCGACAAAAAGTAATTAGCCGGAATCCTATTGATTTTGGAATTAAAACACCCGTTGTCAATGTATGTAGTCGAAAGTGTATGGCGATAGCAAATAGATCAAATCCCGGAAGTAATGTAAATATGTAAAAATAACAATTAGTAAGTACCACCGTAGGCTTAAACAAAATAAACGATTTGACTTTGCATTTGTAATGGCAAACGCTAAACTAAACTTGTACTGGAATAACTTATCTGATTGATGATTTCAAGATCGCATCAGACTTGAGATCGATTTATCAGTATGGGTCTAAGGCTATTAATGAATAAACCTTAAGGTGAAGGCGCCTGTCTAGCCCGCGAAATTCAAAATTTTCGAGTATTTTTATAGTTTATCCAAAATCTGAAAACATTTAAGACAACATTTTGTGATTTGCGAAAAACACAGTATGCAGTGCGTTTATTAATACATTTATTTTACTCTAAATATTACTTATCACGGTGGATATGATACTAGTAAATCACTAAATATACAAAAATTGCCAGATTATCTGGATAGCTGTCGTTCTTGAAATGTTTTAGAGTAAGTTGGATACATTAATAAATGCACTACACAAGGTATTTTTCGCAAATTACAAAATGTGCCTTTTATTATTGTCAGATTTTGAAAAATTTCTAAAAAACCTCAAAAAATTTGAACTTCGCGGGCTAGATGGGCGCTTTAGCCTTAAGTCTGACAGCAATCGTGGAAATGTCATTCTTATATCATAACGAAAAGCCGTACTTACGTACTTTACCGACGGAAACCAATTTTTTTTTTTATTCTTTTGGTTTCTTTTTTATAATAAAGTGTAGTGAAGGTACTTTGTTTCCTTGTTGCAGGTCTTCCGAATGATTTATCAGTGTACTGGCACCAGTACCCTTACAGTTTGGGTATCGTCTTCTGCAAACTGAGGGCGCTCATATCTGAAACGTAAGTCTCAAAGTCTAAGCTTGGTTTAATAAATCGATTTCAAATCCTAAACCAAATTTGAGTACACGTTTGTACTGGCATAACGTTTCGAAAATCATACTCAGACTTGAGATCGATTTAAGCATGGCCACAGGTCTCTTCATCTCCTTCTATACATTACGGCACTACCTTTAGCTTGTAAACCAGTTTACAGCGTAATTTTAAAATGATTGGTAATTAGGTTAATTTTTAATCTAAAATTATTTTAGAAATATTAAGCTATAGTATAACTATGCTGTATAACTAATAGGTTACTAATGGTTCCGGCAGACATTGTCCTGCCATGCCTAGGCCCTGATTGCAGCGCCACCTATCGGACAATCTGAACCATCAAGGGATAAACTCAAACACATACAAAAAACATAATCGAAGTCAATCCAGCCGTTTAGGAGTTCAGTGACAAACACGCGTACCCCTGTACGCGACGTTTTGCTACCACGAGCTTCACGATTTCTACTTACATTGATATGATAAGCGGAGCGTTTGAAACGTAATCGCGAGCGTTTGCTTTTCTATTACGATTTGAGTAGCTAGCGTGGTTAGGGTGCAGAAGAATTATAATATAGGTTTATAAATAAAGATAATCTTATATGGCGAAATAACTAAGATAAATAGTTAATGTAGATACATTTATAATTTTTGTAATAGGAGAAAAAGTGATCATGTATGTTATCATTTTGTTCAGGCATAAAACCCTGATTCAAATATAAACCATTATGTTGATATCACAGAGAGAGGTATTCATTGAATGTCTATAAATATTGGTAAATTATAGTCAGCAATTGGAGGGCTGTGTGGCGCCTATATAAAAAATAAAAAACACATAAAAAAGCACTCACGCCTCGCTCATAAAAAAAAACAAAAATTACACTACCCCTCGATATTACATTACTCACGTAGTATATTCGTTGTAGTATGTTAGTTGATATATGATCGGATATGATAGGTTTCTGGGACATACTGTAAGTGGCCACTTTGACAAGGTTTCGCCAATTTCGCCATGGATTGGTAGATGTTATCTAGGGTTCATTAACCTTACAGGTAAAGGATTATACTTATCGGCTGAACGCACCGAAAGGTGGTCAAATACATTCAGAAAATAATTCTGAAAATATTTGGGACATTTATTTTTTATCAAATTTATTAGTAGCACAACCACGTATGCACATGGCCTAAAGCTTATCATCGCATAAGTAGTTCCTATTAGATGGTAATGGTGGTGGTGGGAGTATGTGGCGGGACTAGTCCCAAAAAAAAGAAAAAAAAAAAAAAAGATTGTTATGTATTTCCTTTGGACACATTTTATGACATACGCCCCGTATTAATAAATTGATCTCGAAAGTCTGAGAACGGTCTTGAGTATGCTTTTGACATGTAATTTTGTACCTACTGGTATAACATAAGAATGACATTATCAAGATCGCCCTCTGAATTCACATGAATTTATTATTACGGGCCTCACTCACACACGCAAATACGTTTTAATGGCAGGAAACACACATGGCCAAAACTGCCTGTCAATAATTTTACCTGCTTGAAACCATTGTTAAGGCTAAAGCGCCCATCTAGCCCGCGAAGTTCAACCTTTTTGAGGTTTTTTAGATTTTTTTCAAAATCTGACAATAATAAAAGGCACATTTTGTAATCCGCGAAAAAGACCGTGTGCAGTGCATTTATTAATATATCCAACTTACTCTGAAACATTTCAAGAACGACAGCTATCCAGATAATCTGTAAATTTCTGTATATTTAGTGATTTACTAGTATCATATCCACCGTGATAATATTTAGAGTAAAATAAATGTATTAATAAACGCACTGCATACTGTGTTTGTCGCAAATCACAAAATGTTGTCTTAAATGTTTTCATATTTATATATAACTATAAAATTACTCGAAAATTTTGAATTTCGCGGGCTAGACAGGCGCCTTCCCCTTAACGTGGAATGGATTCATCCATTTGCATTCATGTATATGTTGCAGTGTCGAACGCATAGTTTGCATGTTAAGCATTACGACGTTCAAAGTTATAAGTACCTACGCGAAACTTTGCTGTAGTGTTTTACAAGATACCTACTTTGACTCTCTAGGGAGAACATTCTTGTACAGCAAAGCACCGTACGTGTTTAGGAAACGAAATACGTAATAAAACTATACTAGCACGATTCAGAAACATATCTAGAAAAAAACGCTCGACTCTGGGCCAATACATTTTTTTCCGCTATTGCATACGCAAGCCCGTAAGCCGATAAACCGATTAAAATTCGTGCCGTGTGAACGCTCACACTCGTCATCACAGGTAAACATTTTACCAGGGTCCTAACTCGACTCGACTCATAATAGACTCGCATTAAAAGTTAAATAATTGTCTTGGAGCCCGCTCGAATTTAATCGAAATAAAGAATAGGAGGAATTGGAAGTAAATTATATTATTGACATGTATTAGTGGCTTTAGGAGGTACCTATTATAATTATAATAATGAAGCCCTTTTGACGTCACACTCCTAAGCACAGACCTCCCCTCATTACGAGGGGGATTCAGGTCGTAATCCACCACGCTGGCCCAGTGCGGGTTGGCGGATTTCACATGTCTTTCGAACATTGTTAGATTTATCAAGTTACATTATAACATTGTTAGATTGTGGTCTTAGATTTTGATAAGATAAGACCATGAAGTTTTCCTCACGTTGTTTTTCTTCACCGTAAGCAAGCGAATAATTAATAATATAAATTATGATTCGCACATAGATTTCGAAAACCTACAGTTGCGAGCCGGGGTTTTCACCCAGGACCTGGTGCCCGCTTGCCGCGTGCTTAACCAATCAGCTATCACTGCTGTTCAGTACCTATTCGGGAAGTTTATCTAAGGTTTAGGAAGACCATACCATCGTTACCTATAAACTTGTTTCTGTTCCAGCGCAACTTACGTGTCCGTGCTAACGATATCAGCGTTCTCCCTCGAGCGGTACCTGGCCATCTGCCATCCGCTCCACCTGTACACCATGGCGGGCCTGACCAGGGCCTCCAGGATCATTCTGATACTGTGGATCATATCTGTGCTGTGCGCCTCGCCCTTTGCTGTCTACACTGACATAAGCTACAGGGATTACCCACCAAGTAAGTATGAAATAAGGGTTAAAGGAGGTTCGTTCTATAATGTATTTTTAGTTTCAGCCGTATTTTCAAAAAAGTACTGTCATCTCAATACTAATAAAAATGATTCTCTCTTATTATCTTTGATTCTCTCTTTCCTTGGTCAATACATCACGCGTGAACAGATGGAACTATTTCGCTAATTCTTTTTTGTTGTGTTTATTATTGTCAGGAGAAGGTTCTTATGGAAGAAAAAATAAGAAAGTTGAGCGGAACAATTCGAATTCAATATTCAAAGTTAAGACGGGATAACATCTGTCGGGTCAGCTAGTTATTTTATATTTCCAACATTGATATCCCTAACTTAACTCTCGTTAATACTTTATGCCTGCATTTAAAATAAAATGTAGAGACAAGGCAAACTGAAAATGGAAACAGTAAAATATAAATAAAAGAGGCTTTTGGGATATAAATAAACTAACATTGATGTCAATAACAAAACGTTTACCAATGAATAAAATGTGCCTGCGTTGTGTGGGAATTGGTAGCTACCTATAATTAAGCTCAGCGTAAAATGGCTGAACAAGTCCAATAACAATAAACCTTTTGTGTCGTTGAATAAAGTTGTAAGGTTTCATTTATTCCAGATTAGCAACCTACAAATGGATTTATTATTATATGTATTACCTAACAGGTATGGACTTAGTTCGGTAACTTCAACTTTTTTTTTCCATATCTCGTTTGGTATCAAAATATACCAATTTAACTTAATTTTATGCAGTTTACAGCCCACATTACATCGTATATTCACTATAGTTTCGTCAGTTTCTGACAGCTTACAATGGTATTGTAAATGACTTTGAACTCTGGCATACCGAAAATAGTCTGCGGGAAGTTCAAATGGAGTAGGTAATGAACGAAATTCGCACTAATATCACACGTGACCTCATATAATTTTCCTTAATTAAAGGTTCCAATTAACAGGCTACGGCGATGCCTGACCTAGAAAATCATCCTAGGGCCTGATTCAATGAAGGGTCAATTCAGTTACCGTGCAGTTGGCCATAATTGATGGGAAGTAACGCAATAATGTAGGGTGTACAGGACGTTCTAAATGTCCGCAATAATAATGAAAGCACACCTACGGGAGTTGGTGTGTAGATGTCCAGTGAAGATAGATAGGTGACGTAGTCCTAGTCTTGAGCCCAGTCACGTGACCTAGCCGTTACGGGAAGAGAATACCTGTTTTTATTGTACCATTTTTTTTTTTTTTTTTATATGGCTCTGTCCTTTTGGACAAGACTGTAGGAAAACCGCTGGCATCTCGATCGACGCGCCATATGTCAAAATTTATGTATCGCGTGTCTGAATACGTCAGTTTTGTATTCTTCTTCTTCTTTTTTTAAAATATGGCTTTCATCGTTAGGTAGTCGATGATTTTGCCAACAACAGAGTTTTATGTGACTGATGGTCGGTAGGTGAGGCTTTTTTTTTTAATGATAATCTAAAAATTTTGAAGTTGGATTGTACGGTTGAATATTGGTCAGTTTTGTCAGTTATTCTCTATATAAAATCAGTCATAACTGACGTATTCAGATACGCGCTAACGTCAGTTTTCCCAGTGAAAATCTGTCAGTTTTGACATATTACGAGTTATCAGAGTTGAGCCCCAGTTCAGTTGCGTAATATAACGACAGGGCAAACAAAATAATTGTTGACCAGGATCGCAGCAACGGCGATTCTTTCCAATTAGCTCAGCAACCCACGTAGGTACTATTATAAGCTGGTATTGATAGTGGATTCTAGTGGAAACGTTTAATCCCAGGCGACTATAATTTAATTTGCACTGGAATTGTTACATTAAGGTCGAACCGGATCACTTTGAATTTCAGAGCGGGTAAACCACTAATTTCGCAGAAATTCCAAAGGGATATTGGAAAGGCATTTAGGGGTTGACACCGACTATGTTCGGTCATAAGGAAAGTTCAATGACTCGTGCTGTTTAGGTTTAAAGGGAAGCCGATTGTTTGAAGTTGATTTAATGGTGGTAGTAGCCGCGGATGAGGGCGGAAACGTTTCCGTTACACAACCACAAAGCGGGGGTCTGACCGACATAGGGTTTTAAACGGTAGGCCGCAAAGAGCCCCGTATAATCCCCCTGCTTACCCAAGGGCTTGCGGGATTCCATGAGGATTTCCCCACGTTAAATAAAAAGATCAGTTACGGCCAAAGAATTTGTAATAATTATTAATTGGTTACGGCCTACGGTACCCATAGTACAAGCGTTGCTTAGTTTGGGACCATTCAGTTGGTGTGTCAGTCTGGAGTTATTTATTATATTAAAAATCTTACCCTGAAGGCTTCTTCTTTTATCAAAGGTTACGGCACGTTCAGAGAGTTCACAGTGAAGTTCAAAGACAAATCCAAACAACATATTTTAAATATATTCTCTTTGATTCGCCAAAAATGTGGCCAATTGGTCTCTCTGGGACGTATTACATTTCAGCTTGCAGGTTTCAAAGTGAATTCTCCGCTCAGGGGAGGTTCTTTCATTTATTAAACGACATTAGGTCAGTTTCCGAAGATAAATGACATTCTGCATTGTGTTGGGATTTGAGGCATAGAAATGATAATTAATGAAAAAGAGCGGAAGCCAGGGAAATGATAATTTATCAAGGTGCGTACTGAAAACTTTAAGATGTTGAGTTGCCGATTTTCATTGTTCATTGTAACGGAGTTTTCGGAAAATTTCGCAAGTTATGATTGGCGGTTTCTGTTCTTCGCGAATACGTATAAATAAATAGTGTCTAATTGGCTACTAAGGTACCTATCGCGCTTCTATTAAGACTATACATGTAGTACGTACCTGGGTATCTAAATAGCTCTAGGTATTTATTCAAACGGTACTCAAATTTAAAAGATTAATTTTGCCGTGACACAAATAATTACGTCGTATCAAACAACTAAGTGAGATGAAAACATTTAAGTAGCGTTTGAGTATATCCAATAAGTGTAAATAACTAACTAGTATTTAATTACAGATATGTTTTTAAATACAATTTAAGTGCTCTTTTATAATCTCAATCCTCTATTCAAGCTTTCATTTACAATTTCAAGGGCACGAAGGTAATACTTAAATAATTTCAATTAATTTTGCGAAGACTGTGCTCCAATGTCACCCTAATGACCTACATTTTATAGTTGATGTTGAATTTCTTACCGTTGAAATTTTATTACAATTTTTTTGCTTCTTACAGTTGGTCATATACAGGTTGAAACAGATAGGGTATACTTTTTTTTCAAAACTTAACTTTGTAATTCTTATACTATCAGCTTTGGAGGAAACTTGAAAAACAAAAGGTGGTATAGGGATACAGCTATTGACAGATTTCATAAGTCTACAAACCCTTTAGTACTTCAACTGTCCCACAAAGCCAATAGTTTTATATTTATAAAGTTAAGTTGCAAAAAAAATAGTATACCCTTTCTGTTTCACCTGGTATTATAGTAATTACTATATTACAACTAAGTATAGGTGTGGATTTAATCTTTTACTTTGAAGCGTGATAGAGGGAGGGAAAGGTCGGGTGGTCTTCCGGCTCTCCCATTCAACGTACGAATCGTATATAAGTTATTTACGCCGTTCTTCTGTTATAGGGTGGTACTACCACGGTCGAGCCAAGCCGTATAATTATGAGCTTTAGTCAGTGGCTACAGATTGGCTCTACCACTAGAGGCCTACCCTTCGAGGGTACACAGGACGGTATATCCCATTTCCTTCCTTGTATCTTGTTTATCTAGGGACCCAGCACAATCTATAAACTATGTTACGGTCGCCTCACTTCGGTTTACTTAAGTACTTTGTACGAGGTCGTGAACACCTGGATAAATGGAGCTAGTATTGAAATTAATTGCAAAGTGTCTTCCGTAAGCTGTCCGAAAAATATATTATTGTTTCGGTGGATCAAGGTAATTGAAAATAATGTAGGCCTTTTTGTGAGTTATGCCTGTATTGGGATTTTTCTTAATAAAACGACGTGTGCACCCGTTCACGGTATATTGGCAACCGACAAATCACTACATCTATACAAATAAATAAAATTGGAGTGTCTGTTTGTGACATCGAAATATCACCTTTACACTAAATGCATTTATGAAAGTACATAAATGTTTATTGTATTAAGTAATAAATATTAATGCCCATATTAATAAATAAATCTCAAGTCTGAGATTGATCTTGAGTTCGCGTTTGACATGTAATTGTGTGCTGGGATGACGTTATCATCGGTAGGATGACATTGCTCCCAGATATGAGATCGATTTAAGAATACGGGCCTTAGTGTCCCTGGAATCGCACCCAGTCCATTGTATTATACCCAGAGTCCAAGCGTTGCTTAGTTTGGGACCACACATAATGACCACTCATGTAGGTAGGTACCTACTGAGAGTTTTATGGTTGGCCGGTACCTTCATTCGTACACAAATTCGATGCCAGACTCAGATAGGCAGAAATAATCAGTTGTGGATATACATATATGTAGATCGAAAAATATATATTGTTTTGGTAGAACGAGGTAATTGAAAGTAATGAGGTTGTAGTCTTAAGGTCTCTTTTTGTGAGTTATGCCTGTATTGGGAGCGTAAGCTACGGTTCGCGGTGTGTTGGCAACTGTCAAATGAATTAACTTTTCAGTCTCAGTATACTTCACAAAATTGTTCACCAAATTTCATTCTGACTTACGCCTCGATTCTATCCAGAAGCACTTCAAAATAGCGTCCGAACGCTATTTCAAGAAGGCTTCTGAACACACCAATGCCTTAATCGTCGCCGCCGCCGATTATGCACCTACACACGCGCCAGTTGCATGCCGCCGCAGGCCGCGGCATGTGTTGCTGGACCCCCCCGACCCACTCACCGCTCTCCTAGACTCAGATGTCGAGGAGAACGACAAACGCACACTCCCCACCAGACACCGACCTCGCCGGCGAGGTCGACGAACCCCCGCTTCCGCTAGAAGGTGCGTCTACTTACCTAGACGCACCTTGGCACCCGACAAGCCCGCTGAGTTTCTTGCCGGATCTTCTCAGTCGAGGTCGCGTTCCGATCCGGTGGTAGATTTACCCTCGCCACCTCTCCTGGCAGCGGCCCAAGCCGAGGTCGTGTCCCTTGTGGCGCCCTTGAGCTAGCTGCCCCCCTGCCCCTCTGGCTGGAGCGCACTTGCGCTCGCCCTCTGTCCGGGTGAAGTTGTTATGGCCACTCTGGCCAACAACATATAGTCAATTCAAAAAGTTCACCAAATACCTGATTGGCCCATAAATATACCACAATTATTAATCGCTCCCCATAATAGAGCAGTTAGTCAACGCCAACCCCTGTCCTCGACAAACAATGGATTGATTTTGGAAAATAATAGCCCGATATCACGGTAAAATAGCATTAATTCCAACTGGCTTCGGCCGATAATTGCATGCCGGCTTACAGGAAATTTGTTTGAAAGTTACGCCGTACCGCCTCATTTAATCTTCGTATCAGTTTCAACGAGCTATCGCGAACGTGTAAAATTTAATTAATAAGTTTTATTTTGCTCGTGACGATGATAACGAGAAGTTATATGAAATATCAAAAAGTTTTCGTATCTTATCAACATATTTCGTATATCCGTATAACTCAAAAGAGGTCCGTATATTAAAGGTCTAATCAAACAAGTCACCGCGATGAAAAGTCTTATCGTATTTCAGTGGAGTTTGTAAATTTGTGTGAATCTTTCTGCGAAATGGCATCGAACAAAGTTTGATTACTCGGAGTCCAAAAGTTGTCAGACTGTAGTCTAGAAGTAGTGGCGGATTTACACATTTCCAAGGTAACGCTGTAAAGTTTTTGCCGCGTTTGCCTCTACAATTGCCATGTCCTTGATTATTTTTACAATCCAAAATTTTCGTTGAAATTGCACGTAAAAATTTTACGTGCAATTCCTCCTCCATTTTTAGTGCAAATTACATGTTATTTACGAAGCAATTATTTACTATTTTCAAATTAAAATCAAAATACACAAGCCATCGAGTTCGCAGCCTCCACCAGTAGCAGGACTGTCTTTTATGGGTTGATATTGGGAAGAGGGAAATACATTTTCTGCAATTTCGCTCTTATCACTCATACAAAGTGCGGGGTGAGGGCACAGAGGCCGATTACTGGTTGGGGGGCAGGCGAACTATGTAACTGTTTTACTCAAGACTAGCTGAGCCCGCGACTTCGTCCGCGTGGAATTTAACTTAACAAAAAAGCCCGCTCCCGCGTTCTGAGCCCGCGCGACAGGACCCATATTTTTATTTTTGTTTTTCTAAAATAAAAGTAGCCTAAGTTACTCCTTAAAACATCAGCTATCTGCCAGTGAAAGTCCCGTCAAAATCAGTCCAGCCGTACCGGAGATTACCCGGAACAAACACACAGACAGACAGACAAAAAAAAAAAAAAATCGCGTTTTTGTTATAGGTGTCGTATGTACTTTCATATGCACTTAGTGAAAAGGTGTTATTTTGATATTACAAACAGACACTCCAATTTTATTTATTTGTATAGATTTGGAAGTTTGCTACACCGAATGTACCATGAATGTGAGAGGGGAAAGTCATCGGTAACATTTGTTGCAGAGTTCTAACTGTAGAACATCAAAAACCGTCATGCAGAAATCTTTTTTATTTCTATGTTGGAAAAAAAGGTCCCCAAATTTGCCGCCCTAGGCTCCAACCTACTCAGCCTCCTGGTAAATCCACCACTGTCTAGAAGACCTTTCATTGGGCAAGCGACCCTTTTGTGTGTTCGTTTATTGTCACCTCAAATTATTGGTTTCTTATAAATCAGTATTGATTATACTAGATGAAACAAAAAGGGTAGACTATTTTTTTGCAACTTAACTTTGTAAATCTCAAACTATCGGCTTTGTGGGACAGTTGAAGTACTAAAGGTTTTGTAGACTTGTGAAATCGGTCAACAGCTGTATTCCTATAACACCTTTTGATTTTCAAGTTCCCACCAAAGCTGATAGTTTTAGAATTACAAAGTTAAGTTTTGAAAAAAAAATAGTATACCCTTTCTGTTTCACCTTGTAGTATTATTCTCTTTGATCAATATTAATAGTTGATCGAAAGGATTAACGTGTCGTGCCCCGATGTCAACCGCACCAACCGCTCGTGATTTAATAGGTATATTTATCTCATGAATATTCTAAACACAATTTATGACATCAATGTCTTCATGATATTTTCATTAAACTTTAGCGATGAACTTAAAAGCTTTGGGATTAAATTAGTAAAATTGCTATGCCTATACGAGGTGAAACAGAAAGGGTATACTATTTCTTTTCAACTTTACTTTGTAAATCTAAAACTATCGGCTATGTGGGACAGTTGAAGTACTAAACGTTGTGTAGACTTATGAAATAGGTCAACAGCTGTATCCCTGTAACACCTTTTGTTTTTCAAGATTCCTCCAAAGCTGATAGTTTTGGAATTACAAAGTTAAGTTTTGAAAAAATAAGTATACCCTTTCTGTTTCAACCTGTATATCAAAGCTACTTGAGTAGAATCTAGTTTGAAACAAGGACCATCACTATTTTGGCTTATTGTTTATTCAGCTCGTGAATTCACCATCCCGTGTCTAATTTGCTACCAGACAGTCTGAGAGACATGTATCTTTATTGTTGATATTAGATTAGAAATAGGCAGGGCTTCGGGTTTATCAAGGGCTCATGTATCTTATATACGGTACTAAAAGGTATTTTCAAAGCTTTATCCTACTAATATTATAAATGCGAAAGTTTGAGAGTGTGGATGTATGTATGTTTGTTACTGCTTCACGCAAAAACTACTGAACGGATTTGGATGAAATTTGGAACACAGATAGTTTATAACCGGGATTAACATATCCGGGATACTTTTTATCCCGATAATCCCGAAATTTTTGCTAAGTTAAAATACTACGCGGATGAAGTCGCGGGGCACAGCTAGTACAATATATTTTTAATTTTTTTAATACTACTAGCAATTTGTGTTTTTCACATTACTAGTATTCCCTTTAGCCCCTCCAACTAAGCTAATTCTTGTGCTAGGAGTGGGCTCACGTCAATAGTTTAGTGGACAGGATGGGGATTGAACCCGGAACCTCTCAGCTACGAGGACGGCCCGTCTAACCACTAGGCTATTGAGTTTATTTCAAAAGCGTACCTAGTCATGACCGCTCTTTTTATTAATACGAGCCTACTTACGACATTATCATCTAGCAGTTCATTTAATAATACGATCAAGTGGAAACCCACCCATAAAACTACCGTAGCCAATAGAAAATGAAAGTTACATGTAAGGCCTAAGCCTTCTTTTTGCCCGCAGATTCTGGCAACATTTCGTCGGAGTCAGCGTTCTGTGCGCTGATGGCGCCGTCGCCTCTACTAGAACTAAGCAGCATATTCTTCTTCTTTGTCCCGGCAGTGCTCATTCTGTGCCTCTACGCGAGAATGGGATTGCATATAAGGTATGTTGTATAAACTATAGGGTGTGTCACTAATATTAAATTTTGTATATGTCTTATATTTTGTATATAACTCATAAGGCAAAATACACTTATTTTCTGACGTATAACGAAGGAGTATGAACTTTCCCATACTTATAGTTTATATATATAGGGGTGCAGAATGCTAATATTTTTTATAGACATTATTCATAAAAAATACATTAAATAATAAATAAAACATTACACACTCAAATAAGTAATTAATTTTTTTCTAAAAATGTAAACCGCTTCGTGAAGCGTTTTACAGAAATCGTGTTAAAATCGTGATTTTGTGTATCATTAAGCAGTCACCCATCTAAGATACAGACCACGCCCGACGTTTGTAGGTTCGGCCAATTTTTGGCCGAACCTACAACATACTTACAACCTTTTTGGCAACCTACATACTTATTGTTGCTTTGAATATTATTTTAAAAAATCTCGAATTAGAATAGCACTTTTTCATGGAAAGCACTATCATAAGTATCGTTAGATAACTATATATTAAATAATAAAAAATAATTAAACAATTATCTACTACAAAGCTTCGCTTCTTTCGGGCGTCCCGAGACGGCACTGTTTTCTTTAATTAAAATTAGTACTTAATTGTAAGACGTAATTTATGTACTTATTATGAAAAAAATATTCGTTAAATACTATCAGGGCAAAGCTGAAAAGTTTAACTGTTCAAATCAAATTCAACCTTACCGTCTTAGGCGAATCCTGTCTCTTTGACTTTAGCACTTCTAAGAACTCTAAGGAACTATCTACGTCGTTTGACACTGAACTTTTTGAAGTTGAGAATTGCATAAGATCGTAAATACTCGTTTCAGTTTCAATGAAATAGTTTATTATCAAATGGTTATTCTGTTCTATATAGGTACCGCTTTTATTATCTATTATGTGAGCTTGTTACCAAACTGTGGGATTTAAGGCACAGCTAAATTAAAGTATTCATTTACATAGCTATTTCCATGTAAATTCTATTCATTAGGAAATTATATTTACATATATAATGGTACAGGATTACTTACAGTTGTAAGTAAAGCTCTTTCAGGTTGGTGATACAAATGTAAAATGAAATTATTCTACAGGTCAGTCATAAGAAATAATAATATTATTACCTACCGTTATCTTATTTATGTAAGAAGACACTAGCTTAAGCTCGCGACTTTGCTAACTTGGATTTTAATTCTGTGTGTCGACAGTAGTGCCACCTACCGGGTCTATAGCTAAGAACCCCATAAGTTCAAAAAACAACATCAAAATCGGTAAAGCTGTTTAGGAGGAGAAGGATTACGAACACAAACTCATCGGAATTGTATCCTACTAATATTATAAATGCGAAAGTTTGTGAGTGTGGATGTATGTATGTATGTATGTTTGTTACTCCTTCACGCAAAAACTACTGAACGGATTTGGATGAAATTTGGAACACAGATAGATTATAACCGGGATTAACATATAGGATACTTTTTAACCCAATAATCCAATACTACGCGGATGAAGTCGTGGGCCACAGCTAGTATAGGTATAAAGATAGTGTACACAATGCACGTAGGTAATGGATCCCGGGGGAGGCTGGATGTGCTATATCAATCGCGCTTGTAGGACTATCGGAACGTGATGTTTCTTGATATTTTTTCGACGTCCTACTGAACGAACGCGAGCTTTGTTTGAACTAAGGTTTGTTACACAGACAGCGTAGAGTGAGTGATAGTAACGTGATAGGTTACAGCAAGTATTTTTTTAAATTATTGAAGAACTAGCTGTTGCTCGCAGCTCCGCCCGCGTGGTACTTCAATAATATAAAAGCAGCCTAAGTTACTCCTTATAACACCATCTATCTTTCTGTGAAAATCCCGTCAAAATTGATCCAGCCGTTTCGGAGATTAGCCGGAAGAAATAGACAGATGGACAAAAATGTCTAAACTTTTGTAGTACCTATGTACCGGATATACTTTCATATGCATGTAGTAAGAAGGTGTTATTTTGACATTACAAACAGACAGTACAATTGAATTTATTTGTATATCGAAAGCCAGGTGTGTTGGAAAGCGATGCTAATAAAGTTGGCACACATAAAACTTGAATAAACGTGTTTCTTCCTTCTTATGATGCAGACATACATTTTTGGCGGTGTCTTTGTTCTAGTATATATTTTTTGCCAATATAATAATAACACCTTTGTGGAACAACCTTACTAAAGATACAGCTTTATAACATTCTCATAGTTTCATAAAAAATCGTATTATACATTTTTTTTTATATTTCAAAATAAGTAGTAGAGTTTTGGGAAGGAATTGTTATTTTTTCACATACAGTTTTAATTATAATAGCTTAGCTACCTTTGTGATCAATACTTTTTGGTATTTGATACAGAATATCGATTGAATCAGTATCGTCTTATTTCCGTAACATATAAAATCGGTGTGATTTATTATACCTACATCCGATATTATCGTTACGGAAATATAATACCAACTAAAAGTTTCCTAAACTACTTTTTTCATAAAAGCTATGATCCCAAAGTTTTTGCGATAAAAGGGCAAATCTAATCTATTTTCGGGATTGAAAGGTGACAACTTTCATTATAATCTATATTAGTTTAGTCGCCACAAACAAGTAGAGGATTACGAAATAATTCTGCGAAATATAGCGCGTATTTTTTTGAGATAACACCACAGTTTAGGCGTGTTCTAATTTATCATAGCTGGATACAAGTTTCGCAAAATGATAAGGTATCGCGTGTAAACCGCGTGATTAATCACTGTGTACACAAAGTTCATTATTTGCACGGATTTGTTAGAATTAGAACGTACATTAATCTTATTTTTAGGAAAACGAGAAATTAACAATATCTATCGTCTGTGTAAGGTTAAACATTAAACAAAGTCTTTTATTTTTATTCATGTTGGCCATTACATTAAATCACTTATGAATAGTCAGAATCTACATATTTATTCAATTCTTCGAATCAATTGATCTCTAAATGGAGCTCGTCGCTGAGCACGAGCTTTTATCAAATTTCCGTTCATGACAGATATCAATCATAAAGTATGTATAGCGTAATGGAGTGATTGTGGATTTTTCGTATGGTAATGTTTTGTGCAAAATTCGGGTCATTAGTTAACAAACAAAGGTAACACAAAAAATATGACACATTAGTTTAACATTATAGTAATGTTTTGCGAAATTACATGGAGCACACTGAGAAAAAAAATACCACAGCAAATGGTTTTTGTAGTTACTATTAATAATTTTCAGTATTTTTTTTAATTAACGTTTTGTAATTGCAGCAAATATTTATGCAACTATTCAACATATGCATTAATTATTTGGTGTAATTTAAAAATGTTAGATAAAATTAATAAGAGGGATACGTACGAGGAACTACCTCATTGGTTTTTTGTCGTTTTTTTTTCTGCGTTAAATTTGCAATCAGTTTACAGTCCGATATAGTTTTTTAATTACGACGTTATGACTTTTTTACTTACGTTTATATCCATGATAGATCTAAATTATGTAAGTTCATTTCGTTTTATAGTTACGATTAACCTTCCTCGGGATGAGATCTCACACATCCTCGAGGATGTGGGATCGCGTATCGAGGTTAAATAGACCCCGTGGCCGTCGTGTTACGCCATAAATACAGCTAAGTCCGGGTGGGGTGGGGATTATCCGGTGGAATGGCGGAGACCCTACAACTAGAGAGTACTAGAGGAAAGTAACCAAATATGGAATAGTATTTCTAATATGGAATACCCCCATTTCCCAATTCTGGAATGCCCCCAATTTTCAAAAACAGTGAAGTTTCAGTCTCTTTTTACAATCATTCGCGCATGCAAGTTGTAGCATACAAGTCGAGCTAACCCTTCCGTCGTTGTGAAAGTCTTTTGTTTTATCGCTATCGCAAAACTTTGTAAAGTATGTAAAAAATAAGTATTTTTCGTACAGGAAGTGCACATACTATTGTTGTTATAGCTTTTACAGATCGTTTAGATTTTCTTTTGTATGTTTAGTGGTATTAGATGGTATTACTTTTTTAAATATATGAATGTAAATGTCAGTTTGAAATCGTTTGGAAAATCCGAACATGGACGTATCACGGTATCCAATTATGGACTACTAGCTGTGCCCGCCAACTTCGTCCGCGTAGTATTTAACTTAACAATAATTTCGGGATTATCGGGATAAAAAGTATCCTGGTTATAAACTATCTGTGTGTGTAATTTCATCCAAATCCATTCAGTAGTTTTTGCGTGAAGGAGTAACAAACATACATCTACACTCACAAACTTTCGCATTTATAATATTAGTAGGATGAGAATGATGCTGTTTAATACAGAGAGTGAGCCCGATACCTTGATAGAATATCAGTACAGTACCAGACTCTGCAGATTCGGAGTGTATTTTTGTGGTATACTGTTTTCGGATGATACTTACTCATGGGGAAACCTGGATTAAGTGAATCATGTGTGGGTGTACGATTCTGAACGTACACAAACTGTCATGATGACAGCTGACAGCTGACAAATGACAAATAAAAATGTCAGTAAGACAGGGCGCCATTTTTTATTATTGTGCATCGACATTTTGTTACAACTATGTTGTTGCTTATTCAATTTTTATTTTAATACAGTCTACTAAGGTATTACCTAATATATTTGATGTTTCATTGCCTAGACCTAAACAGTGGGCTCTGGGCACATAATGATTGCGCTGGATATATTTTATACCAGAGTTTGATACCTGGATTTGCGATTTTTGTAAATAGTTCGTTCCTTTCTATTTTATACTAAAGTTTTCCAAGGGTCTCTTATAAGCTAAGGTTAATATTTGATAGTGTAGTAGTTTGAAATTGTTTCTTACATTAAGCTAATTATTATAACCAAAAATTGTTGCAAACATAAGAGAAAATATATGATTGTTAATAATTACCACAATAATTAAAATGGTATTCCATATTTGGCTACTTCCTCTACCTATACCTTGACTTTATCTATACAAATAAATAAAATTTGAGTGTCTGTTTGTAATACCAATCTATAACACCTTTTCACTAAATGCATATGAAAGTACATACGACACCTATAGCAAAAACGCGATTTAAATTTTGTCTGTCTGTCTGTCTGTCGTCTGTGTGTTTGTTCCGGGTAATCTCCGAAACGGCTGGACCGATTGTGACGGGACTTTCACTGGCAGTTAGCTGATGTTTGACTTTAATTTTAGAAAACCAATTAGGGTTCCGCGTAAAAAAATAAAAACACATGAAAGCAAAGAGTATCTCCGAAACGGCTGGACCGATTTTTACGGGACTTTCACTGGTAGATAGATGTTGTTATAAGCAGTAACTTAGGATACATTTATTTTAGAAAAACAAAATTAAAAAAATGGGTCCTGTCGCGCGGGCTCAGAACGCGGAAGCGGGCTTTTTTGTTAAGATAAATTCCACGCGGACGAAGTCGCGGGCTCAGCTAGTATTAACTATTTTTTAAAGTGTTTTGTCTGAAACAGGTCAACGCGAGTGACAGAGAAGACGAAGATAGGTTTGCTCAACGGCCACATCCACGGAGAGACGAGGCAGGCTATATCCAGGAAGGCCATCATCAGAATGCTCGGTAAGAATTTTGAATTATAACGTCATCATTAAAATTATACACACCAATTTATTATTATTTTCTATACATATGACGGTGGCTATCACTGAGACAAAAATGACTACGACAAATTATTTTTGTAGTTCTTAGTATTTGTTACAAAACGTTTTGTAAGTAGGTACAGCTAAGATTCATGTGATGCCTCGTATTCATAAATTATTTGCTGTAATTACAAAATATTAAGTAAAATATACTAAAGGGGATACTAGGAACAATAAAAGTCATTTGTTGGTGGTGTTTTTTTTTGTCAGTGTTGGCTTTCATTGAAGAATAATATTCTAATTTATTTGCGTACATTTTTAAACGCTATTTAGGCGTTAACCATAAGCGTAGGGGTTGCGGGTTACTATGTGTATAACTCATCTCTCCGGTATAACTAAACTAGCTGTGCCCCGCGACTTCATCCGCGTAGTATTGGATTATTGGGTTAAAAAGTATCCTATATGTTAATCCCGGTTATAATGTATCTGTGTTACAAATTTCATCCAAATCCGTTCAGTAGTTTTGCGTGAAGGACATACATACATACATACATCCACACTCACAAACTTTCGCATTTATAATATTAGTAGGATGTATAGATAGACATTATGATTATTGCACGAGTGTGATCGCATACGTAGGTAATATATTATCTATGCCTCCTTCACGAATATGCATCATAAATTAATTACAAAAACTAGCTCCTAACAACTCCATTGTCGGTAGTGTTTCAAAGTATATAAATGGTCTAAAAAATCTGCCCATTTATCGTTTATTTAAACAGGCGGTTAACCCATGGCTTAGCGTCGTGTTGGGTCAGCATACGGTAATTTATGCAAATCTCATGTCCACAGTGACCTCAATGTAAGGCCACATTATCCAGGGCGTTTTGAAAACGTTTCTGAATTACGTGATTTGCTAAAATATAAAATAAAAATATACGTATAAAAATTATATCTGTCTATCATAGATAGGGTTGCCATCTATTTTCTTGTTCGAATATACTTAGAAGTTTCGTGTCTTAAAAACTCAGAGCTACAATTTTTTTGCAATGCATAAAAGTTTGACCAATAGGACTTTCCCTGACTAATTTGAGCATATGCACATAAACTTATAGTAGAATCAGATACTTACTATAAGCTGATTTGAAATAAATATAGTATTTGGTGCCCGAATATATTATTCTACTTTACAGAATAAATAAATATAGAAAGTAACGTTTATTCGGCCGGATGTGAGCCTATCTGACATAGTGTGTCAGCTGCAGTGATCTATAATCGAATAAATTGTAATTACAATTGATGTACCTATAATAGGATAGTCATGTGTGTCTCATGGCTGCGTCTAACAGGTGTCTAGCTCAGCTTGAGACAGGTATTTAGGACGCCAGGCGATGATTATCAGCCTGACCCCGCAGCCAGTAAGTACACGGATGATACTCATTGTTTATAAAAATCTATATATAAATACGTGAAGCAAAACCTTTCAACCGCTTAATACGAAAATTTCGCGGGAGGAGGAGTATGAAATTTGGCACATTTACAGTTTATATAGAGAAGGAGTGCAGAATGCTAATATTTTTATATTATAATACTTTAAAATCAATAAATAAAACATTACACACACTACCATGAATTGACACACACACATTTGTAACCTCCACACCGACTGACTGTCTGACTGACAAACGGTGTCAGTTTTTGGAGGGCGGGACTTCCATAGTGCATTCTGCGTACCAGTATCAAATAGTCTTTAACAATAAAACCTTAATAACGTTCAACATTAAAATTCTAATGAATTATCGTAGAATTTCGACCATTACAACGGGAATGCTAGTTTAATTAAATACTTACCTTATATTTTTCTGTTATTATAAGTAGCAATATCTTTAACATAGTAAGGGCAGCAACGATGTTACATGTTCTCCTATGTACATAGGTCAGATTATATTAATTTAGGTAATCTCAGACCAGGCCGGCTAATCAGCTACGCGCTGTAGGCAGCCTACAAATATGGTACCGTAATTATTTCTGCTTTTATGGGTCCCCGTCCAAGTAACTTGTAGTAGAGCGACTCATAACAAAGCTGTAGAGACAGTCCGGGCATTAATAACTACAGGTACAGTCCCGTAGGACTTTTGTCTTTAGACATTTAGGCAAATGGAACGGTTTGATTCGATGGCGATTCAGGCTACCTGGGGTCCAACATTGTTAACGACTGTCGCTCTACTCGCCAGTTTTCCTATAGGGAAACTGTCAAAACTGACGTTATCATTTACGGGAAACGTAGGTTTTGACGTGTTGCGAGTCGAATGTGAGTTGAGTCGAGCGACAGTCGTTAACAGAGTTGAGCCCCTGGACAAAGCATCAGAAAAGAAGAGCCCTCTGCCCAGCAGTTGGAGAGTCTTACAGGTTAATAATCACTATCAAAACACAGTATAAAATAAAGTCCCTTCCCGCTGTCTGTCCCTATGTATGCATTGATCTTTAAAACCACGCAACGGATTTTGATGCGGATTTTTTTAGTAGATAGAGTGATTCAAGAGGAACTAACTTATTAACCTAAGCACTCGCTTTGCTATTTATTAGGGCCAGTGCACACCACGTTTTTTAAACGCGCCGTGGACGCGCGTTTGTGGTCATTGTGTAGCCTTAGGGGCGCTATGACTTAGGTTAGGTTAGGTTTAGGTTTAGGTTAGAACAGTGATCAAACGAAAAAAATTCTCGAAAATTCGTCTAAGTCCTGGCTCCATAGCCCCCTAACTGGTAACTAACATAAACTAATGACACATTCAGATTCTGGCGCTTCGCCGGCCGCTGCCGCGGCACGCTCGCTTCGCTCGCTCGGCTCGCGCGTTTTGGTCACTGTTCTAACCTAACCTAAACCTAAACCTAAGTCTAACCGCGTTTGTAGCTATACAGACGAGATACGCACGCGAGCAGATAAAATATAATAAAAGCGTAGGATAAAAGCGCGTCTATATGCACGTTTCTTGACGACCGTTTGGCGCAGTGGTTCGAGCGTAGACCGTTGGGCTCACTGCACATGGTGTTTGCGGGTTCGATACCCGCCGGGGCAAATTTCGGAAATGGCCTTTTCGTAATTTGCCCTGGTCTGGGTGTCACTGGGATCGCCCCCAGTCCATTGTACGGTACCCATAGTACAAGCGTTGCTTAGTTTGGGACCATTCAGTTGGGGTGTCCGTCTGGCGATATTTATTTATTATTCTAAAACGCGCGTCGACGGCGCGTTTAAAAAACGTGGTGTGCACAGGCCCTTAGTAGCAAGTCAAAAATGGGTAATTTCCCACGAAGTATCAATTACCGCGGAGTGAGCAAGTGATTTATTGGGAATCGATAGGAGATCAAATTAATGTAAGCCAGCCTTTTCGAGCAAAATTTATTATGTTTTATCGTGGAGCCTACATCAATCATCAATCCTGAGCCTTGAAGCGCGTTGAGCGACATAATTATTAATTAATATTATTACTAGAATTTAAATATTCCTATGCCGAACTAGGCTCGAATTAATAATCCAGGAAGTTTTTGGAGTTTCAGTGATTTACGCCAGCTCGAACGAGCGATCTGCGATGTTCTGCTTAGCTGTTCTGCTGCTCTGATAACAACGATATTTTGTATCACTTTCTAATGTATTTAGCTAGATTTTGCACGCGGCTTCGTCCGTGCCGAATTTAAAATTAAAAGATTAGGACCCCATACAAACATCTCCTATTTTGCACCTTTAGGAAACGAATTTTCAAACAAAGGTTGAAATATTTTCGTTTCTTTGTAATCTATAGCTTTTATATTGATTTACATGTTTTAGCCTGAAGAATTTGGGACTCCCATACAAACTTTCATCCCCTATTTTGCACCCTTAGGGGTTGAAATTTCAAACATAGTATCTTATTGCTTGCTTACGTCATAGAAAATACCCACACTGCACTGTCCAAGCTTCGTGTGCCTAACTTGTTGACTTATCAACAAGTTAGGTTAGCTTCTGCTTACAGTCAGACTGATTGGTGACTGTTTGGAGAGAAACTCTGAGAGGATTTCTCCTTTCAAATATATTAGTGCAGATATTACAGATTACACACGAACGCACTCAGCTGACATTGAAACCCTGTTTCATTTCAACGCTCGGGGCACATATTGACAAAATATCACGTTTCCATTTCTACGAAGATGTACAAAATTGATTTTCATTCGTGCTATTGTGAGTATTTGTATTCGTCCTATAGAATGTAAATAAATAGCAGATGTTTTGACATTTTTATTTAATTTTTGAGGTCGCAATAGAGATACCAACTTACCTATGTTTAACCTATACATGTAACTATACAGCCTGGCGCTACCCTGGCGACTTTAAATTAACACACGTATTAATTGGGCTTCGCATTTTCAGATTTTCGAGATATTTAAGTTTTATTAAACATTATTGTTTAATGAATTATTCAACATTTTCTGAAATACCGTTTTGGAGCAGCCAGTACGTAAATAACTCTAGCGCAGAGGTCATCTGCCGAGGTCACGGATAATAACATTTCTTCAATGAATTTAAAACGAAAAAGAAATACTATTAGAAATAATAATAATACTATTAGCTCGCCCCGCTCCGAGTTGTAGGTAAGAGCGTAAGAGTAGCTAAATGAATCGGATTTCAAGGGTTATATCAATTTGATTACTTTATTTATTATCTATTTTGTTCGAAAAGTTTATTTGTTCTATTTATGGACTTTTCATTTTTTTATTACTATTATGATTATTGACTACTAGCCCTACTTGTGCGTTAAATTAAAGTCGCCATGGTAGCGCCAGGCTGTATATAAACAGATATAATTATCAACAGACATGCCCAAATGATAATCTAGTGTTAAAGACCCAGCTGTATAAACGACGTGTCATGGGTTAATTGGACGGAGTTTTGCAGAAAGGACACACCCCAAACATACTTGTGCGAGCTGAAACCAACCTACAACCACTCATGCTAGGGTTGGTTTTTGTCTGCAGGGTTGGTTACTACTATATATATACTAACTATATATCCAATTTTGGTCTCGATTTAAATCGTCTAGAGACTTTCATAATTAACGGTTCATTATTAACAGAGTTACTACAGAATAGTAAAAAAAAATACTAAATCTAAATATATATAACTCAAAGGTGACTGACTGACTGACTGACTGACTGACATAGTGATCTATCAACGCACAGCCCAAACCACTGGACGGATCGGGCTGAAATTTGGCATGCAGGTAGATGTTATGACGTAGGCATCCGCTAAGAAAGTATTTTGATTAATTCTACCCCCCAGGGGATAAAATAGGGGATGAAAGTTTGTATGAAACTTTGTCAATTAAATTCCACGCAGACGAAGTCGCGGGCACAGATAGCCATAGTATAAAAATAAAGGCTTATTTATTTGACTTTGTCCCAACGCGAGACCGGCGCTAATTAAAAAGTTAGTAGTCACGTTCGATTTCGAAATTCTAGACCAACCATAACTGAACAAACTATTGTTTTATGATAATTAGTTTCCAATACTGTATTAATCCGTCTGGTAGTTGATGTAAATCGTGCTTAGATACGCTTGAATTCAGAGTTCAATATTAATTGATTCTTGATACTAATAACATTGAAGACGTCATCAGGTGTCTCGAATAACTTATATATATCTATCTATCTATACAAATAAATAAAATTGGAGTGTCTGTTTGTAATATCAAAATAACACCTTTTCACTAAATGCATATGATAGTACATACGACACCTATAACAAAAACGCGATTTAAAAAAAAATTGTCTGTCTGTCTGTGTGTTTGTTCTGGGTAATCTCCGAAACGGCTGGACCGATTTTGACGGGACTTTCACTGGCAGATAGCTGTTGTTATAAGCGGTAACTTAGGCTACTTTTATTTTAGAAAAACAAAATTAAAAAAATGGGTCCTGTCGCGCGGGCTCAGAACGCGGGAGCGGGCTTTTTTGTTAAGTTAAATTCCACGCGAACGAAGTCTCGGGCTCAGCTAGTATACAAGGTGAAACAGAAAGGGTATACTTTTTTTACAAAACTTAACTTTGTAATTCTAAAACTATCAGCTATGGAGGGAACTTCAAAAACAAAAGGTGTTATAGGAATACAGCTGTTGACCGATTTCACAAGTCTACATAACCTTTAGTACTTCAACTGTCCCACAAAGCCGATAGTTTGAGATTTACAAAGTTAAGTTGCAAAAAAAATAGTATACCCTTTTTGTTTCACCTAGTATAATATTTCTAAAGAACAGTAAGGACAGCACAAGGCGTGGCTCGTCCTCTGCTTACCGTTCGGGTGGAAACGACTCTCCACTAGCCGTAATGTGTTTCCAGTTTACCAAACAGCTTTGTGCGAATGAAAAGACGAGCGAACACAATTGAACAATGAACAATCTAGGCAAGGTGACGTGTGAAAGTTTTTTCGGTAAAAATGTGTTCGGTAAATTACCAAAAATATAGCTGCGATAAAAATAGCTGTTGTGACTGCGACAACGGCGTATTTAAAATAATAGTTATGCAATGTGTATGGGGTTCAGGGTACAAATGACAATGACAGACGTCTAGGTTCGCTCAAATCGTGTATATTACTGATCCATTACATCAACTTAACCTACCTTATATATTATACACCACAGGTATTTAAACTAGGCAAGTAGGCTAGGTGTGCATTGCATCTACTTACACGAAGATGTTGTAAATTATAGAATATTCCGGTGTGCGTGTGTTCGTAATTATTTTGCTCCTAAACGGCTTGACCGATTTTGATGATTTTTTGTACTTATGGGGTGGGGTCACACAGCGCCGGCTTTAGCCCATGTAGCATGGGTGCAATGGCACCCTGTAGGCCATCACGTATGGTCTTTAAGGGCGTCACAGGTGACATAAGTTTTAAAAAGGCGCTGCGAGAGGCCGGAGTTCGGTGGCGCCCCCTATGACCCTATGCACAGGCGTAGGGTCGCCACACACCCTGCACTATGGGTAAATATCAAGAAGGTAAAGTTACACACTCATTTAATGAACATTCCAATAATTAAACTATTAATCACCAAACCACCGCGTTGTTAAGTTAAATTGTCCTGCAACCGATTACTTTAATGTGTTAACTTTAAGTTTAATGACGCACGTCAACGGTGTAAGGGGTCGAAAGCTATCTAATGACAACTTCACATGTTGGACGACCGCTTGGCGCAGTGGTTTGAGCGTAGGCCGCTCGGCTCACTCACTACAATGGACTGGGGGCGATCCCAGTGACACCCAGACCTGGGCAAATTACCAAAAGGCCATTTCCGAAATTTGCCCCGGCGGAAATCGAACCCGCATCCACCATGTGCAGTAGCCGAGCGGCCTACACTCGAACCACTGCGCCAAGCGGTCGTCGAGACTCATATTAAACCGACAAACTCATTTGCTAACTTTAATTTTATGTTGTTTATTTTCCCCTTGACAACATTGTTCTTGAACTTTATTCATTTATTAAGCGCGAAAAGCATAACACCAAAGCAATTATATTTCATATTTAAGGCCTCAATAGCCTAGTTAGAGGTTAGGTTAGAGGGGCCACCCTCGTAGCTGAAACATTCCGGGTTCGATCCCCATCCTGGCCATTTGACTATTGACGTGAGCCGTATTTTAAAAGATTTCATAAGTCTACAATACGACACCATCAACTTTACCCAAAAGCTGATAATTTTTGATATATTGTTTTAGATTTGCAACAATAGAAACAGTATATAGATAGAGTAAAGAGTAAATCCCTTTCTGACTTGGCATGTATCAAATTTAAAGCTGTTGTTATCCTGATTTCCAAAGCGATAATCGATTATAAATTGCCCGGAGCTCGAAATATTTACCGTAGAGTGATGATAATATACCTAAGCGTGTGCCGTCCCGCTCACATGGCGTATTCTATAAATAAGAATGAGAGTGACAGGCAGATGTTAATACGATTACGTTATGAGCTCCTGATAGGCACGCATAAATAAGAACGTACCGCATAATGGAAATTCTGTAACGAAATCAGATAGCTTTTAGGTCCAGGTCTAAACAGAAAATCAATCTATACAAATAAATAAAATTGGAGTGTCTGTTTGTAATATCAAAATAACACATTTTCACTAAATGCATATGAAAGTACATACGGCACCTATAGCCAAAACGCGATTAATTTTTTTTTTGTCTGTCTGTCTGTCTGTCTTTCTGTCTGTCCGTCTGTCTGTCTGTCTGTCTGTGTGTTTGTTCCGGGTAATCTCAGAAACGGCTGGACCGATTTTGACGGGACTTTCACTGGTACATAGCTGATGTTTTAAGGAGTAACTTAGGCTACTTTAATGTTACAAAAACAATTAGCGTTCCGCGTAAAAAAATAAAAACACATGCAACCAAAGAGTATCTCCGAACCGGCTAGACCGATTGTAACGGGACTTTCACTGGTAGATAGCTGATGTTATAAGCAGTAACTTAGGCTACTTTTATTTTAGAAAAACAAAAAAAATGGGTCCTGTCGCGCGGGCTCAGAACGCGGGAGCGGGCTTTTTTGTTAAGTTAAATTCCACGCGGACGAAGTCGCGGGCTCAGCTAGTAATCAATATTTGACGACCGCTTGGCGCAGTGGATCGGGCGTAGACGACTAGGCTCACGACACGGCTGCTAGGGAATGCAATCCAGCAACCAAATGGCCTTTTCGTAATTTGCCACGGTCTGGGTGTCACTGGGATCGCCCCCAGTCCATTGTACGGTACCCATAGTACAAAGTTTGGGACCATACAGTTGGTGTGTCAGTCTGGCGATATATATATATTGATTTAATAATGAATTTTGTCCCCAGCCGCAGTGGTGATAGCGTTCTTCGTGTGCTGGGTGCCGTTCCACGTCCAGCGTCTGTTCTACATCTACGGGTACAGCCTGCCTCAGTTCCACACCATCAACGAACATCTGTTTAACGTGGCTGGCGCCTTGTACTACGTGTCTGCTACCGTCAACCCTATACTGTACAACGTCATGAGCGGCAGGTGAGCAAACTCTATCTATGCTCCGTATTAATAATATCGAACTAAAGTCCGAGAACGCTTTTGACATACCATTTTGTACTGAAATAACAAGATCGCTCTCAGAGTTCAGATCGATGATCGATTTATTAATAGCTACGGTAGTATGCGTTTTAAGATGGCAGGGACATTCACAAGGGGTGGGAAGGATGATCCAATCAATGGTCCATATAGGGAATAACAAAATTTTTATTTATATAAAAAATCCGTGCAGATACTTGTGTTTTCAGCGGCCTCCGCAGACATTCAAACGGTTTTTTCATTAAATTTTGTAAGGCTTTGACCTCTTTTGGCTCTCGTATTTGGTCAAAGTTTGTGGAAAATTTGTTGTTTTCCGTGTAAAAGCGTGCTTAGTCGAACCCATTACGTAAGTCCTTTGAATGAGTTAAACATTAAATCAACTATTATGAGCTTAGACAACAATTGAGGAATGTAATATAAATAAAATTAATTATTAGCCTTTTTAAGTTCCCAATCCAGGCCTCCCTTCAATGCGAGGGGGATTTAGGCCATAATAGGTAGATAGTGTGGCTAGCTCAGTGCGGGTTGGCGTAAAAAAATGTTTAGATTTTCGAATACAATAAGTAGGTTTTGTCACGATGTTTTCCTTCACCGTAAGCGAGTGATAATCATTAATATTATGATTCGCACATAGATTTCGAGAAACCCAGAGGTTAAAGCCGGGGTTTGAACCCAAGACCTTGAGTAAGCAAGACGCGTGCTCACCCAATCGGCTAGGAATGTAAAAAGTTAAATTTTCAAAATTAATATACAATTAAGAAGCCTAAGTATTTGCTGCTTGCTAACGATTATCAATATGTCTTATAAGCTTGGTTATTAGAACAGATTAGAACTAATTGATGGATTATCTATCAATATTCTGACCTCCATCAGTCGCCTGTTGGTATTTTTTTTTGTACCTTACTAGCTGTGCCCCGCGACTTCATCCGCGTAGTATTGGATTATTGGGTTAAAAAGTATCCTATATGTTAATCCCGGTTATAATCTATCTGTGTTCCAAATTTCATCCAAATCCGTTCAGTAGTTTTTGCGTGAAGGAGTAACAAACATACATACATACATACATACATACATCCACACTCACAAACTTTCGCATTTATAATATTAGTAGGATTAGGTAGCGGGGTTCATTCCCATATCTCTCTTCATATATCAGACGCTAATCAACTTGAACGACAACCCTTAAATACAATAGATTCTTTTTAGAGATACGTTGCCCTTTCGGCCTTTATACTTGTCATTTAATACTTAAATGAAATTTATTTCTTCAGATGTCGCCGTAAAGGTTTTTGATTAAACTTTTTTATGAATAAATTCACGAACTTGTCTTCAGAACGAAACGGGTATTTGAACCACGTCGCTTATAAGTTTTATTGGTTCGAGAAATTCGTTAAAGATGTCGTTTTATTTACAAACTAGCTGAGCCCGCGACTTCGTCCGCGTGGAATTTTACTTAACAAAAAAGCCCGATCCCGCGTTCTGAGCCCGCACGACAAGCCCGCACCCATTTTTTAATTTTTTTCATTTTGTTTTTCTAAAATAAAAGTATCCTAAATTACTGATTATAACATCAGCTATCTACCAGTGAAAGTCCCGTCAAAATCGGTCCATCCGTTTCGGAGATACTCTTTGATTTCATGTGTTTTTATTTTTTTACGCGGAACCCTAATTGTTTTTCTAAAATTTAAGTAGCCTAAGTTACTTCCTATGACATCAGCTATCTGCCAGTGAAAGTCCCGTCAAAATCGGTCCAGCCGTTTCGGAGATTACCCGGAACAAACACACAGACAGACAGACAGACAGACAGACAGACAGACAGACAAACAGACAGACAGACAGACAGACAAAAATTTTTTAAAATGCATTTTTGCTATAGGTGTCGTATGTACTTTCATATGCATTTAGTGAAAAGGTGTTATTTTGATATTACAAACAGACACTCCAATTTTATTTATTTGTATAGATAAAATTGGTATTGGAAGGCATTGCATAATGATTACTTTTTTCCATGTCTTACAGTACCTACCATATTTTTTCATAAGTTAAATTAGTTTTTGATGGAACATCCTATCCCCGAGTGTATATTTAGACGAGTGCTTGTGCTTGAATCAAAGTCAGAGTCATAGTCAAATCGTATATTTTGTTTAAGCCCACGACGGGGGCACTTACAAATTGGCATTTTACATATTCTTCTTAAGTCTACAACCGGATCGGAAGGCAACTTCAAAGATCCGGCAAGAAACTAGCGGGCTTGTCTTTTGTAATTACAGTAACGCTTTGTGTTACGACAAGTGATCAAAAATTAATAAATATCATCATAAATAATGTCAAAAGTAAGAACTGATAACATTTTGAATTATATGCCAAGTAATAATCGCCGTGCTCATTACTGAAGCACAGCATTTTGTCTCTCGTATTCACAGCACAGTTGCTTTACTTGATCATCATAGCATACGATTCATCTATACAAATAAATAAAATTAGTGTCTGTTTGTAATATCAAAATAACACCTTTTCACTAAATGCATATGAAAGTACATACGACGCCCATAGCAAAAACGCGATTTAAACATTTTTTGTCTGTCTGTCTGTCTGTGTGTTTGTTCCGGGTAATCTCCGAAACGGCTGGACCTATTTTGACGGGACTTTCACTGGCAGATAGCTGATGTTATAGCGAGTAACTTAGGCTACTTTAATTTTAGAAAAACAATTAGGGTTCCGCGTAAAAAAATAAAAACATATGAAGTCAAAGAGTATCTCCGAAACGGCTGGATCGATTTTGACGGGACTTTCACTGGCAGATAGCTGATGTTATAAGCAGTAACTTAGGCTTGTTTACTTAGAAAAACAAAAAAAATCAAATGTGTTCTGTCGCGCGGGCTCAGAACGCGGGAGCGGGAGCGGTTATGTTAAATTCCACGCGGACGAAGTCGCGGGCTCAGCTAGTATTTATTAAGAGTACAAAACAGTCATAACTTAGCTAAGAAATTATTTTAGAATAATCACTCTAAAGTAATTCCTTTATACCTAGGTAATGACTGGTTTATGTATACGAATGTAAGTAATCCTGTGCCATTTTAAAACAGATGATTTAAGGTGAAGGCGCCTGTCTAGCCCGCCAAGTTCAAATTTTTTGAGTTCTTTTAGAAATTTTTCAAAATCTGACAATTATAAAAGACAAATTTTGTAATTCGCGAAAAAGACCGTGTGCAGTGCATTTATTAATACATTTATTTTACTCTAAATATTACCACGGTGGATATGATACTAGTAAATCACTAAATATACAAAAATTGCCAGATTATCTGGATAGCTGTCGTTCTTGAAATGTTTTAGAGTAAGTTGGATATATTAATAAATGCACTGCACACGGTCTTTTTCGCGAATTACAAAATTTGTCTTTTATTATAGTCAGATTTTGAAAAATTTCTGAAAGAACTCAAAAAATTTGAACTTCGCGGGCTAGATGGGCGCTTTAGCCTTAAGTACATTTATTAAAAACTAGCTGAGCCCGCGACATCGTCCGCGTGGAATTCAACTTGACAAAAATTTTATTTAACAAATAATGTTCGTTCAGTTCGCAGAGTTTACGTAAAGTTAATAATTATGTTAATAAATTATGAAGTTAATAAAGAAATATCTATGCTAACTTTAATTTCAATTCTCGTTATATACCTATCGCAAAAGCCCGCGCTACAGGACCCATTTGTTTTTCTTTTGTTTTTCTAAAATATAAGTAGCCTAAGTTACTGCTTATCTATCTGCCAGTGAAAGTCCCGTCAAAATCGGTCCAGCCGTTTCGGAGATTACCCGGAACAAACATACAGACAGACAGACAGACAAAACATTTTTAAATCGCGTTTTTGTTATAGGTGTCGTTTGTACTTTCATATGCCTTTAGTGAAAAGGGGTTATTTTGATATTACAAACAGACACTCCAATTTTATTTATTTGTATAGACTAGTTTCTGCCCGCGACTCGTCCGCGTAGACTTAAGTAAAGTATTCTATGTGTTAATCCAGGTTATAATAACCTATCTGTGTTCCAAATTTTATCCCCATCCCAAAGTTTAGCAGTTTTAGCGTGAAAGAGTAACAAACATACATCCACACTCACAAACTTTCGTATTTATAATATTAGTAGGATAGGTTCACTCACCCATACAAATATTCAAAGTTCTTTATAGTCAATCCATTTCAGGCAGACGCGTGAATTACTGACCCATATGCCAGTGTCAGAACTTCTGACACTGGCATATGGGTCAGTTTGTCTTCTTCTGTGACTCTTCTGACTCAGAAGAGTCACAGCACGCGTCTTCGTGGAACACCTTGTAAATCGACACTATTTTATCGAGCTACCTAGATAAATTACTTAGCGTGAAATTTTATAATATACGTTAGACCCGTTCGTTAGTTCTGAAGGTTACAAAGGCTAAAATGAGCCGACCCTAGCCAAATCTTTTAAACAATATTTCCTTACTAGCTGTGCCCCGCGACTTCATCCGCGTAGTATTGGATTATTGGGTTAAAAAGTATCCTATATGTTAATCCCGGTTATAATCTATCTGTGTTCCAAATTTCATCCAAATCCGTTCAGTAGTTTTTGCGTGAAGGAGTAACAAACATACATACATACATACATACATACATACATACATACATCCACACTCACAAACTTTCGCATTTATAATATTAGTAGGATAAGTAGGTGCATCATCATCTTTAATAACCGGCTTTCATAAGGTCCGGGTTGTTTTTTTGTAACGAAGATGACTAAAGATGGGAGCTAATGTTTTTAAATTTCCTTGGATTCTAAAGCATCGTCGGTTATATGCGCTTTGGTCCGCTATTGTTTGGGCTATTATTAAGGCGTGAAGATATTAATTAATATCTTATTTTTAATTAAGATTTCAGAAAAAAATACTACCTGATTTTGATAAAAAGGGTTTCACAGGCTTTTTAAATAAAAATGCTTGCGTTGACTTAGATAATGGTGATTAAGAAAATGGTGATAATAGAGTCGTGGTAGTCCAGTGGGAATGGTTCTAGTTTGTGTTTCTGAAAGTCGCGGGTTTCAACCCTGGCAGCGGCAGTGCACCCATAGGCTTTACACACGAAACCTAGGTCAAGACGGTAATCATATGGATGACCGTTATAAATAACTAAGCGCCTCTTTTCGTGCTTCGGAGGACACGTTAAGCGGTCGGTCCCGGTCGTCACAGTCAGAGGTCTTCGGGCGACCTAAAAACTCCGACACTACAGTTGGCCGCTGGCTCATGGTAATACTTTGCATAACAGTCTTATTTTTTTTATATTCCATCAATAAAATAAGATTTCGTCTATATCGGACATATTAACTTATTTCCCATAATTCGCTCAAATTATTTAAACATTTCTGGCAGCAATCTACAGTTTGTGTTATACATTTTACTGGAGCCCCTCAAAAATTAGTATTCACAACAAGGAACGCTTTACTAAATCCATTAGTGTAGGATAAAGTTTTTCAGCTGATCGCTTGAAAACAACGTTTAATGGTATCTAGCAGGATTTATGCCATCAAAAATGAATCTTGTAAAAAACACCAAGTCTCCCAACTCAGTTCTTCTACCGTAAAAAGTTGTTAGATCCATGTAATACCAAGTCGGTTACTTTATTAATTCCCTACTTACGGGACCTTCTGTCTTAAGTTATTACGCAATTAGTAAACCTAGCAACATCTTATAGTGACCATATCAATATTAAAAATCTTTTAGTTTAAATAAAATAGATTAACTTGGCCATCGCATGAAAACACAATATATCTCACAAATAATACATGTTATATGACGACCGCTCGGCTCACTGCATCGGGTGGTTGCGGGTTCTATTCCCGTCAGGGTAAATTTCGGAAATGGCCTTTTCGTAATTTTCCCTGGTTTGGGTGTCACTGGGATCGGCCCCAGTCCATTGTACGGTACCCATAGTACAAGCGTTGCTTAGTTTGGGACCATACAGTTGGTGTGTTCGTCTGGCGATATTTATTATTATCTATACAAATAAATAAAATTGGAGTGTCTGTTTGTAATATCAAAATAACACCTTTTCAATAAATGCATATGAAAGTACATACGACACCTATAGCAAAAACGCGATTAAAATAATTTTTGTCTGTCTGTCTGTCTGTCTGTCTATCTGTGTGTTTGTTCCGGGTAATCTCCGAAACGGCTGGACCGATTTTGACGGGACTTTCACTGGCAGATAGCTGATGTTATAAGGAGTAACTAAGGCTACTTTTATTTTAGAAAAACAATTAGGGTTCCGTGTAAAAAAATCAAAACACATGAAATCAAAGAGTATCTCTGAAACGGCTGGACCGATTTTGACGCGACTTTCACTGGTAGATAGCTGATGTTATAAGCAGTAACTTAGGCTTCTTTTATTTTAGAAAAACAAAAAAAAAAAGGGTACTGTCGCGCGGGCTCAGAACGCGGGAGCGGGCTTTTTTGTTAAGTTAAATTCGACGCGGACGAAGTCGCGGGCTCAGCTAGTATTAAATAATGTTGTTTAGTGCACGGCACGAGTACGGCACGGCCGTACGTGCCGTGCTCGACGTGCCGAGCTCGACTTGGGGGGGCACCACCGTGCCCCCAGATAACGCTTTGATGCGTTTGAAAAGCTTTCAGTGGTAATCTTATTAATTTAAAAATATTTTTGCGTTTACGCAGTTTATGATATTTATAATTTTCTGTTAATAGCAATCTACTTATATTGCAATCTAACTTTGTGAAATTTGAAGCCGGTTGGTCGTTTAACTTGAGTTTTATTATTTTTTCATAGTTAGACAAAACTATTGTCTCAACGTAAGTCACGTAATTTACGTTACGTTATTGTTATTTGCCGAAGGGTGAAAAAAAAACATGTTTTTTGTTATTTTATGAAAGGTCGTACTTGTAATCGTACCTCGCAGAGTCCTCGAGGATAAAAATAACCTTTATGTTATTTCAAAGCATAACTATATCTATATCTAGTGGATATACTAAATTCTATTCAAATCTGTTCAGCCGTTCATGCTCAGTCAGTGGAATAAATCCGTTTCGTAGCACTCATCGTAGCGTCGTAGCATCTGCGTAGCGCATCGTAGCTGTATTGTGCTACGCTACGGCGTAGTAAATTGCGAATTTCAAACTACCTCGGCTCTTTATTGAGTGCCTTGTAACTTCTTTTATCAAAGCTAGTAACCTAGATAGACCTATAATGGTAACTTGGTTACCGATACACTTGACTCTGGTACAACTGGCATTGGTCCAGGAATTGATGTTCCGCCTTTATCCATACAGGCAAACTTACTGTTATGCTTAACTTAAATAGGGCCGAGGACAAAATTGCGTAGGGATTGAGAGATACTAGAATTATTTACTTGCCTACAATATTCAAACTTTAGGCTTCAATACATCAAAAGGGAAATACATTAGATTTCTGTATAAGAAATGGTAAAAACATAAATCTTCTGAGACTCAAAGAGACATTATTAAAGGGTGAATGATCTATAGAAATAGAAAGTTAATAGAATTGCATAAATGCACGCAGCTGAAAGGGAGGGACAGCAACAGTCAATTATTTTTGAATGGTATTCAGTAGCGGATTTACAAATTTCCAAGGTATAGGCTGTAAAGTTTTTGCCGCCCTTGTCCGGCATAATTTGTTACAGAGTTCTATCTGTAAAACATCAGAAAACCGTCAGTCAAAAATCTTTTTGATGTCTATGAGGTATAAAAAAAAATCGGTCCCCAAATTTGCCGCCCCAAAAATCTGCCGCCCTAGGCTCCAGCCTACTCAGCCTGCTGGTAAATCCGCCACTGATGACTTTTACTGTACATTATCAAACAAACATCAACGTTGGACTCACCCACCCTGGTTATTATTATGCAAATAATCAGCCATAACCACTAAAACTGATTTAGATTGGCACGAAGCTGTGTGCCGGTTAAACTAATATAAAAACCAATATGCTGAACAAGACAAAAGGTCCTCTATGCATCCCAGTCACTCTAATGCAATGGTATATGCATGTATCTCGTTTCCGCCATGGCCAAATGCTTACAGCGGGCTCTGACTTGACCTACATTTTTTTCTTCCTCTATGGAATAAATTGATCTATTTTTAAGGACGAAACTTTGTCAATATTACAAAGTAAGCTTAAAGTTACCTAAACTTGGTCTAGCAGAATAAGAAACTGAAACTTACAAACAATAAGCTGATAACTTAATAAACAACAAAACATTAAATAAATGCTGCGATCGCCGTCATAGTTAATGGAGTCGGAAATAACTTAGCCTTGGAGGCTGCGTAATGGCGCCGCAGCCGAGGGTATCAGGTGTCGGAGGATCTCGGTGTCGTGTTGAGATATCACGGATAACGTGGAGGTGACTGACGAATAGGGCGTATGAATAGCTATCTCATTATAATTTATGCCTACACATACTCATTAAGAATGTAACTAAACTAGCTTTCGACTTTTTGACCATTTTAAATGACCTAATTAGTTTAGGTAGGCTAGTATTACGGAGGGTCCAAGCTGTCTATGGGTGATCCTTCCGTAATTATATTAAATACTAGCTGAGCCCGCGACTTCGTCCGCGTGGAATTTAACTTAACAAAAAAGCCCGCTCCCGCGTTATGAGCCCGCGCGACAGGACCCATTTTTTTTAATTTTGTTTATCTAACATAAAAGTTACTGCTTATGACAAGCCTAAGTTACTGCTTATGACATCAGCTATCTACCAGTGAAAGTCGCGTCAAAATCGGTCCAGCCGTTTCGGAGATACTCTTTGATTTCATGTGTTTTTATTTTTTTACGCGGAACCCTAATTGTTTTTCTAAAATTAAAGTAGCCTAAGTTACCCCTTAAAACTTCAGCTATCTGCCAGTGAAAGTCCCGTCAAAATCAGTACAGCCGTTTCGGAGATTACCCGGAACAAACACACAGTCAGACAGACAGACAGACAAAAAAATTTTTAATCGCGTTTTTCTTATAGGTTTCGTATGTACTTTCATATGCATTTAGTGAAAAGGTGTTATTTTGATATTACAAACAGACACTCCAATTTTATTTATTTGTATAGATGTCTAAGATTTTAAATTGGACCCCAAGCTGCCAACTGTGAAAACCACATCAAAATCTGTACAGTATTTATTGCGTGATGTTCGAATGTACAGACATAAATATATAAAAAAATCTTTGGGCATGAGACCCTATATCTAGAAAAATGTTCTAGAATACATTTATTGTACAGAACGGCTTTTTTACAGTTTTATAATAGTACGATAGAATTTAGATGATAATTAGCTACTGATGAATCACAGAGGAAACCTCTGTAAAAAGTCACACATGCGGAGTGCTAGCGACCGACTTACTTATCATACACACTTATCGAAAGACGAATGGCTGCTAGTATGATCCGTATTCCCTTCATACTAAAAACCTGGCTTAGTACAGTCATTAATAGTCGTGTCGGATAGTGGAGGTTGACACATTGGCAGCCATCGGTTAGCCGAAAATAATTTACGACTTACGATGAAGAATTCACGACGATATTACTAACTAGCGGTTGCCCGCGGCTCCGGTTGATAAAAACTTCGATAAAATAAAAGTAGCCTACGTTACTCCTTATAACATCAGCTATCTGCCAGTCTCGTCAAAATCGGTTCACATTTCGAAGATTATGTGGAACAAACAGACAGACAGACAAAATTGATTTTTATTTTTATTTTTGCTATAAGTAGGTAGGTACCGTATAATACTTATTAATATGCATTGAGTAAAACACTGTTGTTTTGATATTAAAAACAGGCCCTTCAATTTTATTTATTTGTATACATAACCAATGGTTTTAAATTATTTTTAAACTAGCTGAGCCCGCAACTTCGTCCGCGTGGAATTTAACTTAACTAAAAAGCCCGCTCCCGCGTTCTGAGCCCGCGCGACAGGACCCATTTTTTTAATTTTGTTTTTCTTAAATAAAAGTAGCCTACCAGTGAAAGTCCCGTCAAAATCGGTCCAGCCGTTTCAGAGATACTCTTTGATTTCATGTGATTTTATTTTTTTACGCGGAACCCTAATTGTTTTTCTAAAATTAAAGTAGCCTAAGTTACTCCTTAAAACATCAGCTATCTGCCAGTGAAAGTCCCGTCAACATCGGTCCAGCCGTTTCGGAGATTACCCGGAACAAACACACAGACAGACAGACAGACAGACAGACAAAAAAAAATTAAATCGCGTTTTTGTTATAGGTGTCGCATGTACTTTCATATGCATTTAGTGAAAAGGTGTTATTTTGATATTACAAACAGACACTCCAATTTTATTTATTTGTATAGATAAGCAGATTTGGAGATCCGTATTACAGGGATACATTTACAAACTCAATATTTTTTTATTGTTATTGTTATTGTAAGCTCCTTCAACTTCAGACAGGTGCCTGGAGTTGGTTTGTTTTGAAAAGAAAAATGAATTTTTCCACGTGTAAATTTTTTTATTTACTTTATTAAATACCACAGATATAGATTTACATCTATATCTGTGTTAAATACCTATACTTATAAGTATAGGATAGTATATATGATATATCATTACACATGTATTTTTTTTATATTCTTTGCATTATGCAGAAAGGGTATACTATTTTTTTGCAGCTTTTCTTTGTAAATCTAAAACTATCGGCTTTCTGGGACAGTTGAAGTACTAAAGGTCTTGTAGACTTATTAAATTTGTCAACAGCTGTATCCCTGTAATACCTTGTGTTTGTCAAGTTTCCTCCAAAGCTGATAGTTTTAGAATTACAAAGTTAAGTTTTGAAAAAAAAGTATAAGTACCCTTTTTTATTTATTTATTATAATTTAAACACATGTAATATTGTCTAAGTACATAACATACAAAATACCACTGAGGTTTAGAATTGATGTTATACGTTAAATGTTAAATGTAGGTAGGTATAAATAGATAATATAATATATTGCGTAGGTGTAAGAATTTTTTTTTTTTAATGGAACTAGGTAAACGCATTAACACACCTTTTATGTTTCAACCTGTATAATAAATATCGCCAGACGATCACGCCAACTGTACGGTCCCAAACTAGGCAGCGCTTGTACTATGGGCACCGTACAATAGACTGGGGTCAATCCCAGTGACACCCAGACCTGGATAAATTACGAAAAGACCATTTCCGAAATTTATCCTAACGGGAATCGAATCCGCAACCAACCGGTACAGTGAGCTGTGCGGCCTACGCTCGAACAACTGCGCCAAGCGGTCGTCGTAAATGAATTTCCATTTAAAAATACAGAGTACTATTGTTATAAAAATTACTTCGAAAATACCACCGTCTAATGATAAATTATTACACCGTCCATATTTATTCATTACTTTACGCTGTCAAAGTTTATTTTGATTCATTTCCTCACAAAGTGAATTGCGTTTGGAAAAATATCAGAGCGGAATTTATCTTCGGAGCTTGACAAAGTTTTATTACTCTAGATGGACCGAGGTACACTTCTGGGAATTTCGAATCACCTCAATACTGTTACAGGACGAATATCTGTAGCCACCGGCGCGATCTCACCTTGTTCATTAAGTCTGCGATATGAGAATCGGAATATTCTTTATTCGTGTTAAGTAAAGAAATTTAAAAAATATCGCTCTAGGTTTATATTATATTATACGACATTATTGAGCGAATTTTCTCGCGTACGTGCACAATCAAAGAGCATTTTTCTACTTCAAATAAGCTGCCAAAAGATGCATTCAAATTTGAAAGAGAACGCGTGCGGCATGTAAATACGGGTCTATACAAATAAAAATAAAATTGGAGTGTCTGTTTGTAATATCAAAATCACACCTTTTTACTAAATGCATATTGAAAGTACATACGAGCACGGAAGATGTAACAAAAACTGGATTAAAAAAAAAAGTCTGTCTGTATGTTTGTTCCGGGTATCTCCGAAAAGGCTGAACCGATTTTGACGAAACTTTCACTGGCAGATAGCTGATGTTATAAGGAGTAACTTAGGCTACTTTTATTTTATCGAAGTACCACGCGGGCGGCGCCGCCGCGGGCAAAAGCTACTAGGTAATAAATAAAGAAGCTTCGTTATTACAGCGATCCCTGTATATCTTCATCAACATCGGATATTTCATTTATGTAGGTACCTATTTTTAATCAAATACCTATTTATTTTTGTCAACAATGTTTCACCAATAATATGCGGGGTAAAATAATATCACATAATACCTATAAAATAATAATGACAACTACTTGGCGCAGTGGTTCGACCGTAGGCCGCTCAGCTCACTGCACACGGTGGTTGCGGGTTAGATTCCCGCCGGGGCAAATTTCGGTAAAGGCCTTTTCGGTTTTTGCCCAGGTGTGGGTGTCACTGGGATCACCCCCGGTCCATTGTACGGTACCCACAGTACAAGCGTTGCTTAGTTTGGGACCATGCAGTTGGTGTGTCAGTCTGGCGATATTTATTGTTTATTTATTAATAATAGGTTCAAAATAATAACGTTATGCTGGGTATATTCCCCCTCAGACAGATGAGGTCCATGTGTTTGAGTTCAAAGGTATATTCTTCACTTTTCATACTCAACAGAAAACATTTTCAAAAAAAAGAGATGGCTATACAGTGCAAGGATCGTCTTGAATGGCTGTTGAAGCCGGGTTTTTACTTACTTTGGTTCCCAACGTAGTACAAATTTCTTAGCACAATGGTACTTAGCTGGTTCTCGAAATCCGGCTTCAAGAATGATTTTGAAAACTCCTTTTCCATACTTCTACCTCAATGTGATTTAAAAGCTAGCCGGCATATGACCAAGGAAGGCGAAAGTTGAAAACCCTTAGCCTCTTATTAAAAGACGTGGTTTAGCGGTTGTATAGTTACACCATGCTTTGTCTTCTTCTTTCAAATGTCAAATTAATTATGACAGGCAGATATAGTATAGCCACGTTTATTTAATAAGGGGGTTAGAGGAGGCGTACTTCCAAATACAAGTTGAAGTTACTATTATAAATCCGAACATAATCATTTATTGTTAACTAACTGAGCCCGCGACTTCGTCCGCGTGGAATTTAACTTAACAAAAAAGCCCGCTCCCGCGTTCTGAGCCCGCGCGACAAGACCCTTTTTTTCTAAAATAAAAGTAACCTAAGTTTCTCCTTATAACGTCAGCTATCTGCCAGTGAAAGTCCTGTCTAAATCGGTCGAGCCGTTTTGGAGATTACCCGGAACAAACATACAGACAAACAAAAATTTTTTTAATCGCGTTTTTGCTGTAGGCGTCCTAAGTATGTACTTTCATATGCATTTAGTGAAAAGGTATTATTTTGATATTACAAACAGACACACCAATTTTATTTATTTGTATAGATGTCAGATTTAAGGATAATTTACTTCAACAATAAAGGCTATTATTATTACTATTCGCTCTCTATGGGACGGGATTCTAAGTAATGGGGGGTCTATATAAATTATTAAAAAATTTCCCATGTTACAGGTACCGAATCGCATTCCGCCAAACCCTTCTTTGCCATAAAGTGAGCCGCAGCGACTCCCGCATCATCAATCTGGACCACACCATCTGCCGTGACATCACCCTGACCAGGGTCAACTCGACTACCGCTAAACGAGAATCGAGAATATCATTCGTAAATAAAGTCGATTATGAGAAAGACCCGTCGCCATATTGCACGGCCGAAGAACGTGACAGCGAGGACACTGTGTTTGAAACTTTTTCTAAAATTTGAATTTCGCGTGATAATAAGTTCACCCGATGTCAGGGTAAGTAAAAAAAAAGAGAATTGACGTAGTAAATAGCTAAGGGCCTTATTCGGCTAGCTGTTTCCGAGCGTGTTCGCGGCGAGCTCGCTGCGTGCACTGCACACGGTCTTTTTCGCGAATTACAAAATTTGTGTTTTATTATTGTCAGATTTTGAAAAATTTCTAAAGGAACTCAAAAAATTTGAACTTCGCGGGCTAGACAGGCGCCTTCACCTTAATTGGTCAGTTAGAGATAAATTTAATGGATTTGTTTACAAAACATAACATTTAATGACTCAGTCATTTGAACACGGAGTCTCGTAAAGTAGATACTTACTTGCACATTAATTTTAAAGATATGAAAAAAAAATTGTACAATTCTATACAATTTTATTGCTCATGGAATGCTTAATGTTGAAATTTATTATTGTGTGGGTAAATTTATAACAGATGAAATATCGTTTAATATTTTATAACATATATATAATAAACCTTACTCCTTACTTTTCACCGTACGGAAAAGGTTTAGGAAAGAGAAAAGTCGTCAAGGTAAATATTGAGGAAACCGCATATCCTACTAATATCATAAATGCGAAAGTTTGTGAGTGTGGATGTTTGTTACTCTTGCAGGCAAAAACTACTGAACGGATTTGGATTATATTTGGAACACAGATAGTTTATAACCGGGATTAACACAAAGGATACTTTTTATCCCGAAATTGTTGTTAAGTTAAACACTACGCGGACGAAGTCGCGGGCATAAACTAGTCTTAGATAATCTAACTAATCTAATTTACGAAAGACATGTGAAATCCGCCAACCCACACTGGGCGAGCGTGGTCGATTATGGGCTGAATCCCCCTCCCATTGAGGGGAGGCCCGTGTCCAGGAGAGGGATGTTAAAAAGGGATAAATTTATTATTATTATTTTATAAACCTTTTGTATCAGTGTATGTACATACCTCATTATTATGCATGTTAATTTAGGTAGGTATATTCCAAAATGTAATTTATTGAGATAAAAACTTAATAGTAGTATATATTTTTAATATGCATATAAGTAGATAATTATGGGCACGACACGGCACTATTTAGCAGGAGGAAAACAAAATGCTTGGAGTTGTATGAAGTCGTTTTTAAATATTTGCCGTTTCCCGTCGACGGTAACGGTTAGTTGCCCTTGCCGTAGCACACCCTGGGGTGCTACTCTTAGCAACGATAATCGATGTTTATTGGACGAATCCTACACCGAATTCCATATTTGTGTTGTCTTTAGAAATGTCTTATGGCCTGCGCGACGATGATTATTATTTCGGAAATTATCTACTTAGTCTGAGTGTTATTGGGATTGTCACCCGTCTAGTGCCCGTAACTTGATGATTTACTTAATTAAGGAAAATATTATAGGATACATAAAGTCTATGGTTGTATGTATGTTAATGTGTCACAAATAATGTACACATCATATGATATGTTTTTTGTGTCAATATCACTTTTATAAATAACTTTACTATTTAAACTTTTTATATGTAGGTATAATTGTATAGTTTGTACCTCTCGAATGTCTAGTTATTTAAGATATAATTAGGTACCTACAGTACTCGTATAAGTTTCATAAAAATAATCATATGTAATTATTTTAATAAGTTATGTAAAACATATAGGTTTTAATAAATAATTGTCAGATTTTTGTTTTTTATTTCATTTTCCAGTACCTTCTTGCGTTGTTACAAAGCAACTAATAAATTGATAACATTGCGTTTCGCACATCGACGTTCAAGCCACAAAGCCCATGTTTAGTCATCCTTCAATCATGAGAAACTGAGCCAACTCTTTACAATTCGGAATCTGAGGTTAGGGCCATATTAGGTTAACCCGACTTAGGTGCTACATCATAATCAATCAACAAATAATTCTTAGCGATTGTGTTTGCCATTTGTTCATTGTAAATAGTCCGTATGTGAAAAGGAGTGTTCCTACCAAATGCCTACCCTTAAATTTGTACCTTTGATAGCAAAAGGAATGTCATAGCTGTTGCCTGCCTACTCCTAATTTAAAGATAGCAGTAGCACTGTGAGTTCAAACGGTAGTTAGACTTGCTAATCGATAACCTATACGTAAATTGTAGCGCAAATGGTTGTACAACAATGTTGTCTACCAAGCGTACGACCCGTCTTATGTTAAGGTGAAGGCGCCTGTCTAGCCCGCGAAGTTCAAATTTTTTGAGTTCTTTTAGAAATTTTTCAAAATCTGACAATAATAAAAGACAAATTTTGTAATTCGCGAAAAATACCGTGTGCAGTGCATTTATTAATACATTTATTTTACTCTAAATATTATCACGGTGGATATGATACTAGTAAATCACTAAATATACAAAAATTGCCAGATTATCTGGATAGCTGTCGTTCTTGAAATGTTTTAGAGTAAGTTGGATATATTAATAAACTAGCTGTGCCCCGCGACTTCATCCGCGTAGTATTGGATTATTGGGTTAAAAAGTATCCTATATGTTAATCCCGGTTATAATCTATCTGTGTTCCAAATTTCATCCAAATCCGTTCAGTAGTTTTTGCGTGAAGGAGTAACAAACATACATACATACATACATACATACATACATCCACACTCACAAACTTTCGCATTTATAATATTAGTAGGATGCACTCTTTGATAAAGGAAGGAATGGATACAGTACTTCATACTTCATTATTATTCAAATGCAATCTCGCGGCAATGACAGTGTGTGTAAAGCGCGCCGGCGCGCGGGGCCCAGTGTCAAAACTGTGCAAAACGACGTCAAAACTATGGATACGCCTCACGATTTCAAGTCAATTACATAATAATATTATATCTTGGGGGGTTATATTCAAAATACCGTTTTCGTAAGAGAAAAAGTATTAAGCAAATATGGAAATACTTTTTTTTATTTTATCGGTCCACAAAAAAATACCTTAAATAATAAATACATGAGATTTTAATAAAAACTGGGACTTTAATAATAAAATGTGACATTTAATTATAAGCGGCACGACGTCCTTATAATGTGTACAGTGTTAAGTTAAACAGTATTAGAGAAGCAGCCTGGTAAAAAATGTAAGAAGTTATACACATGCAAAGACAAGTAATGGAAGTGTTCATTATATTGCTTGGCGCAGTATCGCTTGGCTTGGTATCGTGACGACTGTTTGGCACAGTGGTTTGCACGTATACCACTGGGCTCACTGTACCGGGTGGTTGCGAGTTCGATTTGCGTCCCAGGAAATTTCGGAAATGGCCTTTCTGTAATTCGCCCTGGTCTGGTTGTCACCGGGATTGCCCCCAGTCCATTGTACGGTACCAAGTATGATATCGGTACATAGTACACGCGTTGCTTAGTTTGGGACCATAGATGGTGTGTCAGTCTGGCGATATTATAGCAGGTGCGGTATTGAGCATAACCGCCGATTACTCAAATATAAACCAATATATTTAACCAGTTTTCTTTAACATCCGGTGGCCTTTGTTACTTGTGTAAAAATCCGATTCATCAAAATATAATAACCAAAAACAGGTACGTTTTGTTGGTCTCCAATCGGGTGCTCTCGTAAAAAGTATGGCATTAGTCTATTTTCACGCCTCTCTATAGATTGAGGAAATCTATGGGAAAATGTTTAATTCACTGTCGTATCTCAAATTAAATGTCTTAAATTGCCCTGATAATAAAAAAACTTTTCGAGTTTAAACTGTCGAGAAAAGTACCCTAAAAAATATATTGTCATCGGAAGCGACATTGAACATGTGTTAAGAAAGCAATGATAGAGGAATATACGACGACCCTTAGGGTAAGCGACGATATTGGACGACTATGCGACTGCTATGTGATTTGGAAGTTTTGTGTGTAACAAATATTACTGTACCTATTAGTGCGTATAAGTTAAGTTTGTGGAGAGCGCAATAAACCGTTTTCTACGAAAACGGCATTTTAATACGAAACAATATAATTTTATAGAAGTCGTATCCACATTATCCAACTACATAGAATGTATGAAAATATAAATTTTACTTTTTCTTGTAAAATATTGTATTTTAAGGGGGACTCACTGATAAAATGAAATGCCATTCGCTTTCTTATGATTTCAGTTCTCACTTTTACATGTTTTAATGATGCAAAACGGTATTTTTTCAATATTTTACGCCGCGGTTTTGACAGCTCTTGTGTCAATGGTCGATTGTAGACTAGCGGGCGACTGCGCGAATTTTGAATCATGCGTATTTTTTGGTGGAACATTGCGTGTACTAACATGCGGTATCCTTTACTTCTTTTATCAAAGGATGCACTGCACACGGTCTATTTCGCGAATTGCAAAATTTGTCTTTTATTATTGTCAGATTTTGAAAAATTTCTAAAAGAACTCAAAAAATTTGATCTTCAGGGGCTAGATGGGCGCTTTAGCCTTAAGAAGTTATTGTACCCTATCGATGCATGCAATATCAAAGGCATTGCTCGCAGGTTGCCGTCCTGAAGGGGAGTGGGCATAGACACTGGAAGAGGTGACCATGCCACGTTATCGTTTGGACCACAGATATAGATTTACATAGATAACACAAATGCATGTACTCTGCGTGTACGAAACCCCGACCAAGCGTCAAGGTTGGTCGCCGCTAACTTACAGTCCGCGCGACTACAGATATAAAAAATATGAGTATGAGCGAGAGAATCGTAGCGGGCTGAGGGGCATCGGCGGCATCGGTGTCTTTGAATCGGTTTGGATTTCCCGTCACTAATGACGTCACAGTAGGTGTTAAAAATTCGGCACACTTGGTTTCAATACAAATCGTGATACTTACGTTATCTATGTTAACCTATATCTGTGGTTTGGACCTACCTACATCTATTAAAAATGAGCAATCTGGGAAAATAAATAACTCCCCACAGGAGAAGTATTTATTCAATATTCCATGACACAGTTCGCAACTTTTCTCATATCGCGGCGAGTTCGCTTGTTGGTATTGCGAGCACAAATAAAACATGAAGCGTAGTGACAGGATGCCCTCTAGCCACTCAAGTTTCTGGAGTTTGTAAGCCTGAAAGCCGGACTAATGTCGGTTTGCTTGTCCCACCTATACTTAGGTCTGTATACAACTGCATGTCTTACTACCAGTGTAACCATTTTCTAAGTAACTATAAGTCATTTAATGAAATCACTCTCATCAGCGCAACACTTATATTAATCGTACACAGCACAATATAATTTAATTATTAATTAAACACACGAAATATCGACCCGTTCGTAGGCCAGGTGAAGTGGAAGAGAGAGGGAGCAACGTTAGGGTTGCCAACACAAATTAGTATTATGGTGTTGCCAATAGCAAACTATAATTAATTGGCAGTAATATATGAAAAGGAGATTCATTTGGCCATCCTAAAGTACCTACATGTATTCAGATATTTCTAGAGGTGGACGTAACAAAATTGTCTCCTAATTTAATATTCGTGACCTGAAATAAGTCGTTCAAATTATTCAAATAGGAAAATTGTTTTATGTAAATACAGAACCTATTCGTAATATTTATTTGGTCTCTACAATTTTACTGTGAGTTGGTTCATGATAGAATATTTATTTTACTACAATCTGTAACGTGCTAGAAATTTCGTCTGATGTTTTTCGTTTACCCAACAAGCGAGCAATTGGGAGAAAATAGATAATCTTTTAATATTATATATGAAAAACTGATAAAATAAACTCAAAACATAGTTCGTTTGAACATATTTTCTATATTTATATAAGTAGTAAATAACGATCAGGCGATTGAAGGGCTTTGACCTTACTACGTGATCCTATCCTACAATTTGTATTTATTGGATATGAGAATCGTCTATTTATTATACTAGACGATTGTATAATAACATTCAATGGATTCAATAGATTGGATAAGGTATCTTTATTAGGCTCGGAAGATGGATAGTAAAGCGACTTGTTTGTCAGAAACCACCAAAATCCATTCTGAGATCAGATTTAGATGATAACATTTATCTATCCACAGTATTTCTATAACTCAGTATTAAATACTCGAAGGATTAAGTCTCAACAGCTAGTGGAGTATAATTTCAGTATGCGGCTGTAAAATAGAATTAATTGATGGCCGTAATAAAGGAAGTGCCATAAAATTTTGCCAATTGCATGTTATTATAGCATGCAGGCTGCAACCAAAACACACGAGTTTCTGCATACCAAATCCAATGAAAATGGTTGTTGGTCGGTTTCGGTTCGCAGAAGTATGCGTGGATTGATTGTTTTCTGCAAATCGACGTCCATTTTTCCTTTGCCCGATATTAAAAAGGCACGACAAATTAAAACATTATATAAATGTACTTAGCTTAGCAACAGGTAAGTCGTCTAAAGCAGGTGTCTTTCAGACAAAGGTCGTTACGGATAATGGTTTGGATGTCGTCTAGCCTCCATGTCTACATCTACTACTTAGTTAGAGGGTCTAACGGCGGTGACAAACTTGCGCGTAACACGAGCAAAGCAACGAACATTTAAGAAATAAATTTTGAAAAATCTGGAAAATTATTTCAATTGTTACTTAGTTCCGCTCGTGAATAGGATTATGTTTGTCAGCGTCTTACTAAGATTTATCCTCCTTTGATGCCACTTGTACGAATCATGTAAAATTGCTGAAAATAATGACATGATACCTTGATGATGGTGCATATTTATTGAAAACTAGCTGTGCCCCGCGACTTCATCCGCGTAGTATTGGATTATTGGGTTAAAAAGTATCCTATATGTTAATCCCGGTTATAATCTATCTGTGTTCCAAATTTCATCCAAATCCGTTCAGTAGTTTTTGCGTGAAGGAGTAACAAACATACATACATACATACATACATCCACACTCACAAACTTTCGCATTTATAATATTAGTAGGATAGTATGAAGAAAACTTCATAATCGTTAGCATTTTTCAATGAATGAGTTATATGGAATTAATGTAGATGTCCATTGCGACCTAACTAGTAAGTACTACACTACCACAGAAATGTGGGTGTACAATTGTGCACCCCTGCCTAGTACCTACAGCAGTTTCAGCGAGTTGCAAAGACCGTCTGCACCACGAGTGATGTTCTGAGGAACTGTTCAGCCGCCGTATTCACAATTGACATGAAGTTTCCAAAGTCGGAAACGTCAGCTTCCATCCTTATTTTACAAATGAAATTGAAATACCAAATTGGTGCCATCAACGTTAATTTTCCGCCATCGCACCCACCCACGTTGGGAGACATTTCATCATCAAAATTTGGATGCCTGGTCTAAGTAAGCCTTTCTTCCGCGCTCGTCAATTTGTAGTATGACGTTCCGGAGCCCTCGTGCCAGCCCTCCTACTGAGCGACGGTTACCAGTTACCATGGACCTATGTGCATACCTAGGCAATAAAAAAATCTTGGTCGCTCCATTTTCCTATGAGGGGTTGCTAACAACGATTTCAGTTTGGCCCAAACCTACCATACACAACTATTCACATACAATGAACATACCGAGAGGAAAAGTTATAATGTGTTTATTCAGAGGCTGGGGACCCATTTCCCTAATAGCTTTTTGAGGAGAACATTTTCTGCGTGACAATGAAAACTGCTATTTCTTACCTACTTAAGTCAACATAAAAGTAATAGTCCCACATAATAGGTACTGAAATTCGGTTATCATTCTTGGACCATCATCTTGGAACATCATTCTTGGCACCATCCCGCGCGGGCTGGGGTTTTAATATTATTTTTCTTTTTATTTCAACGATTTTCGGAAACTTAAAAAAATATATTCTTATTCAATATGTTTATTTAGAAAATAACTACTTTATCTAGAAAATTCAATATTACAATTGAAGGGTATAAATAAAATATTATATATTACGTATCTCTTATTGTTCTATTCTATACAAATAAATAAAATTGGAGTGTCTGTTTGTAATATCAAAATAACACCTTTTCACTAAATGCATATGAAAGTACATACGACACCTACAACAAAAACGCGATTTAAAAAAATTTTGTCTGTCTGTCTGTCTGTGTGTTTGTTCCGGGTAATCTCCGAAACGGCTGGACCGATTTTGACGGGACTTTCACTGGTAGATAGCTGTTGTTATAAGCAGCAACTTAGGCTACTTTTATTTTAGAAAAACAAAATTTTAAAAATGGGCCCTGTCGGGCGGGCTCAGAAAGCGGGAGCGGGCTTTTTTGTTAAGTTAAATTCCACACGGACGAAGTCGCGGCCTCAGCTAGTATTATATAAATAGACACTTATATTATATCGTTGCAAGAAGTGGTATATCCATTCTACATAATATATGAATAATATGTCCTGGGGTCCAACTACGTTAACCGCTGGCTACTCGATCGACTCGCATTCAACTCACAATACTTACATCAAAACTGACGTATGGCGTATCTGAATATGTCAGTTTTGGCAGTTTCACTATAGAAAATCTGTGAGATGACAGCGGTTAATAGAATTGGACCCCAGATTTCTTGTCACAGACTCTTAAATACTGCGTAAAAGTTTCTTGCCGACATGAAATACCTAAATAGGCAGCAAAATGTTCCAACAGGGTGCGTAATCTGTATCCGTTCATTGCGTAAATAACTACCGCAAATATTAGCCATCTGCTGCCGTCCTATTCGCGCTGTGGTTTCGCCCACACACGAACACATAACTTTTGCAAACTGATTGTATTATTAAGTCGCAACTAATGTTGCACGGCAAAGTGTTCAACCCGTTCGTTTTTTATCCAACAAGTCGGCCAACAAGCGTTCAACCCGCCTGATAACCACCGAACCTAACCGCTACGTCAAGCGGTCGTTATTTATGTCAATGTCATGATGTGATAAAACTACGTTCAGTCTCTTTTATTATGTACTTACTAGCTGTGCCCGCCGACTTCGTCCACGTAGTATTTAACTTAACGAAATAATAATAATCCCGATAATCCCGAAAAAAAAACCGGCATTATCGGGATAAAAAGTATCCTATGTGTTAATCCCGGTTATAATCTATCTGTGTTCCAAATTTCATCCAAATCCGTTCTGTAGTTTTTGCCTGAAAGAGTAACAAACATCCACACTCACAAACTTTCGCATCCCACTAATATTATAAATGCGAAAGTTTGTGAGTGTGGATGTATGTATGTATGTATGTATGTATGTTTGTTACTCCTTCACGCAAAAACTACTGAACGGATTTGGATGAAATTTGGAACACAGATAGATTATAACCGGGATTAACATATAGGATACTTTTTAACCCAATAATCCAATACTACGCGGATGAAGTCGCGGGGCACAGCTAGTTTATAATATTAGTAGGATGTATTTATCTACTCGAAATAACATAAGTAGTAATTTTTTGTTTATATGTAAGCACCTTGTGTTTGTTTTTCGTCTCTTTCCAGTTTGCCTAACTGAAAGCAGCGCGTTCCATCTACCGGCTATCGTTCCGTACCGTTCAATGATTGATCTGTACTTGAACTTGTCCCATAAACTTGTCGTTGGCAGAATCATCGGTAGTCGATGGGACCATAAACTTTAATTGGAATTGGAAACGTTCAGTCTCGTCACATTTGGGTACGGTTTTAAAAGTTCGCATTAACAAATACATGAAAAAACGCCGCCGATACGATAGGATTCGAGGTATAAGCATGCACCAACCTGGATATCCAGGCGGGAGTCTCCGACGATGGTTTTCCAGCAGTCCTGCACGTGGATGTGCCCAGGGCCCTGGTTTCTCAACTTGGATGAGACGTTTCTTGAGGAACAACACTTAAAACACTTCACAGCTGTGGTGACTGAGTAGTTAGAGCAATAAAAGATCAAGAGTGTGATCTTTTCGATTTTTAATATAATTTTATAGCTTTGCAATGTGTACACGCGCGCGGCGGTTCAAATTCGAATCGCTGCCGGGCGGCCGTCTCGCTTTCTCCCATTGTCATGGGCGAGCTCTCTTTCACTCGCCGTGGTGCATACTTTCGCGCATTGATGAATGGCGCGAAATTTAAATGTAATATGAAAAGGGACATGAAATAGCAAATTTTTAACCCCCAACGAAAAAAGAGGGGTGTTATAAGTTTAACAACATTTTAGTGTATCTGTTTATCTGTGTGTCTGTCTGTGGCATAGTAGCGTAGTAGGGGGTGAAAGGATTTTAATTTTGTTTTTTTTTTGTTAGAAAAGTATTCTGATCGAAAGTGTTCTTAGCAATGTTTTATGAAAATCAGTTCATCCGTTTGAAGACTATGCGCATCGGGGTTTTTTTAATTTTCGATTTAGTGTTATCTTTTTTTACAGAGAGATTACTCCAACACTCAGCGCTCTCTTAAATCAATTTGGTACTTCCAAAACACTTCCATAGTCGCTCTTTGAAGCGAGCTATTTAATTTGCTCGACTTTCAGACAATTTCCTAGTAGGTACCTCGATTCAGTAGAAATTGAAAGGACGATAGCGCAATTTTGAAATTGACACATTGTTTATTTTCAGACGTTTATTTGTTCGACTAGATTCATTGAAGGTTTTCATAAAGGTCTTAGAAGTCTGTGAAGTTGCTTGAAGGAGGCGCTTTGTTGTATTCTTATAATGAATATCTATAGAAATAAATAAAATTGGAGTGTCTGTTTGTAATTTTCACAAATGCATGTAATACTAAGGTACTTCTAACAAAAACGCGATTTCAAAATGTTTTGGCTGTCTGTCTGTCTGTTTGTTCCGGGTAATCTCCGAAACGGCTGGACTGATTTTCACTGGAAGATAGCTGATGTTATAAGGAGTAACTTAGGCCACTTAAATTTATGAAAAACAATTTGGGTTCCTCGTAAAACAATAAAAACACAAGAAATCCAAGAGTATCTCCGAAACGGCTGGACCGATTTTAGTTAATACTCGTACTTAATTAAAATTCCACGAAGACGAAGTCACGGGTACAGCTAGTAATAAATAAAGATAATTAATACCTAAATACAAACCTTTGCCCCTTCTTCCCGGGCGTTCCAAGTCACCACCACTTCAAACCACTTGAGTGTTAATTTGATAAATAAACTAGATGAACCTAAAAGTAGTTAGCCTTGTAGTAGGTAAGTACTTAAGAAATAATTAGTTCGATCCCATTAGTTCCAGACGTAATAAAGTAACCGTCCGCCTGACTGCCCATCGGCCTGGCTACGACCTGGCCACAACTAGGCTACCTTGACTTGAAACTACAGACTTAACGACGCTGAATATTGAATTTTAAGACCAATTAGATAGTGTTAAATTTTCTATACCTATTACCTACATAGGTAATAGGTATAGGTCACACGCAGTTCACGGCAACTGTGTGAGCGAGACGTATTAGATTTACGCGGGAGTGACAGAGACAGGTAATAACAGGTCATTGTACGAATTTCTTCGTGATCAGCGACCGTGCCATAGTTCCGTTTAAATACCTAGTTACATGGTAGAGGCGATTTTGTTGGAACAAGTAGGTTTAATGTGGTAGAGCCAAGCCTATTGACTACAGCTCATATACTGGCTAGCTCGACTGAGATAGTACCACCCTCTCACAGAATATCGGCCCAAATTAGCTATTAAGTATAAATGCGTTTCGTACGATGAATGAGAGAGTTGGAAGATCAACCTCTTGTCCCTTGAGGTCGGCAACCTGCGAGCAATGCCATCGGTAGGTACTTATTGCAAGTATTTATGAGGCTACGGTAACTGCTTAACATCAGGCGGGTCGTACGCTTATTTGCCGACTTGCCTAACTGTATGGCATCCTACTCATGGTCATAACGAATGTTGCTTAGTTTAGGACCATACAGTTGGTGTCTTGCGACATTTTTATTCTTATTCATGAAGTGATACTTGAGTAGTACTTGAGTAATACTTGAGCATTTACAAAATACATTCTTACTTATAGTTGGTAGGTGCCTAAGATTAGAAGGAGCTTTCTCAAGATCATCCATCTCCGAGAATAATCTTTATAGGAATCGTTTATATTATACTCCCTAAACCCACGCACCCCTTTCCAAAAGAAACTTAAATACCCATAAAATGCCCTCAATTGACCACAAATCTCCACGCCGACCGCCCCAACATGCGAGTGGGTAATTAATCTTGTATCTCATTCTCGCCTTTAAATGTAGAGAGAGAGAAAGTAAGCTTTGTGCTTGGCAATCTCGCTTGACATATTTCGTGATAGCGACATCCACCCACGCGAAGTCTAAATTTAAATCTTGTTACTGTTGGAATGTTTTTAACCACAGACGCATAGAGGTATATTTTTAAAAACTTTGTCTGCATGTCTGTGGCATTGTAGGTCCCAAACCGATGGGCCGATTTACAGTCGGGTTTTTGTATTTTATAGTGACAGAGCCAAGCTGTAGACAATTGATTACTTACAGCTCATATACGAGCTGGGTCTATCGGCGTAATGTAGCTACTGTAGATGCGTTTCGTACGATGAATCAGGAAACCGGAAGTTCAACCCCCCTCAACCCCCCTTTCTTCGTCCAACTCCTTTCCGATCGGCAGGTTGCGATCAATGCCTGGATGTAGGTAATGTGGTTCTCTACATAGACAAGTATTGTTTGTGAATACGCCTCATAGTTATGTTTGGTGTAAGTACCAATTTTCGTTGAACAAAACTAATCGTGTTCAAGATTACTTGTATAGAGGCTTTTGATATTGAGTTATGGAAACAACGGAGAGGAGACAAAATGTTCATCATTTATCCATCGGCTAAGAACATAGACTATTTACATAAAAACTACCCGCCCTTGATCTCTCCACCACCTTTCCTCCTGAAAAATAGCTATGTTTGCAGGCGAACTTATTTCCGTTTCCCCAAAGAGACCCCTTCAATGAATCTAACTAAAGTTATACTGTTTCCAGCGACTCAACGCGCGACATCGATAAAAATAATCACTACATAGTATAACACAAAGTCGCTTACCGCTGTCTGTTTGTCCCTATGTATGCTTAGATCTTTAAAACTACGCAACGGATTTTGATACGATTTTTATTAATAGATAGAGTGATTCAAGAGGAAGGTTTATATGAATAATACATGCATAATATAGTAGAGAAACACTGATAAATGTAGATTTTTCTAATGTGATGACGTTAATAAACACATTTTTTTGCGCTTACATTGCTAACGCTGGCTGAACCCTACGAGAAAGATCAAAATAATGTACTACTGTATTGTACACCTTAAAAAGGTCTACAAAAAAGTCCGCGTTAGTATATGTCTATCACTTAGGGATAACCCACAATAACCATTTTTTATACAATACTTTTTACGACAAATAATGGCTTATTTACGAAGCGATTTTGAGTAATACAGCATTAATCCTTATCCAATTAAGTACCTTAAATAAATTTTGCATTAAATAAAAATCAATATGGCCCTTTAAAGTATGTAATTTAAATGAATATTTTAGAAGATATTACAGATATAAAATGCAGGGACATAGCGGTTACGGCGCGTGCTTATAGTAGTATATTTCGTATCAGCATTGCACCCGTGCGAAGCCGGGGCGGGTCGCTAGTAAAAAATGGGTGCTTGAAACTTGAAATTAAGTACTAGGGACCTTATAATTTATTTCATTGGACTCGGTGTCACTATCGAAGGTTAGGTACCTACCCCTACTTACTTACTTGAATTTGATACATCTATACAAATAAATAAAATTGGAGTGTCTGTTTGTAATATCAAAATAACACCCTTTCACTAAATGCATATGAAAGTACATACGACACCTATAGCTAAAATGCGATTTTTTTTGTCTGTCTGACTGTCTGTCTGTCTGTCTGTCTGTCTGTATGTTTGTTCCGGGTAATCTCCGAAACGGCTAGACCGATTTTGACGGGACTTTCACTGACAGATAGCTGATGTTATTAGGAGTAACTTAAGCTACTTTAATTTTAGAAAAACAATTAGGGTTCCGCGTAAAAAATAAAAACACATGAAATCAAAGAGTATCTCCGAAACGGCTGGACTGATTTTGACGGGACTTTCACTGGTAGATAGCTGATGTTATAATCAGTAGCTTAAACTACTTTTATTAAAGGAAAACAAAAAAAAAAAAATGGGTCCTGTCACGCGGGCTGAGAACGCGGGAGCAGGCTTTTTTGTTAAGTTAAATTTCACGCGGACGAAGTTATTTATATGTTGTTTACCAATTGGGTTTTCCTAGGTTTTATCGGACCAAGCTATAAAATCCGACGCTACATATTAACTAAAAGGTTTTTATAGTCCCTTTAACTCCTCTGACAATACGTAACGCATATTTAAAGGCGGTGATATGGTAAGCGGTTTGTGCGTATCCGAAACCGGATTACGTTCACCGAGAGACATATCTTTAGTCAATGTCAGCTCAGCCTACAAAGAGGATTACCGAGCCAAGTTAGAATGGGCTGTTGTGTTTCCACTGTGAGTTAAATTATTCAAATACTAGCTGTGCCCGCGACTTCGTCCGCATGGAGTAGCGTCTTTGGGTAGCTTTTTTAATTATTTAGGCTAATTATTTTACAAATAAGACACTAGCTAAGCTACTTGCAGTGTTTCACTGCAAAGAGTTATATTTCCATACAAACTTTCATCCCCTATTTCCTATTGTTATTTTACACCCTTGAGGGTAAAACTTTTACAAACTTTGAATGTCACATTTTTTATATCGAATGAACAGCCTAAAAACGTTTTAAGCTTCTAGCTCTAAGAATGATGATACTTCCATACAACTGTTCACCCCCCACCCCCTTTGAACCTCCTAAAACCCTCTTTTCACATTAAAAAGTAGTCTATGTCCTTTCTCAGGCTCTAGACTATCTGTGTACCAAATTTCAATTAAATCGGTTCAGTAGTTTTGGCGTCAAAAGCGCTACAGACCGACAGACAGACAGAGTTACTTTCGCATTTATAATATTAGTAAGGATTTGAGATGGTGTTGTTACTGGGTCAACCTTTAAAAAGCGTACTAAAAGAAATGCATGCAATAAATTGCGATTGGCTGTTTAGATACAACCTTATCTGAGTATTTAGTCGAGCTTCTTGCGCTAACTGCTCAACTGAAAGCATTCAATGTCAATTTTTGAAGCGAGAATTCTATACGGACGTTCGGGGCGCTCGCCGCGCGGCCACTCTATCCGTGCTAAGCGTCAGCAGCGTTACACGATATATATAGGTATACAGAGTGGCAACTGCGGCGCCCTACGCTTTATAATATAAAGCTTCGCTTCGTTCGTGCGCCCCTAGGCGGCACTGGTTTTTCTGTACATTTTACTCCTTACCTTTTACATCAAACTGGAATCTAAAGTGTTAAAATTCTAATTAAATGTGTATGTACCTAACGTAGGTGTACTGAAATTTAATTATCGAATACATTATTTTATGTTGCCCAGCATTCAGTCAGTTGAGAGTTTAAACATTTCATTTTATTAAAAAGCTTAGTGTACACACAAATAATGCGGTTACTTAGTTTAAACTACCTACCTATTCTTATCTAGCTTAATCTAATAAGTACCTACGTGAAAAATGTAGGCGTGGTTTCCTACACTTTAATTCAATATACTATTAAATTTCCTTAGGGGCCATCCATAAATTACGTCACACGAATTTCATGATATTTTGACCCCTCCCCCGTCCATGTCACAGCTGGTCACATTGTGAGACCCCCCTACCTAGTTTTAAAAACAGCAGTTCCGAAATATTTTTTATTTCCATTTACATCCAAATCCAAATTATTTTTCAATAAAATGAACTTCAAATCAAACATAGGCATGAAAATTAACAAAGCATAAAAATGTAAAAATTTATAGTCATGCAGACAGAGTTGCAACTATTTTTATGTTACTCTTTAGTAGGCATGTAGTTTAAATTTAGTGTTGTAATACTTAGATATAAAATATTATATTTTGATAAAATGTGATGTCACAAAATTTGGGACCCCTCTCCACCTTGTCACACAATGTCACACTTCGTCGACCCCCTCCCTCCCCATAACGTGTGACGTAATTTATGGAAGACCCCTTACGAGAAGTTAGCGTGGGCGACGCGAAGAACACAGAATTCTTATTTGTCCTAGAAAAAGCGGTAGGAAGTTTTTTAATTGCGGAAAGTTAATAAGCTTGGCGGGCATCTCTGGGGCGGGGCAGGTTCATCGCATTGCCGCTAGAATTTTAATCGCATAGATCTTAATTATTCCAGATGAACACGAACGGTCCAGGTCTCAAATAAGAACGAACTTTATGTCTATCACTGAAGGTTTATTTAGCAAGCGAACTAGTAGAAAACTGTACATACAAATAAAAAAACCGGACCTGAGAGTTCCGTACAACATTTTATTATGATTTTAGATAGTTTTTCCATTCCTGGATTCCAATATCGATACCGGCAAGATATTTTAATAATATATAGCTTAAACTTCCCAAAAATGCTTAAACATATTCGGGAACCCAATACAAACTGCAACCAAATTGAATACAAACTACAATACAAACTCTTATTTTACACACTTAGGGGTGGAATTTTACAAAACGCTGAAATTAATATTTTTTATTCGTAATAAGTAGCCTCAATACTTATTTTCATGTCTCTAGGTTAATTTTCTTCTTTACCCCATAAAACTTTCACCCCCTATTTTATGCACTTAGGGGTGGAATTTTCCAAAATCCTTTCTTAGTGGATACTTGCGGTATATAAGGTACCTACTGTCAAAATTTCATGATTCTAACACCAGCGGTTTGGGCTGTGCGTTGATTCCTTTGTATTGATAAGTGAATTTGCGAAAAGTATCAAAATATGTGACATAAATCACCGTATCTTTTAATTGCGTTGACTTAGAAGCCTAATTTTGTTACACCTACAAGGGACCATAGCATTTGATATTTGGTATTAATTTCAACTTGATAACTCTACCCGTTTCTGAGAAAAAAGGTCTTGACAGTCAGACATACAGACAGACAGCCAGACAGACGGACAACAAAGTGATCCTATAAGGGTTCCGGTTTTTCCTTTTAAGGTCCGGAACCCTAAAAAACATTGAAGAACCTTACCATATAAACTAATACACACGATAGCGCGATCTTTTTAATATACCGCCATCTAGTGACAACTGTTCACAACAAAGACTTTAAACTTGGAATACGCTTAAACACCAGAAGTAGGTAGAGGAACTTCTTTGAAATCAAAGAAGAAATTACCTTTTATAAACTAACAAAAGTAAAGATGATGTTGTTGGGTTACTTTATTTTGGCCAACGATAAGGAGTGTGTATTCTTTTTAGCTCACAATAGTATTAGTAAGTGAGGTAGTTAGCTCACCGTAGTATTAGTAAGTTAGGTAGCAGACACTATTATGTATTTAAAAAATACCTAAGTACTGGGCTTAAATTATTTTGATATATCCAACACTTTTTCAAGTTATTAATCCTTTTTTTTTTTTTTTTATTTGTCTATATTATGTTGTTGGCCAGAGTGGCCATAACAACTTCACCCGGACAGAGGGCGAGCGCAAGTGCGCTCCAGCCAGAGGTTATTAATCCATGTAACTTCAAAAGTTACCAAACGACTTGGTCAAACTGGATGAAACAAAAACGCATGTCTTTCTAGTCAATAACAATTAAAAATTGACTAGTTAATTTTAATATTAAAAAGTAGGCACACAAGCGTACGGCCCGCCTGATATTAAGCAGTTACTGTAGCCTATAGTATAGACGCTTGCAATATCAAAGGCTCGCACGTTGCCGACCTAAAGGGGTGGGCGACAGAGGGAGGGGAAAGCGGGGGGTTGGGCTACCGGCTCTCAACATACAAAACACAGCCATAATAGTAACTTTCCGCCGATCTTCTGTGTGAGGGTGGTACTACCCCGGTCGAGCCAACCCGTAGGTATATGAGCTGTAGTCGATTGGGTTAATCTCGGCTCTACCACCTTTAAGACCTTTTACGTTTCGTTCCAAATACAGAAAAGCAGATAAGTGTTATCACAAATATGTACCCACTAGCTGTGCCCACCGACTTCGTCCGCGTAGTATTTAACTTAACAAACATTTCGGGATTATCGAGATAAAAAGTGTCCTATGTGTTAATCCCGGTTATAAACTATCTGTGTTCCAAATTTCATCCAAATCTGTTCAGTAGTTTTTGCCTGAAAGAGTAACAAACATCCACACTCACAAACTTTCGCATTTATAATATTAGTAGGATATTAAATAAGTATTATTTTCCGACAGTTTCCCGATCTAGAATCCCTCGGGAACAATTTATTTACAACCTTGTTACAACAGCAATAAAAATAGGAAAATGATCTCATAACCGTTTATTTGTATGAAGATCCTTACAATAAGTAATCGACTGACGTACCTATTAATTTTATACCAAAGGAAAATTGAACGCAATCACGGCATGTAGGCGGAGAAATTCTACGTAACGATCACAAGTACACGACTATGTACTGAATATATTCTCAGAAATATGTTATCTGGCTTTTAGTACACACTTATTATAATGTAGACAGAAAAAACCGTTTATTTTTTGTGAATACTTACCAACCTACCTGATTACAAGTCTGTACCAAATGCCATACCTATGGCTAGCATAAAACATTGTAGTTTAGTGATATGACACGCCTGCAATTTTAAAGGGTTTAACAAAATGAATACCTATACTACCGTTTGGCGTTGAAATAATAATAATGCGGTACGCCCAGCCCCAAGAATGCAATTACGAAGCGCAGTGAACACCATTTATTTCAAACTGTCAACGCTAGCAGATAGGTAGGGTTAACGTATTTCAAGAATTCCAATCTGCTTCGTAATTGGTCATTTCAAAAAAGCCATCTGTGAGCAGAGCCTTTCTATAAAGGACAATATTTGAGAAATCTCTTTAAGATCAGGGTCCATTTCATAAAAAAATGTCTGGCTGTATTTATTTATAAGTCTAGGAAATATTGACACAGAATATAGATACGCTTTTTACAAACTGGTAGGTCAGCTACAACGAATCTGTCCTCAGTATTTCTTGAACACAACACTGTGTAACGGTGCGAACTCGTCCGTCACGTGTACAGATATAAATATAGCGAACTAATATTTAAATAGAGACATCAATTTAATTAATTATAACAAAAATATTCTTCAATCTTATCTAAAACAAATTATTTAAAAATGATTTAATATTTTTAAAGAAACGTAGGTAGCTGTACTTTAATGGCCAAATGATTGGAATATACTTTTCCTAATTAAAGGAAGTAAATTATACAAATCTGTCAGTAGAACAGACTATTATCATTCAGAAAATATTTTGCTGATATTAAAAGTTGTACTAAAACAATTTATTAATTTAAAATAGTTGACTGTGTGACAAGTCATGGAGGAAATTTGGATACATGTCGTTTTCCACGGTCCGGCAGCGGGGAGGGGGCCCCCGTCCTTTTCACAAACAAATAATTGCTGCAGAACAATTTCATTGATATAACAATCATGTATCTACCTAACTTCAGTTAAATCCATGTATTGTTGAAAATATCTAATCTCTGGAAATAATTATAATTATATCTCAGAATATTACTTCTAAGATCTACCGCCTTATTAGAACCACTCATTCGTGTTATTTGTCTATAGTTATTACTTTTACATAGTGTAATTTAAGAACATAAACTTCTTCAGCGTTAAACTTAAGTTGTATTAGAATGGTCTTCTTTATAAGTACTAAAACCTAAGAATATTAATTGTTTAGGTTAGATTAGAGATTAATGTACCTAAGTATGTTTGTTCTTAGAATACCAATCTTTCACTAAAATAATTTAGGTTACTATTTTCGGTTCTAATGAACCGAAAATAGTAACCTAAATTCTTAGGTTCATTAGGTCATATAACCACTAGACGATACGGATCACTTGGCCATTATAATATTCAACAATTTCGTGATATGCGCGGGGTATGTGAGGTGGGTTGTTACAACTGGAGCGTTCCCAAGGGTCCTCTACGTTTAACAACTTAGACGTTATAAATAACACAACTTTGTATTAAAGGAAGATAATTCCACAGAGTAGGAAAGTATACGAATTTTCAGCATAGCATCCCACATCTATACCACACGACTGTCAATTGGTTCATTTTGAAGGAGGAGAAACAAACCAAGCTTAAAATTATATCGGTCGTAAATTAATGTGATTAGAGAGGACAATCCTTTGAATTATTTTGACAACAAATTACGAATACACCTAGTACTTAGTAGTAGAAGTTTAGTAGGTACCTGTTTAAGCTAAAAGATAATACTAATATATAATAATAATTTTAGCCCTTTTGACGTCCCACTCCTGGGCACGGGCCTCCCCTCAACACGAGGGGGATTCGGGCCATAATCCACCAAGCTGGCCCAGTGCGGGTTGGCGGATTTCACATGTCTTTCGAAAATTTATTAGATCTTCTAAGACATGCAGGTTTCATCACGATGTTTTCCTTCACCGTAAGCAAGTGATAATCATATAGAAATTATGATTCGCACATAGATTACGAAAAATCCAGAGGTGCGAGCCGGGGTTTGAACCCGAAACCTGGTAGCCCGCAAGGCGCGTGCTTAACCAATCGGCTATCACTGCTTTTACTACTAATATATGATCTAAATAATTAAAATCAATAAATATATTGGAAAACTATCGCACTCGTGCGTTCTTACTTATATTTATCCCGGTCCCCCATTTCCCAAACACTCACCGGCGGCGCCACTGTGAAAGAATGTTTGAACTTCCGATGGCCGGCGCGGGCGGCGCTATTGCTACGATTTGTCAATTCGTGTAAAAATAAAAACATTGTTGTAAATGACTGGTAATTAAGTGAGTGCACTATTTGACGGCGAAACAACGGTGTTATTTTAAAAGGGAGGCCTCCCGGAGCAACACGACGGCGTGCTGGAAGATTTATGGTGAGTACTTATTGACAAAACTAAAAAATAGTTTTACGAAGGTGGTAATATAGGTTATTAGTTTAATTTATGTATGAACAGAATTTGCCCCAACTATTTTAGAAAAAAAAACATTTGACGAAATAAACAATCTGGCATTAAGGTTCTGTTCTATGTTGCAATATTAAATTACTTACAAAAAGTTCCGAAGGGCGGAAGAAATTAAAATGGGATGAATCATGAAAAGGTTTCTTTGATCATCATTAAACAGGTCCACAGCTGACAAAATTCGTTGATTACCAAAAGGTCGTAAACCTTAGTTACTTAGAATTTTTGTTTAATGAAGATATTATCCGACACATTTAGACCTTTTTTGCTTGAAATAAAAAATTTTCGTCGCTATTTAAGGGTATATTCACACGTGCTACCGAACGACGGTGATCAAAACTGCCACCCGACTACGAACTTCGGATGCAAAGCTCGTGTAAATAGACTCTAAATGATGGTGTTCGTCAATTAATCTTTGGTTTATAACGTGACAAAACATCAATGTTGCGAGCCTAATGGATGTATAGCGACATTCTCAAACTTAGGAGCCAAAAAACATAAAACAAAAGTTCTCATTCTCATAATGCATACGAGTATAATACATACCTTTGGAGGGTTGTTCGAAGTGTGTGATAAGTACCTAATGCAGGATAAAACTTTGTAGAGGCGTATTTCAGTTATGGAATATTCAGGAACGATATTATATTATACTAGCTGTGCCCCGCGACTTCATCCGCGTAGTATTGGATTATTGGGTTAAAAAGTATCCTATATGTTAATCCCGGTTATAATCTATCTGTGTTCCAAATTTCATCCAAATCCGTTCAGTAGTTTATGCGTGAAGGAGTAACAAACATACATACATACATACATACATACATACATACATCCACACTCACAAACTTTCGCATTTATAATATTAGTAGGTTTAGCTATGCCCACCGACTTCGTCCGCGTAGTATTTAACTTAACAAAAATTTCGGGATTATCGGGATAAAAAGTATCCTATGTGTTAATCCCGGTTATAATCTATCTGTGTTCCAAATTTCATCCAAATCCGTTCAGTAGTTTTTGCGTGAAGGAGTAACAAACATACATACATACATACATCCACACTCACAAACTTTCGCATTTATAATATTAGTAGGATTTAGCTATGCCCACCGACTTCGTCCGCGTAGTATTTAACTTAACAAAAATTTCGGGATTATCGGGATAAAAAGTATCCTATGTGTTAATCCCGGTTATAATCTATCTGTGTTCCAAATTTCATCCAAATCCGTTCAGTAGTTTTTGCGTGAAGGAGTAACAAACATACATACATACATACATCCACACTCACAAACTTTCGCATTTATAATAAATACCTAAGCATGGATAGATTGTCTGAGGGGAAATTGTTTTGTATGTTTATTTTTATTTTCTTAACTTTTCTGCCGGATCGGTACGCGATCTCAAGAATATGAAAACATGGGAGCATTTTTAATTGCATGAAGTTTTACAAAGTGAAACCAACCCACACACATTTCAGTAAACTGAAACCAACCTACAATCACTCGCACTAGGGATGGTTTTGGTTTGCAAGAGTGGGTACATATGGCTGTTTCCAGTTTAGAAAACTCCTTATATTCAATTGATCCGTATAATATGTGTTCCGTATATGAGTAAACCCTATCTCCAGACCAATAACTCATCGCGAATCCCTTCGGGATCTAAGTATCTCGAATAATGTTTTTATCTAGATTCGTATTTTCCTGGAATATTTATTGGCAGAAAGTCACAACTTTGATATAATTGACAATCTGATTTGTTCTCGTAACTTGATAATAATTGACAGAGACAATAAAACTTTGGTATTGTTTTGTACAGTTTAGGAACTTAATTCTGTTTTCAGAAAGGAATTAAATCTTAAGTCTTTGCAAAATTGTTTCTATATAAAACGTATTCAATTTTAACTCAGACCAAAAACTGTAGAATTCATGCTTTTGACGGCCAGAGTGGAGCCAATGGACGGAACTCTACAATGCCTTCGGTATTACAATCATCCAAGTATACATAAGTAGTTTACGGTAACTGCTTAACATCAGACGGTTCGTACGCTAGTTTGCCAACGTTGTTATAATACAAAAAAGCTTGTACCGATGTAGAAACAGAATACATTTTCAGGTAACGAAACCAATTTAACTTCGCGGTGCAAAGAAAAAAAACAATTGACTCAGCTCGTTACAGCCGAAAAAATAATATTTCACCATATTTTTTTTTTGATATGACTATATAAGAATAATTATGCCCTGGGGTTTTAAACCGAGTCCATGTGTTAGCGTTTTATTTATATAGCTTTGGTCGGATCTTATGTTAGGTGAAAAAATGTCCTTGTCATAAACTATTTATTTATCAGGCTGAGTACTTATGTTTTTTTTATAATAATTTAACAGGCATTTCTCTAAAAGTTTGAGGCGAATTGACCATTTTCTGAATTAAATAGGCACTTTCTATGTAGACAACTGCATTCATTATGTTTAATAATCTATACAAATAAATAAAATTGGAGTGTCTGTTTGTAATATCAAAATAACACCTTTTCACTAAATGCATATGAAAGTACATACGACACCTATAGCAAAAACGCGATTTAATTTTTTTTGTCTGTCTGTGTGTTTGTTCCGGGTAATCTCCGAAACGGCTGGACCGATTTTGACGGGACTTTCACTGGCAGATAGCTGATGATTTAAGGAGTAACTTAGGCTACTTTTATTTTAGATAAACAAAGTTTAAAAAAGTGGGTCCTGTCGCGCGGGCTCAGAACGCGGGAGCGGGCTTTTTTGTTAAGTTAAATTCCACGCGGACGAAGTCGCGGGCTCAGCTAGTTAATAAATATAATTATATATCTCCAGACTAAAACACCAACTGTATGGGTCCAAACTAAGCAACGCGTGTACTATGGGTTGGTAGCAAGGAAATTATGATAAATGTATTATTATTCAAATTTCTTTGATGGCTATCGTGCAATGGATTGGGGGCGATCCAAAAGACACCCAGATAAGGGTAAATTACAAAAAGGCCATTTCTGACTGTTACTTTTGCGGGAATCGAACCTGCAACCACTGGGTGCAGTGAGCCGAGTGACCTATGCTCGAACCACTACGCCAAGGTGTTACTTCTACTTAGGTATTTATAAACGTATAAAGTAGAATACAAGTAATTATTTTTTGGACCTTTTTTGGAAGTCACCGCAGAAATAAAATGTACATAAATTATAATGAGGTTATTCCAAGTCTGAAGCATTTCATGCATATTCATTCCCTTTGCATACACTCTTGCGGATCGTATTTAACTGTATTTGAAATTCATCTGTAGTAAACTTACATAGGGTGGCAAATGGCTTTCTCCAGATTTTAATTAAACTTCGATGAATTAGAATTTACAAATTCAATTCAAATTCAGTTTAAATTATTTTTATTAATGTAAGCCAGCAAAGCCCTCATGAATAGCCAGAATCTATCTACCATCGGTTTGGAACGTTACTTCGACTGCGAAGATCCGGCAAGAAACTCAATGGTTACTCTTAGTGTAAATTCTCAGTAGCAGCAACACAATGTGAGCAGGTAACACCATTGTCAATTAAAACTAAGTACATACTTACTGGAGAGGAATACACTAGTCATTCAGTAATTTTCAATACTTTTACTTTCAAGCAAGTAGGTTTCTTTCTACCAATCCAATCAGGATCAGTAGGCTCGCCCACTTTTACATTGGGGCCAATATCCTACCATCTAGAAACGTGAGCACAGGGCATCTGTAGTTGCCTCTTCGGAGTGTAAAGACGTGATGATGACATGAAAGTAGAACTTATTCTCTTTGGATGTAGGTGTACATAAGAAAACCTACCCAATACCCAGTAAAATGTTAGTGTGGAAATGGTAATAATTTTCTTGTTTAGTTGGTCTCCGCCGAGTTCGCCAACTTCGGACGGGCATTTGATAAATTCGTGGTTTATTCCGTCTCGGAAACCGTAATGTTTGTTAAAAATAAATGTAAATAATAATAAAAAAACGTCTTCAAATATAACTAAATTTAGTTAGGTAGGTACTTGTTCTTAACGAATGAATTAAAGACCCTTTGCCATAGGTATTATTTGTTAAGTAAATACGTACTGGGTAATATTATCTATTCATCATTTTCATTAAAAATACCCTACTAATTTATATGTAGTGTATCTCGAACCTTCTAATTTATTAATTGTGAGTTTCCGCGCGTTGGTGTTATTAGATCATTCATTACCAGACAACTCTCCTCTTCACGATATAATAATTAAATATTATGTAGGCGTAGATTGCGTGGGTAGGTAACTATATACAGGGTGTAACAGGCATCGTTATATTTAAGTAAAGACAGGGTGTAAGCACCTTGTATATACTCCGCATAACGATACGATGCCCCTTAGGGTATCGTTACCAAAACTGATAACCATGGATTCAACTCATGATTCTGGACACGCCAGAGTTGGAATTTTCCGTTGATATTTCAATAATTATTAGGCTCAATCTTTTCTGCATTTTCAATTTAAATTGATTTTATCACCAATAAATAGGTGCTTATAAAAATCTATCTTAAGTGAATTTACACGAATAAATCAATAAATACTGTTTTGGACATCAATTTAAATGTAAATTAAAACTCAACACGCTCGAGCGCGCATTTCATCCTAAAATTATATTTCTAAACTAGCTGAGCCCGCGACTTCGTCCGCGTGGAATTTAATTTAAGAAAAAAAGCCCGCTCTCGCGTTCTGACCCCGCGCGGCTGAACCCATTTTTTTAATTTTGTTTTTCTAAAATAAAAGTAGCCTAAGATACTGCTTATAACATCAGCTATCTACCAGTGAAAGTCCCGTCAAAATCGGTCCAGCCGTTTCGGAAATACTCTTTGATTTCATGTGTTTTTATTTTTTTACACGGAACCCTAATTGTTTTTCAAAAATTAAAGTAGCCTAAGTTACTCCCTATTACATCAGCTATCTGCCAGTGAAAGTCCCGTCAAAATCGGTCCAGCCGTTTCGGAGATTACCCGGAACAAACACACAGACAGACAGACAGACAATTTTTTTTTAAATCGCGTTTTTGCTATAGGTGTCGTATGTACTTTCATATGCATTTAGTGAAAAGGTGTTATTTTGATATTACAAACAGACACTCCAATTTTATTTATTTGTATAGATGCTGATATTTTGTTGTTTATTGTTTTTTTTTTGCATGAAATGCGCGCTCGGGCGTACTAAGTCTTAATTTACTTTGCAGCGTATGTCAAAAACGGTAATTATTGATTTATGTTAAGTCACTTGAGATTGTGACTTTTTATAAGGACTTCGTGCTTAATTTAAAAATGCTGAAAAAATTTAACATAAGTACTTCTTGACGTGGAATTAAATTACATAAATATTTGAAATCGGTATTAATAAAGTAAGTAGCTATTATAGCTCCGTTTCGTACGACTAATGAGAGAGCTGGAAGCCCAACCCTTACTTCCCCCCCCCCCCCCCTCTACCCACACCCGTTTAAGTGGGCAACGTGCGAGCAATGCCCTTGGTATTGCAACCATCCACAGGCTACGGTACCTGCTTCACATCAGGCGGGGTTTTCGACAACTTTGTTATAAGTAGATACAATACATAATAATAATAATAATTTAGCCCTTTTGACGTCTCACTGCTGGGCACGGGCCTCCCCTCAACATGAGGGGGATTCAGGCCATAATCCACCACGCTGGCCCAATGCGGGCTGGCGGATTTCACATGTCTTTCGAAAATTGGTTAGATCTTCTAAGACATGCAGGTTTCCTCACGATGTTTTCCTTCACCGTAAGCAAGTTATAATCATATAGAAATTATGATTCGCACATAGATTTCGAAAAATCCAGAGGTGCGAGCCGGGATTTGAACCCAAGACCTGGTGCCCGCAAGACGCGTGCTTTAACCAATCGGCTATCACTGCTTGTATATACATGTATATAAAAAATAATTTCACAGCCGACTGTTTCCAACAGAATATCATTCATTGTCCCCGCGAAAAGAGGGTCAAATTGTCTCGGGAACAACTCGCGGAATACGCGTCGGATGAACGTCATACATATTAAATAGCACGCCGGAAGTGATTCGACTGTATACCTTTTTTCGTGACTAAATTGTATAATACGTTTTTACAGGCTCACATCGAATTTATATGCAATATTTCAAAGTATGATTCTACATACAGAGTCTTATGGATTTTACAAGTCTACTTAGAGATAAATTCAAATTCAAATCGTTTATTTTGTTTAGGCCTACGGGGCACTTACAAATTGTCAATTTTACTTTTTTTTTTTCTTATATCTACTTACAACCGGATCGGAACGCGACCTCGACTGAGAAGATCCGGCAAGAAACTCAGCGGGCTTGTCTTTTTACATTTGTTATATATACCTATATTTATTTATCGCCAGTTGCTTATATCGTCAATAATTACAAAGGGTAGTAGATATAAATATAATAGCTCCAGTGTGTTGCCTTTTGATATTACCAAGAATTATATAAGTAATTCGGACATACGTAAGCGTAGGGTCATACATAATACATAACATAGAGAAATATAGTGTGTCCCCACACTCAGACCCTCACACCCTCACACCATAATCAGAAGATTATATTAGGAACTAGCTGAGCCCGCGACTACGTTCGCGTGGAATTTAACTTAACAAAAAAGCTCGCTCCCGCGTTCTGAGCCCGCGTTCCAGGACCCATTTTTGTTTTGTTTTTCTAAAATAAAAGTAGCCTAAGTTACTGCTTATAACATCAGCTATATACCAGTGAAAGTCCCGTCAAAATCGGTCCAGCCGTTTCGGAGATACTCTTTGATTTCCTGTGTTTTTATTTATTCCTGTGTTTATATTTTTTTTTACGCGGAACCCTAATTGTTTTTCTACAATTAAAGTAGCCTAAGTTACTCCTTATAACATCAGCTATCTGCCAGTGAAGTCCTGTCAAAAACGGTCCAGCCGTTTCGGAGATTACCCGGAACAAACATACAGACAGGCAGACAGACAGACAGACAGACAGACAAAAAAAATTTAAATCGCGTTTTTGCTATAGGTACTTTGCGTATGTACTTTCATATGCATTTAGTGAAAAGGTGTTATTTTGATATTACAAACAGACACTCCAATTTATTTATTTGTATAGATACCTATGTATTTACCAACAAACGAATCGATCGATAAAAATTAGTGTGATACCGCTGAGTTTAACGACCGCTTGGCGCAGTGGTTCGAGCGTGGGCCGCTCGGCTCACTGCACATGGAGGTTGCGGGTTCGATTCCCGCTGGGACAAATATCGGAAATGGTATTTTGTCATTTGCCCTAGTTCGGGTGTGCCTGGGATCGCCACCAGATCTATGGTACCCATAGTACAAGCGTTGCTTAGTTTGGGACCATACAGTTGGTGTGTTCGTCTGGCGATAGTAAACATAAACTATTAAACTAAAACTATGGTCTCAAATTACTTAGTATGTACCTTATTAAAGTAATGCTTCTATAATGGTTAGCAATTGAAATTTTCGTGCTTTTAATAAATTTAAATTATATCGCTAGATTAAAACATCAACTGTATGGTCTTAAACTAAGCAAAGCACCTACTATGGGTACCGTACAATGGACTGGTGGCGATCCCAGTGACACCCAAACTAGGGCAAATTACAAAATACCATTTCCGATATTTGTCCCGGCGGGAATCGAACCCGCAACCATCCGGTGTCATGAGCCCATATCCGGCGTATATAGTACCTACCTGAAAATTTATTGGTAAATGCGCTATTTTTTATCCCCATTTTTCTGTTCACACGCTATCCCCGGGGAAAGATCCGTATCTTATAAATTTGTCAATGTCGCTTCGATCTGCTGATGGCGGTAACTTCAGTAACGAGATTTGTGAATAGTCACATAACCCCAACTTCGCTAGTGTTTAGTCGGGTAAATAATTTGAAAAATGTCCTTTTCTCTACGCTGCGGTAAGCACTGGCACATATGAAATAAGAGCAAAAATAATAAATTGTGCGGTTGGCAACCCCCATCAGGACCGAATTTCACACAATATTAAGTTTTTCCATGTCGATGACGTTCTTTGACAACATAATAAAATTTTCCCCATCCAAAGGTTGTCTGGAACAGATCGCAGTCTGCGATAAGACCGCCCAATGTACCTACACTTGTTGTTTTATTATGTTACTAGCTGAGCCCGCGACTTCGTCCGCGTGGAATTTAACTTAACAAAAAAGCCCGCTCCCGCGATCTGAGCCCGCGCGACAGACAGGACCCATTTATTAAAATTTTGTTTTTCTAAAATAAAAGTAGCATAAATTACTGTTTATAACAATAGCTATCTACCAGTGAAAGTCCCGTTAAAATCGATCCAGCTGATTCGGAGATTACCCGGAATAAACACACAGACAGACAGACAGATAAAAAATTTTTAAATCGCGTTTTTGTTATAGGTTTCGTATGTACTTTCATATGCATTTAGTGAAAAGGTATTATTTTGATATTACAAACAGACACTCCAATTTTATTTATTTGTATAGATTAGATATATACCGAACTCTGGTGTACAATAAAGAGTTATTCCATTCTATTCTTTAAGCCGTCTAATAGAAGTGTGGCGACCTCACATTCACGTCGCCGACAGAAGCGGACAGATGGCGCTAAATTCAGCGCCTCAATACAATGTACGGATTCTTCATATAAAAACTGAATCACGATATTAAGTCTCGCAAGCATCGTGACTATATATACAAGACCCCGATAATAACCAGCGGGGCATAGCGGCCGCCCCGCCAGGCATAACACCCGCCTGGCTGGAAGATCTTCCCTTTTCCGCTAAAGAAGTAAACCAATGAGGCAGTAAATGGGGTAGGTACCTAGTACAGAAAATGTTCAAAAGTACAGAAAATGTTCAAACATTTTTATCCAGAAACCAGTAAGGAAAATGGTTGACCAAATATAATGGTTACTTTTCAATAAACCATCAAGCGCCCGTTATTATGAAGTTGTTGGTTTGTAAATAGTAATAGGTAAGTACCTACATGTGTTCCGGTGGCTTTTTCCTCAATCATATTTTTATAGGACTTAACACGAATTAGGAATTGTTAGAGACCGCGTCAAGTTCTCATAACAATTTTTATATTTGATAGCGGCCCGCCCCGGCTTTGCACGGGTTACATTATTGGAGTTTTAGTAAGGGTCCCTAATTTTTTTGAAAATATAATATAGCCTATGTCACCTGGGGATAGTGTAGCTTCCCAACAGTGAAAGATTTGTTCAAATCGGTTCAGTAGTTTCGGAGACTATTCATTACAATCAAACAAACAAAGTTTTCCTATTTATAATATTAGTACTAGCGGCCCGCCCCGGCTTCGCACGGGTACATTACTGTTATATTATTGGAGTTTTAGTAAGAAACCCTAATTTAAAAAAAAAAAAAAAGCCTATGTCACCCGGGGATAGTGTAGCTTCCCAACAGTGAAATAATTTTTCAAATCGGTTCAGTAGTTTTGGAGCCTATTCATTACAATCAAACAAACAAAGTTTTCCTCTTTATAATATTATTATTAGTATGATGATAAGAGTGGTAACGCCGAACTGTAGCTTCATGACTACAGCACATATACCTACGGGCTGCCTCTACCAAGATAGTACCACTTTGTCACAAAAGGTCGGCCATAAACAGTGGCGGATTTACCAGCAGGCTGAGTAGGCTGGAGCCTAGGGCGGCAGATTTGGGAACCTATTTATTTTTTTGCTACCTCATAGAAATCAAAAAGATTTCTGCATAACGGTTTTCTGATGTTTTACAGATATAACTCTGCAACAAATTTTGCCGACGACTATTTTACGTGCAATATCAACGACATTTTTGGATTGTACAATTAATCTAGGACATGACAATTGTAGAGGCAAGGGCGGCAAAACTTTACCTTGCAAATTTGTAAATCCACCACTGGCCATAAAGTAGCCATTTTAGCTGCGTTTCGTACGAAGAGTGGGAGAGCCGGAAGGCCAAACTCCCTCTGTACCACTGTTCAGGTCGGCAACATGCGAGCTATATGTACCTTTAGTATTGCAATTGGACCCACTTATGCAAAATGGAACCCACCCACATGCACTACTGTAGACCAAAACCAACCTTGTGTTAGTGGTTCTAGGTTGGTTCCATTTTGCATAAGTAGGTCCAATTATCTATAGGCTACTGTATCAGGCAGGTGGTACAATAAAGTCACTTGTTTGCCGACTTTGTTCTAGGTATAAGAATGCGTTCTATATTGCAAATCTGTTCAAAGTAGGTATGTACTTACTTTCCTTACAATTTTCAATATAATCTGGAAGTAAGACATAATAGTCGTATGTAAGTACCTATGTCTACAACATATATATATATAGGTGTATAGACAGGTACCGAGTCTAAATGTAAATTAACGCCTCAGGGATGATCTGGAATACCTGAATTGCTGTTGAACTTAGAGATTTATTATCATATCAGTAGACGCCAAATTTATAAGCTGTATATTCAGGCGGCTAGTTTGGAGTGATAGGCATGAATTAGTACCTAGGCAATTACTTAAGTTGTAAAGTAAGCCTAGACCTCTTTCTACGAATTAATGGAGTCGTTAGTCAGTAACCGTTCTGTTATACAAGGTGTTTCAAGGTGTGGTGACTTTGTTACATAAAAAACTGTAGGGTTCCGTATATAAATAAAACAATAAATATGTACTTACGTGCTATTTAATTAAAAATAGAGATATTTTATCACAAATACAACTAATTAATTACATTTTCAGTAGTACAAAATATGTTTAAAATAATTGTTTTACAATTACAATCGAGTTATGGCAATACCAGGGTTAATAATCAGCGTTAAAAATGCACAAACATTTCTTCTTCTTTGTATATAAATGTTATTTTTATACATAATACTATGTTTATAAGTATGATAGGTATAATAATAATGCTAATTATGATATTGTATCTTTGATGTGTTGTGCGTTTAAATCTTATTGTTATCCGTAATTTGACTTAGTCGAATACTTTTTAAGAGTAGGTCGGTACTATTTTATAAATTTATCCCAGTCCAATAGATGAGTTTTCGTTTGAACGGTACAGGTACAAGTCAGTGGCAAGCCGTGGCGCTAGAGTAAAATTATGCGATGCAAAAATGTGCTTAAAGGTATCCTTAACGGTGAAAGTTATTAATACAAAAGCCAAGCAGATAAGCTCCGGGTTCGGTCCCTATTCTGGTAATTTAAATATTGATGTGAGTCGACTCGTAGCACAAGCGTTTAGCTAGGTTAGAAAGCCTGACGGGACTATTAATAATCAACCTTACATTGCTAGTAGATATTTGAAAAAAAAAACTTATCGATATATAGGTAAATAAAAATCTTATATATGTACTTAAATGTTAAATGGTCGCGCTAAGTATTCACAGCATAACAAAAAAGGGTTCCTTGTAGGGAACACGGTACCCTAAAAACGGCAAGCACAAAAGCGCGTTCATATCTATGACGGTTCTCTCTTCTCCACTAAGAATCTAAAGGCCGATCCGTACACGACGCTACCCAAATTCGACTCCATTCCCAACATCATAGAGTAGCATATCAATTGGTGACCTCAGGGTCGGATCTCAGTAGCGTAGCTTCTAAACATAACCGCGGGAGAAAGCCCTAACACTACAAACGAATACCAACTACAAAATAGTTTTATATTCACTCGGGGTAGATAATTTTCTTACTACCTCAATTTAAAACTTTATAGGTAATATATTCGTAGACTTTACCATCACTGGGGTCGAAAGACTTCCTTTAAGCTATAAGTAAATTAAAGCTTAACATTAAGTAGATTAAGATTAATATCTTAAATTACACATTTTATGACATTTGCTTAATGACGTCATCTACCTTATATAAATGTAATTGCCAGTTATGTTCCGAATTTACTTCTTTAATAACTGATTGTTTTATACAACGTGTAATTAAATTGCGCTAAACCTGAAATTAATTTGTTCAGAATCGAGAGTAGAATCGATTCTACTAATAAAACATAGTCAGATTTTATTTAAAAAATATTCAAGAACGCTGCTTTTTAAATTTACTTAAATCTATCGATTTCTGATCAGATGTGAACGGGCGTTGTTGTGACGTGTGACCTAGTACCCATGTACGAGTTGACCTAGTTCTAGGCTTGAGTCCTAGGCTGGAGCTTGTGTCACGGACGCGTGTTTGTTTTTTGCAACTTCGCAAAGCAAGCAAACATATTCTTAAACAATCCGAAAAAAATTGTTTAAAAGTTTTATAATTATTTAATAATATAAGTCGGGGTGTTGGTTTTGCGCTAGTTCATCAACACGTTGTATACAGGGTCAAAAAAATACAGAGTTTTGAACTCCGCTCTGTTTTTGAGACCATGAAATTTGGCTTATATTTATGAATAGGTCTAGATTTTTTTGTATTCGGCTTGTAAGCATCTTATAAAAATATATCGGTAACATTAGTTTATTACTTAAGCATATTTATTAAAAAAAAAGAAAACAAATCGATATGATCGATACAATATATTATCCATATAAATACCTACTTTTAAGAGGTGTAAGGGCCCATTCAAGACTACGAAAATTTGCTTATAAACAATTTTACTGGATAGTGTTGCATGTATTTCAAACGCACATAATTATTATAAATTTTATTTGTTAAAATATTTAATGAAGCAATAAATGTTATTGACAGCGCAAAAACAAAACAAGATAAATGTTTCCTAATACTAGTTATTATTATATAATCCTTATGTAAAATGAAATTCAGTGTATTTTAATTTTTGTAAGTTATTTTAACAGTGTAGCCGCTTTTATCCACGAATACAATAATTTTATAATAATATTTTAAAAAAATACGAAATAAACTCTGAACAATAAATTAATCAAACGGTTTACCTTAAATTGTTCAAAGGAAGACCTAAGTTGAAGTTTAAAACCTTATTTCATGTTTGCTCGAAGGAGATACATGCTTTTATACATATTATACCTCATAACGGCTAATAATAATACAAAATATTATACATGTAAGCATTAAAAATCGGCTATTACTTTATTCATGCATTAAATGGTAGCAAGCTAGCAAGCACCTATTTAAATTATGTATAAAATATTATTATAAAATATGTAGTTTCGATGATTTTCACGGCGATTTCTTATGTTACCTAGACTTAAGTATAACACGGTATAATATTTTGCCCGAGACTTAAAGAGATGAGATCTCATTTTTCATGAGAAAAATTCGATGAGATCTTTGCCTTAACAGATTGTCTTAATACTAATTATAAAAACATTAGAAGGTATTCTTAATATAATATAAAATTCGTACACTTAAACATAGCCTTATAAATACTAACTAAGCAACTTACAGTTACTTCTAGTAAAATCTGTGTGAAAATAGAACCGTCGCAGATAATAAATATTTAAAATATAATATGTATAAAATAAATAGCGCGAAACTATGCGTTAAAATCCATACGTAAATTAATTTTCATTTCACTAAATAAATTGTGTAGGTACCTACCATAATTATTATAAATAAATATTTATATACATTATTATTCAGAATATTGTTTTCTTTATTATACTTAGCGATATGAGTATAATATTATTTATTATTACAGTGTTCATTGTACGGTTCTTTTTTCGCACAGACTATGGGCGGTACGAATAAATCCATATTACACTATTCTGATTGCGTACAAAAAGACACTTTAAGGACGTACTCAAGCTGTTTCAACATTAATATCAATTTATGAGTACCGCCCTATAAAACTCGTGCTCCCATCCACGACTCACATTACACATAGGTACAGACAAAATACAATATTTTTTAAAAAATACTAAAAACAATGTCTATGATTAAATTCGGAGAAATAATATTTTTTTACAAAAAATTGTGTAATTTTATATTGCTTACAGCATACTAAAGCCCCTAAGTACGTCTTGAAAAGTATTTTAACATAATCGGGTTAATATCACAACTGCACTACTAAACAAATAGTTCTAGTTTTTAGCTTCCTATATTTAGTTCAATGCTATGAGATGGTTTACCGGTTCACTAGTAGGTCGGCTACAGGGTGTTACTAATATTGACCGCACAATGCAAGTCGTGTATGGGAAAGTATAAAGCTAATTGAGGTGGATTTCATATTGGTTGTATGAAGTATCTTTCAATGTCTTATATTGCTGGTGTTGATTGCAATATAATACGGCTAAGTGCAGAAATGCCATTTATTTGTTTCTCATTTTAGAATCAAAGATTATTACGCTATTATCGTTTTATTAAAAAAAACATATTTTTTTAAGATCTAAAGAATCAATTATGTGGCATTTCTGTACTTTACTTAAAGCCTAAGTTTTATTAAATCCTTAAACTGAATATTTTATGTGTCTCAAGTTTTAAAAATCTAAAAAATACAATTTAATAATTTTAATAAAATACAGATAGAAAAAGGTTAGAAAACATAGTTTATAAAAGCAAAATGTAAAATTAAGTTTACTAAAAAAGCAATATTAATTCACATGAACTGACAGAATCTAATCTAACACTCGCTTAAAGTAAAAACAGTAATTAAAAAAATATCGATAACCTAAGGCGGATTGCCGACATAAATGAATGGGTTAACTAAACTACAATCAATAAATTGGGATGAATTGAATACTTATATCATGTGATTTAACGCAAAACTGGAAGGTAATTTGTTTAATATCAAGAGTAGAGAATAACTGTTTTTAAATAGGGATTAAAATGTTAGAAAAAAATAAAAGCATTGTGGCCTCTTTTAAATTCCATGAACTTATTGGGAATATAAATTTATTTTTATTTACGCACTTAGATGTTATATAACGTGAGTTATCAGCACGAACGCAAGGAAATAAACTATTTAAATTAAAAATCGTGGGAAACAATTTATCAATATTCAATGGAATTTAAAACGCGTAACAGCATGTTTTTAAATTCCAATGAATATTGAGAGTTTTGCGTTAATTCACAAATACATTTCACAGGCTGAAATTACAGCATACTAAATCACATTCTTTATTAAATAAATCAACATAAAAATATGATATAACTCAATTTAATGAAAAAACAATTAATAGATCAGATGGAAAACTTCATTTCATCTCATCATCCTCTAAAAAAATACAGTAAAAATATATGACTATAAAGCCACGTAAAAACTTATTCAAAGAAAATTAAACCTAATAATTGAACGTAGGAGTACGCATTTATAAAAACAATAAACTGAAAACATTACCTATCAAGGGTATCAAATACCAAACAATGATGATATATTAAAAATAAACGAAATATGTAACTTAAATAAATCCATGGGTAATATCTAAAAATGATTATTTAATTTTGGTTATCATTTAAAATTCGATTAAATTTGGCTTCAATTTAGTAATTTTATTTAGCAAATGCATGTAAAGCGTTTCAAATGGATCCTTCCAACCAACCAACACTCAAAAATGTACATTTAAATAAATATTTATAACTGGCAACCTATGTAGTCTGCGTCTCGCTCTAACATTCAATGTCTGAGCGAGGCGAAACTAGATGCTCAGCTATAATAATTTTCTTAAATTGCACAAATGGTAACTGAAACGTAACTTATTGTTAAAAATAATAATTTTCATTATTATTACTTTTTTTTTGAATGGTCTATATGTTGTTGGCCAGAGTGGCCATAACAACTTCACCCGGACAGAGGGCCCAGCCAGAGGGGCAGGGGGGCAGCTAGCTCAAGGGCGCCACAAGGGACACGACCTCGGCTTGGGCCGCTGCCAGGAGAGGTGGCGAGGGTAAATCTACCACCGGATCGGAACGCATTATTAAGACCTATGTGTAACAAAGATATGAATGAAATGATTCCTTTAACAATCGCACAACAATTATAAAGCCATAGTGGCATTTAAATAAGAAACTACGATTTTATCACTCCGTTGACGAGTAAGTCATCTATGATGACGCGTAACTAAATAAAGCTCTTATCAAAATAACTCTTATTATAATAACTACGCAATATCAAGTATAAGAATAAGCTATATACAAATCAAATATCCAATATATATATATACAGGGTGTAACGGGCATCGTAACGAAAACTGATACCATGGCAATGGATTCAAGTCATGATTCTGGACCCCCAGACTTGGAATTTGCTATCGATCTTGTCACGAATTATGCTTATATTTTTCAGTTTTTTTAATTTGGTTTTGACAATAAATCATTATACAAATCTATCTTAAAGTGATTTTACATTTAAAAAAAATATTTAGACAAAACTGCAATGTAAATTAAAAATCGATGCGCGCTCGAGCGTATTGAGTTTTAATTTATATTGCAGTCAGTACCGCCGCTTGCAGTGCAAAGGAAATAACGACGGAAAATTCCAACTATGGGGGTCCAGAATCATGAGTTGAATCCATGGTATCAGTTTTCGTTACGATGCCCGTTACACCCGGTATACTTATATATTTTATATATAATTACAAGACCTAAAAATATTGTCACTTTAATCTGAAAGTAAGAACAGAGTCAGAGTTTCGCAGCAGACACGGCTTTTGTAGTATTTCATTGTAAATTATTTATTGGTTCTGATCCCGTTGATACCTACACGAACTAAACTAAACTATATGTCTTGCATACTTGTCAAGATGATAAAATTTCGGCAAAAGCGTTTTTATTTTATTTTAGATTAGTCGTAATTTGATGCTAACAGAATTAGCCCTTTTATTTTATAAAGAAACTGTTTTTTGTTTTATTTACCTCACAGAGTCGATAAGGAAGATACCTAACGAAGTTAATTTAAAAAAAAAAACATTAAAGTGAAGTTGTGAAAATTTTGAGATCCTACTTGACCAATAAGCAACAGAAAACAATGTTCATACTACATTACAACGTTCTTTTCATCTATGCTATTCTGTATTCGAGACAGTATCCCCGTAGTTATCCCCCGGAGTTTACATTTTACAGTTTTTTTACACATTTTTACTTATTAATGCCAAGAAATAATAATAACAATATAAACCTATCGGCAAATTACTTAAAAGTAAATTAACGGGAAATTCATTGCACAATTAAGTTTGTACTTACTTAATCAGAACTTATAATTACTTACTTATAAGTATACGTTAATAATTACAAAAAAAAACACGTTTATTGAATGACGTCACTTAAACAATTCCAACATTGCAAAAGATTATACTTACACATTTCATTCCGATGAGGAAACACTAATATTAATATTTAGGATACAGCCATATAAAAATAGATGCCTTATATGTAATGTAATATATAATATTAAAAATACATTAAAATTATCAGTATTGATAACCCCCTGTTCACTTTTTTCATTCTTTAATTACATATTAAAACCATTTCGACATTTAATGCCATCAAAAGTAAAAATAAACCATCCATATATTATTATTATGAAAAAATACAACGAAAACATTTAAGATAAATACTTTTGAAAACCTTATTTATTAAAAAACAACCCAAAAAAAGTTATGAAAGTAAAAGTACAGTAAAGTCAAGTAAATAAAGTTATTGTATCAAAAAAATCCCAATCGAAATTAAAAACGATGTGACCATCAAATAATTATAAGTATTGGATGTAGTATTTCAGAATGGACCAACCGACACGTACTTCTGCAAACTCAAACCAACCTACTGCCACTCAAATAAGCGTTGGTTTTGGTCAGCAGCAATACGTGTGAGTTGGTTTAATTCTGCACAGTATTATTAAATTAAAAACAAAATGAGTACAAAAATTTAAATAAATAATTAAAAAATTCTATAGTGTTAGTAACCAACGTGGATTTAAAAAACGTATAGTGTACACGTACTTTTTAAATATGTAAATTATTACTAACCAATGTATACCAAATAGAAAAGACAACATTTTTTTGGCGTACATAAAAAACATATTTTTTTGTAGATTAAGGTCCAACAATAATAATGTAAAATATTGGAAAGAGGAGTGCGAGTAAGTCGTATGATTACGTTTATTAAATTAGAAAAAATAAGCATTTTTTACGGATTTCAGCTAATTTGTTCTTTCCGCAAAAGCCAATTTTTATATTTACAACTTACGGAACCGATAAAAATACTTCAATATTTCACACTATAATTGTTACTCCCTGTATAATGTTCATATGACATTATAATTTTTAGTAAAGAAAAATAAATTAAAAAATATATTATTTAAAATATCCCATTCATTCAATAGTACCCTTCATTTCCACCATTACCTTATCAATAAGCTTAATCTAACAGTGGGTGTGCGTTGATCAAACTGTTGTTAGAAAGACTGTTTCCCCTCCTCTTTCTTGACGATACCCAACTCCTGAAGCATGGCCTCTAAGCCCTCCGGCATCCGACCCTGGTCCAACTCAAGGTTCCATTTGTAATACTATAAATAAAATATACATTTCATTATTTTATGAGCAGGTACAACAAAAATACTCTACTAGAAAATTTACGAAATAATTGGAATATCTAAAAAAAAAATATAATAATGTAAGTATTTATGCTATTCGGTCAGAGACTATAGTTTCGGTTAGTCAACTTATTTATCGTTATTTCTTCTAATTTTAAACTAAATTCACAAAAATCAATCAATCGTTCATAAACAAAAAAAATACTCTTCTTTCTTTAAAAAAGAATATCATGAACAAAACTAAAATTATGTGTAATGGCCCACCATCGTCCACCGAGAGACGCGTTTGTCTCTGGCAGGGCGCCGCGTTACACATTATAATAAAAAAAAATGACGTACGGCGCATTCAGATTCTATAGAACAACTATCAAACTGACGTAGGTTCTTATTCAGAGTGCGAGTCGATTCGAGCGACAGTCGTTAACGGAGTGAAGCCTCAGGCCACCTACCTTATCGAGCTCCTTCCTGAGCGTGAGCACGGACCGCTCCCTGTCCGCCACCAGCTCCTCGAGGTACTGGTACCGAAGCTTCTTGCGGGCGCGGCACTCGCGCGCCGACTGCCTACTACGCTCTGAAATTAACAATAGGGTTTATTTCTTTACAAAGATAATAGCAATATGTACAGGTTGAAACAGAGAGGGTATACTTTTTTTTCAAAACTTTACTTAATTCTAAGCTTTGGAGGAAACTTGAAAAACATAAGGTGTTATAGGGATATAGCTGTTGACAGATTTCATAAGTCTACAAAACGTTTAGTACTTCAACTGTGCCACAAAGCCGATAGTTTTAAATTTACAAATTAAAGTTGCAAAAACAATTGTATACCCTTTCTGTTTCACCTAGTATAAGTATCATGGCATTCATGGAACCGCAAAGATGGGTAAATAAATAGTTTTGGTCACTGATGTCGTGGGGGACCGAGCGGAATTCCCTTATGACCAACTAGGCCCAGTCCTAGGGCGGATAGTACTACAGGGCCTAGGGCGGCGAAGACTGCTTGTCCGCCTCTGACTAAAAGCCAGGCAATGACAAAAGTTGTGGTGACAGTACACACCCAGTTTGGCTTTCATGTCCTGTTTGTCGAGCTGAGCTTTCCTGCCGGGTCTGCGCCCGCGCTTGCCCCCCTCGCGCCGCTCCCCGCCCTCCGTGCCCGACGCACCCACTGACCCGTACACGCTACCACCGAGGGACTCCTGCAAAAAAAAACATTTTTTTTTATTATCGCCAGACTGACACACCAATGTATGGTCCCAAACTAAGCAACGCTTGTATGGGTACCGTACAATGGACCGGGGGCGACCCCAGTGTGATATTATAGCTGCGTTTCGTACGTTGAACGAAAGAGCTGGAACCTCAGCCCCTCCTCCTCCTGTCCCACTCCCCTTAAGGTATGGTCCATTTACGGTTCATACTTTAACGGACCAATCAAAATTCGCAGTCTTCCCTGGTACCCCACGAAAATACGATTGCATTCTCATACAATAGCGGACGTAAACGGTGTTTTGACTTATTGGTCTGCGGTGTAAACCTTAGCTTAAACCCAATCCATGTCGATTTGAAAATAATCACAGGTGCATTGGAAGTGGGCTGTGTAGCGTCCAGCTGCCAAGCGGCGTCGCTAGAGGTGAGATCATAGTGCGCAGTGATACGTAACCGGTTGGATCTAAATACAGCTCATTCATACACCACGTACATTGACATTGCCAAATGTTTGTACTAGGTACTGGAATATTTGAACACAAGTTTTTCCCCGCGACTGTACTTACCTATTGGTCTTATTATAATAATGCACTAACTACTATACTATATTTTGCATCGCATCGTACATAAAATTATGGTAAAGATTAGTTACTTTCCACGGAAAAAAATAAAATAATAAAAAGGTACATAATTCACACACATAATCTCAAAGTATGTTACAGACATGTAATCAAAATCAGACTTTTATTAAAATGTCTGGATAATCTAAATAATGATAACTACTAAATAATGATAGTATATTTATATAAGACTATGATTATATTGCCTAGCTACTACGAATATTGTATGAACACAACATTATATCGAAATAGATAAATGAGTAATACCTACCAACGTATGTGAACTTAGGTAACAACGCGATATTTGTAGTAGGTGCTTATGCCCATATGAGTAATAACCTTTTTTATGGTTATACCACAAATAACCATACACACTGGTCAATTGGTCAAGCACCCATAGTAACTTGCTTTAGAAAAAGCAAGTATAACAAACAAGTTTACCGAAAATGACAGCGAAGTGGTACTTTGTTTGCAATTTACAACGCATTTTACTTATACGCAAGTACGCAGTAATATCACGCATTGGTATATGGTATATAGCTATAATATACACAACCATCCAGAGCCCGCAAACGCGTATTATTGAAATGGCTGTGTATATTTTAATATAAAAATGTCTTCATGTTGACCGTTTCATGTCATAAACAACGCAAATCCCAGATAGGTATGAGCAAGTGTTGTATAAGAATTACAAGTAATAAGTCGTCAATTTAGAACAACATACTCAACAACTAAGTAAAAAATCACATGACTTAACAAGTAAAAAACCAAGGCAAACTATGCTCAATGGCGCTCGGTTCGTTGACACTAAAACCTCATTGGATACACATACCTTATATCTTACAGTGGAGACTTGCCATCTTTATATTGAAGGTGATAAGGTCCAAAATGCAAGGGCCCCAGAACAATAGCCTTTCGGTTTAGTACCGTGACAGTACTTAATGGGGGTAATTGTTTTAAGAGCCACGTTTCTACGTTATTATGAGGGAGAGACGCCGCCCTAAACAAAATGGTTTGGAAAACAAACCAGGAATTTACATCCAAAGCGACGATACTTGATACATGGAAGGATGTATGGTACTGCAGTGCTCTTAACCTTACGTTTCTGAGATGTAAGAAAAGGATTGATAAAAAAAAGACCGAAGAAAAAAATATTTTTGCAAATTATTAGATAGTAGCAAAATAACATTCACAGCTTAGAAATGATTGAAGGCAAATATGGTTATATGTGCGCGATTGTAATACGCTAATTAATAGTTTTAGGACTGGACACCTTAAAATAAGACCAACAGTAGCGTCGGCAAACTTAATATTTATTGTAAACGCGCAATTTCTTTGACTAAATAAATAAAATGTCATCGACCTTAACTACGACGCACTGAAAATCGCAATTACGTCATTAAACTGCGTAGTCAACAGATCGGTTCGTAAGACTTCTACCGCGGGATTAAAATCCAATTCACAATAATCTCGCATGCACAATCCATTGCAGTTTCTGTTAAAGTTTTCAGGGATATGTACGGATTAAAACGTGGACTGGACGTAGAAGGTTACACGATGGTTGCACGTAATGCTGACCTGTGGTAATTGGCTAATGTATAACGCTGTAAGGGGTTTTTAGGTCGAATCGAAATATAGCCTCGTTTGCATTTGTTACGATTCAGATTTATTCATTTTTCTTATTGAAAAAAGGAGTGTCCGTTTTTGAATTTCAAATCTAAAGACATTGTCGCTTAAGGCTAAAGCGCCCATCTAGCCCTCGAAGTTCAAATTTTTTGAGTTCTTTTAGAAATTTTTCAAAATCTGACAATAATAAAAGACACATTTTGTAATTCGCGAAAAAGACCGTGTGCAGTGCATTTATTAATATATCCAACTTACTCTAAAACATTTCAAGAACGACAGCTATCCAGATAATCTGGCAATTTTTGTATATTTAGTGATTTACTAGTATCATATCCACCGTGATAATATTTAGAGTAAAATAAATGTATTAATAAATGCACTGCACACGGTCTTTTTCGCGAATTACAAAATTTGTCTTTTATTATTGTCAGATTTTGAAAAATTTCTAAAAGAACTCAAAAAAATTGAACTTCGCGGGCTAGACAGGCGCCTTCACCTTAAGCATAACGTGTATCTTTATGTTTGAACAGAAATAAGAGTAAAAGAAAACAGATAGTTGAAATAAAACAAAAAATAATAGCAAAGGTTACCTTGCGATGATGTTACTTATTTAATCTTAATTATTATTTCCACCGACATCAAGCGACTTGATTTGTGCTAACGTGTGTTAGCATTTACATGGTAGGTAGTTAGATTTATTAATTTAAAAATATTACCATCTTTTTAAAAAGACTACTAGAAAATGTTACAGTAAAACGATGTATTCAACAATGTTAAAAATAACTAAAACGTTTTCTCGGTCAAATGATTCATTATAATAAATCATTATCAATAAATAATCGTTGTAGAATAAATAATTATTTATTCTACAACTTCACCTAATTTGGCCTTTTCTTTGTCATGTTATAACTAAAAAGAGCCCATTTAGACAACTTAACTAATGACCATCGAAAAACAATGAAAACGCTAATGGCGAATCACTTTGACTTCAGTCCAATATGGCTATCATTATAACAAACAGATTGAATGTACCGTACCTATCTAATGCGTTGTTGTAAATTCTGTTAAAAGAATAAAATAAAGAATAAGTAACAGATGGTGTCTGTGTGATTGCTTAAATTTAAACGATTTCAAACATACGCAATAATTATTATTTTATTTATGTACCTTATTACCTACACGTAAAACTAAAGTAGTAATTTTATGTTTCTACATTCACAATAGGTACCTACGGATTTATTACTTTATTTAGGTCTATTATTTTATTTAACTTCGTTTTTCGTCGTTTAAAAGCGTTAACCAAATATTGCAAGATTGAAGCTAAGCCGGCTGTAACATCCGACGCGTTTTTCTTATCTATTTTACAGCTTGATAAACAGATAATGGCTGATATAAATATTTTGGGCGTCAAATAACAAAATAATATACGCACTTACGATTTATAATACGAATACACTACTAAATTTTCCTCACTCATGCGTACTTAGAGATATGTAAAGCGAGTACAACTTTCTAATAACCTATGTCTATGCCATGACCTAACTCATCACAACTCAGATACTGCAATCACAAAATTTGCATTTAATAACTTATCTGCAACAATGTTGTATACCTATCAAGGAAACAAACAAATATACGCAGTTAGTTTTGTTTCCCAGTTAGCAACAAAAGACCGGCCGATACCAACCGAACTGCGTCGTTCGTTCGCGTTGAGCGATGCTCATTTTATGCGGCGTAGTAACTGTCAATTTCTAACCTAAAATATTTCACCTTCAACTCAATTAGCGATGCACACACGCTACATAAACAGACCGGTCGATGAAAATAATCTAACTAAATATGTTTTCTCACAAGAATCCAGTAAGAAATGTTTTTTTACTTACGTTTTGATGTAATTGTCGGAGTGCCGTGTCCGCCTCAGCGACTGCCTCAACGCACACTGGCTGCGCCGAGTCGCGTTGCGCAGCGGGAACGACCGCGCGATCGCTCTTCTCTTATTTTTAAAAACAACTTTTTAAATCGGCAAAGGCTCTCGAAGATACGGATAGACGGGCACGGGAGACGTGTCGCAATAGCTGGCGCAGCCCTCCCCACCTTGCACAAAGTGACCTTACCGTTTGGTTGCACTCGGTAACAGTGACTGCAATATAAAGACGTAGGTAGCTACTTGCAGTGTTACGGTAGCAATGACGATCGGGGCATTTATGGAATTTCTAATAAGATTAATTTTGTATCAAACAAAAACAAATGAGGAGGTATGCACACACACCCCACTAAACTAGCTTTCTCATTTTATTGAAATAACTAAATCTGAGTGAGATTTGATTATTATTTAATGTTACTTATTTAGTGACAATGGTGTTGCCTGCTCATATTTTTGTTGTGTTCCTGAGAATGTACACCATCTTTTATTCATTGAAAAAAGTAACCATTGAGTTTCTTGCCGGATCTTCTCAGTGGAAGCAGAATTCCGAATCGGTGGTAGATTCTGACTATTCATAAATGTTTTGTTGGCTTGACATACAAGAAAATCTTATGACAATTTTTCATACATACATAAATCTTATGAAATCGAAATAATAACAGTACCTATGAAAGGCTATGACGAAGAGAACTCTTACAATCTATATTATTTATTCAGGCACTTACAAGACTATATGTAATAGATACTTATGCTATCTACGCCCAATTTAGTCAACTAGAATTTACATTTACTCTCTGTAATATAAACATTAATAAGACAAATTCTAAAACAACATACACGTCTCAAGGGCAAAAGTGCAGTATCGATTGTTCGAGTGAACAAATAGTCTTGCAATGTAAAGAAATGTAGGTGTTTTACCTTATTGCGTCTAAATAACGGTCAATAGAGGTAAATGTCTAAGTATTTTTTGTTTTCAATATTTTTGTTGCATTTATTATTTAATATACTTCCACAATATAATATAATATGTTATTAACTACATTAAATAATCTACCAATCGATAAAATTAGTCATTTCCATAAAATACTGTAATCAATCTTCACCCGCGACACGGGCGTTTCGATGGCGCGTTCCGCTATGCAACTGCGTAGTACAAATATTGCGTTTCGCATTACACCCAGCTGTACACATAATAAAATACCTACACACGACTCTGCGACGCAGTTACTGACCTAGGTCAGCACTGAAGGGTACAGTGTCAACAAAAATGGAATAACTTGATATCTGATGCATGTTGTCAGAAGCCTGAAAAATTCTGTCAAAACTGGACGTAGTAATGCAGAATCTAACCAACCCACACACACTGAAACAAACGTTCAACCACTTGCACTAGGGTTTGTTTTGGTCCTTTTTTATGGGACTGGTACCGCCACACACTTCCACCACGCACTGTTACTCCTGTAAACCAGGATCGACAAGGGTGACCAATAATGCCGTCGAGGTTTGACCCTCGACGAGTCCCGGGGAAAAGTTAAATTGTTATGAAACCCGCACGAATTTAATCAAAAGAAATAATAGGAGTTGGAAGAAGAAAAAAACAATTGTTTTAGGTCTGCAAAACCATGTCTAATTGGTCTCACCCTTGGGTTACCGGTAGTCCCACTAGTTAGGTCTTAGATCTTGAGAGATGGCAACGCTCCATACAAATCAGAGCAGGACTGTCCTGCCCCGTATCACAAAATAAAATCTGATAGGTTTCTTTCCAACAACTGCTTTGATTACACTCGCTACGCCACCAACCAACAGAACATATTTAAATACCAGATTTTTTTTGTGGTACGTCCATCATCTTTAGCATTTACTACGGCGTAGATAAAACTAAAGCTGATCGTGGGACAGATGCAGGGGAAGCGCTCCAGAGGTCGAATTCCAACACGATGGACTAAGAGTATTGTAGAGGCAACAGGAGAAACTCTACAACGATCTATTGATCTGGCGCAGGACAGGAGCAAATGGAGACAGATCACATATGGTCACGATCCTCAGCAGTGAGGGAACGACGCTGAAGATAAAACTAAATATCGCGCTTCATTAAAATAAGACCTTATAATACCCTTCGTAAGATACCTATACTTTGTCTGGGTATAATTTAAAAATGCAGTATGTACCTACCTTATCGCCCGAACTGTCTTATATAAGGCGTGTTTAGCATTGAGGATTCCAAATTACCATCCACCCACCAACAGAGTTATAAGAAATTTATCTTCGACTATTCAAAGTTGTCAAGATTTAATTTAAATCCTCTTTTTCCGTCTAAAACTGTAGAAGTTATGGCGCTGTGTGTGCCAGACTGGAACGGACGGTCGGACGAACTGGATGATCTTATAAGAGTTCCTGGTAAGGACTAAAGAACGTTAAAAAGAAGATAACGCCTTGGAAAAGTCATCAGGGACGTCACCTTTCTCTAGAGCGAATACAATATATCTATCTAAATATATATAACCCAAGGTGACTGACTGACCGACTGACTGACATAGTGATCTATCAACGCACAGCCCAAACCACTGGACGGATCGGGCTGAAATTTGGCATGCGGGTAGATGTTATGACGTAGGCATCCGCTAAGAAAGGATTTTGATTAATTCTACCCCCAAGGGGATAAAATAGGGGATGAAAGTTTGTTAAGTTAAACTCCACGCGGACAAAGTCGCGGGCTCAGCTAGTTGTAATATATACCTTTAAGATAGTGTGAGTTTTCTAAGGAGGGCTGACTACAGTTATTGTAAGCTCGCTCAGCGTGAACCCATGATAAATAATAAAATCAACTAGGTACGTAAATATATAGATACACAGATACACATGTAAAACTTATAACGCCCCTCTTTTTCTTTGGGGGTAAAAATAAGGTAGGTACCATTATGCATAAGATCTATCGCGATACCCATGTGATGTTGAGTCACTAACTCACACTCGCCCTGAGTGTGAACATGCTTGATAAAACGCATAACTAACAAGCGGTGCGTTCACCGCTGCATAGGTATATGACGCCCTAGTTTAGTACTAAATCTTATCTACCCATTGCTTCTACTAATAGTGACGGTACTTACGTCTTATGACAGTTGTAAAACGTGGACTGACTTAAGGTGTTGCCACTTCACATGATCGACCATCTATCGATGATCGAACGTTCCTTTACACTATTGTAACTGTCGATGGAAGTCGACTCATTTCATTCAACATCAATCGACAGGATCTATTGGTAGCATCACCCTTACTAAAGTCTATTTCACATGGAAAGACCCGCGGATAAATACGGAAATAAATTGTACACACTACACAGGATAAATTATTTTGTCGTCACGCGACTACAGCGCACGGTGGTTCAGAAATTGAGGTCCCTAACTATAGGAATCGAAAGTCAGAATACCAAAAAAATTTGAATGGGAATACTTTAAGCCTACTAATATATATAACATATTATGATATGGGTGCCATAGAACGCTGTATGTGCGAGATAATTAATATTTCGTTTTTTTTTGTATGGAGAAAAACAGAAAATTTGATTTTTCTCGCGACTGTTTCCAACTGTAAGCTTGCCGCTTATATGGCTTATTAGGGCCCTTACAGCGATTCAAATGACATATAGAACGTACGCCTATCGTTGCCGCTTCACGAGTTAGAGCATCATGATTTTCGGAAAATTCGGTTGCTCTAAGTTGGTAACGTATATTGATAAAAAATGCAATTATATGGATAAATTTGATCATAATTAACTTGTTTGGAGTCAATAAACCCCAATGACCCCTTTTAGAGTGGTCCAAAAGAAATTTCTCAAAGAAATTACTCAATGTAATGTTAATATCCTTATTAAAGGTCAGTATATTTGTACACGTGTAATAACAAGAAATAAGTCAACACCGATATTAGTGTTGTCGGTAATCATGAAACAAAACAACAGGTAGTACTAATTACCTGGAAAATGACGATAATAAATAACAATAGGACACGTGTTATAACAAATGAGGAGTCATTAGTCAGGTAACAATGATAATAGTTAATAATAGTAATAGACCGCCTAATTACATAGTGATATATTGAAGATAATTTTAAATAAATAGGGGAAATTATTCTGCACCAAGTTATTCTGCATTTGCACTTGTGCGTGCTCACTTTGAACTTACAAGTGTTTCGTAATGGAGGGTTTTGTTACCAATTTGGACATCTTTATGTTTGTGAAAACTAATAAGTGTTTTTCGAGTCCTGATGTGTTATTCCAGATGTTTCGGAATATCATTGATTTGTCTGAGGAAGATCAGGAACAATTGAAGCTGTTTTGTCAAACTTTTATTTGCAACTTGCGAGTCAAATGGACGAAATGTAATCGTACTGCTCATACTTTTATAAAAAAATATGAGACTTGGCTGCAAGAGGAAATAAATTGGCCGGAGTTATTCAAACGCAAATTGGAATGTGTAAGTCTTGTGCGGGAAGAGCAACCATCAACTTCAAGTTCTACCTGTGAAGTTGCTTCTACGTCAAAATGTTCTGTTGCAACTTCAACAATAAATTTCAGTCCAAGAAAACCTTTTGTTGAGCTAAGCCCAGCACAAAGTTAAGAAGAGTTGAACAGCTTCTCAGTTACGAGAAAGAAGCTCTCGTACATGCGATTGGAATTAGCTCTAGCAATAATGAAGTGGCAAATCTACTAAAGTTTATAACAGAACATCCTGAAAAGATAACGGAAATTAATGACTTTTTAAAGCACAAGAAACTTGTTCCTAAGTTTTCAGCAGAAAAAGCTTTAGCAATATTTGTATCTCTAAAGCTATCGAAGTGGCAATATTGTACACTTAGAGCTTGTGCCAAAGAAAAAAATGTGGAATTGTATCCTTCATATTCTTCAGTTCTTGAAGCTAAAAAAGAATGTTATCCCCCAAAAGACACGATAGAAGTTACTGAGCGAGGAGTAAAAGTAAAGCTACAGGCAATTTTAGATAAAACGGTATCACGGCTGGGAAAAGTGATTACCGTTAACTCTGATAGCATCAAGGAGCTTACGCTTGTTTGCAAATGGGGCTTTGATGGAGCTTCAGGCCAGAGCACCTACAAACAAGCCATGGCTGGTGAAGATGACTCAAGTGTTTTTATGTGCTCGTTTGTGCCTCTGCGATTGACCTGTGAAGATCAGATAATCTGGGAGAATCTAAAGCCTTCCTCAACACTATTGTGCAGGCCATTTTTTTTAATTCGCTCATGAAAATAAGCTGGGTATCAAAGAAGAGAAGGCAAATATTGACGCTGAAATAGAAAAACTAGAACCATCTTTAATGGGAAATAATATTCGCGTAAAGCATTCGATGCTTATGACCATGATAGATGGTAAAATAGCATCACAGTTATCTGGAACGTCAACGCAAAAATGTGACATTTGCAAAACTGTTCCTTCCGAAATGAATAATTTGGAGATAATATCAAAGTGAGTCCTATAATTTTACACGAGAAAGTTTAGCAGTATTTTTGTTGTATATTTCATTAATTACAATTTTTATTTTCCAGAAAACCTATTTCAACCGAATTTTATCAATATGGTTTGTCTTCTCTTCATGCATGGATTAGAAGTATGGAATGCCTTCTGCATATTGCATACCGTCTAGACTTCCAGAAATGGCAAGCGAAGGATGAAATTTGTAAGGAGGCACTGAAGAATAGGAAAAAAAGCCATACAACAGAAGTTTCGTGAAGAAATGGGTCTCTTAGTCGATATCGTTAAACAAGGTTAGTATATATTATTATCAATTCCTTTTATGTTTTGTTTACTTGATCTTTGTTCAGTTATTAATTTATATATTAAGTTGCTTAAATCATGTTTCAAGAGCAGTTTTCTTTGTTATAGGGTCTGGAACTAGTAACGATGGCAACACAGCCAGAAAATTTTTAGAAGATCCCGAGAAATCAGCAGAAATCACAAATTTGAATCCTGAATTGATAAGAAGACTAGGAACTATCTTGAAAGTAATTTCATGTGGGGAGCCAGTAAATACTGAAGCGTTTGCTAATTTCACAAACCAGACTGCTCAAATGTATGGAGAACTCTATGGGTGGTATTATATGCCATCAAGTGTTCACAAAATTTTGATGCATGGTGCTGAAATTATCAAACATTTCGGCATAATGCCCATAGGAAAATTGTCAGAAGAGGCATCTGAAGCTCGAAATAAAGATTTCCGTAAAATCCGAGAAGATCACACTCGTAAATTCAATCGTATTGCGAGCAACGAATACATATTTCACGGCTTTCTCTTATCTTCAGATCCTTATATATCAAGTATTAGGCCTGTTTTAAGGAAATCGAAGAAAAGAGAAGTCAGCCATGATATGAAGCCGCTTCTTTTAATTGATAAGCAGGACAAAGAAAATATTGAATTTGTAGACATGAGCACGATAGAATCTGATTTAGAAGATGACGATATTCTCTCATAGTTAAGCTTTTTTTGTTTATTATTGTAGTTTCATATAATTATATTATTTTTTTAATCATAATATTTATTAGTTAGGCGATCTATTATTATTAACTATTTTTGTTCTTTATTATTATTGTTATTAACTATTATCATTGTTACCTGACTAATGACTCCTCATTTGTTATAACACGTGTCCTATTGTTATTTATTATCGTCATTTTCCAGGTAATTAGTACTACCTGTTGTTTTGTTTCATGATTACCGACAACACTAATATCGGTGTTGGCTTATTTCTTGTTATTACACGTGTACAAATATACTGACCTTTAATAAGGATATTAACATTACATTGAGTAATTTCTTTGAGAAATTTCTTTTGGACCACTCTAAAAGGGGTTATTGGGGTTTATTGACTCCAAACAAGTTAATTATGACCAAATTTATCCATATAATTGCATTTTTTATCAATATACGTTACCAACTTAGAGCAACCGAATTTTCCGAAAATCATGATGCTCTAACTCGTGAAGCGGCAACGATAGGCGTACGTTCTATATGTCATTTGAATCGCTGTAAGGGCCCTAATAAGCCATATAAGCGGCAAGCTTACAGTTGGAAACAGTCGCGAGAAAAATCAAATTTTCTGTTTTTCTCCATACAAAAAAAAACGAAATATTAATTATCTCGCACATACAGCGTTCTATGGCACCCATATCATAATATGTTATATATATTAGTAGGCTTAAAGTATTCCCATTCAAATTTTTTTGGTATTCTGACTTTCGATTCCTATAGTTAGGGACCTCAATTTCTGAACCACCGTGCAGCGGCGCGCGGCGCGGCTACGGGACTTCGTAGGTAGGTATGTGAAATAGACTGTAGCACATGTTTAAAAGGAGGTAGGTACCTATATTATATTTTTTCTAATAGTGGTGAACGGTTCATGTGGCCAACTCCAAGGTCAACTCGCACCAGCTGAAAATCTAACTGCATGGACTGTTTCATACGCAGGTTTATGCGATCAACTGTCTCTTAGACATGTTATAATAATAACATAGATTGCTTGTTAGACTACAGTACTTAGGGCTAGCAACCGAATCGCTCCCTCTCTCTCTCTTAATTCATAGGGGCGATTGAGACAAAATCGATTTATCTCCCCTTTTATCTGGACACAGCTGATTGTGCTAGGACTGTTGGTTATTTTTAAATTTCGACTCCAGACGGAAACATGGATAACAACAGCAACACCGTCATGTATAATAATTAGAATTTAATAAAGCAAATATACGACAGTAGCCTCTAGTAATATGAACGCTCTACCTAATGACATCAATCTTCTGTGGGGAACATAATAAAGCGACATCTATGATATCAAGTACAAATTATTCCGCCACCTGATTACTTGCCAAACAAACATTAACGATTAACAACACCAAATCAGCCGTTTTATTTGCCCATAATGAAACTAGATGTCGCGACTGCAGCATTGACAATGTAATCATTATCATGAATATTATAAATAATCATTATAATTAATTGGTACTTATCAAGTCGAAACATTGAATTCTAGAAAATACTAGTGACTTATGTATAAAGAAAATATGTTTTGATATCTGCAACTCGGAACTCAATGAGATTGTTCTTAAAATAGTTTTTTGTTTATTCTGTAGAAGTAGGTTATTGTGCCATATTAATAAAAAATTGTAAACTAAAGCTAGAGAAAATTCTGCTCATTCCGAGCTTACATACATACAGTCGGACACTGAACACTACTCAAATGTTTAAATTCTAAGAATAATTCAGGAGTAGAATCTCAAGCGCAAGGAGGGATGCTCAAGTAGAATCCTGAGGACAGTGACATATTGAGAGTCACTCCACTACTTAACATAAAAAATATTTTTTCAATTTATTTATATTTTACCCTGTGAGGTAGGTATTTCATATTAGCACATGCCTAAATGAAATGAATAATAGTCTAAGATTTGCTTGGAATTTATGTGTCTATAACTAGATTAACTAGGTATTAGATTAGTAGGTAAATTAGTAGGAAGGTACTTCATTAAATAACAAACAGTCAACTTATATTTTTTAGCATTAATTATTAATTTAGATAAGAAGAACATGCAAATAATTTAAGATTTTATTAGAACATCTAGAAACCAAAATATGTTCTTCATATGAAAATAAAAACATTACCACATGTTCACAGTAAACACAGCTGATAAGAGACTGATTAATGTTTTCAAACCTAGTTTATTAGTTTTGCCAATTCTTTTTGTGGTTATTGTAATTCCTTGAAATCAGTTTTATCACGCACACGTGATGAAATCGTTTCATATCGTTGTGCAATAGGATCGCGCGAGGAAAATAGATTATTGAATTAAAACTATGTCATGTCACAATTTACAATAACATCGATGGATAAACATGGATAAATGAATAATTCCTTCCAACACCTATAATATTCGAAACCGTCAGTGCTTTTAACAGCTTATATGAATATTTAGCGACCATAAATAGAACACAATACCGTGATAAACAACTGTAACAAAGGAAATAAATAGAAACTCACATTCTGCGACTCCTCTTCCAAAACTGCCATGGCCTCAAAATCGATGTTCATCTTTAACGATTTGCACTCCCTGTTCAACACGGACACGATAAAAATGTTTTGCACAGTCCTTAAGTGTATTAGACAATGAGGAAATTAGATAATTGTATCAAAACTCGCTCTTCAAGGTATTGTTTACAAACTGGCAAGGTCATTTGGCATGACATTTTCATTTGACATATTTTGGTAAATAAGGAACTGGTGCGTTCGCTTGATAGTTTATGGTTTATTAAAATTTAGTCGATTATTCACCACATCTCTATGACATAGATAACTTCACTCCGTTTTTAATATAAATGTTGCCACGATAGAAAAACAAACGTCAGAGTTTTTCGACCTCGCTGGCTCGCTGGCTGGTTTCTTCTTTCTGTGGACTGTGATAAAAATCGTAGTTTTTATGTTTTTTCATTGAACTTGTGATGTGGCCTTATAAACTGTAGACCATTTTGACGGCTTATTACTTTATAATGTGTATAGAGTGCGGTGATAATCCGTTAGTTTTGTATAATAGCGTGCGGTTAGTGCATTAGTGTCATTGAAAGATCACGATGCGTATCGGTGTAGTGTTTTATTGGTGTGTATTCGCTTTTCATCTGTGTAAAGGAGAAGATGTGGAGAGGACAGAGCCTAGAGATGGTGGAAGAAGGCAGTGGGGGCCAGTGGCGAGGAGCGGTTCGTTCATGAGTGACTCCGCCGCAACCGCGTCCAATGAACAAAGTAAGTTCCCACGACCCTGAGTAAGACGATTTTTTCTGACTTCTCGACACCTGTTGACGTCCTTCAAAGAAGTCACATTAATTATAGCAATTTTAATTACAATGTAGAATGCCAAATTTTTATTTTACGTGTAAATATATAATTGTATGATATTTAATAAGACCCTTATACAAATTCGGTTATTCGAGGTAGGTATTTCAAAAGAAAACAGAATGGTTTGCTAATTAAATAAATCACACAGTACTTCTCATCTATGCAGATAAATAGTGGCATATGTTTTGTATAATACAGGATAATAATAGGTCAATGTCCTGGTATTCACAGAAGTAGGCAACAGTGGCCCTGAATTAAGACATAATGTTTCTTTTGAGGATATTCACTATCAGCAGTTAATTCTAAATATTAACTAAAAGTAGCTTGTATACCCACTATTCCAGAGTATTACTGACTGCCATACCAATTTAATTAAAATCTGCTCAGGCATTTTTACTTGAGACATGGTCAAACTTACAAATAAACAGTAGGTTGGAGTGTAGCCTTAGGGGCGCTATGACTTAGGTTTAGGTTAGGTTAGGTTAGAACAGTGGATCCTCGCTAATGTTCACCAAAATGTTTTTTTTCTTGACCCACTCAGCTTAGGCTGTATTAGAGTTTTATGAAGAAAACATTCATAATTTTACAAATTATTTTGTATCGCCTTTAAACACAGAAGTAGTTAAGAAATTAAGTTAATATTGCTACTTGTTGCTTACATGTTTACATTTCTGCACCTGATAATAACTTGTTTGCAATTCAATTTGAACTCTCTCACTTTCAGTTAAACTTCATTTTCCTATAGACTGTTAAACACCAGATGTTTCTGTAAAATTAAGCAATGTGGTTTTATTAACACTCAGTCTTATGCTTTTTGGGTAATGCCACAAACAATGAATAACCACATTGCCTCATCAATAAATTTTAATACTGTTTGGAAATTAAATCATTGAGGAAAATTTTGGGTGTAATCCACATTTTGGTAGTGATGTTTTTCCATACATTATATCGTCCAAACTTATACCTAATTGATTTACTATGGAATAACATAAGACAAACCTAATTTTATTCAAATTAAAAATAGATATGAGGTTATTGTAAATTGAATACAATTCTGCTGTGGTAAATCCTTACCATCATCAGTCTAGCAGTGGCATTGCACTCTGCATGCTTCAGTGCCTCCCATAGAGATATGCAAAAGTTATCAAACTTCCATTATTGTTCATAACATTTGAAAGTTCTATTCTCGTAAAATACTGCAAATTTACCTAGTGAGATAAATGAAAAAGTAGGTTAAATAAACCCATATGTAACATAGGTAAACCATAATGTATGCAGAAAGACCCCTTATCTGATTATACTGAGATACCTACTTGCCATGTGCTTACGCATTGTGCGCATTCTGCCTGTTATGATGACCTGAGTGAACTTTGTAGATAAAATAAGGTAGACAATCGTCTATCAAAGCGTTTAATGTCAGGTTCATTATTTTTTATTGCATTACCATGTAGGTAGACATGAGAAAAGCAACTAAGCAACACTCGTACTTACGTACTTTGGGTTTTAGCAATCGGATGTCTTCCATTCGATCAATTACTATCAGAACAGTGCAATCATTAATTTTCAAAATAACTTTAAAGACGGTTCTGATATCGATTCGGATGAAATACCCCCTCCCCACTCCAGGTTAGCAACGTGCGAGCCATGCCTTTGGTATTGCAAGCATCAATATGCTACGGTAACTTCTTAACATCAGGCGGGTCTTACGCATATCAATATTCTCATCTTAGGCCCGTATTAATAAATCTATCTCCAGTCTGAGATCGGTATTGAGTACGCCATTGACATCTCATTTTTTATTGGCTTGACATAAGAATGACATTTCCAAGATCGCTCTTAAATTTGAGATCGATTTACGAGTATTAACGCGGGCCTAGGTATAACATTGTTGGTGCCGCTACCCTCAAACTGAGATCCTTGTCAGTATCCTCATCATTGTACACGGATGTAATGTCTGTTTATCAGTTCCAAGGAACGACTGCACGTGACGACCAGACGGTCTTCGCGACAGTAGACGGCACAGTGACTCATCAAAGTACCCGCATATCAATGGCAGATAAACGATACCGCGCCGTGCGTGTTTTCATCTTAATTTAGAACACGTTACATGTGTCGACGTGGCATCGGTTGTATGTACAAAGCTCGCTCGCACCTAGGTATACGTATGGTTTGCCGATAGGTACGTGCAGGTGATAAATAGATCGCCATTACTATTGTTTAGTCGATTGTTTGACGATAAATATTCGAATTACTCTGTCCGAATTGAAATATCGATTCTTAATTGTGAAAAAATATTGAAATTATTTAATTTCTTGATAAAATGTTAATGACCCACTAAATTTGTGGTAGCAAAAGGCTATTAGAATTTATCGCCGGATGTTCTTGAATGTGTGGGCGGAGCGTAATATTTATAAGCATATGGCTACTTTCTGTGTACAAAATTACTATATTCTGTCTTAAAATCGTACACAAAATGATCCAGGTAAGAGAAGCCCCACTGGACTCAAAAATCTTATAATAATCTCTTCTCATTATAATGATGTAGGTACATGAAATGAAGAAACGATAACTTCTCACAGGATATCCAACCGCAAGCCTTATCATGGTGGCCGCTTACCGCCTATCCTTACAAATCCGATTAGTTCCATCGTTTTTACCCGACCTATTTCCACTTAAGAGACAATTTCAAATGTTATCTAATTTCCGAATATTCCTGACTTAGAATTTGTAACATTGTGAAACAGATAGTGAACAGTGTGAATCTAAAACTATCTCCTTATCCCTGCAAAACCAATTGTTCCCACAAAAAAAAAAAACAATTGAACACCATTTCTGGTTCACCGTTTATGGCCGGTGTTTCATATACCTACGTGAGCAGTCGAAAATTCGACTTAATTGTGCATTCCCAAAGCACTGAACACAGTGTTGATGAATGCACAACTCCTTTCAAACAAATCCACATAACATAAACTAATAAGTCCATAAAGACTACACTGTTCACTAGGAAGTAAAATTCATTATCTCGTAGGACGTCCAGTCGTGTGTCATAAATGTAAATGGCTCTTGGCACCCGGCGGCCGATCGGTTGATTAATTCAGCTAAATCAGTAACGGTCTCGCTGTCTAGTCTTTAGTATACATTATCAACGGCAATAGAAATATGTAGTACAATTCTATGTCGCGATTTACAAGTGCTGTATACTAATACATCTTGCATTGCCTTACCCTTCGTTTGCATTGAAGTAACATTTACACCGATATGTGATGTTGTCTCTATTTTGGGCTACCAAAAAAAAGAAACGACAATATCAATCAGTGTATCTTCTACCTTCATGTTTCATCAGTGCAAACTCACGGTTAATAAGCTTCGTTATTAAAGTAATTTAAATAAATGTTTCTTTTGGTGGTTTGATTTAAACTACGTCTTGAGTATGGTGAGTACAAGATTCTGAATGTATTAACCCCACGTTTGCCCAGACGCAACTTTCTGACCGATTTATGTTATCAACCACACCATATTTCGTCAGTACAAACGACGGCGGGGAATCAAAATTCTGGAACCTATAATAAACTGTTACAAAGAGACTAGCTATCTATCTTCTTCTATATACATATAAGTGAATGTTTGTCTGTATGTCCTTTATATAATCGTAAACTATGCATTTGATCATGTCATGATCTACAGCAAAGTGTTGTGCATGAGCCCACAAAGGTTTCTGAATTGGTACGACCAATCTTAGACAGCGTAGCTTCGCGCGCAGGGTACAGCTAGTTGGTAAATACAAATTTATACCAATTAGTTAGTAATCCTAATGAAACTGCTGCCCGAAACTGCAAATTGAACCGGAGTTAGATATTTCGCGTCTAAACAAGATATCTCTACATTTAAAGGTTACTGGACGAAACATGTTGCACCGACCTAATAGTGAAACCTATGATTGCTAGTGTAATAAAAGTCGAACTGTTATTTTTTGTTGTTGTAAAACCAGTTGAGTTGAACACGCACAAAACCTTTGATAACGTGTGCATTGACTCATTGTAACGAGATTGAAGGTCGTTATACGATTCTAATTATTCACACGGTTAAAATTGAACCTACCTAGCTGTTACCTAGTACTAATATTTTTCACCTACCATCCGTCGCATACACTCTGGTCCATGAATAATTTAAAATTTAGCCAAAATCCTAGTCCAATATTCGTCAAAGTAATAAAGAAATGTACGCCTACCTGATCCAAGTTAGGTATGAAAATTAATGGAAAGTGTTTTTTGGCCAAACTACCCTCAAAAAATCACTGAAATGAAGGAATTTATTAATTAATATGTTATTCAATAATAGCTAGATTAAAAGTAATCGTCATTACTACATTCGTGTATTTTTTATCTTGAATGACATTCAGACAGTAACTTAAATATGGCCCTGAAAGCCCGCCTGATGAATTGTTATCGGAATTCATAATCCACCATTTAGCACTTCACAAATCACAATAGATCTGTCAATAAACGGCTCTTCAGGTATCTGGAATGTGCACGCCTTCCTTTAAAAATATAATCGCTAGTTATTTACTCGAAGCTCCAATAGATTCTTTAATTCCAGTAAATTATGCTTATTTAGCAGTACATTGTGTAATCAATTGTTTCACGTTTATTTTTAACTAGCAGTGCCCCGCGACTTCATCCGCGTAATATTTTAACTTAGCAAAAATTTCGGGATTATCGGGTTAAAAAGTAGTAGTATATGTTAATCTATCTGTGTTCCAAATTTCATCCAAATCCGTTCAGTAGTTTTTGCGTGAAGGAGTAACAAACATACATACATCCACACTCACAAACTTTCGCATTTATAATATTAGTAGAATTCAGTCTACAGTAAGTTAACTTGAAATATGATTTTTCTTTCATATCGGTATTATTAAGAAACTCTTTGACCTCTTACTGAGAAATTAGTCGATTAATGCTTTGATTCGTTTTGTTGAATTACATTCCATCGATGATTATATTTAAATCACGGCCATTAGCCACTTCAAGATTAGCTAGACGTCAATAAACTTTGTAAAATACATTTTTATAGCCTTATGAGTTTAGTATAGCTACTAAGAGATAGCTCTCTATAGGTATGATGCAGAAGATCGGCGTTAACAAAACACCTTACAAATTGTCTTTATCTTCATCTAGATTATTTATTTATCTCTTAACTCCACTGTATCATATCTCGTCACAGGTTTATTCCAAATTCAAATCTGTCTGGATAGGTCATAATGATTCTGTTTCATGATTCCGCACAACGTGTTGTGCTTCCAATTATGTGTAATTGGTTTTGCAATCGCACCGCTTCTGTTATAGTTAACACTGTTCATTTTAATTACTCGTGTTATATTCTCTTTGATGATAATTGCGATTATTCATTAACTCTGGACCTACTTCTATACCTATAGCATCATTATACAACAGTTTTCGTGAAATCGAACTGTTCTTTGTGAGTGTTAGTTATTCTAGGAAATTTTCCTCATTTTTATGAACCTTTGTGGTCCCATTTCTCTTATGTGAACTTTACCTGTTATGTGAACCCTATATTGGTTTCAGTTATTGCTTTAATTCCAGTAACAACAGTATCTTCTCGATATATGCTATACAGTACGACCTCGCCCGTTTAAATGTCCAAAATATCCTGTTTATTTTCTTTGAAATGAATCAAGAAACGGAGCCAAATAAAATGAAATGCATTGTTTACGACTCAGCAATTCACGTCATTGAGTAAACAGTAATCGATTTTGAGGATGTGATATGTCTGAATTAAAAATTATTGATTCGAATGTCAATGTCCAGCATAGAGAAAACACCTGTAGGGGGTATTTTAAAACATTCGAGTCGATATCGGAAACCGATTCGGTAACTTTAACATCTGCATTTTTGCCAATTGAGTCTATCTATTTTACTTTTACTGTCATTAATATAATGATTGGCGATTAATAACATATGCAACTGGAATATTGAAAATTCCATTTGACTTCCCTTCATTCACAGGGCTAAATAAGAAAGAAATCAAATAAGGAGTTCCATTTCAGGATAGTATATGTAATAAGTTCTCAACACAGGACCCTCATGAGAGGTTGTGTGTGCGTTAACTATTGGATTGAACTGTTTAATATTACTCAATGACAAGTTATTAATATCCAAGTATGCGGTTCGTTGATATCGCCATGTATGTTCTGTTACATCTTGCCATGAGTCACAGATTGCGGTGAAACCTGTATTCAATGTTATCAGGGTTAAGATGTGGTTAATAAAATATATTTTATGTCATAGTAACACAAGTGGAAACAGTATGTTACTTTCTTGAACTTCTAGCAAGCAATCTTCACGTAGAAATTTGGTATAATTGTAAAATGTAATTATGCGCCGCTCTACTCAAACCCAAGATGAGGGAAAGCTAGCTATTTTCTCTTCATCTATCTTCTTCATCTACATTATATAAAAATGAATGTTTGTCTGTATGTCCTGTATAGAATCGTAAACTATGCATTTGATCATGTCATGATCTTCAGCAAAGTGTTGTGCATGAGCCCACAAAGGTTTCTGAGTCGGTAAGACCAATCTTTGACAGCATAGCAACGCGCGCAGGGTACAGCTAGTAATCAAATAGAATGGATTTTGATCTTGTCACTGATATGCTCATTCGTTTATCTGTTTTTAGCGATCCTCCTACCCTAAAGAAAGTAATCCTTTTAACGTTGTATTGTGTACTTATCGTCCAGTACTTACTGCTTTTAATGGGAATGTATCTTCAAGATTCGAAAGTTATTTTATATAAGCACTTAGGGCCCTTTGTTTACTATTATTATTGAGTGCATTCCAACCCTGGATCGTCATCACCTGCTTGTCCCATTTTCTGGGCTTGTCGTTTTCTGTCAAACTCACATTCACTAAGCTCTTGCATATTTCTAACATAGTATTTCTTTTGGTCTTCCTTTTTCAATTATAGGTATCTTTCTTCCTACTCTATTTCTAGACCCTGACAGCCCTACTTGTAACAAATATAACCTAGATTCTCGTTACGGATATACAATAACATGACTGCTGTCAATGTCTGTTTTATTTATATGAATTGTAATTTATGATGTCATGATTAGTATTGTTGAAATAAACCTCAACACTGTCCTGACTTTCCTCATACGAACTACAAATGTAGAATTCGTCGTTTATTTTAAGAATGCAGATAGCTAAGGCGTCTTGCGTGGCTATTAAAATTGCTTAAACACTGTCTTCAATTTCTGGATAACCTTAATATTTAAGGCTAAAGCGCCCATCTAGCCCGCGAAGTTCAAATTTTTTGAGGTTTTTTAGATTTTTTTCAAAATCTGACAAAAATAAAAGGCACATTTTGTAATTCGCAAAAAAGACCGTGTGCAGTGCATTTATTAATATATCCAACTTACTCTAAAACATTTCAAGAACGACAGCTATCCAGATAATCTGGCAATTTTTGTATATTTAGTGATTTACTAGTATCATATCCACCGTGATAATATTTAGAGTAAAATAAATGTATTAATAAACGCACTGCATACTGTGTTTGTCGCAAATCACAAAATGTTGTCTTAAATGTTTTCAGATTTTGGATAAACTATAAAAATACTCGAAAATTTTTAATTTCGCGGGCTCGACAGGCGCCTTCACCTTAAATGATTTGTTGGGTTCAATGCCACTTGATAGATTTGTTTGTCTGGTAACAATCGTTATCTTCCCACTTATTTTGATAACACTCAAATCGATTGCGCAGTTACAATCATCATTTGGACAAAAACTATGTAAACACTCCGTGACTAGTAATTTTAAATCATTTGCTAGCTATGCGACTGTCATATAGGAACGGTTTGCGTCACACAACACCAATTGATCTTAATAAAAGGGGAGTTAAATGGCTAGATGTGTTGCTTTGTTGGGCCCGCGTAATGGAAGTGATTGTTCTATTCACAGTATGTTGTATATGTTTTACTGGCTACTACATATATCGTACAAATCTAGCTACTATTGTTTATAATAATGAGACGCATTGTATGTTTTCCTATGTGTTTCATAATGTTCCATGATGTCTTCCCTAGAAAGTGCCTCGAAATATTATAGAAATATACTTAAGATTACGCAAATTGAATCCTTTTTCGTTTTCATTCTAAGTAGCAGCAATATCATGAGTATTCATGATTTAAGTTGTACAGAGAATTTTGCAAAATGGTCCAATCCACTTTGCAGCTAAAAATGAATCACTAATGATTGACTAAAGGAATTAGGAGTAAGTACCTATCTGAAATTAAGAGGATCAACAGGTGAAGGAAAACATCGTGAGGAAACCTGCATGTCTTAAAAGATCTAACCAATTTTCGAAAGACATGTGAAATCAGCCAACCCGCACTGGGCCAGCCTAGTGGATTATGGCCTGAATCCCCCTCGTGTTGAGGGGAGGCCCGTGCCCAGGAGTGGGACGTCAAAAAGGGCCAAATTATTATTAATTATTATTTTAATAGGTAGGTACTATATTTCTTCCTGTCTTAATAGTGGTTCATTAGGTGAGACCTATGACAATGTTGATTAGCTGATAGGTTAAAACCAATCAGTATACTGTAGATTTGTATGTCCTTAAGCAGTCTGGTTTAAATTTGTAGCTAACTAATTCCATCTTCCAGCTCAACCTACTCCATATTGCCCAGTCTTCCATAAGTCCATTTACGTCCAAACAAACGTCACAAACACAGCCTAAAAATAAACTATCATCACAGCATTTCCATTTTTAGATGTCAAATTGAAGAAGCCCACCCGCCCTGACTTTGGCGGGAACTTTCAGTAGCATCCCAACAATGCACATTATGTTACGTAGTCGTTTTGGCAGTCATTGTATTTTCGGGATTTCCTGGTCGCGTCCGATGCTCATCGTGATTAGAATACAAACCGTGAACTGGCCTTATATGTTGTTTATTAAGGAAATTTTCTGTTATTTCCCCCATTGTAAAAATACAAGGTTTTAAACCAATCGTCCTTGTGTTCTGCAAGTCTAATTTTAGTCATCTGTTCATGTAAACAATCTTATTTTGGGCGGATACATTATTTATTCTAATTTGATCTGTCAACATGGGGTCCTTCAAATGGCATTTTTTACAGGTCTCGAAATTACGGCACTGCGCCTGCTCTCCTTAGTTTGCAGATGTTCCCATTACCATTTACCATCAATTACCATGCGACTGTTACCGTTCACCATCCAGTGCACCACCCCTTCGTGTACCTAACTAGGCAATACAATTTTAAAAGTGTCCCCTGGCTAACTTTAGCCTTTCTGAATGTCGCTCTTATCTTAACCTCATTTAAATAAGGTATTGTGTATTGAGAGTCGCACGTGAAGGTTAATGCCATCATCGCTACGATCTAGTCAAAGGCAGCGCAAACGCATTAGCATAGCTAAGCTAGCATCCGGCACACTATTATCACTGATCGAATTTTTGCAGAAAACATATCGTAGTCTAGAGTCGATTGTTGTTGTTCGATGTTGAAAAACATTGCCAAGATGCCGGGAAACAATTTACTGCTTTTAAAACGACCTTATTGCCTTTGATACACACGTCCTAAGTCTAATAGTCCAATAGCGGGTATTTTAATTAAAAGCCATCGGATTATGTTACCTTAGACAGTTTTGGTAGTCTACTAACAGCAATGACGTTGAACTAATAAAAAAAAACATTAAGCATGATATGGCTGGTTAGTTATGGCTGAAAATATATCGACCGCCAAGGAATTGATGGACTACCGATTTTGGACACGAATATAATGTGAATGACCAATGGTTTTGCGATGGAAAGGAAATGTATGAAATTAGGTGTACAATTAGTAGAATTGGGGCCTTGATTTTACTTCCAGCTAAGTCCTTCTTGACCCTTAAGACATGGAAATAAGACCCATTTTCAGCTAATTGCAATTTACTAACATCTCCATCTCTCTGGGACCAACTGACGTATCGCGTATCTGAATACGTCAGTTTTGATAGTTTTCCTATAGAAAATCTGTTAGTGTATAGAGTCTATCACAGGTTGGTATCACGGGTATTATCTAGGTATCAAAGTCAAAGTGTTGTAAACCTTATTCATATGACACAATTGTCTTTAGTGCTTCCATCTTTGCATATCACATTGATTAATAGGGTTTTGTCCAGCGTAATGGTAATTTAACGATCGATTCTGTGCATGTGTTGGTATTTCAATGGTAGCTACATGCGTAACGTCGCTAAAGGCGTGTGCATCGACATTAAAGCACGTTTTGAGTGCAGGTCCAAGTTCAAATCTTGAGGCGATAAGTATTTAAAGGTCAGCAACAGTTGAGGTAATCACGTAGCATATTTCCCTTAAACTTTAAACTGTTTTCCAAAGAACTACGTAATTATGAAGTTTGCTCGACACCCAAATTAGTACAACACTGATAATACCATGATTTCAGAAGAAGGGCCTGTACTGTAGCCTGTAAATTGCAATTGCGTGAGGATATTGTTTTTAATATCAACTTTTAAGTACTGAACAACTGACAATATCCCAACTGACCCAAAATCTTTAGAAGACGTATCACACGTCCATTATGTAATAGCATAATGTATGTGACTATAACACTTTGTAACGCTTGGTAACAGCTGTTTTATTTATGACCGTTACACGCCAAGCGGAGGAGACAGAAGATAAATAATCAACATTATTTCCGCTTTGATAAATTATGGAATTTAATATGGATTACAATTGCGTTGTTCTAATACATGCTTACATGATTAAACACAAGGCAAAATAAAGCCATAGATTTCTGGCGTGCTGTAGAGTTTGCTTGTCTTTCTATTGCCTTTTTGTTTAGTCTATAATATGGCATCTCTGCTCTAAGCTACGTATTAAGGCTAAAGCGCCCACCTAGCCCGCGAAGTTCAAATTTTTTGAGGTTTTTTAGATTTTTTTCAAAATCTGACAATAATAAAAAGCACATTTTGTAATTCGCGAAAAAGACCGTGTGTAGTGCATTTATTAATATATCCAACTTACTCTAAAACATTTCAAGAACGACAGCTATCCAGATAATCTGTCAATTTTTGTATATTTAGTGATTTACTAGTATCATGTCCACCGTGATAATATTTAGAGTAAAATAAATCTATACAAATAAATAAAATTGGAGTGTCTGTTTGTAATATCAAAATTACACCTTTTCACTAAATGCATATGAAAGTACATGCGACACCTATAACAAAAATGCGATTTAAAAAAAAATTGTCTGTCTGTCTCTGTGTTTGTTCCGGGTAATCTCCGAAACGGCTGGACCGATTTTGACGGGACTTTCACTGACAGATAGCTGATGTTATAAGGAGTAACTTAGGCTACTTTAATTTTAGAAAAACAATTAGGGTTCCGCGTAAAAAAATAAAAACACATGAAATCAAAGAGTATCTCCGAAACGGCTGGACCGATTTTGACGGGACTTTCACTGGTAGATAGCTGATGTTATAAGCAGTAACTTAAGCTTCTTTTATTTTAGAAAAACAAAATTAAAAAATGGGTCCTGTCGCGCGGGCTCAGAACGCGGGAGCGGGCTTTTTTGTTAAGTTAAATTCCACGCGGACGAAGTCGCGGGCTCAGCTAGTGTATTAATAAACGCACTGCATACTGTGTATGTCGCAAATCACAAAATGTTGTCTTAAATGTTTTCCGATTTTGGATAAACTATAAAAATACTCGAAAATTTTGAATTTCGCGGGCTAGACAGGCGCCTTCACCTTAACGGAATAATCCAGTAGGAATTTAGTTAATTACTTGTTTACCAGATCGATCAATTATCAATTATTTTCTCGATTAACCCAGATTTAATTACCATTGTTGGGAATTTTTATATCAGTTGGGTCATTTAATAAATAAAAATTCCGTTTAGTGGTCGAATAACTTGACGAGTTTATGGCCAGGTCCGGTCTACCCCCAGCGGAATATTTACTTCGACTTCCATGTTTTGGGGTAATCCTGATAAAATTGCACGTTCTGCTGTCAAATACTGGGCAAGTTAATAGACCGGTTGTTGTCTGACGCCATCTACAAAATCCCCATTTGACTTTGAATACGGATTGTCTTGAATTAGTCTTAAAAGTCATTATGGAATTAATTACCAAAGATTTGTTTTGTTTAGTACGTGTGTTCTCTGAAGATTATTGACACCATGCTATGACGCCATGTACTAATGCGTTATTTTGAATTCGCCGTCACAATAACATTTGTTTAAGCAAATAGAATTTAGCGATGTAATTGGACGCGCTGCCAGAATATTCACAAATGGGTAAATTCTTCGCGAATCGATTTGTTATACCGATCCGTCGGTGGTTCCGACGTCGAGGTCATTGCCGGTACGAATTGAATGAACTAATTCAAGTGTGTTCAATAAAATAGTGTCGTTTTTAAATTTATATGGGCTTCTTCTAGCCTATAGTCCAAGTTGCGTTTAGTAGACTCTCCAGAATCTGGGGGTTTCAATTTCCGTGTCCACGCATTTACAAGTTTTTGAATTCTTAATGGTAGATACATTTAAACGAAACGATGACCATTGTTTTTATAAATAAAGAGATAAAACTGACGAATATTGATAAACAGGTATATTGGAAGCGCGTGCGCAGTATAATAACTTGCACACCTCGAGTAAGGCTATCAAGATGTCCGAGGTTAGCTTTTTGTGAAGCAATAATGTAGACTCAAAAACATACCGGGTTCGGTTCCCGTCAGGGTAAACTTTGGAAATGTCCTTGCCCTGGTCTGCGTGTCACTGGGATCGCCCCCAGTCCATTGTACAGTGCCCATAGTACAAGCGTTGCTTAGTTTGGGACCATACATTTGGTATGTTCGTCTGGCGATATTTATTTATTTATATACCATATTGCTCAAGTCCAACTATAGAATTCAGCACTAGATTCCAACTGGAATATATTGTAAACGGGCTCTGGAATGTACTGAATCCAGTTAGAGATCCAATCCAATAACTGGACTGGCGACCTACTCTTTAATGCAGCGTCATTGGAATATTGTAAACTTCCAATCCAGTGTCATTCCAGTGCTGGCAGGTATTATCACAGCAAGTAAACCGGCCATTACCATTCTACAGCTTTAAAATAACTGCAACTATGTTGATGATATCATTCGTTCCAGTATAGCACTGGATTGCTTCGCTGGATTGTTGAAATATAATAATGTAAGCCGGGGATTTAAGTGTTTTACAAGTGTCAAATGTTTTACAAGTGTCAAGTGTTTTACAAACAATGCTTCCATTCCAGTTCTGTTCGAGGCGTGCCACAACGAGCCCTCGTGCCTGCAAGACCGCTCCGGCCTCGAGGCGATCACGCAGCTCCACAGGCAGTTAGACGATGACGCCAATGGAAACGTCGACCTTAGTGAGAGTGATGACGTGAGTATGTCCCATCTCTGCTGCTTAGCCATATGTCCTCAGAGTAGTGATGTAGGGTACACAGCCGTGTACCCTACATCACTAGTAATTGACAAAGAGTAGTATTGGTGGTAGCCACTACCAATTGACAAAAATATGAGAAAGGCAGCTGTCTGTAATGAAATTGAAGACTGGCGTATATTAGGAGATGCCTACGTCTAGATGGAGTGTTCACAGTCGACGGAAAAATTCCGATGGCGGAAACGACAGCTTCAATCCTTCTTTTACAAATGAATTAGAAGAAGGATGCAAGCTCTTGCTTTATTTCTTAAGAAATTACAAAAATAAAAATATCTAATCAAGACCTTACAATTAAACAATTGGTGTCATAAACCGAAAAAGATAGTTAAGTAAATTATATGAGGTAACTGTTGGAGAAGTTGTTGTTGCTGAAACGAAAACATTCCGTCGACTTTGAATAGCCTTCCAGGTGTGGACAGCAATAGGATGATGATTATGGAGTAGCTATAGCTGTATTACATTACAGCGGTATGTTCAGATTAAGAGATCAAGCTGAATAAGGGAGACACAGGAATCTTTAGGTTGCATTTAAGGGCAGTAAACCCAAAAGGCGAAATGACTTCGCCGACATCCGTAAATGGTTTTGATTTAATACCTATTGTTTTGATGCCCCTCCATTCGTCGCTGGTGGCATCACGTTTGAAAGCGTATCAGGACATATATTGTCGGATTGATAAGACAAAACGTGAGTTATATCGATTTTTTGTCATATTCTCTTATGAGAACGAGTCGGTGTGATATAATCCGTGATCAGAATCTTGTTTTAGCACGCGCGTTAGCTCTGCTGGGCCAGGCGGTTACTCTTACTATATCTAAAAAAATTACGTGCGTTACATACGAACACAGAACCATAGAACATAGGTCCTTTTTTGGAAGTCTGTTAAAAATAAGATCTCTTTCCACAGGCCGGTGTCCCCAAATCGACGGTTAGTCTTATCTGGGGTGCTACACTTTGCAACGATAATCGATATATCGTGACATTCGTATTGTCGAATCCTACTCTAAATTCCATCTTTTTGCCGTCGTATATCGTCTGAATGAATGAGAATTTTGTATTGTTCTTTCAGTAATCGATACGACAGCAAAAATATGAAATTTAGAGTAGGATTCGACAATACGAATGTCACGATATATCGATTATCGTTGCTAAGAGTAGAACCCCTGTTTTGTGTGATAGGGTGGACGGCTGATTCTAACCATCCTAAGTTTAGTTAGATGATTCTCCAGCCTCTTGAAGTCATCGAAGCAGTTGAAATGACTGTGTGAGTGATGTCCCGCCTCTCGTTTCCAGTTCCTCCGTGAAGAGTTGCAGTATGACAGCGGCTACGAGAAGCGACAGCGAGCGTTCCACCACAACGATGACATGCATATATCAGTCAAGGAGCTATGGGAGGCGTGGCTTCGTTCTGAGGTAATCCTTTTCACCATTATCATAAGCGTTAATAGCCTGTTGGTTAGAGGGGCCGTCCTCGTAGCGGAGAGGTTCATGGTTCGATCCCCATCCTGGCCATTGAACTATTGACGTGAGCCCGCTCCTAACACAAGCATTAGCTTAGTTTGACGGGCTAAAGGGAATACTAGTAATGTGATATACACACTACACTAGTAATCTTTGAAAAAGGATCGACAGTGGTGGCCAACAAAGACACCGTGGTTTGACTCTTTGCGAGTATCAATTTTTTTTTTGTTTGTGGTCTGTAGATGGTAGAGCCTAGCTGTAGCCATATTAGCTTCAACGTATATGGGGGCGGGTCATAGACGGGGTGGCTTGATCGGGGTAGTACCATCCTCTCACAGAAAATCGGCGTAAAGTATCTATTACAGCTGCGTTTCGTGCGACGAGTAAGAGAGCCGGAAAGGACCAACTGTATAGAAAGTTTGACATTTTGCAATGGCCTGTGCGTTCGTGCGCACTGTGAGACCTCATAGTAATGTTTGTGAATATGTGCAAGAGATGCAATCTATAGGTGGCCAGTAGACAATTGATATGCTGCTACTCTATGTAGTCGGCAATAGAGTCGAATTTGATATCTTTTTCCCGAAGCTTCGCGAGCCAAAATTTGATTTTCTGGTTGTCAACAAGAGCGCCATCTACCGGGGCAAAGAACCATCGATGATGATATTTTGTACTTTAGGGGGTCATCCTAAAGTACAAAATATCATCAAAACGTTCAAGCCGTTTAGGAGGAGAAGGATTACGAACACACGTACATCGGACTTTTAATAAATAAAGATTTATACAATAATAAGTGTATCTAGGGGAGGCCTATGTCCAGCAGTGGACTAATAGGCTGACGATGATGATGATGATGATGATGAAGTATCTCTAACAAGTTGTCTAATGTATTTGTCCCAGGTGCACAATTGGACTGTCGAGCAGACTGTGGAGTGGCTGTCCCAATCCGTAGATCTTCCGCAGTACAAAACGCTGTTCCTGCAGCACAAAGTCACCGGCGCCACGCTTCCCAGGTAAATGTCACAAGGTTACTATACCAGTTACCTTGCTGGATGCTTGCAATACCAAAGGTGTTGCTCGCATGCTTAAAATAAATTATTCCTATCATTAATTCTTTATGGCAATCCTAACGCAAAGTTTAAACGTATAAAAAATATTATTTGTCCGTATTCATAAATCGTCCTCAAGTTTGAGAGCAATCTTAGAAATGTAATTCCAGTACAAAATTACATGTCAAAAGTGTACTCTGCTCGCGGACTTAAGATAGATTTGTTAATGGGCCTTAAGTATGGTAGGTAACATTATGGTTCTTTGAATTGTCAAGTTACTGAATAAAAACAAAAGGTGAACTTAACATGGGTGGCATAAAATATATCAAGACTGTGATGGGTGAAAGAAGATGGGGATGCTTTGTCCAGCAATGGGACTCGATAGGGTTATAAAAACATGAAAAAAGTTTAAAAAATTATAATCTTACAACAGAATTACACGAATTATATATAGAACTGCTATAGAATAGATAGCGCTAGTAGTTAATAAATGGTGATATATAGTATCAAATTATTTTTCTGGCGCTTCGTATATTTTATACTGGCTGAGCCCGCGACTTCGTCCGCGTGGAATTTAACTTAACAAAAAAGCCCGCTCCCGCGTTCTGAGCCCGCGCGACAGGACCCATTTTTTTAAATTTAGTTAAAAGTACTCCTTAAAACATCAGCTATCTGCCAGTGAAAGACCCGTCAAAATCGGTCCAGCCGTTTCGGAGATTACCCGGAACAAACACACAGACAGACAGACAGACAAAAATGTTTTAAATCGCGTTTTTGTTATAGGTGTCATATGTACTTTCATATGCATTTAGTGAAAAGGTGTTATTTTGATATTACAAACAGACACTCCAATTTTATTTATTTGTATAGATTATACAATATTTAAGTATATTTATGAACACATAAATTTCTCCTCTTTCATTTGAAATCCCACTTGATACTATAGCAAGAAAAAAAAATTGCGACCCCACTTTATTGTATGTAACATCCGTCATATTGATTTTTTTCGTATAAAATGTATGCCTATGTCATTCGGACCATAATAACGAATAGATTGGCGCCTCATTCATCAAAATCAGATGAAGCATTTAGGCACTATTGTGGATTATCTTAATGCTACAAACCTACATACTAAGACTGCAAAAAAATTACCTTTTCTTTTGGCTTTGCCGTTGTAGAGTAAAAAAAACACTTGGGACACAAATACAAATAAAATAATGGATTGAAATGTGTGCCTGTCTATGACAGGTTGGCGGTGAACAACATGCAGTATCTGAGCAGCGTGCTTGGAATCAAAGACCCCATACATAAGCAGAAACTGGCCCTCAAAGCCATGGACGTCGTGCTCTTCGGACCGCCTAAAGGTAAGCCATTCTCTTTCTATCCGGGGCAAAATACAGGATGAAACAGCAAGGGTATACTTTTTTTCCAAAACTTGACTTTGTAATTCTAAAACTATCAGCTTAAGAGGAAACTTGAAAAACAAAAGGGGTTATAGGGATACAGCTGTTGACAGATTTCATAAGTCTGCAAAACCTTCAGTACTTCAACTGTCCCACAAAGTCGATAGTTTTAGATTTACAAAGTTAAGTCATCTCACACTAGTTGTCGCTAGCATCGCTGGTTACAACTACTTGCTGTACGCATGTGTCCGTTTAATCCGATTTTACGAACTAGACCATGGAACTAGGATGCCATGGAAACGTTATATTGGGTATACTCATAAAGCAACAGTGTATACCAATACCAATTAAAGTATACCCAAACTAATTTTGAATTACTTTTACGGCATATAAACGGATATCAACGGAACGGAATACGTTATACACACCACACTCTGGTTATTATTAAGCAAATACTGCCACACACAACCACCGGTTGTGCCGGTTGAACGAAAAATAGATTTGGTTGAAAAAAAAAGCATTTATGAATAGTCAGAATCTACCGACGGTTAGGAATTATGCTTCCACTGAGAAGATCCGGCAAGAAACTCAATGGTAAACTTTGCAACTTTTCAATTAATAAAAGGTGGTGTACATGCTCAGGAACAGCATCAGAATGTGAGCAGGCAACACCATTGCTATTAAATAAGTAAAAAATTGTAATCAAATCTCACTCAGATTTAGGTATTTAAATAATACGAGAAGACTAGTTTAGTGAAGATAATTGCTTTGGTGTGATGCCTTCCATGCTAAATATATGAATAGGGTTTAAGGCGAAGGCGCCTGTCTAGCCCGCGAAATTCAAAATTTTCGAGTATTTTTATAGTTTATCCAAAATCTGAAAACATTTAAGACAACATTTTGTGATTTGCGAAAAACACAGTATGCAGTGCGTTTATTTATACATTTATATTACTCTAAATATTATCACGGTGGATATGATACTAGTAAATCACTAGATATACAAAAATTGCCAGATTATCTGGATAGCTGTCGTTCTTGAAATGTTTTAGAGTAAGTTGGATATATTAATAAATGCACTGCACACGGTCTTTTTCGCGAATTACAAAATGTGCCTTTTATTATTGTCAGATTTTGAAAAAAATCTAAAAAACCTCAAAAAATTTGAACTTCGCGGGCTAGATGGGCGCTTTATAGCCTTAACAACAATGTTGTTAAGAGGAAAGTGATTGGACCAATCACCGCAAGCAGCGCCCGCGCACGGGCATGACTTGAAATAGGATGTCTATGTATTCCATTCACGCAAACGCAAAGTTATATCCATCTATCTTGTTTTGCCGCCGCTGTCAAATTTTCGCAGTGTCTTTATCATGACCTTTTTGTCACTACCTATGAATATGACAAACAAAACTACAATTTATTTTAATATGACTTCATCCACCATAATTAGGTATTTTTGTGTACAATCGCCACGGTACGGCCGATGCCTTCGTAACTTTAACAGTAGGGTAGGCCTATGGATTTTGATGGAGGTCCCGTTATAATAAATAGCATTTTATAATTATCTTCAATCATGCATGAAGCAGTGATAGCCGATTGGCATCAGGCACCAGGCACCAGGTCTTGGGTTCAAACCCCGGCTCGAACCTCTGGATTTTTCGAAATCCATGTGCCAATCATAATTTCTATATGATTATCACTTGCTTACGGTGAAGGAAAATATCGTGAGGAAACCTGCATGTCTTAGAAGATCTAACCAATTTTCGAAAGGCATGTGAAATCCGCCAACCCGCACTGGGCCAGCGTGGTGGATTATGGCCTGAGTTCCCCTCATGTTGAGGGGAGGCCTGTGCCCAGGAGTGGGACGTCAAAAAGGGCTAAATTATTATTATTATTATTATTTTATCATCAATCATGTAACTAATTAATACCTATCTGCTTAAAATGATAAAACTATTATATAATGAAACCAGTTCCGATATTAAACAGGTTTTTGTGTGTGTTACATTCATGAACTGGCGACATTAAAGTTTGTTTTCGACTTTATTTAAGGTGTTTATAAGAGCAAAAGTCGATGACAGCTATTTGGCCAGACCACATCATACCATACTATATGGACCCAAACTGGGTGTGATACTATTGTTAATACGAAAAGAGATTTTCCGAAATTTGCTCCGACATGAATCGAACCTGCAATCATCTAGGAGTTTAGGACTATTTAACCACTGGACGCGAGGTGTACTCGATAAAATATGAAAAATATGTAAAATAAAAAAATTAAACTGTATTCTAAAAAATATTTAAATAAAAAAATTAGACCGACTTCATTAAAACCTGGGTGCACTAAAAAGCTAGAAATAACTGGGGATCTTAATAATTTCCCTAATTTCTTTAATTTCGAGTCCTTCGAAACAGACTTGACCCCCAAGGTGTTTACCGCTACGAGTACTTCTGTTTTCGGGAACATAGTATGCGCACATAATATTTTTGTTACATACTTAACTTGTATTTACAATCCAAACACCTCTCGTCTTCTCTGTACCTACATAATGTTGATTGTTTATATAGGAAACATAAATTACCAGCTAATGTTAGTACAGTCGCGTCGTCAAGAGCAATTTAGTACATTTTTTACGCAAATATGATTCAGCACATTCGTATCGCGTGTGATTTTGATTTTGGCGGTATGGCTCTCATGACACTGGGCGAATGCCCATTAAGCTTGCATGGTGACAGCTCATATCCCATGTTTAAGGCTAAAGCGCCCATCTAGCCCGCGAAGTTCAAATTTTTTTAGGTTTTTTAGATTTTTTTCAAAATCTGACAATAATAAAAGGCACATTTTGTAATTCGCGACAAAGACCGTGTGCAGTGCATTTATTAATATATCCAACTTACTCTAAAACATTTCAAGAACGACAGCTATCCAGATAATCTGGCGATTTTTGTATATTTAGTGATTAACTAGTATCATATCCACCGTGATAATATTTAGAGTAAAATAAATGTATTAATAAACGCACTGCATACTGTGTTTGTCGCAAATCACAAAATGTTGTCTTAAATGTTTTCAGATTTTGGATAAACTATAAAAATACTCGAAAATTTTGAATTTCGCGGGCTAGACAGGCGCCTTCACCTTAAATGTTTAAATTTAAGCACAATCAGTTTTGTATTTTCTTTGTACCCGAAAACGTGGTTTTTCTGATGATTTACAACCTTTTTATTATTGGAACTGATTTCGTAATACTTAGGTAGGTATATACTTATGATAAAAGGTCTTATTTTAATAATGCACGATATATTTTGCATGGTGCCTCAGTAAAGATGGTATACCCACAAACAGAAAATATTTGGACCGTCAGATATTTTTTTGTGGTAGGACATTTTTGTATAGTTATAAATATTCCTGATTTATTAAACTTTACAATCAGTATTTTGTCTGACGTAATGGTCATTATGAAATAATATGTATAAATAATTTAACGATTTTTCCCTATATTTGTCCCTTCAGGTGTCCATAATATTGCTTGTTTATTCGAGACATTACACTTTTTTAGGAAAGGTAAATTATTATATTACAAAGTATAGATTAAAACCTGCTTTATTTATACAAAAGTCAGAAATAAAGTATCTCAATATGATATATACTAAATAATGCAATTACAAATGAAGCGTTTAACCGGTACAATCGTATGTGGTCTAACAATAAAACAATAAAAATTGAATGGCGCGAGTTGTGGCTAGATCTTACTGAGTATTGTTGGGAGCTCGAGTTATTACTACTGTTAACGTGTTATTAAATCGCCGAGTATGTAGATACACCATGCGATATGGTTTTTAAGAGACTTTCCTGCTGATACCACTTTGTGCTTTATCCATCAACCCTTATACATCCACGGCTAGTCATAGGCCTTCACTACTGGCCGTCCACACATACCAGTCAGCCGCTCGCGTCTACTGAGGCTGTGAGACCCTGTGACGCATTAAATGTCATCGGTCCACCTTGTGTCCACCGTCCTATATTAAGTCTTCGGACTCGCGGCCATTCTTGAACCTTTGTGCTCCAAAGGCCATCGGTGCTGCGAGCCATGTGCCAAACTTTTCACAATTTGGTTTGAGCGTAAATTTTTTTAATGTAATCAAGTAGGCAAAAATCTTACGACCCACCTAATGTCCTTAACATTAGATTATATAGGTTACCCTATAATGATGACATGTGACAGTGATGTTGGCCTATAGATGCTTGCTATATCAATGCATTGCTCGCACGTTGCCGACCTTAAGGGGAGTGGAATGGAAGGGGAGTGGGTTGGGCATCTGGCTCTCTCGCTTATCAGGTCTTCAGAGCGTGGAGGTAGAACAAAATAACAGTCTATAGGATATTTCATAGAAACTACGAAGCCTAAAATTAAATATTTAAATAGCCTATTGTCATTTAGTTGCTAACACATTAAGAACGGAGCCAGGAAATAATAATGATCCTATATCACTTATCCACTAAGGCCCTCATTTAGTACCTGGCGATATACCAATGTCACTAGATAAGTAATTCTAATAAATAGTGATTAACATTACGAAACTGGGTTTTGAAAGAAAGAAAAAACATTTATTTTGTAATTTAAATCATGATAGTCATTTAAATTCGTTAAATGTATAGTAATTTAGTCCGAATTGTAGTCGAACTACAAGCGAGCAGACATACAGATGTTTCCCTTTGTTTTTATATCTTCTGAAAATTTACAAATAAATGAACACGCCTTTATCCTACTACGATTGAACAGCTCATTCAATGAAAATGAATATGCATCTAAAATTATAAATGCAACAATATTACGTAGGTTTGTACAGGTGTTAACAATTTTTCACGAATACTCCTCGAAATATGAAGGCCTTTAGGTATCTGGAAGAGAAGTCGGCAATATCACCGCATGACAACGACTAAAACTAAAAATATCGCCAGAAATACAAACTACGTATGGTATGGTCTCAAACTAAGGTACTATGGGTACTATGGTACAAGGCCTGCGGGCGATCCCAGTGACACCCAGACCAGGGCAAATCACTACAAGACTGTTTCCGAAATTTTCCCCGACTGGAATCAAACCCTCAATCACCCGGTTCTAATGATATTCTAATGAGCGGAGAGGTCTACACACGAACCACTGCGCCAAACAGTATAAAACACTTTACCAGAAAATACATCCTAACATCGTTTATGGAAACCGATATTTTCGAATTCGGAAGTCTCTAGATCAAACAAAATCATGGTAACCGTATCATTACGTCACGATTTACAAGTGCGATTTAGCTTCATTCAGACCCGTGTTCTGTACGAGGCGGTTACTCGTGACATTATTTAGCTTAAATTCTGTACCTAAATTACGTTCTGTTTTTATAAATAAAACTAAGGCAAACTGTGAATATCTTTGCATTTTTATTTGAGTGTCAGTTGCTATTCCTTTTTTGAAAACCGTAAATTCTGTGTCTGGTCGTTTTTAAATAGTGATGTGCAAATCTAATAGTAACTAATATGTGACGATAATAATAAATGTTCGAGACCTGGATCGCAGTGGGCTCCTCGTATTGTGTTTATATCTTGTTCATAACACGTTACGTGGATCTGAACGATTATGGTGTGTTATCATTTTCTTGTATCGCGGTAATAACAGTGACGTCACTTATTAGTAATTACACTTGACCTTCCGTTACCATATTTGAGTGAACCAAATGAGATGTCAACTTTGTACACTATAATAGTCTGTATAATAATAGTTATAAAGGTTAAAATTCTGTGCAGATACTCTGCGTTTAGTAATAAATGTAGGTGCGAATTACCGTAATGAGGTTGTCGTTAGTTGCCATAGAACATGATTTATTCCAAATTCATTGCTTGTACTTACTGGAAAAATACGCGCGTTTATCATAAAATAAAATATTAATTTAGCCCTTTTAACGTCCCACTTCTGGGCACGGGCCTCCCCTCACTACGAGTAGGATCCAGACCGTAATATACCACGCTGGCCAGGTGCGGGTTGGCGGATCACATGTCATTCGAAATCTGTTAGATTTTCTAAGACACTGCATGTCTTTCCTCACGATGCTTTCCTTTACCGTAAGCAAGTGATAATCATATAGAAATTATGATTCGCACATAGATTTCGAAAAACCCAGAGGTACGAGCCGGGGTTCGAACCCGGGATCTGGTGCCCGCAAGACGCCTGCTTAACCAATCGGCTATCACTGGTATGATGATACGCGCGCGTTTATTATTTTGACTTCGATGACGCGGACATCTTTTTTCCGTAGCTCTGTTCTGTTACTGAAACTTTAAACGTCCCTATTTAGTTTTGCTATATATATTAAAGACATGTCGAAAATGATATCAGTCTTTGTAATCGTAAGACGTAATTTATGCAACAAAAAATATTGGTCTGAATTCCTATTTGTAACTTGCAAGCCACAGAGCGGGCAAATCGGTGAAGACCTTAGAAATTCTTCTGGCTGTCCGTACTACGAATAAATCTAGTTACAGTTTTAAGATAAAGGTTACGAGTCTACCTATTTATGTCTTTTTCCGGCTTGGTTAACGCAGACAGCTAAACCGTGATAATTAACTGAACGCTGACCCGTATTTCAGTTTCCTTTACCGTTAATTAACAAAATGTAGTTAAACGTTACTTTCAACAAGTTTCTCCTCGAGAAAGTATAAACTTCAAAGGCGGTTGAGCCAATCTGTATCCAATTGACTAAAGATCATATAAGCTAGCTTTACGGGGTAGTACCATCCTAACATAGAAGATGCGGTTACTACGGTTTGTGAGAGAACCGGCAGCCTATAAGCCCGAGGCTACCGAAAGCCGTGCCAGATTCCTTACGATGTTCTCTCTCACCGTTCAGCATGTAAAATCTCCATTCGAAATTTGATACTATATAAGAATTAATATAGGTACTTAGTTACGAGATTCCAGTCGCAATATCTTGATTAATTCATAGCTTTGAAAGTGTTGCAATAATTAACCATATACTCGCTAGTCGTGTGACCTTACCGGGTTCTGCCTGACGTGTTCCAGTTCAATGATGAGTGTATCAATTAATAAAACTAGCTAACGCAGTGTGGGTAGTCCGCCGTTTAGATATCCGATTTGCAGAAGACATAGATAGGCTTCATAATAATAATGGTGGACCCAATATGTTACCTTGCGGCACTCCAAGATTTTTGATTGTCCTGGCTTACTTTATTATTTATGTTTATTTTTTGAGTAGCAGTTATCACTGCTATCGCCGATTGATTAAGCATGCGTCTTACGCACACGGTCTCGGGTTCAAACCCCGGCTCGCACCTCTGGGTTTTACGAAATCTATGTGGGAATCATCATTTCATTATGTTTATCACTTGCTTACGGTGAAGGAGAACATCGTGACGAAACCTGTATATCTTAGAAAATCTAACCTATTTCCGAAAGACATGTGAAATCTACAAACCTGCTCTGGGCCAGCGTGGTGGATTATGAGCTAAATCCCTCTGGTATTGAGGGGAGGCTCGTGACCAGGAGTGGCCACCATCTCAACAAACGTCTTTCGTCTAAATTCGAGACGAAAAAGAAGTAAAGAAAATCCCCCCACCCCCACTGTAAAAGGGGAACAGTACCATGCCCACAGTCATGCCCGTTCAATTGGTGACAGAAGGCAGCAGATGGAAGGACTGGCTGCTGGCGTCCCTGCTGCTGGGCGCGGTGGTGGGCGGCTGGCTCGCGCTGCGGGCGGGCCGCGCCAGCCGCTCGCAGGTGCAGCGCATGCTCCGCGACATGGAGCAGCTGCGCAAGGCGGAGATGGCACTGAACGATATGCAGAAGGAACTGGAGAAAGCGCGTTTGGAACAGGTACGGAACAGTTCCAATGACGGAACTTATTGCCTTTGCACAGCACACTTTGTTAATGCGCTGACGACGCGCGTCTCCAAATGAAAGAAATTATAAGGTCCCTAGATATTTTTAGCTTTTTAGTGCATCTAGGTTTTTTAGAGTTGGTTTAATATGTTTTTACCTAAGGGCCTGTGCACACCACGTTTTATAAACGCGCCTTTGTAGCGATACAGACACGATACGCACGCGAGTCAGACGCAGCCTGTAAACTTTTATAGGATAAAAGCGCGCACTCGACCCACGTTTCTAAAACGCGCGTCGACGGCGCGTTTAAAAAACGTGGTGTGCACAGGCCCTAACGTGCAGGTACCTAGTACCTAGTTTTATAATATGGCGCTACAATAGATTACAATAGAACTTGATCAAGTATTCTCATGATTGAATCAAAGATTTTCTAAATAGACAGCGACCATTGGCGCCCGCTTTCTCTGACGGCTCTAGCTATTATAATCTAAAATAATTGTTTTTCTAATTGAAAACCTGGCCGGAGCTCTATTGTGATCTAAATAATTATGTATCTCTACTAACTAAATGGTAATTGTAAAATCGTTTCAATTAGACACAGACTTACTGAGACTATTGTGAGAACAATAACTTATTGTTATTCGTGAATTAAACTGTCACGAGAGAAAAGATGGTGTTCTAAAAAAGTATTACAGCAGACTTCAATTATATTTTTTTATAATTATAATGTTGGCAAATAAGCGCACAACAGCTTGATGTTAAGCAGTTACCGTAGCCTATAGATTCATGCAATTCCAAGGGCATAGCTCGCACGTTTCTGACCTTAAAGGGACCTTATCTCATCGTATGAAACTCAACTATAATAGTTACTTGACGCTGATCTTTTGTGACAGGGTGGTACTACCCCAGTCGAGCCAGCCCGTGTATGAGCTGTAGTCAATGACTCCAACTTGACTCCAGCACTGTATAAAAATAAGTTAAGATAATAATAATAAATTAATATCGCCAGACTGACACACCAACTGTATGGTCCCAAACTTAGCAACGCTTGTACTATGGGTACCGTACAATGGACTGGGGGCGATCCCAGTGACACCCAGACTTGCGCAGATTACGAAAAGGCCATTTCCGAAATTTGCCCCGCCGGGAATCGAACCCGCAACCACTATGTGCAGTGAGCCGAGTGGCGTACGCTCGAACCACTGCGCCAAGCGGTCGACAAACATAGATAGAAAGGAACAAACGACTTTGAACCTTAAAAACTGTTTTCCATTTCCAGGAGAACGTGACAACGGAAAAGAAGAATCTGGAGAAGAAACTGAGGGAAGCCGGCGACACACCCTTGCTGAACTCTGCGTCATCAGACCTGGAGGTCTCCCAGCTTAAAGCTGAAATCGAGGTACGAGCCAGTCCCGTTTTGTCCAACCAGCCTGGGGCCCACCTCTGTTAATAGGGTTTCTGAATACGTCAGTTTAGACCGATTTTCCATAGGGAAAAGTAATAAAACTGACGGGTTCAGATACGCGTTACGTCATTTTTGACGTTTTGCTAGTCGATCGAGATGCCAGTGGATAACAAAGTTGAGCCTCTGTTTTTTAAGCCATTGTAGATTAAGTAGTATATAGTATATTGCAGATTATACTAGATGATGCAAAAAGGGTATACTATTTTTTTGCAACTTAACTTTGTAAATATCAAACTATCGCCTTTGTGGGACAGTTGAAGTACTAAAGGTTTTGTAGACTTGTGAAATCGGTCAACAGCTGTATCCCTGTAACACCTATTGTTTTTCAAGTTCCCTCCAAAGCTGATAGTTTTAGAATTACAAAGTTAAGTTTTGAAAAAAAAAAGTATACCCTTTCTGTTTCACCTTGTATATATAGCCATTGCAGATTATATATTAGAATAATGTTTAAAAAAGGTAAGGAATAAAAATCTCAAGAGAGATAGATTTGTATTTGCTAAAATCAATAAAAAAATGCCGAAAAAAAATATCATAATTCACGATAATATCGACGTCAAATTCTTACTCTGGGGGTCCAGAATCTAGAGTTGAATACTTGGGATCAGTTTTCGCTACGATGCGCCCTACACCCTGTTTTATTAGGGTGACCATGTATTTGATTGATGATGGGGTTTTGGTATTAAATCCAGATGCTTCGCGGCGAGCTGCGGCGGGCGGAGGGCGAGCTGGAGGACCGCTGCTGGGCGCCGCCCCCGGGCCTGCAGCAGTGGCTGCAGCTCACGCACGAGGTGGAGAACCGCTCCTACCTGCGCAAGAAGCAGCAGGCCGACATGCAGCTGCAGCAGGCCAGGGAGGCGGTATGTACAACCAACGAGGTTGCTTTCCGATACGGTTGTAGTTAATTTTTTTTTTTTAAACATGCAATTTTGTAAGTGCCCTCGGTAGGCCTAAAGAAAATAAACACTTTGACTTTGACCCCCTGACGTGAAGTTTTTACAAAACTTCACTTTGTAATTCTAAAACTATCTACAACTAGCTACTAGCGTCTATCGATCTACTAGCTTTGGAGGAAACTTGAAAAATAAAAGGTGTTATAGGAATACAGCTGTTGACAGGTTTCACAAGTCTACAAAACTTTTAGTACTTCCACTGTCCCACAAAGCCGATAGTTTTAGATTTTATTATTAATTTTAAACATAATTTTAGCATTGTAATTGTTCACCAAAAAGGACGGACTCGTATAATATCATATTATTTGTATATTTTTTATTATTGTTTAGGATATTTAATAATTACATTCTCAGAGTATCTACCAATTGATTGTTACTCAGCTATTGTTGCTTCTCCTTCGAATCAATCGAGACATTCCTTGCTAATATTAATGTAGACTAACATAATTTATTTGCGTAGATGGGCAATTCAAATTATATTTCAAATTCCAGTGTGAGAAACTACGAAAGAAACGCTCAAGCCTGGTGGGGGCGTTTGTGTCAACCCACGGCAAGTCCATCGATGACGTCGACCGGTCCATTGTTGAAGCGCGAACCGCACTCAACGAGGTCACTCAAGAGTTACAGGTTAGTAGTATGCTGTATTCACATCGGAATAGCTGCTGCGCGCACACTTTCAGTGTGAGGTTTAAAAAATAAAATAAATATATCGCCAGACGAACACACCAACTGTATGGTCCCAAACTAAGCAACGCTTGTACTATGGGTACCGTACAATGGACTGGGGGCGATACCAGTGACACCCAGACCTGGGCCCTAACCACGCTAGCTACTCAAATCGTAATAGAAAAGCAAACGCTCGCGATTACGTTTCAAACACTCCGCTTTTGACGTTTTGCTGACACTATACCATATTAATGTCAGTAGAAATCGTGAAGCTCGTGTCAGCAAAACGTCAAAAGCGGAGCGTTTGAAACGTAATCGCGAGCGTTTGCTTTTCTATTACGATTTGAGTAGCTAGCGTGGTTAGGGCCCTGAGCAAATTACGAAAAGGCCATTTCCGAAATTTGCTCCGGCGGGAATCGAATCCGCAACCACCATGTGCAATGAGCCGAGCGGCCTGCGCTCGAACCACTGCGCCAAGCGGTCGTCGGTATTTTTTTTGAACTTTATCTACAAAAGTAATTTAAAGACCAGTATCGCTTGGATAGCTCGGAAAGGTGGCAGGGCCAGGCTTCAGAGGGCGCGCGTGGCTGCGTCTAGATTCTAGTAATATTATAAAGTGTGTGTACAAAGTTTGTTTGGCACAGTGTGCCGGGTCGTTGCGGGTTATATTCCCGTCGGGGTAAATAAATAATAATATAATATCAGAAATGGCCATTTCGTAAGTTTCCCTCGTTTAGGTGTTACCGGGATCACCCCCAGTCCATTGTACGGTACTCATAGTACAAGCGTTACTTAGTTCGGTACCATAGTGTTGGTGTGCCAGTCTGGCGCTATTTATTATTATTATTTATGTTGCGGTGAAGGAAAACATCGTGAGGAAACCTGCATGTCTTAGAAAATCTAACCAATTTTCAAAGGACATGTGAAACCGCCAACCCGCACTGGGCCAGCGTGGTGGATTACTGTCTGAATCCCCATCGTAATGGGACGACCAAAGTGCTAAATTATTGTTTATTTATCCTACTAATATTATATATGCGAAAGTTTGTGAGTGTGGATGTATGTTTGTTACTCTTTCACGCAAAAACTACTGAACGGATTCGGGTGAAATTTGGAACACAGATAGTTTATAACCTGGATTAACACATATAATACTTTACATAAGTCTACGCGGACGAAGTCGCGGGCAGAAACTAGTGTTGAATATTTTTATTGTTTCCATACCAGGAGCGCATGCACAGGTGGAAGCAAATAGAGCGGTTGTGTGGCTTCAACATCATCAACAACAACGGACTGCAGTTCCTGGAGAACACGCTGTACAGGAACGGGAACGGACGGCCCACCGGACGAGGTATCTTGTTACTGCTTTTGAAGCGAACCTTCTATACGGACGTTCGGGGCGCTCGCCGCGCGGCCACTCTATCCGTGCTAAGCGTCAGCAGCGTTACACGATATATACTTATAGGTTGAAACAGAAGACTTTTTTTACAAAAACTTAACTTTGTAATTCTAAAACTATCAGCTTTGGAGGAAACTTGAAAAACAAAAGGTGTTATAGGGATACATCTGTTGACAGATTTCACAAGTCTACACAACATTTAGTACTTCAACTGACCACAAAGCTGATAGTTTTAGATTTACAAAATAAGGTTGCAAAAAAATAGTATACCCTTTCTGTTTCAACCAGTATATAGGACAGAGTGACAGTTGCGGCGCCCTACGCTTTATACCATAAAGTCTCGCTTTTATTGCGCGTCCCTAGACGGCACTGTTATTTTTTAAAAGGGACTAGTCCCCCGCACACTCCCACCACTGTTACTCCTGTTGACCAGGATCGTAAAACAGTGACCAATGATTGCGTCGAGGTTCGCCTGGGCTCGCACCTCTATACTCCATTTATTATAACATTAGACATAAGAGGCTCGTAGAAGCAGGGATGCAAAACATTTTCTTTCCAAGTCAAAACAACTTTTATTTAGAGTCATTACATTAATATTGTTTTAACATAACTTTTGATAGATACATCTAAAATACTAGCTAAATACTTCGATAAACAAAATAAAAGTACTTATTATATTATGTTTTACAGCACATTATTTACGTCAATTTCATAGATAACATAGTCCGACAAAATTAGAAATACCCTGCTGTCATAACCTCTGAAGGGATTAGGTAACATTTTAGATTTGGTAGGATTATAGTGAAACGAAAAACGTTCCCGGTATGTTCACCCCTGCTTCTTTTAGGTTTTTAGCATCGACACTAATTTTAAATTGTAATGAAATAATAATTATTTAAATGAAAGGCAATATATTTAATAAGATAAATAATTAATATTATTACAGTTAGGTGTGACAAGCTGGTATATAAATAGATTATAATAAACTCGACGTCAATCGTAACTGTAACTCGTTAATTGTACTTTTATTACAAAGTGGACACTATAAATAACCTTTTTTAACTTCTGTCTAATGCTATAACAAATGGAGTATAGGTATTTCGAAATCTATGTGCGTATCATAATTTCCATAAGATTATCACTTGTTTACGGTGAAGGAAAACATTGTGAGGAAACTTGCATGTCCTAGAAAATCTTACCAATTTCCGAAAGACATGTGACATCCGCCAACCCGAACTGGGTCAGCCTGGTTAATTACGGCCTGAATCCCCCTCGTAGTGAGTGGGGGCCCGTGCCCAGTATTGGGACTATTATTATTATACTAGTGTCTATAGTTGAGTTTTTGTCGCAGGTCGCATGAGCAACTCCCAAGATGACCTGAGCATCGGCGACGATGCGTCCCTGTGCGGCTCAGGTAAGATCTGCGACGAGACGTCCGCCTACCACGATCATGACGACTGAGAATCGCACAGCACGACACACCGCACGGGATAGATGCACTTGGAATTGTTAATATCAATAAGAATCATCGAAATCGGGCCACGCGTGTCGTCTCTTGAGCGCCACAAAGAGATAAACATACATACATGTTACATTCATAGGCTGGTAAACACATCACCCTCCTTTGCGACGCGCAGTCGGGTAAAAAGTCTTGCATTTTCATACATTAAAAAGTAGCGTTTGCCCGCTAATTGTCTCGCGTGATTTTAGTAGGTCATAAATGTGCAAACTACGTCAAAATTCGTTCAGTACGAACCAAATTATATCATACTAATATTATATAGAGGAAAACTTTGTTTGTTTGATTGTAATGAATAGGCTCCGAAACTACTGAACCGATTTGAACAATTCTTTCACTGTTGGGAAGCTACACTATCCCCGGGTGACATAGGCTATATTAATTTTTTTTAAAAAATAGGGATCCTTACTAAATCTCCAATAATATAACCGTAATGTACCCGTGCGAAGCCGGGGCGGGCCGCTAGTTTACAATAAGTGTAGAGAAAATGTTTGTTCATGACAAGTTTTAGGCGATTATGCATCCTGAAAGATTTATCGACTAATATATAAACCAAAAAATTGGTAAGAATGACCATTGAGCCGTGAGTCTTCTATCTTTTAGAATTAATTTTATTAGCTACGAGTGCATCTATCTTCTTATACACTTCGACTTAGTATTTTGGAAATAAGGATTGTAAAAGACATTTGTTTGACAGATATTTTTGTTTTGCATTAGCTAACTGTGTATATAGAGGGCATTGTTATGGAATGTAAAGTAAAATCATTAGGCACTATTTATGTGCTAATGAAACTGTCATTTTTATTGATAAAGCACATTTAATTTATAAAGTTGCATATCCCCTTAAGTCGCGCAAACCAATGCGAACGGCGAGGAAAAAGATTTCGTGCTTTCTGTTTGCTGCCTGATCTGTTTATTTATACAGATGTGGTGGGCATGCAGTCATAGCAGTAAAAATATAGTTATTTAAATTTCCAATAGTTATTACAATCTATGACGCCAATTAACACTTCATAATAATCGCTAGAAATAGTATTTTATTTACCATTCAGTTACCAAGTGTTAGTACTTATGACTATTAATTGGCAGTATTTTTGGCTTTATTTAGTTACATTGTTTGTTATGAATATTCGTAAAACGAAACGATATGCGTATACGCATGTTATAATCGCGACTTAATTTTTTTAAATATATTTTATTATTTTTTAATTTTACAAAAACACAAAAAAATATTAATCTCCTTATATATAAAAAATAGTAGCTATACGTTTGTGTTTATTTTAAGAATCGATCCCATACCATAACCATAGATTTTTCGTAAATACCATTTGTATAAGAGTTCTTATTATAATTTCCTAACTTCTAGGGTCTTAGTAACTCCAAATAAAGATCTTATTGCATCTAATACCTGAAATAATGTGATAGCTTTATTTATATAAAAATCTTGCTAACTTGCAATAAAATGATAGAAAGTTACAAAAATAGTTACTAGTGGAGTGCTCAAAGATTATTCTTTTTAAAAGAAAATAGTGTCTGTACTTAAGTTAGGAATTAAATGTATCGATACGAATATTTTAGTCGATTTTGTGTCTCAAAAGTACATTAACGACAAAATCCCATCGAATTCATTAAACATTTGGTAAGAAATAGGCAATATAATATAATTCTTATTCAAATTACAAATCATGAGATATAATCGATTATGTTTAACCATCGATTTGTCTATTCGATTATCGATCGCAAACAGTTAGTCTATTTTTGTCGAGCTCCTTATGTTGATCTGTAATATTTTCATAAAACTGATACTAATACTAATACATAAGTTATAATAAACAAACATGTTATTTATTATTGTTAGACAATAAGTAGCAGTTTTATGTATGCGTTTGGTTTGAATAAATAGTATTTTGAATTTTCTCGTATTGTCACAATCCGTAGGAAGCTTTCAGGCAAAAAAAAAAATCAGATTATATTTATTTCAATTTTATTGTCTGGAATATAAAGCATGTGTGAAGTAATACGGTTTGGTTGTATATACATAATCTTCTTTACCGGTGTGGGTCTGCTCCCCTCCCTATCCCTAGCCCCCTTGTTGACACTGACGTAATCAATACTTATATCGATTTAAACTCTTGAGCTGTCAAAAAATCGAGACATCTATATCAATGAATCGATACAAGTCTTGCGTCAGTGTAGACGAGAGGTAATGCATGATTGTTTTCTAACCCCACTTTAAAAAGTGCTTAATGCACTTTTGCACACAGCTCAAAATTCAAAGCGTCCTATCTGCTCGTGCATATGGCTCTTCGCGCTTATTTTTTACGTATCAACCGACACCTCGCTAATAATATCATTATTGAAGCGTAAATAAGACTTCGTTTGCAATGACGAAATCAAAAATGATTTTATTCATATTAACAAACAAAGGATTTGAGAGAATCCATCTCCGGATCGGAATGCTGCCGCCGCTGAGAACAGCCGGCAATAAATATTCAATGCCATTGATGATGATAAATATTTAAAGCTATTTGTTGGAGGCAAAATATTAAGACGTATAATTTGATATCAAAGTTTCTTCAGTCGAGATGAAGGGTGAAATTAATAAGATGCTTGGTGTTTTCATGCGAGAAAAAACCGTTAGCTAATAAAATATCCGCGCTCACAACGTTAATAGATGATCACAGACCAATAGGACTAGACATCGCTTACTTACGTCCTCTAGTATTAGAATACAATCGTCATTTGGGGGTATCGGTGAAGAAGGCGAATTTTTGATTGGGCTGTCCAAGGTTGAGCCGTGAATGGGCCAATCAAAATGTCAGTTGCGGTCATACATATGCAGTTGTTTTTGCCCGGCTATGCGGCGTCTTTAGCTTGTTGGTCTGTGTAGAAGATTAATTGTTAACAGATAGGTTATGTTTACCTTGCTTGTGAATACAAAATATGCAACTAGTTTGTGGGTGTAACAATTCGCTTGTAACTTGTTATATAACAATTGTAGTTATATTAATAGTACAATTTCTCGAGTTTTTGTTTTTCCAAATACTTTTGTTCACTCTATGCACGTTTGAAAGCTTTTGACGATTGTGATTTTGTTTTATTTTGCCGCCATACTCTACCCCCCTTCCCCACGGCTTCCGTCAGTGTTGCAAGGATTTAAAACCATAGACTATATTAGTTTCGCTTTATCAATGTTTAGCTGGCAATCTATATTCTATGGCACAATTTTCAGGTAAGAGATTTTTTTTTTATATTACGCTTTATTAGTCCACTTCTTATTACTGAATTATTTCATACATGCTTCACAAAAGGTAAAACGCTTTATATTCAAAATACTTATTCTATATTTACGAGAATAAAACAATTTTATATTCATGGATTTCTATAAGTACCTCACTTTATTTTGTGGTTAATAATATGGTATTGTACTTTCTACTTATGGTATCGTACATTAAAGTCTATTATACTTTAACACTTCTGTAGACTGACAAACGAGACCAGGTAGATGGTCCTTGGAGGGACTGTGGCCCTCACACTCTTAAGGCCTGTGCACACCACGTTTTTTAAACGCGCCGTCGTCGCGCGTTTGCAGCGATACAGACGCGATACGCACGCGAGTCAGACGCAGCTTGTAGACCTTTGTAGGATAAAAGCGCGCCGTCGACGCACGTTTCTAAAACGAGCGTTTAAAAAACGTGGTGTGAACAGGCCCTTAGTGGCCACCCTAGTAGAAAGGGACACAGCACCACCAGGAATCTCTCACTCTGCCCTATTTTGTTAACAGTATTCCTCCTGTCATGATCATAGTTCACATACATTTACAAAAAAAAATAGAACGTACGGAGACTTAATATAACGCATTTTGATAATGGCTGTACTTCGGTAAGGTGACTTATAAAATACGTTTGATTGAATGACACGAGCGGCGAATGTAAGTGGATGAATGTTGCAGTGGCCGACAATTTCCTGTGGCGCGAAGACTCGTCGGGCAGCGAGGCGGACTCCCCACACTACCCGCTTGATCTGAGATTGGCCGAGGCTAGGTAAGAATAGAGTACGCATGTCATTTTTTTTTGGGTTCCGTAACCTCTAAGGGTTCGTCCAGTCCGTCCATCCGTCCCAGTGTCATAACATGTACAGTTTTATTTTTCATAAATATAATTGAAGTGACTTTTGTAATATCGAAAGTATATACAGTACTTTGTTTGTTCCGGCTAATCTCCGTAACGGCTGGACCGATTTTGACAAGACTTTTACTGGCGGATAGCTGATGTTATAAGGCACATAATAACATAGGCTTTTATTTTATCGAAGTACCATACGGGCGGAGCCTCGGGCAAGTATAAAATATAATAACTAGGCCCTTTTAACGTTTGAAGAGCCCAGAGGTGCGAGCTGGAGTTTGAACCCGAGACCTTGTGCCCTCAAGACGTGGGCTTAACCAATAGGCTATCAGCGCTTGTGACACAATTTGTTATTTCTCAGGTTGCAGCTGGAGGAGCGCCTAGCGCAAGAGGCCCGCGAGCGGCGCCAGGAAGACAAGAAGGCCTCCTACGAGGAGCTCCGGTCGCGCACCTCCTACAACGACGCGCGCAGGAGTCCCGTCGACGACCGCAAGAGGGAGCCCGTCCACTTTGTGCTCGGGGGGGATAAGTGAGTACATTGTTTTGTTAAATTATTAAAATTTAGAGAATAATATTTAAAAAAAATAACTAACTTCTTAACTGACCAGAGTGCACTATATACTAGAAATAACTAGATCACTGCATAGTATAAAACAAAGTCGCTTCCCACTGTCTGTCCCTAATCCCTATGTATGCTGAGATCTTTTAAATTACGCAACGGATTGTGATGCGATTTTTTTTTTGTATAGAGTGATTCAAGAGGAAGGTTTACATGTATAATTCATGCATAACATAGTAGAGAAATACTGAAGATTTTTACAGCCGTGCGAAGCTGGGGCGGGTCGCTAGTTATCCTTACTAATACATATTATAAAAGCGAAAGTAACTCTTTCTCGTCTGTCGCGCTTTCACGCCAAAACTACTGAATCGATTTAAATGGTACACAGATAGTCTAGAGCCTGAGAAAGGACATAGGCTACTTTTTAATGCGAAAAAAGGGTTGTAAGGCGTTGAAAGGGGGGGATGAAAAGTTGTATGGAAGTATCGTCATTATTAGAGCTAGAAGCTTGAAACATTTTTTTTAGGCTGTCGATTCGATATAAATAAATATGACATTCAGAGTTTGTAAAAGTTTTCCCCTGAAGGGTGTGGCACTATTCCACGCGGACGAAGTCACGGGCACAGCTGGTTTTTTTTTTTAATTGATTGTGCACAGTGTGCACCATCTGCCGCTTCTCTTCTGACATAATCAGAGCCCTTGTAATACATGTAGTTTTCTATACTAGATGAAACAGAAAGGGTATACTATTTTTATTGCAACTTTACTTTGTAAATCTTAAACTAACGGCTTTGTGGGACAGTTGAAATACTAAAGGTTTTGTAGACTAATGAAATCTGTCAACAGCTGATATCCCTGTAACACCTTTTTGTTTTTCAAGTTTCCTCCAAAGCTGATAGTTTTAGAATTACAAAGTTAAGTGTTCAAAAAAAAAGTATAGCCTTTCTGTTTCAACCTGTATGTGGGCACAGCTGGTTATAATAATATGGTTGTCAGTGTGAACTGGAGCGGGGAGGAACCGCTGAGCCGCGCGATGCACTCCATGTCGCAGCCGCAGCTGCGCGCGTCGCTGCGCGGCTCGGCGCCGCTGCCGCAGCCGCCCCCGCGCCGCGCGCCCGCCCCCGCCCCCGCCCCCGCCCCGCAGGGCCCCATCGTGCGCTCGCGCAGCACCGACGTGGTGGCGCTGCACCCCGCCGACGACCCCCGCCCGCCGCCCAGGAACCCCTTCACCAAACAGAAGCCGCTATCCGAAGGTATGTAGGTGTGACGACCGCTTGCCGCAGTGGTTCGAGCGCAGGCCGCTCGGCTCACTGCACGTGGTGGTTGCGGGTTCGATTCCCATAGCGGAAAATTTCGTAATTTTCCCAGGTCTGGGTGTCACTGGGATCGCCCCCAGTCCATTGTACGGTACCCATAGTACAAGCGTTGCTTATTTTGGGACCGTACAGCTGGTGTGTCAGTCTGGCGATTTATTATTATTACTTAATGTAAATAAATAGAGTAATTGAGTAAAAAAAAATCACTAACTTGATTATTGTAGTCGTCATCCTACGACAGTAATGATTATCTTTGGTCATCCGAGTACATCTTGGGAGGTATGAGATTTAGTTAATTATAGTAAGAAATACAGTCAGAACAAACTGTATAGTTCGGTCATTTCACAGATACGCGTACCGCTTATGTTATGACACTGGCATACGGGTCAATTTGCAATAATTCGCGCGTCTACATTAAATTAATCGACTATAACTTTTTATAAAACTGTGCAGATGCACCGACGTCGTCGAGCAACACGCCACCCGAGGAGGAGTCCACGGACTCCTCCCTCATGGACGACGAGGGCTTGCCCAAGCCCCGCAAGAGGCGCATCCACCTCCCCTTCGGCAAGAAGGCCAAGACTCCCGCGTGACGCACCGCCCCCTGGCGGGCCGCTTGCGACGCCCGCACTGCCCCGCGACACACAGGGACATATACGGCTGCCACAGCGAGGGATGTCGATTCAGGTTTACAAGTTGTTAAATCTCCTACGGAACGCACCTTTTACTGAATTTAGAATAAAAAATGTTCCTTATTATGACCATTATAATATTTATGCGAATTAAATAATATTCTATACCTACTCACAGTGAAGATCTACTACTAATATGGCAATAAGTGAGTCAATTTTTAATGTAACTATATAAATAATGCCAGTCAGGCGAAGTTGTGAAATCGATTTTTAAAATCGACTAATTAGTGTTGTGATTCAAAAGGCGCGTTTCGTTTCACACCAGCGCTTTACAATCAGCTCGGTTGTAATAATTTATTGACTGAACGTCGTCATGTTTGATTGTTTGCCCCCAACGTGATATCCACATGTTTTATGCACGTGTTACGGTTTTACTACACTTTGTAGACTATAGTTTATTCGGGAATTAATTTTATACAAAACTTATGTACTTAAAATTTATTATTTTTCACGTTTAGTTCACTGAATATAAGACATCGTAAGTATTTAATGTACATAGTTAATGAGCGGGAATCTTCTATCTGTTAGGTGTTGAAGCATTGCTCGGAGGATGAAAGACATTCATTTTTGTATATTTAGATATCTATTGTTTACATAGAATTTTATAGGTAATTAATAAAAACATGCAATCGATTTTATAGAACCCTTTTTTCATTTTTTTTTATGAAAACATTTTGAAACTGTGTCCATTATTGGAATGTTGTTTGTGAAAACCAAGTTGTCCTTGAAAAATCTCCAGTTCTCTAGTTTCTTTTTATACTATTATATTATACCTTTTAGTTGATATCTATTACGAGTATATTAATTTATTTACTTTCAAAACTAAAAACATTATGGATGGATCATGTTACTTTATTGTTTGCTTTTATGTGTGTAATAGTTTATTTAGAATTCTTAATAAAATGCAAAGTTACCATTTTTGTGGCATACAATTAGACATTTGCGCTATACATAATATTTTATACAATTACACTATCTATTTGAAATAACTACAGATTGTTTACTAGAGAAATAAGGAACGCTCAGTATATGTTGTGATTACATATTATTTATATATTAACAGTCTTATTCATAAAAAAGCTTATAGAACGTTTAAAACGTTCATTAGTTAAAATGCTCTATAGGCATTTAAAGCATTCGATAAAATTGTCTATTCATAAACGTTCTATAAACCTACTATAACTAAATAATGTTATAAGCAAATATGTTGCCAACGTTACGAATCGCCCGCAGATATTATGCGTCCGCCTACTTAATATGGCTGCGCATAGACAATATTACGGACTAAAATTATATTTTATTGTCTATAGTCCATAACCGTGTCAATACTCTCAATAGCAAGCGTACATTGTAGGAAACATGAAAAAGGATCACTCCTGCATTTGTATATCTTTATTCGATGCGTATTGTTTACAAGGCGTTCCATCGTTTCCATGGCATCTAAACTTTGTAAAGCTTGCATTATAATGATAAAATTAGTAAACACTAGTGTACTTAATATATTCTTATTAGAATTCAGTTATTGCAAATTCTAATAATTGTTTACGAAACTCACTAGGTACCCATTGGGTACCCAGTGATACAACTATTCGCATCAAATGTCAGTTTCCTGATAATCAGCTGTTGAGAGTCGGCCATCTTGTACCTTATAGCGCTGTTATAGTAGGGTTCTGCCTTCTATAACTTTATATCAGGTTTATAGAACTGATTAGTGCTAAAATGCTTTTATGAATACGACTTTTTGACAATCTTCCTATAACGAGTTTATGGAACACTTTATCCGTTTCATAACTTTTTATGAATAAGACTGATAGTGTTTTAGAAACCAGTTATTTTGTTGGACTCATGCCTAATACAAGCTCTAGTAGTTTCTGAGACACTATGAAAATATCTGGTAAGTAATCTTTGTGAGTGGGGAATACGTGCACGGGCGAAATGTTATTATTTTTTCCTGTTTAAGAATAGTGATAACATTAATACTGTGCATACACCCCTAGGTAACCCTAAATAGTAAAAACAATGTCGCTAGCTGCGTCTGTTTGTCACTCTAGTTCCTTTAAACTACTCAACGGATTTTGATGAGTCTCACTATCATTTAGAGCGTTTCATATGTATAATGCAGACTAATAAATGTACAAATAGTAAAGAAAGTCGGGGCGGGTCGCTAGTTGTAATATAAAACGCAAGTTGTAAAGCATTTGCTAAGTAACAAACCTAACCATATCGCATCATTCCCTAGTTTGCCTACTATGATAGCGATATATTGTTTCATTAGTTGTACGCATAGTATAATTTGTAAGGCAACATGGTGCTATACGAACATTATCAGACTGAACACGCAAGGCTCAAATTTGTATGTTTTTTTTTTACAAAATTCTTATTCGATGTTGTGACGTATTCTTTAAAAATCAAGAGATAAATAACATTGAATCAAAAAACAGGCCTGATTAAATTTACTAGAATATAATTGTATTCTTCAGTTGTTAAAATATGCAATATTAAAATAATTATGTACGTACTTACTTATATTTTAACTTACTGTGGTTGAGTACAAATATTTAAACCTTAACGGCTATCCATAAGGTACATTATTGGGCTCTTTTTGGCAAGTGACTTGTGCCTTGTGGAAGTCCAAAGCGCCATGGTAGAACAGGTTGTCAGTGTTAACTTAGCATGGAATTTTTAGACAATATATTTATTATTTTTAGTTCAATTAGTCCGACTTACTTTATGGATATTATCAGTTGTCTTCCCAGCCATTACCGTGTACCTAGTACTCAAAATGTTGAACATGTTTTATACGCAACTATATGTAAGTTTTCAAAAACTCTCCCGGTCATACAGTAGGTCGGAATAAGAAATGTATATTTTGTAGACCCCAGATCTGATTGCGTTGTAAAGACAAATCGTGATAAAAAAATAAATTGTTAAAATCATTGAAAGTTAATAAATTGATCTTACAAAGTTGATATTTTATTCCGGTTAACCTTTTGGTTGTATAAAGCCTAATTCTCACAAATGCAAAAGTTGTAGGTATATGGGTCTTAGTAATAAGATTAGAAATTATTTCTCTTACATATTACTTTATCCTAGCACATGATATAATGAATTGATTGAATAATTTCAGCTGTTGCATTAAGTTTTTGATGTTCCCCGAAATACGTCTAAAATAGTAGCGTCTACGAGTAAATATTTTATCCTACTGGCCGAATCGTTTTCAGGACAACAGTTCCAGCTTCTGATAGATGTCACTAATGTTATTGTTGACTACCCTCAAACCTACTATTCCAATCACTCTTTGGTACTTTTGATAAACACTAACTTTATTTAAAAATATATCTTAAATGTATGGATTTTCTTATGAAAAATGGAATGCAGGCAAATTAAACTACGAAATTATACTTATCAAATTTATTTAAAAATGTTATGTGTACAAATACCCTACAGCTGTGTACGCGATGCGAGCATAAAAAGAACCACTGGTAGCCTTTACAATCTCGCCGATGTAAACCTAACAAATTACACCTATAAAATACACAGCGATAGAAAAGTCGCCATTTCGCATACGGGGCGTATACAACACATTATGTATTTAATTTAATATTACCGTCTTACAGACCGTTAAACCGCACAGCTGATAACAGTGTATCTACATCACATCTCTCGAGACTAACCTAGCTAGTGCCCGAAGCACAGAACCGATAATAATATTACTTAACAATGGACAAATAATGAAGCGAGGAGGCGGATTAACTCGGGCTAGTCCAGGCGTGGCTTATTGAGTTCTATTGGAGAGGAAGACAAGTCTCATTATGAAACTTCGACATTTTGGTTTTATATTCGTCAACACGAAATAAGGAATGTGAAAGATGTTGACATTAATAAGTTTAGCTCCTATTTCCAAGCGTGGGAAGCTACAGTACACAATAGATTTTCAGTCATTGGTTTTGTGCACAAATAAACGCATGCAATCGATAATGAGCGTACAAAAATTACGGACTATCAATACAAATTTACCTAAATATTATACAAATAACTGATTAACCCTTCGTATTCCGGAACGCAGATTCGCGCAAGACATCATTCATGTTCTATCTGCGATTGCGGTATACCAGTGGTTAAGGAACATAGCCACTTACTACACGGACCCCAATTTATTAACTATAAATTTCTAATTGGTTCAAATAATACCTTTATCTATAAACAGACATGGCTCACAGAGATATTATACAGAATCGTTTGACAGTGAGCGGATATAGTAGTTCAGCACCAACGACTTTAATATTAATGTTCGGTGGTATAGAGCTGAACATTCTTGATAACATTTACCGGCGCGTAAGTTGACCTAAGCGAGTTAGTGGGTGTTCAGTTAGCGCTACTGATGCTTGCATTCCGCTGGATTCTCCTGCGGGCCCTTGATTGGTTTCTTGCCTCGTCTCCGCGGCGCCGGCTCGTCGTCTTCGCTCTCCTCGGTGGAACATTCCTCCTCCTCCTGACAAACCCGATAATTTTACGTCAGTACAAAAAAGTACACGAAAAAAAAAGATCTTGGCGTAAAGGAGTTAAGCGACCAATTTTTGGCCATCAAATTTGGATTCGACGGCGATTCTAACGGGCCCCGAGATATAGCGGCCTCGAATACTGACTACTGGTTATAACAACACCAATATGTGAACAATTGATTACCTTAAAATGAACGTGAATTCTGCAACCATCTGCATTCTGCTCAAACTTGCACAATAGCATGCAAATAAGGATCAAAATAAAATGAAACACTCGAGTAAAAAGCATACAATTTTTAATGTCATCAATACGACATGCCAAACACATAAAGCCATTACCAATATTATATAAAATCTATCTGACCAGCTGCTGCTATACATAATATTATTGACATTATGCTAACTTCAATAGAAGATTACATAAATAAAAAATATACATCTATTATCCGCCCTAACTATTGTCAAATTATATTTAAAATACATATCGGATAGATCACAGGTTGCGATGTTTATATAGGTGATGATATAAAAATGCATTTTGGCACTGACAAGAGATTCCGTTTTAATTCCTGGGCCGAGCCGGCGGCCATAGCCGTCGCGGGTGTTCTAACTAGCGTCTCAATGAATGACAGTACATGAATTTAATTCAATAGGAAACAAACATATAGCCTTAGAGAATAGTAATATCACATGAAATTTCAAAGTACTCGAAACTACGAACATGTAAAATTCGAAACAAATAATACACACTATAATTACTGTATAATAAATAAAAACGTGTTTGTATAACTAAACTAGAAATGCAAAATATTTGTCGTAACAGTTAACATGCATTATTATACATCGATAATGAAGGCACCATACACTTCTCGCTTCGAAGTCTAAAATAAAACGAGCTCGACGAGAGCCGCACTAGAAAAAAACTATTCCTAAAACATATTTATCAAGTCGAGGATAAACCATGCATAGAACGGAATGGGAACGCGAGAAGATAACAATTATAATAATATTCTAGCGTACAAATACTACCAATTTATAGGACAACAACCCGACGCGTCACAGGAGTATTCGTTATCACGCGATCGCTAGGCGAATCGACGTTTTTGGTACAAACTTTAAAAAGATATCCGGCTGTTATGGTCGCGATAAGAACTAAGCACACAGAGCTCGGTGCGTCGCGCCGCCGCGGGCCCGTCTCGAACAAGTGATAAATGCGGTTGGAACGCGGGCACGCGGCGGGCTGCCTTCTAGGGCTATTTATTAAACGCTAAGGGGCGGTCGGACATTTGTCTTGCATCAATCCTCCGCATCGGACACTTCCTCCGTCCCGGAGTCTTCGTCAGAGTACGAATCCTCCTGAAAGCAAAATGTCGCTTTGGTTGTGCACCCACCCTCCGCAGTTACCAGACGTAGATACCGTATGCACTCCGCACCCGGGGATCACTTATGCTGACGCGACTCCAAACATAACATATAAATAAGGGGCAGGGTTCTAGAATAGATACTGTACCTCCGTCTGATAAGGTGGGAGCGGGAAAGGTGAAAACAAAATCAACGTCTAGCGCGTCCGACAGACCAGCTAAGCAAGCAATAGGAATATTCTACCATGCAGTTCAAACTAACACCTCTTGAGAATGCTAGATGGCCGTAGAATTCACTGTTCAGAGATACGCAGACAAGCATACCGACATATATGTGGCTATTGTAAGGTATTACCACTTGTTTCTCACATTACGCGTCTGATTTACATAGAAATAATGTGGATATTAAACACGAGGAATAGATATAATTGTACATAGCATATTACATACTAATGAAGTGTGTTCTTGCAGTCTTATGTTGAGTTTTGTTTCTAATAACCTTAAAAGCCTATTTAGCTAGGTGGCATGAAGCTACCATTTAATAGTACTAACATGTGAGCTTTGTGGATTATCTTAAAAAGCTCTTAAGCAGTTGATCATTATCTACTACTAGTGACGTGCGATCCCGGGAATGTTAGTAATCAATTAATATTCACGGGAACTGCACACCCCTACTCTTCAGACTAAACTCAGATAAGACAAAGCATTGTCGCCTAGCAACAAATATGGCACATCGGCAAGAAACTGCTCGTATTATTAAATAATTTGACCGCAAAAACAACAAGGCGGCCGGGCAAAATTGTTTGCGCCAAAAATTTACCATATTTATCGTAAGTTTGCCCCATGTTTGCAGGTTATGATTTCATTCAGGGTTGGCCACAATTGGGGTTAGTACAAGTTTTAACACCATTAAATACCGATCGAGTGATTGAATCTTTCCGTACCTCGTACACCCACCCGTAAGGGATTTTAGAATGTCTCTTAGAGCACATAATTAGATATTGATACACACACACACACACATACACCTGACTCTTAGTTATTATTAAGCAAATAAACTGCCACAACCACTGAAAACCGATACTTGGGCAAGACAAGATATGCTCTATACATTTTATTTACTCGAATGTAAAGATAGGTACAATATGCGACTCTAGACTATTGTCTTTCATCCTAAACATTGCACAGGAGAGAGCCCCTAGCGGAAACGTGGAGCTTTATTGGTGAATGTATGGAGACATTCGATGACTGGATCGGTATTTGAATTCGCTCAAAACTCATACTTATCCCCAATAGTGCAGTGTCAGCGTGTGAGAATAGCATGGGTGTGCACATACCTCCTCCTCGTAGTCATCGTCGTCGTCGTCGTCGAGCCCCTCGCCGGTGTAGAGCAGCACGGCGCGGGACACCACGCGCTCGCGGATGTAGTGGCCGATCTCGAAGTCCGCCGTTAACAACGCCTGGCCACACAACAAATGTATTAATACAATTTATACAATACTAGCTGTACCCTGCGCGCGATGCTACGCTGTCAAAGATTGGTCGTACCAACTCAGAAACCTTTGTGGGCTCATGCACAACACTGCTGTAGATCATGACATGATCAAATGCATAGTTTACGATTCTATAAAGGACATACAGACAAACATTCATTTATATATATAGATATATATTAGTATACCATTTCTATTTCAACAAATTGTATACAATCTATACAATTAATTGAAACAGGGAATACTTATTTTTTTCAAAACTTTACTTTGTTATACTATAACTATCAGCTTTGGAGGAAACATGAAAAGCAAAAGGTGTTATCAAAATTTGTTCAAAAGATAGTAGTCAACCTTTTGTCTTATTATGTCAAGATTCGCTCGTTACGCGTCGTATATACACCTGGAGGTATAGATAACGTGATGTTGGTAGTGGTTACCTGTATGTCGGAGGCGAGCGTGGAGTTGGGGTCGTCGGGCATGGTAGGCGGGCTGAAGAAGTTGAAGAAGGAATCGGCCTGCACCGACTTGGTGACGGTGCGCACCGAGCCGCGCGACTTGTGCTTCTGCTTCTTCTTTATCGTCTTCACCGTCACGTTCTTGCCCTTCTTCCAGTTGATTTCGCAACCCTGCACAATTGAAGATGATTGTTTAGTTTTGTTTATTATTATGGTATAACAAAGTACTAAAGGCCAATGCCTTTGTTGCCATGTTGCGAATCTGAAGGGGAGTGGGACACAGAGGGGAAGGGAATGGGAGTTGGGATTTTGGCTCTCCCACTCGTACGAAAAGCAAGTATAATAGTTACGTGTACTCTAGGTCGAGCCCGTATTGGACAGAAGGTGACATTTCACGTTTTCTTTATATGAGCACAAAACAAACAATTTCCGATAATATACCATTGTTTTATCTCACATTGGGTGTGGGTATAAATGTGGAGACCTGTGTTCCCACACAGCAAATTGTGCGCCTATTTTGTGTGCATATGAAACCAGACACAAAATATGATTTAAGGAATATTATTTGCAACACAAAATAGAGCAAGTAAGGTGTGAGAATTTTCATTTGATGATCATCACCTGATGCGACATGATGATCTCCTACAGTACGCTTTTCAGGTGCAGTTTAAAAATACAAACCTTGCAGGAATAGATCTCGGGTCCTTCAAACTCGAGCGGGTTCTCCTCGTCGGGCTTGCATTTCATTGAGTACTCTTTAGTGAGCACAGTGTTTGTGAAGTAGTCGTTGGCCGCGAAGTGGAACTCCAGCGTAAATCCGATGGGGTCCTCGTGCATTTGCACTGGGGGGCAAACGTGAGGGGTCAGTTGGGGGTTTGGGGGTAAGGGGGAGTGTGTTGTGGTTGTTGTGATTACTTCAGTTGGTGATGCATGTTAAACAAATCAATCATTTGTTTCAGTGATTAGGTGTTGAATGTCATCATAGAATTAGAATCATTGGTTGGTAAAACCATTCACTAATGGTGTTAAGACTCGGTCAGACCTTGGATTGATGACCAAATTATTTGAATCATCCCATGATTATATCATGTGACCTCATCTATGACTTGGGCGTATGTTAAGCTGATTGTCCCAGTTGTCATCCTATTATCTTTCAGTGATTACGGGAGTCAGAAGACTGAAAACTCTGACAAATGGCCTGTTCTAATAGTCTCGTAAATATTGATAATAGACAATCTAGTCAGGTATAAAAATAAACGCAATAAAAGCAGTCGTGAAACATAAAACCCACGCATTACATTGGGAATTAATAACATATCCACTGAAATTGAGGGGGGTTATAAAGAAGCAGTGATAACCAAGAAAAACAAGATACCGTAAAGGCTATAATAACCTAGATAACCTTTCGAAAAATACGTGTGAAGTTCGTCTCACACTGGGCCAGCGTGATGGCTAAGTATATTAATAATAATACCTTTGATGTCTTGCAAACACTTGAGAATAGGTTCATCATGTTCCTGCATCATTTCGCAGAGCATTGAAACATTCTTGAAGATAGTGTACCAGAAGTCGGGGATGCCTTTCACATTGGGGTCCATGGGGGGTCTGCAACAATCACACGTTGTCAACGGGGGGTAACGGAAGGGGTTTAGGGGTTCAAATGATGTTGGTACTTCAGTTGGTGATGCATGTTAAACAAATCAATCATAGATTTTTCAGCGAATGGTGTTGGATGTCATCATGTTAACTTATTTCAATGCTAATTGTATAGATCAACTTATTCAATTGATAGGTATCGACAAATTTAAGAAATGTCGATTTCTTATAGAGGAAGATTAGTGGTATGCCATTCCCGGACATACCGGAATATGTAAGTAATACGAATGGCACAGAATTATACCAAACATACCCGGTACATTACTATTGTGCGGGGGCCGCTCGGTTCCCGTCATTGGGTGGTTGCGGGTTCGATTTCCATCGGCGCTATTATAATTTTTACAAGTTTTTACTGACTCAGCAGGCTTTTCCTCAGCGGGCTTGGTCTTGTCGTCACCCTCTGTGATGGCTGCGCTCTGCACGGCGCGCGCCAACTCCTCCTCCTCAGCCTCGTCGCGCCACGGGTTGAGACACTCCTCGTCATTTGGCTCGTATGCGGCGTTAACTATCTGAGCGCGCTGGACACAACAAGAAAGCATTATTACCACAGCCGAGATGAGTTTTGTGTACAGCCTCTTTTACTATTTCCTTAATCTGCCATGCAAGTATTACCAGTAGACCGAAATAGAGTGCGTATATGTATATAGAGTAAGCTAAAATATTGTTATTGTTCAGCGTAAGTAGACTCGACAACTATCAAAGATTCTGAGTGTTTTAAATGAGTAATGTACACCCAAGCGAGGATGCGATCTAACCAAAATAAAAACAGACTCAATAAAAATACAGATTGGTATTTTGACTGCTTAAAGAACCTTTTATTTAGGATGTTACTGAGTGTTCGTATAAATGAGTTAACTGCAGTTAAAAATTAGAAAATAACCTACTAAGATTGTAACCACATCATAACCACAAGTAAATACTGGAAATTTTATACCGAAACCACATATTTATTAGACTAGAGTAATCTGTTTCTCATTCCTGGAAACGATCCGAGCTAATTTGCGAAAGCGTATTCACGTAAACAAGGAGAAACAATTTTAAAATTCGGGGTAACCCGCCGCGCGGTAAATATCCCATAAGGTAATCAATATCTATTTATAGGCACCACCTTTCTTTTTAAAGCTGGTAACTAGGAGTTGAATAGTAAATGGTGGATGATGCAACACACGTTTTACTGCATGCGGAACATAGATATGTATAAAGGATAATAACTATTATTTATGTATAAATAGATTGGGAATATCAACAGTCTTATTCATGATAACCACATTAAGTTTGATGAGGATTCCTTTTAAATAATAATACATAAATATCGCCAGAAAAGTGAATTCCTCAATTATCACTCAGTGTATGATTTATGCGGGATCTCGGTGTATGGAGTTTGGTTCCGACATTGGCACAGCTTGAGAAAGGCTGTTCTAAATGATAATGAAAACCGAATCAAAATCCGTTACGTAGTTAAGATGAACCATGCGAACAATCCGACAGACGCTGAAAGCGAGTTTGTTATACCAGGTGAAACAAAAAGGGTACACTTTTTTATTTGCAACTTAACTTTTTTGTAAATCTCAAACTATCGGCTTTGTGGGACAGTTGAAGTACTAAAAGGTCTTGTAGACTTGTGAAACATGTGAACAGCTGTATTCCTATAACACCTTTTGTTTTCCAAGTTTCCTCCAAAGCAGATAGTTTTAGAATTAAGTTAAGTTTTGAAAAAAAAAAGTATACCCTTTCTGTTTCAACCTGTATACTATTTACCTTTTCAAAGAGCGGCTTGTACAGTTTCTCGTACTTGCACTCGAGCGCGTGCACCTCGCTGTAGAACTTGGCCTCGATGTCGACGAACTCCTTCTGCAGGGTGCGCAGCGCCCGGATGCGCCTGCGCACGTTCGGCGGCAGCGACGCCATCGTCTCGGCGTGGATGCGATTCGATATCGCCGCGAGCATCTCGTTGCGGGTGATCCCGCTATTAGGAAGGAGAACATAATAACAATACATAATGTGGTCTATCACCATACAGCAGTGATAGCCGATCGGTTAAGCATGCGTCTTAGTCCTAGGTTCAAACCACGGCTCGCACCTCTGGGTTTTATGAAATCTATGTGCGAATCATAATTTCTATATGATTATCATTTGCTTAAGGTGAAGGAAAACATCGTGAGGAAACCGGCATGTCTTAGAAAAAATTAACCAATTTTCGAAAGACATGAAATCCGCCAAGCCGCACTGGGCCAGCATGGTGGATTACCGCCTGAATCCCCCCGTAGTGAAGGGAGGCCCGTGCCCAGGAGTGGGACGTCAAAAGAGCTTCACAATCAATAATCATAATCACCATTCAAGCACTCTTGTAACTTAGCAAGTGTTTCATCAAAGTATGCGATTAATTAAATATTTTACGTTCAACTACACACGTTGTAAAAATTGACTTCGGAAAATTTAATTCTGATTGATAGTCATCCTATTTTACTACCCATATAGCTCCTACTAGATACTCTATGGAGTTTAATTTCTTTACACGTTTCTAAATTTTTGGTGAAAGAAATCTCATCACATAACGCGTGTAATAAAAATACAAGGTTTCAGAATCTCAATAGGAAAGAACTAACGCGGAGTAAACTTCCAGTTGCGCCCCAAATACTCTGAAATAGCAGTGTTGCACAACATTATAATAAACAACGCTACATATAGACTGGCAACCTTTGAAAGATGTAATGAAACAAGATTTAATTTCCCTAAAGCTCGTACCTTCGTGGGTTTCCAACTTTAAAAGTTATATTTTAGGGATTCGAGAAATTCTTATTTTCAACGAAAGCCGTGTGGGACGGCTTAGCATCGATTTATCAGACTATAATTAATTGGTCTTGATTTTGCGAAGTTACATAAGAAGCAAGAAGTAACGGTTGCTTTGTTAAATTCTTATCGTAAGAATGTGATAATTTCTCAAGTTATGCATGAAGTGTACGAAGGAGACATGTTTTTAAGAGTTCATCAAGATTCGCATTTCAATAAGATTTAAAAAAATTATGTAAGCTATTTCCGGCAATGACGACGTAAAGGATCTAAAAACATTCCTAAAAACGTAGACTAAACATTCTGATCTGATTGATCATGTCTAAATATGGTAGTACTCGCCAGACGCACAGACAGTGGCCAGACGTATCTCGTTACATTGTCAATTTATTGAGCCAATATTTTTTCAAGTCTATCTAAGTTATTACACACTTTTTGTGCAAAGGCGTAGCTATATTTAGAGCAGGAATCGATATCGTGAAATTGAGCACACTAATTACGTAGTGTCTGCTGTGCGACGTGCGTGCAGAGAAATTGTGAAGGCGTATCGTGGTTCGATAGGTATTCGGTTGGATCATAAAAACTGGACTAATTGTCAATAATAGCGTATGAAATACGACTTTCTCAGCTATATTTGGATTTCTTTATGCACCGGTATATTGGAAATGCATCCGTTACACATTTTAAATATTTAGCTTCATTGCTCGCTTGCTACCTACCTAACATGAATAAATAGAGTTTGCTCCATAAATAAACATGATTCTGTCGGGATTGCCGAACAGAATCTGGCCTCAGCATGGCCAACAATACCTTGTAACCTACAAATACATTTGTGTAGTTGCAAATAGATGAACAATTTTCAGAATTCTATTGAAGACCTCGCAAATGCAAAGTCCTTTTGCCAATAAGTAAAGGCTACGATGGAAACAACAAAGGTCCTTAATATAACCGTGGTGCTCAGACTTGTTAAAAAATAAAAGGATTGTCAGTCTAGAAAATAATTCAATGATGCGACGAAATCCCGAACAGCAACCATCATTCAAAATTCAAAATTCAAAAAAAAATTCAAAATTGTTTTTATTCATGTAAGCCAACAAAGCATTTATGAATAGTCAGAATCTACCACCGGTTCGGAATGCTGCTTCCACTGAGAAGAGCCGGCAAGAAACTCAATGGTTACTCTTTTCAATGAATGAAAGATAGTGTACATTCTCAGGAACAGCATAAAAAATAATAATATGAGCAGGCAACACCATTGCCACTAAATAGCTAATAGTAAATAATAATCATATATGTAATAATGTAAATCAAATGAGAATGCTAGTTTAGTGTGATGTGCATACCTACTCATACTTACATCAAATGAAACGTTTACGAACCAAATAATAATTGATAAAACAGGGGTGGATATTATGATAATTGCTTTGGTGTGATGCCTTCCATGCTAAGTAAATAAATAGTATTTAACGACAATGTTGTTAAGAGGAAAGTGAGTGGACCAATCCCCGCAAGCAGCGCCCGCGCACGAGCATGACTTGAAAAGCGGCATCACTCTCCTCAACCATAATAGAGGGAAGAGGGTGACCCGCTCCACAAAGCCACCGCAAACAAGGACATTGAAGTGAGCATTACCACATTGTATGGGCACCCGAGACGATGACTAACTGTATGAGTTACTGGACTATGGTATTACTATTGTTCGCTATAACTATAATTGCCACTCAAGATAAATCAAGTATACATTAATCGGTATTGTAAAAACGGACCTTGTTCCATAATAAATAGGTACCATTTCATACGAAGTAGGAAGTCATCACGCAAGAACCTATTTCGGTTTTTATATGCCTTTTTATTGCAAGGAGGTGAAAGACCCACCACTGCTCCGGGAGAACCGGATTTTAACATATTCATGAAGCTTCCCGCAATACACTCACGTAGATTTCCAACTGGAGAATATATTGAACTTTTACTGTAACAGGCTCTTCTTAGACTTGTATTACTAGTACATCTTTATGCATATTCCGGAAAGGGTAGACAGAAGCAGTGCACCCACATTACATCGATGGTAGAATCGGGCCCCACTCAATGCGACGGGAATTCGGGTCAAAATACAAACCACGCTGGCCCAGTGTGGTTTGTATGTATGGTAATTGGTAAGGTGGACCCAGATAAGTAGTTATTAAATCATCGTCACTTTTAATTTACATTTCTGGACCTGGACGACCCATTGTTACCAGCTACGATAAGATACGCCAAAAATTAATTAAAGTTTAAATTAATAAACATTAATTAGTCTTATACCCTATAACAGTATAATTGATTGATGTTTTACTGTAGTATTTCCATAGAAATAAAATGATTGTATCGCGACAGAAAATGTATTTCGAAGACATACGAGAATTAATGACCTCTTATTGTAAGGTTCGGTATCTTTGTGTGAGCTTTTTATAGCAACGAAATTAATTTGCAAAGCAAGGCCACTTAAAGCCGCGTTTGGAAAACTTTTCGTAAAATATTATTGATTATGGCTTAATCCCACTCGTATTGAGGGGAGGCTCGTGCGCAAGCGTGGGGGACGTTACAAAGGGCTAAATTATTATTTTAACTTTTAACTTATTCTCCCAAATAGTAAATAAATATGTTGATTTAGTCTTTAAAAACCGTTTCTTTAGTCTTTTCTCTTAGAGAGATAGTGCCATAGACCCCAATTAATCGTCTTGAAATCAATGTAATCCATTTCGTTGGACATACGAGTAGGTTTGGTGTACGTGCCGATTCTGTTACTCGTCTGAACTAAAATAAATGCCGTCCTTTTCATAGTTATATTGCATGAGCGAAAACAGGAATAATTTTAGGTGTGACAAATTATTTTAATTGTTATCTATCTAATAATCTAGATCGATATTTAAGCTAGATTCATTTAACTAACAGGTTTATGAAATACCATGAGCTAGACTAAACCTCACTTATTGATCAAGTGGAGCGTAAAGTGTCTCATTAGTTCAGTGACCTATAATCTCATCTCTTTTTGTTGTACCAGCAGCGGCGCGAATAGGTAGGTATGCAAGATTTGAGACAGATGATAAGTGGGTAACATTAATAAAAACTATTGTAAGGATACTTTGTTTAATTGTATTAAGTTTAAATAAGTATGTATGTAAAAAAAAACCTCTTGTCTGCTTTAATTAAGGTGTGAATTAGTGATATCAAGACCTAGTATTTCTAGTAAGCAATCACTGAACTATTCAAAATGTTCACAAAAACTAAAAAAAAATACAGTAGAAAGAAGATCACACAAGACTTCACAAAGCATTTATCAGGGGGCCAATCGCGCTAATTTTGAAAGGTTTAACCATTCGAACGGAACGTATTTGGTTTTGGTTTAGATTTGGTTTGGCCGCTGACAAAAATGGTATCGCGCTATTTTTCTGAACGTTTAAATCGCTGACGTTACCAAAGTAAAACCAAACCACAACCAAACGTGAAACGTTTAGAGCTTACCCGCGTATTAGGTAAATACTAGGCGTTACTTCTGTAATTTATGGTCGATTATGCATTTCGTAAAGTGGGCAGCACTAATTTACTATGGTCAAATGCAGTCAAATGTAAACAATATAAGCTGTTTTCGTTTTATGATAACCAAAAAATTGCTTTTCAAGTACTAAATTTGTTTGTTATTGCTATTTGTTAAATGCCACTGGCGAAATACCTATTGGAGGAGAAGAATAAGTAAAATAATTAATATTCATAAGGTAAGTGCATAAATAATATTTGGTTTTTGAGCACAATGTATAGGCCAAAATTCTAATCTCCGAGTGAAAGTCCAGTGATTGATAATCTAATTGACATTGTAGAAAATTGTGATCATGCTTCCACGGAAGCTATTAAGCAAGAGTTGAAGTTGATAAAAACAATGTGGTGTTTGTGTTTTTATAGTGTTTTATTATGGTTTTATAGAAAACATGGACGGAGGACGTCGTCAGTGAGTCGCCACCCCGGCCGCGGCCGACGCAGGTTATATCACCCCGGTGCGGTCGTCGGATCTTCGTGTGCAAATCTACAAAATAAAATTATACAATTAAAACATAACCTATATTTATTTTCATTGAAGTCACTAATCATTATAATTTATTATCATTATAGTCACAATAAATAATAATTACACATTATGATGTGTGATTTGTGAATATCTATTAAAACATTCTGAGAATGATACCCCTTAATGTTCTGCTGGAGTTGTGATAGCGATATGGGTGCCATCTACACAACCATGAACCCCTGGCAATTCCAAACAACAACAAAATGTTTTGATTACCTACCTCATATAGGTTGTAGGTACATTTCACAAATGCTTACCTTCGTATCCTCATCCAGACCATCAGAACGAGAGGCAGGTAGGTATAAGAGGAGTTCATTCTTCCGCCAACCCGGCAAACAGCTCTGTTGAAAGACGATATCGCTTTCTAAGCTTTGACTCCGATTTAGAAATCAATGACCGTCTTATTGAGCCATTCTGCCTGCGGGCCGATGCTTTACCCTCAGCTACGTCCACCTCATAAGCACTTTGTAGCTTGATAAGATGTATCTCGAGCATTTTAAGCTTTTATATATTACACAAACACTTCAATTTAAATTTTAGTTACAATAATCCACCAAACATAACTTGAAAAGTTGCTCGTCACGTACTAATTCAAAAACGTTCGTTTGGCAGCGGAATAGCCGATTCCAACGTAACGCTTTTGGTTCTAAACGCTGTCGAAAAGTAAAGCAATACGTTGACAAACGTATCTTCCAAAATAAAGCTAATTCGTTTCCGTTAAAATAATAGCGCGATACGAAATGTGCATAACATAACGTTTTTGGTTGTGGTTTTGTTTTGGTAATGTCGTTTAAAATTAGCGCGATCGCCCCCCTGATCAGTGCTTTTGTAACGCCATTGTTAATTGGTTTAAAAAAATAATATATTAGCGTGTTAATATGGAATTTATTACAGCACTAGCGGCCCGCCCCGGCTTCGCACGGGTACATTGCGGTTACATTATTCGAGTTTTAGTAAGGATCCCTAATTTTTTTGAAAATATATTATAGCCTATGACACCCGGGGATAGTGTAGCTTCCCAACAGTGAAAGATTTTTTCAAATCGGTTCAGTAGTTTCGGAGCCTATTCATTACAACCAAACAAACAAAGTTTTCCTCTTTATAATATTAGTATGGTAAGACTTACAGGTGTGGAAAAATAAATATTAAAAATAGCTACACATCATTTTATGGTAAGTCAACATTAATAAATGTATGTATGTACACAAAATAAACAATAAGATGAGACATTGCTCAGGCCGTTTCAAATGTTTGAATGGTTCATATGCGTGCTAATCAACAGATGAATCATGCCACATGAATTTACAGCCATGTGGGGCAATCAATTTAATGGGAACCAGGATGTGGGTCACATTAAGCAAGCTTTTTTATGACATTAATAACAGCCCTTATTATTAGTTAAAATAGAGTCCAGAGCCATGAATTGGGTTTTAGCAGTTTAACCCATTAAACAAAGGCGGGTTATTTAGTAAAAACTGCATTAAGGCTAAAGCGCCCGTCTAGCCCGCGAAGGTCAAATTTTTTGAGTTCTTTTAGAAATTTTTCAAAATCTGACAATAATAAAAGACAAATTTTGTAATTCGCGAAAACGACCGTGTACAGTGCATTTATTAATACATCCAACTTAATCTAAAACATTTCAAGAACGACAGCTACCCAGATAATCCGGCAATTTTTTTATATTTAGTGATTTACTAGTATCATATCCACCGTGATAATATTTAGAGTAAAATAAATGTATTAATAAACGCACTGCATACTGTGTTTTTCGCAAATCACAAACTGTTGTCTTAAATGTTTTCAGATTTTGGATAAACTATAAAAATACTCGAAAATTTTGAATTTCGCGGGCTAGACAGGCGCCTTCACCTTAATACCCCTTCAAATCTTTATTATTATTATATTTTTTTTTCATAAGTTCAATTTGTTCACAATTGTAATATTTAAAATTATATTTAATATAGCTGAGCCCGCGACTTCGTCCGCGTAGAATTTCATTTAACAAAAAAGCCCCCTCCCGCGTTCTGAGCCCGCGCGACAGAACCCATTTTTTTTAATTTAGTTTTTCTACAATAAAAGTAGCCTACGTTACTAATTATAACATCAGCTATCGACCAGTGAAAGTCCCGTCAAAATCGGTCCAGCCGTTTCGAAAATACTTTTTGATTTCATGTGTTTTTATTTTTTTACGCGGAACCCTAATTGTTTTTCAAAAATTAAAGTAGCCTAAGTTACTCCCTATTACATCAGCTATCTGCCAGTGAAAGTCCCGTCAAAATCGGTCCAACCGTTTCGGAGATTACCCGGAACAAACACTCAGACAGACAAAAAAAAATTAAATCGCGTTTTTGCTATAGGTGTCGTATGTACTTTCATATGCATTTAGTGAAAAGGTGTTATTTTGATATTACAAACAGACACTCCAATTTTATTTATTTGTATAGATGTATAGATATAGATATTAAAATTTGTACGCCATAAAGGCTAAACATTAAGCACTTTTTCTTTCCATTGTCCATCTTGCATCCTTGTATGTAAACTCATGTTTATTACAAATAAATGTTATTCTTATTCTATTCATGGTTTGCTCCGATTCAAATTTAAACTGACAAAGTCACAACGGTCATTGTTTGGTGTAGGGTACTTGGGTAAAAATAAGTTACAGTAATACTACTACTATTCTATCAAAAATGTGTAGGTATGTTAGATATTTCTATGAATAACTAGCTGTGCCCCGCGACTCCGTCCGCGTTCTGTTTAAAATTTTCCTGAATTTTCTTTGCTATAAACCTCATGGAGCCCGAGACCTTTCCAACGAATGCAAAACCGTGGAAATCGGTTTGTGCGTTCTGGAGTTATAGCGTCAGGAAGGAAAACCCAACTTATTTTTATATAGTTGAATACAGAAAACCATTGGTATTACAATAACTCTTCCTTTATTAACTTGCTAGCAAATCACAGGGACGTGAGAAATCTTCAGTGTTATTACAAGAAGTTAAACACAGGTAATGTCAAATTATTATGATAATGATGTTGCGGAGATAATTTTATATTCAGATAGTCAAAGATTAAACCAAATGTTGACGACTATGAGCAATGTGGTATTTATAAGTACCTACCTAATATGAAAACTAAGTAAATTGATTTATTCAAACAAGTGCCAATCAGATAGATACTAAACAGGTAGGCATACCTAATGTCAGTTATTAAATTAATTTATGATTGGATTTGGAGTCCAAACGTAACAGATAGGTATGACTTGGCTAGTACAGCCATGTGTTAGCAAGATAGATGCAAACCTACCAAATTAGTACTTTACTATACATCATACAACCAAAATGAACAAAGCTTTCTAAGAAAATAGAATGACACTTCAAATGAAAATGATTGCACTAGAGATAACGTCTCTCATGTTTCGACTAACATGGTGTAAGGATCTATGATCAAAAACTTATTTAAAAGTAACAGGTTAGGATTTATGATTAAAAACTAAAGAAAACAGGTTTACCATACAAAGGTAGGCTTATGTGCCAAAGCATGCACCACACCGCACATGACTGAACATATAATTTTATAGGAGCATAGAAAACCCTAAGCACCTATGGCTAAGTCTATATTTCAACAGTTTGATAAAAACAGGTTTGATACAACCTACCTATCTCCTTCCTTTAGAGGTCAAAATATTTTCAATTTTACATTTCTCACATGTTTGTCAATGGCATGTGTCATAGAGAACCCTGATTGCCTATGGATAAATTAAAGATAAATGTTAATTTTTAAGACATGTTTCGTGACATAAATGAACATGGTCTTCTATTGAAGATCGCATACCAACTTTGAAGAAAACATGGTGGGGAGGAATAACCTATAACGGTCTTACCTTTTCATGAGGTGTTGCGCCAACTCGCCGCCCCCCACAATCTCCTCCTCCTCTCCGGACTCCACCTCTGAAGTATGGTCATCACCAGCACGCTCCACGGTACCCATTATACTATCTAGAACAAAACCACTGCGTTAATAACAACCTCGTTCCCGCCACGTTGGTCCCCATTACCGGCATCCGACATAAAATGTATAATCGATATCCCAACACTTATTTCGTCCTTTGTATAAGATTAAACACCTATTTATACTCCACCATGACATTTATTTCACAATTTTCAAAGTAAAACATAATGCGTAGTACGATGAAAAACCATTTCGACCGACCACATGGCCGACTTCGTTCTCCTACTAAACAGAACATTTACGTAACTTACATTATGCAATTCGATCGGAAAAGTAATTTGAACGTTGATGAAATGATTTATTAACACGATACTGGTTTATTTGCCTGAATATTCGAATCCAATGAACGTACCTTGTTGCCGACAAAAGTTGTGAAAAGAAAGATGGCGGCGGAATACGACGAATGAACAATTTGAACAGCACACACCAACCACACTGGCTGGCTGGCTCTAGGCGATTGAATGAGTGAACAAGTTAATTCAGTGCTGCTATCTCCCACCTTTGTAAAAATCGAGGATTTAAAAAATATTACTTGCAATGTGAAGTTGTAACATCACTAGTAGTCCGTTCGTTAGCGCCTCCAACTAAGCTAAATCAGGCTAAATGTTTGTATTATGCTCACGACAAATAGTTAAATGGTCAAGGTGGTCGAATCCACCGTTTAAAGCCACAGTCCTCAGTTCAAAGGGCGGCGGCCACGGCCCATCTAACCACAAAGTATTAATTGACGCTTCATAGTCCACCCACCTTCAAACTCAATTTCAGAGGTTGTGTTGTGTGCCCTTTATCATGGAAGTTTATATGCTCGTCCCTGTCTGTTTGCACTAGCGGGTTATCTACAGCCCAGCCATATTTTATGATGTTTTCATTATTTTTAAAACTCAAAGAATAGTTACAACCACATAAATCGCTGTCAATGTTTCCACTGTGTAAACTTTTACACCGGGTCCTACCTATATGGATATCTACATTACACAGCACCTCTACCAATCCATTCAAAGATAAAAGAGGTGATGGTTTTCACTGGTATAAAAAATAATCTTGTTTTCATGTTAGTATTCGTATGAAAAAATAGACATCCAACGGAATTTTTAAAAATATTTAAGACCGCTCTAAATACCTCGTCTAAAACTGCTTCTTTCCCAGAATTCGAATATAGTTCGCAGCACTGAATGAACATGATGATTAAATTGATTAAATGTTGGTAGCCTTGCAAGTCTATAAAATTGTATTCAAACATATAGGAATTATTTCTGTTTTTAGTCGATTTCTCTTTAATAAAGTTTTAATTCACCGGTTGTTAGCGGAGGTTCCTCTCTAATATCATGGCCGATAAGTTGTCAGTGTCAGACAGAGTTGTCAGATTTGATTATCAATTCGCTGTCAGTCATAAGAGAAAGAGATAGAGAAGATTGGCGTCGTGTTTGTGTGCGAGTTGTGTTTAGAAATTTTAAATATCGGTAATTAGGTTATTTGATATTAATTAATAGAAATGAGCGACTGATTTGTATAAGGTAAAACATAAAAATGCCGCCTACGGTACAAACAAACGAACCGGAGCGGGAGAAACGTCCACAACGCACGGGCGAAAGGAGGTTAGTTTGATTACGTTGTTTCTTCAGAAATCTCGTTCTATTTTACTCAATAATGATTTATTTATCCGTAGATCTGAGCTGGTGACACGAGTGAAGTACTGTAATACGCTTCCAGATATACCTTTTGACTTGAAATTCATTACTTATCCGTTTTCGTCCACACGATTCATTCAGTATAATCCTACCTCTTTGGAGAAGAGTTACCGATATGAAGTCCTCACAGAGCACGATCTGGGCGTCCACATAGACTTGATAAACCGCGATATATACCAGGGAGATGGGAACGCGTTATTAGACCCCGCAGATGAGAAGTTATTGGAAGATGACATTCTCACTCCGCAAGATTCAAAGAGGTCCCGCCACCACGCAAAGAATGTGTCGTGGTTGCGCCGCTCTGAGTATATTTCTACTGAACAGACGAGGTTTCAGCCGCAGTCTATGGAGAAGGTTAGTATAAGGTATTTGTTATGAGGATGTTGCAAGTAATCCAATTACCAGACCATTATAATAATAATAATTTGACCTTTTAATGTCCCACTTCTGGGTACCAGCTTTCTTGCAATACGAAAAGGATTTAGGCCATAATCCACTAGAGATTTCACATATCTTTCGAAAAATTGGTTAGATTTTCTAAAACATGTGAGTTTCTTCATGAAACGGCTACTTATAGTGAACCACCTATCAGCATAGTGGCGGGCTTGCCATAATTTGGGAACATTTCAGTGGTATTTTATAAAATCCTGGTTCATCTGAGTCAGAATCCATAATGTTGATATAATATAAATTATAGAGAAATATGAAAGCCAAGTACTATTATAAAATACCTAATTGATTAATTTAACTTGTTTTACTTTCACTATCAATTCCAGGTTGAAGCCAAGGTCGGTTACAATGTCAAAAAGATATTCAGTGAAGAAACCCTGTACATGGACCGTGAAAGTCAAATCAAAGCCATTGAGAAGACATTTGAAGACAACAAGAAACCTATTGAGAAACACTACAGCAAACCAGGAGTCACTCCCGTGGAGGTCATGTCTGTATTCCCTGACTTTGAGATGTGGAAATATCCTTGTGCTCAGGTCATATTTGACTCAGATCCTGCTCCGTCCGACAAAAATATCGCTGGACAGATTGAGGCTATGTCTCAGGCTATGATTCGGTGAGTGTTTACTTAATCTGCCCTGTGTATGTTAATTCTTTAGTCTCTGCTATCAAAGTTGTAAAGCCATGTCCATACCATGGATGACCTCTTGGCGTAGTGGTTTGAGGTATGCTGCTCAGCTCACTGCACCTGGTCCTTGCGGGATCGATTCCCACTGGGGCAAGTTGTGGAAATGGCCTTTTCATAATTTCCTCAGGTCTGGGTGTCACTGAGATCACCACCAGTTAATTGTACGGTGCCCATACTACAAGTGTTTAGAGTTTGGGACCATACAGTTTGTGTCAGTCAGTCAGTCAGTCAGTCTAGCAATATTTATTTTATGTTGGAGCCCTTTGGGTGACCTGCGTTTTACTCATTACTTGTTTAAATTCAACCATTGTTTACCACAATGGGCACATCTGAATGACCACCAACTTAGACCAGCTTGGCGGAATGAGCTTCCCTTGAGGCGACTGAGCCCCTGTGGGTGACCTGAAATCTCCGTATGATGGGAAGTCTGCTCTGTAGCTATCAGGCCTAGTGCACTCTGAGCTTTAGATACAAAGCTACAAGTACATCGGCGGGTTCGCCATGGTGGACCCACTCCAATGCTAAGTCGCGTGTCAGAAAGGATAGGAGTTACGCGATAAAAAGAGACTTGTGTTGGTGAATACGAGGGATGCCTTTTAAGTTTTGTCGTTTGAAGAAAAAAACACAACTAGAACCTTATAGTACTTTTTATTGTTTTTCAAAGTATTCACCACGTAGCTTAATACACTTTTCCATTCGCTCAAACCAGTTATTATAACATTTATTCCACTCTAAAGTGGGGGTGTTCAAAATGGCTGACTTGAAAGCGTCGACTGCTTCTTCACTGGAATGGAACCTTTGACCACGAAGACATTTCTTAATTTTAGGAAATGTAAAAAAATCGTTAGGGCTTAGGTCAGGACTGTATGGAGGATGGTCAAGAATTTCTACTTTTTCCTGCTTCAAATACTCAATCGTTTGACGAGCGCTGTGTGAACTTGCATTGTCGTGGTGCAGGATGATGCGTCGCTTTGAGTTAGATTTTCGAAGTTCGGCGATGACTTGTGGTAAACAAACTGTGGTATACCACTCTGCGTTAACCGTTCTACGATCATCAAGTGCAATAGTCGCAACATGGCCGGTTTTTCTAACGAACGTGGCCACCATCTTCTTTGAAGTGCTTCGAGAACGAACAACTTTAGTCGGCTTTGGCTCGTCTTGAAAGACCCAGATTGTAGATTGTTGTTTGGAATCAGGATCGTAGGCATAGATCCAAGATTCGTCACCACTGATGATGTCGTAGACGTGATTTGACTCTCCTCGGTTGAACCTTTGCAGAGTTTTCTTACACCATCTGACGCGGGCCGCCTTGTGATCGTCGGAAAGCAGATGCGGTATCCAACGGCAAACTAGCTTTCTTACACCAAGCGCTTCATGCAAGATCTTCTGAATGGTTGTCCCTGAGATGCCTAATAGAGCCTCTATCTCTCGATACGTCACATGACGATCTTCGAGAATTAGTTGTCTCACTCCAATGATGTTATCTTCAGTGAATGCAGATTTTGGGCGACCTTCGCGAGATTTGTCACTAACACTAGTATGTCCACGCTGGAATTCTAAATACCAGCGTTCGACAGTCCGCAGACATGGGGCTTCATCCCTGAACACAGATATTAGCTCTTCAAAACACTGAAGCCGTGTCAGGCCTCTTCTAAAGTTGTAGAAAATTATTGCACGAACATTTTCCTTAGAAAGATTCATTTTCGTACGTAACCTGACAGATTCTAATCGACGCTGTGACTAAACAATAACATTAATCCTAATACATTCAACTGTTTTGAGATTCGAAATTTAAACACATTCGAATATAGAACAGTTCCAAATTCAAAATTGCCGGGAATTATGGAAACGACAGAACTTAAAAGGCATGCCTCGTATAAGTTACTTAATTAATTACAAATAATACCTTTTTTACTTTACAGAGGTGTGATGGACGAAAGTGGAGAACAATTTGTAGCCTACTGCCTCCCCACTGAGGATACTATACTGAAGCGACGCAGGGACGTCACAGAAGCTGTTCCGTACATGGACGGAGACACATACGAGTATAAAATGGCGAGGGAGTACAACTGGAACGTCAAGAGTAAGGCCTCCAAGGGCTACGAAGAGAATTACTTCTTGGTAAGAATGAGAGTTAAAAGTATTATTTCACATCCCTATTATGTTAAGAAGGTAATTCCTTTAACCTTGACAAACACTTATATAAGTAAGGCGCAGGGGGCAGGGGGGTTTAGGCATTCGGACCCTTGATTGGTTTAGCGTTAAAAACATTTTTTAACGTTAGAAGAGGGGGTTAAGCCTCCGCCTCTGTCACTCATTGTACGTAATGCAGCTATAATAGCTGCTTTAAGCCGTTCGTCTGTGAGAGGGTAGCTAACTAACCTGGTCAAGCCAGCCAGTATACTAGGTGAAGCATAAAGGGTATACTAATTTTTTTGCAACTTAACTTTGTAAATCTAAAACTATCGGCTTTGTGGGAGAGTTGAAGTACTAAAGGTTTTGTAGACTTATGAAATCTGTCAACAGCTATATCCCTGTAACACCTTTTGTATTTCAAGTTTCCTCCAAAGCTGATAGTTTTAGATTTACAAAGTTAAGTTGCAAAAAAAATAGTATACCCTTTATGTTTCACCTTGTATAAGCTGCAAGCTACCCCCCAATAAAATTAATCGATTTCAAGTCTGACAAGTCTGAGAGCGATTATGAGTATTGGTATTGTATTGGTATGACGTGAGAATGACATTTCCAAGATCGCTCTCAGACTTCATGTCGATTTATTAATACTTACGGGCCTAGAATTATACTAACCCCCCCTCCCCCTCCCCCAGGTGGTCCGCAACCACTGCGTGTACTACAACGAGCTGGAGACGCGCGTGCGGCTGTCGAAGCGTCGCGCGCGCGCCGGCGCCGCCGCGCAGGCCATGACGCGGCTCGTCGTCACGCACCGCCCGCTCAGCGGGCCCGAGCACCGCATGCTCAGGCTCCGGGAGAAGCAGCTCGAGCCGACACAGGTCTGTACATAACCAATTTCAATTCTGTATCAAACAGTGGGTTAATGGTATGAGGATTCTACCATCTTGTCTTACTTATAAAGACGCTCTCGTGGTTGATAAAGGTCTCACAGAAGTCAGGGTTTTAGTATAAATGTGAAGGAAGGTGATAAAGAGGTTTAATTCTTGAGCTTGGTGGATATGATATGTCATGCTTATAATGTGTTATTGCAATAAAGTTATGAAAACACATGATGGAAACTGATTATGTCAAATTTTACAAGGTACATTTTTTTACTCGCATTTAAAACTCGTTTTAATTTTATACATACGAAATCATTCTAATTAGATAAATATTTGGATCCTTGAAACTTAGTAATAAAAATACCCCATCTTATTAAGGGGAGACAGACTTATATATGGGGAGAGAGAGACTTATATATGTCATTATTATAGGAAGAGGATGAAGAAGAGGAGGAGGACGATGACGAAGATGATGATGACAAGCCGGAACAGAATGGAGAAAAGGACAGGTAAGGCAGTGAAAGTTACCAGAATACAACCACTGCTCCGTTGTCGGCAGCACTGTTGCGGATTTTAAACATTTTAATGATACCAATTCCGGTGTTTTTTATTGTAACTAAGTAGGCAAACAAGTGTACGACCCGACTAATATTAAGCAGTTACCGTAGCCTATAGATGCTTGCAATATCAATGGCATTGCTCGCACGTTGCCTTGCCGATCTGAAGGAAAGTGGGATTTGTTGTCGCCAAATCAATTTGATAAAACTAAAATATCGTTAGGGAGCGTCCATTAATTACGTGAGGAATTTTTCGACCCCCATCCCCTCTTGGTGAGATATCGTAAGATTTTCTTCAACTCCCTCCCCCATACCCTAATCTCACGCGAGATTCTTGAAAATTTATATTTTGGCTGTAAACGTGTTGGATTATTGAGAAAAAAAAATTGGAAAACTGTTGAGCCTAAAGGCCATCTTTGCAACTTTCCGCTAATTCTATATATTTAATACTTGGCCATATTCTAGAAATAATTTTTCACGCAATTTTACACCGTTTTCTGCTAGAAAAATAATTACGTGATATTTGCTAAGACCCCCCTTCCCCCCTAAGTGAGATTTAGAAAGATTTAGCGTGATCCCCTCCCCCCCTAGAACACCTTACGCAATTAATGGACGCCCCCTTATCTAGCTTGCAGAATGTTAATACATTTAGTTGCCTGCTCATTTTTTTTATGCTGTTCCTGAGAATGTACACCATCTTTAATTAATTGAAAAGAGTAACCATTCAGTTTCTTGCCGGATCTTCTCAGTGGAAGCGGCATTCCGAACCGCTGGTAGATTCTGACTATTCATAAATGCTTTGATGGCTTACGTGAACAAAAACAATTTTGAGTATCATTTAAATCAATTTAAGTGTTCGTGTACAGGCGCTGATTCCTTTGTTGCACAAAAAAAAATTGAAAAAAAAATGAAGTTTATTGTCATCCTTCTTACGGTTTTAAAGTGTGAGCAAGACAGTAATACGTTTACGATGTGTCCAATTTAGTTAAGTATTGATGAGACGACAACAGTTTTGGCATGCTTGTCTATTATTCCAGGTCGCGTTCTCGCTCTAAGTCGGGTTCGAAGTCGCCGCAATCGAAGGGATCGAACAGGTCGCGGTCAGGGTCGCGCGAGAGGTCAAAGTCCAAGTCTCGCAGCCGCTCTCGGTCCGGCTCTGGCTCCAGAAAGTCGCGATCCAGGTCTGGATCGGCACAGTCTGGTTCCAGGTAAGTTCTGACTTCTGTTAGATTCTGAAAACACTCCCCGTGTTATTACTAATATCGTCAGACGAACACAACTGTATGGTCCGAAACTAAGCAGCGCTTGTACTATGGGTACCGTACAATGGACTGGGGGACGTCCCACTGACACCCAGACCTGGGCAAATTCCGAAAAAGCCATTTCCGAAATTTGCCCCCGCGGGAATCGAACCCGCAACCACCATGTGCAGTGAGTCGAGCTGCCTACGCTCGAACCACTGCGCCAAGCGGTCGTCAAAAAAAGTATAGCACAGTAAAATTTTTGTAAAGTGTAGCTAGCACGGCCAGCTGTGACAAGAAAAGATACAAGACAATTTTTTTGTCATTCTTATTTACGAAATTAAAATTTGAGCTTCCGTCAGCGTCCAAAATCCGTGAAAGTCTTGTCGCGTTGACTTGCTAGAACTACTGATATTGCCATAGTTGTTTAATAAAATTGTTGTTTATGGTTCTCCAGGTCTGGTTCGGCCAGATCACGTTCCCGGTCGAAGTCTGGTTCGAGGGCGTCTTCGCGAGCCTCGTCGCGAGCCAGCTCCAAGAGCGGGAAGGGCTCGCGCGCCAGTTCGCGCAGCGGCCGCGGCTCAAGGGCCAGTTCTAAAGGCAGCGGAAAGGTTAGTATATACTAGGTGAAACAGAAAGGGTATACTAATTTTTTTGCAAGTTTACTATGTAAATCTAAAACTATCGGCTTTGTGGGACAGTTGAAGTACTAAAGGTTTTGTAGACTTATGAAATCTGTCAACAGCTGTATCCCTATAACACCTTTTGTTCTTCAAGTTTCCTCCAAAGCTGATAGTTTTAGATTTACAAAGTTAAGTTTTGAAAAAAAGTATACCCTTTCAGTTTCAACCTGTATTTGTAAAATGTAAAACGATGAATTGTGTCGATGCCGCGATAGCTGATAAGCCACCTCCGGTAATTAGGGTGACCACATATTATGCAAACATTAACATTGAATTTTTTTTGTTGTACAAGAATACATAATAGGTGTTTTGTTAGTTAAAGTGACAACATGGGCGCTGGTTAAACATTTTCCTTTTATTTGACGACCGCTTGGCGCAATGGTTTGAGCGTAGGCCGCTCGGCTCACCGCACATGGTGGTTGCGGGTTCGATTCCCGCCGGTGCAAATTTGCCTTGGTCTGGGTGTCACCGGGATCGCCCCCAGTCCATTGTACGGTACCCATAGTACAAGCGTTGCTTAGTTTGCGACAATACAGTTGGTGTGTCACTCTGGCGATATTTATTTATATATTTTTTATGTGATTGTAGGGCTCCAAGGCCAGTTCTCGCGCCTCCTCCCGAGGCAGCAAGCGTTCGTCGCGCGCCTCGTCCCGTGCCTCGTCAAAGGCGTCGTCCAAAGCCAGTTCTAGGAGAAATTCTGGTTCGGGTAGTGGATCAGGAAGATCTAGGAGTCGTTCCGCTAGTGGGTCCAGAAAGGTTAGATTTATTTTGATTACTAAGAGACTAATGTATGATTAAAATCAAGCAGGGTTCAACTATAATGCGGTAAAGGAAACTGAAGCGTATTCACAGCGATTAAAAAGTCGTATTTCTAACAATGGCAGCGGATTCCGCCGGCCACGCGCGTCCATGCGTATCTCCATAGAAATGTGGACTTTAAATTACTTTGAGGAAGCTTCAGATTCTTATACCTTATTGTGGGAGCGGTCCTGTGTCGTGTTTGTAGAGGTCTATATGGCCAGTAGTGGTCGTGTTCTGGCTGATGGGCGGGTAGGCACTAATGCCGGTTATAGTAATAAATAATGATTGTTACAGGGGTCTCGCAGTGGATCGGCGTCCAGCGCGTCCTCCCGACACAGCGGCTCTGACTAGAACTAAATTGGGATGTGGCTGCGTCCTGAAGATATTGAATACCTGCTTCGCGACCGCTAATGTAAAGTGTGATTCGAATAAACATGTAAAATACATTTTCTTTTGTATATGTTAATTTTTTTAATTGATCGTATCTACGTGGCGTGTTCAGGCGGCTGCTTGGCGCAGTGGTTCGAGCGTAGGCCGGTCGGCTCACTGCATCGGGTGGTTGCGGGTTCGATTCCCGTCAGGGTAAATTTCGGAAATGGCCTTATCGTAATTTGCCCTGGTCTGGGTGTCACTGGGATCGCCCCCAGTCCATTGTACGGTACCCATAGTACAAGCTTTGCTTAGTTTGGGACCATACAGTTGGTGTGTTCGATTTAAAAAGAAAAAAAATAACTTCAGATTACCAATTACCAAGATTCATAAATCAAAAACAAAAATACCAATTGGATATCGTTTTGCAGAACGGAATCAACCCACATGCACTGCGGTAGACCAAAACCCACCTTGCGTTAGTGCTTCTAGGTTGGTTTTAATTTGCAAGTGTGTGGGTTGGTTCCATTTTGCAAAATTACGTCCAAATGATTAATTACCAAATTATGTCGCACCGATTCGCTGAATGTAAACTCGTAGAAGCGTACTAAAGAGTCCAAATCAATACATCTTATGATAATGTTTCTAGAAACTTGATGCTTCAGGACGTTTCCATCGCAAATATATCACGCAATCCATTTTTAAAGAACGCGTGGAGTCGTATCGCTGCCTACCTATTTCAAATGTCGTTTCCTAAGGTATTGGGCAGAGAAAATCATGACTGCGTATTTAATAGAAACAGTTTATTAGTGCATCGCTTGATTACATTACCTATATATAAGTAGGCACAACAAAATACAAACAAAACAGGTTTAACTCACATAAAAAAAAACAATTTGTTCCCGTTTCGTTTAGTGTTTGCCTGTGTAAAATATCTGCATGAATATAATTTAATGGCATAAAATTTATAGACAGGCATTTTGACATTGCGCCTACTAGTAATCCGGATGGGTATTTTAAATAATTCGGAAACTTTAATCGTCTGTATTTTTTCCAATTTGAAATTTATTCGGATAAATATTTGAATGGTAGCAATCGAATATTTCTTATTGTTAATAAACTACTAACTCAAGACTAGAGGGCGCGACGAAAACAACAGCGGTGCCAACTTCCTTCTATTTCTTATTCTACTACACACGCGGAACGCGTCTCTCTGTATTTTGTAACTTTAAAATTGATTAAACCTATATAAACAGCCAGCAAGGTTCTTATTTATCGACGGCGACCCCTATAAAGAATAAAGATCACTAACGATTACTTAGTGAATAATTTTCAAAATAACTTTAAAGTTTGGTAATAATACAGACGTATGAATTATTCAAATTCGTTTCAAATATCGATTCGAATGATTTAAAATACCCCTGCAGAGTACCTGCCTGATACATTGAGAACACTATATAATATTAACTACTTAAATTTTAGTACATTTGTGATTTGTGTAAAATAAATCGTATTATTCATCGACATGGCTAAAATAACCTTAGTAAAAAGTTTAGTACTAACTACTTCATAATTTAAAACAATCTCACTCGAGCACACAAGGAAATAGTAAATTGTAAACGTACATTTCATTTAAAAATAAAATTAACTGATATTTATTGCATCCAGAATAATTATTATGACGACATAAATTGATATATTGAATACTACAGGGTCTGATCTGACGAACAACAGACAGGGACATAGCTATTCAAGAAACAGAAATTATCACAACTTATAATCTGCTTGTTTACTCTGAAAAGAACAAATTATTATTAATTGCTTGTTTACTTTGAAAAGAGTAACCATTGAGTTTCATGCCGGATCTTCTCAGTGGAAGCAGCATTCCGAACCGGTGGTAGATGCTGACTAGTCATGAGTGTTTTGTAAATGTATTTGTCCCTTTCTTGGGTTGGTAGTGGATAGTGAAACCAGAAATAAAAAGATGACAACTTCCATATTCCAATTTTCCAATTAAAGTTTATGGCTCCATCGACTAACTTCCATCTTAACCCGCGTCGAAAGTATAAAATAGTTACAGTAGTACATAAAACTGTTAAAAAGTGAACACACCTGATATTTCTGAACGAAAAAGAGTTTATGTTGCACTGGCACCGCAAAGCTCTTTTAATTTTTTTTTATTTTCGTTCAGAAATAGTATGTTATTTGACAAAGTATTGTAATGTTGTTAAATTTATCATTTTATTTAAACTATTAGTAACGTTATTACTCTTACAATGGAAATGTTTTGACATTGAATTATTGTTTACGTTCATAATAATCTAAAGCACCATTTTTTTACTAGGTGACAATTAGGTTTGTTTTAATAAAATTGATTAGCGGTCTTGATGAAATAATAGGAATATAATAAGTTAAGATATTTTACTGTCAAAGGAATTTGTTCCTACGTTACCTGTTAATTAATGTCAGTTTTCATAATTACGTTATATTTTTAATAAACAAAATTAAATTACAAGAATTGCGACAGTGGCCACTAAAGCTAAGGGAATAAAGCTTAATTTCTACTGACTTCCTCCTCGACGATGTCCATGTAGTACGACGTGAAGACTGCTTTGTTGTGCATGACGTATCGGAGGAGGGTTCCCGAGATAGAGGTCAGTTCTCGGGCGAAGGCGGACAGGCCGACGGGGACCTGTCTAGACCCACCTCCGCAGACTAGGACCGTTTTTAGGAATTCCAGTACTCGTTGTCCTGTAAATAATAAAGGTCATTTTCTAAACGTTGGGTTTACCTACAGCCTGTTACGTGTGACGCTACTATAGGATTATAGGGTGACCCTTCTGAAGGAAGGATGCAACCTTGTACTATTTTTAACCGACTTCCGAAAAAGGAGAAGGTTATATGTTAGTCTGTATGTATTTTTTTATGTATGTTCATCGATTACTCCATCAATTGGATATAGATATGCAGAATGGATCCAACCATTCATACTTCTACAAACTGAAACCAACCTACAACCACTTCAAATGGGGTTGATTTTAGTCTGCAGGAGTAAGTGTGGGATGGTTTCTTTTTGCAAAACTATGTCCAATTGTGGACAGATTTTGAAAATTCATTTTTTGATTGAAAGGATAATCTCTCCAGGTGGTCCATGGTTTATCAAAATCGGTCCAGTAGTTTGAGAGATATGGACGATTTACGGTCAACTCAGTCAAAGAAATAAATGTCGCCAGAATGACACACCAACTGTACCGTCCAAACTGAGCAACGCTTGTACTATGGACACCGAACAATAGACTGGGGGCGATCCCAGTGACACCCAGACTTACGAAAAGGCCATTTCCGAAATTCGCCCCGACGGGAATCGAACCCGCAGCTACCCGATGCAGTGAGCCGAGCGGTATATGCTCGAACCACTGCGCCAAGCGGTCGTCAACGGCTGTTGGAACTTACGGACTATCTCCCGGACTCTATGTTCGGGGTCTCCCAGAGAGGCGATCTGGGTTCTGATCAGCTCCTTGGTGTCTGCTGTGAGCGGCGGCTGGCTGAGCTGCTCCAACAGCTGTTCCGTCACCAATATAATTTCCTCGGCGACAGAGGGCAACACGGATTTCAGTTCACTGCAATACGATATATAAGTGAGATAATTTTGATGATTGATGTTTTTTTTGACGACCGCTTGGCGCTGTGGTTTAAGCGAAGGTAGCTTGGCTCACATGGCGGTTGCGGGTTCGATTCCCGCTGAGGAGAATTTCGGAAATGGCCTTTTCGTAATTTGCCCGGGTTTAGGTGTCACTGGGATCGCCCCCAGTCCATTGTACGGTACCCATAGTACAAGCGTTGCAACGAAGCATAGTTTGGGACCATACAGTTGGTGTGTCAGTCTGGCGATATTTATTTTATTTATTTATTTATAATACACTCGATACAAATTCTGTTGTAATCTCAGCTCGCTTCCACAATGTCAAAGAATTTGCCTGTAATTTGACAATCAAGAAGGAACTGACTTTAGGGGATTGAAACTTACGATGGTAGAGTCAAGCTGTCGCCAACTGACTATCGCTGAAATACGAGTTAGCTCGACCGGGTAGTACCACTCTCCCACAAAAGATCGGTGTTAAGCAGCTATTATGGCCGCGTTTCGTACGGTGAGGGAGAGCAGAGGCCAAACCCTCCTCCCTTCCTCTATCTCACTCCCCTTTAGGTCGAGGTAAACTAGCGCACGACGCGCCTCAAGTTAAGCAGTTACCGTAGCCTATACTTACAATATCAATGGCATTGCTCGCACTTAGCCGACTAGGCTTTCGGCTTTCACTTATCTTACGAAACACACCTATAGGCCAAGCGCACACCGCTAGAGGCGCGGCCGAGAGCAATTGAAGACAACAATCTAAATATATATAACTCAAAGGTGACTGACATAGTGATCTATCAACGCACAGCCCAAACCACTCGACGGATCGGGCTGAAATTTGGCATGCAGGTAGATGTTATGACGTGGGCATCCGCTCAGAAAGGATTTTGATTAATTCTACCCCCAAGGGGATAAAATAGGGGATGAAAGTTTGTATGAAACTTTGTCAATTAAATTCCATGCGGACGAAGTCGCGGGCACAGCTAGTTTGATATAAAGCTCCAGCGGTGTGCGCTGGGCCATAATAGCTACTTTACGCCGATCTTCTGTGTGAGGGTGGTACTACCGCGATCGAGCCAGCCCGTATAGGAGCTGTAGTCGACTAGCTACAGTTTTACGAGCACTATTCCAATGTCATACTCACATGTCGTTGGAGGTTTGATCGACGATGATCATGATCTTCTCCTTCATGGTGTGCTTGTGGTGCGCGGTGGCGCTGGGCTCGCCGGCGCAGGTCGGGCTCGCCAGCAGCAGCGACGCCGCGCACACCAGCCGGTACACCTGCGACCCCAGCTCCGCGAACCGCGGCGCGTCCAGGGACACCGTCTGTTATAATAAATATTTATATATATCTATACAATTTTGTTTTGCCTGTCAGTTTGTCTGTGTGTTTGTTCCGAGTAATCTCCGAAACGGCTGGACCGATTTTGACGGGATTTTCACTGGCAGATAGCTGATGTTATAAGCAGTAACTAAGGCTATTTTAGAAACACAAAAAATAAAGATCTCAAATGCTGTCTGTCGCGCGGGCTCAAAACGCGCGCGCGGGCGTTTGCGATAGTAGGTATATAAAAAAAATTACGAACACAAGCACACCGGACTTTTATATAATAATAGCTAAACCCTGCGCGCGTTGCTACGCATCTGTCAAAGATTGGACGTACCAACTCAGAAACCTTTGTGGGCTCATGCACAACACTTTTCTGAAGATCATGACATCATCAAATGCATAGTTGACGATTCTATAAGGGACATATAGACAAACATTATTTTTTATATAAAAGTATCGAAGAAGAAGACTATAAACATAAGTTGTAAGAAATGCAAATAAAGCGACTTACTTCGGGATAACTCTTAGAGTCATCCCACTCCAGCAGCTCAAGGTACGCCTTCGCCAACGTCTGCGCAGTGACATTCCTCACTACTATTTTATCTGTGACCGGAATACTGAGCCCGGTTTTGTCTATGTGCCGCTTCAGCCACTCGCGAGTGTATTGTAAGCCATCTGCAAACGTAAGCTAATACTAGTCGCATTCCAAAATACACTTTATTCTACAAGTATATTAAGTTACAATATTGCACGTTAGAAGAACGTTTTTTTTTCATATTTTTGAAGCGAAGCTTCTATACGGACGTTCGGGGTGCTCGCCGCGGCCACTCTATCCCTGCTAAGCGTCAGGAGCGTTACAGGACATATTCCTATATAGGTATACAGCCGCAGCTGTTTTTAACACTTAGTGCTTACGCTTTATAGTATAAATCTTCGCTTCGCTTTGCTGTTGGTACCTAGTAATAACGAGACATCTTACCTTCAGAAACTTTGAGGATCTCCTCGAACTTGGATCGCTCATAGTGCACGCTCTCTTGTTGGACGTGCGGTCGGATCATGGCTATCAAAGTGTTCGCTAAGTCCAACTTCAACACTTCCAGTGTCTCTAAGATCGTTCGGAATATGTCCACCTGTGGGGTTAAGTTACATTTTGAGTCTCAATACAGTAGTCTCAGGCCCGTATTAATAAATCGATCTCAAATCTGAGAGCGATCTTGGAAATGTTATTCCAGTACAAAAATACATTTCAAAAGCGTACTTAAGATCACCCTCAGACCTGAGATCCGATTTATTAATCATCCAGTCCGTCTGTCCATCCGTGCGTCCGTTCGTCCGTCCGTCCGTCCCGGCCTGTCACAGGGTCATAACTTCTACAATTACTGACGGAAGTTGATGAAATTTGGTACAAACATGCCTTAAGAGTAGATCTCATTTTTTAAAATATAAATTGTAGCAAAATTACTATTTTTGAGGTACCTCCCTCAACATCGAAAGAGGGGATATTATATTTTTAAAATCTGTATGTAAGTGTCACATGTCTGATATTACTCACGGTATCGGTGAGCTTCGTGATATTCTGTATCATCTCGTCCCTCGCGGGCGCCGCCAGCTTCGCCATCAGGTCGATCACGAAGGTGGCGTACTTGTGGAAGTCCAGACTATTGTTCTCGGCTTGCTGCTGAATAAACTCAGCGTCCAGGACTTCTTCAATCATCTCCTTGATCCGAGTGTGGCGGGGGAGTAGGATCGCGAACAGACCCTGGAGAGTTATTAACAAGATATTATTAAACAGGTTAGTTGTTGTCGCCTGCTCCGCCTGTGTGGTCCTTCGATGAAATAAACGTAGCCCAAGTAACTCTTTATACCATCAGTTATCTGTCAGTGAAAGTCGGCCAATATCGGGCCAGCCGTTTCGGAGAGCAATGCCTTTGGTATTTGCAAGCGTCATCTGATACAGTAACTGCTTAACTTAAGACAGGTCCTACGCTTGTTCGCCGACTTTATATATATGTATATAAGACTTATATTTGATACCATCTCATTATGTATTTACCTGTTTCACATCCTCTAGCAAAACAATGGCTTGTTTGTACACCGGAGGGTCGGAGTTAAGTTGTTCTCTTAGAATGTCGAAGTATGCTTTGTGCATTGTCTCCTTAACTAATTTCTGGTAGCTGCAACAAATATTTTGTGGAAATTCATTACAAATTGCATGGTCTAAAAGTTATTTCACATAGGAAGTCCCACATAGGAAGTCCAGTCCGGAAAAATACGGAACTAAATTGTTCACACTGTAAATTTTTCCGACACGCGACTATAGAGCCGCGGCTACGGAACTTTGTTTGCGAAATAGACATTAGCGATTAGCTCGCAGTGATCACAACACTCTGATCTGATATATTTACACGACGCTAAAGCATATAATACATAACTAGCTGAGCCCGCGACTTCGTCCGCGTGGAATTTAACTTAACAAAAAAGCCCGCTCCCGCGTTCTGAGCCCGCGCGCCAAAACCCATTTTTAAAAATTTTGTTTTTCTAAAATAAAAGTAGCATAAGTTACTGCTTATAACAACAGCTATCTACCAGTGAAAGTCCCGTCAAAATCGGTCCAGCCGTTTCCGAGATACTTTTTGATTTCATGTGTTTTTATTTTTTTACGCGGAACCCTAATTGTTTTTCTAAAATTAAAGTAGCCTAAGTTACTACTTAAAACATCAGCTATCTGCCGGTGAAAGTCCCGTCAAAATCGGTCCAGCCGTTTCGGAGATTACCCGGAACAAACACACAGACAGACAGACAGACAGACAAAATTTTTTTAAATCGCGTTTTTGTTCTAGGTGTCGTATGTACTCTCATATGCATTTAGTGAAAAGGTGTTATTTTGATATTACAAACAGACACTCCAATTTTATTTATTTGTATAGATATGTATAGATATAAGTACTGCATTCAAAAGAATCACTCTGTAAAACACACAAAAACTTAAAGTAACTCTTACAATGTGACATGAACAAATAAATAAATATCGCCAGACTGATACACCCACTGCACGGTCCCAAACTAAGCAACGTTTGTACTATGGGTACCGTACAATGGACTAAGGCGTTCCGATCCGGTGGTAGTTTTACCCCTGCCCTGCTCTGGCTGGAGCGCACTTGCGTTCGCCCTCTGTCCGGGTGAAGTTGTTATGGCCATTCTGGCCAACAACATATAGTAAAAAAAGGACTAGGCGCTCCCAGTGACACCCAAACCTGGGCTTATAACGAAAAGGCCATTTTTAGTGCCTTTAAGGGGGCACGCCGTTGTTGACGTTATGGTTCATTGAGCCCGGCTTGGGACCAGTTTGAACCGTCGTCACAGTTCCCATATACAATGCAGGCTGACCTAATGATCTTGAGCCAATCGTTTACTCACAGCAGTTTATGGATGCTTAACATCGAATAAGGTATCCTGTGCGCCCACCTATATCCGAAGTCTTTGTTATTTAAACATTGTCAAAGTGAATCAGTTTCATAGTAGCATAGCTACAGATAATACCTGAATGTACCTGTTCTTTGTACCTGCCTATTAATTCTACATGACGGGAGATTTAAAGAAAATGTAATAAGACAAGTCCGCTGAATTCGTTGCCGGATCTTCTCAGTCGAGGTCGCGTTCCGATCCAGTTGTAACTTAGGCAAAAGATGTAATAATGACAATCATTTGTTAGTGACCCCGTAGACCTAAACAAAATAAAGGTTGGCGTGTATCCTTGGGGGCGCTATGGCGCCGGGAAATGACGTTTTTTTTTTAATATCTCATTTTGCCTTTTATAAAGCAATGTAGAGAAATACCAAAAATAAGAGGTTAAATTCAGGGTAATTTTTGTCTACGAGGGACATTTAAACGACAAACCCTCTGTTTATTACGTCTATAAAAAAGGTAGGTACTTAAGTAATCAATTACCTATTATCTGGAGGCTCAAAGGGCTCCAGCTTGAAGTCCGTATCGACTGCTATCTCGTGGGCCAGAGCCATGTTCTGCATACCATGGGCTGCCTTCATGATGTCCTCCAGGGTGACGAAGTTAGGCGGAGAAGCGCCGGTGATAGTAGACCCCCTTACTCGGAACTGAATTGGTTCACTAGCATAGTAGCTGTGCGAACTGAAAACGATAACTTAGTTTTAATATAATAATATCGCCAGACAAACATTTCAACAATACCTATATAGATAATAGCAAAATACCATTTATGAAAACGCTAATAACAAAATAATAATAATATAGCCTTTTTGACGTCTCACTCCTGGGCACAGGCCTCACTACGAGGGGGATTTAGGCCGTAATCTACCACGCCTGCCCAGTGCGTTTTGGCGGATTTCATGTGTTTCGAAAATTGGTTAGATTTTCTAAGACATGCAAGTTTCCTCACGATGTTTCCCTTCACCGTAAGCAAGTGATAAACATATAGAAATTATTATTCGCACACAGATTTAGAGAAACCCAGAGGTGCGAGCCAGGGTTTGAACCCAAGACGCGTGCTTAACCAATCGTCTATCACTGCTTTACGCTAACAAAAACATCGTTATTTACGAAATGTGTCCTGACACTAGTAATGCCCATAATTGTACTTAGACTTGCATTTACGCAAGATATAAACAAGGACAAGATCATTTGTGAGCGCTTTTGTATGAACATGTTAGGCAACACTAGCCTCATCAACGATGAACCTGCAATCTTCCGATGCAGTGAGCCAAGCGGCCTATGATCAATCCACTACACAACACAGCGTACAATTTTTAAAAACCTTTCTTCACTGCTTGTACGGCCGGCCAGAATCATATAACTCAAGAGTCAAAGAATTAACCTACACAAAAATGGAAAACGGTTCAGTAGTTTCAGAGATTAGCCGTAACAGACTGACTTATTTTAAATAAGTATAATGGTAGTCATTTAATTTGTGTAAGCCTGTCTTATTGTGTAGTGCGCCCTTGGAATGACATGTGCATGCACCAAGACCCAGGGTGTGTTGAGTTATTGTCTATTGTCCAGGCAAATGACTGCACACTGTCTGATACTTACATATAGAACATTCTAGAGATGCACCTAATGTGGGTGGGCCCTTATACTTATGGTGGACACAGACATGAGCAAATTACAAGGAGAACAATGTATATTCAAATAATGTTCATGATTTTCAGAAATTTTTCAATGAAAATGTATTATTTAGCTCTTGATTTAGGTTGCCTGTTATACCACCATTATAATTATTCTGAGAATCTAATTTGACAGAATATTTACTAAAACCAAACTTTGGTCTGCTATTGCTCAAATGCTCTAGCTGAAAGGCAATTTTGATATTTATAATTTTTTGTTGACCATTCAATGTATAAAGGCACTATGTTTCCCTATATGAATCAAAATGGCTACAATAACTATATTTTCAATTATTTAGAATGTAATGAAACATACATACTCACCTTGATTGTAAAGCAATCAATTAAGTAGATAAAAAACAACATAATAAAAGACAAAGGAAAATAATTAGATTAAGGTACTCTGCTTCTGTTGTAATCTTATGAAGGAAAGTCACATTAGTACTTTCTAGAAATTATATTTTCATAATTCATAGGTCTCAAGAACAGATTTACATGATGTCATAGTCAAAACATATTGCATACCTATTTTATTCTATAACAAATATTAAGGATTTTACAAAGTTTAAACTAATAAGAAGCCTGTCTTATTAGATTTCAAATGGACAAATGACAAAGAAACATACCTGGAACCAGTAGGCATTGGTTGTGACGAGGTTCTAGTGTTGTTTTCTCCTTTGTCTGACCCCTGCGACCCAGACCCACTCGGACCTTCGCGTTCGCTCATTGTGGACACTTCACGTACACTGAACAAGAAATACTTAAATGCAATAATCTCCTCGTCCCATATAAGGCAGGCTACTTAAAGGCACAACATCAAAACTTTATTATCATCGCCACAATCTGACTCACAACATAACCAAACTTTTGCAACAAAGAAAATCAGAATCACTCAATTTTTTTGGCGATTTCTTCAGATTAAATTGCGGATTAGATGCTTGCTTGGGTTGCGATCGTTTATTTACCGGTTTTTTATGCAGTTTATGTTTATTTATAAACGATAATACACATATGTTTTCGTTTACTTGTCAATTTAGTTGGCTGTCAAAAATAAGTAGTAGTAGACGGATGACAATTGTCATACAATTGTTTTCGTGATACGTTTCGTTATTCGTTATGCGCTAAACTGTTATTAGAAAAGGTTACATTATTAATAGGTACGCCGATAGTCAACTAATTTTTGTTTGAAAATCACTTGAATCGATTGTGGCGCCTGTCTAGCCCGCGAAATTCAAATTTTTCGAGTATTTTTATAGTTTATCCAAAATCTGAAAACATTTAAGACAAAATTTTGTGATTTGCGACAAACACAGTATGCAGTGCGTTTATTAATACATTTATTTTACTCTAAATATTATCACGGTGGATATGATACTAGTAAATCACTAAATATACAAAAATTGCCAGGATATCTGGATATCTGTCTTTCTTGAAATGTTTTAGAATACGTTGGATATATTAATAAATGCACACTGCACACGGTATTTGTCGCGAATTACAAAATGTGCCTTTTATTATTGTCAGATTTTGAAAAAATAGTAAAAACCTCAAAAAATTTGAACTTCGCGGGCTAGATGGGCGCTTTAGCCTTAAGCTTGAATTAAGTATATGCACAGCAAATATGCTACAAAGTGATTATATTCTCTTTGTGGGCTACGAGGCTGCTTCTACCAGAGGATATCCACACAGTGGACATCCAAGAAGATGATGTCATATAATATAATCTTCTTGAGGATATCTAAAGGAGGTCATTCACGGGGACTACATTGGAATTGGTCAACATCGATGGACGTATTCCAAATTCGTGGTGGATTTGGAAATGCAACTGTCGGAGCGAAGGCACTCAATCCATGGTAATTCACATTTTACGATGCGTTTAGGAGGATCAATCTACGTGCCTCAATCACCCTGGAAATAAAATTAAACCTCAGGAAAAAAAGCTTCTAGGCAGCTGATACTGGTAGATATATACTAGTTTGGAATGACGATAATGGACGAAACATAATAGGTATAGGTGTACCTCACAGGCCACTAGTGCAAACTCACGTTAAGGTTTGCACGGGTTTGCACAAACCGTAGCTTTCGTTGACTCTAGACTCTCCAGACTCTTGACTCTAGATTTTACCATCCATGAAATTTATTTTATAGCACCCATTATCCGTTACCTACATAAATGAACTAAATTATCTCACTCACATAATTTGGTAACGTTTTCTTTATAAGTGTGTAACCACACACTTATAAAGAAATAAGTAGGTAAGTAATAAAAACGACGGATAAAATCCTACTAATATTATAAATGCGAAAGTTTGTGAGTGTGGATGTATGTATGTATGTATGTTTGTTACTCCTTCACACAAAAACTACTGAACGGATTTGGATGAAATTTGGAACACAGATAGATTATAACCGGGATTAACATATAGGATACTTTTTAACCCAATAATCCAATACTACGCGGATGAAGTCGCGGGGCACAGCTAGTCATTAATATAGGTACGTATTCCCAAAGAAAAATGAAAAACTCCGTAGAGTCGAGGCAAGGCAATCTAACTTACGCGCAGACAGAACTAGCAACTAATTTACCTAGGCAAACGCAGCCGCGCCGGAGAGCTTTTTCACAACTCTTTCATTTTAACTTGAGATCGTGTACTTTTGCTTTGTCTTTTGCGGTGAAATAAACATTATAATTTACTCTTTACCGGGTACTTACGAGGAGACTGGGTGTCGAACTTAAATCAATCCACTGATAAGTTGCCCGATTGGTCGACCGGATAGTCAAAATTTAAGTCTTACAATTTGTTTAAGAAGAATAGCGAACTCACGCACACCGGAATTTTATTGATGCGAAGCTTCTATACGGAACTTTGGCCACTCTAACCGTGCTAAGCGTCAGACGTCAGTAGCGTTTCACGATAGATATAGGTATACAGAGTGGCAGCTGCGGCGCCCTATGCTTTATATGCCCTACTAGCTGAGCCCGCGACTTCGTCCACGTGGAATTGAACGCCCGCTCCCGCGTTCTGAGCCCGCGCGACAAAACCCATTTTTTAAAATTTTGTTTTTCTAAAATAAAAGTAGCCTTAGTTATTCCTTAAAACATCAGCTATCTGCCAGTGAAAATCGGTCCCGTCAAAATCGGTCCAGCCGTTTCGGAGATTACCCGGAACAATCACACAGACAGACAGACAGACAAAAAAAAATTAAATCGCGTTTTTGTTATAGGTGTCGTATGTACTTTCATATGCATTTAGTGAAAAGGTGTTATTTTGATATTACAAACAGACACTCCAATTTTATTTATTTGTATAGATGTTTTGTATGTTTTATTTTAATGACAATACTTGCAGCTTTTTAAATAACAGCTTCTTATAATATCTACGTCCATAAAGCGATAGGTAACCACTTCACTTCCTCCACCTACGTGAATGTTGGAACGTCGCAGTCGGGGAAAGCTAATTTTCTGCTTCAACTTTCTACAACTGTGTTCTAAGGTAAACAGGGGTGCCATTAAACATTTTCACAAGACTATTTCGCCTCGCGACGGCATAGTTTAAATTAAAATTTTCCCTTTGAAAAGATTTGTTTGGAACAAGTATTTTCTTATTATAATTTCTCATGACTCTTATTCACGTTTGAACATGAAAATGAAAAAATATTTATTTGTCTCTAAGTCTACAGGTTTGCAGGTTAATTCGTTTACAAATGATGTCCGTGGACTTGAGAAACAGAACAATTTATTATGTAAGAGTGGTTGTGACCCTTAAACTAGGCATTGCCTGTATCTTAAGGGCCAGATATATTGCCGAAACAATTGCGCGATTGCCGAAACAATATGTTGGTAAATATGTACTGATTACTATAATCAGTAGGTAAACTACAAAATGCTATTAAATAAACGCTTTAACGTTGTCTTAAATGTGTGTAAAAATTTTGAATTTCGCGGGCTAGACAGGCGCCTTCACCTTAAGTGTTTGTTATTGTAGTTTATGTTAGTAGATCGAGCTCTACCTATACAAATAAGTATATATATTATATCATAACCCTTACCTATATTTTGATGTATTTTGCAAACCAGTGATGACATTTTTTGTCACATATAAGTATAAAGAAATCACAAAATAAACTGAATATGTAGGTAGGTAAGCTTCGACCATTCCAGCTTTTACATATTGCAAAATCTTAATTAAAATGTTTCAGAGTAAACTGAACAAAAAGCGTGCGTTTATCAGCAAAATTCTGATCCCACTTAATATGTTGAGAACAATAAATATAATACACCATCACGATAAATACGGCACAGCAATCTGGTTAAAAAGAGGATTTAAAGTTAAATTAACATCGTGTCGGCAGTGTCCACTGGATACCGTTTTATCATCGGGTTTAATCTGGTGAAATAATTTAAACTTTTAATCCTTGTTCGTGAGTGTGTGCTTACGGTGTGTTGGGTTGATCACTTTGTTTGATAGTGTAAGGAGATATTGTAACAGAAATTCAGCTATTATTCGCTGCTGCAATTAGTGATAGAGCCGGAAACCCAAACCTCCTCCCTTCCCTTTCCTCTGTCGCACTCCTCCTCATGTGCGAGCAATGTCTTTGGTATTGCAAGCATCTATATGCTACGGTAACTGCTTAATATCAGGCGCATTCCCTTTACATGTAGGACATCCAAGACTAGGTAGGCTAATAACCAGAAATTTTAAGGTGAAGGCGCCTGTCTAGCCCGCGAAATTCAAAATTTTCGAGTATTTTTATAGTTTATCCAAAATCTGAAAACATTTAAGACAACATTTTGTGATTTCCGAAAAACACAGTATGCAGTTTATTAATACATTTATTTTACTCTAAATATTATCACGGTGGATATGATACTAGTAAATCACTAAATATACAAAAATTGCCAGACTATCTGGATAGCTGTCGTTCTTGAAATGTTTTAGAGTAAGTTGGATATATTAATAAATGCACTGCACACGGTCTTTTTCGCGAATTACAAAATGTGCCTTTAATTATTGTCAGATTTTGAAAAATTTCTAAATAACCTCAAAAAATTTGAATTTCGCGGGCTAGATTGGCGCTTTAGCCTTAAGAGTGAATAATTGTGGTAACTTATTTAAGTTAGATATTACGCACGAAACAAAAAACTTGATGTTGAATAATTCTGATGAAAGATTATAATGAAAGAAAAGACAACACAATGTAAATTGAATTATTTTATATCATAATCATTAAGTCACTTTTTGTACTACTCTACAACGATATAAATCTTCTAAATCCACATCGTTGATCGTATTCTGGGTTCCACCAATCCCTGAACTTCACATAACTGACCTTATGCACCAACCACGCAGGGTTGTTAAAGGTTTGGCACAGCGCACAAGGGTCCAGGATGGTAGACTCCCTAATCTGGTAATGATTCCTCCATCTGAAGTAATCGTAGTAACTGCCTTTGTTCTGAATGATCTCGTACATCTTCTTGGCTAGACTCTTCTCACCTAGCTCTATGGCATTTAAATAGGAGTGTTGAGGTAAAAACCTGAGGACGAAGGATTTGATAAGATATTTGAGGCTATTAGAAATATGTTTCTTAAAGTACTGTTTATATGAAACTTATTCACGTCATGGCAATCGTAGGTTAGCAGCTCAATGGTTACTGACTCTAGAACTGTCCACTGCTGAACATAGCCCTTTCCAAGGTTGCGGCTACTAAAATCCACTGGCTTCCTGGAACGTACGCGAGGGCAACTGCCTACTTTGTTTCGCTGAAAGTGAACGATACACTTTGAATCACAAAAGGTGGTCAGATGACCTCGCACACGCCATGTCAGCTATGTGACAAGTTTTTCGTGTCGTGGTTTCCATTCTAGAACCTTTTATGACTTATCAACTATAATATTAATGTAAAGTATTTGAGTAACCTGCGATAAGGTGCACCTCCATAAACCACTGGCACAGCATTATGTTGATACCCATACAAAACTTGACCTGTTACAAAATCAGTCGATATAGAATCTTCAAAAGCGAGATAGAAATGATATGTCCTCTTCAGTCTATAAAAACACGAGTTCATGCTTCTTCTTCCACATTTGAACGGGCCACAAGCTCCGAAAATATCTACGGTAAGGTTGTATTTAGACAAGTGAGTTTGAAGATTTTCTAAGAATAGTTCTCTCCTGGATCTGCTCTGGCATTTGTCGAGGAAAATGGCAGCAGCCTTAGACTTGCTCGACAGTAAGCTTTTGAAGGTTTTGTCAATTGGCTTCATGTTCTGTACCCATTGAAGATTGTTGCCCAAATGCTCGTCGAATAGGTTTTGGAAGCTGAAGAATCTGTATTGAATAGTCGAGTCTAATCTGAAATGGAAAGTGGGAAGTTAGATTTGCGTGGGTCTAGTAGTCCTCGGCTTTAATGGTAAAAGATTAGATCCATATTTCAACCAATATAATCCTACAAAGGAGCACAATGTTGCAAAGTGCAATGTTCATCAAAAGGTAGCACCTTTTGAGGAACATTGCAATTCTTTATGCCAGATCCGCACTCGACTAGCGTGATCCACAATGGCTAGAGTCTCCCTCCCATTGAGTGGAGGCCCATACTTAGTAGGTATTGGGAAAATAAAGAGCATTGTTATAATATTCTTAATAAGTACTTTATCATAATTTCTATATGATTATCACTTGCTTACAGTGAAGGAAAACATCGTGAGGAAACCTGCATGTCTTAGAAAATTCAACCAATTTTCGAAAGACATGTGAAATCCGCCTACCCGCACTGACCCAGCGTGATGGGTTACGGCCTGAATTCCCATCGTAATGTGGGGAGGCCCGTGCCCAGGAGTAGGACGTCAAAAATGGGCTAAATTATTAAGTACTAGCTGTGCCCCGCGACTTCATCCGCGTAGTATTGGATTATTGGGTTAAAAAGTATCCTATATGTTAATCCCGGTTATAATCTATCTGTGTTCCAAATTTCATCCAAATCCGTTCAGTAGTTTTTGCGTGAAGGAGTAACAAACATACATACATACATACATACATACATACATACATACATACATACATCCACACTCACAAACTTTCGCATTTATAATATTAGTAGGACTTTAAGGACTTACCTATAAGTCCAAGACCAATTAAAAAAGTCATCATACGCAGAGTTGCAAATAGGATAATTATCTGCCGAATCGTTTGCAGCAAAAATATACTTCTGCGACATACCTCTGGCTTTCGGCACATCAAGGAACCCTTCACTCACTTCTTGCAGATTAAAAATAATCGCATCGAAGTACCTGACATCTTCTAAGAAACTTCTATTCTTAGTTAAGTAACAGTTTATATATTCACAATTCCGCTCTACGAAATTAGTCTGCCCGTCGCTGCTCAATCGAGGAATATCTGTCCACAGTAAGATGTACTTCATATCTGAAAGGCATCTGTCAATTTTCTTCACAATGTCATGTTTCACAGACTTTTGCTTGAGGAAGTAACTTGTGAAAACCAAAAGGAGAATATGAATGATGAATTTGAAGTATTTGGTTACACGAGACATGATTAATTTAAGTATGATGATTGGGAAAGAGATAGTCAGCGGCGTGGAGATGAAAAACTGACTGGACGATACTTTGTCCAAGGTGCTTATTCTGAACAAAGAGTGGATTGAAGGAAGCATTGCAGATGAAGAATTGTGTTTGTAAACCTATTGTGTTGATGTTTTCTTGTTAGTATTCCTGTTAAATCATTTTAGGAATGTATAAACCCGTTGTGTTGAGACCAAGTAGTGCCCTCCGTAGAAAACTAATTCGCGGAAGAAAAAATCACAAGTACATAATTTCTTAACAAAATCCGTTGAGTACGTACTCAGATAAATTAGTACAGCATAAATTACCTACCTATTACGTCATGTGTAGTCAAGACTAGTCTTATAAAAATAAAAGGTTCTATGAACGTTGCATGATAGGATAGAGGCATGGTAAACAAATGTTGTTCCCCGTTTTGGATTTGTACAAAATACGAAGTTACGAAGGCATTGAATACGAAAAAAATTAAATTTGATTTGTCACAATGAGATTTGGCGCGCTTTTTCCAAAATGGCGACAAAGATTCGCGCGCTTATTGTGCACATGATGTGGGTCTCCGACAGGTCCCGGACAAAATTGTACGTGTTTTTTGAATGGTCGCCCGATTAATGTTGTTACAAGAAATCATTTTGATGGACGCTTTAGAAAACATTTTTTTTGTTGTTATGAATGTGACATTATGAATGTGTTAGGGAAGAGTGGAATTGGGGAACATGGGTACCTTTGTACGGCACCAGCACTGACAGATTATAAGAATACGGTGCCCTAAAAATACATTTTATACAATAAAAATGTGTTTTCTTTCAACACAATGAAACTAAATGTAATTAAGTACGTATACGTGGTCATACTCTTAGCAATGAACTAGTTTCTTTCAGTAAACATCACAGATTAATCTTGGAAATGTAATTCTTCTGTCATACCAGTACACAATTACTTACATGTCAAAAACGTACTCAAGATGGCCTAAGGCCTCTTGTACACACACGGATTTTAGCCGTGAAAATATACGGTTAATTCGCCGTGTGTAGGCACAGTCGTCAGTGTTGTATGGTTCACTATGGAAGCTTGTAGACGTGCACGGCGCACACGGCGGACACACGGCGAATCAGGCGTAGATTTTCACGGCTAAAAACCGTGTGTGTACAAGAGGCCTTAGGGATCTACGACAACTTTTAGTAGATGACGTAAATCATTGTGTGGTGTTTTGTAACGAAGTACAGGATGGCCCAAAATAGCTTTGACCTTAACTATAGACATACCTGAAATTAAGTTACAAGAAATAAAAATAAAACAATTTATGATCATGAATATTTTATCATCTTTGAAATACCCTGCTTTGGCATTGAAAGAAAACGTTTGGTAAAATTATAAACAACTTTCCGCACCTTCTTGATATTTGGTCCCGTAGCAGACCCCAATTATTGTAGAAGGAAGAAAGACAATTGAATTTCGGTATTTCTGCTACCATTAAGAAAACGTATCGTATCGTTTCATATAATATTCAAAGCACACATAGAACATAATCCCAGTCGATATGTACACTATGTCAGGAACGCTATGAGATTTAATACACAGATTCCGCAGATATTGTGCCGTTGTTCAGTATTCAGTGGGCGGGAGTGATTTTCCAATGAGCGGGCTGGTACGAATGCAAAGACGCGATGTCTTCACTGCGGCGGACACGGTGCCATATTCTAGAAATCAAATTTCGATTGTCATTATTGGTGCGTTCGAATATAAAAAAAGTATCTAATTAAAAAAAACCCGTGTGCATAATACGTGAGATATAAATAAAAATTGAAAAGAAAAGAATAAGTCCAGTAGTCTGATACAAATACCTAATAATTACTCATGCGGAACATGGCGACTTTAACTGTCGGGACCCATTATTGGTAAGATTTGAACCGGTCTAGATTTCTAATGAAGTATTTACTTACTTATTTAATTTGAAAATCCTCTAGGTGCAAATTAATGCGAAAATGCATCACGCAAAAACGGCAAAACTGAGTGTAGTGAGTTACGGCTACTTTTGTCATCGAAATCCATGCAGACGGAATTGCAGATTAATGATAGACATCGATATTTATCTGAGCATGGTACGTATGTTTCCATATTAATAATATATTTAACAAAAATATGATAATTTTTTTAGTTCAAAGCAAACGTGACGTATTTGCAAATGACCTAGTGAATTATTAAAACCCTTCGAGATAACACATCAGGACATTAACAAACTCAAAATAGAACAATCTCGACACGATCAGAATAAGGCGCCGGCTCAGCTAACGTGGGTCGCGTCTTGATAATGAGATTCTTTGGCTCGCGGTTTGCATTTCAGATCAGATTCGCTCTGTCTACGTTCCGTTATACTACTAAACTCATTCCTTGCTAAATGAGAACTTGGTATAAGTATTATGCGTGTTTAGAGGGTCGCAGGTGAGTGAGAATTCTGGGAATAAGATGAGCATTTAGGTTAGATGATGACTATGATCAATAGAATCATCTTTTTCGGGGAAAGAAACATTGATATAAGTAAGTACTATGCGTGTTTAGACGGCCGTAGGTGAGTGAGAATTCTGGGAATAAGATGAGCATTTAGGTTAGACTAGCTGAGCCCGCGACTTCGTCCGCGTGGAATTTAACTTAACCGCTCCTGCTCCCGCGTTCTGAGCTCGCGCGATTTGTTGTTGATGTTGACCCATTTGTTTTTTTTTTGTTTTGCTAAAATAAAAGTAGACAAAGTTACTGCTTATAATATCAGCTATCTGCCAGTGAAAGTCCCGTCAAAATCGATCCAGCCATTTCGGAGATACTCTTTGATTTCATGTGCTTTTATTTTTTACGCGGAACCCTAATGGTTTTTCTAAAATTAAAGTAGTCTAAGTTACTCCTTATAACATCAGCTATCTGTCAGTGACAGTTCCGTCAAAATCGGTCCAGCCGTTTCGGAGATTACCCGGAACAAACACACAGACAGACAGACAGACAGACAGAAAGACAGACAGACAGACAATAAAAATTTAAATCGCGTTTTTGCTATAGGTGTCGTATGTACTTTCATATGCATTTAGTCAAAAGGTGTTATTTTGATATTACAAACAGACACTAGAATTTTATTTATTTGTATATATGATGACTATGATCAGTAGAATCATCCTTTTCGGGGAAATAAAAAATATTTATAGGTAATATAAAATTCCGGTGTAAGTGTGTTTGTAATTCTCTCCCAAACGGCTTGACCGATTTTGATGTATTTTGTTGTACAGATGGTGTCACCTGGATGATTCTAGTTTTAGTGTATTTGACATTCATACATTTCAAAAAGTTCCGGATATTCAGTAAATTGAATCTATGCTAACGAAGCCGCCAGCATTATAATTTAGAGATCCTTAAACCGGGTAGAACCCCGTCAAGTTGTCATTAATACCAATAAATATAGGTACCTAATAAGTAGAGTTCTAACGTAAAGTAGTTTTAATTATCCACCTTATAATCTTCGACTTTGTACACCGTGACATTAAAATATGAATTGTGTAAAAAAGGGAATAAATTTGGCAATGTAAACGATGTTACAATATCGCAGGAATGTAAGGAGCGCATGCAAAAAATCCTTTTATTGAAACTAGACGGGCCCGTTATCCATTATGTATTAGGCACTTGGGGCGACGTGTCCATTGTCACACGATATTCAGATACGGGGTATATTATTATATAACTGTTTTTTTATAAGTACACATAGGCAACAGTGTGTTTGGACCTTAAAACCTTAAACTAATCTAACCTGAGTAGATAGATTTCAATCAATGTATCTATGGGGTCTGCAAGCCATTGTTTAACTATTCCTGGGGCCCTAATCTCCTAATTTGACAACCAATTGAAAACGCATCATCATTATTATCTTCGTGAATTTTTCATTGTAGATCGTTAATTCTTGGCGTTCGACATGTCGTTATAACAGATGTAGCGATGAAGAATTCACGAAGATAATATTAATAACCATTGGTTTTAAATTAGCAGACTTGCGGCCCTCGACTGTGGAATAGGTACTTACTTAATCTCATTATCGTATCGTCTCTGCAAATGTCAACGCACGGCAATAATGCGAGCATATCTGCAATATTCAGTTTTTGCAAAGCACCTCGGGCCCCAGAGGGCCACTGTCTATGACACATGCGTGGGACAGAATCCGAAATGGGCCCCTTGAATATATTTGCTCATCTTATATGATATGTCGCCTTTTTGTCACCATATTGCTCGACTACATAATATATTTTTTGCGCAGATCATAAAAATCTTGAAATGTTTTTCGGTAGGTTCTTCTGAGAATTTAAATCATTCATTTCTTCTTTAAACAGAAGCTATATATATTGCTTTTGTTTGCTCTACGACCTGTATATTTCTTGACATATGCATTAGTACAGTGTTAGGGATTTAGTAAACAATCTTAGCATGTCTTTTTAATGTAATTCGTGTTTCATAATTATTAAAAGTCGTTCTAATAATAATTTAACATACAACAATTTAAAAGCCATGCCGAGATTGTTTACTAAATCCGCATCCTAAGGAAAAATACACTTTGGATAAGTGATTGTCCAAATGAGCTGAATTAGTTCAAACTTTCAGGATAAGTTTAAAGTAGGTAGTTACAACTGGTTTTGTAACTACATCACTATTAAAGCTATTAGGGGAGCTACCCTTCCGACTCCAAAATAAAGCAGTATCCACATGTTTAACATTCTGTCATAGTCCGATTGTTATAACTCAGTGTGTTCTGTTAGATCCCAAATTGTATAATTAGATAGTCTCAAAGGGTCTCGTGCTTAGAATAATTTTGTTGATAACAAGATTACATTCAAAATATATGCATGCTAATTGAATATCGGAAAACGTGAGGTCGAATTATGTAGTAATCTAGTGGCTACTGTACCCACAGTTTTAGAGTACAAAGAGAGCAAAGTTCTCATCTGAATCCTGTGTTTTGTTCGGCAATGCAAATAATTCCAATATAATCTAAAACAGATTCTTAGCGTGAGCAGTACTATTAGTACTTTGTAAGTATGCCAAACTAGAAAACAAAGTTGGGCTAGACGGTATCTTCTGGTGTAACAAACTAACGGAATTGAAAGCGTAACAAATATTAAAGTTTTTGTTATGCATATCTACTATACTTACTAGGGTAGCATAACAATGAAGACATCCATAAAAGCCTGATGACATTGACGATTCGAGGTAAACATTCATTTAATGGAATAAATGCATCCAACAAGGTAAAAGTACCAGGATCGCATAACAGGAAGGATATCGATCAAGCGCCCAAACTGCCTCCAACGGCGAGCGGACAGGGTGACCACGCGTCTCCTCCAGCCATCTATCTTCATCTGAGCACTGCCTTGTGTGATACTGTTTCCATTGTACTTGTTATTTATATTAATAAGGTACATATTTCACAAAATGAGTTAGTATTTGGTAGAATTAATTTATTTATCGTTGATATTCAAATTAATTTAGCCTCCTATTAGGAAATAAACAGACGAGTGGTCTTATATAATGTTTAATAGCTTGCAAAAATGTCTAGTTTCTCCATACATTTTTACCAGTCTGTCAGGCAATCCACTAAAGGGTGCTGTGGGTAACAGTATGAAAATAATAAATATCAACTATTTTGAAAAGCGGTTTCAAATTGATAGTTGACCTCAGGGCAGGTATTTACAATTGACGGAAAGTTTCCGATGTCGAAAACTATAGGTTTTTTTTTTTTACAAATGTATTAGAAGTAGGATGGCAGTTGTCGTTTTCGACACAGAACTTTTCCGTCGACTGTGAATAAACCCCGAGATCAACTCTTAATAAAGTTCCATGGAACAGTGTTATGTATACGGTCTAATTCCAATCAAGGTTAAGTTAGGTTACCTCCAGGATCAGTGTTACGGGTGATACGATCCCAGCAAACTACTAAAAAGCTAGAATCGTGTCGTCCATAACACTGGAAACGCCCCCCTGATTGACTGATAGTCCCTTGTAATGGCGGGATTGAGTGATCACGCTCCAATCTGACAAGTTAGTTCTACTCTTTCACGCTGATCGATCGCCGAAACACGCCGCTTCGGTACGACGGGATACGTTATTGATTGACTTTTTTGCGTACCGATTGAGATTAATGGTTAACGAGTAAGCAACCAATTGAGTGGTTAAATGATTATAACGCTTTCCGGGAGAACAAGTTGGTTCTTTACTTACTTACTTTGACGACTGCTTGGCGCAGTGGTACGAGCGTAGGGAGCTAAGCTCACTGCACGGCGTGTTTGCGGGTTCGATTTCCACCGGGGTAAGTTTCGGTAATGGCCTTTTCGTAATTTGTCCTGGTCTGGGTGTCACTGGGATCGCCGCCAGTCTTTTGTAAGGTAACCCATAGTACAAGCGTTCCTTAGTTTGAGACCATACAGTTGGTGTGTTCGTCTGGCGATATTTATTTACTTATTTATTTACAGAATATGCAATACAGCAGTAAAAATTAAAACAAAAATGTCACGTCTTGTCTTGGTTCGCGCATTTGCTTGTAAACGTAAATATAATGGGTGGTTTATGCTAATCTTTGCGGGCCTCACCTTTGCTCTACATTATCATCATCATAGACTATTTATTAAGTTCATACATACTTCATTGCTCTATTATAGGGTTGCCAATCCTCCCGTGATGTCCCACTGCCGGCTTTTTATAAGCAACAAAGTCAAAGTTACTAAAGGCATTGCTCGCACGTTGCCGACCTGAAGGTAGTGGGACACAAGGAGGGGAAGGGAGGGGGAAGGGAGGGGGAAGGGAGGGGAAGGGAGGGGGAAGGGAGGGGAAGGGAGGGGAAGGGAGGGGAAGGGAGGGGAAGGGAGGGGAAGGGAGGGGTAGGGTTCTGACTCTCTCACTCATCATAAGTACGAAACTATAATAGCTACTTTTCGCCGATTTTCTGTGAAGTGGTGGTATTACCCTTGTCGAGCCAGTCCGTGTAACAAGCTGTAGTAAATTAATAAAAGCTTGGCTCTACCAACGAAGAACAAAAACTCCGGAAATATCTATGTTATAATTTCATAAAGACGTAGGTTTCAGGCTACTCTGGCAGCCCTTATCGTACAGGGTGTAGCGCGAAAATATGCAATATTGTTCCGTCTAGGGCGGCGCGCGTTACTCCGCAGTTATCCGCGCTCTACCGCAGCTCTCCGCAGTTATTGCCGTGAGGTAGTTGCTTGCATAGTTGGCGGTAATATCACGAACTATTTAACGTTGTACGCGGTAATTGATTTACGCGGGAGGCTAGAGCGTGCGCACCTAACTTTTCCAATGTGTTTGTTATTATTACCGCTGAATACTTGAATGATTTTAAGCATGGTGGTAGAGCCAGGCTCCAACCGACTACAGTTCGTATACGGGCTGGCTCGACCGTGGTAGCACCACCCTATCACAGAAGTCTGACGTAAAGTAGGTATTACAGCTGCGTTTCATATAATGAGTGAGCCGGGGAGAACTACATATCCATGTATTGCAAAATGGATCCAACCCACACATACTTCTGCAAACAGAAACCAACCTACGACCACTTGTACTAGGGTTGGTTTTGATCTGCAGAAGTACCTACATGTCGATTGATTCAATTCCGCATAACTGCATTAATCTATTGTATGGATTTCATTGCTTTGAGTTTGGCCACTCAGCATCGTTCACGCTTTTCCGCGAAACCTCTGCAAAACTTCCTCCTTAACGGCTTGACTGATTTTGATTATATTTTTTGTACCTATAGTGTCACCTGGATTACGCTTAGCTGTAGTTAGATCCCGTAGGTGGTTCTGTTATCGACACCCAGAAAATACGCCAGCGAGGCTGCTGGCAATAGCTAGTGTATTTATAAAGTGAATATCTCCTGTGAACTTTAACTGCATCGCTAACTTTCATGCGGGCGTTCCCTCCCACAATAATTACATCGCTCACACTCATGCGCCGAATATTTCAGATTCCGGCCGGTTATTGCAGTTTAACGAAATATCGTCGGGTTACTGGCATGCCTGGAACCGGCTAATAAATAGTCAGACAGTCTGTGTACACTGAGAACGGCCTGAAGCGGCCCGGGACCCAAAGAGAATACAATACTTGCCGGGACCCAACTCTGTTAGCTGGTGGCATCTAGATTCACTGGCAATACGTCAAAACTGACGTATCGCGTGTGTGAATAGCGCAGTATTGACATAATAATCGAAATACGACCCTAATTCATTTAATTTTTAAACGTCATTAAGGTTTTATTGTAAAAGACTTTTTGATACTGGCACGCAGAATGCACTATGGAAGTCCCGCCCTCCGAAAACTGTCACCGTTTGTCAGTCAGACAGTCAGTCGGTGTGGAGGTTACAAATGTGTGTGTGTCAATTCGTGGTAGTGTGTGTAATGTTTTATTTATTGATTTTAATGTATTTCTAAGTATTATAATATAAATTAGCATTCTGCACTCCTTCTCTATATAAACTATAAGTGTGCCAAATTTCATACTGCTCCGTCCGCGCAATTTAAGTATTAAGCGGTTGAAAGTTTTTACTTCACGTATTAATATATAGGAAAAAAAAATCAGTGAAAAAAAATCGACGCCCGAAAGAAGCAAAGCTTTGCAGTAGATATTAGATATATTATAAGTGGCGTGCATAGGGTTTTGAAACAGGGTAGGCAGAGTGTAACATAAAAAAAAATATAGGCACCTCAAGTTTGCGGAAATAATTAATATACAGAAATTGCTGCCTCCACCAGCGCCATTTCGTGAAAAACATTAACGCACATGAACAATACTCAATAAATGAAGCTAAAAAATAAAACTAAAATACTATTTCATAAAGAAAAACCAAATAAAATTTTGTCTGACTAGGGATTCTAACCTACGGAACGCGTATCTTACAGTCGTCTTCAACCACTAGGGCATTTCAAGTTAATTTTATTTAGCAAAATCTTCAACTATATGAATATTTCTATTCCGTAAACTCGTTCGTCTACCAATAATAGAACTAGTAGGGAAAATTCATTGTGGCCTAAATTCATTTGTTATGAAAATTCACAGGTATGAACAGTGTGAAAAAAATAATAATATCATCATATGAAAATTAATTTAAAGTAGCAATCATTTCCATGTCTAGTAAGTACCTATTTAGCCATATCTGACATCTAAAGTGATTAGTTGATGTACCTATCTGCAGTTGTATATCGTTGTACCTTTTTCGTCCTTTTCTATGTGTGGCATACCACAATGCTGGTTTTCTGTAGCGTGGTTTATATCTGTAAGGTACTCTGCGGTGGTGTGTAAAATAATAAAAACGTGTATTTTCTATAACTCGTGGCGTGGCGGCGGAGCGGACGTGCGGCGGCGGCGAAGACCGGAACGAGAACCAGGAACGAGAGCGATAATCAAAGAAAGATGAATGAACTGCCGCCGCGCGTTCACTCCACCGCATTGGGCCAGTATTTTATTTATTAAATTACAATCGATTAAAAATCTATGTCGTGCACATTCTCCCGCCGTGCACTTGTGCATCTCCTTCTGTGAGCACGACGAGCTTCTTCGTCGCCCTCCTGAGCTGTCCTGTCTTGGTTTTGACATCGACTACTCTGATGACGTTGTCCTTGCCGGGATATGTGGCTATAACCCGTCCTCGCGGCCAAATATTTCGCGGCAGAGTCTCATCTATGAGTAGTACCACGTCTCCAACTTGCGGCTGTCGCCCTCGAGTATACGGCTCCCGCCGGTTTTGCAAGAGGGGTACATACTCTTTAATCCAGCGCGCCCAGAAGACGTCCGCAAGGCGTTGAGTGTGGCGCCATCTGTGTCTCGCGTTCAAGTCTGCGTCGTTAAAGCTCCCGGGTACTGGTACTCGTGCGGGACCTCCCAGTAGGAAGTGGAGGGGTGTCAGAGCCTCGGGATCCTCCGGCGATGTTGATACAGGTGTCAGCGGGCGATTGTTGACCGTGTACTCCGCCTCCAGCAACAACGTCATCAGTACCTCCTCTGTCGGGTGTCGCTCGCTGAGAGTCGCAGCCAGTGCCCGCTTGACAGACTGCACCAGACGTTCCCAGGCCCCGCCCATGAATGGAGAGCCCGGGGGGATGTACTTCCACCGAATAGCGTGTATCGTTGCCTCGTTTTTAGCTGCCATGTGTGCAGCCCGCCTTAGCTCAGCGTCCGCCCCTCGGAGATTTGTTCCGTTGTCGCTGTGGATTTCCGATGGACAACCGCGTCGCGCCATCATGCGTCGCAAGGCCATAATCGCGCTGTCGGTGCTCAGGGACCCCGCAACCTCCAGATGTACGGCTCGTGTTGTGAGGCAAGTAAATAGCGTGACGTATCTCTTCTCGTGTCGTCGTCCAATCGTCACGCTGCAGGGTCCGAAATAATCGAGTCCTACGAAACTAAATGGTCGCTGATGGTGGCCGAGACGTGTGTACGGGTGGTCGCCAGTCGCAGGTGAGCCGGGCTTGGCGCGGAGAATACGGCACTTGATGCAGTTGCGTACCACGGTGCGCGTCGCAGGTCTCAAGCGCAGTATCCACAGTCGCGAACGAACTTCGTTGACCACGGTCTCTGTACCAGCGTGGTGATTTTTCTTGTGAATCCAGGCAATATATAGTCGAGTATAAGGATTACCTCCATCTAGCACTGGTGGGGTACGCTGCTCTTCTGGTATGTCTGGGGCAGAGTCGATTCTTGACTTCAGGTGTATCACTCCCTCCTCATTTAGTCTTACGCTCAGTGCTCTCAGTTGGCTACTCCGCTCTAGAGGTTGATTTCTCTGCAGTCGATACAGGTCATCTTCAAAATCTATTTCCTGAGTAGCCTTCCACCAGAGTTTCTCCGCTTTATCCATGTGCCAACCTTCCAGGGGCACGTAACGCGAGCCTATCGTGAGTGTCGATGGTGGCGCGCGTGGGGACGGTACTGCTCGTCGTGACGTCATCTGTTTCCAATCGCCATCATCCTCGACTCGACGCGTTCTCTTCATGCGACCCGCGGCGATAGTGTGCTTGGCACGGCACAGCTCAATGAATTGTAGTACTCGTGCAGTGGCCCTGATGAGGCGTAGCCACGAGGAGAATCTGGTCACCTCAGGCAGCGTGTCGACGAGACGTGTAGAAGAGCGCGTGGTTGTAGACACACGCTCCTCGCCGGTGACCGGCGGTTGTGTGGTTCCCGGCTCCCGCGGCCACGACTCCTCCGTGTGATAGAGGAAGTCTGGCCCGCGGAACCAGCGGTGATCGCGGCCGAAGCCGCTCGGCGTGCCGCGAGTGGCATCGTCGGCAACGTTGAGTGCAGTGGGCACCCAACGCCACTCTCTTACTTTTTTAGCTTCTTTTATCTCCGCCACTCTGTGAGCGACGAAGGGCTTGTAGGTGCGCGGCCCAGCTCTGAGCCAGGCGAGCACAGTGCGCGAGTCTGACCAAAAGACCCGACGCGCCGGCTTCAGGTCGTGTTCGGTCTCGACCGTGCGGGCTAGACGGCAGCCCAGCACGGCCGCCTGAAGCTCCAGGCGCGGTATCGATGTCGTCTTCAGAGGAGCCACCTTTCCCTTGGCCATGGCCAGGGACAGGTGGACGGTGTCGCACTCGGTAGCAACGCGCCAATAAACGACGGCGACGCAAGCAGAGTCGCTCGCGTCCACGAAGATGTGCATCTCCAGACACACCGCGTTGGCGTAGTGTGTGTAGCATCGCGGGATGGCGAGTTGGCTAAGCCGCTTCATGTGACCTAGCCACTCTAGCCACGCCCGATTCAGCTCGGCGGGCAGGTCGTTATCCCACCCAACGCCTAGGCGCCAAGCGTCTTGTAGCAGGCGCTTCGCCGGCATGGTCACTGGAGTGATGAGACCTAGGGGATCAAATAAAGACATAATAGTTTTGAGTGCTTCTCTTTTCGTTGGTATTTTCTTGCCCTCAAAGATTTCAGGTGGCACCTTCTTGAGATTAAGATTGAATGTCAACACATCTTCGTTCGGCCTCCAGACGAGCCCAAGCGTTCTCTCCGATGTGGGGTTGTCGTTGAGGTTCACCTCGTCACCCTGTTTTCGTTGTTCTGGGGCGATGGCTTGGAGAACTTCTGGCTGATTCGAGGCCCACTTTTGTAGGTAAAACTTGGCTTTGCGATGAATTTGGTCGACCTCTGCTGCGACGTCGATGGCCTCCTGTGTTGTGTCGAAGCTCTGGAGCCAATCGTCCATGTAATGGTTCCGACAAATAGCATCTACTGCCCTAGGGAACTTATCACGGCACTCCTCTGCGTTTATATTCTTAATGTAAATGGCAGTGCAAGGCGACGAGGCGGCGCCGAAAACGACGCTACACATTCGATATTCCGTCGCAGGTCCCTCTCGCCGGTCGCCTCTCCACAAGAACCTTAAGGCGTCCCGATCTTCTTCGCGCATGCTGATCCTTAGAAACATCTCTTTAATGTCCCCTGTGACAGCTACAAGTCTCTGACGAAAGCGCATAAGAATCCCAGGTAATGATTGGAGAAGATCTGGACCGGTGAGTAGCACATCATTTAAACAGATCCCACAGGTCCTGGCTGCAGCATCCAGCACTATTCTCGGTTTTGGCTTCGTCGGGTTAACAACTGCAAAATGTGGTAGGTACCATGTTCTTCCCAGTGTAGGTGGTGTGGTGGCCAACTCGGAGTAGCCGCTCTCTAACAGGTGTGACATCTGCTCGGTATATTGTAGCCTCAGGTTGTCATCCCTGTCGAGCTTTCTCTCGAGTCCCTCGAGGCGGCTCATCGCGGATCCCCGGTTATTCGGCAGAACCACCTCTTCGTTCCGCCACAGTAGCCCTGTCTCATATCGTCCATCAGGCAGGCGGCGGCTCGTCTTCTGTAGCAATGCCAGAGCGCGATCATTAGGGTCGTTTCTCGGGTGCTTTGGTTCGATTCCTATTGAATCCAGATCAAAAAAGTTCTTCATAAGCTCTTCCATTCGTTGTTCTTCTGTGTGGACTGTAATTCTCGAAACGTTGTGTACTCGCTGCGTTCCACTTCCAGTGATGCCATGCAGGACCCACCCGAGCTCAGTGAGTGATGCCGCTGGTTGTCCCTGCATTCCGCTCCTTATTGATCTTGATACGATTATGTTCCAGTTGTCCTGGCCGATTAATAAGGTCGGGGTGCCACGTTGATACATCAGATCATGGGCGATATCTTGCAGGTGAACGCATCTTGCTATGGTGATCTCATCGATTGTTTGAGGTGCGAGATGGAGTTTATTGATAGTCCTTGCTGTTATTTTATGTTCCATTTCTGCGTTCCGTCCAGTGATATGAAGTGACACACGTGTCGATGAGCTGGCGCTGATCTGTGCTCCCGCGACGCCCTCTATGTCGAATGGTTCGTTCGGGCCTGTGGCCCCTACTGCTTGAGCTATGCTGTCTTCTACTAGTGTGACGGTAGATCCCTCATCCAATAATGCAAATGTTTATATCGCTTTGGTGGGGCCACGTACCGTTACAGGGACTATCTTCAAAAATGCCTTTTGCATGGCTCGTGGACGTGCAGCGGTGACTACAGCAGGATCACTAGGTTCGGGTTCTGCTTGTTCGATGAATGCCTTGTTGTGCAAAGCAGGATTATGCGAGCCCTTGCAATCTTCAATACCACAAGCTTTGTATTGACAGCGATGACGGAAACTGCGTTTTTTCAAGCATCTGAAGCATAAATTTTTCTCTTTCGCTGTTTCCCATCTCTTGTCTATGGTTAGATCTTTGAAGGTCGTGCAGTCTTGTGTCAGATGATTATTTTCACATAGCGGGCATAATGTGTTAGGCTTTTTGGTTGCAGGGGTGTGAGGTGGTTTAGGTGCAGTCATGCAAGGCGATTTGGGTGCAGGCGTGCAAGGTATAAGCTCGTTGCGGATTCTTAGCCGGTGGTGGTGGGCGCTCGTGGTTTGTTTCTGGTGCTGCATATTGGCTGCACAACTCTGCCTCCCTGGACAAGAAACAGGACAGTTTTATAAGATCGGGCTCATCCTCTGGCCTTCCTGCTGCATAGTCATACCACCTGTACTTCAGGGCTGCTGTCATCTTATCCACCACTGCTCTGACGGTTTCTGGATTGTATAAGTAGTGGCGTTTGTGTAATGCTTGTACCACCGCTACAACGTTACTTATGCGGCTGGAGAAAACACAAACATCCCGGGCATTGTCAGTCAGCTTTGGCAGCGCTCTGACTCTCTCCATTTCCGCCATTACTAACGCATCTGGACGTCCAAACCTTACCTCCAATACTCGCATCACGTCCTCAGGCTCAGTTTCCGCGAAGAAAAGTGATTTTGCTGCCTCCATGGCAGGACCTCGCAAACTTCTCCGCAGGCGAACCATGTTCTCCACTCTGGAGAAGTAGTGTGTGTGGGCTACTCACATACATTTTAATCACTTAAAACATTTATATTTATAATAAACAACATAAAATACAATACACGCACATTCTCACATTCATACACCATAACACACTACAGACAAATATTTTGTACAACGACACATAAATACTTTATATTTCCGACATTCCCATAATCGGTAGCAAGTGGAAACGCGCGCGCATCTATGACGTCTACCCCGCGGAGCACTGGCTATGCGCCGCCGCGCCGTGCGCCGGCGCAGCGCCAGTCAGCCACGAACGTCTCACGGGATACCCGTGTCGCCCGCTCGTCCGCCGCCTTTACGATTTTTGTAGCTATTCTGCTTTTACGCGCTTTTAGACTATCTTTCTGCACTATATTCTTTCTGCTATCACTCATAACTATCACTCCTTCCATTCTTACTCAGTTGTGTTTGGCTAATGTGCTTGTGAACTGTTTTTCTTACGTGTGGTGTTAATAAACTGTTTTGTGCACTATAACGGACTATTTACTTCGCTACCTGGACACTGCGCCATATCTACGGAGGTACCGTACACCTACGTTACACCACCGCACAACGCCACTAAATCAACTATAACTGGTGACCCCTATAAGAACACGAATAACAAGTCGACAAAATGAGCGATAGCAGTGATTCGGCAAAGACAGCCGGTTCTCAAACCGACGGCCATGTTACTACGCGCCGAGCGCACAGAGTGCGCGTTTCCACAGAACGCGAATATAAAAAATTAAATAAATTAAAAATTAAAGTTCCTCCGTTCTCATGCGAGGACCCAGAACTGTGGTTCGCTCTCATTGAAGGCCAGTTCGAAAGTCACGACATCACCGAGGACTCCTTGAAATTCACACATGTCACCAATAACCTGGATATATCGCACGCAAAGGCCGTGAAGGACATAATCGTCAATCCGCCAAAGAAGAACCGTTATGAGAAGATCAAAGCGGAACTCATCAAACGCCTCTCTGCTTCACACGAGAAAAAGGTGAAACAGCTACTCACTCACGAAGAGCTAGGCGATAGGAAGCCCTCGCAGTTTTTGAGACACCTGCAGGACCTGGCTGGCCCAGCGGTACCTGAAGACTTTATCAAGTCCATATGGATCAATCGTCTTCCAAATAATATACAGACAGTGCTCGCGTCTCAAGCGGCCACCCCGCTGGAACAGCTCGCCGATCTAGCGGACCGCATTCAGGAGATCACTTCGCCCTGCACCGTTGCAGCCGTGTCATCCAGCGCCGTGAACCCTCACCCATCCAGTGAGATCGTGGAGCTGAGAAAGATGGTGGAGAGTCTCGCGCTGAAAATCGACGAGCATATGCGCTCGACCAACCGCTCGAATAACCGCTCGAGACCCCAGCAGCGCCGCCGCCCAAATTCGCAGCAGCGGGCGCGTTCAAGCTCCAGTTACCGTAGATACCCGATATGCTGGTATCATTCGAAGCATGGCGACAACGCAAACAAATGCGTCAAACCATGCGATTTTAACAAGGCGGGAAACGCCTCGGGCGGTCGCTAATGGCGGCTGACGATTGCCCCGTCTCCACAGGTCGCCTTTTCGTTACCGACCGCAGCTCGAGTACAGAATTTCTTGTAGACACCGGCAGTGACCTATGCGTCTACCCTCGGACTGCGCTTCGCGAACGACGAAAACCTACAGATTATGAACTCTGCGCGGCAAACGGAACCAGCATCGATACTTACGGCTACATCGAACTTAATCTTAATTTAGGTTTAAGGCGTAACTTCCCTTGGCGCTTTATTGTCGCGAATGTCACTAAAGCTATTATTGGTGTTGACTTCCTTAGCCATTATAATTTAATTGTAGATTGCCGTAACCAGCGCCTTATAGATAATACCACTACTTTATGTACAAATGCTTCCGTTGCTAATACCGATATATGTTCTGTCAAGGTTTCGACGGGCGACACCAGGTACCACGACGTGCTTAGTAAGTTTCCGGATATTACCCGCCCCTCTGGCACACCGTTAACCCCTAAGCACAACACATTACACTACATACGAACCACACCCGGCCCTCCCATCTCATGTACTCCCCGAAGGCTAGCTCCCGACAAGTTAAAAATAGCAAGGCAGGAATTCGAACTTATGCTCAACAGCGGGACAGCCCGCCCCTCTGAAAGTCCCTGGGCTTCACCCTTACACCTGGCACCTAAAAAGGATAACGGCTGGCGGCCGTGTGGCGACTACAGAATGCTTAATGCACGGACCATCCCGGACCGTTATCCAATTAGGCACATCCATGACTTTGCACACAGTATAGCCGGTTGTAATATCTTCTCAACCATAGACCTGGTGAAAGCATATAATCAGATCCCTGTCAACAAAGACGACATACAGAAGACCGCCATCACAACGCCCTTCGGACTTTATGAATTTCCCTACATGACCTTCGGGTTGCGAAACGCAGGGCAAACATTTCAACGGTTTGTCGACGAGATGACCAGAGGTCTCGAGTTTTGCTATACCTATCTCGATGATTTTCTTGTGTTTTCGAGAACAGAGGCAGAGCACGAGGCACACCTTCATGAACTCTTCACCCGTATGAAGGACTACGGTATACTCGTCAACACCGCAAAATGTGTCTTCGGGGCCAGTGAGGTTAAGTTTTTAGGCTACCGGATCTCCGCTGCAGGCACCAAGCCCCTTGAATCCAAGGTGCAGGCGATCAAGGACTTCCCAGCGCCCAAGACAGTGAAGCAACTCAGGCGTTTCTTGGGGATGCTTAACTTTTATAGACGATTTTTGCCGCACGCTGCAAAAACGCAAGCACCCCTAAACGCATTGCTCACTGGCTCAGTAAAGGCGTCACATCCTGTCGACATATCCGGTGACACTCTACTGGCTTTCGATCAGTGTAAAGAAGATCTATCTAATGCTGCACTACTCGCACACCCAGACTGTAAAGCTAGACTCGCGCTGGTAACAGACGCGTCTGACCTGGCATTGGGTGCAGTTTTGCAGCAACTCAAGGACGACTGCTGGGAACCCCTCGCGTTCTTTTCACGTAAATTGAGTCCTTCCCAGCAGAAGTTCTCCCCATATGATCGCGAGCTCCTGGCCATTTACGAAAGCATCAAGTACTTCCGCCACATGCTGGAAGCTAGACACTTTGTAGTGTATAGCGACCACAAACCGCTCAGTTATGCGTTTCACGAGCGAAAAGCTAACTGCTCGCCCCGGCAATACCGCCATCTCGACTACATCTCGCAGTTCACGACGGACATCCGACACATCGCGGGCAAAGACAACGTGGTTGCCGACGCCTTGTCACGTGTCGATGAACTGCAGATGCCAATCGATTTGGACTTGCTTGCCACATCTCAGCTGACAGACCAGGAGCTGGCCCAACTCGTAGACGGGAATTCTTCACTCCGTCTTACGAAACTTAAAATTCCTGGCAGCCAGAAGGAACTTTATTGCGATATAAGCACAGCATCACCGAGACCCTTCGTGACCAAACATTTGCGGAAACCACTCTTCGACACCCTTCACAACTTGAGCCACCCAGGCGCTAACGCAACCGCGAAACTAGTCACAGAGCGTTTCGTATGGCCTGGCGTACGCAAGGACTGCCGAGAGTGGTCTCGTAAATGCCTGGCTTGTCAACGCGCCAAAGTGAATCGTCACGTATCATCACCTATCGGTACGTTCGATTTACCCCGCGCTCGATTCGCATTTGTCCACGTAGACATCATCGGTCCTCTGCCCCCATCGCAAGGGCACCGATACTGCCTTACGGTGGTAGACCGTTTTACACGCTGGCCAGAAGTCACGCCGATGCCGACAATGACGGCTGAAGCTGTTGGCAAGGCTCTGATATCGTGGATATCCAGATTTGGATGTCCATCGGATATCGTCACTGATCGCGGTCGACAATTTGAATCCGCACTTTTCCAGTACCTTGGAAAAGTGATCGGATTCAAACATCGAAGAACCACCGCGTATCACCCAGCGTGTAACGGTCTAGTGGAACGCTTCCACCGCCAGTTAAAGGCAGCCATAATGTGTCATGCCGACAGCAACTGGGTCGACACATTACCTTTAGTGCTCTTAGGCATAAAAAGCTCTTACAAACAGGACCTTAATGCATCATCAGCCGAATTGGTATATGGCGAACCTCTGCGTTTACCGGGAGAATTCTTCCAGGAGGTCACTCCTCACTCCACGGATATTTCGGATTTTACCACCCGCCTCCACCAATCGACAGCGAAATTGCAACCTGCACCGGCCGCTCACCACAATAAAGATAAGATCTTTATATACAAAGACTTGTCCACCTCGAGTCACATTTTCCTTAGGGACGACGCATTACGAGGCGCTCTGCAACCTCCTTACTGCGGGCCCTACGAAGTGCTCGAACGGGGTGACAAAGTCTTTAAGTTGTTGATCAAAGGAAAAGGCGTCACGGTCGCAATAGACCGCCTCAAACCAGCATATATACTGGCGAACTCAACCCCTAGCCTGAATTCCTCTCCTAATCCCATAACCAATTCCCACCCATCACCCGATACCATTCCGGCCCGACAGGACGTCACTGTCCCGACTGTCCCTAATCAAGTCGTCGTGAAAAGAACCCGCTTTGGGCGTGAAGTTCGTCCTCCGGACTATTATCGCCCGTAGTGACGGTCTCTGGGGGGGAGTGATGTGGGCTACTCACATACATTTTAATCACTTAAAACATTTATATTTATAATATACAACATAAAATACAATACACGCACATTCTCACATTCATACACCATAACACACTACAGACAAATATTTTGTACAACGACACATAAATACTTTATATTTCCGACATTCCCATAATCGGTAGCAAGTGGAAACGCGCGCGCATCTATGACGTCTACCCCGCGGAGCACTGGCTATGCGCCGCCGCGCCGTGCGCCGGCGCAGCGCCAGTCAGCCACGAACGTCTCACGGGATACCCGTGTCGCCCGCTCGTCCGCCGCCTTTACGATTTTTGTAGCTATTCTGCTTTTACGCGCTTTTAGACTATCTTTCTGCACTATATTCTTTCTGCTATCACTCATAACTATCACTCCTTCCATTCTTACTCAGTTGTGTTTGGCTAATGTGCTTGTGAACTGTTTTTCTTACGTGTGGTGTTAATAAACTGTTTTGTGCACTATAACGGACTATTTACTTCGCTACCTGGACACTGCGCCATATCTACGGAGGTACCGTACACCTACGTTACACCACCGCACAACGCCACTAAATCAACTATATGTGTATCTCGGTAAGCAGCACGGTATGCGAGCCATTCGCTGCTGGCGCCACTGAAATATGGTAGATCTTGAAAATATTTCGGTAATGCATGCGCTCTTGTTGCCCGCGCGGCTTCTGTCAGAGCCGCAGCGAGTGTCGCTACGTCTATCACTTGTGCTGCTGTATCTTGACGCGGAGGTGCCACACATCCAACGCTAGGCGGCCTGTCGGGTCGCCCAGTATAGTCACGCTGATGAGGTGTGAGGATCTGGTGGTCAGTGGTGGTGATCATATTCGGCTGCGTCTCAAGCCAACTCTGCACGAGTAAGGATTTTTCTGCGTTCAATACGGAGTCACTCTCGTCGTTAGCTATAGAAGACTGCGCGTCTATACGCGCGACTTCGGCTTCTGCGAGTGCAGTTACCGCCCGCGCCTCGTCTAACTTTGCCTGTGCCAAACGCTCCAACGCCTCGGCCCGTCGTATACTATTCACGCTTGACATTTTTTCTTTAGTGGATGAAGCCACCGGAGTCGCTTTCGTCCCCGTGGGTGGTACCGGTGGTTCACTAGCCGTTTCTTTCTTTAGTCGTTTTGACGCCACCGAGCGTGTTGTCACTGGCATGTTTGATCGCAGGTTCTCAAGTGCCACGACACGACACTTTTCAAGTTCGCAAGTTCGTTCTAATTAGTTTCGTTTTCAAGTTCGCACACCGCGCACGTGTAAATATGGAACCGAAACAAAATGGCGCACTGCCCACGCGCACGAATTCTTATGCACCACTTTTTTTTTATACACGATTGTGTTGATACGATACGGATTCATGCATTTTAAACACTTTTCACCACCACGGATAACACACAACACACACTCGTATTCCAATTCCGTTGAACCGCTGGGACACGTTTTCGATACCACGCTGTTGCGATGTAGATCCGGCCGCTGGACCAAATTGTGGCATACCACAATGCTGGTTTTCTGTAGCGTGGTTTATATCTGTAAGGCACTCTGCGGTGGTGTGTAAAATAATAAAAACGTGTATTTTCTATAACTCGTGGCGTGGCGGCGGAGCGGACGTGCGGCGGCGGCGAAGACCGGAACGAGAACCAGGAACGAGAGCGATAATCAAAGAATAAGAAAGATGAATGAACTGCCGCCGCGCGTTCACTCCACCGCATTGTGCCAGTATTTTATTTATTAAATTACAATCGATTAAAAATCTATGTCGTGCACACTATGGTAAATTATTATATTATATATAATTATTATATTCCACGCGGACGAAGTCGCGGGCTCAGCTAGTTGCAAATATAAATAGAAATTGCAAAATTTCTACAGGACAATATTTAAATCTTATATAAAACAAATATTCAATTGGTTGTGTGGTGGCTTAAACCCACGTGTTATCTTATTTCGAAAAATAGAGGGCGCTGGTCACAACTCGAAGAACCCCGCCGATACTATTTTTATGTTATCATTATTATATTATGTAAATGAGGGTTATCTATAATGTATTGAGTGAATTATATTGTTATTTCAACTATTATTTAGCCGGATAATGTGAGGATTTATAAAATATGTCTACGTGAAGACCGAAATACGCGTAAGTTGATGTTACTGTTTTGTCCGTGTTTACGTGTTTTATTTGGTTGATCAGCACAAGATGGCAGTGTTAAAGTATTTGTGAACTTGGTCAGTATATAGTTATCGGATTAAACGTAAGATGGCGCCTAACCCAAATTATGTAATTGTAGATATGGGTTACTTTATTCAGAACCTTTATCAACAAAGGCACGTTGGGTGCATCGGTTCTCGTCCGATCACCGAAGTTAAGCAACGTCGGGCGCGGTCAGTACTAAGATGGGTGAACGCTTGATGGACACGCGAAATTGTGAAGTATTCTTAATTTTTAGATATATTTAAATTATTACCAATGTTCTATCTAACCTTCAAGCGACATTTAGTATAAAGCTTAGGGCTCCGCAGCTCTGACGTCATCGTGTAACGCGTAACGCGTAACGCTTTTCACCGTTTTAGTGGCCGGGCAGCGAGCGCCCCGCTTCGCTTCAAAAACAGACGTATCGCGTATCTGAATCTGTCATTTTTGACAGTTTTTCTATAGATAATACGTCAGTTTTGACTTATAGCGAGTCGATCGAGATGCCAGCGGTTAACAATTAACAGTTAGGCCCCAGAGCAGCGCAACCAAAAGTGTAACCAATAAGAGAAGGGTGTTTCTGTGTGTATTACGAGGATGAAATCAACGCGACCAAGGAAGAGTAGTTATTTAAGCGATGTTTCCCATGAAGAGTTTTTTTTATGTAACAAAGTTGGCAAATAATCGTACGGTCCTCCTGATGTTCAGATACTTGTAATACCTATGGCATAGCTTGAACGTTGCTGACCTGAAGGAGAGTGGGATAGAGGCAAGGGAAGTGGGGGGTTGGGCTGCTGGCTTTCTCACTCATCGTACGAAATGCGGCTATAATAGACGCTTCACGCCGATCGTCTGTGAGAGAGTAGTACTACCCGATTGAGCTAGCTCTGATACTTGGCTCTACAATCGTAAGAGTAAAGAAGAATTCAATCCAAAGCGTTCCTCACAAGGGTTTCCTCTTTGTTCTAGATTGTAATAATTCTGCTGAAATAGTAACCCACTGAAACATATTCAGGGTAACCCACTGAAGGCGATGTTATTAAGTATGCCGGTGGCGGTTACCGCATACCTCGCAATTTTTCCTCATAAAACGTAAATTCCTCTCACAAGTTTGAGTGATCTTCCAGCGGTTATACGTTATTTTACGACGAAAGTTCTGCCCGCGATGAGTTCACACTAAGTTACTTACATTTGAGCTGGAAACGACGATCCTAGTGTACATTTTGCGATAGTTTTTTTGTCATAAATCACCCTTGAGAAAATAAAATAACGACTGCAAATGATTTTTGTAGCACACATCCTTTTAGAATGTTTGAGGTAATTTTTTCTCTGGAGCCTTTTGAAAACGCTCATTGTGTGTTCCCAAAAAAATTATAAGAACGTTTCTGATCTGAATTTAAATGTTATAAACAGTATTTGTACTAAACCAGCTAATTATACATTTAAATTTAGATTAGAAATCTGCACGATTTATTTCGATTGAGCCCACCTTGTCTGTGGTTGAGGTCTTAGCAGTATGAATTTCACTAATAACGAAACACGCACTAATGAAGCTCTTAATACAGTAACTAATTTGACGACCGCTTGGCGCAGTGGTTCGAGCGTAGGCCGCTCGGCTCACTGCACATGGTGGTAGCGGGTTCGATTCCCGCCGGGGCAAATTTCGGAATTAGCCTTTTCGTAATTTGCCACGGTCTGGGTGTCACTGGGAGACCCCGGGTCCATTGTACGGTACCCATAGTACAAGCGTTGCTTAGTTTGGGACCATACAGTTGGTGTGCCAGTCTGGCGATATATATTTATTATTTAACAAAAAAATCTGTAATTACTCTCAGATCGGGTCAGAATTTGTACGCATGATCTGTAAAGACATAAGCCGCGCATACTAGGCTAATATAGCATACTTATTAGGGTACCGACGGGTTACTTCATAACTCCTGATTTGGTACAGGGCTTGGTTTGGTAATGGGCTTAGTTCAATGTGTTTCCTGATTTACGCGAGCTGGGAATCTTGACTGACGTTAAGAGGTCATAATACGAAGATATTGGTCCTTATTCTGTTACCGTACAAAAATAAAATGTTGCTTTGCTCATGTATCGATTTTAGTTTGTATTAAGAGAATTAGCAGCATTGCGTATTAACTCCGAGGTCATTTTAGTAGTGTAGGCTACTCGGTTTATTTGATCAGGTTTTATATTTTATGTTCGAGGGGGGGGGGGGGGGAATTTAGAGATTATTGCCATGATTATAAAGTCTTATTTTAATAATGCATGATATTTAACTTAGCGTCGTAGTACTTAAATGCTAAAGATGAAGAAAACAAATGCTAAGGTTTTATTAATAAGTCGATCTCGAATCTGAGAGCGATCTTACAGATAACATACCAGGACAAAGTTACATGTCAAAGGATTACTCAAGATTGCTCTAAGGCTTGAGATAGTACGGCCCTTAGGTGCCGTGCAATATTAAAATAGTACCTTATATTCTATAGCAATACATAAATCCCAGATACAAACATCTGCAGAGGTCTGCAGTTAACGAGGGCCCGTATAATCAGTCCGTCTAGCGGGTTTTGACATGGAAATGGAGTCGCGGCAGGATGCAAATCACTGAATAATCGGCTTATTGTAATGCGACGACGGTTGTTTCACATCGATCCGGCGTTGGTAAAAACTTGGTGAGGTAAGTACGCCTTTGGAGCTTTCGTAGTAAGCCATGATCAACCAGATTGTAACTACCTCTGTATTTTTACTGTACTCTGTACTGTTTTAGTTTTTCTGATCGGCAATCTCAAAGTAAGTAAAAATTATTTCATCATTATTTCATTGGGAAATTATTTAATTGTCAGCATTCGGAAGATGTTAAGAGGAGGCATTCGCAATTTTTGGGTTTTTAATTCGAAATATTTCTATCATTTTATAGATTAAGAAGCTTATATTCAGATATGTGTTATTCAAAAACATTAACTAGGATTACATATATAGGAAAACACGATTAAGTGAAATTTCCTCGATAGAAAAAAAATCCAATGTTAGCTGTTATTGCTTTTTATTTTCGTTTCATCCACGATATTATTACGAATTAGATCACGATTTTTTTTCTAAAACATAGTAAATGATAATATCTAGGATCAGGATAACCGAAAAATTTGATTAATTCCCTAGTTTTGTTAAAAACCAAAGAAATATTGTTTAGCGCTTATGTGGTTTAACTTCCGAGCGCGCGGTCACTAGTGTCATCTCATATTTTCTATACATGAAGTCATTGCATCACTGTCATATTCTAACTAGCTCAGTCGTCTGCGGACGTCATCGAGGTCGGACCTATGCCGAATTTTTTCAGATCCGAATTTAAATAAATTCGACGTAACCATTACGTAAACGAAGAGAGTGGAAACTCCTTTGGTCAAATAAAAAATATGTCAAGTGCGAGTCCGATACTATATGTACTTGTATATAGTAGTAATTTGACAGATTTTCTGACTTTTTTTTAAAGTTAATTATTCTATTTCCATAAATTTCCAACGTAAATTTTCACTTGCTGAATGGCGAAGGGAGACATTATGAGAAAACATACGTTTATTTAAAGACATGTATTTCAGTAGACATTGCTTTTGCATATTAAGTACTTAACGATATGGTTACCTATTTAATTAATGATTTATTAATTATATTTTATATTATAATCATTGTTTATTTATAACGTCGTTCAGGGGGAAGGGGTATTTTAAATGTCAACTTATATTTTTGACTATTTAAAATGTACTACAAAATATAATTTGGCCGCCGCTTGGCGCAGTGGTTAGAGCGTAGGCCGCTGGGTTCACTGCATCGGGTGGTTGCGGGTTCGATTCCCGACAGGGTAAATTTCTAAAATGGCCTCTTCGTAATTTTCCCTAGTCTGGGTGACACTGGGATCACCCCCAGTCCATTGTATGGTACCCATAGTACAAGCGTTGCTTAGTTTGGGACCATACAGTTGGTGTGTTCGTTTGGCGATATTTATTTATTTGTATGTTAATAATCGTATGACGTAATCGAATATGTCATAACATACAACAGTGAAAAAATATTCAAAATAAATTTTCATTTGGCATTAACACAGACGTGTAAGTGATCTTATCCGTGTCCGATATGAATTCGAATAATTTAAAATACCACCAGTTAGAGGTGATTACGTGAAAAAGGCCATTGCGGAGCTCAATATTTAGTAAAATAATAGTTTTAGCCCTTTTGACGTCCCACTCCTGGGCACTTGCCTCCCCTCAACACGAGAGGGATTCAGGCCATAATCCACCACGCTGGCCCAGTGCGGGTTGGCGGATTTCACATGTCTTTCGAAAATTTAAATCAACTAAGACATGCAGGTTTCATCACGATGTTTTCCTTCACCGTAAGCAAGTGATAATCATATAGAAATTATGATTCGCACATAGATTTCGAAAAATCCTGAGGTTCGAGCCGGGGTTTGAACCCGAGACCTGGTAGCAGCCCGCAAGACGCGGGCTTAACCAATCGGCAATATTGAATCAATGGGATTTATTTTTTAAAACTGGTGTCCTACCCTATAATTATATTGCTTTCAATATTTAACCAGTTATGTAGCGGTACCAAAAATCCATTTTAGCGCCAGTTTGCAGCCTTCTAGCCTCTGAATAAAAGGACTGTGACGTCGGGCGGTCGGACAGAGTGACATAACCAAATTATCTGGCGAACCATAGATATAGGAAGAAGCGAAAACTAGGACATAAAACATAGCTTGATTGTTAGAAATAAAATAAGGTTTTATTTTAATTTCATATTTGATTTCTTTTTCTGGATTTATTCTCTGTCAATTGTTTAAAAAGATCAATTGTCACTCTCTTGTAATTTTTCGTTCCTTTATGTGTTAAATAAATCTACTAACTAAATTTATTATATACTAGCTGAGCCCGCGACTTCGTCTGCATGGAATTTAACTTATCAAAAAAGCCCGTCCCGCATCCTGAGCCCTCGAGACACGAGTCATTTTTTTTATTTTGTTTTTCTAAAATAAAAGTAGCCTAAGTTACTGCTTATCATAACAGATATCTACCAGTGAAAGTCCCGTCAAAATCGGTCCAGCCGTTTCGGAGATACTCTTTGATTACATGTGTTTTTATTTTTTTACACGTAACGCTAATTGTTTTTCTAAAATTAAAGTAGCCTAAATTACTCCTTGAAACATCAGCTATCTGCCAGTGAAAATCTCGTCAAAATCGGTCCAGCCGTTTTGGAGATTACCCGGAACAAACACACAGACAGACAGACAGATAGACAGACAGACAGACAGATAAAAAAGTTTAAATCGCGTTTTTGTTATAGGCGTCGTATGTACTTTCATATGTATTTAGTGAAAAAGTGTTATTTTGATATTACAAACAGACACTCCAATTTTATTTATTTGTATAGATATCATTTCCATCCCTCTGAGCTCTGCAATAATTAGTCATAAAGAGATGCCATGACTAATATTGATATCTGCGACTTAAGTCAAAGTGATATTTATAGGGTTGTCAGGATATAAAAAAATGTCGATAGAAATGATGGATGTTTCTTGCTATCATCAATGCTAAAAACTAATATTTTAATATAAAATGACATTTATTCTCTTAAAGGAGTACAACCCAAATCCATATCTCGGTCAGTTTCTGAATCGCTAAAACAATCTTGTAAATTAATTATGAACTCTTTACTACACGCAAATATTATCAAATCGGACGTCCCGCTCCCAAAATTAGATTTTCTTTTGTCACTATTATTTTTGATCCAGTATGCACAAATGTAAATAATGTTATGATATTAAAATATACAATCAAATTAAAAGATAAATTAAGTTGTATTTCAAATATCGTCTGTGGTCACGATGATTCATCGCCCATCACTAATTAGATCGGCATGCCCATAAAGTATGACATTGACAGGTACTGTCTGTACTATTATGAAATTCAAGACTTCATAGGCATGATTTTACTGACAGTTGTCGCAGCGATCAAGCTATATTTTATCTACTATATAAAAATAAGTCGGGTTTTCCTTCCTAACGCTATAACTCCAGAACGCACGAACCGATTTCCGCGGTTTTGCATTCGTTGGAAAGGTCTTGGACTCCGTGAGGTTTATAGCAAAGAAAATTCAGGAAAAATTTCAACAGAACGCGGACGGAGTCGCGGGGCACAGCTAGTGAAGTATAATTATGTGAATTTTTTAATCCCAAGTTGCGCACTTCAAATATTTGGGAAAATCTGGCATAGGTTTTTTGCGTGCCGATTACGATTATGACGTAAATTTTAGATTCCAAGATGACAGACGACCGACCTTACTATCGGACGTTTATAATCTAGCTAACTACCGAATTTAAGAAAAATACAAATTTTCGCCATAATTCAATTTGTTTGTGTTGTTTTTTTTTAAACGGAACATCTTTACTTCGACTATGCCGCGGGCACATGGAATCAGTATACTTGACGCCCAAATTTTTGGTGTAATGGGCGACTAAGGAATTAAAAAAAAATAGAACTGACTTCAATAAAACCTGCACTAAAAAGCTAGAAATGACAATTTATTTCATATGGAGTCGCTGCAGTGGTGGAATCTTTACTCTACGTTAGGATAGCTTCTTAGGTACCTACCAACTCCTACTTACTTGAATTGACACTGACTCCAAATTAGGGACCTCAACATTTCTAGCGTTTTATTTAGCGCACCCGGGTTTTTTTTGGAGTCGATATTTTTTTAATAAAGTTTTGGTTATGTTTTTAATGGTAAACTACGTATTGAATTGCTGGTAACTGTAAATAGTCCATCTCCCAAACTACTGAACCGATTTTGGTAAAATTTCTATGGGTCCTACAAGTATCAATAAATAATAATATAAACAATAAAATATCTAATAAATAAATATTCTTTCAAATTGGTTTATAAATGACGGAGATCTGAGGTAACATACATAAAAAAACAACTGAACTGAGAACTTCCTCCTTCTATTTTTAATTCTGTTAAAAAAGAACTATTTAGGCTGCTCCATAGATTTCCGTAGTGCCGACGTCATGACGTGGCTAGCGAATGCGAGTGTCAGATGGCCCAAAATCGCGATTCATTTTTCTGGCCACAGCCCCTTAACTATACAATTTTTCCATAAAAATTGTATTACCTTCGTATCGGAATTTGAGTTGTAATATTAAGTTACAAAGTCACGGTTGCCTCTCAATAAAAGACCTAACTCAAAGCCCCGCGAAATCCCAGCCACGTTAAGTTTCCAGCGGCGCGATTTAAAAAAATAAAAACGTTTAAAATTCAAAAAGTTTGCGCCGAGGATACCAAGTTGGAACTTGTGAAGAGGCTTAACGTGGGAGCTTGGCGTTTCGAAACTGAACATTATTATTCAATAGCATACTTAAGCTAGGTACTTATCATTAGACACGATGATAACTACTTAGCTATTGAACTATGATGAGGTATCTTACTTTAATGGGCATGTGACATTTTTTTATTGATAAATTATACTTGATTAAATAAATTAATTCATTCATTTTCGTGTCGCTTCTCGTTGGTCACCATACAGGTTTAGTTCTATATTTATTAAATATAGACGTAATTTGTCCCGATGCATTCGTCCGGTTTTAGCATTACTTTTTAAATTGGATAATGTGGATTTTCATAAAAATTGTGGTCCTAGTTTTTAGTATCATGAAGAACCTCTAAATGTCAAATTTGTTCGTAAGGTTGTATCACAGTGTATGTGCTATGCCCAATCAAACCCAAAATAAAACGAAGGCAACCATCTCCAGCAATACATCGACGGGATCGCTGCAAAAGGCTTTCCCGATATTTTCCCGAATGTTTGTGGCACCGCTTGCAATATTTGTTATCTGTGCCCGATTCGGGCTTATTGGCGTCTGACAGGTTATGATGGCTTGTCATTTTTAAGCGGGAATTTGACGGATTACTTTATGGCATAGTAATGTCACTTCAAAATAGTTACTAAATTTATAACCGCAATTTCAAAAAAGGATAAGGTCCTTTGGCGTTCATTAACTAATAAAAAAAATCGGAAGGTGATATCTCCGGAATAGTCCCTTAAAATATGAAAGTAGCTAGTTCTTAAACTAATTTCTTCGATCTAAAGTTTGGCAGTGATGTGATAGCTTTGCCCTAGCAAAGCAATACAAATTGCAAATAGTTTAAGTATCTCTTTTGTTTATTTATTATTATTTATATTTCCTTGCTTAAATTATTTCGTCTGTGTAGATACCTTATTGTTATCTGAGAGCAATTTCGGAAATATAATTACACATTACCTACTGATATACCAGTACACACTGAAATGTCAAAAGCATCTTCAAGATTGCTTACAGACTTGAGAACGATTTATTAATACGCCCCAAAAGTTTTACTATATTATACTGAGACTAAAAGTCAATTTATTTCACAAAATATCAAAACAAGCCCCCAAATTGAGACATCGATACGTGCAAAAGCAAAATAAACGGTTTATAAACCATTTTCAGGGATGTTTTTGCCGGCGGGTTGCGCTTAGCGTTTCACAGCGACATTTGCTATCTGGTTCCGCTTTATTCCTATGCGACATTTCTGCCAACTTGTCGGTTTTTAGATCCGCAGCCCCACAATCCTTGTATACCTACCATCTGTAACTATAGCACTATAAACTTAAATGCATTAATCATTTATTATATTTATGTACCTATTATAAATTTATTTAGCAATGGAAAGAGTGGGATATCCTGAGACGCAGGCGACGACGTACTTAATTCCTCGCAGTACAGGGCAGAATAGATTCTGTATTGTATAAATAAGTTCAGAGCTGCGTACACTATTTTGATCAAGTCTGTTAACCCTTCTATAGCGCTCGACTTGCACTCAGCTTGCAAACATGCAATACGTCGGTTTTGACATTTACGAACGAGACAATAATTTGGAAGCCCGCTAACAAATGTCGGTCAGCCTCCATTTAGGTTTTTCCAAAGTGGACGGTTACATTTTTGTATTCTATTGTTTTGTATTGTATTGTATATCTGTGTTAGTTGTGTAATTTACCTGCGCGTACGTTGCAACATACATTCGCACTTATACTCTAGCTCCTATATCACACTTTACAAGGAATACGTCGAATTACACAAAAACCCTGTATGAGATGCTAAGATATCAAAGAATAATATTATAATATAATATAATTTAGCCTTTTTGACGTCCCACTGCTGGGCACGGGCCTCCCCTCAACATGAGGGGAATTCAGGCCATAATCCACCACGCTGGCCCAGTGAGGTTTGGCGGATTTCACATGTTTTTCGAAAATTGGTTAGACCTTCTAAGACAATATCGAAGAATAATATTATTAACTATTATTTGATGTTAATATACCTATATTTTTAATTACTAAGACAGTAGTATACCAATAATTTGAAACCATTAGCGCACTGTCCCGCGATCGTGTTTGTGGCATCGGCCCGATAGCGGCAATTACAATAATTCAAACTACAAGCCTGACCTATCTCTGCGAATCCATTAGCTAATACATACTGCCTGTGTAAATGCATCGTCTATACAGACCGATGTTAGTTCCGATACAATTAGCTTTATAACGTTTAGATCGAGCGATCAAGTTGTCTTTTCAAAAAGCATTTAATAATAAATAATAAATATCGCCTGACTGACATACCAACTGTATGGTCCCAAACTAAGCAACGCTTGTGCTATCGGTACCGTACAATGGGCAGGGGGCGATCCCAGTGTCAACCAGACCAGGGTCAATTACGAAAAGACCATTTCCGAAATTTGCGCCGGCGGGAATCGAACCCGCAATCACCATGTGCAGTGAGCCGAGCGGCCTACGGTCAAACCCCTGCGCCAAGCGGTCGTCTTTCTTGATTGCTTTTAATATTTAACATTACTTGTCGTTAGAGATTATCTTTGTTGTACGTTTTTAGTATATTTAGGGCATTAATGTTATACCTAACATATTTCACACTCAAAATGTGTTCATCAACCAAAAAAAAACCAAAGCACACCACGTCCAAGTAGTGGACTTACTTTTTTACTGGTATTAGTGCTTATATTTATTAATCAGCTCAAAATACCTATAGGTGACCAAAAGAGGTACTTAATAGATTGTTACCAAATAAACTAGTATACAAATTATGGTAACAAATAGGTATTCTAAAAATAATCAGCCAACAGGTATTACTAATGCAAATATTGATTTGAAATGTAAACTAGATGCTCTGAACACCTATTCGAATTCACAATAACCTAGTTACGAGGCTGTTCATTATCAGTATGTCCATGTGAACAGTACTGACCGTAGTTGATATATCTAGCTTTAATTACCACTGCATAGATATTCGCCATTGTATGAATTACAATTGAAAAAATGTAATTACTGGTACTGTTTTGATTGCTGCTTGAATCCTACTGATATTTAAGTAAACTGCTAAATTAAGTATTTTGTCTTTGCAATCTTAAAGATCTTTGTGAACTCTACATATGTAGAGTCAGCGTTATAAGTACTGTAGCTAGAGATTATACTGCTGTGAAAAACGGCATAGTATTGATTGAAATTGCTAATGTACTATTGAACGCCTCTGTACCCTAAATTAATTATCAAGTTTACCCCTACAGTCCGTTTCTTACATTTTATGCGACTCTACAAAATTTAAGCACCTTTATACTCCATGGGTTCTCATACTTATATGTCTACCCTTTAGGTCCTCTAACTCTATTCCCACTTTATCATAATTCAAGCCGGATCTCGGGCACCCTCGGCAGCTATGATTATGTATCTTAAAAGCGTGTCACTGTGGAACTATTTGTCATACGCTAAGTGATTTCCCTCGTACGAGCTCTACACGAGAAGGATTTGTTGAATCACCGCTGTGATATATTGTGTTTACATACGAATCCATTAAGGATTCGTTTTTTTCCAAATAATAATAACAAATAGTCTCTTTCGATGTCCCACTCCTGGGCACGGGCCTTCCCGCAATACGAAGAGGATTCGCAGGGGGAGTGCCAAGTTGACTGCAACCCAGCCAAACAAAACACCACAAGGATCCATTAAAGACTTTACTCTGGACATCAGACCGGGAATCTAAATATATATAACTCAAAGGTGACTGACTGACTGACTGACTGACATAGTGATCTATCAACGCACAGCCCAAACCACTGGACGGATCGGGCTGAAATTTGGCATGCAGGTAGATGTTATGACGTAGACATCCGCTAAGAAAGGATTTTGATTAATTTTACCTCCAAGGGGATAAAATAGGGGATGAAAGTTTGTATGAAACTTTGTCAATTAAATTCCACGCGGACGAAGTCGCGGGCACAGCTAGTCAAATATAAAACAAACATGAAGCCCGGCGAGTGAAGAGATCGATCGACTTAACGGGTCCGAGCTGCGGAGTCCGGCTTCGAAAGTTCATTTATTTCGGCGGAGGGCGCTGATCCGGTAGAGATTAGGGTTCGTGGTGGAACACAGTAGAGACTAGAATCAAGGCGGAGTTTCTGGACTGTGTTATTGCGGATTTTGAAAGAGGGAAATGTATTTGTTGGATCCGTTAAGCACTCAGGTCCCTGATGAAATGCGAAAAGTATCAAAATATATTATATAAATGGCCGTATATTTTGATTGCGTTGACTTAGAAGATTAAATGTTTTACACCTACAAGAGACCATAGCGCTTGATATTGGATATTAATTTCAACCTAATAACTTTCCAAGAAAAAGGGTCTTGACAGACAGAAAGACGGACGGACAACAAAGTGATCCTATAAGGGTTCCGTTTTTTCCTTTTGAGGTACGGAACCGTGAAAAATGAATTAGTAGTATTATTAATTTTGCCTATAAATGGATCATATAATGGGTGTTCAAAAATACACAACCAGATTCAGAATTAAGTCTTAGTAAATATTTTACAAGCATTTGTTTCAAAGTGCGTAACTAAAACAATCTCCAAATTCCGAGCCCACTAAAACTCAGACCGAGGCCCCCACGGCAAAGGGAACTTTTACAGCACAAAAGAAAGTAAACAGACCACACATCGGCAGAAGTTAGCCATTTAACGCGTCCCACCGAATAGGGGCGGTAAGAAAGTTGCACTTTCTATTTATCTGATGCCCGGACTAAAGACAGTGGCTTTAATGAATTTAGTTAACCAAAATTAGGGCAACAAATAATCCTAAACCTGCAACTTAATCAAATCTTGAGTATGGGTATGAACACTTATATTTAATCTATACTAATATTATAAAGAGGAAAGATTTGATGGTTTTAAAAAAAAAATATCGCTAGACGAACACACTAACTGTATGGACCCAAACTAAGCAACGCTTGTACTATGGGTACCGTACAATGGACTGGGGGCGATCCCAGTAACACCCTGACGGGATTCGAACCCGCAACCACCCGATGCAGTGAGTCGAGCGGCCTACGCTCGAACCACTGCGCCAAGCGGTCGTCGGCGTGTTTGTTTGCATTGAATAGGCTCCGAAACTATTGAAACGATTCAAAAAAATATTTCACTGTTGGGAAGCTACACTATCCCCGGGTGACATAGGCTATATTATATTTTCAAAAAATTAAGGATCCTTACTAAAACTCCAATAATGTAACCGTAATGTACCCGTGCGAAGCCGGGGCGGGCCGCTAGTTTATTATATTTTTTATATTGACTCGGAAGTACTAATTCTTTTTAGATAAATAATTTTGAAATATACATTTTTTAAATGTTCAATATATTCAAATATATTCGGTATTCATGTTTGATAAAACTACTCACTAATGACGTCATATCATCCTCGTTTCGATCTCTACATTATGTTGATATGTGCACAAAACTCAAAGCATAGGATCTGAGCTCTATTTGCAGCTACTCTCCTTATTTTCTGGTACACGTATGAAACGAAATTACATGTGTGTTGGCGTCAAAGAGTCAGCTTTTAACTAATTAGAGTGAACCGGACACTGTTAAATAAACCGTAGTGCTATTTTAATCAAATTCCAAGCCTTTGTTTCGTAATAAAAAAGAAGGGTAGAGTGATTTTGCTACTATGGTTTAGTGGTTGCAAGTGCTCAGTGCTGATCATAAGCTCAGGGTTCGATTGCAAGATCGTGCTTTATTAGCAGTGCTGACTAGACCTTACTGTTATAATAAATAATTATAATAATTTTAGCCCGATTATAGATAATACTATTAAGCTATTATAACAGTATTATTTATTATAATCCCTATGGGTTAGACCGGGTTACACTATTGTTCACCCACATTTTGTTGATATCGTTTTTGGGTCCAATATCCGTATGTCATGTGTATATAAGGTCTTATTTTAATAATGCACGATTTTCCATGGCGCCATGGTAAAGATGTTGAAAGAAAGAAAAAATACTCTGAGGGCATAAATATTTTCTGTAGGTCGGTAGCGTGTGATTCAATCAAAGGTGGGCTGTTAAAAAAGCCCATCAGATTTGCTTTTTGTTTCTGTATTTTTAGGGTCCCGTCTGTCCCGACCTGTCACTACTTCAACTTCTACAGTTTCTGACGGAAGTTGAAGTAATTTGGTCCAAAAATACTTTAAGAGTAGATCTCATTTGCAAAAATATAAAATGAACCAAAATTAGTTTATTTTGAAGATTAAATCAAAATTTACGTATTGAATTCCGACACTTCTTACATTTTTCTATTGCAAAAACATTAATAAGATAATGCATTCGAAAATGAACACATTGGTCACCAATTTCAATGAAATAACAGCAATAAATTCATATGTTATGTTCATACGTGTATTTCTGAAGTGTTAATGCACGTGGTTAGATGTCGGTAGTAGTATGTAAACAACATTGAGTAAGATTTTTTACGTAATAAATATCGACACATCTTACATTTTTATGTTACAGAAAGATGAATGAGATTATGCAGACGAAATTGGATACATTGTTAATAAATTCCAATTAAATAACAGCAATAAATGTATGTTTTATGTTCATTAGTATATTTCTTAGTATTGAATGGTGTCGATAGATGTCGGTAGTGATATATATACAACTTTAGTACCTACTAGCTGAGCCCGCGACTTCGTCCGCGTGGAATTTAATTTAACAAAAAAGCCCGCTCCCGCGTTCTGAGCCCGCGCGCCAGAACCCATTTTTTTACTTTGTTTTTCTAAAATAAAAGTAAAGCCTAAGTTACTCCCTATTACATCAGCTATCTGCCAGTGAAAGTCCCGTCAAAATCGGTCCAGCCGTTTCGGAGATTACCCGGAACAAACACACAGACATACAGACATACAGACAGACAGACAATTTTTTTTTAAGTCGCGTTTTTGCTATAGGTGTCGTATGTACTTTCATATGCATTTAGTGAAAAGGTGTTATTTTGATATTACAAACAGACACTCCAATTTTATTTATTTGTATAGATTTCAACCTGGGGTGAAATTTTAAACAGATTACTTTCAATGACTCAGAACCCTTCATTGTACATGGCTCGACAAGCACTTGGCGAATTTTTTTATAGAGTTCGTACCCCTCTAGTACTTAGTTTAAGTACTCCCATATATTAATTTTCGCCACATTATCATTTATACTGTGGCGTGTGTTGGAAAGCCTACCGCCTCGAGTGAGACGCAAATGTATGTATGTATAATGTATAGTGCATCTCATTTCATACATTTCACTTGTAATATCAACGTTATTGGCGAAGCGTTTGCGAGATTTCGCCGGTAGTTAGGAGCTGGCGCGGCGCCAGGAGATAGCGCCAGTCTGCACTCTCAAATATTTAGACATCTCAATATTAGACTACACTTAATTTTCATGCTCTACTGTAATATTGGAATTTTTGTTCACACTGCGAAAATATTTGACAACATTTTTAGAACCGTTTTGTAGAGTTCAAGAATTACTTGTTATTTTTTAAATAATAATAATAATATCGCCAGACTGACACACCAACTGTATGGTCCCAAACTAAGTAAAGCTTGTACTATGGGTACCGTACAATGGACTGGGCGCGACCCCAGTGGTACCCACACCTAGGATAATTACGAAAAGGCCATTTCTGAAATTTGCCTCGGTGGGAATCGAACTCGCAACCACCATGTGCATTGACCCGAGCGGCCTTTACTCGAACCATTGCGCTAAGCGGTCGTTGAAATAAATCAAATCAAATTTCAATATAGGTAATTTTAAAATGTTAATCTTTATCATTATAATTACGTTTGCTAGATTTGGAAAATTTTATGGTTTGGATGAATACATTGAACTGAATTGGAACATGGAACTGAAATGGAATGGATATTAAATGTAATAGAAATAATGAAGTGTCCCCCGCCGGGCAAAGAGCTCCAAGAAAACTCCTGCCTCTTTAGCTCTCTGTCAGTATTTAGATAAAATATTTTAAAGAAACAGTGCCATCAATTCCCATGCATGCTCGTAAGCTGTCGTAACAAGCATGCACCAGACTATCGCCTGAGCGAGATGTTCGCAGTTTGTACAAAATGGCCTTACAGATAAGATAGCGGCGTGTTAAGTGAACAATAACCGCCCCGCACACAACGTGACGAGTTTATGATGTTAGCAGTTTATTTTTGAGATTATCTATAACTTTACGGATTTTAATAATACATTAAAAAAGTGTATGCGTGATTAGAAGTACAGAACGGTGGCGTAGAGGGCGCATGACGGCATGAGAGAGCGTCATGCCGTTTGCCGTGACGGCAATAGTTGTTTAACGTCAAAAGGTGACTAGGCATCCCGATCAATGCTGTGGAGAGATTTGTATATTCTTTTCTTAGACCAGATTTTTAACCCTTATCTCCAGTAGCTTAACTGAATATTCAGTGTGAATCTCGTATAATAGATTCACGGCGGCATCGCGAGACTGGAAGCTCCAAGTTTTTGACGACGTCATGCAACAAGGGACCAAACTTCCTTGCATTCATTATACCGTACTTGAGAAATTCAACGACCCGCAATTGTTTTATTTAAATTATTGCTAATTAGTTTAAAAGCAAATTGAATTAGGTATTTATTTAGCTTATAAAAGTTCCTAATACAAAACTCTGAATAGCTCTGAGGATTGAATATAGTTTATTGTGTAAAATAATGGAGGGCCTTTCTCCCACGGAAATGTTTTTTCGGAAATTTCGAAAATCACTAGATTTTGCGGACACAATGTGGTCAGATACGTTGTATTTTCGCTTATACCGTGGAAAGAACCCTGTATAATAAAAAAGCAACGCTAGTTTATCCTTTCTGATGTCTTTAGTAGCCTCTCAATTCAAGGGGAGTAATAGTTCATTAGTTTATCATTAATATACTCCGTGCTGCGTCCTTGACGAGGTTGTAAGTGCCTGCAGCGATGTCGAAGGTGCCGCTGCCTACCTCTCGAACACCGTGGACGCCCTTGGACAAACCACCTGAGAATTTCTCATGCGCTTCTGTAACAGAACAATTGCATCTAAGACATAATGATCTGTGGATGCGTTCAGCTGCCTTCATTTTGGCAACATGAATCCAGGGTTATTGTCAGACATTAGTTGGTATTTTTTTTGTTATTGGGACTAGTCCCGCCACACACTCGTAGCATATCAATGGTGTCAGCAAAACGTCAAAAGCGGAGCGTTTGAAACGCAATCGCTAGCTTTTGCCTTTCTATTACCATTTGAGCAGCTAGCGTGGTTAGGGCGCAGTTGTAAGGCACCACATTAGTTGGTAGCCACTTGCTACCCAGTGTCGCAGCTGCACGGATGAGTACGATATCAAATAAAACGGTGGTAAAGCCAAGCTGTGGTCAATTGACTACAGGAACCGTACCACGTAAGCTGCTTAAAACGCAAAAGAAAAGCAAACGCTCGCGTTTGCGTTTGCTTTTCAAACGCTTGGCCAAATATTTGGTAGGTACTCCACTCGCGTCTGATTTGCGAGTGGCTCATATGCCATCGAACGCGTGCTAGTTTGTAAGATCTTTTATATCCGCTATCGTACATTATATGCCTATACCAACCCCATGCATACTTAAAAAAATTACAACGAAATGACTCAAAATTTACAATAAAAAAAACCATGTCAGTCGCAATTTCGAGGTCAAACGCTAACAACAGCTTACGTGGTACCAAATCAATGTCAGTAGAAATCATGAAGCTCGTGCCAGCCAGTGGTTAGTAGGTAACGGAAAAACGTCAAAAGCGGAGCGTTTGATTTTCTATTGCGTTTTAAGTAGCTAACGTGGTTGGGGCCCAGGTCATTTGCGGACTAACCCAACCGGGTTAGTACTTACCACCGTCTCACAAATAATCGGCGTATAGTAGCTATTAGAGCTGCGTTTTGTACTATGAGTGAGACAATTGGAAGACTAACAACCTACTTCCAGGCGGTTATTGTTAAACACGCAGTTCGTTGCTAAGTAATTCTAAAACTTCAAGCACAGAAAGTAATTTTTCATTTTTTACATTATGAATATGCTACTGTTATGGTGTGATGATCATAGATTTGATAAGATGCTAGGTTGTTATAACTTACTTAACATAGGAATTATCATCCCGCCTGCAAGTCTTTGTATAAAGTTCATTGATGGCGAAGTACTGCCACCAGGAGTATCAGGTATCCAAGCTTCCGTAACAGCATTAGAAGGTTCGATTTTGATGATTTTAGGTGTTTCATCTAATCTTCCGGACCCAGTCGTTTTAAGATCGTTATCATTGTTATCGTTTATTCTTCTATCTCCGATTGTAATTCTGTCCAAAGGTTTTTTAGACTCAGATATTATGATATAAGTACTTGAAAGATGTTCATTAACACTATTTGTATTTGATTTATCTTCGTTCATGTCGACTTTAGTCACTTTTTCATCTGTGTGTGTGTTATTATTTATAGGGACAATAGGTTTAGTAACTTCTGTTCCCCTACTTTCACTTAATACAATATCAGTAACACCACCAGATTTAGTAGATTCATCAATGTCTACATTTTTCTTAGTAGTGATATTAGGTTTATCAAAAAAATCATCTTTTGCCAGACCTGTTTCAAAATCAGAAGTCTTTTCTGTTTCATTAGCTGGAACTAAGGTTTCAAATTTAGATTGAAAACTCTTCGGAATTTCATTTTGAAAAATCTGTAACATAAGTATTCATCTATAGTTAGTATTTCCTATATTCATTTTTAGCCAGTTTTTGAAAGACTTGAATTACGAATACCTTATTAACATTTAAGAAGGTATTGCATGATTAAGTTATTGCAAGATTAAGATAATCATCAATCATAATAACATTCAGGTTAGGATAAACCGTGTTAGTAATAAAGTGTGCTAAGTAATTCTAATAAATTCTCTTTATTATTGATAATAAAGACAGCTCCGCTTATACTGGAAATGTTCCCTAAAATGTGCAATGTTCCATCAATCGTAGGTAGAAATTGATTTCACAGTGTATTATTTTAATGCTTCTATAAAATTAGAGCTAATTCAATTGTCCTTAGTCTTCTGTTGATATAAATATACTTACCCAGTAATATATTACTAAACTATTAGTTTACATAATAGACCTCTGATAGAAATGATGAGGCTACAATAGGGATCAATTCTGTAAATTCTAGAGTTATATGCGTTTACGCAAACAGCCTTTGGTTTTAATGTAAAAGAGCGGAAAGGTACTTACAGCAATAAAGACCATAAACACAATTGAACTGAACATTTCCAGCACGTTTACTACATTTCATCGATGTAGTTACGGATTGAATCGTTCTGCACAGTAATCGTATGCATGTAATTGGTTACTGGGTATTTACTGCATTTCACTGATAATTTTGTTATAAGTACGTCATTCGAAACGTTCGCACGTATCAAATAGCCGTATGAAACAAAGGTTTTAAACCCCGAATTGTGTGTGTATGCGGATATAGGGGATTTGTTTACGTTTTGTTGAATGCAGGAAGCCGCGAACTGGGATGCGATCCCGTCGATTTCAGACTAATATTTTACACATTTATGTGGGAACAAAAACTCGGTATAGTACAGAATTAGACTGCAGTAAGTAAGAACATAGTAGCTGACTTTGGTTTTTTGCAATTTTTAATTTAAGAAATTTAGTTGCATTTTGACCGAAATCTTAGGAACAAAGAAAGTTACGGCTGAGGGGATATACAAACCTTCCGCCAACCACTGCACTCAAATATTTACAAGTAGGTATATAAATAGAGGTTAATTTTATCCTAGGGGTACATATGAGTAAGGATGGTCTGGCCTAGCTAGCATGGTCGCTTCGACCAATAGGATCGCTTAATTTTCCTCAGGTCATTAAAATGGAGCGATCTGATTGGTCGAATTGAGCGGTCACAGTAAAGGGAACATGATTTCGTAAATAGAGCAGAGACATTTGTGATTCTCAGTTGCAGGTTACCATATTCCATTCTACATCAGTGGAAACAACAGCGCGGGCGAGCGGCCCGTTCAAATGTAAATTAAATGATGAATAGATACGCGGCCGAATGCGCTTCGCGGGCGCGCGCAAAAAACAAACCGCCCATTAATTCGAGATGTGTCTGTGTGTACCGCGTTTTGTTTGTTGGCCTTACTTTTCGTTGCGTTTTTGTATACTAAATTATCGTTATTTAGTTTATTATTCAGCTATTGTTAAAATGGTATCTTATAAATACTTATCAATTACATAATTGGCTGGGCCCATGTCTCCACCGACGTGTCCGCCGGGTTGGCGCGCGACGATTGTAAAAGTCCCGATGGTATGGCTCTGGTGCCTTGGAGGATGGGACGGCCCCTGGTGTGCGATGCAACTTGTGTTGATACCCTGGTACCGTCACGTCTTCCAAGCAAGTCAATTCGTTCCGTCGTTGTGCTGCAGAGGCTGAAAACCTCAAGCGGCGCAGATATAGTTGCTTTCCTGCAGGTTACTTGTTTGAGCCTTTTGGGGTCTAGCTAGAGTTTGTTCATTAAACTTTTGATTATTGGCATTATAAGGCTGTGGGAGTTTAAAACTGTCAGCCAACAGCATCATCAAAAACTGAATAATATTTTTTTTAAAAAAAAAGCGTACCGATGGCGTACCGTCCGCGACAGGTGTGCAATAAATACACTTAAACCCCGGATTACCACCGGGTGACGGTTCGTGCAGATAAGTACGGATGCGTTGTAATAATGTCAACAACTGTTATACGACTTAAGGCTGAATAACAGTGCCGAATTCGCTATTTTATAGCTGCTTTACGCCGATCTCCTATAAGAAGGTGGTATGACCCGGGGCGAGCCAGTCTTTATCTATTTGTATTTATTTTTAACATCCAATTAGATAGACTGTTCCTTTCCAAAAGTTTAATAGTGTGTCCTGTTATAAACCTAATTTAGATTTGCAAAAAGCGCATTCCGCTCTGTAGCGTGTGACGCTGTTTTATCCTATATTCAATTCATCAGTTTTGCCATTTTACTTTATTCCGTTTAAATCTTAATGTACAATACTCAATTGTCAGTCAGTCAGAATTTAAAACTCGCGGAGTTCGGTATAGCCACTCAAAAAATTCAGGAGTAAGTGTGAAATTAAATGTAATATCCTTTTTCTTTAAATAAAAGTAAGTAGTGTGCGATAAGTAGTATTTTTTTTTAAAGACGTAAAGGTTTGGCCCGTTAACAGTCCGTATGACTTTTGACTTCTCTACATTTATTTCTAAATCTACACGAATGAAGCCATGGCGTTTTTCATCAAAGCTTACCCCATCAAAAGGGTAGTTTGGAAAAGTACCACCCGGAACATGGAAAGGGCGGCGCCGCGGTACCGATGAGTCAGGGTCTTCGATTCGAGACTCATCTAATAAAACAGATACGTTCGCCGACGTTCTAAAGAGGGGATAGCTCTAGTGTTTTTGTAAGTTTGATGGTGGAAGTCTGATGATTTATTCGCTCTAGCTGGCTTCTAGATACTTACATATATTTATCTGATGAATTAGAAGCAGAGCAATTGTTCAGTCTGTATGAATCATTAGAAATGTCTTTTAGAACAACCATTATACAAAATTTGCGATAAGAACGTCTCAAACAACTTAAGTGGCGCTTGAAAATTTGAGTAGCATTTAAGTAGTCGGCCGCTAGATGTGAATTGGAATAAAATGTGAAATCGATTGACGTGGTAGTATCGATAAAAATCGATGTTCTACTTCTGAGAATTAGGGCGTCTTACATTATGCTATTCGATACAAGCGAGAAGGCTGTTGTATATTTCAGTCTATACAGATTTTCATAATTTCAATATGAGTATCACTTGCTTACGGTCAAGGAAAACATCCTGAGGAAATCTGCATGTCTTGGAAAATGTAACCAATTTTTGAAGAACTTGTGAAATTCGCCAACCCCCATTAGGCTAGCGAGGTGGATTACGGCCTGAATGCCTTTCGTATTGAGGGGATGCCCGTGCCTAGGAGTGGGACGTCATAAGGCTAAATTATTATATTTATATATATACATATTGGTTACACCAAATAATCGATTATCGATTTATTCATAAATCATCCTAAACCAATCCCATCCTTAATCGCCGCTCTCGATTGGCCGTCTCACTGGCGCGCGGCACCAGCGCCACACACGCAGTGGGACGCCGCAGATAAAAAAGAAAATCAGTCGCCATTAAATCTCGCAAAAATCGCCATCGCGTTCCCGTCGCGCCGCAAACATAAAGTATAAAACTTAAATAAACGAATTAAATTACCTATCTTATGTGACACGCTGGCACGGGCTCTGAGCCATGGTAAATCAAAATTGTTTTAAGTAAGTGCAGAGAAAACTAGTGGAAGTTCCAAAGGATCACGCCGCCGCGGCTAAGAACAAGGAGGAAGACGTCGGGAGCAGGTGAGACCTTCCTTTATTTACATCCCGTACTTCTAATTGCCCTTTCCTCAAAGTTTCCTATCCTTCCTTTGCTTCTCCGTACTCGCGCGACCAAAAATAATAATACAGTAGGTAGGCAGGTACTTGAAAAAATCCTACTAATATTATAAATGCGAAAGTTTGTGAGTGTGGATGTATGTTTGTTACTCCTTCACGCAAAAACTACTGAACGGATTTGGATGAAATTTGGAACACAGATAGATTATAACCGGGATTAACATATAGGATACTTTTTAACCCAATAATCCAATACTACGCGGATGAAGTCGCGGGGCACAGCTAGTTGCGTATAATTCTCCTACTCTTGTTTTTTTGACTGCGTTTTACTAATTACTTGTTTCAATTCAACCTTTGTTTACCACAATGGGCTCATCTGAATGATCACCAACTTAGACCAGCTTGGCGGAACTGGCTTCCCTTGACTGACCCCCAACTGACCGCCTGGCTGTTTTTTTTACTTTTAATAGTCTTTGGTACCCACCTATTGTAGTACATTATAGAGTTCAGTATGCTTACTCATTCTGCTAAAATTAATTATTCTTAAGCAGTTCATTAGAATGGAAATCATTTCCAAAGTGCATATAAGTATTCAACTGGAAATGCTTATCGGACGAAGCTTGTCTTAGAACGGGATACACTTGCAACTGACTAACACAAAGCTTTGTGAATAAAGAAAAGTATTAGATATTCTGCAGAATAAGAAAGATCTCTTTTGAGATTTAAAACTCATTATTTCTATTTTAAGGATACAGTTAACATAATGCGCACAAGTTTTCATGATGCGTTATCTATACATATTCGTTTTTGTTTGTGTTCAAACTGATAGCTTTTAGTAAATGCATATGAAAGTATATATCCGGGTACATGAAACAAAAAACAAGAAATATTTTTTAAAATTGTTGCCTGTCCGTCTGTTTGTTTGATCCGACTAATCTCTGAAACGGCTGGACTGATTTTGGCGGGACTTTCACTGGCAGATAGCTGATGTTATAAGGAGTAACTTAGGCTATTTTTATTTTATCCAGCCGCGGGTAACAACTAGTTAAATACTAAAAATGGTGTATTAATCGCAAAAATAATAATCTGACGGTATTAATAGTCTCTGTTGATTTGTAATTTGGTACAGCGCGTTAGTAACAAATAATTTAATCTAAGGTCAGCCGTTATATAAAGAAGCCCATCGGATTTTATGCAGTATGCGGTAGCCGCTTCATTCCGCATCGCCAGATACGCCGCGGCTTATCTCCTTATCGACTCATCGGAACTCTACTCTAACTTTTTGGTTCTGTTAGTTCTGTGTGCGTTCAGTGTTGGCGTACCCATACCATAATATTACCGTTCTTCTTTAGTATTAATGAATCCATTGAATACCTAATAAATCTATGTCAAGTCGGAGAGCGATCTTGGGACTATCATTGTTATGAAATACCACAACAAAACTACACGTCAAAAGCTTACTCAAGATTGCTCTCAGAATTGAGATCGACTTATTTATACTCGTACGGGCAGAATGATTTATTGTTAAACTGTTTTCTGAGATTTGTCAGAGTATTGCTAGTACCTTTATTAAACTAAAGTAAGAATGCATCACACTATTTTAACTGTGAGAAAAAATCTATGTTCGCAACATCCAGCTGGCTACGTAGCCCTGTGGCAATATATTTGAACATGTCTGCTGAAGTGTATATGTCGCGTTCAGACCTACTTAACTATGAGTTCATTATGAATTAAAAGCAAGGACCTTAATCAGTACATACAGAAAGTAGTAAGGAAACTAATTAACAAGTTGTGGCCGACATCGCTCGCCAGTTTCCCGCTAAACAGTTATTTTTGTGGAAGTTCCGCTTCCGGAAAGTTGCTTACGCACTTTATTAGTTAGCGCCCGCTAGGAACGTGGGTTTGGTGAATAAATAGATATAGTTTATCTATATGATGTGTAAGGAAAACATCGCGAGAAAACCTGCTTGTCATAGAAATTGAAACGAATTTTTAAAAGACATGTGAAATTCGACAACCCGCTCTGAGCCAGTTTGGTGGGCAATGGTCTGAATCCCCCTCATGTTAAGGGGAGACCCAAGCCCAGTGGGATATTAAATGGTTTAAATACATTTCAACTGTGTTTATGAAATTCACAGCGTAGAGTGTGTTAAACTTATGATTGGAAACTTTAAGGTGCAACATTGGATAAATGTGGATATGCCGTTGTAGGTACATACGTTAAGTTAGAACTTTTGAATAGGAAGATATTACCTTCCTACGACAAATTTTTGGTAATCTAAATACTTACTTAATTCTTCTCTTGATTTATTTTCCAAAATACCAGAGCAAATCAAAAAAAATAGTGAGCTTAAAACTTATTTTTACACACGGTGTGTAAATTTAGAAGCTGCTTTTTCAGGGTTTGTATTATGAGTACCACCTTATGAAGGACTGCGGGCGGGAAACATCCCAAAACACGGTTTGGCATGTTGTGTTAAAAAGCCATTATCGAACTAGCGTATCCTTATTATGATAACGGTATAATACATTCATCTCTTTCGCATTCGTTTAAGAGTTATGCACAGTTAAACAAACTTTCACGAGACGTATGCTTTCGTCAGTGTTGCGAGCGCCCGCCTGATATATAACGTGTTTTTTTTTAAAGAAAGCATAGCAGCAGTTTTTTCCACGTCTGTAGCCTACCTAGGTTGGCACACGGGTAAATGGTCCACCTGATGGTAAGTGGCAACAATCGCCCATTTTCCATTTCTATTCGTGAAATATTTTTTCTTCTACTATTGCTTCGCCTGTGATTTTTCACAGTCAATTATTTATTCTACAGTGAATTTTCACGGTAACATTTGATCTCGTGAAGTCGCTTGTCGATGATGTACGATGAAATCCAAACAGTACCGAACGCGATCATTTTTAGCGTCCTTACATAATGTTAGATGCAGGTGCTACGTATGAAGAAAATTTAACATGATTTTTCACATCCTACCTGTGAAATTTATCATCAGTAGTTAAGTATGCATTCACCAGTGTTGCGAGCTCCTGCCTAATGATGTATGACGTCACGCGGCGCAGCGTCTAAATTTAAATTTTAAAGCACGCGAGAAACTTAAAATGAAGTTTGTTAGTTTAATGAACTTCCATAACTTTGTTCGCTTAATATTTATAGTTTAAGTGCTAAGTAAATACAAGTTTGTGCTTAGTTTTGTGAGATCATGACGAAGTTTCTTAAGTTTCTGTCTGTAATCAAAGACAGATTGGGAATTTATAAATATACTAATTTTGAATAATTATTAAAAATGATAATATAATATCCCAGTGCTAGAATATTATATAAGTTTTGTTCTTGGGCCAAATATCTTCTTGCCCTATTCCATATAACACTAAGGAACACAGTTTTGAAAATAGGGGATGGCAGTTTGTATGAACATTCCGTTACGAGACCCCGCGGTCGACGACGCGGCCAATAGCTAGTGATAAAAATATTAGAACAATCTTTTTTTATTCGTTCCCTTGTATCATCACCAGACACATACATAGTATAATATCCGCTTGACGCCCTGTCTGTATGTATATATAAGCTAATATTGACAACCACTAAACCGATTTGCATACGGTTTTCACTGTTAAGATTCGCATTTATTTTGCAAAGTTATTTTATCTGAAAGAAAATAATAAGTCATTATATAGAATAATCACAGTACCAGCCTTTAAACATTTAGCGTCGGAAAACGGCGAAACCTATTTAAAAACCCCAGTGATATTTCACCAATTATATTTTATGGTCGTGGTTTTCCGTCATCAAAATATAATAGGTTTAATCTTTGCAAGGTGTCAGCGGAAATTTTAATTATATTGCGCGAAAAAAATGCCGATGGCGACGATGGCTCGGCCATAGCGTGGGCTACAAACAGTAGGTAAACTACAAAGGTTCCTACACGTAAAGTACAAATAATAAATTTTTTGCCGTTTCTTTATTGTGTTTTTTTACTATAATAAGTAATGAAAAATCGTGCAAAATAACGGATAGCAAGTACCTATACTTTAAAAAAACTTTAATATCGATCAACCGTCAACCGATCCATCGATCGATGGTAGAATGAGTCGACGTCGATTGACAGTTTCTACATACTTATATCAACGTTCGATCGATAATCGATTGATGGTCGTTCGATCTATCGATAGACTGTGGATGGGTTGGACTGGTTACACCCTCAATCACATCACGCAATAACTTTTAATTTTAATATCTTTAAACTTCTGCATTCAATTTCAATTCTACCATCCTAATTGGAATTATCTCGGCGAAAATTTGAGGCTTTGAATAATGAGTCCCTTTAACGAGCGCAGTAAGAGGATTGCTTTGGTAGGTACTCGCCCTTTAAATGTATTATGTGGTTGGGTCAAGCTTCGATAGTGCGAAAGTTTGGTTGTGGTTATTTGAGAGTCACATTTTAAGGGTTTCGTGGTGGGAGTAGTTTGATATTAATAAGCTGGAGTGATAAATGTTCATTGTTATCGTAGTTTTGGGATTTGGGTCCATTATTTGACCTTTCGCAGTGTAACAGTTAGGTACCTACTATAAATAAATATCGCCAGACGAACACACCAACTGTATGGTCCCAAACTAAGCAACGCTTGTACTATGGATACTGTAGAATGGACTGGAGGCGATCTAAGTGACACCCAGACCGGGGCAAATTACAAAAATACCATTTCCGAAATTTGCCCCAGCGGGAATCGAACCCGCAACAACCCGGTGCAGTGAGTCGAGAGGCGTGCGCCAAGCGGTCGTCAAACAATAAAAAACTCTATTCTAAAGTATTTTAATAATATCAGAGCGCGTTACGCTCCTTTTTATCATTAACACCAGAATCTAGATGTTTTTCCCTAAACCCGATGAAGTCTTCTTTACACGCAGCCTTGAAGTCGGGGTTCCACCATTTTCTGAATTCCTTGATGACGGATTGCTTCTCGGATTCCTCATTGAGAATCCTGCAGAGGTTGCACACGTCGGCTTGAGAGAAGGATTCTCGGTACTCGTAATAATTGTGCCATCTAAAAATAATGTAAGTGTTACATCGACTTTCTATTTTCATTTATACTAGGTAAAGTTGAAGTTCCTTCAAATTTTGTTGCAACTTTACTTTGTAAATCTAAAAATATCGGCGTTGTGGTACAGTTGAAGTACTAAAGGGTTTGTAGTCTTATGAAATCTGTCAACAGCTGTATCTCTTTAACAGCTTTTGTTTTTCAAGTTTCCTCCTAAGCTGATAGTTTTAGAATTACCAAGTTCAATTTTGAAAAAAAAGTGTACCCTTTCTGTTTCAACCAGTAGAGAGGAGGCTTGTTTTCAATTTTATGGTGGTAATGGGGAGTAAATAGAAATAAATGAAAGCTGAAAATAGTTTTTCCTACCTGAAGTAATTCGCATACACGTCGGGGTCGTCAATGGCTTCGTACATGAGTCTGGCTACGTCAGTGACGTCCAGTTCACCAGTGTTTATGTACGAATGGGGTGGAAGGAATCTGAAAGATAATAGAATTTGAAAATAAAAAATAATAATATTCCTAAATTATTTTATGGAACAATAAAATACTCGAGCACACTCTAATCTGAGAACTGCATAATTTTGACGCACTGCATACTACAAACAATTAGGTAGGTATAGATAACGACGACTGAAGCAGCTACGGGTAATTAATAAATTGATATCAAGTCTTATGAGACCAATTTTCGGAAATATCATTCTTATATCATGCCAGAAAATAACATATCAAAAGATAGAATGAGATGTACTCAAGATTGCTCTGAGATTTGAGAGCAATTTGTTAAAAAGGTACCAACTTTAGTGGGGCTAAAACATTTCAGTACCGTTTCAGTATTCGACCGTATGATATTTACCTTGAATAATCAGATCCTCCGAACACTATGGGCACAGTCAAATGACGTAACGGGTACAAAATTTTCTCCGTCACATAATCCTCGCTCAGAGAATTTTCAAATGCCAGATAGAAGTAATAATCAGTCTGCAACAGCATGAGGCACTCTTCGAATCTTTCTTTCGGACACTTCATTCGTCCGCACCAACCGAAAATATCAACTTTGAGACCATACTTGTCCAAAGCCCGCTCTAAATGCTTCGTCAAGTTCTGCCGTCCACTTTTAGCTCTGCAATTGGAGACGAACCAAGCGGCAGCTTTTGTTTTACTCATAAACTTCCTCCTGATCTTCTTAGGAGTGTCAAGCATAGGTTCTTGCCAAGACATGTTGATTTTAGGACCGACGATTGTGTGGTTTTTATCGATAATCGTGAGGTATGTCCAACGGATTTCGGAGTCTAACCTATATGTCCAGGAAATGTTGTAATAGTTATCGAAATCTGGATGGCACACCGGGTAGTTTGCAGCAGACTCTGACGCGGTGAATATGTATTTTTGTCGTGGATCTCGGAACATTGGATGATAGTCCCAAGTGTTTTCCACGTCGAACAAAATAGCGTCAAAGTTCCGTAAATCTAATAGCAATGACTTGTCATTCGTCAAAAAGCAATTGCTGTACGTACAGTTGTTTGTTTTAAACACCGATTGCCCGTTCTTGTATATCGACGAAGAGTAATGTATAAACGAATCAGTCCACTTCAAGATATACTTGTAATCGGTGGGAAACCTTTTCGGTTTGTTGTAATTTATCAGTAACGGCGTTATATTATACTTGAACTTTTTTAGGTTCTTCATTAATCTTTTATGGGCTCCGGGCTTTCGAAAAACGTATTCAATATCCACTTGTTCCATCTCCAAATTGCTGAATGACATCTCCAAATAATTTATGAACAGCACTCCGTATGCAACAATTAGTACAGTTTTCAGTAGCTTTGACATGATTGTGGCACGATCGCAGGCCAGCGCTTCCAGAACATAAATGACTGTTGCTTATAAGCGAATCGAGACGTTTTATAAACATTCATTATGTCTCAAATACGCTGAAAAATGCGAGAATGAAACGCCAATTAAGATGAATACGAGACAAAAGGATATTCAAGTACAAACCGTTGGATAGCGAACGACGTATGCAAATGAAATAAGCCGTAGGAGAAAGGAAAATATGTGGGCAATTATACTAAACAGAAAATTAAATATGAAAATGTGTTTGTCCGGGCTGAGCGTATCGTATACGACCGGCTCGCGCGCCGGCCGCTATGCAAATGACGACAAATAGACGAGTGGCGCCCTCGCTTGCGGTGGTTATGCGGATTTATTTTAGTTGTGAATTGTTATGCGTACCTACGACTTTATTCCGTTTTTGTTCACAACGAGAGGAAATATGCAGATTTTCCTAGATTTTCATTTTCAAATAATACTAAAATATATAAATAGCATAACAATTAAGTACGTACATAATTTAGGAACGATTTATTCAAATGAGGCGATCATGCATTTTATACATATTTTTTTAGATTATTTTAATTATTTATATTCAAAAGTCAGAAAAAAGTAAAACAGTTATGTTAGCCAATAGATGCTTGCAATACCTAAGGCATTGCTCGGACGTTGCCATTGTTATATGAGCTGTAACTCTAGCAACTGAACCTCTTTTTCTCCAGGAATCACTAGGCCTCTCACATCAATTATTGATCCATTTGTACCAACTAAAAATATTGTTATCAAATCAATGACAATGGAATCAATGACGACCGCTCGGCGCAGTACTTCGAGCGTAAGCCGCTTGGCTAACTGCACATGGTGGTTGCGGGTTCGTTTCCCGCCGGGTCAAATTTCTGAATCGATCTATCGTAATTTTCCCCAGGTCTGGGTGTCACTGGGATCGCTCCCAGTCCATTGTACGGTACCCATAGTAGTAAGTGGTGCTTAGTTAGGGACCATACAGTTGGTGTGTCAGTCTGGCGATATTATAATGAGTACAAATAATCTTTAACCCGTGCCAGCCGTCGCGGTACCTACTTAACACCGGCTGTTTATGATCCGGGATCGCTTGTCAAATTGTCCGGGTAAGTATTTGCATAACCGTTGTCGGGTTGTTAGGGTTAGCAAACGAGATAAATATTAAGCGTCTAAGGCTCGTATTAATAAATCGATCTCAAGACTGAGATCGATCTTGGAAATATCATCCTTACGTCATACTAGTACAAAATGGCACGTCAAAAGCGGAGATACTCAAGACCGCTCTCATAATTGAGATTGATTTACTATTACGGGCCTTGGTGACATATTTACGAATGTTTATCTTTATATTTATGAGTAATTCTGTCATCATGGATTTTATTTTTTAATTTGAATAAATTATTTGACTGTCCAAAATTTTGCAGAGATTGCAACACCAAATTTAGATGTGTCTAAAAGAAATTTAAACATTGTTTAAGCAGCGGCATTATCACTAGGCTCTAGGCCAGTAACCTAGAGACCGAAAACAAATTAAATGTTACAGTGGCGACAGGATCGATACAAATTATATGTGCAATATATAAAAGGTAAATGCGTTAAAATTGCGTGAGGTTGAAAAGTATACCAACGATGTAAGGAGGTAAGTAGGACCAGTCCTCCTTTCTTCCACTCCCTCTGTCCCACTCCCCTTTAGGTTGGAAACGTACGGGTTATTCCTCTGGATTTGCAAGCACTTATTGGTAGGCTATTCTAATCAGACACGTCGTATTATAGGCATACTATACCTATAAAAGTATGTATCTATAGGTAAGAACAGCGTAATAACTGCTCATAACCCCCCCCCGCCCCTAACACATTTCCAAACAACTTCCACATTAATAAAACACCAAGAATCCTTACATTTCAACGCTCTTTAAAAAAAAAAAAAATATCGGAAGGAAGTTTCTCGGCGAACTTTTTTTTTCGCCCTCAAAAGGCGAAAGCGAACCAGATATTACCGAAAAGTCATTAAAAGTAAGGATGGTGTTCATCATAGGCGGCTTCAAAGTCGGTATTAAACCAAGTTGCGGGACCCTAAGTTTGGAAACTTCATTCATTTAACGGTCGCACGCGTACGGGCGGCCGCCGTTGAATTTCAAATTATAACACGTATAAATAAATGTTATAAGCGTGTTAGGGGGTTATTTTCACGGCGCTATACCGCTATGTACTCAAAATGCAACTCAAATTAGATACTGCTAAACTTTGACGCGTTATCTAAACAAATAAATAAAATTGGAGTGTCTGTTTGTAATATCAAAATAACACCTTTTCACTAAATGCATATGAAAGTACATAGGACACCTATAACAAACACGCGATTAAAAAAATTTTTTGCTGTCTGTCTGTCCGTGTGTTTGTTCCGGGTAATATCCGAAACGGGTGGACCGATTTTGACGGGACTTTCACTGACAGATAGCTGATGTTTTAAGGAGTAACTTAGGCTACTTTAATTTTAGAAAAACAAAATTAAAAAAATGGGTCCTGTCGCGCGGGCTCTGAACGCGGGAGCGGGTTTTTTTGTTAAGTTAACTTCCACGCGGACGAAGTCGCGGGCTCAGCTAGTAACATAATAATAAAGCTTCGAATCGGTCAGTTCACAGTGAACTATATCAAAAGGTTGCGTTGATACCATTTACCATCAAAACGGATTAAAATCGCCGCCCACCGACAATAACTGGCTTTAGCGAATTCAACGGACGCGTTAATTGAAATTACGACGAAATAATACCGGGAGGAGGGGTTCGGGGGGTCCGAGGTCAAAACAGTTGCAAAGTTTTACCACCGAACGAAATTTAAAGCGGGTTTTGTGAATCTTTCGTTGGATTTTGTTAAATTCACGGTAAATCTATTTGCATTAATCTACCTATTTGATTTTCAAAAATCGAGCAAAAAAAAATAAAAACAAAGACTGAATTGTCTATTTCTAATTAAGGCTAAAGCGCCCATCTATCCCGAGAAATTCAATTTTTGTGAAGTTTTTTAGAATTTTTTCAAAATCTGAAAATATTAAAGGGCACGTTTTGTGATTGGCGGCAAAGACCGTATGCAATCCATTTATTAATTTATCCAAATTACTCTACAATATTTCAAAAACGACAGATAACCAGAAAAACTGGCATTTTTTGTATATTTAGTGATTTACTAGTATCATATCCACCGTGATACTATATAGAGTAAAATAAATGTATTAATAAACGCACTGCATACTGTGTTTGTCGCAAATCACAAAATGTTGTCTTATATATTTTCAGATTTTGGATACACTATAAAAATACACGAAAATTTTGAATTTCGCGGGCTAGACAGGCGCCATCACCTTAAGATCACAAAGACATATTACGTTGTAAGGCAAGAAAATTCCTTGTATGAATTTTTAAAATGTTGAGTAAAATCTTCGTAAATATATGCCGGTTTTTTACCTTAAAACCATTAAGCGTACGATTTCGTTTTAATTTAGCACTTATATTTATTATTTCCAGAAAACCCCGCCCTTAAACGAGCTACAAATCCAAAGTTCTATTTAATTATCACTAATAGGATAAAGCCGGCCGATGGCGCGGAAACCGAACTCCAACAAAAGTTTGCGAATCAAAGAGTTTCGGACAAAACTCCAATTGTACGTTTCTATTCCGTGCTTTTACTTATACTGCGGCGAGAGATGGGTTTAAATAATTAGTAGAGGCAGCGGTTTATGATAGTGGGAAGCTCGAATCGGAAACCACAACAGATTCGATTCCCGTCTTGCCTATGTCTGAATGTTATCTATATATAAAAATGAATCTCTAATTCCTTAGTCATCGCATCACACGTGAACGGATGGAACCATTTCGTTAATTCTTTATTTATTGTGATTATTATTGTCAGGAGAAAGTTCTTATGAAAGAAATAATAAGAAAGTTGAGCGGATCAAGTCGAATTCAATATTCAAAGTTAAGTCAGGACAATGTCTGTCGGGTCAGCTAGTTATTAATAAAGATTGTCTTGCTAAATGATGATGGCAAATGCGCAAGTACAGAAAGAAAACATATTTTAGTACTTACCAAAAAATAATTTCAGAGAGAATTTGCGTAAAGCAGCTATTACCTATAGCTGCGTTTCGAATGATGAGTGAAAGGAGAAGACCTACTTCCGTCTTCTCTGTCTGTCCCACTCCACTTTAGGTTGACAACGTGCGAGCAATGCATTTGGTATTGCAAGCATCTATAGGCTATGGTACCTGTTTAATATCAGACGGGACGAGCGCTTGTTTGAAAAAAAATGTATCAGATAATGAAAGGTTCATACAAATTAAGCAACTGGCGATTAAAATAAAATATTACAATTGTAAAAAGACAATCCCGCTGAGTTTCTTGCCGGATCTTCTCAGTCGAGGTCGCGTTCCGATCCGGTTGTTGATATAAGAAAAAAAATATGTAAAATTGTCAATTTGTAAGTGCCCCTATAGGCCTAAACAAAATAAACAATTTGAATTTGAATTAATATGGAAAATAAAGAAAGGCCACAAATAACTGAGGGTTGCCCTCGAAATTATACAGAACCCCAGCTGTTTTACACCGTTATATTCTAACTACATCAGACGTCGCCACTTCGACAACTCGTGAATATAAAATTATCACCACCCCTGACTCGGCGCGTTTAACTTCATTTTAATAAAAAAAGAGAAAATTCCCGTTGACTCGCCGATGTCTTGAATAAATGCTGAGGCAGAGTTTTTCTTGTGCCGCTGCAAATCTTTCTGGTATATTCAATTGATATTCTTGTTATTCTTAAGGGATTTAATTTAATTTCTTGAGAAGAGTATTTGATTATGAATTTAGTAGGTACTGAAGTATGACATTTGTAGATGAATAAATGTCGCCAAACTATCACCAATTTGGCGCAGTGGTTTGAGCGTAGGCCACTCGGCTCACTGCACCCGCAACCACCCGTTGCGGGTTTGATTCCTGTCGGGGAAAATTCCGGAAATGGCCTTTTCGTATTTTGCCCAGGTGTCACTGGGATCGCCCCAGTTCGTTCGTTTGGGACAATACAGTTGGTGCGGCAGTCCGGCTATATTTATTTATTTATTATTTTTGATATGTTAGTATTTTCTATAAGTATATAAGTTGTCAAACAAGCGTCCGACCCGCTTGATGCTAAGCAGTTACCGTAGGTAACCTATATATCATTACGATCTTTTGTGAGAAGGTAGTACTACCCTGGACGAGCCGGCCCGTTATCGAGCTGTAGTCAATTACCTGTACCACCGAGAAATGTATTTAATTAATTCTGTAAGACATATGATTTTCATTTCATTTCATTCATTCATTCATTTCATTTGTATGTTTCCATTATTTTTGTATGAAACGAAGCCGGCGGACTTCTATTAATGACATCATTACTATGGTTATACAATTCTATAATCTATGTTCATACTAGTTTCTGCCCGCGACTTCGTCCGCGTAGACTTAAATAAAGCATTCTATGTGTTAATTCAGGTTATAAACTATTTGTGTTCCAAATTTTATCCAAATCCGTTCAGTACTTTTTGCGTGAAACAGTAACAAACATACACCCACACTCACAAACGTCCACATTTATAATATTAGTAAGATTTAAAATCGATCAAGTTTTAGGTTTACTGAGTGAAAAAATGGCACCGATTCTCAAACTTCAACCGTTAACATTTGGCAGTAATCCAAAAAATTAATTGGTGCAGACTCTCACGCCGCTCAAGTGGCGTTTAAGCGCTCAGCCGCTCAAGTGCAAGTGTTGAGCAGCGTTTTCGCGTCGAGGTAATTAGTGCAATCAGTTTGAATCACGTTTAGTCGAGTATGCTGTTATGTTGAGTGTTGTCGCCCGTACTATTGTTATGTGTCCAATGTATAAAACTATTGTACAGCTGTAGACTAACCATAGAGGATGATAATATTTTTGTTGATCATGTCAGAGCCGCTGTAAACATTTTGACAGCTGCGGAAACGGGATACACGCATATACCTTTGCATTAGAGTGAATAGTAATAGGCATTGTGTCATAATTGTTTGTAATCTGTGAATCAGAATTTACATCTTGAAACTTTTAGGTAAGTATATGACTTATGACGTCACCTGAGACATTAGTAATGCCAACAGCTTCATTAGCGTAGATTTTGTTTTCTGGATGTCAACAACAGCGCCATCTACCTGGTCCAACTATAGCTAACAATCATCCAGATGTACCCCTATAAGAAAAACATAAAGCATCAAAATCGGTCCGGCCGTTTAGGAGGGGAAGAATGATCAACACACGCACACTAGAATTTTATATAAAAACTAGCGGCCCGCCCCGGCTTCGCACGGGTACATTGCGGTTACATTATTGGAGTTTTAGTAAGGATCCCTAATTTTTTTGAAAATATATTATAGCCTATGTCACCCGGGGATAGTGTAGCTTCCCAACAGTGAAATAATTTTTCAAATCAGTTCAGTAGTTTCGGAGCCTATTCATTACAATCAAACAAACAAAGTTTTCCTCTTTATAATATTAGTTTGATAAATAATAAGTAAGTAAACAATAGTAGGGACCTACAAACATTGCACAAACGGCATGCACTTTTAAGCTTGTTATTGCGCTTTTTACAAGCACTTCATTTAATAACTATGGCTTTATTATTACGCCAAACAGGAAGCAGGATCTAGGAATTTCCAGAAATGGAACATCAATGATAGAAGAAGAGAGGAACCCACTTGTAACTCCTATTTTGGGAGAGGGAGAGAGATGATGAAGCGATCAGTTCACGAGAATTTAAAAATCAATCATTTGTTGACCGCTTGGCGCAGTGGTTCGAGCGTAGGCCGCTCGGGTCACTGCACATGGTGGTTGCGGGTTCGATTGTCGTTGGGGTAAATTTAGGAAATGGCCTTTTCGTAATTTGTCCTGGTCTAGGTGTCACTGGAAACGCCCTAGGCCATTGTACGGTACCCATAGTACAAGCGTTGCTTAGTTTGGGACCATACAGTTGGTGTGTCAGTCTGGCGTAAAAAATACAGTAAAGAAAATCAATCAGAATAACAAAATTCACTCATTTATTAACCCAATCATAAAACTTAATAAAAAATAAAATAAAATATCCATCAGAAAGTATGGGACAGCATACGCCTAAACATATCGAATACAGACTTAAAAGATTTCACCCTTACAGCAGGAAATAGTAAATCGAGCACCCCCCTTTGGTAATTCGTCTTAATAGGGAACACAATTATAGGGTCATCCGGTTCTTCTGTGGTCGTAGAAGTAGTACTCGACGATGTCGATGCATATGAGTTCATCTTTAAAAAGGTGGAATTGAAAATAGAAATAGGCACCGGTGTGGTCACTGTTTTGGTTTTCGGTCGGAACTCTACAAAGTGTGTTGGGCCGTTGCGTAGATGGAAGTCATTTTCTGGCAAAAGTGGGGTGGCGCCAGAGTCGTCTAGTTGGCTGGAGGTTGTTGCGTCTTCGATGGAAATCCCGAGGCTGCTGGAGTAGATTTCTTGGAAATTGAGCGTAGAAGCTGCGTAGTAGTTATCATATGTAGAGCCCGGAAGTTCTTGTGTGGACTGTGCTCTTGAATGCGTCTGTAGAAGATGTTGTAATTAGTTATAATTATTTCGAATATGGTTCAGCTTGTAAGTCAGTAAGAAAGTACTTAATTTAAAAAATTAAGTCATCAAAAGCCAATGAAATGTCTTCACATAAAAATACAAGGTGTGGGAAGTTAAAATATTCTGAGAAGCCCTGAAACATAAGTGTTATTCTGATATAATTCCGATGCAGAATAACATATCAAAGTACACTCAAACTCTGCATTGATCATTTTCAAACATTTATGTCCTATCTGTCAAAAATGTTTAGACGATAAGATACGGTATTAATTTGTGTGAATTACCGCGAAAGTTGTGTTTAATCACGGACTAAACACCTTTGGGATTACATATTGTTTTCTTATATTTACGCGAATACTACACATTGAAATAAAACTATTATTCGGATTTTATCGCGTTTATTAACTTTATGTTCCCGACGTTTCGGTTGCTTTACAGCAGCCATGGTCACGGGGGGACCTTTGGGATTCTACACTCTAGATCAAACGTTCCCGAAACACATACGCTCAATAAAGTGTATAAGATTTACAGGCGGCTAATCATAATTCTCTATTATTTTCGATAGACCAATCACAATACGTTGCGTCTGCATTCGGAATTATGTTAATGAAAATTATTCCTTGTGTGAACGATCAACCTTGTAGGGATTATTTAATGAAAGATCCTTGCTTATGATTTTCTAATAACTGTAGGTACTGTTTGCAATAGAGACTGCATATCGATTGCAAATATTATTACAGTTTCTTTGATTGAGCTCATCACCTGACGCGATCCGGTTCTTCTATACCTTATAACACAGGAAAGCTGATCAAATGATTGAATATCTCTTGCCGTTCGTACACGGCACGATTTCATAAGGCATTTTAAAAAAACTTTAAGACTCTAATCAATTTCAAAGCTTTGTAAAGTGATATCAAATCCCCTAGGGCGAATTAAATACTGAACGCGAGATGTACTTATTCGAGTATGGAAATACGTTCAATCAACTTTCGCGGGGGTATCTCGTGTTACACTATTCTAGTAAGCGATGTCACTGTCTAATAAGTACTAGAAGTGACAACATTTCATGCTAGAGTAGGTAACGCAGTAATAACCAAGGCTAATGTTTATCGGTGGGTGCTAACGGGGCGCCAAGTTGTTTAAGCCCGTATGAATAAATTTATCTCAAGTCTGAGACCGATCTTGGGAATGTCATTCTTATGTCTTACCAGTACAAAATTAGACGTCAAAAGCGTACATAAGATCGCTCTCAGACCTGAGAAAGATTTATTAAAACGGGCCTAAATATTCCTAGCAAATCCCTCATAACGTAAGGGGTGATACTAAAATACTCCTAAATACTTTTTTTTTGGAACTAGTCCCACCACTGTAACTCCTGTAAGCTAGTATCGACAATGGTGACCAATAATGACGTCGAGGTTTGACCCTCCACGAGTCCCGGGGAAAAGTTAAATTGTCTTGGAACCCGCACGAATTTAATCGAAAGAAATAATAGGAGTTGGAAGAAAAAAAATACACTTACTCTTAAAGACTCCTAAAGACTTTAACCAAACAGATACTCACAAGAAACATAGCTGCAACTACTATCACTGTCTGACACATGATGCTAAATCGAGATTCGCAGTAGTACTGACCCCTGTGTCATCTTATCTCGGCAGCTTCGAGCCCACGTTGTGTAGTACAATAGTGTTTGTGTAAACCTCTAAATTGAACTAATAAACACCATTGTTCGATACATTTAAAGATTATTTTCATTGTTCGTACCTATATTGTTAGTTTTCAGTACAATATTTGTGGACGAAAAATACCTTTGTGTAGAGTTCGAGTGTTAGTAGTAGAGTCGCCATGTTGTAAGTGTACCTACTAGTAAGTAAAAAAAAACAAGACTGCTATCTATCTTTGACCATAATAGACACCGATGGCGGCAAGGTCAACGAATTTTCTCCTCAGCCAATAGGCCAACGAAAATCGAGATGACATGGTAAACAAGTAGGTAAACCAAAGCTAACCAAACCAAAAGAAAAGCAAATTTTTAGGTGTCTTTTACAGCACATAATCAAATATCAATGTTACGCACACACACACACTTCATTCTGTTTATTATTATGCAAACTAATCTACCACAACCACTGAATCAAATTTTGTGTGGCACCAAAAAATTGGTGCCCGTTGATCTGAAATGCAATACGCAGAGCAAGACCCAAAATAATCTATGTATATCGTTCACACGAAAGCAAAGGTGTGCACTTACAGCTGATGTAACTAATACTTCCTCTCTGTTCAATGCAAAAAAAATGTAGGTGTTTCAATGATAGAATATCAAGAAACCACGCAACAACCAAACTACAATCTTCTGCAAATGAAGTAATGATACCAAACAACAAAGGCACCGCTGTATGTAAAATATATTCAGTGCATCTGATATAGAGGTAAGAAGTGGGGCTAAAATCGCATTTGGCCGCAAATAAAAGGAAGCCAACACGACCGAGGCAACTTCCGTACACTGAGATGTAAAAATCACGTGTCCATTGTCACATTCGTAATATTAAATAGCATAAGTACCTATTTATAACCAAGAAACCTATATGTATAAGCAGTGGGGTTAGTAAAATACTAATCTTGAAACAAGAAATAATATTTATTAGTCTTCTAGTATCTATACGTTACGATTTGTAGATACATACTATCTATGTGCTGTAAGGACAATTTTTTTTAGAAATAAATATGTCCAGTCCTCAAAGTATTTTTAATTATCATCATTGTCATCATCTTGATGCTCCTTTGACCTTTGATCTGGTGAGAAAATAACATTCCATCAGCCATAGGTCCTTTACAATAGGTAGTCAGCGTAATCTTGAGTGAAGTTTATCTATGAAAAGGTAAAGATTAATTTTTGATGACGGGGTAATGGTAGGACTTAGGAGTCTGTGCCATTTGGAATATGTGATTAGATACAACTACCGCTAACACGCAAAGCGGTATCCATTCTTCCGGCGAGTTATGTGATTGTCGGCCCCTAGGCATGATCTATTACCTAACGTGCGTAAGGCCCATACTAATAAATCAATCTCAAGTTTGGGACTGATCTTGAGTAGGTACGCGCTAGACGTGTCATTTGTACTGGGATGACGTTAAGAAGACATTTCCAAGATTGCTCTCAAATTTGAGGTTGATTTATTAATACGGGCCTTAGTGTTAGCGTGTTCCGATATGCTTTCGTCAGAAGATTGTGCTTGAGTAGAATATAAATTCTCGTGACGTATCTTCCAATGAACCCGCGCTCACCCTCACCGCGCCCCGTAAGGATGCTTATGATGTGGTGTTGCAGTTTATTTAATTTCCTCAAAGGCATTACGTGGAAAAGGCATGTTTTACAAGTGGCGACGCGCGCGCCCCCTATAGCGCCGAGAGTGAACTTCGTGCCTTTTTGTAAGGTCCTTTCATGTCGGGAAATTTATTTTGACGGGGTTCCTGTTGATGGAGGGAAATGTTATTTGATTAGTTACCTACCTATTTAATTTAGCAAATGAAGGAGTATAAATGCTGCATTAATATTACCACTATTATGTTTCTATGGATATCTTAAGAGGTGGAAATAGGACTTAATAATATATTATGGACTACTAGCTTCTACCCGCGACTTCATCAGCGCAGACTTAAGTAAAGTAGCCTATGTGTTTACCCAGGTTATAAACTATCTGTGTGCCAAATTACATCCAAATCCGGTCACCCGTTTTTGCGTGAAAGAGTAACAAACATACATCCACACTCACAAACTTTCGCATTTATAATATGAGTAGGACTAGCTGTGCCTGCGACTTCGTCCGCGTAGTATTTAACTTAGCAAAAATTTCGGGATTATCGGGATAAAAATTATCCTATGTGTTAATCCCGGTTATAAACTATCTGTGTTCCAAATTTCATCCAATTCCGTTCAGTGGTTTTTGCGTGAAAGAGTAACAAACATACATCCACACTCACAAACTTTCGCATTAAAATTTATAATATTAGTAGGATAGTTTATAGTTTATTTACTAGTTTATGCCCGCGACTTCGTCCGCGTAGTATTTAACTTAACAAAAATTTCGGGATTATCGGGATAAAAAGTATCCTATATGTTAATCCCGGTTATAATCTATCTGTGTTCCAAATTTCATCCAAATCCGTTCAGTAGTTTTTGCGTGAAGGAGTAACAAACATCCACATTCACAAACTTTCGCATTTATATCTAATATTAGTAGGAAGTAATTAGTATACCTAGAGATAGTGTTATTAAGTTAATAGTTTTTAGAAAAGCTTTGCCCCACTCTGTATCTAACTGCATAACTAAAAGGGACTCAAACGAATCCCTTTTGAAGTACTATGAATGTCATCGCTTCCACGGCGTCAGTCGGATCCCCGCGAAGCCTGACGCGTCTGTAAATCGACTCTACGATCGACTCTCTCCGGGGATTTGAGCGCTACGCCCGCGACACTCCAATTTTATTCGGTTGCCTTTTGTGCGGTATTCAGACAAATTGTATGAGAGTAGGTACGTTTGTCTGTGACTGAGTGAATGTTTTTCAAGTAGGTGGAATGTTTGTTGAATTGAATGTATATTTAGATTACTGTGAGCGTTAATACCTGCGGTGATAGTCCAGTTGGGATCTTTCTTTCAGTTCGTTGTATCGTTGATGTCTAATAATAAACTACTCGTATTAAATAAGAAAACAAAAGAAATAGGGTACAAATTCCCGGAACATTGTCATATCTAGCTGTCCTTTTACATAGTTTAATTAATTAATTACCTAAATTTATTTTGAATTTCAAAGGAGATATGGAATATGGGTCCAAAGTAGACATAATTGTTTGTATATGTGCATCAATAAAAATATTTTCAACAGCGAGGCATTTCAGTTTCTTTTTGGTAATAAATAGACCTTATATTTATTTAACTTTTTAATTTATTGTGAATAATTAATGTCTATTAAATGAAGGATAGCTGGAAAACCCTAGAAAATAATTATTGAAATATCACCTACATATAAATAAGTTTATAAAGTTTTCAATCAGTGCGTCCTACCCGTCATGACCTACGGAGCCGAGACGTGGACACTCACGGTAGGGCTGGTCCACCAGTTTAAGGTCGCTCAGCGAGCTATGGAGAGAGCTATGCTCGGAGTTTCTCTGAAGGATAGGATTCGCAATGAATACATCCGACAGAGAACCAAAGTTATCGACATAGCTCAAAGAATTAGCAAGCTGAAATGGCAGTGGGCTGGCCATATCTCACGAAGAACCGACAACCGCTGGGGTAAACGTGTTCTTGAGTGGAGACCTCGACTCGGCAAGCGTAGTGTAGGACGCCCTCCGACCAGGTGGGATGACGATCTGCGAAAGACTGCAGGCAGATGCTGGATGCAGCAAGCTGAAGACAGGGCGCTATGGCGCTCATTAGGGGAGGCCTATGTCCTGCAGTGGACAAATATAGGCTGATGATTGATTGATTTGATTGATAAATAAATATCGCCAGACTGACACACCAACTGTATGGTCCCAAACTAAGCAACGCTTTTACTATAGGTACCACGTAAAATGGACTGGAGGCGATTCCAGTGACACCCAGACCTGGGCAAATTCCGAAATTTACCACGGCGGGAATCGAACCCGCAACCACCATCTGCAGTCAGCCGAGCGGCCTACGCTCGAACCACTGCACCAAGCGGTCGCCAAGTTAATAACGCTAAATTGTATACCTATCTTGATCTAGATCAGTAGCATTACAGACACGCCGTATATAACCTGTGACAGGGTACACGTACTCCCAGACTGGATCCCCTTAACGCGTGAATAATGCAGTTGTCAATAGACAGATTGATATGCTCACTATATCGCTATCCTCTTCTGAGACGCCACCCCTCACTTCAGGAAGATACGATATGACAACATGTGGGTCCGAGCCTTCCAGCATGAAATCCAATAATATCTGTTATAAATAAAATACACACGAGTTTAAAGGTACATTACCCGAGGTACACCTCTACACTCTGATTGAAATGACTTTAGTGGGTTCTTTTGTCAATGTTTGGGAGACTATTTCGATAGAGTTTATGGAATAGTTGAGGCGATGATAAGCTCTAGATAATACTAATCGAGCCGCTTTTAATACGTAACAAGATTTATGACACAAAAGAGATAGGTTAGATATTCTGTAGTGCATAAATAACTAAAGAGATAAAATCAGACAACCCGAAATAACCTTTTATTAAAATCAAAAGAAAAAAAATACATTATATTGCTGCCTTGACATAGCACAAGTCTAAAGTATACAACATAAACATCCTTATCAACGACGAGCAAAATTGTACAGTCAGCATAGGAAAGCGGTTCCATAATGAGCAAGCAAGGTGTGTGAAGTCATGTTCGTCGTTATAACGTCACGTATGTTTCCAAATCGGTTAGCTGCGTACGTAATCTATGCAGAGCGTCGCAAGACACCTTTGTCCCGGCGCGCCGGCGATTCATAGCAGGCACAAAGCGAGCCATGTATCAAGCTGATAGCTTGTGACCGAGACCATGCTCTCTGATATATTAGGTTGGACTGTTTGGAACCAACCGATATGTAGGAGTAATTCCAATTATACATAGAACGTAGCAAAAACTTTTCGGTGGTAGAGCCAAGTTGTATCCAGCTTATGGGCTAACTCTACCGGGGTATATAATACCACCCTCTTAAAAAGGATTGGCGTAAAGTAGCTAATAGTAGCTGTGTTTCGCACGATGAACGAGAGAGCCGAAAGCTCAAACTCCGTGCCTCCCTAACCACTCTCTATCCCACTTCCCTTCAAGTCGGTCATCAACGTGCGAGCAAAGCCATTGGTATTGCAAGCATCTGCAGACTACGGTTACTGCTTAATATCAGGCGGGTCGTACGCTGGTTGGAAAACCATTGGTCATTAAGAATATTATGTTCCTGAATTCATCTTTCTGTAGCTTATGGATCTATTCGCGGTCGACATATTGCAGGCTACTTATTCATATTCACACTGCCTATGGGGGCACTAGAAACATTGATTGCTTTGGAAGATCCGGCAAGAATCTCAGTGGGCTTTTCTATTTTTAGCATTACTCTGGCAGTTAAATTGGTTTCAAATTAGCAGACTTGGATGTCTTATTGACCCTAGTTTTGTGGAATTGAATTTCTGCAATCACATCTGTATCGTGACCATCAGATTGGTTAGTAATCAATCAGATCGAACATGGCTTTAATTCAATGAACGCTGCCATAACTGTAAATAAGAACACTGGTATTGATAGCTGGGTTGATTAACATGACCCATCCTGGATCGCGATCCCACTAAAAATATATATTAACCGGTCTAGCCTCGGCAATATTATTCCATACCTACAGGATGTTTCGAAGGTCAGCAACACATCTGAGACGGTTGGTAGAGCGCCCTGAAACTTTATCATTATACATCTAATATTATTGTTTTGTGGTGATAGAGCCTAGCTGTAACCTACGTACTTTACATTACTTTACATAGCTCATATACATTACTTTGTAACATAAAACTATATAATCTAGCCGTATGCTTGATTGGATTTCTAATTTAACCTCAAAATTTCGTGCTTCTGGTCTAACCATGGGTTTAGGCTGTGCGTTGTCTGTTAATCCGTTTTCATTTTTTTATTGTGTAGATTTTTCAGTCTAAACTAAGCCCAGATCTTTATGTAGAGACCTTTTGAGAGATTTTATATGTAATGCAAGGCACCTGTTGCTCATAACCAGCGAACTGTCGTCAGTAGTTGCAGGAGCTATTGCAAAATTGTGGACAGGTAATTCGACCGTAATATATTATTTATTATTATAATCTGTATTTAAATAATTATGAACACGATGTTCCATGCAAATATTGGTACAGATAACTGAAAGCGACGCGAGACAGTTTTCACAGATCTTTAAATCATATTAATTACTGCAAAAGTAATTAACGCTTTCACGGCATTCGTTAAAAACTAGTCCCGCCATGCCAGCATTGGGGATGGTGTTATGCGTTCGCGGAATTTTCGCGGAATTTTCGCGGATTTCATAATAGTTAAATATCTTTATAAACTTCATTTAGATTATTTATTTATAGATTACTAGCAATGTGAGTTTATCACATTACTAGTATTCCCGTTAGCCCCTCCAGCTAAGCTAATGCTTGTGTTAAGAGTGGGCTCACGTCAATAGTTTAATGGCCCGGCTGGGGATCAAACCTGGATCCTCTCGGCTACGAGGGCAGCCCTCAAACCATTAGGCTATTGACGCCGGCTATTTCGATAAATATTATCTTTATCTCAGCAATAATACAAGATTAATGTTACTGGTTCCGTTCCACATGACCGGTGCCCGCGAGGGCTGCGCGGCAACATCTTGTACTAATTGGTCCGCGATGCGAAGATGTTCAGACGATTTATAGCACGCCTGAACACTTATAAGTGTGCATTTAATGCCTTTAACGTATCTTGAATTTTTTTGTACATTTAATGATAATCTCTACTGTATTTAAATGATGCGTGTGACGTTCTGATTTGTCGATAACCCATAGGTGAGCGGTTATTCACACATTGAAGACGACCCCGTATTATCATTTAGCCCGTCGTCCGTCCGTCCATCCGTCCGTCCGTCCGTCCCTCCGCCCGTCCCTCCGTCCGTCCTCCCGTCCTGTATGGCATGTAACACTGCCATGACTTCTACAATTGGATATCGTTTTGCAGAACGGAATCAACCATTATGCATTGCTGTTGACCAAAACCAACCTCGGGGTAGTGGTTCTAGGTTTGTTTCAGTGTGTAGAAGTGTGTGTGGAATGGTTCCATTTTGGATATTTACCTCCAATTACCGTAGCCTATAGATGATTGCAATACCAATGGCATTGCTGGCACGTTGCCGACCTGAAGTGGAGTGGGTTGGAAAAATGGAAAAAAGGGGGGGGAGGGAGTTAGTTTGGCTTTCGGCTCTCTCACTTATCTCATTATTTTCGTCTGAGTCCGACACATATATTAGGTATATTATTTATTTATACAATGGATTCACAAAATTGCAGACGTACTGCGACCTAGAAATATTAGACATGCCATTCAGCTTAACATTTTCTTTTTCTTTAAAAGTTATGATTGGGGGAAAATCTTACTAGTGAGATCACCAACTTTGCCTTATTATAGCATAGTCCGATGTTGCGCGCGGGAGCGCGTTGGAAAAATGTGGATATACCTATCATTGACTATCATAACACTTATTGCGTCCAGGTAGCATCAATAATGAGATTTTTTGGCAATAGAATCTAATCGTTTCTGAATAAAATATATCGTCGGACACACGTACAGACGGGCAGACATGGTCTTATCATAAGTGTTCTTAAGTTAGACAGGTCCCCAAAAATTGAGTAAGCCAAAAAAGACTCTGCCATTGATTCGGTATATAATATTTATAGTATTTATGTTATCTCACATCGCGATTATATTGCCATTTCATAACTAAAAAAAACACATGAAATAAAGTAGCATCAGGGCGTTTTTCCTATTATTTGAAAAACTATTGAAGATAGACAATTATTGCTTAGACAGATCGATATAGGATTTTATTCTGACTACAATGACATAAAAAAGTGAAAATTGACCAGAAGTTGCATAGCGGCTCTTTAGAGTTTAGTTAGAGGGCGGCAGAATTATAGGTGGGTCGTATCCACATAACTCTTTCGCCGCGTACCTGGGACCGCCGCCGCCTGTACTCAAGTCGCGTATGAAGGAAAATTAGACTTTTTAAACTTGCCTCGGGAACTTCGATTTTACCTCATTTCTTCCAACTTGGAAGTTATTCCCGGGCTCAGGTGGCCTGCATGCTTATTACCCACTTTTTCATAAAAGTTACTGCCTAACAAAATATGTAGGCCTTTATAATGGCAGCGGGGCGAAGCTGTAGCCACTTGACTACAGCTTATAAACGAGCTGACTCCATCGGGGTGGTACCACACTGTCACAGAAGATCAGTGTGGATTAGCTATTATAGCTGCGTTTCGTACTATGAGTGAGAGAGTCGGAAGCTCAAACTCCGTCCTTATCTTCCGCTCATTTTTTCCTACTCCCCTTTAGGTCGCAACGTAATGCCTATCGTTGGTATGGCTAGCATAGGCTAAGGCAACTGCTTAACATCAGGCGGTTCGAACACTTGTTGCCGACTTTGTTACAATATAAAAACATTACTACGAGGTAAATGGGAAGGAGGAGATATTAGGCTAGTAGAGATATTACACACACAGGAATATATTCTTGAACCAAGTAAATATTTATTGGTCAAGAATAATATTGATTCATATATGGGGAAAACGATATTTTCTTGGATGTAGCATATATTTGTTTTGGATTTTATTCTTAGATTAACAATAATTAGCTTGAATTAAGAGTAAGATATCTATTGGTGAGAGAAATGAACACTTTTTGAAATCAAGACCGATACATTACTCGAGGTTCAACATACATTTTTCTTGAACAAAAACAAATAACTTGAATTTTCAATTTTATTTTTATTTTGAAACCAAGAGCGAGGATTTTCAAACAGAAACAATATTTTCTTGACATTTTATGTTTCCATTGTTGAATTAAAATAATAGTGATTAAACGGAAGTATTTTTTTATTCGATTAAAAAATAAAGAGGTTCCTACAGAGAATACTGAGTTTTGAAGTGATTTAAAATATTTTTTAACTTGAGATTGTAGATGTTTTAAACTAAAACGGATTTATCTTGATTCAATATGTTTTTACATTTTATTTCAATGATACAATTCACTTGTCTTGATAATTGTTAATCTTAACTGATGAACATTGTAGTATTAGATTAAGAAAATTGTTCTTGAACTTGAGTCTTTTATTTTAGATATTTTTTTTGTTTTTTTTTGGTGGATCTCGTCGTGAGCGGACGTTTTTGATGCTTCGCTTTTATATTTGGTACCTATACATTTGTCTTTCAAATTTTATCGGTGCCTCTCTTACTATCTTGTGGAGTGAGTGGCCCATAAGACCCACTCGTGCGAACTTATATTTGTTTGATATTTTGCATTGAGACCTCTGCCTGCGGTAGGATTTGAACCCGCGTCCTGGGCACGGTCGGTCGGTGTGGGCCGGCTGTTTGCGCGACGCACCACCGTAACTTAGCTTTTCGCGGCAAAAATTGCCGTCACTATTACAGCAACTCCCAGAGGCGGCTAAAACTAGACTATTGTTTTTAACTGTCGGTCAAGTGCATTATAATACACTCTGTTTTGTGTGGTCTTATATAATTAGAAGCTGGCTTTAAAGCTTTATTTAAAAATGAAATGCCTAGCATGTAATATGCAAATAGAACGGGGAAACGAACTTTGTTTTAAAACCTATTGGTCTCAAGAATTTTTTTGTTAGACTGAATATTATTCTTTCTTTAAACAAAACGCTAGTTCATCTCATATAGAAACAAAAAAAATCTTAGGTGGACGCAATAAGTGATTCTCACAAAACTACAAAAGTATTGTACTAACTCATCGGAGTATCTTATTTTAAATTATTCAGTTTCTTACATCAATACTCACATTTATTAGTCTCAATTAAAATATTATTGAACTGAATATTATATTTTCTTTATATAAAACTCTGGTTTATCTTCTTTGCAAACAAAAATATTCTTAGCTGAACGCAATAACTAATTCTCAAAAAACAACAAAAGTGTTGTACGAACTCATTGGAGTATCTTGTTATAAATTATTCGTTTTCTTGGATCAATTCTTATATTTACTCATCTCAATAAAAATGTTATTGAAATAAATATTATATTTTCTTTAAACACAACGCTAGTTCATCTTTTTTGCAAACACTACGAGTCTTCGTTTAACTCCATTATTTATTAACACAAAATATTCAAACTTATTGTTTACGCTCATTGAGCATTAATTATTTTCTTGAATTGATACCACACTTTTCTCACGCCAAGAATATAAGGTTATATATAATCCAAATATTTTTATTTTTATTTGAATAGCAACTTTTCTCGTTTGTATTTGATTTCATATAATTAATTCAAGTATATTACTATTTTAAATAAAAACCATTATTCTTGATACGACACACATTTTTCTTGGGCGAAAGCATTCATCGTTTACAGTTTAGGAGAATCACACCTGTTTTGAAGGAAGAATATAATGTTTTATTCTAAAACAAAAAATCTTCATCTAACATATTAAGAGTTTTGATTCATGAAAATTGTTACAGGTTTTGATCTAATTAATTATGGTTCTTGTATATAAACAATGCTGTTTCATATCAAGACATATAAATTTTAATATCCAAAACTAATTTATTATTTGGTCAAGATTGATATATTCTCGAAGAGACACTAATTGTTTTAATTCTAGTAAATTTATCGAGAATAATATTGGTTTACGCAGAGAAAAATGTTTTTGTTAAACTAAGACATTATTGTCAGTTCAAGCATATATTTACTTGTTATTAAACAATATTTCTGAGAATAAAATTATTCTTGACTGAAAACAAATTTTGGGCGCCTTTTTTTGTGTGTAGGTGAAAACGTCTGATAGATCGTCTAGTTAAGCTGTTCTTGGCAGCTTAACTATCCCAATTGTGTCCTCAGATGCCATTGATTATCTCAACTTAATTCAATAAGTTGATTGGAAGACGACCCTGGGGGTGCCATTTCCTCAGCTTCACCCATCTTAGCTCAAGTTGTCAGGAAACGAAGCGATCCTATTGGTGGAAGCGGGCGGGCCTGCTTCAAAGCACAACCAATTGCACGGACACCTTAATTGACCAATCAAACCCTCTTATTTTCTCTCTTATCTCTAATTTTTTTTTCTTGATCTTAGTTAATTCCAAAGAACTTTTAGAAATTTTCGCTTCGCTACGGTTTATTCACCCCTTCGGCACTTAAACCAATTGACAATTTATTACAATTGACAACGAAATAAAATAAAAATAAAAACTTGACAACCGGAATGTGGAATCGCCATTTATAACATCCTATCTGTTGTTTCCGAAACAATGTTCGCGGATGACAAACGACGCGGCCGTCCGCGCGATGGGGCGCCATGAATAAACTGAAATTTCGCCATCTACCGGGGGGGAAGGGGAAACTTTGGAACACAAGATATGGTGTGTTATGAATTGTAGACAGTGGAAACTTGACCTTACCTACCGTTGTTTGTAGATACCGGTTTGTGTAACAGAGAAATGTGGTCCACGCTCAGTGGCGGTTTTACAAATTTTCCGAGCAGGTATAGGCTGTTTATTGCAAATTTTTGCTGCCCTTACCTCTACATATATCAATCATCATCATCATCTCAGCCAAAAGACGTCCACTGCTGGACATAGGCCTCCCCAAGGTTCGCCGCAATGACCGGTCTTGCACTGCCCACATCCAGCGGATTCCCGCAACTATCACCAGGGCCCTTACCACGCTAGCTACTCAAATCGTAATAGTTTTCTATTACGCTCAATATCAAACGCTCGCGATTACGTTTCAAACGCTCCGCTTTTGACGTTTTGCTGACACCATACCATATCAATGTCAGTAGAAATCGTGAAGCTCGTGTCAGCAAAACGTCAAGCGGACCGTTTGAAACTTAATCGCGAGCGTTTGCTTTTCTATTACGATTTGAGTAGCTAGCGTGGTTAGGGCCCAGGTCGTCGGTCCACCTTGTAGGAAGCCAACCCACGCTACGGTTTCCGGTGCGCGGCTGCCACTCGAGAACTCTTTGGCCCCATCGGTCATTTTTTCTACGAGCAATATGCCCTGCCCACTGCCACTTGAGTTAAGCAATCCTGCGGGCTATGTCGGTTACCTTGGTCCTACAATCAATTTATCAATCCCATGATCATTTTTACAATTTGGTTGAAAAAATTGCGCTAGAAATAGTTTTATGATAAGTATGTATCTGAGCTAATCAAAGCTACTAAGTAAGTAAGTATAAGTAAGTACGACAAATAATTTCTGTAACGTCAAAAAAAACAGTCTCAATATCATAGAGGGTCAACCTATTATTATTGTACTGAAAGCAACCACCACGCTATCCTAGATTATCGAATGTGTTATATAATACTTAAACCATTCTCTTAAGAAGGTACCTACTGTAAATTAACTGTAATTTCATAAGCTTCCTTAACAAAAGGGGTCTATTATTGGCTGGCACATCATTGAGGTATTTTGAAGGCGGTCGCCTCGGCATCCTGAGTAATCGGCATTCGGCTGGGAATTTCGGTGCCGCATACCAACGGTTAGCGCGACAATCCGTTCAGAACCACACCAACTGTAACACGAAAATTTGTTGTAAGTAATACAGTAACTATTTCGAGAATGCGGTATGATGAAAGGGATAATGCCTATTAAATAAATATTATCGTCAGACTGACACCAACTAAGGTCCCAAACTAAGCAACGCTTGTACTATGGGTACCGTACAATGGACTGAGGGTGATCCCAGTGACACCCAGACCAGGGTAAATTCCGAAAGGGCCATTTCTGAAATTTACACCAGTGGGGATGGAATCCGCAACCACCATGTGCAGTGAGCCAAGCGGCCTACGCTCGAACCACTGCGCCAAGCGCTCGTTGAACTGGATTGAATCACTACAAAAAAAAAACTATTTTATGTGTCACTGCCTGTCAAAAACCTCGCTATTACGTGTTATATAGCTACAAAATCTTTGCAAGCCTCTGGAAAAGTACAGCCATAGGTATTTTGATCACCACAGTACGTGTACTGCTAGTCAAAGTTATGCACGCCCCATATTGACACGTCTTCGGCTGTCACGTGCGCAAAAGGGGTATATTTTTATGGAATACGTAATTCTGTTTGACTTCATACACGACGATGTCCATATTTGCCGAAGACTTCACGTCCTACATGCAAAGAGCGTTGCCACGTTTCCATTGTTTAACCCGTCACGGGACTTCGGCAACATAGACAATTTAATGGACAAGATAATTATAGAGGAAGATAGGCATAGAATATGCCCGTATGAATAGGTCGATCTCAAGTCTGAGAGCGATCTTGCACATGACATTCTTATGTCATATCAGTACAAAATACGTGTCAAAACGGACTCAAGATCGAAGATTTATTAATACGGGCCTTATTGTATTGAAATTTATGAAATCATGTTATGAGAAAGAACGCGGATAAATCCAGTTTTACGTTATCTCATTAGAATTTAAATAGAACCTGTGTTTGACCTACGTTTGTCTACCTTTTCCATTTTTAACTCCTAGAGTGTCGCGTTCCCCTACGGGTGGGTATAAGACGCGAGCGGCAATTTGTTGTTTATTTGCTAAGTTCAGTAACGCGTCAACGATAACAGGGATTCATAGATCGATTATGTCAAAGTATATCTGTTTTAGTATCGATTATTTTAAAAAAACGTGCCAATCGGTAGGCACGACAAAAAAAAACAAAAATAACACCATTAATCTAAGGCCGTTTGTACCTAAATAATCTAGCTAAGGAAAAATTGTTGCATTTGGAATCAGTTTTGAAAATAATCTTTTTGAGTTGTAGGTAATGTTTATTCTGGTCATTGAATTAGACATCTTGGCGGTCATATAACTTAACCTAACTTAACCAGATACTTTTGTTTGACTAGTTAGGAAAGTACTTAATAGTACTACAATGAAATCATCAATAAGTTAGAAAATCAAAGTGCAATGGAAACACTCAATGCCTCTAACGAAACAGGTCTTAGCAAATAGAGGGAGACATCGGCTGATAGAAAAATTTTCTCGAGAGCTTTTTGGCTACGAACAGACAGACAGACGGATCTCCTTTGAGAGGTCGCGGAGATGGAACATTTTATATGTTTGAGATATAAAGAAATAGGACAAATAACGTTCTCGTATGTTCGTTTGAAGGGTTTCTAGATACGCATATTTTTGTTTGAGTTTAGGAGTAAAACGGGAACTATCGACGGCAAAGATTTTGGAAGTGAAGTTTCTATACGGACGTTCGGGGCGCTCGCCGCGCGGCCACTTTATCCGTGCTAAGCGTCAGCAGCGTTACACGATGACGTCAGAGCTGCGCCGCCCTACGCTTTATACTATATATACTATAAAGCTTCGTCTTTTGGGCGTCCCTAGACGGCACTGTTTTTTTTTACGAAAGTGATAATTTATGTAAACTTATGTCGCGTCGAACCGTACCGATCATAATACAGATTTCATAAATGAGATCTGAGATGATGAGATAGCAGCATTGATAGCCGATGGGTTAAGCTCGCGTCTTTCGGGCACCAAGTCCTGGGTTCAAACCCCGGCTCGCATCTCTGGGTTTTTCGAAATTAATGCGCGAATCATAATTTCTATATGCTTATCACTTGCTTACACTGAAGGAAATCATCGTGAGGAAACCTGCATGTCTTAGAAAAACTAACCAATTTTCGAAAGACATGTGAAATCAACCAACTCGCACTGGGCCGGGATCGTAGATTACGGCCTGAATCCCCCTCGTTATGAGTGGAGGCAAGTGCCCAGGAGTTGGACGTCAAAAGGGCTTAATTATTATTTTATAAATGAGAATGACAGTGACGTTTGCTTTCGCGATGGCGATTCGATTATGTTAGAAGATGATAAATGATTTTTGATAATTGGTAAAAAAACGGTCACTCGACATCTGGTAGATCTGTTAAAACGGCCAATGATTGCCGAGCTATATCCAATCATAATAATTACATTGATAATCATAAACAACTAACATACAATTCGCGGTAACGTCCAAGGAATTCATCCGCCGCTCACTGACTCGCTTTGTTTGTTTCAAATCAAACCAATTTTTTTGTTTACCACCGTCATCTAACGAGACAGCGGCCGCATTCTTTGTTATTTATCGAGATGAAGCCGCCGTTTCTTCCCATTGTCCCCCCGACACGGCAGACGGTAACTTCGCAAAAATGTATTTAGTCTCGCGCACGGCGACTTTCGCTAAATTATTTTTCGTTGTCAGTCTCACGGGATTGTTTATGTATATCGCATTAGCATTTTATTCAATCCATACGGCCTACATAGCCATATCACAAGTGGAAAAATTTGAGGATCGATTGAAAAAAATACGAAATTTTGATGTAGTTTTACCCAGACGCGAAGTAGATTTGAAGTATATTGTTCTGTGGAGGTCTACAGATGATGAAACCAACCCAATCGGTGAAGGCCAGAACCCCTTCATCAAAAACAATTGTCGGAACATCAATTGTTACCTAACAACCAATAAAACGATTTTGAACGGTGATTATACACGATTTGATGCTGTCATATTCAATACAAGCATTCTAGGAGGATGGAACAAAGGAAACCTTCCTAGAGCCAGATCGAAAAATCAAAAGTATATTTTTCACGGGATGGTGCCGTCTGAAGACCATCCTATTTGCAACATACATTTAGACAACTATTTCAATTGGACTTGGTCCTACAAACTGTATTCGGATATATTCACGCCTTTCATTGAAGTACGAGATTTGTCAGGCAAAGTTGTGGCTCCAAACCCCGAAGTGGTCTGGATTAAAGAAAACGGAGATGTCGGTATACAAGACGTTATAAAAATCACAAAAGGTTATGCAAATGTGAGTAATATAGATGAAGTCAATACGAAGACTAAAGCATTGGCGTGGGTAGTGAATAGGTGTCACACGAAAACCAAGCGTATGCTGTATGCAAAGAAGTTGCAAATTGCAATGCAACAGCAATCGTTAGCGTTTGATATTTACGGTTGTGGAAATATGGAGTGTCCTGAGAACAATTGTCTGAAGGCGATCGAGAGGCATTATTATTTTTATTTGGCTTTTGAAGATAGTATGTCAGAAGACTATGTTACTGAAGAAGTGTTGATGGCATATCACCACGATGCTGTGCCTATTGTTGTCGGTGGTGCTGACTATACCATGTTAGTAGTTTTACTTATTATAATCACTTTTATGAAACTAGTGTTGGAACTCTTGGTTTGTTGTTTGTAACGTTTCCAAACACTTTAATGTTAGTTTCACAACATTTTCTTTAAAAATATGGCCCACCCAGTTAAATAGGTATTTTGCCAGTGTCGAGTAACAAATAGCAATACAAACACATTTAATAAGAATACAATACAAAAATGTTACCGTCCACTTAAGAAATGGAGGTAAAAACACCAATTTGCCTAGACGTTCATTTAATCTAATTTAAAGTCGATATTATACTTATAAATAAATAAATAATTTAGCCCTTTTGACGTCCCACTCCTGGGCACGGGCCTCCCCTCAACACGGGGGGAAACAGGCCATAATCTACCACGCCGGCCCAGTGCGGGTTGGCGGATTTCACATGTCTTTCGAAAATGGGTAGATCTTCTAAGACATGCAGGTTTCCTCACGATGTTTTCCTTCACCGTAAGCAAGTGATAATCATATAGGAATTATGATTCGCACATAGATTTCGAAAAATCCAGAGATTTCGAATTCCAAATATTATACTTATATCTGCCATTAAATCAATGTCAAATCCAGCTTGTCGGAGCGGTCTTAAATATGCTTTTGACATGTTATTTTATACTGGAATGACATTTCCAAGATTGCTCTTAGATTTGAGATCGATTTGTTCATACGGGCTTGTGAGTTCTAAAGTGGTTTAGATTTTTGCGAGACCCTGCCAAGCTTATTAAATAAATAAATTATGACTTGCCTATTTAATGTTGAGTTTCGTTGGATACTTCTGCTTCAGTCCTAATGAGATCTTGACATCAGTTAATCTTAATAAAAACTATATTTTCGTTCACAGATTCCTTCCGGAAAAATCTTATATTGACTCCAAAGACTACACTCCAGGGCAGTTAGCTGCACTCATATTTTACACCATCAAGAACCCATCGATATACCAAGAATACTTCAACTGGAAGCGTTATTACACCATCAGTGCTGTCAACAAGTACCGAGGGCTCTGTGACATGTGCACGCTGCTGAATGATGAGAAACAAAATTCTATCACCAGTTATGAAACCTTCAGAAAATGGTGGTATGCCGGCCCTTTGAAGGAGAAGTGCTTCCCGAAAGGAGCCGAACGACTTGACGAATTATTTTCTTATGTTAATGAATCCAAAGTGAATAAAACACATACTATGTAGCTATCTATATATTGACGGATCGGAATTATCTTTATTTTGCACTAGCTGTGCCCGCGACTTCATCCGCGTGGAATAGTGTCTTTTTAGTCTTTATATCTATTTATATCGAATCAACAGCCTCAAAAATAAATTTCAAGGTTCTAGCTCTAAAAATGAAGATACTTCCATACAACTTTTCATCCGCCCCCTTTCAACCCCTTACAACCCTTTTTTCGCATTTTGAATTTGCGGTTACTATTTTATTCTTAGTACATCAATTGAGTGTTTCTTAGGGGTGTTGTGTTCACTCAAAGTCATTTGGTATAGATAAATTAGTCATACAATGTGTATTGATGCTATTTGGTTAAACTTTTGTGGGCTTCATTCTACATCCTAGTTCTACGCGTCCCGTCTACGATATTATTTCATCCGTTGTATATCATTGTATTTTTGTTTGTATACTTAATGCATATTTTGGTTACCTAGTCTTATGATTGTTAATATTAAAATGGTTTATATTTAGTTTTTACTTGGTAATTATTTATTTCTGTAGCATTTTTTATTTGAAAAACCGTTGATATAGATTATCCAGAATCTGTCGCTTATGAAAACAAAAGCGTTTTTCCCCTTTTACTTTGAATCAAAAGGTTAAACCTCTACAAAAGCCTGAGCTATTGTCACCTTCCTAAGTCTTCCGTCAAAAATGGCATTTACCAACTAAAGGTTTGAAATAATGAGAGTAAAGTAAAGGTCACGTTACTTATATTGATTATTATATAGCTTACAGAGGGTATTATATCCTCATGAAATCAATAAAGATTTATTTTTGACATACTTACAGTATTATAACTACTTATAAACTAAAATATAAATAAAAACATAATACAATTATATTATATGCAAAAGTGCTTCCATCCGGTATTATAAATATAACTAGCTGTGCCCCGCGACTTCATCCGCGTAGTATTGGATTATTGGGTTAAAAAGTATCCTATATGTTAATCCCGGTTATAATCTATCTGTGTTCCAAATTTCATCCAAATCCGTTCAGTAGTTTTTGCGTGAAGGAGTAACAAACATACATACATACATACCTACATCCACGCTCACAAACTTTCGCATTTATAATATTACTAGCTGTGCCCCGCGACTTCATCCGCGTAGTATTGGATTATTGGGTTAAAAGTTTCCTATATGTTAATCCCGGTTATAATCTATCTGTGTTCCAAATTTCATCCAAATCCGTTCAGTAGTTTTTGCGTGAAGGAGTAACAAACATACATACATACATACATACATACATACATACATCCACACTCACAAACTTTCGCATTTATAATATTAGTAGGATAAGTAGGATAGTGCTTTGTGGGTAGACCAACCCATAACTAAATATAAGACTCATTTTTATCAGTAAGTAGGTACCTAATTTCAGAATTATATAAACATTTTTATTATCTACGCTATAAATATATTAATATAAAGTCTAAAATCAAACGGTACACAAACAAACTGACTTCGCTCATTACCATACTGTGGAGGCATCTAAGTAGGGTCAGCAACAAAGAGCTGTTGAATATTCGAGCAGGCAACGATCTCGGCGATATGCTAACCAGCCGGGGCCGCACTTGACATGCGGACTGTACTGATGAAATGTATGAATTTTTCAGCGGTGACTGTCTTTGTTTAGCTTTTGATTTGAAATGTATTGTGAATGGGGATTTGATACATTTTTGAACCGTCAGCGAATATAAGTATATGTAAGTAATTTTTATTTTTTATATACGTATACAGGTTTTTCTTTAAATGTTTCGCATTAATAATTAAGGTCCATAATATATACGTACTAGTACGTAACTATAATATTGAGTTACTGGTTTTTAAATGTTTTGACACAATTTTCTTGGTGCGGAAAATAGAAAATATAGTTAGAAAATAGTATAACCTGCATTAACGAGAAGAAGCTGCCATTATTCAAGAAAGAGTTTGTAAAGATTAGGTATAGTACTTACATCAGATATTTTTTTTTTAATGGCGTGACAAATTTTTTTGCACACAATTTTTGCCGCATTTCATTCTATACTCAATACTCATCCGGATCCCGAGTATTATTTCAAACTTTTGAAACATCCTGTATGTGTATTACCCGCATAAAGTTTGATGATAATGGCTTATTTAAAGGTGAAGTGGAAAATAAGCTATGAATAGTCAGAAATATTCACCTTTGCTTCGGGTGGATTCTCGGACATACGTTTCCGCGTATCCACCTCAGGGTGGATTTTTGGGATAGATACACGGAATACCCGGAGTGAAAAATGCGTCCACATTAATACTAATTATTATGTGCATGTGCAATGGCTTCCCAGTGACACCCAGACCAGGGCAAATTACGAAAAGGCCATTTCCGAAATTTACCCCGGCGGGATACGAACCCGCAACCACCATGTGCAGTGAACCGAGCGGCCCACGTTCGAACCACTGCGCCAAGCGGTCGTCAATAATAACACATAATAACAGTCTCACAGTATCTAGGTGAAGTCAACGAAGTAATCAACCCTAGCTGATGAATATTCGAGAACGCTCGACGTCTCTCGAGCGGCAGGAGAGGGCACCACTCTGCTTGCAATTTGAATTATGCCTGGTCAGGCCCTTGAGTAGTTGGCGCGGTGATAATTAGAATATAAGGCTGGAAAAAATGGAGAAACGAGTATTAGATGGTAGCTATATAATGGATTTCGAGAACCCCGCGCTGTGCGATGCAAATAATGATGGGTCTTAGAAAAATACATGACAATGAAACTGAGGCAAAAATTAGACTACCATATACTTCTAATGGATTAAAGAGTATATCTATTTACGTAATGTTTCATCCAGCATACATAAATAAGTACAGGGTAGACGAATAATATTGACAATTAATTTTACAAATAAACTACCTGTGCCCCGCGACTCTGTCCGCGTGGAATGTGGACCACCCTTAACATATAGGGGTATGAAAAAAAGATAGTAGACGATTCTCAGACATACCCGATATGCATAAAAAATTTCATGAAAATCGGTCGAGCCGTTTCGGAGGAGTATGGTAACTAACATTGTGACACGAGAATTTTATATACTAAGAGCCAAACTGTGGCCAATTGGCTACAGTTCATATACGGGCTGGCTCGACCAGGAAAGTACCACCCTGTCACAGAAGATCAGCGTAATGTAACTGTTATTAATGCATTTCGTACTATGAGTTAGAGAGCCAGAAGGCCAGCCTTCATACCTTCCTTAATACAAAGAAAACTATAAACGAGACATTCTTGAGGCTATTCTTCCATAAATCCTTCTATTTTGGAAATCAACCATACCTAGATTTTGACGACCGCTTGGCGCAGTGGTTCGAGCGTAGGCTGCACATGGTGGTTGCGGGTTCGATTCCCGCTGGGGTAAATTTTGGAAATGGCCTTTTCGTAATTTTCCCTGGTCTGGGTGTCACTGGGATCGCCCCCAGTCCATTGTACGGTACCCATTGTACGGTACCCATAGTACAAGCGTTGCTTCGTTTGGGACCATACAGTTGGTGTGTTTGTCTGGCGATATTAATATTTATAGATAGGTATTCTAAAAGCTGATAGGTACAAATATACTAGAACTACGAAGCGACTGCCTCTCTCGAAGTTATCCTATGTTATCCGACACTGCAGCTATTTGAAGCAGTGAAATAGCCTAAACAACGCATTGTAATTGGATTTGAATGCGAGATTCGACAATATATCGAGGTTGGTTAGTGTTAACTGACTCCCACGCACCTGCTACTAGTTCAGTGACACCCCTACTAATGGACAGCGTAAAGTTAGCGGCCATTCACACTATACAGACGATACTAATTTTCAAAAGACATGTGAAATCCACCAACCCGCACTGGGCCAGCGAGGCGGATTACGGCCTGAATCCCCTTCGTAGTGAGAGGAGACCCGTGCCCAGGAGTGGGACGCCAACAGGGCTAAATTATTTTTATAATATAATATTATTTTTTACATATTTTCGTCAAAACTATATATTATTTTAATCCAGTGACTAACGGCAAACCAATGGTAAAGGCCACACATAGTTAACTAGTTATATCAGCCGTGTGTTGTTCACAGATGCACCTGAACCTGGTATTTAGCTGCTTTGCATAAACTTTTCCAATTACCATCTTATATTCTATTCAAACTGAATGAGCTTATTGACTAACCATTGAATTAAGTTTATTTTAAGTTATAGATAATTAAATTAATCCGCAAAATTAAATTAAAACATAATTTGTTGCTTACTAGTTGACATAGTTAGCCGCTAATTATATATAATCATATATATTTACTTCACAGTGTATAATATACAGTTTTTAGAGTAGGTATAATAGATAAGAACAACTCTTTATTGTACCCACACCAGAATTTGAATTTGAGATTTTATTACTTTAACTAACTGTTAAATAAAATATTAAACACTAATTGGATATTAAATAACGTTATTCGGTTTAGGTACTTCTATTACCTATGTAAAATTAGTAAAAATAAAAACAAAAAATCATCTTATATATAATAGTAAAAAAGTGCCCCTGCATCGTTGCCGGTGTCAAAAGGGCCCAAATGCCTTGGCCGCATTTCTGCGCTGAATAACAAATATAATGTCTGATATCAACTCATAAGTACCTAACAATTTTTTTATTGACTATATAAATAATTTCTCAATAAATAGAAAATTTAAAAAGCCCCCGATACAACGACTTTTTAAACTACAAAAGATCTGATTATTTTCAAACGGCTGAACCGATTTTCATGAAACATAGCTAAGAACACCCTCGATCAGAATACCTTTCTAACAAAAAAACTAAATCAAAATCGGTTCATCCGCTTGGGCGCTACGATGCCACAGACAGACACACAGATACACATGTTAAACTTATAACACCCCTCTTTTTTCGTCGGGGCTTAAAAATGTTTATGCCCATTAGGTATCGTATATTTTTTCATTATAAAAGCGATGGCGCAGATGACGATAGAGGAGCCTGCAGCTTGGTCAGTAGGTTGAGTGATATCATTGTGTACAAGACTACAGCTAAGACAGCAAATTCAAGGCAACTTTAAATGCATTGGAATACGAGCACTCGCTTCGTAGGTAACTAACCTATAACATGATAAGTAACTAATCCAAAAATCCTCAACATGACTTCTCATATTCAGTGAAGTATAAAACTTGAACTTAACTGTAGCACAGCAAGTTAAATTTAACCCCGCCACCGCCGAGCCACTGCCGACAGCGTTAAATAACTGATTGTGTCCCTTGCGACCGATCGCTGCCGAGTTGTGGTTTGAACGTGTTATAATGGCGTAGGGTGACCATTAGATACCATATTCTCAGGATATTTTATAAATAAATATTGCCAGACTAATACACCAACACCAACACCAACCAATACTTAAACCAACAAAGCACTGCTTTAATTAATCTCGTGGTATGAAGTAGGGTGATCCCAGTGACACTAAGCCCAGGGCTAATTACGAAAAGTCCATTTCTGAAATGTGCTCCCACAGGAATCGAACCCGTAATCAGTCACTAAAACCAATAAAATAAAGTCGGAAAAAATAACGATAACAAATGATTTTGCAGTGCATATGTTTATACCTATCCCTTGAAATATTTTTAATTGAGTTTTGTAAAATTACAGTCAATAATTTATGAATACCAGGCATTACTTACATGAATGAAAATTTGTAAGTAAAATATACTATATATATTTACGTTGAGTAAAATATATTAAAAATAGTACTAGGAATTAAAATAATTATAATATGTGGTCGTTGTTTCGTGTGTCAAATAATTTCTCATATTTTCCACTGATCCTTAATAATAATAATTACTGATCTATTTATCTTTATGATTGATATTTATCTGAATAAATTACTGATCCTTTGTTTAGAGGAAATAATTGGGTACCTATTTTATTTAAATCAGATACATTACTGCTTCATCATCATTTCTTTCATCATCTATACACATCTTACATAAAATCTGAATTGCTTATGCCCATACGGTTACCATATTTTCAGTTTAAGGATTTAAAAAGCAACATTGCGCAAATATCGATAAAAAACCAACTTAATTTTAAAAATTACTTATATATTAAATAAACAAAAATCATTTCGTAACATACAATTCTTGATCAATACCGGAATGTCTCATTTTATGTCCAGCAATTGGTTACCCTATTAATGATTTATTTTCAGTAATGGATGAGCTGTGTGGTTTGCTGTTTATTATGAATCTCCAAATGCGATAATAGAGATTAATTTATGATTCTTATGACAAGAATTGGGTCGTGTGAAACCGTACCATTTACCTTCATTAACATAATATCATTAAAAAGTTATATTCTAGAGAATTCAATGTGAAAATAATCTCTAATAAGATCTCTAGATCTTTCTTAATGATCTGTGATAAGATTTATGTATCTTTCAAAATTTCAATTTGATTACCACATGCTTACGGGGAAGGAAAACATTTTGTGGTAACCTGTAAAAATCTACAAAATTTTTGAAAGACATGCAATCCGTCAACCTGCCCAGGAGTGGGACATCAAAAAAGTCTAATTGTTATTAATGAATATGACAAAGCTTTGTTGTCTTTAGTGCAAAGTAAGAAATTTTACTACTGCCAATTATTTATTTCCAAAATGTCTTCTTATAGCAAAAACAAAAGCATTCAAAACACCATTAACTCAAACGCCATCGCTTCACAAAACATTTTCTTCGCCAACAATACAATCACAATGGGAAATAGATGAAAAAAATACATCGGAATGTAAAGAAGACGGATGGCCGGGACCCTCACTGTGAGAATGCCACGGTTAAAAAGTACCTATTCAATAATAAATCTGAGCCCGGGGCCGTCGATCACAGATGCGCCCCTCAGGACTGATATCGGCACTTCTTTTAATGCAAAATTGAAGGATTGGGTGGGGTCGAAACAGAAAGTGTGTGATAATGCTATCCTTATTTGGAACGAATGCTAGATTTTAAATGTGCTTTGCTGTAAAATTGCACTGGCGAATCATTCACACCAAATTATGAAGGTGTCTCCTTTTTTGACAGCTCAAAATAGAGACACCATCGCAATTCGGTGTGAATGCATTTTCGGTGCAAACACAAGGTTAAGAAACTTTGCGTTTGCTATGAGACGGAAGATAAAATTATAGGAAGCGTGTTACAGAGATTTGGATTATCAAAGCAAATTACCATATTTGCTAAAAGATTAAATAATCAATGACTCTACCATGTAAATATATAAGCGTTTTTCATCCCGCTCCAGGGAAGTTATTAGGTTCATGTCAGACGTCATCAATACCAATGGCAGTGACAGCATGCATTTCGATGTAGATATCATTGTAGATTGTGCTAGAGCAGTCAAGCATGGAGACTATAAGAAGCCCCTTGAAGTAATTTTAAGGTGCCTACATTTTAATAACTTCTCCTAAAGTACAGCAAAAATTATGGTTCATGAAACCTATGGACTAAACTCATTCTTTGACAAGTGTCCATAAAATCCGGGTTCCACCATTTCCTGAACTGAGTATACGTCTTAACACTATTATTCTTATTCAACTTCGCGCATAAATCGCAGACGCTGGTTTTGGACCTCGCGGTGTAGTAGTAGTAGTTCTTCCAGTCCAAAAAGAATTGGTACATTTCTCTGTTCTTAATGAGATAGTCGATGAGAGCTCCCAGCTTCTTGATGTCAAAAGTTTGCGCATTGATATAGGAGCCAGGTGGTAGAAATCTGAAATGCCATAAGCCAGATGAAAGTGGAGTCAATAAATGTTAAACTTGTTTCTTTGTAAGTGCCCCCGTAGGCCTAAACGAAACAATCGCTTTGACTTTGGCTCTGAAGTCAACTGTGCCGAATGGATGTTTAAGAAATAGTCAACACCGCGAACTAACATTAATGGCGCACATATCCAGGCTTATTTTGAGTGCTTGTCATAATGTAACATTTAGGAATGATATTTGTCTAAATTATATTAAATTGTGTGCTACTTACTGCTTGTAATTTGTAGAACCGTATACAATCGGTATCGCCAGATACGTCATTGCACTAACAATACCTTCTGTAATGTAATCTTCTGCAAAAGAATCCTCCAAAACCAATTGGAAGTAATAAGACGTTTCCACTATATTGTGACACTTGATGGAGCGACCTCCTGGACATTTCTTTTGACCACAGGATCCATACATATCCAGAGAATAATTGTAACCTCTTAACTCATTACTTAAGTCCTTAATAAAGTCCTGATGTATAGTTTTCAGCTTACATTTGTTAACAATCCAAGCAACGGCTTTATTCTTAGTCTTCAATTTATTAGACATCTTTTTGGTAGTGGCCATGTTGTCAATCCATTTCATGTTCTTTTTAGGGCCTACAATTGTATTATTAATGCTATGAATGTTGAAAAAGGGATGTGGGATGTCCGAGTCTAGTTTATAAGTCCACGTCCAATTGAAAAAGTTATCGAAATCACGGTCACATATACCGTGTTTCTCAGCCGACTCCATTGCTCGAAATATATACACTTGATCTGAATATCTCGACAAGTTGAAGGTGTTCAAATTCATTTTCTTTACTTCATCTATGTCAAATACTACTGCGTCAAAGTCTTGGCCTTCTCTTAAAGCATTTTTGTCATAAGTTATATAACAGTTTATGTGCGAACATTTTTGATTTATAAACAAATTTTGGCCGGTTGAGAATTCTGGCTTCTTGAACGTGTGTCCTCTATGTTTCTTTGGTTCTGTCCAGAAGAGTATATATTTCAAATCTGTCGGGTACCTTACGTGACGGTGAAGTAAGATCTGTTTCTTCGTATAAAATAAGTGTGGCAGTATGGCTATCAACAAAACTGCTATGACTATTACAAAATATATTCCCAGTTTTATCACTGTCTTCTTGAAAGCACTGACGAATATCATTTCTCTGACGTGATACGATGACGATGTCGTGTACATGGTCCTTTGTGGTTTGTACTTCATTAGACGAGAAAATTATTTTTTCATTACTGTTTCTCGGCTCGAGATCTCGATAGGCACTGGAGTGATTGTGCGCTCGAGCGTTGATCGTTTCGTTTACAATTCTTGGATTTTTCAACGAAGGAATGCTTTGTTTGGTAACCTTTCCACAAAACAGGTGATTATTGTTTAGCTATTTTGCTGTTTATCGAAAATGTTGATAGAAAGAGTAGTAAGTAGGTATGGCATTTGTTCCGGCTGAAGCGAGGAATCCGAGAGCCAATAATTGGGGTTTAATTAAGAATATTGGCTATTTAGAAAAGTTCAGTAAGTTGTGTGAGATTGAGGAATTTGTTAGTAAATTAACAAATTAGCAGGAGAAATATTATAAAGTATTTATGAAACTTTGAGTATAACGATGATAGAGCCAAGCCGTAGCCAGTTTCTTCTGCTAGAAGGTGCGTCTACTTACCTAGATGCACCTTGGCACCCGACAAGCCCGCTGAGTTTCTTGCCGGATCTTCTCAGTCGAGGTCGCGTTCCGATCCGGTGGTAGATTTACCCTCGCCAACTCTCCTGGCAGCGGCCCAAGCCGAGGTCGTGTCCCTTGTGGCGCCCTTGAGCTAGCTGCCCCCCTGCCCCTCTGGCTGGAGCGCACTTGCGCTCGCCCTCTGTCCGGGTGAAGTTGTTATGGCCACTCTGGCCAACAACATATAGTCCATTCAAAAAAAAAAAAAGGCCGTAGCCAGTTGACTGCCACTGATATACGGGCTGGTTCGACGAAGGTAGTGGATGGTCTCACAAAAGATCAGTGTAAAGTGACTGTTATACCTGCATATCGTACGATTAGTGAGAAGGCCGGAGCCTAACCCTCTCCCGCTTCTTCGATCTGTCTCACTCCCCTTCAGGTCGGTAACGTGCGAGCAATGCCTTTGGTATTGCAAGCGTAGGCTACGGTAACTGCAGTCGTACGCTTGTTTGCCTACTATGAGACAAAGAAGGACATTTTGACGACCGCTTGGCGCAGTGGTTCGAGCGTTCGAGCTCACTACACCAGGTGGTTGCGGGTTCGATTCCCGTCATAGTAAATTTCAGATATGGTCTTTTCGTAATTTACCCTGGTCTGGGTGTCGCAGGGATCGCCCCAGTCCATTGTACGTTACCCATAGCACAAGCGATGCTTACTTTGGGACCATACAGTTGGTGTGTTCGTCTGGCGATATTTTATTTATATTTTGCAACTGAAAAGTTAAGGATCTTAACTATTTCGTACTATCGTAAATATCGCCAAAGCTTTGGTCACGTTACGATAGGATAGGAATTAAAATTTCGTTTATTTGTAAAGGAGGCTTTTCGTAGTACTTAATTTTGTCATGGCTACTGTATAGCTTGTTATTATCCAACATTTACTCATTTCAATGAAACGTGACATCGATTTTACGCTAATGTCTATTATTTCAGTACATTACACGGTTTTTTACTCCGTACCGTGACAAATTTTGACACTATTATTTTCTGATAATTTCGTATGCGTAGGTACCTACCTAATAGCAGTGTTAGTCGATTAAAAAGGTCCAAAATATATTATGACTAGCTGTGCCCCGCGACTTCATCCGCGTAGTATTGGATTATTGGGTTAAAAAGTATCCTATATGTTAATCCCGGTTATAATCTATCTGTGTTCCAAATTTCATCCAAATCCGTTCAGTAGTTTTTGCGTGAAGGAGTAACAAACATACATACATACATACATTCATACATACATACATACATACATCCACACTCACAAACTTTCGCATTTATAATATTAGTAGGATTTACATACTTCATTGTTTATAAAGTTATTTCTTCCTATTAAAATTTTCATTTTTCTTATAAATGAAAACATTAATTTCAGGACCTCGTTTTGGGGTTACCTCAAACAAAGTGAAAGTATTTTTTCTAGCAACAGTTAATATAAGTACACATCTCAAATGGCTCGGCATACGTAATTTATGCGTTTAATTTCGCTATATAGAAGCGAATTTAACACGTTTTACTGTATGCGGAACCCGCCTTCGTATCCAGCACTTAATTTATGGGTAAAAAATATTTCGCCGAACGCTTAATATTGGGGTGTATAGGTTTTCTGTGCCTTACCCAGTTGCAAAATGATTTATTCGAGTTTCGAGCAATTCAAAATCTATACAAATAAATAAAATTGGAGTGTCTGTTTGTAATATTAAAATAACACCTTTTCACTAAATGCATAATATGAAAGCACATACGGTACTTACTTATAACAAAACGTGATTTAAATTTGTTTTGGCTGTCTGTCTGTATGTTTGTTCTCGGTAATCTCCATAACGGCTGGACCGATTTTGACCGGATTTTCACTTAATCAACAATTTAAATTCCACGCGGACAAAGTCGCGGGCACAGCTAGTATTGTAATATAACTTCGCATAATGTACACATCGCATTAACCATCCTGCCCTTATAAATATGAAAGTGTGCATGTTTGTTACTCAATCACGCAAAAACGGCTGAACGGATTAAGATTAAATTAGGCACACCGATAGTTTATAACCAGATTTAACACATGGTATCTGCGCTACAGAATCTGCGGGCAAAATCTCGTTAAATATAAATGAAATCGAAAGCGTGTCGAAAATAATAGGTCGAGTAAACAGCGCGCCATTACCGCTCGGTTATTTAAACCGCGGATTAAGTTCAACGTGGAGCTGTAAAGGTTTGCTTATTTTCTGTTGTTACGCCTCAAATTGTCGACACTTGAGTACAGATTAGCTTCGTTACCCCGCGGCGGAGCGCGTACCTGCACTAGTGATGTGATAAATTGTATCGATATATATTTTTCGTGTATTTTTTAAAAGTCAAAGTCTTATAAGATTCACTGAGTTGATTGCAGTCAATTATCTGACAAATAGGTTCAGTTAGAGCTAAAATTATAAAAAAAGAAGCAGCTGTGGTGATGCTTAAGTATTTATTGTAAAGATACATGTCCTTATGTCATCATCATCATCATCATCAGCCTATAATTGTCCACTGCTGGACATAGGCCTCCCCTAATGAGCGCCATAGCGCCCTGTCCTCAGCTTGCCGCATCCAGCATCTGCCTGCAGTCTTTCGCAGGTCGTCATCCCACCTGGTTGGAGGGCGTCCTACACTACGCTTGCCGAGTCGAGGTCTCCACTCAAGAACACGTTTACCCCAGCGGTTGTCGGTTCTTCGCGAGATATGGCCAGCCCACTGCCACTTCAGCTTGCTAATTCTTTGAGCTATGTCGATAACTTTGGTTCTCTGTCGGATGTATTCATTGCGAATCCTATCCTTCAGAGAAACTCCGAGCATAGCTCTCTCCATAGCTCGCTGAGCGACCTTAAACTGGTGGACCAGCCCTACCGTGAGTGTCCACGTCTCGGCTCCGTAGGTCATGACGGGTAGGACGCACTGATTGAAAACTTTCGTTTTCAAGCATTGCGGTATGGACGACGAGAAGACTCGACGTAGTTTCCCAAACGCTGCCCAGCCTAGCTGGATCCTCCTCTTGGCCTCCTTCTCAAAATTGTTTTTACCTAACTGCAGAATCTGCCCAAGGTACGTGTACTCGGAAACAATTTCAAGAAGGTGGCCATGTACGACCACCGGTCCCGGATCAATGTGGCCATTGATCATGACTTTGGTTTTATCCAAATTCATGCCAAGACCGATGCGTCGCGAGGCTGAAGCTAGGTCGTCCAGCATCCGGTTTAGCTCCTCCAGCGTCTCTGCCATTAAGACTATGTCATCAGCGAATCGCAGGTGTGAGATGTACTCACCGTTTATGTTAATGCCCTTACCTTTCCAGTCCAACGTCTTAAACACATCTTCCAGCGCGCTCGTGAACAGTTTCGGGGATATCACATCCCCCTGTCTCACTCCCCTGCGCAGTTGGATGGGTTTAGACTGCTGGCCCTGTACTTGGACACTCATGGTAGCGGCGTCATAGAGACATCTCAACACCCTGATGTAACGATAGTCTACTTGGCATCGCTGTAAGGATTCCAGAACAGCCCAGGTTTCGACAGAGTCAAAGGCCTTCTCATAGTCCACAAAGGCCAGACACAGAGGCTGATTATACTCTTCGGACTTCTGTATAATCTGCCTCACTGTGTGAATGTGGTCTATGGTGCCATATCCTCCGCGGAACCCGGCCTGCTCCGGTGGCTGGAACTCGTCGAGTCTCCTGGCGAGACGATTCGTGACCACTCGTGAGAACAGCTTATAGACGTGGCTCAGGAGTGTGATGGGTCTGTAGTTTTTAAGAAGGGTTTTATCTCCCTTCTTAAAAAAGAGCACAACCAAACTCCCGCTCCACGCCTTTGGAGTTCTCCCACTGTGAAGGACGGTGTTAAACAGGTTCCGTAGCTCCTGTATAATAGGGGCTCCTCCTGCCTTCAGAAGCTCTGAAGTAATTCCGTCCTCACCGGGGGCTTTTCCATTTTTAAGCTGCCTCAGAGCTAACACGATCTCGTCTTGACTGATGTCCGGCAGTTCGTTGGTATAGTGGCGTGTCAGGGTGGCTCTGGAATCATGGTCGTCCCGTCGAGTATGAGGGGCATGTGCAGCGTACAAACGGCCGTAGAAGTTCTCTATCTCGGCAGAGATCTCCGGCTTCGACAATACGGTCCTCCCGTCGTGCGTTCTAAGCTTCGTCAGGTGGCTCCTGCCAAGCTGCTGAGTGAATACTTTGGACCCTCGGTTTCGCTCTATCGCCTCTTCAATGAGGCGAGTGTTGGAGCTCCGAAGGTCGCGCCGTACCATCTTCGCAATTTGCTTATTCAGGTCTGACCTCTCTGACGAAGTCGCTTGGGTGGTTTCCCGTCTTTTTGTCATCAGCCCGAGAGTCTTATCCGAGAGTTTAGACTTCTTGCCCGTACGCTGCTGTTGGCAGAACTTGATGCCTTCGTCCCTCAGCGCTTCGACCAGATTATGTAGAGTCTCGTCAGTGTCATCCGTGGGTTCCAAGGCAACAAATCTATCCCCGAGAAGCTGCTGAAACTTCTCAGTGCCCGCCATGATTTGAATTGGGTTAGGCCGGAGCGTGGACTTCATCAGACAGTTTCTCTCAAGCTTCAAGTTGATATTCAGAGAGCCTCGGAGTAGTCGGTGATCGGATCCGGTATTGAACCTGTTGATCACTGAGACATCTCTGAATATGTGCTTGCTATCTGTCATGATGAAGTCAATCTCATTTTTTGTCACAGTGTCGGGGCTTTGCCATGTCCACTTCCTTTGAGGCTGTTTCTTAAAGAAAGAATTCATTAAGAACAGCTCCTCTTTCTCAAGGAAGTTGACAAGCATTTGCCCCCTGTGATTTCGGACTCCATAACCATGCGGGCCTATTCGGGATTCGTTGCCACTCTGGGTTCCCACCTTGCCGTTAAAGTCCCCCATAACAACGTTGAAGTGAGCCTTAGTGGTGTTGTGTAAGGCTTTGGATATGTCTTCATACATATCCTCCACTTCATCATCCGAGTGTGTCGAGGTCGGTGCGTAAACCTGAATGACCTTCATGCTATACCGTTTGGATAGCCGAAGGATCAGGTACGCTACCCTGGTCGACACACTGGAGATTTCTTGGACGTTGTTAGAGAGGGCCTTATTGACGAGGAAACCTACGCCACCCTGGGATGTTTTATCACCCTCGCGAAAGTAGAGAAGATGGCCCGAGTCTAGGGTTATGGTGTCCTCCCCCTCTCTACGGACTTCACATAACCCCAGAACATGCCATTTAATGTTCTCTAACTCCACTTCCAACTGCGCTAGATGATGGTCAAGCCTCAGAGTGCGTCCGTTAAACGTAGCCAGGGTCAATTTTTGTAATGAATGGTAGCCTGAGGTAGCCCGGAGATTCTTAGCACCCCCTGCCCCGCCGTTACCGTGGCCGCTACCATGGCCAGGGATAGCGAGGCGGCCGGGAACTAGGGGCCATTTTTTGGCTTTAGTCTTCATTAGTGGGTTATGCCCGTAATCCCCACGCTGGGCATGCGGGTTGGGGATCGCAGTTCAGTTGTGGAGTTGTTCTGCGAGGGGCGCTGCTGCCCGCCCCCCGGTGTATTTCCCTTAGTCGCCTCGTACGACACCCACGGGAAGAGTTGGGTTGGTGCTATTCTATTTTAGGCCGACACCACACAGCCATGTCCTTATGTAGGTGAAACAAAAAGGGTATACTATTTTTTATGCAACTTTACTTTGTAAATCTAAAACTATCGGCTTTGTGGGACAGTTGAAGTACTAAAGGTTTTGTAAACTTGTGAAATCTGTCAACAGCTGTATCTCTAGAACACCTTTTGTTTTTCAAGTTTCCTCCAAAGCTGATAGTTTTAGAATTACAACGTTAAGTTTCGAAAAAAAGTATACCCTTTCTGTTTCAACCTGTATATAAGAGTCAAGAGTGGAATTTATCAGAGAAAAATATAAAATTGAATCGTGGTACAAACTGAACTGACCGATATTCTGTGTTGTAACGTCATGTCCCAGATCTTGTCCCGTCAGGGTATAGAACTGACATCGATCCCCGTATCTCGGGATAGTGTTGCGCAGTCAATCTCACAGACGCTAATCACGAGTCGAGACAAAGGATTTACTAGCCGTACTGGTCAATATTGCTGCAAATAAAAATGATCTACATCACCCAGGTGATAAAAACGCATTGATCTTGGCAAATATTTTAACATTATCATCAGAGGTGCAACTGTACAACTGCATTTTATGGATGGCATCAGATCCCAACGTAATAAGGGGTAAAGTATTTGCTGGATACACTTTAGGACTGTGGGATATTACAATACAAATAAAAAAATCTCAAGGAATCGAATCTAAGCCAAGTAGAGTCAAGCTGTAGCCAAGTGGCTACAGCTCAATTACGGGCTGGCTCGATTGGGATAGTACAACTCTCACACAGACGGAGAAGGGCGTTAAGTAGCTATTATAGATACGTTTCATACGATTAGTGAGAGGGTCTAAAGCCCAAACCTCCTCCCTTCCACTCCCTCAATCCCACTCCCCTTCAGGCTGGTAACGTTTAAGCAAAGCCTTTGGTATTACAAGCATTGATAGGCTACGGTAACTGCTTAACATCAGGTAAGTCTTAAGCTTGTTTCCCGACTTTGTTCCAAAGAAAAATATATCTCCAAGCCTCAACCCATGACGACCGTTTGGCGCAGTGGTTTGAGCGTAGGCCGCTCGGCTCACTGCACTAGGTGGTTGCGGATTCGATTCCCGCCGCGGAAAATTTCGGAAATAGCCTTTTCGTAATTTGCCCAGGTGAGGGTGTCACTGGGATCGCCCCAGTCCATTGTACGGTACCCATAGTACAAGTGTAACGTTGTGGAATTTACAACGTTCCAATATTATTCTTTTTCACAAAAAAAAAAAAAATACATAATACTAACATTTAATACGCAGATGAGATTAGTGGCGCCATCTATTGTGGTAGGCCGCGAACTTGTCGGCTGCTCGATAGCTCGAGTACACAGATAATTTTTTATGTCAAAACAATTTAAATTCATATTATTATAATTAGCAAAATTAAGTATTTATTGATGTCCATAGCTTCACGAAATAATGTAGTAAGTAGTAAATATATTTAAATACAATCTCTGCAATTAATTTTTTAATGCTAGCAACGAAACGCGAACCTGTCAAAGCGTTTCGATATGTCAAACCACCTAAGGAAAGACGACGCGGACGAATGAGAAAACGTGAAATTAAATTTTATTAGCCGTTAATTTTTACTTCTCACGAGTGCGCGAGTATAAAAGGGGTCGTCCCCACTCTGCGGGTCTTTTCGGCAACGCGCCGTGGCCCCAACAGTTTGTTTTAACCTTCTACAATTATACCTGGTGAGTTTGCAATAGCATTTAGTATTAAGCTTTTTATTGTGCGATTGTTTCCCATCCTTCAGCAAATCAGCTGATGTGTGCATAACCTATTTCTGTGTGTTCCTTCCTTCGCTTTAGCACTGCCAACGCAACTAAGCGTGGCGCCCTGGCTTATGCACCATCACCACCGCCATAGCATTGTAACCACGCAATTCGCTGCAAGGATGTCGAATTCATCGACAATTTGCATAACGGTCATTCATGACGCTGTACGCTACCCTCAGGCTATAAATTGTAACGACCATTGAACGATCAGTTTTTCTTGTATAGTGTAAACCATCTGGGTTCGCTCTTTTGCACTACCCGTATGTCCCTACTCATGTTACTGCTACGGCCTGCCCGCTATAATGCTATTTTTCTTAGTTTGGGACCATACAGTTAGTGTGTCAGTCTGGCGATATTTATTATTGTTTATATAAAATATAAAAAGCGTCCGTGTCCCATCTCTATGTTTCCAAGTGGTCGCGCGAGGAAGCTCGCGGAATAATGATTTCTTTGAGTCCCCCACTGTTTGAAGTGCACGCCATTACTGGCTCTCAGATACGTTTGTGCTCTGTACTTAATAGCGGATCTCAATGCGGACGATAATTGTTTTCCTTACCTTTGTACGGTTGGAATCATGTTTACGACTCTTGTTCGGGATTAAGGGGCTTTTTTGTGAGATATTTAAGTCCACACTTATTTAGCTTTTTCTCTTCAATACTGGTTTGTTCTAGAAACGTTTTTTATATAAACGCAGATACTTGTGCTATGTTTAAACTATGTAACTCCACTATATTGTTCACGATATTTCCAAGTAATGTAACAATATAACGTTGCCTCGACGGTTCGGCGAAAAGCTCAGGTAGCAGAAACTGCATGTAATACCTATGATATAATGAAAGAGGTATCGATTTATTTGGATAGCTCGTCTAAACTGTGTTCTCTTGAGAACTAGTATAGAGCCAAAACAATTTTTCATTACTCATACTCGGAAAGTAGGTCCGAAGTGAGTTGAGGAGCGGGTTGAAAGTAATACTTTTCCGCCCTAGAGAGAATCGTTTTCAACTGACAGCTGTCAAATTATTAAAAAGAAACTAGTTTTATTTTGACATTTATATTGAACCAGGCCGGCCAACGGAAAAAAAACAAAATAGGCGGCAATCCGATCTTCATTTGTTTTTTCGAGTTGTAGAGTATTGTTCATACTTCCTTGTATTATCTTTAGCTAATTCCTGTTTTTATTTTTACTTTCCTTTGTTTTCGTAATGAAAAGCACAGTGTTAACCTCGGGTGAAAGACTTATTTTGTCCCTCGAACTATAAACCCCGTCTCGGGACTAAATAAGTTACCTTCACCCCTAGGGTAACAATGTAATATTGTGTTATGATGAAATAAAACTTTTTAAAATGGCTATGAACGATGCAGGCATGGTATACTATTATATATGAAATGGTGTAGCCAAGCTGTAGGTAATTGACTACAGCTCATACACGGACTGGCTCCACCGGGGTAGTACCACCCGCTTACAGAAGATCGGCGTAAAGTAGCCGCAATAGTTGCGTGTTGTACGATGAGTGAGGGAGGCAGACGCCTACGTCTGCAGCTTTACTAGCGCAGGTTTTATTTTCTGGATTTCAACAACAGCACTACTTACCTAACTATAGATAAAAAATAGTGCCGTCTAGGGACGTCCGAATGAAGTAAAGGTTTATAGTATAAAGCGTAGGGAGCCCCAGCTGCCACTCTGTATATCGTGTAACGCTACTGACGTCATCGTGTAACGCTTCTGACGTCATCGTGTAACGCTACTGACGCTGAGCACGCATGGAGTGGCCGCGCGGCGAGCGCCTCGAATGTCCGAACGTCCGCTTCGCCGTGAAACATCCAGGTGATACCGAGTGAGTACAATAAAACATCAAAATCAGTCGAGCCGTTTAGAAGGAGATGAATTACGAACACTCCCACACCGGAATTTTATATATAAAGATATATAAAACATCTCCATATATATATATATAATAATATATCAACATATATATAATATATCAACTCCAGTTCAACCACCGATATCCCTTTGAGGTTGGTACGAACGGTAGAACAGTGTGGGACTCTATCAAATCATGTAGTGAAAGAGTTCGTAGTTACTGGTTTGTTACAGTTTCAATTCCATTTGGGCGGCAACCGCGACTGGGCCCGGTGTCTTTAATACTGCGATTATATTGTACTAGCTGTGCCCCGCGACTTCATCCGCGTAGTATTGGATTATTGGGTTAAAAAGTATCCTATATGTTTATCCCGGTTATAATCTATCTGTGTTCCAAATTTCATCCAAATCCGTTTAGTAGTTTTTGCGTGAAGGAGTAACAAACATACATACATACATACATACATCCACACTCACAAACATTCGCATTTATAATATTAGTAGGATAAGCGACGCGGATGTAACAAGTTTTAATATGAATTCGATGAATGTCTTACCATGGGTTCGGTGGTAATTCTAGAAATTACGACACTAAAACTATGTACTTTTGAAAGATTTGTGCCAATGAAGATTATCATCATCACTACATAGTATAAAACAAAGTCGCTTCCCGCTGTCTGTATGTCCCTATGTATGCTTAGATCTTTAAAACTACGCAGCGGATTTTGATGCAGTTTTTTTTAATATATAGAGTGATTCAAGAGGAAGGTTTATATGTATAACTAGCTGTGCCCGCGACTTCGACCGCGTGGAATTTATTTGACAAAGTTTTATACAAACTTGCATCCCTTATTTCATCCCCTTGGGGGTAATTTTTTTAAAAAATCCTTTCTTAGCGGATGCCTACGTCATAACATCTACCTGCATGCCAAATTTCAGCCCGATCCGACAAGTAGTTTGGGCTGTGCGTTGATAGATCACTATGTCAGTCAGTCAGTCAGTCAGTCAGTCAGTCAGTCACCTTTGAGTTATATATTTTAGATACATGCATAATATAGTAGAGAAACACTGATAATTTTAGAACCGTGCGAAGCCGGGGCGGGTCGCTAGTCTTCTATATTTAAAACATAGCTTCCGTATGTTTTTTTCCGCAAAACTTGAAAATCAGTCGACGAATTGACTTAAAATGTATACACAACATTGCATTTGTATATGAAAGTGATTTTATATCATTTTGATCCCGAAATTCCCTCGGGAACGGGAAGTTAATAATTATCAGCCACATCGAAATGTGAGTGAGTTAAAATTAATTTACTTCAAAATAATTCTTTTTTAATAATAAAGCAATGTCAGTAAACAACCGTACAACCCGCCAGATGTTAAGCAGTTACAGTAGCCTATTATAGATGCTTGTAGTACCAATTGCATTGTGGGATAGAGATAGAGGGGGCGGGGGGAGGGGGGAAAGACATTAGGCTTCCATATCTCTCACTCATCTTACAAAACGCAGCTATTATAACTACTTTACAGCGATTTTCTGTGAGTAGGTGGTACTACCCAGAGCAAGCCAGCCCGAAAAGGAGCTGTAGTCAATTGCTTACGGTGAGAGAAACATCGTGAGGAAACATGTATGTCTTAGAAGGTCTAAACAATTTTCGAAAGACATGTGAAATCCGCCAACCCGCACTGGGCCAGCGTGGTGGATTATGGCCTGAATCCCCCTCGTGTTGGGGGGAGGCCCGTGCCCAGGAGTGGGACGTCAAAATGGGTTAATTATTATTATTATATTTATTCATTTTAGTATCGCATTTTCGTATTTGATGTACAAAGGCTACTCACGCTATATCTTAGTACTATGGTCACACCTCAAAGTTGTAAGAGTAAATCACTGTATGTATACAAGAAAGCCCACAGCCCTCCGCCCGCAGCCCCACCGGGATACAGTCGTGCCAGTGATTTAACACCTAATTAGCGGTTTGCGTGTGCAATGAGCGTTCTAAGATGTGTGTGTGGCTTAATTTACGCCTCTCTTAAGTTTAGTTGGAACGTTTGTGGCTATTTGATGTACGGTTACCAACATAAGTAGCTGAACATTTTGATATACGTGAAGAAAAATCTTTCAAAGGTTTAATACGAAAATTGCGCGGACGGAGGAATATGACATTTGCCACTCTTATAGTTTATAAATATAGAGAAGGGGTGCAGAATGCTAATATTTTTATATTATAATACTTAGAAATATACCAAAATCAATAAATAAAACATTACACACACTACCATGAATTGACACAAACACATTTGTAACCTCCACACCGACTGACTGTCTGACTGACAAACGGTGACAGTTTTTTGAGGGCGGGACTTCCATAGTGCATGCTGCGTGCCAGTATCAAATAGTATTTGACAATAAAACCTTGATGACGTTTTAAGTTAAAATTTAAATAAATTATAGTCGAATTTCGACCATTATAACGGGGATGCTAGTCTTTTAAAATGGGTAATACAATATTTAAGGAGCACTATGGACCCGCACCGCCTATAACAAGAAAGAGTGGAAGAGGAAGGGGGAGGCCTTCGCCCAGCAGTGGGATGAAATATAAATTTAATATATTAAATGTAACCTTAGATAAGTTAATGTAAAATAAAAGGCTTTAATAAATAAATAAATACAATATTTTACAAGCGTCGATAAATATTTTCGCTTATACTCGTAGATGTTTGCAGTACCAAAGGCATTACTTGCAGGTTGCCAATCTGAAGGTGAGTAGCACTTGCCCCCTTTTTGGACCTGGCGTATTCCCCTTTTTCATTCTCAACTTATCTTTCATTCCCTGGGTAGGCACACCCATGCCTCTCCGCATAACTAAATTAGTGCTTAATCTGTTGGCGAAAAATCATGACTTAGTTTTGATAAAACTAAAAGTACTGCTGTCTTTTTCATACATTATTATGCTGGAGAAGCACGGCAATAGACTTGGTTTAGACAACTTTAGTTTATGTAGCACAATTGCCTTTTTGATATTCCCAACTTATGGAGGGGTAGTCGACTAAAACGCTAACTGAGTTGTTTTGCGAACAATAACCGTAGTACGCGATGCATTGCGCTGTCAATAAGCGGTAATTCACTTGTGAAACGCTACGGGCCGACGATGTACCGTAAGCAAACAAAATGTTCAGTTTTATGATGTATGATGTCACACTGACACCTTTTGACTATTATACTGTCTGGCCTCTTCATTATTAAATTTGGGTATTAGTGCAGGTATTAGTAATATACATGTTTTTTTTTGTAATTTTTCAGGATACCCAAAGTTTACGGCAAGATTAAAACAATTAAAATAATCTTGACAAGTATCTCACTTTATTTTCTTTTCACTCACAATTTTTCTTTGTTTTCCAATCAATACAAATAAAAATTTTCAATTTTATGAAATAAATAAAATTATTTTAGTACCTCATATATTCTAATAATTATTATTTTGTTGCACCAGGTCTTGGGTTCAAACCCCGGCTCGCATCTCTGGATTTTTCAAAATCTATGTGCGAATCATAATTTCTCTGCATGTCTTAGAAGATCTACCCATTTTCGAAAGACATGTGGAATCCGCCAACCCGCACTGGGCCAGCGTGGTGGATTATGGCCTGAATCCCCCTTGTGTTGAGGGGAGGCCCGTGCCCAGGAGTGGGACGTCAAAAGGGCTAAATTATTATTATTATTTTGTGATTTTATCAAAATAATTTTATTGATAAAATTTGTCTTAAAACTATTTTGCGGACGCTACCACTCTGGAGCGCCACTTCGACGCATCACCAAGATACAATGAAATTACAGAGATGGCTTTTTAGCGCAAATTCGTGAACTACGACCTCGCAGCGATGGTTGTGAAGTTATGAGGACTCATTGATTTATGTTTATTGACGTCACTATAAACTTTCACTACTGTGACTATCAAGCAGTTGATCGACAACACCAATACCTAGTATATAAACTTTAACTTCCACAATCACTTCCCCTATGCAGTAAACGAACAGTAGTTTAATTCATGAAAAGTTTGTATTGCTCATAATACACATAATTTTAGGGAGGCAACGATAATTACTCCTTTAAAAACAGACATCTGCTTTGATTGCAAAAACAGTAACCACAGAACAGAGTTAACTAAGTACGGTGGAAGTTTATTTATCTATAAATATCGAAAGACACAGTTTACTTAACTATATGGTTTCAAACTAAGCAACGCTTGTACTATGAGCGCCGTACAATGGACCAGGAAAAATTACGAAATTTGCCCTGGAGGGTATAGAACCCGCAACCACTCGGTGCAGTGAACCGAGCGGCCTACGCACAAACTCTGAAATCTGATGGGTTTCTTTTTAACAGCTAGCTTTTGATTAAATCACACGCTACCAACCTGTACCCACCAACAGAAAATATTGATGTGTTCAGATTATTATTTATTGTGTGGTAGAAACATCACCTTTGGCATTTACCGAGGCGCCATGCAAAATAAGACCTTATGTATTCATGGTTTAGATTTACATTGTGTACATACTTCATACAACCGTTGTGACAAAGAACTAGTTTAAAAACATGTTAAGCAGCTTGTAATGCAGCAAGTTGCGGCGGACAAGTGGCGACGGTTGCACCGGAAGTTCGCCCGCAAACAATATGGCCGCCGGCCACTTCCGTCCGCGGAGTTTCCGCCTTCGGCCCCGCTGTCTACTGCGGTGCATTAATAACTCTGCATAACGCGTAACGTTGGTTTAAATACGTACATACTTATTTAAATAATGGTTTATCAATTAATAACTAGTGGTCGTCCGTGGTTGAAATTCGACCATAATTTAAAATTTAAATTTTAAACGTTATTAAGGATCTATTGTCAAAGACTATTTGATACTGGCACGCAGAATGCACTCTGGAAGTTCCGCCCTCCGAAATAAAGAAAATAAAATTGTCACCGTTTGTCGGTCAGACAGTCAGTCAGTTACCAAGTAGAAGTTACAAATGTGTATGTGTCAAATGCATGGTAGTGTGTGTGATGTTTTATTTATTGATTTAATGTACTTTTTATGCATATTTTTTTAAAAAATATTAGCATTCTGCCCTCCTTCTTTATATAAACTACTAGCTGTGCCCCGCGACTTCATCCGCGTAGTATTGGATTATTGGGTTAAAAAGTATCCTATATGTTAATCCCGGTTATAATCTATCTGTGTTCCAAATTTCATCCAAATCCGTTCAGTTGTTTTTGCGTGAAGGAGTAACAAACATACATACATACATACATCCACACTCACAAACTTTCGCATTTATAATATTAGTAGGATAAGTGTGCCAAATTTCATGCTTCTCCGTCCGTGCAATTTTCGTAAAAAGTGGTATTAATATATAGATTTACTGCATCTGTTTATTACCAAAACATAACTTCCAGTAACATCTTATGACCCAGTTCATTTGATAGCGCAAAATATCGAAGCATCAATAAGGAATATTTTATTAATGCACTCTATATTTTTAGCCGACTTCCATAAAAGGAGGTTATATGTTGGTCTATATGTATGTGTTTTTTATGTATGTTCACCGTTTACTCCGTCAATTGTGGACGACTGTACCGACTGCGAATGCAGGTCCCTAGTTATTTTAGTGCACCTAGGTTTGTTGGAAGTCGGTTTTAATTTTTTATCAAAATATTTTTACAGTACTGCAATTACAGTCAGTTACTACAGACACTTAAATATCTGTATAATTGTGACAACTATGTTTCTGATAGTCCTTCTAGTTAGAGTCATCATACTCGTAACACTGTCATCAAGAAATCTCCTGAAATGTATGTTTTATAATCATTGTTAGTTATCACATATGGGGTCACGTAGCTCAATTGCTAGGATGGTGATCGAACCCATACTCTCTCGGTTGCAAGCGGCCCCTCTAACCACTGGGCTTTTCTCCCTTCTACGTTTAGACATGTCACTCTGAGCTCCTAAGTTCTTGTATGAATGTTACATGTGATCTGCAAGCCATGACTCCGTTAGTCATGGCAAATATTTCGCAGAACATTTTTACCTCATTCTAAACGCATTACTACAAAAGGATCTCTTGTTACTGCGTAGCACATATGCTACGTCGTAGTCTTATCGTAGCGCAACGGCGTAGGCGGCGTAGTTCCTCCGGAAGCGAGGGCCGCAGACAGCGGGCGGCGCACTTCCTCCGTTCCGAGACATACGTATCGGTAGTATTTCCGAAAGAAATGTTTTATAAGGCCGTGCAGAGGCCAGGGTCAAGATTTAAAACAGGGTATGGAGCAATATGAATAAAAAATTTTATATCAATAAACATTTTATTACTGTTTAAACAATAAAGACAACACAGGCATCTAAACTACCACATTAAATTCCGTACATACATTACAGTTACAATAATCGTTTAACTATTTAAATTAAAATAACAGATTAAACATTAACTAATAACTAAAATCTATATTTTATACGTTTAAGCAGTTCATGTCCGGAGTTTTGATATAAACAGCATTTTGTAAACGTCAGTAATATACTCTATTATCTACTGACTATATATTTAATGTATACCTAATCATAAGCCTTTTATATGTTGTTGTTATACCTACCAAATAGTTACAAATTATATAAAAAAATAAATTAATCAAAGTTATTTTATTTTTAAGCTTAAATGTGTTTGTTATTTTTATCAGCCAACATTCTAAAACATTTATAAGAATCCGCGTCTAATTTGAACATAACGAGTATATATTTTTATTTGTTTTTAATTTTAAGTATTTATGTGTACATATTAGTGGCGTATTTTAAATTTACAAGCCTTATTATCGTATATATGTTCGCGGTAAAATACACCTTACGTGTGGACGAATTATGATACTTTTTATTTTGAAATAAAAAATGTATTTACAACTCTATATACATCAAGATCTACTCTATGTTATAATTTATGCGGTAAGGTAGTTTATAGACGAGTTATAATCATAGTCATAGGGTTTAGAAGCTTTGTCATAATGTATTTAAACAGTACCGTGGATATTGTCTACACAATTGACCATTCGTAATTATCAATTTTAGAGCTAATTTCTATACATATATATTATGTATTCACACAAACATGGGTACCATTTGTAATTGTATTTATTAATATAAGTAATTTTTTAATGAGAATCTCCTTTTATTTGGTGGTCTATTATAAATATTCAATTAGTATTATTTGTATATTTTTTCTTCAAATGCCTACAGTCGTTACGTATGAAGACAAAGCCTTATTTTTCGAACCATAGAATCTACTTTTTATTAATTTATATGCAAAGATTTTATAGAGCTACATTTTTTTCTTTATAAATACTCTTTCTAGGTACAGTTTCGCTCTGATTTTTTATGACTTTTTTTACTGAAACTATTGACGTAACATAAAAGCAGACGAGACATTTTAAATACGAATAATGACTATGCTTAGAAAATATTTAAGTATATAAAAGAATATGGATACATTTATAATTATTAATATTTGACATACATTTCTAACTTGTCAGGTATGGCCAGAAACAAAATAATATTATAAAATATACGACGATCGAACTGTAGTGCTTCATTAGATATTATTAAGATTACAAAAAACAGTTACTTAAATAATACAAATAAATTTAATAAATCAATGCTGTAAGTTAATTGAATTCGTACATTAAATAAATAAATATTTTTACCTCTTTTTAAATTACTAAAATATATTTTACTCTAGTTTATTGTAGGACTAACACATTTAAGGAGATACAATTTAATGAATGTCGTAAGTTATCATATCATTATAACGGCATCTAATACTACATTATACTAGTATACATTATTATACATTATACATTATCCATTATTTAATTTCTGCTAATTAAACCTTCGTACATTTTTTGGTTATTGTATAATTGCTTGCATACATTTATTTTAATTTAAAAAATATTATTTACATTTTGAGAAAGATTTATATTAACAATTGTTATTGGATTAGTTTAAAAATATAATTTTGTATGTTTTTCAAATAATATTAATGTTAATCTGAACTGGATAAATACAGGCTGTTGTTATTGACAAATTTATTTGAAACATTGAAAATATTTCGAGTGAACATAATGATTCGGGAATCAAATGAAATAGAGGTAGTGCACTAATTGTGAGTGAAAGAGAGGTCATCAGTGCTTCTGTACCGCATGGTTTGCTCCTTCGGCCATTGGGTGGCTGAAATAAAATCGTAGAAATACTTTATAAGCCTGAACAATGACCACATGAGGTGACTTAAGTTATTATTTGGGTTCCATACTGTCACGAAACATTTAAGAGGTTTCACGATAGCTAACTTAATAAAATTAATTAATCTGACTAAGGCACTTTTTCGTGAAATTGATAACAATAAAATACTAATTTCTATAAAACATTTTTTTTTAATGAACTAAAAAAGTTAAATTATGCTTGATTTTTATTTTATTAAAGCGTAAGCATAACTCTGAAAGGTTTCGTTACTAGTATGACTGCTATATACTCAAATGATTGTGTTGTTTACAAAATATTAAAAAACTAATACATCAATCATTAATTTATAAGATAACATGAACTAAACTACATCAAACTTTACTTACACAAGTAGACTTGCTCGGTGATGGATTTGAGTTTCAGAATGATTATAAATTATACACGGACTCAAGCAATACTCAAATATAATCAAGCGCATACGATAGGTAAAATATTAAAACGAAACGTAACTTAACATTTATTAGTCTACTACGTATAACCCTACGTTCGCACTGGACGAAACATGTTCACGAAACATGTTGTTGTCTCTATTTTTATGACAACAAAAAAAAAAGAGACAACATGTTTCGTGTACATGTTTCGTCCATTGCAAACGTAGGGTTAAGTTACACATGCGATGGTCAGGTAGACAGAACCAGTGATGTATCAAAGAGGATTTAAGCTTTCTACACTGTTATCCCCCGTTTGCATTGATGAAACAACACAAATTAATGTTACTGTCTTTTTTTATACAACAAAATACAAAAATTATAGAGGAAGAAAAAAAATGTTTTAATCAAGTAGAGTTGCTGTAAACATTTTGACAGCCACGGAAGCGAGATACATGCATGTACCTTTATCTCAGAGTGAATGAGATGCAATATTTTTTTGCTAAGATATAAATAATTCGTCAATGCCAACGGGAGAGTTTGGTATAATTTTAAATCATGTTAAATCAGTATTTTAGTACGACAGTATTATAATAAAGCAATGTAGCTAAATTAACAGTGTACTCGTTAGCTCAGGCATGCATGTACTATTTACCTATTTTTGTGACATTTCTTTGGTCTAGCGTTTCGTTTGCATGCAACGCTTTTTTTCGACCGTGACTTGCGGCGATAACGTGCTGTAATATTCATAAACTTGTATATATTTCAGTTGTATTATATGGTCATAGTTTTTCAAAAAGAAACCAACCCACACTTACTCCTGCAGACTAAAATCAATCCCAAATCAATTGGCTGTAGGTTGGTTTCAGTTTGCAGAAGTTTGGGTGGTTGTATCCATTCTGCATATTCATATATGATTTACATCAGAGTGTCTGTAGTAAAATGTATACTAAGGGAACACATGCTTAGGATGCATCATACCCATTCCGATAAAGTGCAAAAGTGTTGGTTCAAAATATATTGTTATCAGAAATACCTGTGTAATGCATGTTGCGGTACATATCTGGACAGTTGTTTGAGCCCTGGAACGAATTCGTACAATTAAGATCTTGAATAGTCTATACAAATAAATAAAACTGAAGTGTCTGTTTATAATGACAAAATAACAGCATTTTTCTTAATACATATATTATAACGGTACTTATAACAAAAAAAGAATAATAATTTTTTTGGATGTCGTCTCTTTGTTTGTTCCGGCTAATCACCAAAACGACTGGTCCGAGTTTGATGGGAGTTTGACTGGCAGATAGCTGACTTTTTTATTGAAGTACCAGAAAAGTTGAGTCAGGCGCATATTGACCCGATGCCTCGTCTGGTATACAATCCCAATGATTAATAAACAAACCAATTAGGCTATATTTACTAGACAAAGACGGCTAACTATATTTAAATGTTTTCTTATATTTTAACCGCATTCGGGGTGCCAATTACAGCTTAAGTTAGTGGCGGATTTACCAGAAGGCTGAGTAGGCTGGAGCAGATTTTTGGGCCGGCAAATTTATTAATTGTACATGGATTGAGCTTTGATTAGCTCAAAAATAAACCCAAAAAATATTTTTCATTACTCATACTCTGAAAGTAGGTCTGAAGTTGCCTAAGAAGCGGGTTGAAAGTAATACTTTTCCGGCCCGGGAGAATCGCTTTCAACTGACAGACATCAAATTATAAAAAAAAAAAAACTAGTTCCATTTTCACATTTCTATGGAACCATGTTCAAACTTTTTCTACAGTCACTCAATTACAGTACGATGTAAAATTGAAATAACATAAAGTTAAGTATTAATTCAAGAATATATATTTTTAAATGACTTAATTATAATTTAGTTTCGACAATTTCTTTAAAATAACATAGATATGGGCAAAATATATAGAGATGAAAATGAAAAATAATGGCTAAATAATGAAGTTGGCCGGCCAACGAAAAAAAAACAAAATAGGCGGAAATCCGATTGTTTTTTTTTCGAGTTGTAGAGTATTGTTTATACTTCCTTGTATTATTTCTTTAGCCAATTCCTGTTTTTATTTTTATTTTCCTTGTATTCGTAATGAAAAGCACAGTGTTTACCTCGGGTGAAAGACTTATTTTGTCCCGAGACGGGGTTTGGCGCCCGAGCGTAGCGAGGGCGCTAATAGTTCGAGGGACAAAATAAGTCTTTCACCACTCGTGTAACAATGTACTATTAAGTGCAATTTCAACGAAATTTTTGGATTTTAAAAATAATCTATGACATGACAACTGTTGAGGCAAGGGCGGCAAAAAATGTACAGCCTATACTTTGGAAATTTGCAAATCCGCCACTGGCTAAAGTATATGGAATAACCATAGATGAAGGATTGCGAAGACTGTCAAGTCTGTGAAAAACCGCTGTCGTCTTTTCAGAGCTCTCCAATAAGTAAGGTACACTATATACAAAATTGAACATGCACCGCGCCCCAACCGCAATACAGCGAAGTTTAATTAAATGCGACAGGCGACACGTAAATTATATTTAACACCCTTGAATTGGACAAGCGGCTTCTTAGCCGGGATTTGGTCGCAATTTATTGCTTGGATGCAGTTTGGTTTTGCCGCTGTTTGTAACAGATACGGCGGTGATCTAGACCCCGTCCCCCACTATTTTAGGCACGGGCCAACGACCCCTTGGATTCCGCACTGCGAGTAGACCAATAAATAAATAATACCGCCAGACTGACACACCAACTGTATGATCCCAGACAAAAAGCAACGCTTGTAATAGTAGTCAGTCAGTGGACTGGGTGCGATCCCAGTGACGCCTAGACCCTGGGCAAATTACGTAGAGACCATTGCCGAATTTTACCGCAGCGGGAATCGAACCAACCAACATGTGCGGCGAGCCGAGCGGCCTACGCTCGAACCACTGCGCCAAGCGATCGTCAAAAACACCAGTTTCCGAAAGGCACGAGCTTAATAAAGTGTATATCTGGCCATAATGTAACAGGGGGCGAGCCTATTGCTTATTTTAGCAGGGTGATTTCTCTCAATGCTAAAGGGATTCGGGTTTAAGCCACCACGCTAGCCTAGTGTAAGTTGGCACACTACACACATCTTTCGAAATCGGCGGTCAATCGACCATCGATCAGTTGGTGTGTTTACACCCTAAGAATCGGGCATCCATATAAAATTTAGCCAGAATATCTTTATTTCTTACAAAACAAAGTATAATGAACTAAACCCAAGTCTTATCTCAGCTACGGAGCGCGACAAGCCGAGAATAACTGAGATAATGCAATGCACAAGTTAAAGCAGCTGCTATATCATGTTTATTAACTGCGAACTTCGCAATAAAGGGTTTTTATCGTGCAAAGTTGGGAAAGGTCGAGAGGGATGTCTGTATAGTGACGTCAAAATGAATAATATTTAGGTACTTTGGTTATTAATCTCGACTAGTTTATTTAGAGCTGCTAATTTTTGTTCATCGCGACATACATAAAATTACAGAATGGATGATGGTGGTCATGATAATCAGCTGTAGTGTCAGTTATGGGTCGTAATGCTGGTCATACACGCGCTGGCCAGGTCAGCCTGCGCAGGTAGACCGCACAGCCACAGCGTAGCGTTCAAATACTTGCACGGGTCTTCTTTCTCACACATGCTCAGGTCTACCTGTACAAGGTGCACTTACGTAGCCAGACCATTTTGGAACACCGGCGTATGATTTGCGTAAGACTGGAATATGACCGAAGTATGACCGGAGTACAGCCGGAATATGTCCGAAGTCAGACCAGAGTATGGCTAGAGCATGACTAGAGTATGGCTGGAGTATGACCGAAGTATGGCTGGAATATGACCGGAGTATGATTGGAGAATGACAGGAGCATGGCCGGAGTATGGCTGGAGCAAGACCGGAACATGACCCGCATAATTATATACAAGGTGAACCATAATGGGTATACTTTTTTTTTCAAAACTTAACTTTGTAATTCTTAAACCATCAGCTTTGGAGGTATCTTGAAACACAAAAGGTGTTATAGGAATACAGCTGTTGACCAATTTCACAAGTTTACAAAACCTTTAGTACTTCAACTGTCCCACAAAGCCGATAGTTTGAGATTTACAAAGTTAAGTTGCAAAAAAAATAGTATACCCTTTTTGTTTCACCTAGTATATCAGTCGGAGAATAAAATGATTGTCAACATACATGAAGTCCTTGTTTATTGAAATTAATGTTGGTTCGGACGGTGCGATGATGGAGCGGCTGAACCGGCCGCGCGTTGTTCCCTAGCGGTGCCTTGGGAGTCAGTTGGGAGCCTTGCATCAGCTGCCGGAGGGCGTACATCTGGTAAAAAAATATATATTTTAAACCAATACATAATAAGGTCGTATTTTATTAATAAAGATTACTAGCAATGTAATCACATTTCTATCTTCGTTCTTACAGTAGGCGGAATAAAGTTTAAGTTACGAAACCCTATAAGAACGATTACAATAAGGTTGGTTGTCCCTGTGCGCTGAAAAGTCATTGAACCTTTTTCCGTCTGATGTAGTAACAGACTTCATTACAGGTATACTTACTTCTTGCTTCGAAATATAAATGGGCTTGTTGAATATGATCCAGACAGCCGTCTCCCAGCAGCCAGGGTGTGTGGTGGAGCCCTCATAGGTCAAGTATTGCTGTGTGTTCGGCAGTAGCGAACTCAAGGGCAAATGCTTGATAGTGGACGAAGAACCTGTAAGGACACGGATGGTTATTGTACCATTTTAACCACTGCTAAACGGCGAAGGCAAATATCATGACTTCAAAGAATTGTCTCAGATAATATTATTAATAATATTATTAATTGTGAACAGATACCTCTGTAAACTACTTTGTTGAATGCACTTGTAATTAATCTGAAATCTGCATTAGTCGGTTCCCCAATCTGGAAATAAAAATAATAATTAAAACAAAATTAATAAATATGAAATAAATATGATTTTTCTACAGTGTAATCTTAATTCCCATGCGTTCATAAAAGGATTGGTCGGTTTCACATGCGGATGTTACACTATGCTATATTAGTAATGTTGGCGAGGCCGGCGGTGACCGACTTGAACACGGAAATTATTAGCTTCCCGTTGATTGTTGTATAAAGTACTTTGAATTTGTTTTCAACTCTATATCATAGGAATGATTTGGATATATAGATGTGCAGAATGGATCTAAACCATAGGTACTTCTTAAACCGAAACCAACCTACAGACACTTGAAATACGGTTGGTTTTAGTCTGCAGTAGTATAAGTGGATTGGTTCGCTTTTGCAAAGTTAATGTGACATTATTCGGCCAGCGAGGAACGACACGGTGTATGGATGATAACTTACCTGAACCATGAGGGAGATTCCGACGATCCCCTGAGACTTGTGCTGCGCCTCGGACATGTTGTGATACAACTCCTTATTAAAACCGTACAGCTGAATCTGTTGACAATATTAATAGGTATATTGTGGTGCCAACTATGGGGTGCTACTCTTAGCAATGATAATCGAAATATCGTGACATGATGGCGACCGCTTGGCTCAGGGGTTCGAGTGTAGGCCGCTCGACTCACTGCACATGGTGGTTGCGGGCTCGATTCCCGCCGGGGAAAATTACGGGAATGGGATTTTGGTGATTTGCCCAGGTCTGGGTGTCACTGGGATCGCCACCAGTCCATTGTATGGTGACCATAGTACAAGCGTTGCTTGGTTGGTGTGTCAGTCTGGTGATATTTATTTATAGAAATATATAAGTATTTGAGAAAATATTGTACCAGAATAGGTATTTCTAATTCTTAAAGGAACACTAAATACAACAAACCATCATCAAGCTTGTGTATTCTCTGAAGGGTTAGGCAGCAGAGGACTACTGCAGTGCACACACATTTCGCCAAGAGTCTTTTGGCCCCAATGAGTGCCCAAGGGCCAAATAGGGCGCGAGAAAAACGATTCAAACTAAATTCAATATGTAAGTATTCATGTCAAAAATGCGACATAAAATTAACAAAAAATTGCTCAGCGATCGTCTCTACAACCAATCTGTGCGCCAAATTGATTATAAATAATAAATATCGCTAGACTGGCACACCAACTGTATGGTCCCAAACTAAGCATCGCTTGTACTATAGGTACCGAACAATGGACTGGGGGCGATCTCAGTGACACCCAGACCAAGGCAAATTACGAAATGCCATTTCCGAAATTTGCCCCGGCGGGAATCGAACCCGCAACCACCCAGTGCAGTGAGCGGAGCGGCCTACGCTCGAACCACTGCGCCAAGCGGTCGTAATGTTTGTTTGCGAAAAAATATACAGTAAGTACCTATCTAACTTTAAATATTCTTGTCGTAATTTTCTTAGAAAGGAAACCGGAGCAATGAAATACTAATTTAAATGATTAGATATTTCTTTTTTCTATTATTATCCAACAGCCATGCGGAGACGATGCCATTAATTAGCTAGTCGGTAGATAGGTTCTTATCTAAATAAATACAAAATAAAACGTTTGAGAAAAAAAAAATGCGTGGTTGCAATGATAAGTATCTATTTTTAACCGACTCCAAAGATAAGGCGGAGGTTTTACGGTCGTCTGTATGTAGGTAATTTTATTATGAATAAATTTATTTATATTAGTAATCGGTCCACAATTGTCGGAGAAATCTGTGAAATATTCACCGATTCCTCGGAGTTTACATCGATTTATAAATAGGGGCTTAAGTCCCGATGTATCTATCATAATAAATTTTAGTTTGAACTAGCTGTGCCCCGCGATTTCCACCGCGTACCTAATATTCAATTCTGAATGAAAGCAAACGTAGGCAAACACGGAAATCCCGACAATGCCATGCACGTTTATTTTTAATGCGTCTGTTTAATCTTGGATCCAGATATAAGGCAAATGTTTAAAATCAGCATCCCGAAAACCGTGATAATGACACTTATATTTATGGCATTAAAGTCGCGTCCATCATCTTTGATCTATAAATAAGTGCAGCATTCATCCATAGACGCCGCATAGCCTGCACCCCCGCTCGCCTAACATACTTATGCCAATGCATATGTATGGCTGCACCTGTCATTTTGATTTGGTGCATTCACGGCTCAACCTTGAACGGACTAATAAAAATACGCCGTCATTCTCGATACCCTGACAACTTTTGACGACAGCATTCTCATACAATAGTAGGCGTGAGCGGTGTCTTGTCTTATTGGTCTGTAGCTAAAACTAATAAAGTCCATTATCACTCCAATCAGTATAATAATCAATTTATAACATTGAAGTCACCGCAATAGAGTTCAAAATAACCAATTGGAGCCCGAGTTCAAAGTCGTTAGTTCAAAAAGTTGGAACGTGCCCGCAAACTGTGGTTCAATGTACTTTACTCCTTTAATTTGTTAAATTATTTCAGCAATCGCGCCTACTAACAATTTGGATGCGAATTTTTGTTAACTCAATTTCGTTTGCAAAAAATAATTCAAATTACTTCAGATAATTTCCTCATAATGGAAATTTAAGTCGTTACTATTTCAATAGATTCGTATTTTATTTTGCAACTGGCATTGATGGAGACGGTGTCGCTAGTAGGTATCACACATCTACTATCTATATATAAAAAGGATGTTTGTCAGTATGTCCTTTACAGAATCGTAAACTATGCATTTGATCATGTCATGATCTTCAGCAAAGTGTTGTGCATGAGCCCACAAAGGTTTCTGAGTTGGTACGACCAATCTTTGAAAGCGTAGCAACGCGCGCAGGGTACAGCTAGTTAAATATAAATTATAAGATCCTGAACCTTATGTCCAGCTTTTTAGTGCATACTTCACAAAACAAGCTTTCTAATTCCAATACCTAAATCTGAGGGAGATTTGATTACTATTTACTTATTTAGTGACAATGGTGTTGCCTGCTCACATTCTGTTGCTGTTCCTGAGAATGTACACCGTCTTTTATTCAGTGAAAACAATAATAATTGAGTTTCTTGGATGGAAACGATGGTAGATTCTGACTATTCACAAATGCTTTGTTGGTTTACATGAATAAAAACTATTTTGAGTTTTGTGTTTGAGTTTATTGCACCAAATTTATTTTTCGGCGGCTTGTTTTTTATTTATTTTTAGTTTCTTATTATAATAGTACCTACTAGCCTAGGTAACAGTCATGTGGGCGATTGAACTTTAATTTAACACTTGAGTTTCTTATGATAATAGTTTTCAGAAATCTTCCTTTATTTATTAAACTCCTGGACAAAATTTCATGCTCCTAGACCCACTTGCTTAAGCAGTTCGCTTTTTTATACCATATAAGAAAAGCACCTAACAAGCGTACGACCCACCAGATGTTAAACAGTTACCGTATCTAATAGATGCTTGCAATGATATAGAGCGGGAAAGTGCGGGGTTTCGGCTTCCGGCTCTCCCATCGTGCGAAACGCAGCTGTAAGAGTCCCTTTACGCTGACCTCTTTATGGGGTGATTACTTCTCCGGTCGAGCCAGCCCGTATACGATAAGCTTTGGCCAGTTAAGTAGATACCTTGCTGATGCTGATGCTTGATGCTTGGCTCTACCACATTTGACATTAATAAACAAAGTCTGTCTGGCTGTCTTATTAGGCAAAGCAATTTGGGAACGGGAGCGCGGTGCGTCGTATTGTTTTAGTAATACAGAATTGCCTACATTTCAAAGATAACAAAACAAGTTATTTTAAAATCAGCCGTTTATTAAGTAGGCGCAGGTTTATAGATAACTTCGTGTTTGACTATATAAACCGTTTTCAAAATGTACAGCGCACCAAATTTTGTGTCATTGTCTAAAATGTTAGCGTTGTGGATTGTGCTTTGTTTAAGTGTTATTGGCACTAGTCATTGTGACTTCAGTGGTATGTATACCAATTAAAATAAAATATATATAATACTTTAATAATGCACTACAATATTTTGTACGAGGACGAGGCTCGAAGTATAATTAATGATCAAACGAACTTACCCTACGAGAAGTTCGATAATAATTATACGAAGAGCCTCGAAAATCTAACAAATTTTCGAAAGATATGTGGAGAAGTGTGGTGGATTACGGCCTTAATCCCCCTCGTAGTGAAGGGAGGCCCGTGCCCAGGAGTGGGACGTCAATAGGGCTAATTTACATTATTATATTATATATGTTTACTTTTATGTAATGTTTTAAATTATTATTAAAATTCATCATCAAACGATGAATTTTCTCAGTGGTTGCCGTTATTCAGACCAAACCAAACCAAACAATTTTTTGTTGGAAAACTCTTAATAGGCCTCTTCCAGCTTGGGGGCGCGGGAGGGGTATGTGGGAGTCCCTGCGACAAGAAGGCGCATATATACCCACGAAAAACCAACGGTGTACCACTGTCCGACATGTAACGGGGCACCACGCGTCTACGCTGGCATACACCGCGATGACATACCCGGCAAACCAAACCAAACCATACACCAAACCACCCAAATAACCAAATTCTTAAAAATTTTAGCTAAGAAAAAAAGCGGCATACACCGTTCGTGCAATGTCACCAATTTGGACTGTATCCGGAAATACTTCAGCGAGAACTTTGACTGCACTGCCGCTAAAGGTCCCGTTCCGGACACCTACAACGGCACCAGCGTCGAACTGCCTATATCACATGCGAATATGACCGTAAAACTTATGAATAATAGGGAAGTAACCGGACTGAGTGATGGAGAAGTTAAGGAGTTCTAGTGAGTACCTACACAATGTCTATGGTACCTTGGTAATTGCCAAACATTATGTACCTCTGTGCAATAAACAAAAAAACTAAAGACCAAATACAATAAGGCCTAATAAAAATATTGTGGAAACGGCATTCTTATGTCATACCAGAACCAAATGACATGTCAAAGACGTACTTAAGACTGCTCTCACGTTTGAGATCGGTTTATTAAAACGGGCCTAAAATAAGCATAAGGTTACACATTACAAATTGGTAAAACATCGCGTTTGTGCACAGCAATGCGCCCACGCCGATAGTGTTCTTCCTAATTTAACGGGCGAGCGTACTGAAATCAAGACGTTTATTTTGCTGCAACCACTACGGAGTCTGCAACCACTACGGAGCCACTTACAAATTGTAATTTTTACATATTTTCCTTAAGTCTACAACTGGATCGGAACGCGACTTTGACTGAGCTGCGTCAATAGCCTAGTAGTTAGAAAAGCCGCCGTCGTAGCTGAGAGGTTTCAGGTTCGATCCCTATCCTGGCCATTTAACTATTGACGTGAGCCCGCTCCTAACACAAGCGTTAGATGGGAATACTAGTTATGTGATATACTCACATTGCTAGTAATCTTTAAAAAATATATATGTATTATTTTTTAATCGCCAGTTGCTGACAGTGAAAATGTACAATTAGTAGGTATTTTTTTGCCAATGTATCCAGTGCATGGATTTGATTGGTGTCGTTATCCGCCACCCCGTGTGGATTAGTACCTACTCGAACTCCACACGACGCATATCGAATGATGATATTTTTCATACTATTACTTATATTACAGCTTTAACAGAACATCCGGAAAGATGGTGATTGAATTTTACTTCCATGAAATCTCTTCAAAAGGTTCAGCATCTATCTTTAAATTCCATCTGAAAGGGAGAGAACCCGTTGAGATCAAAGACTCCCTCCATGCAATAGTCAGTAAGTAAAAACTAATATTCGATGCAATTTTGTGACTACTAGAATTAGCGCTCTTAATGAAAGTTGGTCTATGAAGATTGAAGTGTTATTCATATAGGAGGGATCGCTGTTGCACCAAAAATCAAGACGAGTTAGAGGCTCCTGGTGGAAATGATATGTCAAAAGCGTACTCAAGACCGCTCTCATACATGCGATCAATGTATTAATACGCACCTTAGGGCTGTGCTAAAACTGGTGTATTTATTTCGCAGGGCAAGTCTCGATGACGCTGGTTTTGTCCTTGGAAAATGGTTTGGAAATATCTCAAAGTACTGTCTACACATACATAGGTGACCCCAATGTGGTTTACCGCTTAGGTCCTGGCTTCCGCAGCAAAGGTAAACATTGAGCTGTATAATCTGGTCATGCATTCATTTCCAATTTCCTTTTTCATACATTTCCGTCATAAATATTATCTTGATGGCAAATTTTCAATCCTAGCGCACAACAGTGGTGGGAGTGTGTGACGGAACCAGTCCCATAAGAAAATCATGGCAATTTGTGTTTCAGATCCCGTTGTTCATGCATCCATGAAAAGATTTTTAGCAAAAAGACTAACTACTGAGCAGGAAGCCTACCAAATTTTAGGTCCCGACTACCTATTATTTTATTTCGAGAACAACATCTGTAAGCTTAACGCTACAGAGGTGGATGAAGAGGAATAAAAAGATTAAGGCTCCAAGCGTGTGGTATAATAAAAAATAAGTAAACCAATAAAACATAAGAGTGCTTAAAGGGTTAAAATATAGAATTGCATTATATTATTATAATATTACATAATATTTTTATTATTATATTACATTATGGCCGTGACAGATCGGAGCGGAACTAAAAGTAGAATAATGTACATGTTTCTGAATGTTTTATAGTAACTACTAGCTGAGCCCGCGACTTCGTCCGCGTGGAATTTAACTTAACAAAAAAGGCCGCTCCCGCGTTCTGAGCCCGCACGCCAGAACCCATTTTTTCATTTTTTGTTTTTCTAACATAAAAGTAGCTTAAGTTACTGCTTATAACATCAGCTATCTACCAGTGAAAGTCCCGTCAAAATCGGTGCACCCGTTTCGGAGATACTCTTTGATTTCATGTGTTTTTATTTTTTTACGCGGAACCCTAATTGTTTTTCTAAAATTAAAGTAGCCTAAGTTACTCCCTATTACATCAGCTATCTGCCAGTGAAAGTCCCGTCAAAATCGGTCCAGCCGTTTCGGAGATTACCCGGAACAAACACACAGACAGACAGACAGACAGACAAAACATTTTTAAATCGCGTTTTTGCTATAGGTGTCGTATGTACTTTCATATGCATTTAGTGAAAAGGTGTTATTTTGATATTACAAACAGACACTCCAATTTTATTTATTTGTATAGATTGGTTGTTTGATGTGCGGTTGAAGCCTATCACCACTTTCTTTGAACGGTCATTCACACAATGCAGCCACACAGATAATTACAGATTTTGGGGCCGTATTATTCGGCAGACAAATACATTAAAACGTATGGAAATTATCGGTGTCGCGTTAATCGTGTGAATGATCGTTTAGTCTTCAAATTTAGAGCTTGCTGATACCACGTGCTGCCTCGTTATTAAATTAGTTGGATAAATCGAATGCTATATTATTTTGCTTTGATCCTACTCGACGCAAGGCTACTTCAGGGTGGTTCTAAAGTGCGCAACAAAATGTGTGCAAATGTAAGAATAAAATTCAATAATTTTCTGACACTATTTTTTTTCGAACTCAAAATCGACGAATCGTACGGAAAATGACAAATTTGAGGGAACTGGTAATTTTGGTAATACTTATAGTTAGTTTGTATTAGTGGCGACCACACATTTAAAACGTTGTAGACGTGCACATCGGCTTGGTTTAGTTTGGTTTTATGTTTTCTGTGTTTCTTACTATTATAATATATGAAATATGATTTACAAACGCGGTTTTATTTGGAGTTGTTTAAATACCTACCTACGTCAGGGTGGTTCTAAAGTGCGCAACAAAATGTGTGCAAATGTAAGAATAAAATTCAATAATTTTCTGACACAATTTTTTTTTTCGAACTCAAAATCGACGAATCGTACGGAAAATGACAAATTTGAGGGAACTGGTAATTTTGGTAATACTTATAGTTAGTTTGTATTAGTGGCGACCACACATTTAAAACGTTGTAGACGTGCACATCGGCCTGGTTTAGTTTAGTTTTATGTTTTCTGTGTTTCTTACTATTATAATATATGAAATATGATTTACAAACGCGGTTTTATTTGGAGTTGTTTAAATACCTAGGTGTATTCCTTCCTAATGGGAATTTATAAAATGTTTTGTAGAAATGATTACAAAACTACGGGGGTAGGAAGATCCTTAGTTAAAACCAGAGACCAATAAGCTATAGACGCTGTATGCCGGACATCCCTAATCGCCTAAGACATGCATTGCCACTGAATATGTATATCACCTGTCATATTGATTTGGTTCATTCACGGCCTTGAATGGACTAATAAAAATTTGCTGTCCTTCTCGATACCCCGCCAACTTTTGACGATAGCATTTTCCTTTGATTATTTACTCTCTAGATAGAGCGTACCACATCAACACTGCAATATTAACTGGCCAACTTTTACGGGGATGTGTGCGTCTTACACTCGCGCCATTTGTCATTGTAGAAGTTTTTAGGGATACCAGGTAATGACATATTTCCCAATATATGGGGAATACTGATGTGTTCAATTAATACGAGGTAGTTTAGCGAGGGACAAAATAGAAACCGAGTTATAATGGGTTTAGCCTCATGTGTTACTTTTTACTTTACACAACGATTGAGAGAAAATAAAATAATTCGATACAATATAAAATAGTTTATTTTGTCAAAAAATATATCGTAAATTGATATATTTTTTTAGAATGACATTATGTATTGTATGTATAGTTGTTTGTAACATTGAATATGGCTCCAAAGGGTTGAACTTTGTATTTTTTTGGAAACTAATAAAAAGTTCAATATGATGATAATGATAATGGTGTTTGTTCTACAGTCTACTTTATCGCACGCCCATCAATTTAAACAAATTGAGTACATTCTTAACCATATAGTGCCCCAATGGGACGCTAACCGAGGGAATATTGCATTTAGAAACTGGTATCACCAATTAATTTTAACGTGAAAATTTTACCAAATAAAATCATTATTTGTATTTATATAAAGAGTTGTGGATTGCTTACCTGTGGTATGTCACTTTACTAGTTGTTTTAATAATTTCTGCATACTTTTACGGCACAACTCGCCATTTTGTACCACTTTATTTCGGCACGTGACGCAAATGTATCCCTTGACGACGCAATTGAAACTGAAGCGCGGAAAACATTTTTCGACGCATCTCCTTCGTCGTGGTCTATCTAGAGAGTAAATAATAATAGTAATAATAAAATTGATTTGCCATCAATTACAATTCACTTACATGTTAGTAGGTACATATACGAAATAAACTATTTATTTATTTATTTTTTATTTGGCTCTTCAACAATAACGACCATTATAACGATTACAATAGATCAATCCAGAATTAAGTTTAAGTGCCTCATTACTTAAAGAAGAGCACTACATGCACTAAATTGTACGCATAAACAACCAAGGAAACAAAAAGAGAACAAAAAAAGAAAAAGAAAATAAAATTACAATGAAAAATTGCAATTTAGAATTATACACATTAAGTTAGATAGGATATACAGTGACAGTAACAGTTTAACGACAAATATTTTACGAAATGCACTTAAAGAAAACTACTACTAGGGTTATAAAACATTGGTAAGTGAAAAATGGATGAAGGTACCTATGGCTCAAATAATCAAAGACATTTTCATACAAAAAAACACGTGATCGGTGTCTTGTTTTATTGGTCTGTAGCTAAAATCAATAAAGTCCATTAACACCCCAATCAGTATAATAATCAATTTATAACATTGAAGTCACCGCAATAGAGATCAAAATAACCAATTGAAGCTCGAGTTCAAAGTCAAAAGTTGAAACGTGCCCGCAAACTGCGGTTCAATGTACTTTACTCTGTTAATTTGTTAAATTATTTCAGCAATCGCGAATTTTTGATAACTCAATTTCGTTTTCTTCTTTTATTTAAATTACTTCAGGTAATTTCCTTATAATGGAAATTTAAGTCGTTACTATTTAGATAGATTCGTATTTTATTTGGCAACTGGCCTTGATGGAGACGGTGTCGTTAGTAGATATCACACATTTAATAGAATTTAAGAGAATTTGAACCGGCTTCAAATTTGGCACTATATTTACACTACGTTAGGACTACTCCTTAGGTACCTACCCCTATTACTTCAATTGACCCGACTCCACATAAAATAAATTATAAAAGGTACTTAACTTAAGGTCCAGCTTTTAATGTACACCTAACTAAACTAGCTTTCTAATTTGAATGGGTAATCTGAATAAGATTAGATTTTTGAGTTTTGTGTTTGAGTTTATTGCACCTAAATTATTTTGTAAGGGGCTTATTTTTTATTGTTTAATAAAAGTACCTAGTAGCCAATGTAACAGGCGTGTGGGCGATTGAACTTCCATTTAAAACTTTCATACCAAATTTAACACCCTTATGAGGTGAGTTTCCAGAAATCGTCCTTTTTTGCTCACCTAAGTTATACAAGGAACTCCTGTGCAAAATTTCATCCTCCTAGACCCACTGGATTAGAATGTTCGCTGTCTATTTTATACAATATGTCAAAATCAGCATACAAGCATGCGACTCGCCAGATGTTAAGCAGTTACGGTTATAGACGCTTGCAATACCAAACAGAACAGGCAGACCAGACAGACAGGCTTCCGGCTGTCTCACGCATCGCGGCTATAGTAGTTACTTTTCATTACTCATACTCGGAAAGTAGGTCTGAAGGTACCTGAGGAGCGAGTTGAAAGTAATAATTTTCAGCCCTAGGAAGATTCGTTTTAAACTGACAGCTGTCAAATTATTAAATATACTAGTTCTATTTTCACTTTTTTTAACTTCTTTCTTTTTAATCTTTATTTTTTTTATTCAACAATAGGCGAGCATTTGACTACGATCTCAGTCACTCAATTACAACGCGATTTAAAATTGAAATAACATAAAGTTAAGTATTAATTAAAGAATATATTTTTTAAACTAGCTGAACCCGCGACTTCATCCGCGTGGAATTAATCTTAACAAAAAAGCCCGCTCCCGCGTTCTGAGCCCGCGCGACAGGACTCATTTTTTTTTTGTTTTTCTAAAATAAAAGTAGCCTAAGTCACTGCATATAACATCAGCTATCTACCAGTGAAAGTCCCGTCAAAATCGGTCCAGCCGTTTCGGATATTACCCGGAACAAACACACAGACAGACAGACAAAAATTTTTTAAATCGCATTTTTGCTATTGGTGTCGTATGTACTTTCATATGCATTTAGTGAAAAGGTGTTATTTTGATATTACAAACAGACACTCCAATTTTATTTATTTGTATAGATGACTTTATTATAATTTAGTTACAATTATTTTTTTAAAATAACATAGATTTGTGCAAAATATTTTCAATTTTTTCATTGATTAAAATGAAATAGAATATTGCATGAATAGCTAGCCGGCCACAGAAAAAACAAATTGCCGGGAAAGCGGCAATCCGATCTTCTTTAGTTAGTTCTTGTTTTTATCTTTAATTACCTTGTATTCGTAATGAAAATCACAGTGTTTAAAGACCGGGTTAAAGACTTACTCAGTCCCGAGACGGAGCGGCCGCGCCAATAGTTCGAGGGTGACTTTCATCCCTGGGGTAACAATGTACTATTACACCAACCTCTTTGTGAGGGTGATTACTTCCCCGGTCGAGCCAGCCCGTATATACAGCTCATCTGTAGTGCTTTACCACATTTGACCTTTATAAACAAAGTCTGTCTATCTGTCTTATTAGGCAAATGAATTTGTGAACGGTAGCGCGGTGTGTCGTATTGTTTAATTGATACAGAATTACCTGCATTTCAAAGATAACAGAACAGGTTATTTATTTACCAGCTGTTTATTAAGTAGGTACCCAGTAGATCATAGATATCATCGTGTTTGACTAAGTATATAAACCGTTTTCGTAATGTTCAGTGCACTTCACTTTTGTGTCATTGTCTAAAATGTTTTCGCTGTGGCGTGTGCTTTGTCTAACTTTGATTAGCTTATACATCTGTGGATTCTACGGTATGTATACAAATCCAAATACCTCTGAAATCTTGAGAAGTATTTTTAACCGACTTTAAAAATTAAAAAACCGACACCAAAAAACTGGGTGGTTCATTCCGCCGTTTCGCGCAAATTCGGATGTTCCGCGGAAAAAAAATGGTTTTCATGTTTTTTTGCTCATAATCGAATTTAAATCGTCACTTGAGTCATAAGAACTGGGAGGCACTTATGTAATTTATTTCATTACTGAGATATTTGCACTTGAAATTTTACGCATGGATGGTGATGAAGAATGTGAGGGATTGTAATGATTTAGGACGGGATTCATACACCAAACAAGTTATGAAATAGCTAAGAATCATAATTAAGCATTATGTTTATATTTATTGATCAGATTATTATTTCGATAGTGAGCCTAATTCCCTGTCTGCAAGGTTCCTCTTATCTTTTTTTTGTCAATGTTTAATAGTTATCTTGCAGGTTTCGTGAAATGGTTTCGCTAAGAGTTGAAACAGTATATTACACAGACCTTGTGGAAACCAGGTACAATTTTCGTGCGTTCAAGCGCTATTATTGGATCATGTAGGTATAATCAGCTCAGGTCCAATGAAGTAGTTTAATTACGATCCGTGGTACCTTACAACCGGTCTTCAATCAGCTGCAACAGTCTAGCTTCTGAGGCATCAGCCCATACAGTTATTTCTGTCTCCAGCTTTGCAACAGAGGGAAATTTATATTTTCTTCCAACTCCTCTTACTTTTTTTTGATGAATTTCGTGCGTGTTCTAAGACCATTTTATTTTTCCCCGGGGTCTCGTCGAGGGTCAAACCTCGACTTCATTTCACACCAATGTTGATACTGGCTTACAGGAGTAACAGTGGCGGGAGTGTGTGGTGGGACTAGTCCCATAACGAAACGGTTTCGCTAAAAAGCAGCAGATTTATTGCTTCTGCCTTTCTTTTCTTGTCGTATATTTGTCAATACTTCATTAACTTTTTCATTGTAATAAAAATTGACTTAGGCAATCCTATACAGATATATTTTGATTGCTTGGACCTGGACCTGTTCAAGCAAGCATAAAGGGATCTGTTTTAGAACGCTCTGGATTAACAGGGTTTTCACTATCGGTTGGCGAGTTTTCCATTAATTTGTTCTCTATTTTTGGTTCTCCCATCCTTTAAGTAGTTTAAGAGATGTTTTGCCAACTCATTCTTCGTTGTCACCGTACCCTAGGCATACTTTCTTTATTTATACACATCTTCTCGTTTCCCGCTTAGTATATTTTTCTTTATTCATCTTTCTATAAAGCATATAATCCGGAATATTTGTATATTAATTTATTTTGCTCGTTTACGTAGCCAATCTTTCACCAATGTTTCTTCGTTTGTTAAGAAAGTGTTATGTATTTTTATTAAAATAATAACTAAAGACTATGTTTACATATTTAGTCCACTCAAAAATATAAATCTCATATAATATTAATAATATATTTTAAAATATTATGTAGACTAAAAGGAAGTCATTCTTAATCCAATAAAAAATCATTTTCTTCATGCAGGAGCGATGAATGAGAAAATTTAACATTTTCATTGATAACTCCATAATCGCATATATTAGCAAATATTTAATAAAACAGAACCAAAATGAATTGAAAAGCTAAACTTTTTTTAGTTCTATATTTTTTAAATTACCTACGGTTGTTTTTCAAATCGAAGGAATGCAATGAGACGATTTATGGACGAAACACTAAAAACAATCCGATGATCGTTAATAATTTTAACAGGGATTGATATAACATCCACCTCTTCCCGTCGCCATGGCATGCTGACCAATAGAAACAGATTGTGACCTGAACTGTATTCGGGACCGTATGGACTATATATTAAACTAGCTGTGCCCCGCGACTCCGTCCGCGTTCTGTTGAAATTTTTCCTGAATTTTCTTTGCTATAAACCTCACGGAGCCCGAGACCTTTCCAACGAATGCAAAACTGTGGAAATCGGTTCGTGCGTTCTGGAGTTATAGCGTCAGGAAGGAAAACCCGACTTATTTTTATATAGTAGATTATAAAGTTTCTGAGCACGGATGGTAATGAAGTTTCTATTGTGACAAAAAGGAAAATAGTTTTTTTCACGGACCCGAGTACCCCAGAGGATTGGTCAGGGCCACCACTTCGGCCTGTCTTCTTCGGCCGAATGGAGACCAACGAGGTTCCGCGGGACTCTCAGCTCTGGCTTGCCTTAGTTGGCTGTCCAGAGAGGGGCATTAGAGCTATCCAGGGGTGGAAGTGTTAAAGGGCATAACGCCGCGAGTAACTTAGTAGAAAGCGCAGCACACCTCTCTACACCCCTGAGCCGCACACACCCGTGTTGCCCCTAGCCGTCTTATGATGGTAATTTTAGGGGCCCATCTAGTGAGCGGCAAGTCACCACCTGCCGAAGATAGTTGGATAATACTGATTATGGCAGGTGTCTGATTTCTTTGCAATAGCCCAGTCCATCCTAACTTCATCAATATAACCTTTTTTCTCTTTCCATATTTGCAATAGTTCCTGCGCCTGTTGAGGTCAAGTCGCTCTATAGGTCACATTATTTGCAGCGGTTGACCTCAACAACTGCCTGGCATAACAATAAACTTCTCACAAAGGGCCTCTACATGTTGGACCCATGTCCCGATGCAAGCCTTCCAAAGGACCGGGTAGAGCCCGTGATACAGAGAGACATGAAAATAACAGGATTATCTGTCCGACTATTGTCGACCCGATATTTCGGGTCGAAATCGGATATAATGTCGTTATCGTTATCGGCTAATGTGAAAACGCCCAATGTCTTTGTGTTTTGTGTTGGTCGTGCTAAATTCAATGTATTTGTTTCACAGGGCCGTTCTCGATGGCACAGAACCAAACCTTCACTTACTCCTGGCTTACTAGAGGGACCTGGAGACCACCAATCAATTACACTACAATTTACTACAATTCAACTACAAGTTAGGTCCTGGATTGTAAAGCAAAGGTAAGAATTTAATTTGCATGAACTGCGGTCCATATGTTATTGAAATAAGGTATCTATTGCAAAGTGATCTAAGTACTGAAATGGAGTGAGTCCAAGCAAATGCAACAGTCTTGATTACTAGGTAGAGTTAGTACTGTCATGTGAGCATTGCTCGCACCTTGCCGACCGGAAGGAGAGTGGGATAGAGGGATTGGATGGGGGAGGTTGGTCTTCTGTAGAGCCTGTAGATATGAGCTGTAGACGATTCGCTACAGCTTAGCTCTACCACCTACAAAATCATGCTTAAGTTGCATTTCGTAGGTAAGGTACAACAATGTTTATAATTGTTGTACAACGACCGCTTGGCGCAGTGGTTCGAGCGTAGGCCGCTCGGCTCACTGCTCATGGTGGTTGCGGGTTCGATTCCCGCCGGGGCAAATTTCGAAAATTGCCTTTTAATAATTTGCCCTGGTCTGGGTGTCACTGGGATCGCCCCCAGTCCATTATAAGGTACCCATAGTACAAGCGTTGCTTAGTTTGGGACCATACAGTTGGTGTGTCAGTCTGGCGATATTATTATTAATTTAAGGTAAGTATGCACACCTATACACTTGAAATCCTTATAACTAAAGCCGATGAAGCTCTTACTACCTTTTTCTATCCCTTTATAATGAGTACAGTAGTAAAGATAATGCTATTGATATTTTTGCAGATACCCTCCCCAAATTCAAAAAATCCTGTGACACCCCCATTAAAAATGAATCCTAATTTAGTTTTATTTGTTTTATAAGTGTAATTTTAGTTAAATTAATTTGTTTTGTTTTATTGTTTTGGCGCAGGCTGTGGCTCCCTGTGATTAGGGTAACTTTTGTAATGTTTATTTTGTTTGTGTATATGTTTCCTATGTTATATCGTATACCCAGTTGGGATTCCGTAAATATAAATAAATAAATAAATACACCAGCCCGATACCAACCATTCTCTTTTCATACACCAATTGCATAGTCAGTTCATTTCACGTTGACAAGTGAATTATTGCAAATTGAACCATAATATGCCAGTGTCATAAGAGTCACAGCATGCGTCAAATGGGTAATTCTTTTTTTTTCAGATCCTGCATTATGTTCGTCTCTGGAAAAAATCTTATCAACAATGCGCACTACTGTTAGAGAGGGCTACGCCACTGGAGCTCCTGTTTACATGTCAGCGTTTATACAACACAAATTATGTAAAATTTTAAAAATAAACACGTAATGCACTATATTCTGTCTGTCTGTTTGTCTGTCCTCTGGAGTAGTCTGGGCGCAGCTGATGAGCTGCGTTCAGAGTTTAGACCACACCGAGCACCCGCGCGAGGCGAATTCTTTGTTCAATCTAGATGTTTGTTCTGTCTACGAGATCTGATGTCAAAATGGAGCCCAACTCTACTAACGACGCTCGATTCGACTCCGAATACGTCACTTTTGACAGTTTCCCTATAGAAAAACTAACAAAGCTTACGTATTCATTTACGCGATACATTAGTTTTGACGTAGTGCGAGTCGAATGTCTGTTAAATAGAGCGACAGTCGTTAAAACAGTTGGGCTCCAGATTGCTTGTGAATATTCTTGTAAGTATATAACTTGCATCAACATAATTCCAGTTGCAAATAATGGATTGTAATTGGTCGATTATAAATCTTATATACCTACCTAATTAAACGTATGCATTCCTAAGGTGCGGTGTCTGAAGGGTAGCTGTTCCGTGCCCTTATGTCTTGCCTCGCGATATGTATACGCAGACTTGCTAAAAGCCAAATTCAACAACATTATTTTTTTGAAGTAAAACTGCTAATAACTTTATGACACCCATTTCAAACTACAACTAGTATAACAAAAATAAATTATTCATAACTTTCTCTAGAGAGCCTCTCAGTGTTCAACTGTTCTGATCACCCGTAGCGCATAAAAAGCGCAAAGTTTCGCAATATTTCAGCATTAGTATTGTATAACGATGGTACTCGAAGTTAAAGAGGGTTAAAGTTCGGCACTTCAGACCCCTGGGGTTATAACGAGTGTTCGATAACGCCGTCGCGTCGCAAGTGTTAATTTGTTAACGGTTGACATTTCCACCGTATTATTTCGCCACGGTTAAGATTCTTTTTTTTTTTTAAATAGCCTATTTTATATCCCACTGCTGGGCAAAAGGCCTCCCCTTTTTGCGATACGATTCTCAATACCTACCCAATTTGTTCCTTATTTTGTATTGAATGTAAGGTTCATAATCTTTTTTGGAATATACACATATGGTTCGGAAATTAAAAAAAATCACACCTCACTAATAAAATGAAAAATTGTTTATGTTGTATTTGGAAGATTTCCCTACGTTTGCACTTGGCGAAACAATTGTCGTTCACGAATCATGTTGTTGTCACTATTTCATAATAACAATAATAATAATTACAGGGCCCGATAGGTTGCCCTGTAATTATTGACACCCGGAAAATACGCTCGCGAAAATGCGGGCAACATCTAGTGCCTTATACAACTAATGATCAAGTTAACATTTTTCTCAAAATAATAACACAAAAGGATTTTTGTAGTTCGCAGTATATTTTTATACTAGATTGTTTTGTTTTGAATTACTTACAGAACATATTTAAAAACCTCATCATCAGCCTATATCAGTCCACTGCTGGACATAGGCCTCCCCTAATGAGCACCATAGCGCCCTGTCTTCAGCTTGCCGCATCCAGCATCCGCCTGCAGTCTTTCGCAGATCGTCATCCCATCTGGTCGGAGGGCGTCCTACACTACGTTTGCTGAGTCGAGATCTCCACTCAAGAACACGTTTACCCCAACGGTAGTCGGTTCTTCGCGAGATATGCCCGGCCCACTGCCACTTGGGCTTACTAATCGATAACTTCTTTAAGCTATGTCGATAACTTTGGTTCTTTGTCGGATGTATTCGTTGCGAATCCTATCCTTCGGAAAAATTCCGAGCATTTATGTACATAATGCCTCGTATTCAATGAGAGTTTTGTAAAAAAATAATACAAGGAATTATAAAAATCATTTTTTTCATTAATTAAGTGTTAGTAAAATTTTCTCGCATTGTAGGTAAGTAATTTTAAATTGTGTTAGGCTAATTTGTAACCCATTTTGTAGTTTGATTTGTTCGCAACAAAGTGATATTTTGTAAAGCGATCGCGTTCTTGATAAGTTTGTTCAAGTTGGGTATTTTAGGCCGCGGGTGTTGCAGTGAGTTGGGTGTCGGCCCATCGCGTTGGAGGTGTTAATTTGTTAACTCGTTATCTTTCAAAAGTTTTATTCCAATTTATTATTACAGTTTTCTGACTGGTTTTAATGCTTTTGGATTATTCACACCTACTTGATTATCAGCAGGTATTCTATGAAGATATTATATTGATGTTGCTGAGAGTACTTTTCTAGGTACCTAGGTACGATTTCAATGTATCGCCGCTAAAGAACTTGTATTTACAATTTTATTTGTACGCCGGCTTATTTTCTCAAATACTTACATCCCTATCTTAAGAAAGGAATTTTTACAGAAACATTAAATCAAAGTAAACCTAATTAAAAAACGTCTCACTGATATTTTTTAAGTTAAGTAACTATTTATTAATGTTAGAAGCCAACGTTTACAAAAACATGTATCCCTATTTTTTTTTCTTTGCATCTATAAAATGTATAATGCACTAATAAGTCGGCAAGTTATAACCAGCTGAGAATGTCTGATTGGTCCTTTGATTCTTGTTTGAATGGAAATTAATCTAGATCTGGACGCAGATTTGTGGGGAGTTTCCGCGCAAGTCACGGAATGCCGGTGCATAGTTCCGGAGCCGCGGTCAGGCCCCGCATACTTGGGTCTTACCTGACTATCTATAGACTTGCATCTATAGGCTAGTAATATAGGATTCTGGCCTTTCATTCAGACAGCTCATTGGTATTATGGGAAAAAGGTTTTGAAAAGTTTATGATGCATCGGATATTGTTTTGAGTTGATTTTATGCGTAGCATGGCTTTAAGACATCTTAAAAAGTATCTAACTAATTAATTTTAGAATAGATATTGATGTCAATACCACTAAAATGATCTCCTACTGAAAGGTGAAGGAAAACATTGAGAGGAAACCTGCCTGTTTTGAAAGACACCCAAAACTTGCTTTCATTGCCCTATCAATAGAGTACATTATCACTGAAACCTGCGCTACTGAAACAAGAAAAAAAATCTACAGTACTCTACTCACCTCTCCAGGAAATGTGTGATGGTCTATCTGGTGTTCAGACCCTCTGTTGTCTTCCATGCCATAATGGAAGTATATCTCCTCGAACTGGTACCGGTAGGAGAGGGGGCCCCCGCTGATGTTCACCTGGTGCTTCGAGTCTTTCTCCACTCGGAAGACCAGGGACTGGCCTGTGTTCTGGAGAACACCGCTCACCTGAAGACAAAAAAATATGTAATTATTTTTTTTTGTCCTGTTTCGGATCCCTGTGCTAGTCGTCGATTCTAAACAACGAATTTGTTATTTCTTTCCTTTACCGAAAGTTTAAAAATTTAATGTGTATTTTTTACTGACGGGTACAACGGAACGGGATGGTTATTGAAAAAAAAAACCACAATAAAATCCCAAGCAATGATTATTATCAGGTAGGTATTCATTATTATTTTTATCAGACATACAGTTGTTTCCACTGATAAGTGCCTGTATCGTGTTGTTCTATTTACTTTGAAAAATATATTCGTCGAGTATGACTAAAAATAATCCACATGTAAATAAAACTCTAGGTAGAGCAGTTGGTAATCTTTTAAAGCCGTTTCGCAAGTATCTTTAAAGTCATAACACCCAATATCCTCGCGGAGGCGTGCGATGTAGAATGAATCAGGGCAGACAACGAGCCCCGCGGGGGTGATCCTATCAATCAATGGGCCACACCTTGATTAAAGCCTGGCAACTTATGCGCTTTGAGTGGAAATGACATATAGCCTGTTGACACGCAAACAGTTTTGTACAACGATTATGGAGCACTGGATGTGGCCGGTTTTGAAACGATCGCTTTTATTCAAACTTTTCAACAGACAATTTTTAACATCAGATAGAAAAATTGGGGTGTTTAGTTAAACATGTGTGTGTATCTGTGTACGTGTTTGGTCTGTGGCATCTTAGCTCTCAGACGGATGAACCAATTTTAATTTAGATTGCTTATGTTGGGATGAATTATATTTTTTTTTTACTTTTTATATTTTACTTTTTTAGTTTTTTTATGTAAGTAAAATAATTTGTAAATTAGTGAGTATAAGTTGTAAGCTAAATAAAAAATACGGAACTAGATTCATATGCTCATAAATTGTCAGATCCAAAGATTGGTAGATTTTCACTAACATTTCATTATATAAACACTTTAAGATGACGAACAAAAACTTATTCCGACAAATATTAATGAATCGTTTGCTGTGATTTCACTTTCATATATCAAAATAAGCTATTAATCTGAAAAAAACATTTTATGAAATAAATATCATTTTTTTTATTTTTTTTACTCTTAATTTTTAAGGCCTGGTGAGAGTTGCCAACTTGTCAAGGAACCTGGCAATCATAAAGTAGGTACTTTGTGTAAAATCGACCACGCGCTTTTAAATAATAATATGAAAGTTCATTCCACATTTCTCTACATCCGCGATACAAAAATAGATAATGCTGGGAGGGACTCGGCTTTGTGTTGCTCCAATACTGTTTTATGTAAGTGATAACGGTGAATATTTTGATAATAAATATCCTACAACATTACTCCATAACAACTACCTATATATTATTAAAACTAGTTTTTTCCCGCAGCTTTGTATGCGTATTTTCCGGATATCAACACCAGCGCAACTTACGGAGACCATTTAGATGACCCCAAAAAAAATTAATAATTATTATTAAAATTTCTTTAGGTGACCCCATAAGTACAAAAACCATCTAAATCGGTGAAGCCAAACGCAACAAATAAAGATAGTGATATATTATGGGTGTGTGTGATATTTTTGTCATTGCAACAAGATTACTTGTAACCATTCCACGCCTTATCATATTCCTTAGTTTGATTAAATTCGTGCGGGTTATGGAGACAAGTAGGCTTTTCCCCGGGACTCATCGAGGGTTAATTCTCGGTATGCCAGTTGGATACCGTTGTCAATTCTGACTAGCTTGAGCAGTGGGAGTGTAGACAGTGCCTATTTTCAAAAAAAAAACAAGCACCCTACGAAAAATAAATAACGACAGCAAATAATTTTTGTACTGCCTAGTGACCCTAAACAGACGTTTTTTAATAACATTATTAACAATTTAAGAACACGAGGCTTTACACATTACGTACATATTTGATGTAATTACAAATCGTTGAGTAAAAAATACTAAAAATATTATTACCTAGGAACTACAAAAATCATTTGATGTAGGTAATTTTTTTTTCTGTTTGGTCTGTAGGCAGCGTCGTGGCCTCTCCTAGCATAGGTAGCTGTCGACTTTATGGATCATTATCTGTGCTAATAGGTTATCTGTGTTAATAAGTCATCAGAGTTTAAAAGTTATCTGAGTTTTGCGACTTGTATATCAACTGCGCAAGCAGTAACCTATTTGTTTACAAGTAAAATTTTGTTTTGAATAGGTATCTATTTTATAAATTTGATTATAAATTTGTTATTTTTTTTTATTGAAACCTGTCTAGTGTCCTACTTCTGACTGAAAGCCTCATCTTCCCGTCTTCACAGATCCTGTCACAGGCTTGTTGTGGCCACTTCGATACCTCCCACGTAAGTTGTTGTATGCCACAAAAATGCCATTTTGCGTTTTTACTGAAAACTATCCTAATTTGTATTGTTTAATGCATTCAAAGTGAAAAAATAATAAATACACGAATTTTTCAAGGTTTTTCCAGACGTATATTGTTGTAACTTTTGAACGAGAACGGGCTACAACGTTGTATATACCTTTGCAATGGTATACGCGGGGTGCGGGAGAGCCGGAATCGCGCGCTCGCGTGTTGTATTGGTCACATAAAACAGACTACGCCGGACTTTCAACCAACCTACAATGTTGTATAGATTACTTACAACAGTATACGTCGTTTGAGCGTTCATGAAAAATGTTGTATGTAATACATGTACCATTTTACGTTTACATATAAATAAAAATATTGTTGTATGTAATGAATACTACATTTTACTTCGGGAGTTGTTATTCAAAAGTTTGTTGTATGGTGACATACTATATTTTACGTTGCTATTACTTTTTTTTACTTCAATTCAATGTTGTATGTCGAAAGTAATTTCTAAATTTGGGTCTTAAAATACTTTGCTTAATATATCATATTTCAAATAAAAAAATTAAATCGACATCCAATAACTTGGGTCCACTAAAAAGCTAGAAATAACCACCTTGTAATTTATTTCATTTGGAGTCGGTGCCACTATCTTTACACAACGTTAATACTACTTCTTTCCTACTACCCCTAATTACTTGAATTGTCACCGACCAAATTTAGGTTCTGGTCTGATAATTGTGCCGGTCAGAACCGCAATCGCATTGTCTTTGCGTTTTATTTATATATTGCAGAGAGGTGTAAATGGTCTAAAATATATTGCTCATAAACTTAACATAACTATAAAACATACCTTTCTCGAAAAAGGTCATACACAAGCAGAGGGTGACAGCTTTCACGCTGTCATAGAACGATTATCTAAAAATAAACTTATTTATACACCTTTGGAATGGTTTAGCTTGGTTAGATGAGCTAACCAGGATGGAAGACAATATAATGTCATAGAAATTAAGCATAGTGATTTTTATAACTAAAAATAACTTTTGAACGGGCGTAATTGGGCGAAATCTTCTACTAGAGAAAGCATGTACACCGAGTTCCATAAACCGCGAGACTGCTCTAAAATCGGTAGATTATTTAGTCCGATATCTGTTGTTTACAAAGATCTTCTGACCGAATGGCAATCCAAGTGGGACACAACAACGAAGGGCCGCCACCTCCACCAATTGTTTCCATGGGTAAGTAAACGTCTGGAGAGAGCGTGGTTGGAGGTGGACCACTGTGTGGCTCAATTTATAACCAGACATGGCAACTTTAGGAGCAAATTATACTACTTTAAATTGGTTCCTTTTCCTTTCTGTCAATGTTCGACGCCGCAAAACAATCATGAACAATCTGCGCATCACATCCTGTGGGAGTGCAGTCTCTGGCACAACGAACGGACTACTTATGCTAAATAGCCTGCAAGTGACATCTGGAGCAGTTTATTACACAGACCTTGTGGAAACCAGGGACAATTTCCGTGCGTTCAAGCGCATGGCAAAACCTATGTTGCGGGACTAGTCCTAAGAAGGGCGTAATTGGTCGTAAATAATAAGTGGAGACGTAGTTAAATGGACCGACATAATAGAAGAGCCGAAAATCCTTTTAAAATTGACGACTGCAGTGGTTCGAACGCAGGCCGCTGGTCTCACTGCATATCGTGGTTGCGGTTTCGACTCCCGTCGGGGAAAAAATCGGAAATGGCGTTTTCGTAATTTGCCCTGGTCTGGGTGTCACTGGGATGGCTCCCAGTCCATTGTACTGTACCTATAGTACAAGAATTGCTTAGTTTGGGACGATACAGTTGGTGTATCACTCTGCTGATATTTAACATAAAAATAATTATATCGTTACGATTTGGTAAAGAGTAATGCCATTAATACCAATACCCGAAGACGTCAAAGAAATAGCATGGCAGAGCTATGCCGTCTCTATTCCAAACATATTCGCTTAACAAAGGCAAAATATGATGACTTAATGAGTCTCTTTCACAGTTTTAATTTCCAGCACTATCCAGAATTATTCCAGCCACTTATCATGACTTTTTCAGGAGTCTATCTTTTGTTGCTGGCTCTCATAATGATGATTATTTCTGATTCAGAATTCATTAGGAGGTAAATTAGTATTTTCTTTTTTAAGTTATTTATATTTATTTTAATTATGCGGCGTTTTTATTTGCTTCGTTTTTTACTGATTTAAGGCTACGCTGCCGATAATTACAAATGGTTACCTGGTTTCTAGTTATCTTCATTTTATGTTTGGACATGTTATTTTTTATGATTATATTTTTTGTTCCTAAAAGAAGATTTTATTATGTTAAAATATCGTTGAGAGTGAGCTATGTTTAATTTTTTGTTATTTTTTATTTTGTTTCTAAATAACCTTATCAGTGTTTTCATTTAGATTAATTTTATTACAGAGTAATGGAAGAAATTACTGTTTTTATTATAAATTCAATTTAAAAAAACATTATTTTTAAATATGTCCTATTACTAAAATGAAGACATTTATCCTAGATCATAATTAATTTTTATTTTCTTTACCTATAATTTGTTCACGTGCAATAACACACTCAAATTTATGTCAGATTTATATGGTTACTGTCACATACAACAACTGACGAAATTTAAACTTCGCGGTATATTGTTGCAAGTATGAGATACGACAATTGGCACAGCCTGTACTCCGCAGTAAAATGTTGTATATATGACATACAACAACTGGCGCAGCCTCTACTCCGCAGTACAATGTTGTAAGTATGACATACAACAACTGGCGCAGCTTGTACTCCGCAGTGAAATGTTGTATGAACAATATCTCATAAAATATTAATATTTTCCAAAAATATCTTTCTACATAGTCAAGAATACTATAAATTAAACTTATATACCAAATTTCACAAAGATGCAATAATAAATGCAGTTTTTAGTGCAATTTGAATCTTTAAAATGCTCTCCTGTAAAATTACGTTTTTGGGGATACAACAACTTACGTGGGAGGTATCGACTTTTTACACAAAAATATGTCAAAATTGTCTCCCAGTACCTCTCCCCTTGGTTTACCGTATTTAGGTAGTCGTCCAGATGATATTTTATGGGTCTGAACAATGTTAGTAACATGTTTTAAATTGATTATTTTTAAATTACTGTATACACTGAGTACAAATGTGTGTCTGTTTAAATCCTTATTATCTATAGCTTCAATGTAAACCATTGCTTATCATCGGGAAAGACGCTTGAAGCCACTTTGTAATAAAAAATAATAATTGAAGAACATTTTTATTTGTGAAAAGTCCATAACAAGATTTTTCACATTTCACGTGTTTTTTTGTGTGACTCTACGATACTTTGTCAGGTTATTTTCGACCTCAGTAAAAACAGCTAACTTACACGGTAGGTAGTAGGTTTATACATTGCAAAAAGTGTTCCCTATATCAGGCGATGGCTATCGGCGCATATTAGCGTCGCCCTGGCCGAGCTTGTAATTCACTCTGGAATAATTCCACGCGAAGCCGCTTGCAATATTCATTAGATGACACGCCTACAATATCGCTCTTGGAGGTAACTTTGCAAGAACATTAATAGGATATACCTACCACAACCTATGTTAAATGTGTAAAAGAGAATGGATACCATTAACGACTTAAATGTAGAGGCATCCTCCCTACTGTAATGATGGTAGAGCCAAGCTGTAGCCAGTCGACTACAGGTTGCTGCATGCTGGCTTAACCGGAATAGTACCATCCTCATAAATAAAATCGACGTGAAGTTTCGAATCGACGAGAAGAAGCTTTAGTAGGTGCATTTCGTAAGATTAATGAGAGTGACGGACGTCCCAAAATGACAAATAATATGCGAAATAATATGTTCTAAATTTATAACCCCCTGTACACAACATAAACTCATATGTACCTCTCGAAAATTCACATATCTTTTTCTCAAACAAGTTTTGTTTTTTTAATATTTTTTCATATAACAAAGTCGGCATGCAAGCTTACCCGCCTGCTGTTAGGCAGTTACCATTAGATCCCTGCAATACTGAAGGAATTGCTCGCTATTTGCCATCCTGAATGGGCGTGAGACAGAGCAAGGGATAGGGAAGTAAGGTTTATCCATGTTTAAGTCAATATCATGCAAATCTATGGTAATGTGACTTAACAAAAAACATGTAGAGTGCGGCTATCGTGGCTTACTACGTGTAGCCTGGAATAGTTAGCATAGGATTAGAGTTGGCGAGCGACCAGTATAAAGAGAGCTATAGTACCTGTATTTAATGTACTGTATCGAGGCATATACCATTGGACATTGATATGTTGCCATATACAGGATGTATCGTGACGAAAACTGATACCATTGATACAACTCATGATTCCGAACCCTCCAGAGATGGAATTTTCAGTCGTTATTTTCACTATACTGTAAATAACTGCACTGACTGCAATGTAAATTAAAATTTAATACGCTTGAATGCGCATTGAGTTTAAATGTACATTTCCGATTTTATGTTTAAAATATTATTTATTGATTTACTTGTATAAATCACGTTTCAGATAGATTATTATAATTATTTAACGCTAAAATTTATTTAAATGCCTGAAATATATAAGCACATTTCATGAATTTTTTTACGGTTTCGTTAATTTTTTATTGGACCTAGATCTACCACCACTGATCTTGTAGCAGAAATCACGGCGACATACAAAATCTTTCGGTAAAATGCAGCGCCATAAACTTTTCTGACCCGGTAAAAACTGAACTAAAATGTTTAATATAGAAATGTCATATTTTTACAGTTTTCTCTCGACGTTATCAATGCTATCAGCAGGTCAGTATGTAATTAGGATTGTATTATGTTATACATATTATACATATTGTATTATGTTATGTTATACATTTGAGAGTATGTACGTTTAGATGTTTGTTTGTCAATAACGCAAAAACGGCTGAATGGATTTGTATGAAATTTGGCACACAGATAGTTTTTATCCTGGATTATCACATAAGATAGGTACTTTACATAAAGCTTAAGTAACTTAACCGTAGAGTATGAATATACTCGCCTTGTGTTTGTCAAACTGTATGTCCCTCAACCAGGGGTCGAAGAGTAGCTTCTCTGGTTCTATGTTGACGGGGCTCTGCCGCCGGCCCTTGTTGCACATGCTCCATTGGGGGTTGATCAGACCCCAGAAGCCGGGACCTGGGGAGGGAAATTGAAATGTAAACTGAGTTTTCATTACTCATACTCGGAAAATAGGTCTCAAGTTGCCTGAGGAGTTAACAAAACAAAACCACAACAAAGTCTTGGGATATCACAGTTATACAATAATCAATATTTCGTCCAACAGACACCAAAATCAACTCCTGTCCTTAATCACCTCGAGGGTGTTATCGAAAAGTGGAAAAATAGATGTCCCTAATGGTCGCGATAGGATCTTAACGACTGCACAACCGATAGACATACATACATATATATTTTTTGTCTTTAAATGAATAAGCAATGAGCATACGTCTCTCTCACTCATCGTTCATAACATAGCTACTACTTTACGCCGATCTTCTGTGAGCGGGTGGTACTACCCTGGTCGAGCCACGCCGTGTATAATAATAAATATCGCCAGACTGACACACCAACTGTATGGTCCCAAACAAGGCGTGTACTATGGGTACCGTACATTGGACTGGGGGCGATCCCAGTGACACCTTGGACTGTAAGGTCCCAAACAAGGCGTGTACTATGGGTACCATACAATGGACTGGGGGCGATCCCAGTGACACCTTGGACTGTAAGGTCCCAAACAAGGCGTGTACTATGGGTACCGTACAATGGACTGGGGGCGATCCCAGTGACACCTTGGACTGTAAGGTCCCAAACAAGGCGTGTACTATGGGTACCATACAATGGACTGGGGGCGATCCCAGTGACATCTTGGACTGTAAGGTCCCAAACAAGGCGTGTACTATGGGTACCATACAATGGACTGGGGGCGATCCCAGTGACACCTTGGACTGTAAGGGCCCAAACAAGGCGTGTACTATGGGTACCATACAATGGACTGGGGGCGATCCCAGTGACATACAGACCTGGGTAAATTACGAAAAGGTCAATTCCGATTTTTTCCCCGGCGGGAATCGCACCCACAACCACCATGTGCAGTGAGCCGAGCGGTCTACGCTCAAACTACTGCGCCAAGCGGTTGTGGTACGAAAAAACAACCTTACAAAGAAGCAATAAAACAATTTATTCCCAAATAAAAGTTTGATTTGAAAGCAATAAAGCCACCAATTCGCTAAAAATTAGGTTTACGACCGAACCTTGTTTGTGGAACAACGGTTTTACTGTGAATAATTAATTTCTTCAAGTGACCCTTGCTGATTTTGTTAGTACTACTCAAAATATTGGTGTCGATTCTGTTGGAACACATACTAAAGTAAACTAAATGTATTTATTACAGGTAGGAGAGTTAGTTAATTCTCAGTCGAGGTCGCGTTCCGATCCGGTGGTAGATTTACCCTCGCCACCTCTCCTGGCAGCGGCCCAAGCCGAGGTCGTGTCCCTTTTGGCGCCCTTGAGATAGCTGCCCCCCTGCCCCTCTGGCTGGAGCGCACTTGCGCTCGCCCTCTGTCCGGGTGAAGTTGTTATGGCCACTCTGGCCAACAACATATAGTCATTCCAAAAATAAAAAAAAGAGTTAGTTAAGTTATTAGGGTGGCATCTAGCACAACTAACGTTACTACCTTAGACAAGACAAAATATAAAATGTCCCGCTGTCCCACTCGTATTGCAAGCACCTACGAGTATACGAGTATAGGCTACGGTAACTGCTTAACATCAGTGAAGTTCTAAAGATGTCCTATGCATTTAACTTAAGAATTACTAAATCAAATTGGACAAAACAAAAACGTTATATATTTCTTAATATTAAAACTTCGTTGTTGCGAAGAGAAGTTACAAGTTTTTTTTTTCATGTTTAATTATCTACTTTATTTTATTACTTTTTTCTAAATATTCACGTTTATTTTAATTATCAAACTATTCTAATACAAATTATAATCATTAAAATTAAAATTAAGATAAAATAAAATAAAAACCTACCCCTAATTAAACAAATCCCGTCCGCGTGGGATGGTGGCAAGAATACTGGCTGCATTTCCTCGTTTTATTGACAAGCTAATTTTTGAGCAAGGAAAGAGCCAAGTTACAAGTGATTTTGACGATCAAGAGATTAAGGCCCGTATTAATAAACTGATCTTAAGTCTGAAAGCGGTCTTGAGTACGCATTTGACATGTCATTGTCTATTGGAATGACATTTCAAAGATCGCTCACAGACTTGAGATGAATGTAGTAATACTGGCATAAGACTCATCTATTGTTACTCGTTGGCTAGCCTGTCCAGAACCAATAAACCTAATTAGGTTTATTGGTTCTGGGTTGCGACTTCGAGCAATTGCTCGAAGTCGTGTGTTGTGACTCTTAAGCCATTGGCATATGGGTCAATTTGCAATAATTAACGGGGCTTCGTAAAATGAACAGACTATACAGCGGTATATTTATTCACCTATTCTCCTCTAAACGACAAAAGTCACCAATAACATTAGGGGTAATTACGTCCTGTAGTGGCCCACTAGCGAGCACACCCTACTGGTCCATTAACCACGATTCAATACACTATGATGGCCAAATTTTGCGGTCTCCCGAATTCCTATTGAATGCCACATCGCGGGGGCTATTGCCGTGATATCGCGGGGTCGAAGAGACCCCTTTCCGTTTGAGTAACCTGAATTTTGGTGCGTCACCGTTTTAAACTAATTCCTTTGATGTTAAAATACGCTTAATATAATATTATACTAGACATAATGACAGTAATTAATTTATCTTTTGACTAACACACCGACTATATATGGGTCTATGGTTACTGTACAATGGATTGAAGGTGATGCCAGTGACACCCAGATAAATTTATGTACCACTAGCTGTGCCCACCGACTTCGTCCGCGTAGTAATTAACTTAGTAGTTAATAAGTATCCTTAGTAAATAAGTATCCTATGTGTTAATCCCGGTTATAAACTATCTGTGTTCCAAATTTCATCCAAATCCGTTAAGTAGTTTTTGCGTTAAAGAGTAACAAACATACATCCACACTCACAAACTTTCGCATTTTTAATATTAGTAGGATGACTTGAATCGAACCCGTAACCCCTCGGTGCAGTCAGCCGAGCAGCCTACGCTTTAACGCGACATGAGCCAAGCTGTAGCCAGTTGACCAACTTGACTGAGGAAGTACCCCCTCTCACAGAAGATATGCGTAAAGTAGCTATTATAACTCCGTTGCGTACGATAAGTGGGCAGCCGGAAGCCCTCTGGCCCACTTTCCTTCAAGTCGGCGACGTGCGAAAAATGCATTTGGTTTTGCAAGCATCTATAGGCTACGGTAACAATAATAAATAATAATTTAGCCCTTTTGACGTCCCACACCTGGGCACAAGCCTCCCCTCAACACGAGGGGGATTCAGGCCATAATCCACCCCGCTGGCCCAGTGTGGGTTGGCGGATTTCACATGTCTTTCGAAAATTGGTTAGATCTTCTAAGACATGCAGGTTTCCTCACGATGTTTTCGAGTGATTATCATATATAAATTACGATTCGCACATAGATTTCGAAAAATCCAGAGGTGCGAGCCGGGGTTTGAACCCAAGACCTGGTGCCCGCAAGACGCGTGCTTTAACCAATCGGCTATCACAGCTTGTTATGAAATGAAATGTCCCAAACATCCTACTAATATTATAAATGCGAAAGTTTGTGAGTGTGGATGTATGTATGTATGTATGTTTGTTACTCCTTCACGCAAAAACTACTGAATGGATTTGGATGAAATTTGGAACACATATAGATTATAACCGGGATTAACATATAGGATACTTTTTAACCCAATAATCCAATACTACGCGGATGAAGTCGTGGGGCACAGCTAGTGTTCTATAAAAGGGACTACAGGATTAGTATAGATAAGTGCCCTGACATTCAGTGCGGGCGGCGCGGGCGGCTGCGTACTGCCTGCCCAATGTAATGATACGGCTGACTGCCCGCTATCATTAAGATGCTATCTGCGGTCATTACCCGCCTCTATTGCCTGGGTGTGGGGTTATATCCCCGATTTTCAATGTGCATTGACGATATTGCTTCAATAGAAATCACGATATGGTTACATAATAATGCTACTGAAATGCGAGCGGGATATCATTCACACTATAAGGGCAGTGTTTCATTTCTGAATTGTTATACGAATCTCATTATTACTCTCCAAACTATGAAGGTGAAGACATTGGCATGTTTTTTCTAAAGATGGAGAAGTTCACCATCCAGCAAAGGACTAGCTTCGTAGTTTATGGCCCCAACCATCCTCGTGTTAAGTGTCCAGATAACAAATTATCTTTGTAGGTCCTATCACCTATCCCTGTTAGTATTTTTTTACAAAACGTTTTGTAATCGCAGCAAAACAATTATGAATTCATACAAAAATCTTTGCTGTAATTACAAAAGTTACTAAAATAATAGGTACCTACTAGGAACTATACATGACTGCCCAACCTTGATTGTTTAACGCAGTATTTTGGGTAGTTATTAAAAAAGTAGTGCCGTCTAGGGACGCCCGAAAGAAGCAAAAATGTATACTATAAAGCGTAGGGCGCCGCAGCTGTCACTTTGTATACCTATATATATCATGTAACACTACTGACGCTAAGCATGGATAGAATGGCCGCGCGGCAAGCGTCCCGAACTTCCGTATAGAAGCTTCGCTTCAAAATAACCCTAAACCAAATATACTTATTATTAATCCTACTAATATTATAAATGCGAAAGTTAGTGAGTGTGGATGTATGTTTGTTACTCTTTCAAACAAAAACTACTGAACGGATTTGGATGAAATTTGGAACACAGATAGTTTATAACCAGGATTAACACATAGGATACTTTTTAACCCGATAATCCCGAAATTTTTGTTAAGTTAAATAGTACGCGGACGCAGTCGCGGGCATAAACTAGTAATATATAATTCAATGGTAATGTTTTACATAACATAACTGTTTTGTAAAACAGCTCTAGTTATAGGTACAATCTATTATCGACATGGGTGTAATTATTATTACTATTTATTATTCCGCGGCACTGCATCGTTGATGATAACTGAACGAAAATGATTTATAATATAATAATTTTATCATATTTCGCACTGATACGGTAACGATTGCGAATTAAACTATTTACCCTTGATTAATTACTGTTCAGTATTGCGTGTTATTTGTGCAATAATATGGTATATTTTCAGTTAATTGCCAATTAAATTGAACTCATATTCAAATATATGAATATTCAATTCTGTGAAACTCTGTTGTTCTAAGCAAACATAAAGACAGACAAAAATTTAAAATATTGTTCTTAAATATTTTTTTACTTATATACTAAAATATGCATTTTGTTAAATGCAGTTTCGACATCACAAACAGACACTAATTATTTTTTATTTTATAGATTTGTAACAAATATAAGTAATTAGCCTCAATACTTATCTAGGTGTTTTAAGTATCCCTCATATCCCACCCAGGCCTCTCTCGTAGGAGGTTGGCGAATCTTTGAAAGATTTCCTCCCTGACAAGGAAAAAAACTTATTACTTAGTACTTATTTGTTTAGTATATTGTATTTAAATTAATTTCTTATTAAAATTTGAGTAGGTACTGTTCAGTTTCTTATGGTTTCTTGTAATGGCCAGCAGGGGCATCCGGTCTTAGTGTCGTGACCCCCGACTAAGTCGGCGCTACACTATTTGTAGTCTCAAAAGTAAGTAAGTACTAACCTGATATGCCGTCATAGGTCCACCATTCTTCCCAGCTACCTGATATATCTGTAACGAATAAAACAGCTTTGAAAAATAATTATAATAAAATAAATAAATATATCGCTAGACTGACACACAACTGTATGGTCCCAAACTAAGCAACGCTTCTACTATGGGTACCGTACAATGAACTGTTTTAGAAATTTTCCCCGGCGGGAATCGAATTCGCAACAACCATGTGCAGTAAACTCAGCGGCCTACGCTCGAACCACTGTGCCAAGCGGTCTTCAACGCATGGAAAGTTTCGATCATTTGATCCCCTTCCCTCTGTCCCACTCCCCTTAAGGCCGGCAACGAGCAATGTCTTTGGTATTGCAAGCATCTGTAGGCTACGGTAACTGCTTAACATCAGCGGGTCGTACGCTTGTTTGCCGTCTTTGTTATGCCTATGATATAAAACAATATTATATATTTACTAGCTGTGCCCCGCGACTTCATCCGCGTAGTATTGGATTATCGGGATAAAAAGTATCCTATATGTTAATCCCGGTTATAATCTATCTGTGTCCCAAATTTCATCCAAATCCGTTTAGTAGTTTTTGCGTGAAGGAGTAACAAACAAACATACATACATACATCCACACTCACAAACTTTCACATTTATAATATTAGTAGGATATACCTTTGACGGAGACACATAGTAGAACGAGTATGAACAGCGAACATTGGTGCATAATGAACGCTGCCGGTCACGCCGGACACCACATCTGGCTCTCTTGTCCTGAAACAATGGAAAAACAACCTTATTCTTTATACAATATTTATATCTAATTGTAGCGGGTCTTGCCTCATGCTTATTATCCTTGCTGAACTGTTGTCTCTGAGGTGAGGTGTTGGTCATGCTCACTACAATGTCCTTGTTTGCGGTGGCTTTGTGGAGCGGGTCACCCTCTTCCCTCTATTATGGTTGAGGAGAGTGATGCCACTTTTCAAGTCATGCTCGTGCGCGGGCGCTGCTTGCGGGGATTGGTCGACTCACTTTCCTCTTAACAACATTGTCGTTAAATACTATTTATTTACTTAGCCTGTAAGGCATCACACCAAAGCAATTATCATATTATCCACCCCTGTTTTATTAATTATTATTTTGGTTCGTAAACGTTTAATTTGATGTAAGTATGAGTAGGTATGCACATCACACTAAACTAGCTTTCTCATTTTATTTACATACCAAAATCTGAGTGAGATTTGATCATTATTTACTACTAGCTGTGCCCCGCGACTTCATCCGCGTAGTATTGGATTATTGGGTTAAAAAGTATCCTATATGTTAATCCCGGTTATAATCTATCTGTGTTCCAAATTTCATCCAAATCCGTTCAGTAGTTTTTGCGTGAAGGAGTAACAAACATACATACATACATACATACATACATACATACATACATACATACATACATACATACATACATCCACACTCACAAACTTTCGCATTTATAATATTAGTAGGAATTAGCTATTTAGTGGCAATGGTGTTGCCTGCTCATATTATTTTTTTATGCTGTTCCAGAGAATGTACACCATCTTTCATTCATTGAAAAGAGTAACCATTGAGTTTCTTGCCGGCTCTTTTCAGTGGAAGCAGCATTCCGAACCGGTGGTAGATTCTGACTATTCGTAAATGCTTTGTTGGCTTACATGAATAAAAACAATTTTGAATTTTTGACATCAGAAGCAATTTGTCTCTAGTAAGGCGTCAATAGCCTACCGATTAGAGGGGCCGCCCTCGTAGCTGAGAGGTTCCGGGTTCGATCCCCATCCTGACCTTTAAACTATTGACTTGAGCCTAATCCTAACACAAGCATTAGCTTAGCTGGAGGTGCTAACGGGAATACTAGTAATGTGATAAACTCACATTGCTAGTTTTTTTTCATCCTACAAAAGCTCTGTAATTGTAGACACCAGAGAAAATTTAAAAATATTAAAGGCGCGGGCCCACCGCGACGCATGCTGTACACGGACACGCGGCGCATTTTAGCTGCGTGTATTAATTTGATTGACAACGTGGGTCAATGTTTCCATGGAGTACACGAAGACCCACGAATAATGTATAGCGTGGCGTGGCACGGCGCACGGGGGCTACGGCCGTGCCACTGCAATAGAACCACGTTGATAGCGTTGAGCTATGTAACCGCCTGTTCGAGCAAGCCACGCATGTATCAATGACGTCAATTCATGCGTAGCCTCTTCGTGGGTTGCAGTGGACACTACCTCATACAATTTCTTACAAAGCGAAGCTGAATACACGTGCGCAGCCTCTCCAGGCGCCGCGGTGGGCCCGCGCCTTTAGTCAAAGCTCGAACATTTGTCGCTGGTGTCTACGCAAAGTCTATGTCAAATATTTATTTGAACAGCCCCTTTCGTCCATCAGAGGAACTGGGTAACAATTTTCTAACAATTATTTACGTAGACGTGTACTAGCAACTCCTACTAAATGTACTGTCATGGCAAAGCTAAAACATTGAGTAAAAAACATACGACGGCAAATTGTTTTTGTAGCATTTACTAAAAGTTTTGTAATTTCAGCAAAGATTCATGTAATGCCTCGTACACACACTAATCCTACTAATATTATAAATGCGAAAGTTTGTCAGTGTGGATGTATGTATGTATGTATGTTTGTTACTCCTTCACGCAAAAACTACTGAACGGATTTGGATGAAATTTGGAAAACAGATAGATTATAACCGGGATTAACATATAGGATACTTTTTAACCCAATAATCCAATACTACGCCGATGAAGTCGCGGGGCACAGCTAGTTAATAATATAATATAATTAGCCCTTTTTAAAGGCTCTCCTTAATACGAGGGGATTCAGGCCATAATCCGGGACGCTGGCCCAGTGCAGGTTAATGGATTTCACATGTCTTTCGAAAATTGGTTAGATTTTCTAAGACATGCAGGTTTCCTCACGATGTTTTCCTTCACAGTAAGCAAGTGATAATCATATTGAAATGATGATTCGCTCATTGATTTCGTTAGACCCAGGTAAGAGCCGAGGTTAGGTAATTTAAAAAAAACCCAAAAGTAGTTTAATTTAAAGACTTCCAACATTTAAAAGACTTTCTAAACTACCCACAATCAAATCTGGTCAACGGGTTGCATGCTAACCAACGATTAGCGGGATTACCTCATATTTGTCTTGTGCTAAACGCAAGGGTTAATTCCAACGAACAATTCATTAGATAAATAAAGATAGTTACCGCATTGGTTTAGTCTGAAACAAACTGTATGTAACAATTACGGCACACAAGCCTACGACCCGCCTGATGTTAAGCAGTTACCGTAGCTTATAGATACTTGCAATGCCAAAGGCATTGCTCGCACATTGTTGATTTCAAGAAGAATGGGACATAGGGTGGGTTAAGAGTTAGGCTTCATCTTCTTCTGACTCTCTAACTTATCGTATAAAACGCAGCTACTTTACGCAGGTCTTCTGTGAGAGGGTGGTTCTACCCTTGTCGTGCTGTAGCCAATTGACTACAGACTCTACTAACGTAAAATATACATAAAACCTCTCCAATCTGGTTAACATTAGCGTTATCTGTCCACCGAATGGGGGTCATTGGGGTCCCGGATAAAAAGTTAATTTCCTCCTAAGCGTGCTACGGGGATTTGATAAGATTCCCTCGGATTTGTACAGATACGAGATACACCCTTCTTTTAGAAGAGTATTAAGAGTAAAGTTTTGTTTGCACTAAGTATAAATAATAATCTCTTATTGCTACAATTTTTTCGTTTGTTTGTGATAGCCGGTTGGTTAAAGCGCGCGTCTTGCGTGCACGTCCTGGGTTCAAACCCCGGCTCGCACCTCTGGGTTTTTCGAAATCTATCTCTATGTGCGATCACATTAATCTATTTCACCCTATTTAATTTACAACGATAGAGATACTGAAACAAGCTGAAATCAAGTGTTAACGCTGAATATCTTCAAGGCGGTCGGGGTGCAATCTTCAGTCGTTAGCCCCGCCCACTTCCGGCGTAACAACCGATAGCATCTACTTCCGGTACTCGACGGTTACCCTTTAACGAGCGCCGCTATCATTCGAATCCATTTGTAAGCTGTTGTTTTCAGCGTTATGCTGTGTTTAGATGTAATGATTGAATACAATTACAATGGTATTATAATAGTACTCTTGAAGTCGTGGCCTCGCCAGAGTACTGGATTATGCTTAAGAATATAAAAAAAAAAGTTATCTATGTATTGTTTTCTTATATTTACGCGAATACTACACATTGAAATAAAACTATTTTTCAAGACCATTCATCAACATTTCATTTCAAGATTGTACCATTGCAAGACCTCGAGACACTGTGAGCACTTTCTGCGTAGATCGGACCGCAAACAACAACTAAATATGAGGGTACCCAGTTACTAACTATGACATCAGGACGTCTAACACCTCAGTCCCCCCGTGACCATGGCTGCTGTAAAGCAACCGAAACGTCGGGAACATAAAGTTAATAAACGCGATAAAATCCGAAAAATAGTTATCTATGTAGCCCTCCCTTGTATTAGACCACAGACCAGCAATGGTAAGTATAAAATGGTAATTTAAAAGTTTTATAGCTGAAAACTCCACTTAACCTAGGCCCGTATTATAAATCTCAAGCCTGAAAGTGATCTTAAGTAAGCTTTTGACGTGTCATTTTGTACTGGTATGACATAATAATAACATTTCCAAGATCGGTCTCAGACTTGAGATCCATTTATTAATTCTGGCCTTAGTTTTAAGTATCATCTCATACAAAAACCGCAAACAAATGATGACCTCTTTGAAAAATCAAAAATAGATAACACGGTATTGGTGTTTGGCTTTATCTAAATTATTATGTTATTATGATTCATTTTTCTAGTTCTAGTTACTGTTGCCAAACATTGTAAGCAATGCCAAAGTAGAGCTGAACATAAACAGCGCCATACGTACTCGGGCGCCAGTCTGTCTGGCGTCGGAAGCAGAGGAGGGGGCGAAAGTCGATAATACTGGCATGTTGGTGGGAGTCACTTTTAAAGGAATAAGGTGGGGTATACAATATTGGGACAACGTAATGTTTTCTGAATACAAAAATCTATTTCGAGGTCATTTTTAAAATCTGTCTCTTATTGTTGAACTGAAGTGTAATAGGACTGACCCTGACTCAGCCTCGGAAAACTAAATAAATAGGTTCTTGCAATATTGGAGATACCTATGCAGTACCATGTTTTACATATAGAGAACTAAGCAGATGGTTCGAACAATGAACTTCCCTTTGCAATTGGTCACAAATTCGCTAGAAGATTTTATTATGTTGATGTCGACCTCAATGCCACCTATCGGGTCTAACTATAGCTAAGAATAATCCAAATAGCATAGGGTACAAAAAAACATCAAAATAGGTCAAGGCGTTTAGTAGGAGAAGAATTACGAACATACGCACACCGGATTCTTATGTAGGTATACTTACTAAGGAAGATAAATTATTTAGTATACTTATTGTGAGGAATAAAACTTGAACATACAAGACATATTTTATATGATTACAACTACAATTTTTATGTACAAAGTGGGACTAAATAATTATATTTTTAGAACACATAACATTGTGACAAATGGCTCATTAAGCACAACGTTTTCCTCGGAAAAAGTATCGCGCAAAAATACATTTGCAGAAATCATAAATCTAAACTGACTTGCTTGCTGTTAAATTTTGTACCTTAAGACTTGGTGTTTAAGTTTGGAAATGTATTTAATACATTTTTGAGTCGTTAAAAGTGTTCCTAGTTATCAGTCGGGGCTTTAAAGTCAGCGATAAGTTTTACGTAATGGCCTTAAAGTGCTATGCCCATATGATTCTTAGTTTAGTATGTATTATAAAAAAAAAATGTTATGTTGCTGACCGTCGTTTGGCAAAGTGTGTTACGCATGTGCTACGCATATGCTACGCATATGCCACGCATGTGTCATGCATGTACTACTACTCCTAATTAGCAACACGAAGGCTGATTTAACCTCTGTAGACTTTTGAGTTTTGGCTATCCAGTGGCAATAAAACTAACCAAATATTATGTAATCCTATTATACTCGTACAAACCTATCACAATGCTAAATATCTTTGAAATTCTTGTCGGGCGATAGGAGCTCTGACAATAAAAAATAAATTAATTTTGTTGTTCTATTTTTTCTCGTGAAGCATTACTTTATTTTGAATTGTCTTCAAAGACGTTGTCTCAAATCTAAAGTGAGGTCCATTTTGAAAAGTAGACAAGTTGGGGATGGTCTTCTGAAGCAGGGTATTACTGCAAATAGTCCAAGATTGGTACTTAATTGCATACAATCATCCTTTGTCGCTTATGTGGTGGCCCCACCCTAACCGGAAGTTAACAGCGGTCGGTAGACAAAGCTCGTTGTTTACAGGATGTGGGTGTATCTACGAACTTGCAGTTGACGTAACTGACTGCGTAGGCTTTTTCCATGAATACATTGTTCAATACTCGCTGTTAGCGCTTGCGGGGCTGTTTTAATTAGTAACTTCAACTAGAAATACTTACGTAGGCTAATTCTACACATCACTACACTGGGCCTTTGTGATAATATCGGCTCAAATCTCCTCAAATTTAGGGGAAGTGTATACCGGTATAATTTTTACGTAATACCACCGACGAAATGTGAATCTGCGTTAGGTGCTACGTGTATGTTACGTGTGTGCTACGCGGAAGGTACGAGTGGGCTATGTGTACGCTACGCGGGGGCTACGAGTGTGCTACGGGTGTCCTACGCGGGCGTAATACGAGTGTTATTCGTATCACGTGTGCTACGTTGGTGCTATGAGTGAGCTACGAGTGTGCTACGCGGGTGTACCGCGCGTGTTACTCTTGTGCTACAAATGTGCTACGTGTGTACTACGCGTATGCTACGCGTGTGAGAAATTTTGTAATGTGTCATCCATCATAAACTACCAATATATAGACGATAGGACAACATATTGTGTATTTACTCGAAATTGATAACGTGGTTTATATATAAAATGTACAATGTTTGAGGGCTGTCCTGTGCACAAAGATCTATCAACAACCGAGTTATTGACTTCTGTCCGCACCCCACGGTATAGCTTTAAAAAGTGCAACCCTCAAGATATTACCCCTACTCACAGCTCTTACTTTATACAAGGTGAACTTAAATAAAATAGGATTGGTATAAACATTACCTACTTACTCATAACCACTTTGTTTAAATCGGAATTCAGTTTTATTACTTATTGTGACTTAACGGTTATTCACACGAAGAAAACAACACCGATCTATCCATACATTTTTGACAGATGATGGCCGTATAAATACATCTGGATACAGCGCCACTTATAGATTTTATCGGTGCAACTTTGTCTTTTAATATTTTGATTTGACTTTTCATTGCCACCTTCCTTCAATCTTCTAATTTTAATACTAGGTATTGAATACTCTATTTCCTTGCTTCTTCAAAGTTTTTTTTTTATTGGCAATAACTACCATATTTAGTAGAAGTAATTGCTTTCGTGTTTTCGGCACACCCTGTATATGCCAGTGCCGCAGTAGGGTAGCTATGAGACGAGATGTCGCGACACCGCGGCGCCAACAGCGCGATGAACTCTCAGATCACATCATTACCTAAATAGATATACCTAAGGGTGACGTCATATCGAAAGCTGTCTATATATTCAACTGTACCCAAATATTGTTTACTTTTTTTCTTTAAATACCTGAAAGATTTTATGATGGGAAGGCATTAAATATTAAAATATTTAAATCTTAAAAAACAATCGTTCTGTAAATAATGAACAACCACTGTCCCACAATTCAAAAGAAATTCCGTAAATGACGTTAAGTTTGATAGGTCCGCGTTCGCACTGAGCTCCGGGCGGATTTTGAACCGCAGTAATCCGTGCCATGTATAACATATCCGATATTAGCACATATATTTGCTAAATGTTTCGGAGTTGTTCCCATTATTGCTTTAATTATCTTGTAAAATAATTGATATTTGTAGAAAATATTGAATTGAGCACTTAATAAAACTAGTATCAATGTATTTTTAAGTACATATTATAATATAAAAATATTAGCATTCTGCATTGCTCTCTATAAAAACTATAAGTGTGCCAAATTCATACTCCTCTGTCCGCGCAATTTTCGTATGAAGCGGTTGAAAGTTTTTCTTCACGTATTAATATATAGATAATATTGTTTTGCTAACTTGGACATGCCGCTTTATACGTAGGCTCTGTCGATCTGATTGTATTTGGTTGTAATAATATAGACGCATTTCCTCCGGTACTAGTTTCGCGTTACAGAAAATCCACTCTTAATTCCATTTATTTAAAGTCTTATATTTTATATCTGCGGGTAAATCTTACCGTATCAAAACCTTCTACACATAAAATAGAAAATGCCATTAAATGTCGACACAAAGGATTTCGCCAGCAATTTTTTCGAACAATCCAATACCATTCGTCTGTTCGGCGAGTGAGTATCGGATTCCCCTATACGAAATACAAATAAATGCGGATGTCGGTTACACCGTAGCGAATGCTGATGTAGACTTAACCTTTCGACATTGGAAGGGTATGTTTTATTTGATCGCCATTTACTCCCATATCTAGTTTCGTATTTCGGGAAGATATACCTTCTGAAAACGTGGAGTGCTTTGCCGTGTTAATGAGAGGTTACTGATTTGAATGGAAACTGATTAGTTTACAAAAAGTTAATTTTTATTATTTCTAGCCCCTAATGCTTATCTCTGGTGATTGAATGAGCAAAAATAGATTAGGATAAAATAACAAAACTCACACACTCATTTTAATGAATATACTTATTCAAGGATTTTATTCAAATTTAGGCCCGTATTAATAAAGCGATCTCAAGTCTGAGAGCGCGTTTGAAAATTCATGTTGTATTGATATGACATAATAATGTCATTTCTAAGATTGCTCTTAGATTTGACATCGAATTATTAATACGGACCTTAGATTTCGAAACCTATAAAACCACAGTGTGGATACCACACAACAACAGACCACGCGGCAGACCCAAAAGGCGATGCCGGGATGAGCTCAACTCATATGAAGCACATTGGTCTCAGACCGCAACAGACCGAGACAAATGGAAGAAGGGAGGGGAGGCCTTTGCCCAGCAGTGGGACACTACAGGCTCCTAATAAATAAATAAATAAATAAAACCTCAGCCAGTCATATTGAGTATTTCTAACATGTCGAGTTATCAGCAAAAGTACTATAACAATATTGTATTTCCCGTTACATTGCGGTGTAATAGTCAGCCTAATGCAGTAACAAGTACGTACTGGTGAGTTAATTTAGTTGAGTGGATTCGGTCGTGCATTGTCGCTTGTTTATCGTCACACTTGCCCGGCGGGACGGCTTAATGGTATTAAACTTTATATACAAACGTATTCTTTTAATGCTGGAATTTTAACCGACAAACAAGAAGCGGTGTTACGCGTTTCTTCCTAGTAGGAAAATTGATAATCGAAACTGGATAAACGGAAGTGGATAATATTCTTTCAAGTATTATAATTTTTTTTCGATTAAAGTCGTACAGTTTTTAAGATAATTTAACTTATCTCCGGGTCTGGGCGAGGGTCAAACCTCGGCGTCATCTTCGGACACCACTGTCGATCCTGGCCTACAGGGTAACAGTAATGGAAATGTGTGGCGGGACTAGTCCCATTCAAGAAATCTATTCATAGTCTTTATGGTTGTGGTCGATTGTCAATACTACCCACAGCCGTCTCCAAGACCCAACAAATAGGAATAAAATTAATAAGCTATATTCCACATCTTTTAAGAGGTTCCCGATTTTTTTTTGTATAGTAAAAATATATGGAAAAAAATATTGAACGACTGAATGATCAGTGGTAACCAACTGATAGATCTGGTACATACGTAGTCAGAATTTAACGACGCGACTGCCTGTGATAACTATGCTAAACTAAAGGATGATAGCAAAGATTATACAGTAAAAAACTGATGTCACATGGTAGGAATAATTTGGCACCCCATTAAATCCAGGCTGGACTTAAAACGCAGACCCATTGGTCAGCTCTATCAAGTAGTTTAGTATCTCATTGTTGTGGGTCTCGTGGAAGGAAAGGTGGATATCTCCAACCAGGTGGACTGATGTTGTCAAGGAACCAGCCATAATACATACTGAGTGCCGTATTAGCTGGAGAGACCTAGTCCAGAAGGCTGCTCATGGTGGTCACAACCCTCAGTCATGAGGAATCGATGAAGAAAAAGATTAAATAGGCTTTGATCTTTATAAGTATCAATATTGTAATTTCTAAATCGCTCAGAGCGATTATTCTTTACAAGATATGAATTGAGCTTTTTCATCCAGAAGTTAAAGGTTAACAAGCTGACGGTCAAAAGGCATGACCTCTACCCAACTAGGTACGGAATTGGCGCAATGATAATACACTCACGGCGGCTCTCGAGGGGAGCAGAACACATCTATTTATTATTTACCGACGACCGAGGCGGATAGCTCGCCACCTAGATTGTTTCGTTGTTTATTTAGCAAATTGCTTTTGGCCAATTCCTGCTTCTAGGTAGATTTGAGCCTTATTTTAAAGTATTAACGGTCAATAGCAGTGATAGCCGATTGGTTAAGCACGCGTCTTGCAGGCACCAGGTCCTGGGTTCAAACCCCGCCTCGCTCCTCTAGGTTTTTCGAAATCTATGTCATCAAAATTTATATATGATTATCGCTTGCTAACGGTAAAGAAAACATTGTGAGGAAACCTGCATGTTTTAGAAAATATAACCCATTTTCGAAAAACATGTGAAATCCGCCAACCTGCACTGGGCCAGCATGGTGGATTACGGCCTGAATCCCCCTCGTAGTGAGGAGGCCCGGGCCCAGGAGTCAGACGTCAAAAATTATATAATTATATATTAGCAATCAAATAAAGAAGTTAACGTGTCCAAATTTGATATTTACTTAGGGCTAGAGATTTTGTGGGTTCTTTTCAGTTAATACTATCGGCGTTAAGTAACGATTACAGGTGTGTTTCGTACGATGAGTGAAAGACCCGTAAGCCCAACCCAAGGGGGAGTTCCTTACGCTCTCTCAATCCAACTCCTATTCGGGTCGGTATCGTGCGAGCAATGCCTTCGGTATTGCAAGCATCCCAATATCAGGCGACTAGTACGCTTGTTTGATGACTTTGTTATATCGCTTTATCAGTAGAGTATGCTGAGTATACTGCGAGCCTGAATCCCCCTAATCCCGTAGTTTACGTACCAAGACGCTCACAGGTGTGAGGCTATGTAATCCGGGATAATTAAGGCGTACAATATTAACGGGACACAGTGTTGCTACATACGCTCTATTATTCAATGGAGCCAGGGATTGCTGGGAGTGTTCTTGGATTACACCAAGATTGCTGTGTCGATGCATTATATAGGATGCTGGTAATTTGTCTGGGTCAAATTGTTAAATAAATACAATATCGCCAGGCTGACACATCAACTCTATGGTCCTGTACTATGGGTAAAATACACAGGAGGCGACACACAGACCTGTGCGAACTATAAAAAGGCCATTCCCGAAATGTTCCCCGTCGTCTCTTTCCCAAAGTAAAAACAAACATGATTTATTTCTGTATTGGGCACGTTTTCTTTAAATGCGCCAGAATGAGAATGTCCAACACACTACATTATAAAAAACGAGAACGTAGGTTTTTATACAAATACCTAATTTTTTTAATTTTTTTACCGAAGAGTATAAATTTCATAAAATGCGTGTATAATTTTCAGTAGTGAGTTAAGCGCGTATTTTAACGCTCCAGTCCATTTGAGCCTTATATTTGACAATCGTAAGGTTATTATGTAACTGTTGCAACCATGCTTCAATTGATTTCATTCATATCGTATTGCTAAAACTAATTAATGTTACTAGTCGCTTAAAATCAGGACTTCACTTTACTCGATAAATTTATTTCAATTGCATTCAAAACATGGTTTCAACAGTTACGTATTATCCCATATACAATGTTATTATTACAATAGCTTTGTAGTAGATAGAAGCCCGACTGAAACTGGATACCAAATTCAAGTCAGATTAAATCGGAACTAAATAGATTTTTATTGTTTTTCATATTTACGCGAATACTATACCTTGAAATGAAACTATTATACGGATTTTATCGCGTTTATTTACTTTTTTATGTTCCCGACGTTTCGGTTGCTTTACAGCAGCCCTGGTCACGGGGGGACTGAGGTGTTAGACGTCCTGATGTCATAGTTAATAACTGGGAACAACTGGGAACGTCGGGAACATAAAAAAGTAAATAAACGCTATAAAATCCGTATAATAGTTTTATTTCAATAAATATATTTTCTTTTTATATTTTACATATCGATGATCGCTATGCAAATTTATTTTTATTATAATTTTTTTTCCCTGAATTTCATTAGTCGAATGAATATTAATACCACCGCTACAATGATATGGCACAAATGATGGCTTATGTTTCAAAAAGATATAAAGCCATTAATAAAGCGCGCTAATTAATACTAATTACGTTACACAATTTAATGAGATAGCATGACTTGGTTGTTTTCAATGCGGGCAACTGTGTTGCGGCTGTATTATATACATATATCTGGTTTATTAAAGGGTGGTAAATTAGGTTATTAAATTTCAACTTTATGTGTTTACTGTTTAGGTATACTATCAGTCAGCATTTTTATGACTGTTAGAAAAACTAAACCTGTTCCCTTTTTTGTATTAGGCCTTTTTTATTGTTGCCTAGGTCGGTAGCCAAGCAGACGGTTTACCCAATGGTAAGAGGTAACTATCCCCCAGGACATCGGCAACTAGAGGGGAGACGTGACGCCGACCTTTATGGCCCATATTAATAAATCGATCTCAAGTCTGAGAGCGATCTTGAAACTGTCATTCTTATGTCATTCCAGTGCAAAATGACACTTCAAAGCTTACTCAAGACCGCTCTCAGAGATTTAATTGATTTATTAATACGGGCCTAAGGGACCTATAGTCTTGTTTTTTAAGGACCCTTTGTAGCAGTGCTTCAGGATCCAAATCATTCCATCAATTGCGTAAAAGGAAGGCTCGCGATAAACGTGCATTAGTTAGTTGGATTCCGGTCTATTCTGATGTGTTGATTATTGATATTGTACTCTATTAAGCTATTTTAAGGTTTAAACTTTAACACTTCTATAAACAAAAAAGCGAGCCGAGGGAGAGTCTCTAGTGTCCCTTTTACTCCTAGTCACTATGCTTAAATACCCCTACCGCCTTCCGTGGACACCCTAGTTGAAAAGGACACAATCCCACCAGAAGCCTCTCACTCGGTCCGTTTTTTGTTCAGCAGTGATCCCTCCTGTTAGAATAAAGCCTCATGCTGTTAGGTCATACTCTTTGTTAAAGCGTCACTAGAGGGCGCTCTGACACTCTTTAATGCTGACCCAGCGCGTGATAGCTAATTTGAAACGTAATTTAAAAAATACATAAAAAAGAAAGCTTTACACAAAATAATCCTGTTAATTTTTCTTTATTGCTATCAAAAGGACGAAAAACCACAGTTTACACTGTTACAATACGTTTTGTGCGTCAACGGAAGCCCTTTGTGGGGTCGGCTCATATCCTTGATTAGGTGTACACCGGCAGGCGATGTAATTAAGTGTAATGTGACAGTCCCGCTGTCGGGTGTGCTGGATCTTTTGTGTTTCATAATGTTATGTTTTTTATGTTTCGCAATTATTTTAATGGATTTCTAAATGTTGGCTTGTTTTTGTGTTTTCGTTTGAAGAGTACTTTTTGTTATTAAATTACAGTTCAATTTAGATTTATCGCTAATGGTAGATAGGTGTCATTGAGATAGAGTATTACTTTTAGGTGATAAGGGCGACGGGCAAAAAAAAACCTAGAGTAAAAAAAAGGATGTGCGGTTTATGAAGGCCTTATAATATGGTAATGGATCACAAATATACTATTGTTAAAGCATTAAACCATCTTGTATTATAATTATATATTCATGGATTAAAAGTTCAGATTAATTTATTTATTTAAACTCTATGCACAAGTAAAAACACAATGTACAAAGGCGGACTTAATGCCTTAGGCATTATCTACCAGTCGACCTTAGGGTGGTGCAGAAACAACATGGCGGGTGCAACTTAAACGAGAGAAATAGAGAGTAATTTATACCTATATACATATTATTGATAAATACATAGATACATACATACATATAAAACAAAATTGTTAAGAGAAAAAAAAAGTCCAACGAATTACCGCTGTGACGATTCTACCAACTTCTTGCGAATGTGCTCTCGTGCCTTCACCTTAAAAGACAACCGACTTTTTGCCGTCCTGATACTCAGAGGGAGCGCGTTCCAAAGGAAGATCGCCTGGACAAAGAAAGAGGAGTGGATAAACCCAGAGCGGTGTAAGGGACATCGTAGGAGTAGATTATTTGTCGAGCCCAGATTTTTACTGTGGGCAGAGCAAATTAATTGTATTTGTGAAGTTAGATAGGGGGGAGAAGAAGGATTGTTTAGAAAAGAAAACAGAGTAGTCAATGCCCTTAGTGCTCTGCGCTCACGAATGGGTAACCATTTTAATTGCGCTCGATGCGCAGAGACGTGATCAGATTTATAGTGTTTTTAATAATAGGTAATAATAATTTAGCCCACTTGACATCCCACTCCTGGGCACAGGCCTCGCTTCACTACGAGGGTGACTCAAGCAATAATCCACCACGCTGGCCCAGTGCGGGTTGGCTGATTCCACATGTCTATAAAAAATGTTTAAATTAACATTTGTTTAGATGTTTTTTCCAGAGAAATAATATACCTAACTCCTTCGCTTAAATATATAGTTTTAACAAGAATCTCGAGTTCAAAAATAACGTCAATATTGACGAAATCCTTCTCAAAAACACAACATTTTCCTACCGTTAAACAAATGACTGCCATAAACAGTCAAAGTAACAAAGAATAAGAAAATTTAATCCATAAGCCATAACTTTTGTTGGAAAGAATACACTTACAGGGAAGCCTCTCCGTTACTGCGTCAAAAAGTTCATCCTATCTTTGCATGGCGCATGGATACCTGAATAAAATTGGATGGGGCATATTTAAAAAAACCTCTGTTCTTTTTCTAAAAGTTGAAAATTATCATATTAACGGTCGTAAGCGCGGCCGACCAAATGAGGTCAGGTTTCAGAGTTGAGAAAACTACTTTTTTTTCTAACCAAAAAACAGAATTTAGTCTGGACGCGTGTCCACAAAAGAATCGGAGCAATCTAATGTTCTCTTCAGCTAGGATTTGCCTCGAAGTTAATTGTTTTTTTACTTTAAAAAATCTAGATAAGTTTGGTCGGGTGCCTCCTATAACATATGGCCTACTGTTTTTAGTCAAAATTAATGCTTTGGCAAGGTACTAAGTATAGAATTTTAACACCTGCCAAAATCAGATATTAAAAAAGTTTTATGCCGCGTCCAAATTTCATCAAACCATGACACAGAGGCGTTTATAAGTTTTTTCATGAAATTGAGTGCGGGTTGCGGGAGCTTTAATATAAAGGATCGCCTATTCACCTCCAAAGCAATATGCCAAACTTTCATGCGAACACTCTGCCACGCACTTCGAAATATTCATTAATCCAGTTGAAGAATAAGTATAAGGAAAAGAACAGAGGGATTATAATATAATATTTTTTCGTAGTTCTTTTTTAATTTTATATAAGTCTACAAGATAAAGTTAGCGCCGTTCATAGGTTTTCTGAAACGATTAGGATGAATGAAACCAAATAACTGAAAGATTCTTGCCATTATTTTTCTAGTGGAGAAATAATTCAAATACTTCAGCATTTTTGTGGTCACATAATTATATTTTCACTGTAGGTTCTTCCATTAAGGCTATTGGACTAAAGAAATTGATTATAGAACAATATTTGTAGGTATACCTTAGATAAGATATTAGATGATCTATAGTATCATTATTTTTGTTTCCTTTTACGGCATCTATGGATAAATGAGTGTGTATGAGTGTTATTCTAACCATCACAACAGTGATTTCAGTAATTATATACCAATGCAATAAAAAAAAACAGTAATTCGCTGTTTTAATGTCCCACTCCTGGGCACGGACCTTCCTTAAAGCATAGAGGATTTAGGCCCTAATCAACCAGGCTGGCCCCGTGCGGGTTGGTAGATTTTACTAAATATATTTCGGAAATTTTGGATGGAATTTTTAAGATATGCAGGTTTTCTCACGACGTTTTCCTTCCTCATTAGCCAGTGGTAATCATTGAGATTATAATTCGCACATTGATTTTGAACACCCAGAGGTGCAAGTCGGAGTTGGAACACAATCGGCTACCATTTCATTTAATAAAATAATAAGTTGAGAATAAAATTTGCCGCGGTGTAAATCATACAACTTGTACATCACTATCTGTGTCGTTTAGTTATCCGAGACGACGGGGTTAACTATCACGAAAATATGACTCCGTGCTTCAGACATCAAAGGAAGGGCGGAAGAAGCCAGGGTTTTTAGAAACTTAAGCATCTTGGGAAGCAGTCCGTAGGGGAATGGAGTGGTAGTCAAACCGTGTGCTTGTGTGTTTCATTTTAAAGTTAATATTTTTTAGTTAGTAGGCATTTGCGATGTTTGATGTGGTTCTTATGCAAACATTTTGGTTAAGGAGTATCATTGATAGAATACCTTGTAAAACCCAATCTAAATCAGCTCAGTAGTTTTTCGTAATGCTCGAATATCATAGCTCACTAACAACACACTGGAGCTATTATAATTATATTAGTATCTACTTTGGAATTATTGATTATTTAAGCAACCGGCGAAAAAAAAAAATGTATTACAAAATGTAAAAAGACATGCCCGCTGAGTTTCTTGCCGGATCCTCTCAGTCGAGGTCGCGTTCCGATCCGGTTGTAGATATAAGAAAAAAATGTAAAATTGACAATTTGTAAGTGCCCCCGTAGGACTAAACAAAATAAACGATTTGAATAACTGTTTTGTGATAGGGAACATGACGGGAGTATAAAAAAAAAATGTAAAATTAACTTATTTCAATATAAATGACAGAATACAATTATTATGAGTGGACTTCAAACTAGGCGCGCAGGGCAAGCCTGTATCTTGACACCAAGGAACATGATATAATTATTAATAGTTATATAGATACTAAAATAATAAACAGGCCTAAATAAATTTAAATTATATGCTGTTAATGTTATTATCATTTATATGTATCACTAAATAATTTTTATGCTTTAGTATCCTTATTTTATTAATTAACAAAAAACTACTATTATTTTACAATAGGTATTATAAAATATAAGAAATATTTTGCTGCGTAAATCTTATTGAAAACGTATAAATTGTTATAAAAATTCAGATTCAATTTTGTACTAGCACATTCCGTGATGAGTAATTAATTATTATTATTGAAATAAAACTATTTTTCGGATTTTATCGCGTTTGTTAACTTTATGTTCCCGACGTTTCGGTTGCTTTACAGCAGCCATGGTCACGGGGAGATAGTTTTATTTCAATGTCTAGTATTCGCGCAAATATAAGAAAACAATAATTATTATGAATAAATTATTCCATCCAACACCTACCTTACATAAACATATTCACACCCCCCACGTATCACTACACACAGAAACACGAAAATTTATAAAAATCGGACACGCACTCACAAAGTAGCCACACGATCGTATGCGTAAAGTTTTCCGCAGTTATCGACGACCGGACGCGACCTACCCCCCGACACGACAGACCACGCGAAAGCTCGCGGCAAACTGACTCTATTCCTCGCTTGCTTGTCCTCGCTTTTCACGAAATGAACTGAAACTCTCATCACTACAACAAAACGGCGTATACGACATCGAGCGCGAAGGAAATTTCAACCTTAAAAAAGGGTATTTGAAATCGAATTCGTAAATCGAAATTGTTGTTTTCAAAGTCTTCGGCTGTTTGTTTGGGAGGGTCGCGAGGCGGGAATGAGTGTGTCGAAAAAAAATAAGCCAACCACGTCTCAGTGAGTTAAGGCTTCTGGGGCGGGTTTCGAATGTCTTTAATTAAAACACCAACTTTAGTGCGGAGGACGATGTAATGAATTGAAAGTTTGCAAGAGAAAAATATCTCAATGACGGTACTATGTGTGTACGGGGCTTAATAGAAAAACTCGGGCTAATTTTCCAGGGAATTCGTCGAGAGGAAAATTAATTAACAGAGTAGATTTTGCGGTATGCCGCTGTTGCAATGCATACAGCGATGGGTATTGAAATTATGTTATGAAGAGTTTGCTCTAACGGCATTCAAATTGCAATGTTGACTTTAAATATGGGTATACTAGCTGTGCCCCGCGACTTCATCCGCGTAGTATTAGATTATTGGGTTAAAAAGTATCCTATATGTTAATCCTGGTTATAATCTATCTGTGTTTCAAATTTCATCCAAATCCGTTCATTAGTTTTTTCGTGAAGGAGTAACAAACATACATACATACATACATCCATACATACATACATACATACATACATCCACACTCACAAACTTTCGCATTTATAATATTAGTAGGATACTTATTTCGTTTTATTTAATTTAAACAAATGTTTTATAAACAAAGGTGGCAGTTAAAAAAACCCAAAACAGGCAGATTTGTAATAAATCTCTTTGTGAGAATTGACTGAATTTAGCGAGAAAATTACTTTAGGATTATTAAGTCTCTTTTACTCTATACATTTTATTTGCATCAACACTGGATTTATTTTCTATCTACATTTTTTTCTTTCTACTACTCTCTCGCATTAAGGAGAGTTCTGGGCCTGGCTTACGATATTTTATTAATAACACTGTACCTTAACACAGTTTAAATGGTAGGTAGGTATACTTATTATTGCTTTGGCAGTTAGATTCTAAAACTTATTATGTTATCCTACTATCGGTATCGAAAACCAAAGGTAAGTCAAAATACAAATTCCTTGCATTAATTGTGGCTTCCCCCTCGATTTGAGGGGAGGCCCGTGCCCAGGAATAGATCTAATATAAGGACTATTTATTATTGTAACTGGAACTATAATTAACTCTCTCTTCGCTATTTTAAATCTACATATGTATTACATTATTTTAATTTTTAAAATACGTGTTTAAGTAACGTAAAGCATATGAATGTTGTCTGTTAGTATAAGTATTCAACAGTTTTTCAAGATTTCCAATCAGGTAAGCAAATTCTTCACCGAAATATCCTGAAAATTATTGAAAGGCCTAAATACTTCAGTAACGAATTATTAAATATATGTAAACCTATGGGTATTGAACCCTTTTATAAAAAATAAAATCATGTACCTACCTATGAATCCCAAACATCAAATAATCAAAGAACAAAACCTTTTATTTAGATTAACATTATTTATCTATTATCTCAAATCAATCTCAAATTTCGGTCCAAAATACGGAGCTCTGAAATCACATGTCATCTCTTTCTAACAAAGGCGGAGTTAAATGCTCGCGCATGCTCATATCAGCTACCTTAAGAATAAGATTCTTGATTTTTTGCCCTTTTTTGTATAACATTGGGTATGTACAATGAGATATATAAAGGTTTGTATATAAGGACGGATGTATGCGTCGGTGAGCCGACATTGACCAGTAAAATGCTTTATTTGTATTGAAGTTCTTGTGTAATTTCTGTGAAGGATAAGGTCGTTTGACACGTCAAAAGAGTACTCTAGATCTAGACCGCTCTTGGACTTGAGATCGATTTATTAATTAGGACCTAAGATCTTTAACTGACTTGTTGAACTACAACCTTATGATGATAAGACCTGTACAACCCTAAACTAACCAATACTTGTACTATGGATACCGTAAAATGGACTGGAGGCGACCCCAGTAACACCCAGATAAAGGCAAATTGCGAATACGCTATGTCCATATTTGAACCAACGGGAATCTAACCCGTAACAATCTGGTGAGGTGAGCTAACTCACCCACAATCTCCAATACTAAATGTTCGCCTTCGTCAAGAAGAGGAAACATCAAGGACAATGGAACGGACCAATGTCCTTGAAGAACCCTCTTCATAATCTCTGGACTATGGAAGATGTAGGACGATGGACAGCCATACATCCCCTCCTTTTTCCAATACCAGCTGAGGAGATCTTTGTGAGGACAAAGGTCGGCATTTATCATAACTTACAAAGTAAAAAATCTCAAAAATGGTGTCTAATGAAGTCGCCAAAGTTTGGCCATCGACAAGTCCCAACAAAAATAAGATCAAAGAAAATTTTACAACAGTACATATCTATCTAAAGTGGGGGAAATATACAAGAAAATACAGTAAACGCGACTCTAAATTTTTAAGCACTTGTATATTTTTATGAAAGTTTTGAAAGTGTGTAACTCAAAAGAGCTCTAACCATGAAAAAACCGGTATTGGGGAATATGCAGTCCATCGAATACTGTTATGAAACAACATAATTTTGTCTAATTATCCAAGTTAGTTTGAGTCGCTCATAAGCAACAATTAAGCTCATAAGTCTCAAATAACTTTGGGACAAAGCGTATAAATCTTAGCCTTTTTGTGTAAATAAACCATATTCCTTTTACAGACCTAAAAATAAAAAATACATCTTATTTCATTCCCACGTATGAAGCGCGCATACAAAACACTCAGCCCTTACATAATGCATTCAATACAGAGTATACGAATCCGAATTCTTAAAGGATTCGATGTATTTCGCTTGATGTAAACGTGACACGTCCGCACATCGCGGAGTTCGGTCACGGACTGCCGCGTCGCTGCACAATTCTGCCGCGAGACGCTAGGTGGCGCTGTCAATTTGTACTCTGTCGAGACGTTTTGGCGCCCATCGTGGGACTGCAAGTTTGGTAATATTGTGTTCGGTGGTATTCTGTGAATATTGGATGCAGGAAGTCTAGTGAGGTTGCATTTTCGTAACGTAATCCTACATGAAATATTCCGTCAATATGGTTTCGTGAATGATGATTGAAGTTTACGAAGATCTTAATTAATACATTTTTAGGGATATAATTGTAAACACTGCTTCCTAATCTATTTTTGAGCTTTGATAAGTTTATTAACAAAGAAATTCATTAATATTTTTAGTTGTATCAAAGGTGATTGCCCAAAAAAGCATAATATGTAGATAATTAAAAAAAAAATGGCATCGTTAAATCTATAAACAATCAGGTATTATTTAAGTATATTTAGAGATTCAAGGTTTGGATTTACAATTCTGAACAATATGTTATACCTAAACAGTGTTCTAAGAATTATTTAAGGAGGATGCTGGGGTTGCATATTGCCCCTTCAAATATATTTTGTACTTGCTGATTCTGGGTGTGTCTTCCCTACAATTTTAGCCATCTCCTTTAGCTTAGACGTATATTTAAGCCAGGAACATTAAATAAATAAATAAATATCGCCAAACTGACACACCAACCGTGTGGTTGCAAACTAAGCGACGCTTTTACTATGGGTACCGTACAATGGACGGGCGATCCCAGTGACACCCAGACCTGGGGAAAGTATAAAAAAGCCATTTCCGAAATTTTCCCCACATAATTTGAATCGAACCCGCAACCACCCGGTGCAGCGAGCCGAGCGGCCTACGCTCAAACCACTGCGCTAAGCGGTCGTCAATGAATACTACTTTTGATCTTGAGGCTTATATTCGGGGTTAATAATAAACTATTAAACCCCAGAGAGAGGCAAGATTTTTTCAAGAACTGAGGTATTCATTATATAAACCTACATTCAGCGTTTAATTAGAGTTATTATATTGACTTTAACCATCTTTCGTTCAGGAAACCTACTTCAAACAGTAAACACAATAAAACAAAATGCATTCTAGAAATACCGGGAACAGAACTACTTACACAAAGTGTGAAAACTCTTTGTGCACAAACGTTTCGATATCAAAGGTTTATCCCGGGGGGGCGGCGGTTACCCAGCGATTAAAGCCGCGGGACCATTTGATGTATTCATCCCTTCGACCGAGCTGCTGGATTGAGATAAAAGTTCCAGTTTAACACCCCCGGAGTGCCGTTAAGTCGTTCGATTTTCAATTTTGTTTAGTGGAATTTATTTTGTGCTGAGTTGTGCTAATATTGCTTTATGTAGGTATAAAAAGTCGGCTAAGAAGCGTGCAACCCGCCTGATGTTAAGCAGTTACCATAGCCAATAGATGTTTGCAATTCTAATGGTGTAGCTGGCACGTTGTCAATAGGAGGCCTTTGTCCAAGAATGTGACGTTTAATTATTATTTTTATTATTGTGAAATGTGCAGAAACCCTAATTCAAAGTCGCGCAAGCCCAACTTCGTCGCCTAATTGAATCGAAGTCAAGTTCTCGTTAAGGTGAAAGCGTCGCGTCGCTCGCGGCGTCGCGGCCATGTTGCCTGGAAACTTTGAAAAATTCCCAGCTAGTTTGTTTCACTGTAACTTAATAAAAACTGAACGGAGCCCGGACCGGCGAAGTTAAGAATTAACTTCGAAAACATTGGATATATTTTGTCATATTTTTGTTTGGTACGTTAGTTTTGATTTATGTTTCTTATCTTATCTTAGAAAGTCGGTACTTAAGCATAGTTCCTATGATCTTAAGCTCGTATTAATAAATCGATCTCAAGTCTGAGAGCGATCTTGGAAATGTCATCCTAACGTCATCCCAGTATAAACTGACATGTCAAACGCGTACTCAAGACAACTCTCAGATTTGAGATAGATTTATTAATACGGTCCTAATGTACCTAATTAGTTTCAAAAAATGTGATTCGAAGGTACATTTCTGCTCATAAAAAAGTGGGTAATGCGAACGAAAATGCAATATAAATTCAGGGTGTGCCTAATTTGCCCTGAGCAAATAGCACTAATCAAGATTACGAACGGATCTGGCAAGCCAAACAGGTAGGAGACACTCGAATGCAAATTATGCAAACGGTCCCCCGCAATATTCTCGTTTTCGACAATATATTTAGCATTTGAAACAGAGTTGTAACGGAATAAATGGTTGCCGCGGCACGTCCGCCCGCTTCGCACTCCACTCACGAACTGATTTGAATTTGGAATTTCATTCGCTCCGTTGGCGCCGCTGTCGATGTTTAGCTTTTTTGTGTGTATTACAAAAATTGATTTTTCTTTTGGGATACAATTGTATTGGATGTATTGAATAAAATCGTTTTAAGAACTTTTCCTGCGAGTGAGCAGAATATAATAGAACTATGTATAATAATAATAAATATAACTATGTATATCGATCATACAGTAAATTACTCTGTAAATAAACAATTTACGATCTAATCCCGCTAATCTTTAGGTGCTTATTTATCCACCTAAAATCACGAAGCTGCTTTGGCCACCAAAATGCTAATGTTTACCGCACTCGTCCAAATTAACGTAAAAAATATTCACTGCTTACTACGAAGCCTGTATTTTAAATTCAACTGTTAAGTCAAGTATTTTAAGGTTTAGATTTGGATGGGAGAGTGAACTTAAACCGTCTAATGAAGTCAGGAGTAATGGAGTGGTTGTTTTTTGTTTTAACTTCCAATGTTTGACTCGGAGAGATTTGCGATAAAGTTTCATCCGATTGTGGGATAAGACTTTTATTTCTTGTTTGTTGGTAGATTAACGCCCTACGTAAAATTGTTTAGTATGTTTGAAGTTTTCCGGTCACTGACTTTTGTTAGTAGATCACGAGATAATTAATGAGTAAAAATAACTACATTAAATATAATTCGAAATCAGATATTATAATCACACTTAGCACACAGTCACACGGCTAACCCAGCACCGATAATTTCTATACATTATACTGTTTTCCTTTACCGTAAGCTAGTGATAATCATATTATTTCGAACATAGATGTCGATAATTCTAACGACTTATATATAGAAAAAAAACGGTAATATAGGCATGGCCTGAAACCACCACGTATTGAAGGGAAGCCCGTGCCCAGGAGTGGAACGTCAAAAGCGCTAAATTATTATTATTATATTTTTACGATAATATGGGTAATATGATAATACCAGCAGCAGCAGAATAAACAAAACTATAAATTGTTTACCCCTTTTCCCAGATGGCCCACAGTAAAGTTTAACTTACAATGCATTGGCATAACAAGGTTCTTTTACTGAAAATAAACGTGGTAAAGCTATTTATAAATGGATAGGTCAAAGTATTCAGCCTCAAAGAGGATATAAAAATTCATAATGCGCAAAACGTTTTCAACATTTTCCTTTCCACGTCTTACACGCTCGTTAGCCGGGATGTACACGCGAATATACATAATTTGCCTTCAAGATGATGTACAACACAATTCTTAACAGAAAAACCAATGAAACATGACCTTCTCCCCCTCCCGCGCTCTCAAAACTGTGCAGAGTCTAAAGGAAGCTTGGTAGAGGTCAGGGGTCTCGGTAAGATGGTAACATTATAAATAATGATGGCTGTGCATGGCTCCCGCTATTTGTCATCTGCTGTAAACGATTCGCTCATTACGGTTCCATTATGTTACTTAAGAATTAAGGTCGGGTTTTGCTTGTATTTACCTTTGGACATTTAAGATGGGACTAGTCTCGCCACACACTCCCACCACTGGTACTGTCCTGTAAGCCAGGATCGACGCTGAAGTTTTGCCCTCGACGAGTCACTGTAACAATGAGATTAAATCAAATCCTGGATTGTTCTATAATCATTTTAAAAAACAATGTGTAAATTTCAGTAATAGTAAAAATTAAATATGAAATTCTTTATTTCTTAAAAACAAAAAAGGAAATACCAGTGACTTAACCTGATCTATTCTGTATATACTATATCTATATATCTATGGATGCATTTTATTTTTTTTTCAACAGCAATTATTATCAACTTTTTAAATAAAAGTCTCCAGACTAACACACCAATTGTATGGTCCAATGGTATGGTGGCCGTACAATGGACTGGGGCCGATCGTAGTGACATCAAATTAGGAAAACGCCTATTCCGAAATGGCCCCAACTGGAATCGAACCCGCAACCTCTTGATGTAATGAGCCGAGTGGCATATGCTCGCACCACCGCCCTCATGCCCAGCAATAGAATGAAGAATTATCCGTTATTAAAAGTAATAACGAAATAATGAAAAGTATCCTATAAAAAATAATAAAAAATAATAATAAATAATAATAATAAATATCGCCAGACGAACACACCAACTGTATGGTCCCAAACTAAGCAACGCTTGTACTATGGGTACCGTACAATGGACTGGGGGCGATCCCAGTGACACCCAGACCAGGGCAAATTACGAAAAGGCCATTTCCGAAATTTACCCCGGCGGGAATCGAACCCGCAACCACCATGTGCAGTGAGCCGAACGCTCGAACCACTGCGCCAAGCGGTCGTCATGAAGGTAGGGATACACTGTATCGAAGTTTAGTGAGCGAACTCGTCGGCTGCTGCTCACAACTGAGACATGTTACTGTAGTCTGTACCTACGCTAAAGCTTCTTGCTGATCACTGGATGTGACTTGAAAATTACATTAAATAAAGGAATACGAAAGGTACAGGTATAATAATAATAATAATTTAGCCCTATTGACGTCCCACTCCTGGGCACGGGCCTCTCCTCAACACGAGGGGGATTTAGACCATAATCCACTACGCCGGCCCAGTGCGGGTTGGCGGATTTCACATGTCTTTCGAAAATTGGTTAGATCTTCTAAGACATGCAGGTTTCCTCACGATATTTTCCTTCACCGTAAGCAAGTGATAATCATATAGAAATTATGATTCAGGTAGGTCTGTATTAATAAATCAATCTCAAGTCTGAGAGCGCTCTTAAGTACGCTTTTGACGTGTAATTTTGTATTGATATGACATAAGAATGACATTTCCAAGATCGCTCTCAGACTCGAGATTGATTTATTAACCTTAGTGACATAAGATCTGCCCACAAAGAAGATTGATGGCTTTATACCATGGATTTCTATTATGTAATTGCATCGTGGACTTGACATTGACATGTGAGGTCAATGATATCATCTCACTTTTATACTAGGTGAAACAGAAAGGGTATACAATTTATTTGCAACTTTACTTTGTAAATCTAAAACTATCGGCTTTGTGGGACAGTCAGAGGTACTAAAGGTTTTGTAGACTTATGAAATCTGTCAACAGCTGTATCCCTGTAACACGTTTTGTTTTCAAGTTTCCAACAAAGCTGATAGTTTTAGAATTACAAAGTTAAGTTTTGAAAAAAAAAGGATACCCTTTCTGTTTCAACCTGTATATATTAGGGACGGATGAAAGGCCCGTATTAATAAATCAATCTCAAGTCTGAGAGCGATCTTGGAAATGTCATTCTTATGTCATACCAGTACAAAATGACATTTTAAAAGCGTACTCAAGACCGCTCTCAGACTTGAGATCGATTTATTATTACGAGCCTTAGATAGCGACATTCGTGTTGTGAGTCGCTTTTCACATAAAACATAAGAAATAGAGATTAGAGATATTGGCACATCCATACAATCTAAGTCCACACCTCGTGCCGCGCTTGAACCCAGTTCAATAGAAATCAGACATGTGACAGAAGTTTCTGGACGCCAGTCGCCGGAAGTCCGAGTCCGATGTCGGAAGCTGATACAAATTGGATGCCCATCCGGAACTTTGTTTTTGGAGTTGAAAACAATTGCCAATGTCAAAAGAAAATGTAGAGAATTAATAGAATTGTGGGATGTTCCAGTAGCGTTATTTCGTAGGGCGTTGTTGTCTGCGTCTCTTAATGCGTATATTAATTATAATTTCTAAACATAAACGTTATATCGTAAACACACCGGGATCGGTGGCCCGCACAAACCCTGTGCGCTCATACTTAAAACTACTCACCTGATTCGAGAGTGGTGTAGGTCTTTAGATTATAGGGTCACCTACAGTCAGTCTAGTCTAGATGGGAGGAAGGGCCCCCCTTCCCCCCATCTGAAGAGGTTGTTCATATTTGCTTAAATACTAGGGGAAAAATACAGGGTTCAAGATTTACCTCATCCTGGTCCAGTGACCCCAACGTCTACCATCCACCGCGTGGCAGCCTCCAATAGGTAGGTACTACCACCGCGTGTGACGTGACACCAAACCACCTTAACTGTTATTCGAGCCAATAACGATTGTCCGCAATGCACTCGCGAGCTACGCGCATCAAAACCCCTGAAACGTTCAATATTAACACTAATAAGCGCGGGTGCAGTAGCCAAAATAACTCGAGAAAAAATGCACGATGTACTTAAGTACGATACTGGCGACCGGTCAACTACTGGAATGAGGCGCAGGTCGGCCGTTCAATATATTACTAAACGTAGGGTGGATTTTAGTTAAATCTACCTCCATCATAAAATTTTTAGCCGTATGTATTCTATTCAGAACAGACGATTCACATAAAAAATCCAAAACAAAACGAATTGTCATGATGCCTTTTTTAACATAACATACATCCAAACTATATCCTCTGCAATATACTTAATTATTAACATGCAATTATCAATATCACCAACCCACCCGCAATAATACTAAATTAAATTTCTCAGCGGAACAGCAGTCTCCTCTTTGTCTCAAAGGAGCCGCCGCCTAATTGAATTACTCGTCGCAAACTTGTCTGTCGTCTGACTGTGATACCTGTGCCCCTCTATTGTTGATAACAGATGTATAATTGGATTAATTATGGATCACATCTGTCACAGTTTAGAATTGCACCGCTGATACGGTCTGGCACATGTATAGCCCGGTCAAATGGTAACAGAGAATACCAGAGGACAACATGGGGCTTGTTCATTAATGAAAGTCTAAAGTTTGATCATAATTCAGCACCTACAAAGACATACACACAGTTAAACAGTAATCTATATTTATATAAATTAATATCTATTTCCTTGGTCATCGCATCACGCGTGAACGGATGGAACGATTTCGCAAATTCTTTCGTTGTTGTGTTTATTATTGTCAGGAGAAGGTTCTTATGAAAGAAAAAATGAAGAAAGTTGAGCGGAACAATGCGAATTCAATATACAAAGTTAAGACAGGACAACGTCTGTCGGGTCAGCTAGTGAATTATAAAAAGCAACCATGCTCGAGAAGTTTGAATTTTCTTACAACTATCATACGACAGTAATTACAAATAGTTAGAAACCTGCTTAGGTTAATTGTCCACTGATTAGATTATGGACAGTAGACGGTAGACGCTCCATGTAAATATCCATAGTCACTCAAATCTGGCTAGAGATGAAGACTCTCTTTTAAATAATGTAAGACCAAGAAATTCGTAAGAAAAGTCTACATAGCTCCCCGCTCTCAGATTTAATATTCTCCAAGACATTTTGCAAAGATTACCTGCAGCAATCATATTTTCTTCACGATTGTACTGGGGTCGGGTATAAAAAATTCAGCGATGACAAATTATAGAGGGCGGCCGACAAGTGGCCGACATCCATCTCGCGAGCCGGGAATTTGTAAAGCATTCGTATGAAAGTCACGGCGCCCAAAACTGTCGGGCATACTTCCTTATTTTGTACGCGTTTATCATAGTCTTAGACTTTTTTTTTCTCTTACACCAACATATTTTATTCATAAATTCTGAACCTTTAATAAAGCTTGCCAAAGTTCGAAATTCATTGGTAAATAATATTAAATATCGGCAGACGAACACACAAACTGTATGATCCCAAATTAAGAAACGCTTGTATGCTATGGGTACCGTACAATGTACTGGTTGGCGATCCCAGTGACACCCAGACCAGAGCAAATTACGAAAAGGCCATTGCCGAAATTTACCTTGACGTGAATCGAACCCGCAACCACCCGGTGCAGTGAGCCGAGCGGCCCACACTCGAACTACTGCGCCAAGCGGTCGTCGATTGGTCGTGTACTCATACCACGAAATCAAATTAATTGCTTCCTTTACAAGTCTCAGTTAAAAGGATCGACAGTTAAACCAGTGCAATATAGTATATAGTGGAAACTCTGATGAATGGCACGTGTTAAGCCATGGATACATGTGATATAACGTTGAAAAGGCCATACCAATCGTCGGCAGCTTTGCGCTCGAACGACAGAATGAGAGGATTCGTATCAGTTGGGGTTGCTAGGTTATTTTTACTATAATAAAAAAAACGAAAATGAAACCAAAAATTTTGAAATGTTTACATAGACAAGTTCGTTTAATGATTCGATAACGTGACTCGAATTTAATTGTTCCTATCGCCCACTTTACTTCCTTTATTAGAAGTTAAGACGAGAGTAGTCTGGTTTAGAGTATAATTCTAGTGTTTATAGTAATAATAGTAATAAGTCTAAAACCAAAATTCTGCGTTTTCGAAATGAAATACGGAAACACTTTTGTTTGTACAAAATACTGTGGTCATATTTATTATTTGTCTACATATTCAAATCTTTGACGAGTCTTATTTTTAAGACGAAAAATATGTTCATTTCATCATCGCCAAAAATAAAAAAAAATATAATAATTTAGTCCCTTCGACGTCCCACTTCTGGGCACGGGCCTCCCCTCACTACGAGGAGGATTCAGGCTGCAATCCAATATTAATTCAAGTTAATTATTTGTGATGTAAATACTTTCTGAGCCAACCTAACGCAGGAAGTTATTGTAAATACCAAACATCTTGTTCTTTACATTTTCATTACAGTAACTACTTACAAACCATACTACGTAACTGCTTTGTAATAAACTTGTAATTCCCATAGGTATTGATTAATAAACATTTTAATGTCAAACTATTATATTCTATATATTGGAATTTTAAGATTGGTAACACAGATACCTGAATGAACGCGTGCAGCACTGAATGAGTGAATGAATGAAGCGCTCGGCCCGGGCCGTCTACCCTCCGGTTTATAATTAAATCGCCATTCGAATGAGCAGACATCCCGTTTAATTGTGAATCGAGTTTTTATATTTCGTCGCCATTTCTGGTATCAATGCGGTCATTGTAGGTACCTATATAAATAATGTATATAGCCATATATATGGTCGGAGGTACATAAAAAGAAAATATAACGACACCAAAATATTTTTGTAGTTCCTAGTATTACTTGAATACTAGTTACTACTAATACGTATTAGTAGCTATAATTAAAAGTTTTGTAATTATGACAAATAATATATGAATACGAGACATTACACAGATCTTTTCTGTAAGTACAAAATGTTTAGTATGTAAAATTAATTTTGTAGTCCATCGTAAGTATAATTTTTAGCAGGTAAAAATAATCTCGAGAACTGCCAAAATCATTTTCTGTAGTATTTTTTTTCTCAGTGTGATATTTACTAAACACAAAATAAAGTTTAATCACAAACATCCTATATCGAGTTCAGAAAGCCTAACTCGACATATTAATTATGAACAATTTTATATTATACTAGCTGTGCCCCGCGATTTCATCCGCGTAGTATTGGATTATTGGGTTAAAAAGTATCCTATATGTTAATCCCGGTTATAATCTATCTGTGTTCCAAATTTCATCCAAATCCGTTCAGTAGTTTTTGCGTGAAGGAGTAACAAACATACATACATACATACATACATACATACATACATCCACACTCACAAACTTTCGCATTTATAATATTAGTAGGATAGCTCTACTAGGTGGTACATAACTCTAAATTGCAATGTTAAAAAACCCCCCCCTGGTACGACGACTTTCTAAACTACAAAAGAGCCGATAATTTTCAAACGACTGAACCGATTTTCATGAAACATAGGTAAGAACGCAATTGATTAGAATACCTTCCTAACAAAAGAAACAACATCAAAATCGGTTCATCCGCTTGGGCGCTACGATGCCACAGACAGGCACACAGACACACAGATACTCAAGTACACAATATGTTAAACTTATAACACCCCTCTTTTTTCGTCGGGGGTTAAAAAATAAGAACCATATCCAAGCTAGAATAAATGTAAGTACGAAGATAACATTTTCCAAGACAGGCTAATCAAGTGAACAGATGTGCGAATCGCGTGCGAGATTCAATCGCTAACGTTAGCTGGTGCCTGCTTAACACCTTGTTACGATTGCGTGGTCAATAGATTGGTGTAGCGATACATAAGGTATATTTACATGGTTAATTCACTAGTATCATAACCAAAATCGTTTTTTCTACGACTTTTTATAAAACATAATTTATAATAATACTTTTACTATCAAAACTCTAAGTTTTTGTCTTACCTTTAGCCTATATTTTGGAGTTTTTGATTATTCAGGTGTAGTGTATATATATATACCTTATAGTTATGTTCCGATCGCGGAGAGTAAGTGCCATTTTTTATTATTATTTGTCTGTGGCGCAGCGCCTGTTCATGCTTTTACAGCAACACCAATGATGTCGTCATCAGTCGATTTACTTGAACATAATTTTATTTTTTATCTACCTCACGAATTTGTTATTTTTTTAATTTTGTATCGGTCTCCGTCTTGAATCACGCAATATTGTAAAATACAGCAATTAAATACTTAATTACCACCGTTCTCAAGAATCTGGGTTTTATTTTATCAAAATAAGACTCGCAAGTGTCTCCAAGAAGACACAGTCTGTAATGGCAAAGGGGCACTCCTGGGCAAAGGCCTCCCCTTTTACCATCCACGCGGCTCTGTCCAGGGCAATTTCCGGCCAGTCTTTCCCGCAAAGGTGTCCAAGTCATCTCGCCACCGTCTTCTTGGTCTACCCCGACGGCGGCGGTTATTGGCAGGTGCCATAGAGCAACAAATTTTAAAAATAAACTATGCGTATAATACTTTTTTTTTATAAAATCGACATTGTTACACTTTCTTACAGTGGAGGAAAACATCGTGAGGAAACCTGCATGGCTTAGAATATTCAACCGATATGCGAAGGAAATGTAAAATTCTCAGACCCGCACTGAGCTGAGCCTGGTGGATTATGGCCTGAATTCCTCTCGTATTGAAGGCGGCTCGTCCCACTTCTGGACACAGGTTGAAAAGGGCTGATTATTATTATTACTACTAATGATGATATCAGATAGTTGACCACCCAATGAGAAAGGTTATTTATCAGCAATTTTAAATTAACTCTGTATAGACGCGGGCACGTACTTAAAATACCTACTTTACCATGGTAGAGATACAAAGTAACAGAACCTAAAATTGACATACGCAATTTTAAATAACCCAGTGTACAGTGTACTCGGCAGTACTTACATATTAATAAATGAGTAAAGTTTATTCTAAAAACTTGTTTGTCGGGAATCAGCGGTGACTGCGTTTGACAGGCGTCACTCGCGGACCACTGGGCTCCGCTCTACAATATCGTGTTTTATGCAAAAATAAACAAAAACAATCGGAAAATTGCATTGGGAATTTGAAATACGGGTAGGTAGAGTGTCTTATAGCATTTCAATAAATAAATTGCTAGACGTACTGACAAATAAGTAGGTACTCAAACGATACTCAAGAAATCACAATTAAATACCCACATACGCATCATCGATTTCGGTTCGCAGTCGGGACTTAGACAAATGCAGGTGAAGGCTTTTAGCGGTGTTCCGGCGGGCGGTGGGGAGTGCATCGTGACGTCACTTCCGGCCCGTCGGTCCGACTTCCGATCTCAGGTTGGAAAGTTTAATGGCTGTCGTATGTACTTGCATTGTAAGGACATCTTCCAGTACGCTCATGAATCTCTACAATATCACGCTTTTGTTTCCAGATAGAGTAAGTAGAGGTGCTTTTGTATTACGCCAACATTTTTCACGATCCTTTCATACCGGCTCGTACCTTTCTATTTTTAATCTATGCTCTCGGAACGGATAACAAAAAATTGATGGCGATATTATCATTTCATAATTTCAATAAGAAACAAGTCATTGATTGAGGTAAAGGAATCGAATAGAACTGCCTTTTCTTAGCCCGGTCAAAGAAGAAAATATTCAGAAGTAGGTACAAACTTTGTTGAAGACGACTCACGATTGTAAAGAGTCCGTTAAAAATTTCCGTAAATTATATTCTGAATAGAAGCAGTGATAGCCGATTGGTTAAAGCACGCGTCTTGCGGGCACCAGGTCTTGGGTTCAAATCCCGGCTCGCACCTCTGGATTTTTCGAAATCTATGTGCGATTCATAATTTCTATATGATTATCACTTGCTTACGGTGAAGGAAAACATCGTGAGGAAACCTGCATGTCTTAGAAGATCTAACCAATTTTCGAAAGACATGTGAAATCCGCCAACCCGCACTGGGCCGGCGTGGTGGATTATGGCCTGAATCCCCCTCATGTTGAGGGGAGGCCCGTGCCCAGCAGTGGGACGTCAAAAGGGCAAAATTATTATATTATATTATTATATTCTGAATGCTACTAAGTAATACTTCTAAATTACAAATTGTTATGCTTAGTCCGTATTAGAAGGAGTTACTGATTATATATTTAATGGCGTTTTACATACACTCTTTACATAAATGGTTGACACTTGTAAACTCATTATAAACTAGGTAGGTAGGTACCTATATGGTTTTCAATTCACTAGCACAAATTATATATATATATATATTATTTCGAAATAGGCAAGTATTTGACCACAATCTCACCTGATGGTAAGTGACGATGTGGTCTACGGTGGTGCATACTTGCCTAGAAGGTACCGGTTCACTCTCGACTTGAAAACATCCAGGTTATAGTCAACCGGGAACAAAGACGCCGGCAAGGTGTTCCATTCCCTGGCAGTTCGCACAAACAAAAAGTGGAAGCGAAACGCTTGGTACGAACTGAAGGAATGTCCACGGTGTATGGATGCACTGTATCCGTGCGTCTTGTCGTCCGATGGTAGAATGGAGATGGGGGAATTAACTCATGTAATTCCATCGCACACTCCCCGAAATGTATTCTGTAGAAAACTGATAGGCTGGCAACCCTGCGTCGGTGTTCCAGGCTCTGCAACTTAGCCTGCACTAGGGTTTCGCTGCCAATGAGCCTTCTTGCCCGCTTATCTATTGAGTCCAGAGCCTTCAGCTGATACTTAGCAGAACCATCCCAGAGATGGCTGCAGTACTCCATACACGATCGGACTTGAGCTTGGTATAAGTTTAGAAGCTGCCCGGGTGTAAAGTACCGCCTGACCTTCCCCAGGACATCTATATGCCGCAAAGTAAACGCTTACCTCTCTAGGTTAGAGTTTACCTTTCGACACAGTTTTTTGAACTCTAGCAGTATGTCAACGTTATAACCCTACTGCCTTTATTTTTAATCTGTGCCGCTTCCGCCCGCGGCGCAGCAATTACTCGAAGGAACCCTAAACCGCCTTGCTTAGATGTTTTTCGCTTATTTGCGGCACCCGTTCGCTCTACAGAACCCGAGTCGGCTCGCTTACTAATTGGTACACAGAGCTTTCGCACAGATATTTCCGTTAAACTCGAACGAATCGAAATAATTGTGTTGTTTTGATTTTAATTGTGTACTCCACTAATGCTATTTTGATGTTCATAAAGATCCTTACATAAAGATCCTTTATGATCCTTTATCCTCCATACATAAATATCCTTTATGTAGGTATACGAGTATGTAATTAAAGTTAATTATTTTCTATAAAAATAATTACTGAAATCCCACTATTGAATGTTGAAGCTAATTGAAGTTGATGTCTTATATTATTTCCTGGGTATTGGAAACTGATCTGCAGCGAAGTTGAAGCAAATTTTGATTATAAGACCAATTTATTATTTATTTATGACAAGATGAGAACCATAATGTATGTAGGTACGTAACATTTTTCGACACAATAACTTATTCAGTACTATTTCATAATTTATTTATCTTTCTGTCGTAAATAAATTATCTTCAACTTGAGTTAGTCTTAATGCTGACATAACACATTAACTATATTTTTACTAGGAATATAAGTACAAAATTAAGTACGTAAACTAAAACTCTTTCCGGAAAGTCTCAAATGGAATGCCCACACACAAGCGTGCCTGCGTCAAATTAAGACCGATTTTCCCGACAATTTAACCACGATCCGGTGGCTAGAGTTCTCCTTAACCATCAGGAATGCGATACTATAATAAGGGTTAACTTGCAGCCGGCTAACTTCGTTTGTAGTTTGAGATGATGATTTACATAGGTTGAATGAATTCATACCTATATTTACATCTATTAAATACATTAATAAAATAAATATCGCCATACTGACACACCAACTGTGCGGTCCCAAACTAAGCAATGCTTGTACTACTATGGGTACCGTACAATATATGAATATTTTTATAATATAATACTTAGAAATACATTAAAATCAATTAATATTCATTACACACACCACCATGAATTGACACACACACATTTGTAACCTCCACACCGACTGACTGTCTGACTGACAAACGGTGACAGTTTTTGGAGGGTGGGACTTCCATAGTGCATTCTGCGTGCCAGTATCAAATAGTCTTTGACAATAAAACCTTAATGACGTATAAATTTAAAATTGAAATAAATTATGGTCGAATTTCGACCATTAAAGCAGGAATACTAGTTAAAATAAAACCTTATTTATATTATGTAGGCTAACAATGGCTCCCGTAATCCAATCTAAACTTGGACCGGCGCAAGCCGCAGCTTCGGCTTTGCATTACGTTACGGCTGTACTTCATAACAATATATGGCACCAACTTTGTTGCAGGTATAGTGTAGACATTTGCTTAGGCAGACCGCACGTGAGTCAGTAATGCTTAGGCGACCAGAGTCCAAACTCAGTTAGCCACTGGCATCTCAATCGACTCGTAATACGTCAAAAATGACGTATCGGTTATCTGAATACGTCATTTTTGACATATTGCGAGTTGATCGAGATACCAGCGGTTAGCAGAGTTGGGTCTTTGGTTTACTCGATCGACTAGAAGCGAGCTGGATCTGCGATTGATGACACAGGTGCGTATTTTTTTTACCGCCTCTCTCGGTAAGCGGTCATTCACACGGTGGACCCGACACAGATAATTTCTAAGTATTTAACATTTCCATTGTCTGTAAAAAATATATGACATACCGGTGTCGTATTATTCCTATCAATAACTGCTAACCTGGTAATATGCTTATATTTAAAACAAACACAAAAATATACCTATTGTAATCTATGTTACACACATAAAACATGTAGGTATGCATATTAATATCAAGAAGATAATATTAAATGCCTCTACAATTACAAATATTATTGCAATTCTGTAAGACGCTAGATCTTTAAAAAATACTATTCAGCCCCCCTAGCCTCGCTTGCATTCGTCTGCATTCGTTTCTACAAATCGCTACGCTTCATTTGTGGAAATGACATAAGTCACGTGATCTACTTTTCGACTTGTAATGTCTTGTAGACGCTTGTAGACGAAGCCACTTGGCTAGGGGGGCAGGGCAGTCTGTAAAACTTGTTAATTTAGGCTAATATTTTTCAGTATTTTTTTTAATGTTTTTAATACTCGCCTCATTACATAATAATTATAAGAGTGCGGAGGGGCAGTCTCATTCGAGCAAGGGCATTGAACTGTTATCCATATTCAATCTATAATATTTATTAACAAAGATTTCCAACAGGACATTTCTAACAAGCGTATCAGTACAGACGCATACAGCCGAGTCTAAACCGACGGCCACAAAGCGAATGCATTTCAAAATACATCGCTTCCCTTGTCCACGTTCAGCGGTACAGGTGGGGACACAAGTTTTATATGGGTAACAATATTGACTGTAGTTTTCAAGCATTACTAAGTTCAAAAGACTAATAAAATACAATACGTCATTGTTTCCATGTTTCCATGAAAATAGTTATTCCCTTAAAATTAGTATTTCATTAAAAATTGTTAATTTTGCCTATTTTCGAGTTTGATAATATGGTATTAAAGGTGTGTGCATACCCAAGTTATCTTGATCATCTATATTGATACACAAGAATCCCCCTTAAAACAACTGACAAAAACTGCGAGTTGCTTGCCGAATACTATACGGACCCGTGGTTGGCCAACTCCAAATAATTTGACATCTGATTTTTTAAATCAGCCTCAATTCCTTTTTTAAACCATCCTACTAATATTATAAATGCGAAAGTTTGTGAGTGTGGATGTATGTATGTATGTATGTATGTTTGTTACTCCTTCACGCAAAAACTACTGAACGGATTTGGATGAAATTTGGAACGCAGATAGATTATAACCGGGATTAACATATAGGATACTTTTTAACCCAATAATCCAATACTACGCGGATGAAGTCGCGGGGCACAGCTAGTACTTTTATAAAAAACCTGACGTATTGTTTCCTATTGAGAGAGTCGTGTGTTGTATTTGACTGGTCTCCCTTGTAACATTATTATTTGTATAAAAACAACAACACTTGAGTGCATAACTGTACACAGTGTTTTCGCCTGTCCGACTATAGCGCACGCATCAATTATTCGAATCTGTTGTCGGTATTAAAACCGATCCGATGGCGATTTAATACCAAAATCATATTTAGCATTAATCAGAGAATTGTAATTAAACTTTCATCGTTTGCGCTTGTAATATCAAATAAACTATGAATTAAATAGCATGTTTATAAATTATTACGATATTATTAATTTTAATTAGTTACGGTTGCATCACGGACAAATTATTTCGGAAATAGATGCGAGCAGGGAGCGGTGGCAACGCATTCCCATTGGGCTATCGAAAATAAAAATGGATTGTGATTGGTCTACCGTATATCCTATTAAGCGTACGTGTTTCGGAAACTTTTGTCCCAGAGTGCGAAGTCCAAAGGTTTAATAACACCACTTATGGGTGGTTAACAGGGTTTTATCACTTAATATTATATTATTACTTGCTGCTAGAGGCCGCATTTTTTAAGGAGGGTATCTATATCACCTATAACTATATCAATTAAAAATGATTACGAAATGTCTAGTTGTATCCATAGGTGTGGTCAAATAGAATTTGAAACTTTGGTTTTGTTACTTAAAAAAATTGTCGTCACATCTATTAGACTTTAATTAAGCTGTAACTGTTGATAGGAGTCCCAACAGTGGTTGTGGACTTCGAATCTAAACAATACAAAGTCTGACATCCGGAATCCCTACCACAAAATAACAGCTAACTAGTCATATAACCGAATTAAGGCGCACTTACCCGACAGAGCGACGTCGCACGCAGTTAGCGCCGGTCGTCTGATGCGCCCTTAATGCCGCAACACTAATGATGTTATTGTGGCAAGGCTTTTATGCACCACTCTTCTCATGTCAATTAGGATTAAGTGTACAACATTAGTGTGGCATCCACAGGTGACTTCGAAGTCGTTGGCAAAAATTTTAACCACGACTGTACTTAAATTAATCAGATTATGATTGGTCAAATTGTTCCTAAATCTTATACACTTTATTAGGCGTAAGTGTTTCTGAAATTTAAGTATGTCCTAGTGTGCGGGGTCCCAAGGATAGTTTATCCGTGGCCCGCTACTCCGAGAAATACAATCAAAGGCAAGATTGTGGTACCAACTTGAAAAATATCTCAATGCGTTTTCCATTTATTTTTATAGGACGGCACAAAAACAGTACTCTCACGGCCAGCGTGCAGTCGACAGGCGAAATGTTTATCTTAACCTTTTTATATGTCATGTGCAGTGTACTTTTATTATATTTATCTTTGCTTCTTCCTTCTTTGTGTGGACATATGAATACAAATTATTGGGAAGCATGCTGGCGCATTTGTAAAGATTTTTTAATGGATTTTGAATTGAATTTCGATTTATTTGAGTACATTTAGCACAGATACAAGACTAAGAAGGCTATTATCTCGTGATTGATTACGTTAAAATGCATTAGTAATAAAGCTTGTGTCTCTAAATCAACTTTACCCCGTAAAACGGGGAAGGAATTGGAGGTAAGTTTGTCTTACTAAAAGCTTTATATGTCATGATTAGTTAGGTCCAGAGACATATAATTAGATAGTTACATTCAATTTATGAAATAATGAAATCTGTATTACCATGTTTCTTAAGATGTTGATAAGGTACGCGGTAATGGGTGTTAGGATTGTGGGTATTGCTTAACAAAGTCACCCATATCTGAGAGCGATCTTGTGTACGCTTTTGAAGTATCCTTTTATACCGATATGAGATTTCCAAGATCGTTTTCAGATTAAAGATAGATTTATTAATAGGCCCTAGAGTTGGTTAGATTTAGTAAGGATTTATTCCGTTCTTTCCATTGTAACCCCCTACTTATAACCTCTCAGGGCTCCATGGTTACTAGATATTACACTTGGAACCCCGAGGCATAAAATATCAATTAATTAAAAATAATTATCAGAAGTACTTAGGTACTGTTCCATCAATTACGACTTCAGGATGAACGAAGTCGCTAAAACCTGCTAGTATGTACACGAATACAGTTTCATGAATTCGCAAAATAAATTTAAACGTGCTTTTTACGTGAAATATATGCGATATCCATTCGGCTGGCATGGCTAAGCGTCCGAATTTATTGAGTACACGGAGGGTAATTTTTATCCCATCCCCTGGCTTGTTACCGAGTGAAATATTCGCTGATGCTGGCCGGGAATTGAGTGGCTACCGCAGGAAATGGCTATTAAGCCCGTACAAGGCTATCAAAGAAACTGCTTAGTGTGTGATAAATGTGATAGGCGTAGCCTTGCCCCAAATTAATAATAGTATAAAACACTTTTGTTTTGAAATGTACTTTGTGCAATAATTGTTAATTTATTAAGATGCCTACATTTGAGGGTAGGTACTTTTTAATATTAAGATAATATTGTATGAAAATGTACTTTTTACCTCCGATGAAAAAAGCGGGGTACTCTAAGCTAAACATGTGTATCTGTGTATGTGTGTCTGTCTGTGACCACGTAGCGTCAAAGCGGAAGAACCGATTTCATAATGAGATTTTTGTTATAAAGGTATTCTAATCGAGAGGGTTCTTAGCTATCTTTAAAGAAAATTGGTTCGGTCGTTTAAAAATTATCAGCTTTTTGTAGAGTAAAAAGTCGTCGCAACGGGGGTTTTTAAATGTTCAATTTATAGTTATTATTTTATTGTATCATCAAACTCTGAACTTAATTTCGTTTGGAAAACTATCATTTTTACACAGCAAAATAATTTTATTTTTTTATTTCAGTGAGTGAGTGATTTATAGGGGTAACTAGATTATTATTTTTTGTCGTTAGGTAGGTATTGTAATTTATTTATCAAACCATTTCTTAAACTATTTTCAATACACAAAAATTGCTACTTAAAAATTAACTCATGAATACGATGATTTACTCCGTAAGTTTGAAGTTGAAATAAAGTTATAACTACTGCAATGTTTATAAACGTCGCTAGGTAAACATATCCCATAGCATTCACTCATCAATCTCGTACAATGGCCACCGCAGGCAGATACGGTGTTTTCATTTCCTCACGCTGCCAACCGGATATCATGGAAATCCACGATGATATCGGATCGCCACATTCAATAAAATGTAAATTATCTATACTAATATTATAAAGAGGAAATATTTGATTGTTTGTTTGTTTACATTGAATAGGCTCCGTGCTGAACCGATTTGAAAAATTCTTTCACTGTTGGGAAGTTACACTATCCCTGGGTGACATAGGCTATATTATATTTTTAAAAAATAGGGATCCTTACTAAAATTCCAATAATGTAACCCAAGGTGTAAAAAAATCTTTACATCGTCGCGTGCGCTGCGAAAACTATTGATGATATTTTAATTATTTAAATTTTGTTTAATACCCGTGTCTAGCCGGGGCGGGCTGCTAGTATTTTATATATGACGACCGCTCGGCGCAGTGGTTCGAGCGTAGGCCGCTCGGCTCACTACATACGGTGGTTGGGGGTTCGATTCCCACCGGGGCAAATTTCGGAAATGGCCTTTTCGTTATTTGCCCTGGTCTGGGTGTCTCTGGGATCGCCCCCAGTCCCTGTACGGTACCCATAGTACAAGCTTAGTTTGGGACCATACAGATGGTGTGACAGCCTGGCTATATTTCTTTATTTTTTATATTTATTTAATAATCGAGTTTGAGATTGCCTTACTTTTCCTTTAATGTGAAGTTGTAAGGAAGCCTTTGTGTATCCATCATTGAAGTTGTTAATTGCCTGCCAATTACTCAAGCAGGAAACCGAACATCACATATCTTAGAATGCGTCTGTCTGCACTCATGCAAAAAAATAATGTATCCTGGCAAGAATACTAAGGAAATACCGCGACACAATCCACGCTTATGGCTCAATAGCATTGGCAGAGGAAATGTCGAGAACGGGTGTCTAAATAAATATACATAAGTACCTATTTGCTTTTTTGAATTACTAAAGCGGTCAAGAATTCTTGCCCGTTTTTTGGCTTCATTGGAAGACAAGTGATAAAGGAAATAAACGAAAAGAAAAATGTCAAGAAAACAATTTATGACTATTAATTGACACCTTGAATTGACTTTCCGTTCTTCATCTTCTTTCTTTAAAAATATGGCCCACCCAAGTGAATAGGTATTTCGCCAGTATCAAGTAACAAATAGCAATAACGAACAATTAATAACAATACAATACAAAAATGTGAACGTCCACTTTGGAAAACCTAAATGGAGGCCCGGACTTTCCGTTAGAAATAAGTATAAGCAGTATTGACATGATTGGAAAAAATCGTGGCCAAAACATTTTGAAAAGTCGTTCAAGACTCTGCCTTATACCCTTACCCCCTTATATTTACCGAATTTTAATAATTACCGAACTATCTCTTTCTGTCATCAATAATTTGAAATTCGAAAGAAGAAGACAACGTATGGTGTACCTACGCAACCTCATCGATCGAAAAATTATAATAGGATATTTCAAAGTTCAAAATAATAATGAAGGTTCACGTACGATTTTAAAAGTCGTCTAAGACCGAGCCTGCCCTATACCCATACCCCTGTGGCGACCTCACATTCACGTCGCCGACAGAAACGGACAGATGGCGCTAAATGCAGCGCCTCAATACAATGTACGGATTCTTCATAGAAAAACTGAATCACGATAGTAAGACTTGCAAGCATCGTGACTATATATATAAGACCCCGAGAATAACCGGCGGGGCGGCCGCTATGCCCCGCTGGTTATTCTCGGGGTGAATGTGAGGTCGCCACACCCTCTTATTAATAAAGGTGGATTAGCGGTACTATAGTTACACCATGCTTTGTCTTCTTCTTTCGAATGTCAAATTACTGATGACACAAAGTTATAATTCGGTGTGTAACTATTCGCCCGCTAATCCACGTTTATTATATACTACTACACGCCTGCTATATAAGGGGGCAAAGAACATCCCGACACCGTGACTCATGCTTCCAAATCAGTGGAACTATTTTCACAAGCAATAATAATATTTTACAAAAGCCGAGGAGGCCATATTGGTTCGCTTTCATTTCCTGCGACTCCACGGCGGGAGCGGCGCGGGGCCGGGGCGCGACCGACGCATTATCGACACAGATAAATATTTTCGGGGCCACTCCATAAATAACCTATAATGGATTCCATTGCGAGATGGCTTAGAAGGAGAATACTTGGATAGCTGAAAAATGGAAATGAAAAAACAATACGAAATTCGAATGACAATTCACATCTCAAAATATTTTTTTTTTTATAAAATAAATTCAGCAAACAAGGGTACGACCTGCCTGATGTTAAGCGGTTAACGAAGTTTGTAGATGCTTGCAATACTAAAGGCATTGCTCGCACGTTGCCAACCTGAAGGGAAGTGACAGAGGACAAAGTGAGCGGAAAGGGAAGGGGAGTGGGGCTTTCGGCTCTCTCACTCATCGTACCAAACGTAGCTATAATAACTACTTTACGCCGATCGTCTGTGAGAGGGTGGTACTACCCTGGTCGAGCCAACCCATGGCTAAAGCTTAGCTCTACTACAAAACCTCTTTTATTTTTACACTAGCTGAGCCCGCGACTTCTTCGTCCGCGTGGAATTTAACTTAACAAAAAAGCCCGCTCCCGCGTTCTGAGCCCGCGCGACAGGACCCATTTTTTTATTAGGTTTTTCTAAAATAAAGCTACTCTAAGTTACTGCTTATAACATCAGCTACCAGTGAAAGTCCCGTCAAAATCGGTCCAGCCGTTTCGGAGAGACTCTTTGATTTCATGTGTTTTTATTTTTTTTACGCGGAACCTAATTGTTTTTCTAAATTAAAGTAAATTACTCCTTAAAATATCAGCTATCTGCCAGTGAAAGTCCCGTCAAAATCGGTCCAGCCGTTTCGGAGATTACCCGGAACAAACAGACAGGCAGACATACATTTTTTTTTTTAATCGCGTTTTTGTTATTAGTGTCGTATGTACTTTCATATGCATTTAGTGAAAAGGTGTTATTTTGATATTACAAACACACACTCCAATTTTATTTATTTGTATAGATTCGCCGTTCAATACCGTCCGTCCTATTACCATATGTCCATTCCAATATTGTGTTATCCGGGTTCAGTTACGTATGAAACTGATTTTCTGCCGGCCGCCCGTCTGTCGACACCCGATTCTTATTCAAATGTGATACCTATTATTGAATACATTGATATTCTTTTCTGTTATTATATGATCGAAATCTGTTTGATAGTCATCCATAAGTAGCTTATTCTGTGATATTTAATGTCATTAAATTTATTTAACTGTAGTGAGAAGCTGAGAAACAACAATATCTTCAGTCACTGCCTTCATTAACTTCCTATATCTATTTTATTTTATGGATCCAAGTATAGCTTTAAAATCTATCCATGTGAGTCAATAAGTACAGAAGAAAACATTTAAATCGGTCAAGCCGATTTGGAAGAAAATAATTAACGAACACACGTACACCGGAATTTTATATTAATAAAGATATATTATGATGACCGCTTGGTGCAGTGGTTCGAGCGTAGGCCGCATGGTGGTTGCGGGATCGATTCCCGCCGGGGCAAATGTCGGAAACGGCCTTTTCGTAATTTGCCCAGGTCTGGGTGTTACTATGATCGCCCCCGGTGTACGGTACCTATAGTACAAGCGTTGCTTGTTTGGGACCATACAGTAGGTGTGTCAGTATGGTGAGTGGTAATATTTATTTAAATACTAGTTGGTGCCCGTGACTTCGTCCGCGTAGACTTAAGTATAGTATTGTATGTGTTAATCCAGGTTATAAACTATCTGAGTTCCAAATTTCATCCAAATCTGTTCAGTAGTTTTTGCGTGAAAGAGTAACAAACATACATCCACACTCACAAACCTTCGCATTTATAATATAAGTAGGAAGTACCAATATTATTATTTTAGCAAGAATCCCTTAATAGAATTTTGCAGTAATGTTAAAATATAATTAGTGTCTTCAATTTATTGCTCTCATAGATTATTTAAAAGGTTTTTAAAAACTGATTAATAACACGAAAAATATAATAAAAATAAACCCTGTCGGCGTGGGATTCTGCCAAGAATTCCGGTTGCATTTCCTCTTTGAATTGTTAATCTGGTTAAATATTAAATGGTTAAATGTTGATCAATCCAAAGGCTATTTTCATGATCAGACTCATCGATTCAATTACCCATACTAGCTCCGCGATATTGGAATTCCGTGGTGCCATGATTAAATTTTGTATTCAGTGTATCAAGCCGGCTAGCAGCTGCATATAAATGGCATTCTGATGGACTTAAGTAAATGGTTTTGCTACCTACAAAATATTCAAAGTCAATAACTTTGATCTTACACATGAAAAATACATAACTATATTTTATTTTTTTAAAAAGGCTACCTATAATCTCATGTGAGCTTTTTTTTAAATAACGATGTTGGCAAACAAGCGTGAGACCTGCGTGATGTTAAGCAGTTACTGTAGCTTATACAGGGTGTCCCAGAACTCAACGTCAAGCCGAAACGGGGTGACAGGATTGATTGTAACCAACGAGAAAAATCTGAAAAAAAATCTATACTATGCAGTTTGAAAATTATGGGCATGTAAGAAAAACCTAGAAATTTGGTCAAGGGCGTAGTGTTTACCCGCACTATTCTACAGGGTATCTGGTTGATTAAGCTGGTAACTCGACATATTCCTTACAGTGTGTGATGTATGGGAGCTAAAATGCAACAACTTTTACTGTACCACTTTGTGGTTTCGTTATACGATATTCAGTAGGTATTTTTCTGGATATTTATGATCCAATTCATTACAAAATAACTCTAAATTTGGTAAAAAACCCTTAAACTGTTAAGCACATTTGGCCATTTTATGATTAAGTAACTAATTCAGTATGGTGTCAATAATAATTTACTGTTTAATTAAAAGTGATTCAAGTAGTTTATTTCTAAGTCTATCACATTAATTTTCTGTTTTTTTTCAAAAAAAAAAAAAACTATTTTACCTATATAGATCCTGAAAAAATAATCATTTTTCGGAACGTACATGAGGGGTCAGATTGGTTACATTTTAGCTACTGCAGGGATTAGGTCGAATTATAAGTCAGCCTGTATACCTACAGAAGATTATACGGAACCCCTCCGCTTAATCAGACTGACGCGAGACAAGCGGATCTCTAAATCATTTATAAGAATGTCTACATCGCTTCGAGTCGGGGAGGTTTTTTCTTGTCTTAAGTAAATAAAAATCCAATCAGAGGCAAATCCAATTTTCATTCCGCTCCCGTCGGATTCGCCGGGACTCCGCGGGTTCATTTTTTAACTTTCTCTTTGCATTTTCACACTATTTCATTCGGAGTCCGCTTTCCGGACGGCTCCCAGATTAGTGGGGACGTCTTGATGTTATCCTGGGCTGAATAATTTTTAAACAACCTGATTTAAGTACTTCTAAGTAGTAGTCGGAGCCTCAATTGGAACTTAAAAGCTCCGGTGAGGCCATCTAAACAAATAAATAAAATTGGAGTGTCTGTTTGTAATATCAAAATAACACGTTTTCACTAAATGCATATGAAAGTACATACGACACCTATAGCAAAAACGCGATTTAAAAATGTTTTGTCTGTCTGCGTGTTTGTTCCGGGTAATCTCCGAAACGGCTGGACCGATTTTGACGGGACTTTCACTGACAGATAGCTGATGTTATAGGGAGTAACTTAATCTACTTTAATTTTAGAAAAACAATTAGGGTTCCGCGTAAAAAAATAAAAACACATGATATCAAAGAGTATCTCCGAAACGGGTGGATCGATTTTGCCAGGACTTTCACTGGTAGATAGCTGATGTAATAAGCAGTAATTTAGGCTACTTTTATTTTAGGAAAAACATAATTAAAAAAAATGAAAAAATGGGTCATGTTGTGCGGGCTCAGAACGCGGGAGCGGGCTTTTTTGTTAAGTTAAATTCCACGCGGACGAAGTCGCGGGCTCAGCTAGTCTAACATAAACATTTCATTAGAGGGGCTAAACCGGGCTCGAACGGCATACTACCACACTCTCACAGAATATTGGCGTAAAGTAGCTATTATGGCTGCATTTCGTACGATGAGAGAGGAAGCCGGAAGCCCAACTCCTCTCTCTTCTCCTCCCTTTGTCATACTCCCCTTCATGTCGGCAACGTGCGAGTAATGCCTTTGGAATTGCAAGTATGGATAGGCTACGGTAACTGCTCAACATCAGGCGGGTCGTCGGCTCTCACTTATCAGTACTATGTAACCCAATAAAAATCGGTTGGGTCTACTATAATAAATACATGAACTACTATTACTATACATGGTACTAATATTGTATATCTACTATGATATTACCATGTATAGTAGTTCCATTAAGAGCTACTCATGTATCCATGAGTAGTTTTTAAATGAACATGACTAAATAAACATGACTGAATTGGACCTCAAGTAGGCACTTAATTAATCACTGGCTTTCATACCGATGAGGGAGCCATAGGAGCCATATGCGAATATTTTCCATTTTACTGATTTTCTCTTCATATTCACACAACTCTACCTCACCTTACACTCGCACACATATCAAGTAAGCTCAATGCACTCAATTCACACTCGCGTGTATGTAATTTGAGAACGTAGAGACTGGAGTTTCGTGCAACATTCAATTGAACTCCGTCGGTAGAGCACAGCGGCGGAGGCCCGTGGGACATTCGCGCGGGCCGTCTCTCCGGGACACTCGCGAGAGTTAGCACGGTGGACGACAAATTTAATCATTCATGTTTCCGAACAAGTTTAGATGTGGCAAAAGTTTTCGTCTAAGTTTGTAATTTTGGAGTCTATATTTTTTTTTAAGAACGTACAACCGCTGGGGTAAACGTGTTCTTGAGTGGAGACCTAGACTCGGCAAGCGTAGTGTAGGACGCCCTCCGACCAGGTGGGATGACGATCTGCGAAAGACTGCAGGCAGATGCTGGATGCGGCAAGCTGAAGACAGGGCGCTATGGCGCTCATTAGGGGAGGCCTATGTCCAGCAGTGGACTAGTATAAGCTGATGATGATGATGATTTTTTTTTAATATTCTCTGACTCCTGCACCGGCTCTACATATTCTCGCTAAGAAATGTTCACAGATATTCGCTTAAATTTTCTTATGAATTTCTATATGAAATAAACTCTTGTTGTTAACGCTTGAACTCTTCGCCTTAGTACAGTAGAGTTGGCCCTCAATAGGACGTATCTGATCTGCTTCATAGGTACTTAAGTATTAAAACTCTATCTATCTTCAGAACTGAAGCATACAAAGCTGTGCAGTGTGTCAACGTGGGATATATTTGTGAATAAAGTCAACAAACAGTCTACCTACAAAATTCTATATTTTAAGGTTTGCAATCATACCAAACACGACCATAGACAAGTTTTGCTACGAGTTCTAACATCTGTATAATTCTGAGTCTTTTTTTCTTTTTAAGGTGAAGGCGCCTGTCTAGCCCGCGAAGTTCAAATTTTTTGAGTTATTTTAGAAATTTTTCAAAATCTGACAATAATAAAAGACTAATTTTGTAATTCGCGAAAAAGACCGTGCGCAGTGCATTTATTAATACATTTATTTTACTCTAAATATTATCACGGTGGATATGATACTAGTAAATCACAAAATATACAAAAATTGCCGGATCATCTGGATAGCTGTCGTTCTTGAAATGTTTTAGAGTAAGTTGGATATATTAATAAATGCACTGCACACGGTCTTTTTCGCGAATTACAAAATTTGTCTTTTATTATTGTCAGATTTTGAAAAAATTCTAAAGGAACTCAAAAAATTTGAACTTCGCGGGCTACATGGGCGCTTAGCCTTAAATAATAACAGGTACGTACACTCAAAATCAACATTCATAATTCGGTAACACAGAATAAAAATGGATTCTAACAAGCGATGATTAAGCGCGCCTTCTCTTTTATTCATTCTATATTCCCGACAACTCTGAATTGAATGTATTCATGGGGCTCGTTCGAAATTTGAATTTTTCCCCACAATTTTCCCGCCTTACCGCCGTGTTTTCCCGCTCTTTGGCGCGGCTAATCTGTTGATATTGATATAGAGGTCCGGGGAACTCTGAAGAGGTTTTATAGGTGATGTCTCTCTGACTTTTTTTAATGTTCATCTACCTAATGACATGTTTTTTAGTTAGTCAGGTGTAGCCAGTTTTTTCACTCAACGTACGAAACACAGCGTTGATAGCTACTTTACGCCCTTCTTCTGCGAAAGGGCGGTACTACAGCTTGTCTCTACCAGCTTTAACCTAATAAATAACTTATTCAGTTTTCTTTTCTGATGAACCTTATTTCTCTGTGCAATATATTTTTTTTAAATAATTCAGTTTTTTTTTCTACAAACAGATAGTAAAGCCAAATATTTAAAACACCACTCCATCATCTGGGAATCTCCATCATAATGTTACACATTGGCAGCCCCGATCCATCATGGCCGCCACAATACACAGTTTTCGCATTAATACCGATAAAAATAATATTTTCTTCTTAGAATGCGGACGACCCGATAAGAATTTAATTATACCATGGGTTTTATTTGAAGGGGAATATTTAAGTACTAGCTAAGCCCGCGACTTCGTCCGCGTGGAATTTAACTTAACAAAAAAGCCCGCTCCCGCGTTCTGAGCCCGCGCGACAGGACCCATTTTTTTAATTTTGTTTTTCCTAAATAAAAGTAGCCTAAGTTACTGCTTATAACATCAGCTATCTACCAGTGAAAGTCCCGTCAAAATCGGTCCAGGCGTTTCGGAGATTACCCGGAACAAACACACAGACAGACAGACAGACAGACAGACAGACAGACTGACAGACAGACAGACAGACAAAACATTTTTAAATCGCGTTTTTATTATAGGTGTCGTTTGTACTTTCATATGCATTTAGTGAAAAGGTGTTATTTTGATATTACAAACAGACACTCCAATTGTATTTATTTGTATAGATACATAAAGGTTTCTCTTCTCAACTTTATTAGATACAGTAGCTCGACTGTAAGACTTTGATCGCTAGTCGGCAGCGACTACGTAAAATATTTGTGTTTTTACAGTGGTAGAGCCAATTTCCACATATGAGCTACCGTATGTGCACCTGAATTATTATTTCGGACATTTGAAAGTGCAGTGATAGCCGATTGGTTAAGCACGCGTCTTGCGGGCACCAGGTCCTGGGTTCAAACCCCTCGCACCTCTGGGTTTTTCGAAATCTATGTGCGAATCATAATTTATATATGATTATCAATTGCTTACGGTGAAGGAAAACATCGTGAGGAAACCTGCATGTCTTAGAAGATCTAACCAATTTTCCAAAGTCATGTGAAATCCGCCAACCCGCACTGGGCCAGCGTGGTGGATTTCGGCCTGAATCCCCTTCGTGTTGAGGGGAGGCCCGTGCCTAGGACTTGGACGTCAAAAGGGCTAAATTATTATTTTTTAATCTATTTATATTTGAAACACCTTTTATTTCCTCTAGACGTTATCTTACACATTTTTCTGAGTCTTTTCGCCTCTTCATCCTCCATTACACTATATATACAAGCTTTAAATAACATTAGTCTGTATACAACTCATGAATACATTTGGTTAATACGGCCCGAGGGGGGAAAGTAAATTAATTCACAACGAACAAATTGTGTGGAACCGCGAAAAACAGTAGGCATTATAAGTTGATCTGGTCCTTTAAAACATTGCAATATCAGTCTGAGACTCACGGCATCTATTTTAAAGTTAACAGAGTGGATAAGTAGTATTGTTTTCTTATATTTACGCGAATACTACACATTGAAATAAAACAATTTTTTACGGATTATATCGCGTTTATTTTATTTATTTATTTTTATTTTTTTCGGTAACGTCGGGAACATAAAAAAAAAAACGCGATATAATCCGTAAACAATAGTTTTATTTCAATGGATAAGTAGTGTCTGAGAAAGTGGCCATTTTGGGAAAGTCGGCATTTTGGGAAAATATAGTGTCCTGTTTGGGAAAATCTTGTTAGTTCTCAATTTGGGAAAATGAAGTGAAAGCTTGGCGTGGGCGTTTGGGGAAAATAAACATTTTGGAATAGTGGCCGTTTTAGACCTGAAAGTGTTTAGTTATACAGATTAAAACGACATAGACATAAATTATTAGACCTATTGGTACACAAATTTCTTCACGGCCAAACGTCTTTTTATTGAGAAAGTAAGTTATATGGATACCCAAAAAAATCAAATTAAACTTTGGTATTTAAGTGATCATTTTTATCATACTAATATTATAAAGAGGAAAACCTTGTTTGTTTGATTGTAATGAATAGGCTCTGAAACTACTGAACCGATTTGAAAAATTCTTTCACTGTTGGGGAGCTACACTATCCCCGGTTGACATAGGCTATAATATATTAAAAAAAAATAGGGATCCTTACTAAAACTCCAATAATGTAACCGCAATGTACCCGTGCGAAGCCGGGCGGGCCGCTAGTTTTTTATATAACAGTAAAATGTTTTATACTTTATCCCTGCAACCCAATTGCGTTACAGAATCACGTTATATAGTTACACAAACATCCTTCCAAGTACAGGAGATATGAATAATTTGAGTGCCTAAGCAGTGGGCCTCTTCTTTTATTTTTACGTGGGATTGCAATTTTACGCGGTGCGCTCGCGAATATTAAAAATTAAAGTTAATAAGCCGGCGCACCTCGCTTTGTGCTGACGCCTTGTAATACAGTTTTTATTTCACTTTCACCTCTATGACTGGCTGTATTAAATTTAGGTTATGAATTTAAAATTAATATAAAATAAATAATCGATATATTAATCCGTGAAGCAAAATCTTTCAACCGCTTAATACAAAAATTGCGCGGACGGAGGCGTATGAAATTTGGCACACTTATAGTTTATATAAAGAAGGAGTGCGGAATGCTAATATTTTTATATTATAATACTTAGAAATACATTAAAATAAAAAAAATAAAACATTACACACACTACCATGCGGTTGACACACACACATTTGTAACCTCCACACCGACTGACTTTTTGGAGGGCGGGACTTCCATAGTGCATTCTGCGTGCCAGTATCAAATAGTCTTTGACAATAAATCCTTAATGACGATTAAAATTTAAATGTATTATGGTCGAATTTCGACCATTATAACGGAAATACAAGTGATAATAAATATCGCCAGGCTGACACACCAACTTTATGGTCCCAAACTAAGCAACGCTATAAGGTACCGTTCAATGGACTTTGTGACACAGACCTCAGAAAAATACTAACGAAAATGCCCTTTCCATAATTTGCCCTGACAGGAATCGAACCCGCAACCACCCGGTGCAGTGAGCCGAGCGGTCTACGCTCGAACTACTGCGCCCAGCGTTCGTTAATTCCACTATTCCTCTTTTTGTTTAGATTACAATTATAAGTTTAATTATGCAATGGCAATGTTAATGTTTATGTTAGGCAAGCAGGGTGGCCGGTTATGCGGCTTGTATGGCTTATTAATATGTGTTTAGTATACAGGATGTTTCAAAAGTTACAAATAATAATTCAGGTGCATATAATTAGCAACAATCGTATATAAAAGAACACACGTAAAAATAATGTTCAGAAAAATATCAGGAAAAAAAAATATAATTTTTCCAAACGAGTGGAAGACATTTCGAATACTGTCGCGCGCTCAAGTGCTGAGTGGCTATATATTTTCATTTTCAAGTGGCGCACAGTGGCGCCGCGTGCGGCTGACGGCCGGAATTATTGCACTTCAAGAAAAGTGGACCGATGTGACCGTATATCCGTTTTATTGTGGTGAGAAAAAAAAATGTGGACTAAGCTGACTGCGGAGTTTGCGTCTGATGGCAGCTTTTGTTGAGATAAATTTACATCGAGAATTCGTGGTAAGCTGGGCGAATGTTTTCATAGACCTATTCTACACAAAATGTTTAATTTGAAACTATTGTTTTAACTGACTAAGCAACTCATTAAGAAAATCAATCGACAGGAATTTAAATATTATTATTTCAAAGTTTTGGCGATTTTTTTTAAAAACATATATGTGGAAATAGGTCTATATTTTTTCTTTTCAACGGACAGCATAAATAAGAAAAAAAAAATCCTAGTCACTGCTCTTTCTTTTACCACACCAAACGGTTTTCATCAAAATAAAGGACCTCTTTCCCCATTTATCATTCAATGATATTTCAACGGAAACATTTAGAAGGCCCCTCGAGGGTCGAAATATATATAAATGAAGTGTAGGTACCTATAGTGGGAGAGAAAAGTGTCGGTTCAGTGTACATTAGCCGCGGAGACGGAGTACAGTCATCGTCAATATCAATATTACGAGCCGCCGCCGGACAGACACGCTACGCCGCGCCGCCGTATCGAACTGTCTTATTCCGCTCCATTGAATTAATTGTACATCCAATGATAAAAGTGTTTGAAATTATTTTGACTGATTTATTCAAATCATGCCTATGGAAATTAACAAATCCTTGCGTGTTTAGCGGCTTGACTTAATATTACGCAAAAACGGCTGAACTTATTTATAGCATTTGGTACTCGTAGTGTGATAGGTAGGATAAATTTCAGAATAACTAAACCGACTATTTTAATATCTTTTTCTTTAAAGTCTCCGCAGGAGACGCCGTATATTTTACGTAAATATTTTCGAATTAATAAAGATACACCGTTTCATGGCATACAAAAATATTCAAACCAACGTTTTTAATCTAAGCCAGGCTCAAAACCTCTAGTCTGAATGAGCCCATTAAATATTGTACATTATTTTTTGTTAGGTCCCAACTAGAAGACACTTTTCTGCGTAATTACACCCAGCTCCCGAGGGTGGTGACTCTTACAATAAAAAAAGTCATCTGCGATTTTTCATCTCGTACCGTGGTACCGCCTACGTTAGGCGCACTTTGTTCCACATACAACGACACAGAATTTTGATAATTGAACCATTTAAAAAAAAAATCTCCTTTATTTTTATTTTGTGTTATATTCGCCAGATCCACGCCGGCAGGACTCCGTTCAATGTAGCTTCGGTAACTACTTATAATTTTAACTGCAAGTAGTTGAGGCAATAACAGTAGTTTTAAATGCTTTTCCGTTCTTGGATCTAACTAATAATAGATAAAAAAATGACATGTATATATATATAACTCAAAGGTGACTGACTGACTGACTGACATAGTGATATATCAACGCACAGCCCAAACCACTGGACGGATCGGGCTGAAATTTGGCATGCAGGTAGATGTTATGACGTAGACATCCGCTAAGAAAGGATTTTGATTAATTCTATAATAAAATAGGGGATGAAAGTTTGTATGAATCTTTGTCAATTAAATTGCACGCGGACGAAGTCGCGGGCACAGCTAGTTTTCCTATAAATATAAAACATTAATCTCCTAAATGTTCCAAACTCCTCGTATTCTTCTTCTTTCGATCAAATTCGTGCGGGTTCCAAGACAATTTAGCTATTCCCGGGACTTGTCGAAGGTAAAACTCGGCGTCATCGTCGGTCACCATTGATGATCCTGAGTCACAGGAGGAACAGTGGCGGGAGTGTGTGGCGGGACTAGAACCATTTGAACAATCTCCACAATGTACCAAGATCCCACAATACCAGGGCACCATCGGAAATGTGTACCCGTAAATTATTATCGTGCCTGTTCCATAAATATATCGGGTACCGGCCATCCCAGAACAAACCGTTGGAAAAAAAGCCCTTTTGGTTTTCATTAACGGCAACTAACAAATCATGCTGGGAGTTATGAACGTTTTTTGAGTTACTAATACGGCTTTGCGGAGAAGTATTGATTCTTTTGCGGGTTTGATTCCCGTCGTGGAAAATTTGGGAAATGGCCTTTTCGCAATTTGCTCATTCAGAATTACAGGGCTGCTAAATCCGATCACACTTTTCTGAATCCGTAGAGCTACCTGATTAAAAAGTCTATATTCAGGAGTCTATAATAAGCATATGCCTAGCATTTTATCCTATTAAGAATCTAAATCTCTACTTATTATGATTTCATAAACAAGGAAAATGACGCCATGAAAATGATATCCAACTAAAATCTACTCTTTGAGAAAAAAAATACTCAAATTACGCCGATATCCGTTACTAGAAAGGTCATCTCTTTGAAATGATTCACTCGTGAGTCATAAGATGAGGTTGGTATCTGAGACATGTTTTATATACTTAAATGAATCATAGTACCTATTCAATTTAGAGTTATAAAGGTAGAAAATATACTAATAAAAAAGGAAGATTGCTTGAAATTAGTTTTCTAAAAACAAAAGCGTAACAAATGACCTGGTTTACTGCAAAGAACCGCTCAAGTAATTTCTCTTGATCTTAATACGAAGCTCCATCAACTTTTGTTGTTGCTTATTCACTTAAAAATCCATTACACACAAAAAGAGCAACTAATAAATATGAAGAAAGACGGGTTTTCTTAATAAAAAACTCTCTGTAACCCGGTCATTTGGAGTTTGAGCTCTATCTTTTGGTGATTCAAGTTCAAAATTCATTGTTCGGGAGCGCTAAGAGGCATTTTAGCGTGTTTTAAAGTGTGCGGGCCACACGTCAGAATCAATTCCTACAGCCATTTCTCAATAAAGTTCTCGAAGGAAGCGAACACATGCATCGAGGCTTTTAAACTTTGACGTATAATACACGCCCGGTGGGTCGGAGTTCTAGGCATGATAAAATACAATACAAAGATTCATTTTGATGGACTTAGTTTAGTAAAGTTTAGTTTACGCGCTAACATAATAAGTGCAAATTGTTTATTTACCCACTTCTTTAAAATGCAAGTTCTAGGTTATGACATTCATTCGGTGAACGTTTTATGTTTGATTCAGCAGTAATTACGAAAAAATTACAATACCAAAAACATGCAGGTACTTTTGAAATCTTCGCGATACTAAAATTTATATATAAGTTGAAGATGAAAAAAATTTTTGACCCATTTTTAATGACATCCCGTGCCGTCATAACTCGCAAAAGTATGTTAGATTTTACCTTTTATTTCACTACGAAATCGTTTAATTCACGAAAAACCCAGCAGCGGTAGCAGTCCGAAATTTACCCACCCGATATTTATCTTTCATAGAAAGTAACTTTTTACCTAGTAAAATCTCTAAAAGTATGCATATTAATAAAGTCAAATTAATATCTATCGACTACTTCTATCTCATCTTGTACTAAATTGTGAAACAAGCAAAACGGAAATATCGAAACTAGGCTGATAAAAATATGTTAACGTAAGGATTTTATATTATTGGAAAATAATATTTGTTTTTTATGGCTCATATAAAAATTCTAATGGTACTACCTTTTCCCCACAGCATCGCTGGCGCAGGTTTTTTCCAGGACAACACCACCACCTACTGGGTCCATCTATATAGGTAAAGAACAAAGAACAGCCGTTTAGGAGGAGAACAATTTATGAACGATGAACGTACACCGGATTTTTATTTATAAAGACGATTAAAAATAAAATGTTCTAAAACACATTGATGTATGGATTACTATATTATGGAACATACAAAAGAATATAACGTGAGATAATTAAGTTGCTCCCTGATAAATCAGCTGCCCGCCATGCCGGGCTCATCCCAGTTTTCCCCAACCGTGGGCGTACCGGTAACGCCCTGTACAAAGAAAATTACGATTTTATACTGCGACATGTAATGTTGATACTTTTGATATTTTATTCAAAACCGAAACAAAATTATACAATACCAAAAAAATATTTATGACTTTTGAGTGCTGATTTATTAATTACTAGCTGTTCCCCGCGACTTCATCCGCGTAGTATTGGATTATTGGGTTAAAAAGTATCCTATATGTTAATCCCGGTTATAATCTATCTGTGTTCCAAATTTCATCCAAATCCGTTCAGTAGTTTTTGCGTGAAGGAGTAACAAACATACATACATACATACATACATCCACACTCACAAACTTTCGCAATTATAATATTATTAGGATAATAAATATTAATCGTACGTACTGAAATTACGTTTGAATAGCAACATAAACTACAAATAATTACATATTTTTTATGAAATCCATAAATACGTAATTACGATAAATTAATTACATCAGATTAAGCAGTAATAACGGATTAAAAAACGGTTTAAAATCTTTTCATCTTAATGACTTTTGACGTTGACTGTATCTATTCTACACAATGGTTATAATCTTAATAAAAAAAATTTTTTCATATCTTTATTTTTAATGATCGAAAGAAATCACAACTCTCCTTATGTCCCTTAAAGTAGGTACGTATTCTATTTTCTGTGCCCCTAGTATGAAATTGCTCGAAAAATGTTTCCTTCGAAGCGGATCTTAGAGGGTATATAAAAATATTCATAAGACGTAATGCCAGAAAATAGAGTAAAGACCCGTATTGATAAATCGATCTCAAGTCTGAGAGCGATCTTGGAAAGGTCATCTTAATGTCATCCCAGTACAAAATGACATGTCAAACGCGTCCTCAAGACGACTCCCAGACTTGAGATCGATTTATTAATACGGGCCCAAGCAACTTCTCTTCTCATTCAGTGTATTTGGCAGGAAATAATACTTGTAGTGAAATGTCGAAGGTTGCCAATCGATTTTTTGTTTATTATACTAGGTGAAACAAAAAGGGTATACTATTTATTTTGCGACTTAAGTTTATAAATCTCTAATTATCAGCTTTGTGGGACAGTTGAAGTACTAAAGGTTTTGTAGACTTGTGAAATCGGTCAACAGCTGTATTCCTATTACACCTTTTGTTTTTCAAGTTCCCTCCAAAGCTGATGGTTTGAGAATTACAAAGTTAAGTTTTGAAAAAAAGTATACCCATTATGTTTCACCTTTTATATTGCGTTGGTTTGAAATTAGATTGGCGTAATGTGTCGAAAGGTTTGTTAAATACGAGCTGACCCGACAGACGTTGTCCTGTCTTAATTTTGAATATTGAATTCGAATTGTGCCGCTCAAGTTCTTTCATAAGAAGAAATCCTGACAATAATAAACACAACAAAAAAATAATTTGCGAAATCGTTCCATCCGTTCACGCGTGATGCGATGACTAACGAAATAGATATTCATTTTTACATTATATACATAGATAATCCTATAATTTAGTCTATCATTTCTTTTAATAATATTATTGTGATTTTGCTGAAGAACAATTTCATTTTATTTAAGAATTTACTTTTCATTTTAATGATGATATTACGGAATGTTATTCTCAATTCGGGGTTTCTTCAACGATGGCAAAGCAATCTATCTCCGGACCGCGATCATTTGTCTAGCCATAGCACGAATTGATTCGTAATGTGAGCTGCCGTCTCGAATGTGGGTGCTGGGTTCAAAAAATAGCTGTGTTTTTTTATTTTATTTGATGCAGGTATTAGAAATACTTTATTTGTTTATGCAAACACTTTGTCAGTGCACTATAAAACTACCTATCTGCTTACCTACTTTGTATTTATAATGTGTCAATTACTAACTCTGAGGGCGATCTTGAGAATGCTTTTAAGATACCATTTTGTATTGATATAAACTCAGAACAATGATTCGCATGCAGAGCGAAGCCAGGATCATTACTAAAATAAAATTTCCAAGTTCATTTTTATTTAAATTAGGATGACAGGCGTGTTTAATGTCATGGGGTGATTAAGGAACATGAATTGGGATAATCCCATACAGTTATTTACGGTTGCAGGTATTTTAAAAGTAGTAACAAGTCATCGCAGTTTCGCAACTGCTACCGCGCATGGCGAATGTGTGGGGTTTAGTTTCCATGTGTGATAGTAGTTCACACACAATTCGACAAAAAAAACGTTAAGTTAAATGTGTAGTAACCAAGGAAGTGGGATAGACAATAGGTTCATGGTAGTAACTATGTGATTGTCACGTCACAACAATATAAATAATAAAAATAAAGTCTACACGATGTTACGTAAATATGGTGGACCAATAATAATATAATAATAATACAGGGTGTAAGGGGCTTCGTAACGAAAACTGATACCATGGATTCAACTCATGATTCTGGACCCCCATGGTGAAAATTTCGACGATATTACCATGAATTATGCTCAAAATTTTCAGCATTTTTAAGTTGATATTAGCATGAAATTTTTATACAAATCTATCTCAAGATTTTGCATAAATAAATCAATAATTACTATTTTTTTACATAAACTACAATATAAATTAATATTTAGTACGCCCGAATACGCATTCCATGACAAAATCAATTTCAAAATGCTGAAATTTTTTATCATAATTCAGGAAACTTTGACGGAAAATTCCAACAATGTCCAGAGAGTTGAATCCATGGTATCAGTTTTTGTTACGATACGATACTTACACCCTGTATAATAATAATAAAGGATGAATGTGTAATTCCAGACCAAAATTTTGAAAGATACCAAATAAGTGGCTAAAGCTAAGACCATTAGCAACACTCATTCGGCTCGGCAGTCTCGGCTCACGCACATTGACACAAAATAAACTGGCAATCAGAGCGGAGTGCGGCGTCGGAGGGAATCCTCATAAATCCGGCGTCGACTCTACTCTGGCCTTATTCAATCTCTAGGGGAATGGGGCGCAGGGATGTAGAGATGTAGAGATGCTGGGTGTGGCACTTTTATTCTAGCTTGAATTGAATTTTTTGTAGTCCAATTGGGTCCGATCAATAATGCATTCAACCAAAAATGTAAGTCACGAATCATTATTTATTGATTCTGTAAGAGAGAGTTGTAGAGTTTTCTACTACCAGGTACCTAAAATAGTGTGTATTAATTAAAAAAAACAATATACATACCTAATAATTTCGGAAAGGGATCTAATAATTACTTGCTTAGATACTTCCTTGCTTAGATGAAATATTTTATGTATTATAATTAATAATATTCATGCAAACACAGAAATAAGACAGATTAATATAATAATAATTCCCATAGTACACACGGGGTTTCACGAAGTTTTTTAGCAAAAAGTGAGGCGTCGGAAGAAAAAGAAATCTGGGTTGCATATTTGAGATAACATACGCTTAATCAACCTTCAATATTTAAAAAGATATACACACAGCGCATTGAAGCAGTTACTGTATCCTAGATGCTTGCAATACCAAACGTTTTACTCGCAGGTTTCCGAGCGAAACCGAATGGGAGTGAGGCATTTGGATAGGAAAGAAGTCGAAGATGGGGGGGAGGTGCAGCTCTCAAATAAAACCATGGTATCTAACAGGATATTCAACATGATTCTCTTCAAGTCTTAGTAACTCTATGTAGTATACTTTGCAGTGAGAGGTCGTGTTTCGCGGGGCGCCGATATAAAAGTCCACTTTATAAGGGATGGCCGCAGACCGAGCCTTTTGTCCGTTTGTCTGAAAGACCTGTAAGCCGCGCTCATACTTTTCTCATACCGACAACGATAGCTGTTTTTTTTGGGATTCAGGTTCGCTTTTCACATCTAGGTTCCACTTTAAGGTTTTTGACAAGGTCGTAACATCCCCAGCCCTATCAGTGAAGTGGCAGATACCTTACTAATAACTTCACAGATTTCTTGAGGAAACAGAAAAATCATGTATCACCACTTTTCTTAAAATTGCTTATACTCACGCACATTTAGCGCCCATCTAGCCCGCGAAGTTAAAATTTTTTGAGGTTTTTGAGATTTTTTTCAAAATCTGACAATAATAAAAGGCACATTTTATAATTCGCGAGAAAGACCGTGTGCAGCGCAATTATTAATATATCCAATTTACTCTAAAACATTTCAAGAACGACAGCTATCCAGATAATCTGGCAATTTTTGTATATTTAGTGATTTACTAGTATCATATCCACCGTGATAATATTTAGAGTAAAATAAATGTATTAATAAACGCACTGCATACTGTGTTTTTCGCAAATCACAAAATGTTGTCTTAAATGTTTTCAGATTTTGGATAAACTATAAAAATACTCGAAAATTTTGAATTTCGCGGGCTAGACAGGCGCCTTCACCTTAAATGATTAATATTCCAAACACAAAAATAGCAACATCACTTTCCACTACCCGCCAAAGACAAGAGCTCAGTTTTAAATATTTTTATAGACAATGATCGTAGGTAGTTCTGTTGATAAAAAAAACGAAACTGAATGAAACTAAAAGTAGTGTCTCATGTCAAAACATCAGAATTATTGTAAAAAAAAAATTTACTCCCATTTTGTTACCATTATACTCATCCACAATGAGGACTTGTTTGGATAAATTAAACATCATAGTTAATGGAGGCGTGGCTTAAAATCAAGTATTAATTATTATTTTTTGAAATCTTAATAAGCAAAGTTATCTACGACAAAAAAAAAGCCAATTCATTTCACCCATAACAATATTATTTTTAGGGTAAATATATTCCCAACATATACCTAAATCTGCTAGTGGGAAACGGCCATCCAAATGATGGGAGAGTCCTTCAATCATACTAATTACTACCAACATTAGCCCTCTAGAATTTCGTTATACTTAGGTAATAAGTCATTCCGAATGTTCAACAAGAATGTAACCCTAGGTACATTCCTCCATAACTTTTTGTTCACAGCGAGGTCATTCGCCGAAACAATTGTCGGAACTTTGCTGTCACCGCTTTACGCCATTCTCTTTTATAGACTCAATAAAGTGTGTCAGCGGGGCCGCCGATGGACTCCGAGGAAACATATAAAAATGAAATATAAGGGGGGATGTTGGAAGTGTTTGAGAACTCAACATTTTTGGGCTTGGTGATTTTAAGAATAGAAGATTATGTATTAATAGAGACGGAAGGCGAGGCACCTCATTATCAGAAGCAAAGGAGAATTTTCTCAAAGTGCTACTTATGCCAAAGGAGAGAACTATGGACTGTCGACCAATGTACAAACCCTTAGATCGATACTAACAATAGTAGCTCTCACAAATATATTTTTATACTACATCGTTTTTTTAAAGATGCTTGTTTTATGTTTTCATTTTGACTCCATATTTCGTATTGAGCCAGTGTAAAATAACATTTTAAAGTTTTATTTATGCATCGAGCACAAGAAAGCCCTTGGTTAGGCCTAATATATCCTCCAAAGCCTTATCAGTAAAGTGGCGGATACTTAAAATTTATGAACCCACGCTCGCGCACATTTATGAATATAGAATGGTTAAAATCCTAGATCGAATCAATAAGTACTTACCAATGTATTCCTCCAACATTACCTATACATTATAAAGGCCTCAACGAATATGTATAACAGGTCTTTGCTCCCGCCAAAAAGTCAGTAAGATACTTACTTACGACAGTTTGACATCGGAATTCCACTTTGGGCTGTCAAAAATAGATCTCAAATATGCTATATAAAACTTACTAAGATCTCACACGCCGATACTAACAACTTACATTGACTCAACTAACTCTCATTTCACACATAACTTAGGATAACCGTAAAGCATCCGACAAACGACTTGGCCGTTTAACTTTAACTCGCATTCGAAGCTTAGACGCTGTAAAAGATCTAGTTTAACGTCATCTGTGGCTCGGCGGTGGATTTACGTGCAGAGATTCCAATCTCCGCAACTAGATGGCGCTGTGTGACACGATCGTAAACTGTTTTATGGTCAGTCGCGCGGTGACTGTCGTATGGTGCACACGTAGACACGTTGTCATATTGGATTCGTATATTTAAAGTTGCCGTTTATATTATGCAGGTAAGTACCATTTCATGATCCCTCTCCTATCCTTATTCTTACCATTCAAAAATATAAATATATCCTACATTAGGTAGATACCATACATATATATATAAACTCACAAATATTTTTACATAGATGAGGTTAGGTTAGTAAACATTAAAGTTTTCGCCAACTATGTCGACCAACCCTTGGCTGTCGGTCACAAACCCCACTCAACGTTCATTAGGCCGCCATAGTTGGTTGGCCAACACAATTTGGCCAATTTGGCGGAACAAACGCTGCTAATAAAGTTTGTTGGTGCATTCTCGTATGATTCCCGTGCGCTCCTTTACGAGCCACCGTCTGTAGGAAATTGAATGTCGCATGCGGGTTGAATGCAAACGCCACGTGGAAAACTACTGCGAGAAATGTCAACTCACTCGATTCTCGCGTTAATTACGAACTAATTTAAGCACACTTTCCAACAAATATAAATAAAGAGTGGTAGAGCCAAGCCTGTACCCAGTTGACTACAGCTCATATACGGGCCGGCTCTACCAGGGTAGTACCACCTTCCCACAAAAGATTGGTGTAAAGTAGCGATAAAAGCTGCGTTTCGTACGATGAGTTGGAAAGCCGGAAGCCCAATCCCCCCTCTCTCTATCCCACTCCCCTTAAGGTCGGCAACGTGCGAGCGAAGCCATTGGTATTGCTTAACATCAGGCGGATCGTACGATTGTTTGCAGCCGACTTCGTCACTAAGAAAAATAATTGGCTTAATTAATAGCCAACAAAATAAGCAATATGGATGATTTGATACGAGATGAGTTCAAATGGTAAAGTGTATTTCTCAATAGAACCAGCCTCATTTAAACCGATATTTGCTTATCAATTCACATTTTATTTGAGAGGCAATCATAGCTCCTGTCTTATCTTATAAACATGGAAATACTTGGTATTTGCATTTTATTATAATAAGTAAAAACCGATCTCATTTAAAACTGAGAGGGACAGGGCTCTTTGATTAAAATCGCGGAATAAAAAATGGCACACACTACCAATAACTTGACACATATATGCGCAAAGTCATCCTGACACCACAAATAGATTAGACCTTAACCCCTTTAAATGCACGTGGATTAGCGGTTGTGTAGTTACACCATACTTTGTCTTCTTGTTTCGAATGTCAAATTACTGATGACAGAAAGAGATAGTTCGGTGTGTAACTATTCAGGGGGAGTAGGTACAAAATTCTATCTTTTGGCAACCTTAGGCTATACATATAATAACCTTAACCTTAACCATATAATAACCTTTGGTTATTCCATCGTTTGGCAACCTTAGTCTATTTTTTAAATGGGACAAGGCTCGCTACATACGCTCACCATTGTTACTCATGTAAGCCAGGATCGACAATCATGTCCAATGCTGACTCCGAGGTTTGAAAATCGACGAGTCCCGGGGAAAATCTTAATTATCTTAACCTTAGGCTACATCAACCTCCAGCTATACCAACCAAAAGGTATTCCGTCTTTTGGCAACCTTAGGATACAATAAAGTCCAGGTTTCACGCCCTTTCCACGACGGTCCTCATATTTTAAGGTGACTATAAAAGCCATAGAGGCAATTGTATTTGAGTAGAGTTTTATCTCACATTATAACAACGGACGGACGTGGAAGCCGGGCACGAGTTTACGAGCGGCCGAAACGCGGCGTTTTATTGGCGTTTTATTATCGGATCTATACATCTATTGGTACCTATTGCATTTTTATAATTGTAGTTTTGGTCGTAAGACACTCCTTGACACATGGGATCAAATAATAATAAATATCGCCAGACTGACACACCAACTGTATCGGTCCAATCTTAGCAACCCTCGTACTATGAGTACCGTACAGTGGACTGGGGGCGATTCCAGTGACACCCAGACCAGGCTAAATTACGAGGGCATTTCATGAATTTGGCCCCGGTGGGAATAGAACCTGCAACCACTATGTGCCGAGAAAGCGGTCTACGCTCGAAACACTGCGCCAAGCGGTCGGTAATACAACTATAATAGCGTACTAGCTGAGCCCGCAACTTCGTCCGCGTGGAATTTAACTTAACAAAAAAGCCCGATCCCGCGTTCTGAGCCCGCACGACAGGACCCATTTTATATTTTTTTTTTAATTTTGTTTTTCTAAAATAAAAGTATCCATAAGTACTGCTTATAACATCAGCTATCTACCAGTGAAAGTCCCGTCAAAGTCGGTCCACCCGTTTCGGAGATACTCTTAGATTACATGTGTTTTTATTTTTTTACGCGGAACCCTAATTGTTTTTCTAAAATTAAAGTAGCCTAAGTTACTCCCTATAACATCAGCTATCTGCCCGTGAAAGTCCCGTCAAATTCGGTCCAGCCGTTTCGGAGATTACCCGGAACAAACACACAGACAGACAGACAGACAAATTTTTTTAAATCGCGTTTTTGCTCGTAGGTGTCGTATGTACTTTCATATGCATTTAGTGAAAAGGTGTTATTTTGATATTACAAACAGACACTCCAATTTTATTTATTTGTATAGATATACGTGAGTGCCCTGCAGTGGACCTCTGCCTATCACTTCGGAGAATATAACCATAATGGTGCATACTATGCCTAGTATTCGCAAATGTGCCTGTAGCCGACTATCAAGTCTGTTTGTCCGCGTGTCCGCACATGTTTGCACAGCTCTCGTGACGATCCCCCGCCACGGTTACCGACATGTTTTAACGGTTTATTGACCAAATAGACGTTTTTCACCATTTTCATATTTTCACAGTAGTTTTAAACTGTTTTATACGGAGAAATCATTCAGGAATTTGAGGTGATGACATTATTAGTGATCGTGTTAGCATCTCCAACTTAATTTCAACTTTTTAAATACTAAAATATATATAATAATTTAGCCCTTTTGATGTGCCACTCCAAGGCACGGGCCTCCCCTCACTACGAGGAGGATTCTGGCCATAATCCACCACGCTAGCCCAGTGCGGGTTGGCGGATTTCACATGTATTTCGAAAATTGTTTAGATTTTCTAAGACATGCAGATTTCCTCACCACGTTTTTCTTCACCGTAAGCAAGTGATAATCCTACTAATATCATAAATGCGAAAGTTTGTGAGTGTGGATGTATGTATGTATGTATGTTTGTTACTCCTTCACGCAAAAACTACTGAACGGATTTGGATGAAATTTGGAACACAGATAGATTATAACCGGGATTAACATATAGGATACTTTTTAACCCAATAATCCAATACTACGCGGATGAAGTCGCGGGGCACAGCTAGTCATAATATATTGGAATTCTGATTCGCACATAGATTTCGAAACACACAGAGGTGCGAGCCGGGGTGTGAACCCAACACTGGGCTATCAATGCTTACCTAGATCCTTTTATTTTTTATGTTCTTTTGTTTTCTTTTTACATGACCTTCGTCGAGTTTAACTTAAAGAACCAAACGCGCCCTTTTCTGTAGCTTATTAGCCTCAAAGCTACACTTGCCACATAACTGGAGCTATAAGTTATCACATAATATCTGGAAGGCAATAGAGCGGGCGCCTCAGGCGAGGTCCAACCCTCGGAATCTTAATATGAAACGCGTTTTATTACTTCGTGCACCGATCGTCTATACACATGACGTTATTGGCGTGATATTTGAAGAATTATGTCCAAAGGACTGAGATTTGTGTAGGTATATATAAATAAATAAATATCGCCGGACTGACACACCAACTGTACGGTCCCAAACTAAGCAACGCTTGTACTATGGGTACCGTACAATGGATTGGGGGCGGTCCCGTGACACATAGACCTGGGCAAATTACGAAAAGGCGATTTCCGAAATGTACCCCGGCAGGAATCGAACCCGCAACCACCATGTGCAGTGAGCCGAGAGGCCTACGCTCGAACCACTGCGCCAAGCGGTCGTCAAAAATAAAATAATATTATTATGCATATGGGTGTTTCAATTAAGGGTTCTTTACCGGGATCATTCGCCATTAGTGTACAGTTCAGATTCGAACATTAAATCAGTGAGTGCGGAAAATAATTAACAAATAATAATAAATAAATTAAATAGCGCAGGCCGTCGATTCCCGTCGGGGCAAATTTCGGAAATGGCCTATTCGTAATTTGCCCAGGTCCTGGGTGTCACTAGAATCGCCCCCAGTCCATAGTACAAGCGTTGCTTAGTTTGGGACCATACAGTTGGCGTATCAGTCTGGCGATATTTATATCTCATACCTCCAAGAAATAATACTAAAGAACCCTGTAAAACATGAATTTTCTCCCTTTCTTCTGTCCGAAAACAAGCAGACTCGTTTTTTTATAGAGCCATCGTCATCTCTACGATTTTCATGCAATTGTCATTACACGTTAATTATTTATATCTACCGATGTAAGTTTACAATAATATTGGCACAGGGGTGCGAGGGTGGCGGGGGGTGGGGGGTGGGGGGGGGGGGGGTGGGGGGGTGGTTCGACGCTCATTTCTCAGGTCGACTTCCAGTATTGATATTGCTCGGTATTACGTGCCAAAAGCTGTCTGGCTCTCACAGAACTAAGAGGAATGTAGAGTTGTAAATTCGGAATTTTATTTGTATATCTCCACCCTCCGTCTCACTCTCTATCAGGTCGGCAACGTGCGAGCTATGTCTTTGGTATTACGTTAACTACTTAACATCAGGTAGGTCGTACTCTTGTATGCCACCTTTGTTCTATAAAAAAATATTAAGATTTGATGAGGGTAATCATATCAGCTCTATGTCGTAATCCGTTATTGCATTACCGAAACTGTACCGATGCAACGATTTTGTGGATACTTTAAGGTGAAGGCGCCTGTCTAGCCCGCGAAGTTCAAATTTTTTGAGTTCTTTTAGAAATTTTTCAAAATCTGACAATAATAAAAGACAAATTTTGTAATTCGCGAAAAAGACCGTGTGCAGTGCATTTATTAATACATTTATTTTACTCTAAATATTATCACGGTGGATATGATACTAGTAAATCACCAAATATACAAAAATTGCCAGATTATCTGGATAGCTGTCGTTCTTGAAATGTTTTAGAGTAAGTTGGATATATTAATAAATGCACTGCACACGGTCTTTTTCGCGAATTACAAAATTTGTCTTTTATTATTGTCAGATTTTGAAAAATTTCTAAAAGAACTCAAAAAATTTGAAGTTCACGGGCTAGATGGGCGCTTTAGCCTTAATACGTTCAAATATTCTGTAGCCAGACCGTGTATGGGATGTAGTCAATTGTCTACAACTTACAAACGACTCTACCACCAACACCGACGACCGTTTGCGCAGTAGTTCGAGCGTAGGCCGCTCGTCTCACTGCACATGGTAGTCGCGGGTTCGATTCCCGGCGGGGCGAACCTCGGAAATGGCCTTTTGGTAATTTGCCCAGGTCTAGGTGTCACTGGGATCGCCCCCAGTCCATTGTACGGTACCCATGGTACAAGCATTGCTTAGTTTGGGACCATACAGTTGGTGTGTCAGTCTGGTGATATTTATTTATTTAACACTGCTCTACTTTCAACAAAGAGTCGCTAAAATATACTACAAAGATACCAGGGTCCCAATTCTGTTAACTGCTGGCTCTGTTAACTGGCGATCGACTCGCAATACGACAGTGTTGTTAGTTTTTCAATAGAACATCTATCAAAACTGACGTATTCAGAAACGCGATATGTCATTTTCGACGTATTGCGAGTCGATTGAGGTGCCAGCGGTTAACAGAATTGGGCCCTTGCTCATATTTTTTTGAAAAAAAAAAATACTAGCAATGTTAGTTCGTCACATTACTAGTATTCCGTGAGCCCCTCCAGCTAAACTAATGCTTATGTTAGGAGCGACCCCACGTCTATAGTTTAATGGCCAGCATGGGGATCGAACCCGGAACCTCTCCGCTACGAGGGCAGCCCTCTAACCACTAGGCTATTGACGCCTTTTCATGAGTATATAGTGTCCTGTCTAATAGAGTCGTATGCTACCACAATCGGCGGGTAATATTTGTTTAATCTGCAGGCGGGCGGGCGGCATCCAGCCACAGACTACTGCTGTGATAATCTATGCTCTATATTTAACATCTAGCCCGCCACCGACACTGGTTTATATCGAGAATATTTTAAGCACAGCAAGTGTGCAATGAAGAAAGTTTGTTTCAGAGAACTCCTCAATAAAGTCGATTTTAGAAAAGAATTAAATAGAATAACTCTTCATTGTACCTATACCAGAGTTCGAATTTGACCATTAAGTAACATAACAAAACAGTAGTGTACATTGGGTGGTATTATCGCAGGCTGCAATCTCTTCCAGACAACCTTTGGATGGAGAGAATTTAATTACAGATCCAATCAACCATACCTATAATATTTTTTTTACAATTTGTTTCTAAGTATACTTATTGTTTATATTTCATTTAGACTACTATTTAATATTTTTGTTCGCTAACATTTTTAAATCTATATATAGTTATTTAAAAGTGAAATTATGGGAGTAAAGACTATAAATTTTATGAGTTCGCACAATACCTCCATAACTATATCACAAATGATCTTTGACTATTTATTATGTCAAGTCTCTGCAGACGATATATCAGATGATATAATAGGCAATTTATAAGTGTCCGCGTAGGACTACACAAAATAAATGCTTTGTATTTCACTTTGCATCTGAAGCTGGTAGAAGTTGTCACTTTAGAATTTACTTATCCTTGTAAGTACGGTTTACATGAATATATTTAAGTGAAATTCTCACTCTCGTTTCATTACTAGGGCTCAATAGAAATAACCATTGAAAAGTTACCACAGTTTCCGTCAAAAACTAAGCCAGCATGAATTCATTGGAGATTCTACGTCTGCGCTCTAGGGAAATCAATGGATGCAACATACCTTACCTAGCGCAACCAAGCTCGAAAATACACACCTCATGTTCTAAAAAACAAATATTATTGCAATTTTAAAAGCAAGAAAAAAAAGTAAATAGGCATAAATTAGAAAAAAAATTTACGTAATCTAGCAAATTACACATTTATGTTTGCAAATAAAATGGAAACTCCGTACAATCGTTCATTTGTACGGAAAGACGAATCTAATGTTATTAGATAAAAATCTCCCAGCACGGGGAGCAGAGAGGGTGTGGAACGGCTTACAAGATGGCATTATTAAATTGGCAACGGCGCAGCCGGCTTCACATATTCTAAAGAAAAACGCTGTAGAATTATTACAAGTTGTCTTTTCATGAATTAAGTGTAAAGTAAATGAAGGCTAGGGTGGCGGCCAGGACTCCGAAATAACACTTGAGTGTTTTGATGACTATCGGACATAGAATTAAATAGTAAACTAATAAAAAAGTTATAGAAATTCCAACTCTTTTTTTATATTTTTTCCCCGCTATTTCAGAAAAGAATCGAATGCCTCAAATACTAGATTTTTCCAAACTGTTTAATTAATATATTTCTGGCTACTACTTGTTACACTAACATGTTATAGACCAACAGTCATTCTAACGCCGCAACACGGAAATTCTAACGAAATAGGTATTCAAAGGCCTGTAACTGAAAAAATATGATAAGTAGCTATGTATAGTATGTCCTGTCTAGTAGGCACTTGATTTATAATTTACAACTTTTCCAAATACCCTGTATACTTATAAATAATTTACTCAGACGCTAGCGACTAGCGACTCTTTCTAATGTATATCTCTACTCTACCAATGGTAGAGCTGGAAGCCCGCCGCCGTATACAGCGGTATATTTCACCAATTTAATACATTTATCTATTTCGCCGCTCGCAGCCGTTTCATATCGCAGTTTAGTCCTCCAACTCCCAAGTTACACATTTGTTTATCACTTTATCCGACTGTTTGTTGTTGTCGTAAAAATTCAATCTGGAAATTGCTCGCGGTTTATGGCTGCATCGCGGGCGGATAAAGATGGTGAAGAAATAGATTTGTCTTTTTAGTTAAGTAGTTAAGCTTGTTTTATATAAGAAAAAAAAATATAAAAATTGTGAACAAAGATGAAGATGAATGAAATCCTCTATTCAATGTTTTGCAAGCACAAAATTTTAAGTTTTCAGATGTCGCACTATCCAGTCACCTGAATGACTCACTTACGCCATCTAATTGATGTTTGAGAGAACTTTTTCAAAGTGGACGTTACAAAGTGGTTTACAAATTTACTAACAGATGCCTGCCTTTTCAAGCGTGACGCTTTCTGCCATTTCACTCCTACCGCAACCCGCGTAAAGGAACTTCGTTTCAATAAATTCATAATGTCAGACTAACACACCAACTGTATGGTCACAAATGGTTGTATTGTGAATAGGTACGGCGCATTGGACTGAGGGCTATATCGGTGACACCCAGACTGGAGAAAATTACGAAAAGGCCATTTCTAAAATTTGCGACCACGGGTATAGTACCCCCAACCACTCGGCGCGTTGAGCCAAACGGTCTACGCTCCAATCATTACGCCATTTTTTTTAAATTATACGTATATAAGTAATATAATTCGTTTTATATTTTGGTTGGATCTATATTACAGCAAATGTAAGTTAGTAGAGTAGTTAGTAAGTAACTCAGGCGATGAAAATAACTTAGACGAAGCGCGAAAGACTATTGAGTGAAGCCAGCGAACGTAATCCTAACTTTTAGATTTCTAAAATGTTTTAAAAAACGTTGTCTTTTGAGTTTTTTCATTCATAAACTGTTTCAAAAAGATGTTGTCTTTAGAACTTGTTGTAGTCGTCGTCTGAAAACGACGTCAATTGGTGACAACATAATTATATATACATATAGATACCAGACAGAAATGTTTCAAGAAAGCAAAACAACTTAAAACGAATGCCCTACACATAGATTGTGTTGTTTTCAATCAAACCTGTTCGCTGCCTATCGAATGCAGGGTTCCTTATGGTCTCGGATGACGGCTCCGGCACTTTGTACCCCAATAAACACCGACAAAGGGTTACGGCGGTGTTTCGTGCGTAACCCGACCGGATGGGAGGCAAACGCATTTTGTTTTCGAACCGGCAAGGGTTATCGTGTTTTGTTTTTCTGTGTTCTTTTTTTCTTGCAACTGATTTGTTTTGTTTGGATTGCAAGTAAAGATTTTATGGTTTTTTTTCTTGTCGAAGACATTTTAAACTGAGCGTTAGCTCTATCTCAGACTCTATGATCTCCATAGATCTGCTTATCTAAAGCTCATTTTATAAAGTCTTCGATTTGAGGGCGTCATAGATTTAAAGGCACTGCGGTCCTTGATAATGTATGTCTCGTGTTATGCTAGCAATACTTAAAGCGCGACAATTCAATTTTGATACTTTTTAACATTTATTTAAGATTGAAATTCACAAGGTATTTTGACTTGTTGGCCCCCACGGTTTCTTCCGCACAGACTTCTGCAACTTTTTCTAAGGAGTGGAATATTTTTAAAAAATCCGCAAAAGTCCGCTTTAAATGAAGATTTTCAGATATTTTTATGTGTATCGGTCACTATCATGAAATTACTGAAATGTTGTATAACTTAAGACCGCATTTCGCGGGTTTCACAGCCACTTATCGGCCCCTGATGGGGCGCTGTTCGACTGATAACTGGCCGCATTTGCTCGGGTCTTATCGACCGAGCATCGGCGGTCGCGGGTTGTAATAAAACCGAATGGTCCGATGGACCCGAAGCAATCATTACTTTTATCTTTTCTAGTTTGCCTTTGCATCTTTTTCGTTGATGTCTATGGTATTTTTTGGAGATATTTATCTTGGTACCATAGAGTTTTATGACGTGTCTTGGACTAGTTATTTTCGATCGTTTACGGAGTTATCCTTATTTTCTAACTATTCGGTATAAATGCGAAAGATGTTTGTTTGTAAGTTCAACAAGAAGTTTGGTACAAAAGTAAGTCACGTTTTGGGAATTCAACAACCGCTTGGCGCAGTGGTTCGAGCGTAGGCCGCTCGGGGCACTGCACATGGTGGTTGCGGGTTCGATTCCCTCCGGGCAAAATTTCGGAAATGGCCTTTTCGTAATTTACCCGGGTCTGGGTCTCACTGGGATCACCCCCAGTCCATTGTACGGTACCCATAGTACAAGCGTAGCTTAGTTTGGCACCATACACTTGGTGTGTCACTCTGGTGATATTTATTTTATTTATTTATTAATTATCGCAGTAGGTTCTTCTTAGAGGCAGAGAGCTTTGAAGGCAACGCGGTCTGTTGACCGCGTGTAAATGCCACCTAGACCTTATAAACATAAAAATCCGGTGCGTGTGTGTGCACGTGATTCTTCTCCTCCTAAACGGCTTGCCCGAGTTTGATAATTTGTTTTAGGTACTTTTTGGGTCGCCTGGTTGTTTCTTAGCTACAGTTGGACCCAGTATGTGGCGTTATAGTTGACAAACAGAAAATAAAATCTATAACCGTCAAGCTGCGGGGATAAATTAGTATATTATTATTATAATTTTCATTAAAATAACAAAAGAAAATCAGAAAAAAAAATCTGCGCCCCGAAAACCTGATATAAAAGAAGTTGTGACGTTTTTAAAAAATCCACACGTCGTCGTTATTTGTCCATCTCCAGTTGCAAAAACCCCTTTTTTTACAAACTGTAGACAATTTCCAACAATATCTACTACTGGCTGGCCCAAGACAAATACTCGTCAATCGCTAATGAGGTCAGAGCTAACGGTCAAACGGATAAAAAGGGGGTGACTGACTACTTGTACATAGTTTGTTTGTTTGTGTAACAAACGAACCGGACATTAAACTCCAAACATTGTTACGCTATCCAGAATGCGCAAGATTGGCTTGGTTTACCGTGCTTATACAGAATTCGAATATCAGTTTTCATTGTTCAGCCCGTTTTAAGCTAAAACTTTTAGCTACCTATAAAAATGAACACCAAATTTTACAACAAAAATTTAAATGTTATTTGTGTTTAAAAAAAAAGTCATTGTAAAGTTTTGTAAAATCGCAAGCGTAAGTCCGCTTGGTGTTAAGAAGATTTTTTTTAAGCAAATTCCTAATTTAAGTTGCGATTTTGAAGCGAAGCTTCTTTACGGACGTTCGGGGCGCTCGCTACCCGGGCACTCAAACGGTGAAAAGCGTAACGCGTGACGCGTAGGGCGCGTTAGGTAGGTGGGTACCTATGCCTAATTTCATTTATTTTTATGTTACACTCTGCCTATCCTGTTTCAAAACCCTATGCACGCCACTTATAATATATCTAATATCTACTGCAAAGCTTCGCTTCTTTCGGGCGTCCCTAGACGGCACTGATTTTTTTTAATTTATTTTAGTTACGTGCTATTTTTGTTCTGGCACTTACTTTCATGTTTCTTTCCTGCAAATGTATACAGGGGATATTAGGAAGTTTTTGTAGCCTATTGATGCTTGCAATACCAAAGACATTGCTCGCACATTGCAGACCTAAAGGGGAGTGGGACAGAGGAAGGGGTAGAGAGGGGAGGCTTGGGCTTCCGGCTCTCTCACTCATCGTATGAAACGCGGCTATAAAAGTTACTTTACGTCGATACTTTTGTGAGAGGCTAGGTACTACCCCAGTCGAGCCAGCCCGTATTTGAGCTGTAGTCAATTGGCTACAGCTTGACTCCTGCTTGTCTTTTTATAAGTTAAGAGTGTTGCTTTTAAAGGAAAGTGTAATTAGAATGCCTTCTTTTTTATTTACTAGCTGTGCCCCGCGACTTCACCCGCGTAGTATTTTAACTTAGCAAAAAATTCGGGATTATTGGGTTAAAAAGTATCCTATATGTTAATCCCGGTTATAATCTATCTGTGTTCGAAATTTCATCCAAATCCGTTCAGTAGTTTTTGCGTGAAGGAGTAACAAACATACATACATCCACACTCACAAACTTTCGCATTTATAATATTACTAGGATTTTTCGCAAGACGAACACATCAACCTTACGGTCCCAAACTAAGCAACGCTTGTACTATGGGTACAGTACAATGGACTGGGGGCGATCCCAGTGACACCTAGACCTGGTCAAATTACGAAAAGGCCATTTCCGAAATTTGCCCCGGCGGGAATCGAACCCGCAACCACCATGTGCAGTGAGCCGAGCGGCCTACGCTCGAACCACTGCGCCAAGCGGTCGTCTTATTACCTAAGTATTAAAAGTTTCAAATCAGAAACACAAAAGCACTAACTTCACACCTTTGGCACATCTCAAAGAGGTGCGAAAACGTGTTCCGTATACAAAGAGGTCGCTTACCAACACAATGCGAAGGTAGTACAGTAATCTATACGATCTCTTTTGGAGTTTTTTTAGGACATTCGGGACTCCGGTCACGTGTGGGCCATGGAGGGGCGCGCGGCGATCATGTACTTACTTTATTAAATTAAGTAAACTTTTTATAAATATTTGTCCTGGGTTTGTTTTCATTAAAATTGTATTCTTTACAAAAAATCGTCACTTTATTCATAATTGAAAAGGCTTCATTAAATTAAGAAAACTTTTTATAAATATTTTTGTCCTGCGTTTGTTTTAATTAAAATTGTATTCTGCACAAAAAATCGTTACTTTGTTCATCATTGAAAAGAGAGAAATACCTCGTTTCATAATTAACTATAGTCGATTGTCGGGTGTAAGAGACAGCAAACAAAAAACAAAGAAAACATTTGTTATTTTCGTTCTAGTAATAAAAATTAATAATAATAATAAATATCGTCGGACTAACACACTAACTGTATGGTCCCAAACTAAGCAACGCTTATACCATAGGTACCGTACAATGGACTGAGGGCGATCCCGGCGACACCCAGACCGCGGCAAATTACGAAAAGGTCATTTCCGAAATTTGCCACGACGGGAATCGAACCCGCAACCACCAGGTGCAGTGAGCCGAGTGGCCTATGCTCAAACCACTGCGCCAAGCGGTCGTCAGTCTATCCTACTGTTTTAACAGCAACAATGATCAGCACAAATATTAATACTTGTATTGTAAACACACCGGGATCGGCCGCCCAACGGCACAAACCCTGTGCGATTTACTTAAAATATACTCACCTCATTCGAGTGTGGTGTAGGTCTCTAGATTATAGGGTCACCTACAGTCAGTCTAGTCTAGTCTAGATTGGGGAAGGGGCCCCTAAAGAGGTATTCAAATACGCTTAATACAAAGGGAAAAATACTTACGGTGGTTCAAGATTTACTGTATCCTGGTCCAGTGACCCCAAAGTCCATCATCCATCGCAAGGTGGCCTCCAGTAGGTACTCGTACGACTGCGTGTGACCACACCACCTTAACTATGTCTTATTCGAGCCAATAACGATTGTCCGCAATGCACTCGCGAGCTACGCGCATCAAAACCCATGAAACGTTCAATATTAACACTAATAAGCGCGGGCGCAGTAGCCAAAATTACTCGAGATAAATGCACGATGTACTTAGGTACGATACCGGCCACCGGTCAACTTGCACTGGAAAGCGGCGGCGAACTGGTCGACCGTTCAAAATAATTACAAAACATAGGGTGGATTTTAATTCAATCTACCTTCAACATAAAATTGTTAGTCGTATGTTTTCTATTCTGAACAGTAGTTCTACCGTGGGTTAAATATTCGATAAAGTCGCTAGCATCTACGGCAATACTCAGACGAAGAGAAGAACTTAGACGGAATGCGCAGAACATGTGAGTGAAGCTTTCCAAAGTAATACCAAATAACGTCAATCCAGGTTTTTTTCTAACCACTCTGTTTGCAACCTGCAATAGGGTGTGAACGTCTTATCACATTAAAAAAAATTGTTTTATGCTGTAAAAAAACAGATTTTCAAATCAAAAAAGTATTGCCTTCGTTGCTTTCACTCAATACCTAGTTCTAAGTGCTCCGTCTGAGTTATTATTTTCGTCTGAGGTAAAATATATTACCTTGGAAAATGGTTAGTTCCTCGGATACCCAATGGAAGCGCTTTTCCATTTATATTATACATATTCGATTAGCGAATACAAAATGTCACGGATAAATAAATAAATATCGCCAGACGAACACACCAACTGTATGGTCCCCAACTAAGCAACGCTTGTACTATGGGTACCGTACAATGGACTGGGGGCGATCCCAGTGGCACCCAGACCTGGGTAAATTACCAAAAGGCCATTTCCGAAATTTTCCCCTGCGGGAATCGAACCCTCCACCCACTGCAGTGAGCGGCCTTCGCTCGAACCACTGCGCCATGCGGTCGTCAAAAAATAATATAAGTACTAGGTGAAACAGAAAGGGTATACTATATTTTTTGTAAACTTTACTTTGTAAATCTAAAACTATCGGCTTTGTAGGACAGTTGAAGTATTAAAGGTTTTGTAGACTTATGTAATCTGTCACCAGCTGTATATATCCCTAGAACACCTTTTGTTTTTCAAGTTTCCTCCAAAACTGCTATATAGTTTTAGAATTACAAAGTTAAGTTTTGAAACAAAAAGTATAGAATTATACCCTTTCTGTTTCACCTAACATAGAATTAAGAAATTAAGTATTACATAAATTCATGGCCCCATGTATTTTCGAGAGCAACTAAGTTTTATATGAAACAACAATGCTCCTATTAGCTAATATGATTTAGTGGGGATCAAATGCGGCCGGGGGTAAGCGGGGGTAATCAAATATTTGCCGGGGCAAACCGCCCGCGGCGCATCGCGGCTCGCACTGGGCTTACAACATAATGTGATAAGATAACCTATTCTATTAGAGATCTATGCAATTAAGTAGTTCAGTTGTGTGTTTATTTCGGTCGTTGTAGGTACAGCCAATACTAGAACTTGTATTTGTAAATGCTAAGTGTCAAAGCTACATTAATATCCCCCGGAATAACACACCGACAGCCTGGTCACAAAGCAACACTCGTGTAAAATCCAGGCCAGGGCAAATTGTGAAGAAGTCAATTATATTTAAACAAAGTTCATTTTGGAAATGTCTGACAATTGGGTCTATTACTGGTTTCTGTTTCGCCTTGAATAATAATAAACTAGCGACCCGCCCCGGCTTCGCATGGATGCAATGCTGATACTAAAGAGTTTGTCTACTATATTATTCATGTATTATACATTATAAACCTTCCTCTTGAATCACTCTATCTATTAAAAAAACCGCATCAAAATCCGTTGCTTAGTTTTAAAATCTAAGCATACATAGGGACAGACAGACAGCGGGTAGCGACTTTGTTTTATACTATGTAGTGACAATGCTCTTTAACAAATGTATACTGTTCAATACGTAACACATTGCCTGCGGGCGCTCTAGCCAATAAAGCCTATGATACGTAAACTCTACACACTAAATGATTAACTATGCCGCACAGTTGTTGCCTAAAAAAAGCGCGACGACTTAGGCCCGTGTAAATAAATCGATCTCAAGTCTGAGAGCGATCTTGAAAATGTCATTCTTATGTCATACCAATACCAAATGATGTGTCAAACGCGCACTCAAGATTGCTCTCAGACTTGAGATCGATTTAGTAATACGGGCCTATGCGGCCTAAGCGCCTGGGGTGCTACTCTTAGCAACGATAATCGATATATCGTGACATTCGTAGTGTCGAATCCTACTATAAATTCCATATTTTTGCCGTTGTATCGATTACTGAACGAACAATACAAAATAATCGTTCTTTCAGACGGCAAAAAATATTTTAGAGTAGTATTCGACACTACGAATGTCACGATATATAGATTATCGTTGCTAAGAGAAGCACCCCAGGAGTGTGCGGATATCGTTAAAGCAGTGCGGATAACACACACCTTGTGTTATCGCGACGACTACGCGCCGAGCGTTGTTAGAGTTAATATACGCAATACTATGATTGTAGCCATATTGATGAACGAAACGTAATATGTCAATAGTTCTGACAGAACTGTACACCTTTTGTACTTGTGCTCTCTCTCGCTCCTGCCAACGTATGCGTGCGTTTTACAAACTTACGTGTTTTCACTATTGTTTTAAATTACAAATAAAAGTTCCTAGTTTCACAAATATATAGTTTTATTTGCTGCCAGCTCAACAGGCGTCCCCTCCGACCCACTCACCGCTCTCCTAGACTCAGATGTCGAGGAGAACGACACACGCACACTCCCCACCAGACACCGACCTCACCGGCGAGGTCGACGAACCCCCGCTTCCGCTAGAAGGTGCGTCTACTTACCTAGACGCACCTTGGCACCCGACAAGCCCGTTGAGTTTCTTGCCGGATCTTCTCAGTCGAGGTCGCGTTCCGGTCCGGTGGTAGATTTACCCTCGCCACCTCTCTTGGCAGCGGCCCAAGCCGAGGTCGTGTCCCTTGAGCTAGCTGCCCCCCTGCCCCTCTGGCTGCAGCGCACTTGCGCTCGCCCTCTGTCCGGGTGAAGTTGTTATGGCCACTCTGGCCAACAACCTATAGTCCTATAAAAAAAAAAAAAAACAACAGGCGTGTGCAAATATTGTTCTAGCAGTGCTTAAAAACACACACCTCACCTTGTGTTAGATATTAATTGATGAAAGCAAACGAGTTAGTTCATCGGCGCGTGAATTCCTTAAATTCACTTTTACTTAGTAACTTCTCTATAAACAAAACACACGATTGAAAATATATTCAAAGGTGATATCCGGTCGGGTCACGTAGTCAACCCTCGGGCACATAATGCCCCATGTAATACAATACTCGAGCCAACACTAAACTGCTATAAGTATTGCAAGTCAGTCCGGCATTTACGGGTTGCGGGGCGCATACTGATGCATCCCCTGTATGGGTGGAATGGAGAGACAAAACGTTGGACATGGCATTTAGGATTTTACGTTTCTTAATTCTAGTGATTTCCCAATTTCCCCGATCCGGTGGTAGATTTACCCTCGCCACCTCTCCTGGCAGCGGCCCAAGCCGAGGTCGTGTCCCTTGTGGCGCCCTTGAGCTAGCTGCCCCCCTGCCCCTCTGGCTGGAGCGTACTTGCGCTCGCCCTCTGTCCGGGTGAAGTTGTTATGGCCACTCTGGCCAACAACATATAGTCAATTAAAAAAAAAAAAAAAAACCAATTTCCCAAGGCGTCAATAGCCTCCTGGTTAGAGCGGCCGCCCTCTTAAGCGAGAGGTTCTGGGTTCGATCCCCATCCTGGCTATTAAACTATTGACGTGGGCTCGTTCTTAACACAAGCATTAGCTTAGCTGGAGAGGCTAACGGGAAACTCACATTGCTAGTAGTCTTTAAAAAAATAAAAAAATATTGAAATAGCTTCCAATACTTATCCTGATTACTGATTTCAGATCAGGGTTGACATAAAGAAGTTGACATTAAAAGTGGCAACTCACGATGCAATTTCATATTCAATTTGTTGATTCAACTTGAGTTGATCTGATAAATTGCACTGGGACGAGCTAAGTTGACGACTACTTTCAACTTCTTGAATGTCGAGTCGACCATCCCGTATTTGACATCTCGACACAGTAAAGTATATAGAAATTAGTAGTGTCGGGTTATTCGAGGATCGACCGCTTACGGGCTTACAGGGGGGGCTATTTTTTAACCACTGGCGTTTCGCTCGACTCACAATACGTCAAAACTGACGTTTCGTGTTTCTGAAACGTCAGTATTGACAATTATTCTAAAGCATTGAAATAAAACTAATATACGGATTTTATCGCGTTTATTTACATTTTTATGTTCCCGACGTTTCGGTTGCTATAAAATCCGTATAATAGTTTTGTTTCTATGTATAGTATTCGCGTTAATATGAGAAAACAATAATTATTCTAAAGGAAAAGCCAGCGGTTAACTAAGTTGGGGGTCTCCATTTTGGTTTTCCAAAATAGACGGTCACATTTTTGTATTGTATTTGTTATTCAATGTGTTTGTATTGCTCTTTGTTACTTGACACTGGCGAAGGACCTATTAAACTGGGTGGGTCATATTTTTAAACAAAGAAGGAGAACAGAGTTGATTCCCTGAAAGCGTAAATTGATATCACATCCATAGAGTATTTCGTACCTCAAGCATCCAACTCGGCTACTTTATTTCGTGAGAGGTGAGTTCGCTGAAAGTGAGATAGTTCCCGACTCACACACAGGTCACGTGCACGCACACATTACAAGTTTAGTGCTGTACTGTTCCTGTAGTGCCCATTACTGTATTAGAACTCAATAGAGTGGGTAGGAAAGTTAGGAGGCTTTAGTTTCGTTAGATACCAAACTATTATTGTTTTGATGTAGGTATCTAATACGTATTACTAATAACTAGTGATCGCCCGTGGTCGAAATTCGACCTTTTCATGTGAAACGTCATTAAGGTTTTATTGTCAACTAGCTGTGCCCCGCGACTTCATCCGCGTAGTATTGGATTATTGGGTTAAAAAGAATCCTATATGTTAATCCCGGTTATTATCTATCTGTGTTCCAAATTTCATCCAAATCCGTTCAGTAGTTTTTGCGTGAAGGAGTAACAAACATACATACATACATACATACATACATCCACACTCACAAACTTTCGCATTTATAATATTTGTAGGAAGAATCTTTGATACTAGCACGCAGAGTGCACTATGGAAGTCCCACCCTCCAAAAAGTGTCACCGTTTGTCAGTCAGACAGTCAGTCAGTGTGGAGGTTACAAATGTGTGTGTGTATATTCATACTAGTGTGTGTAATGTTTTATTTATTGATTTTAATGTATTTCTAAGTATTATATTATAAAAATATTAGCATTCTGCACTCCTTCTTTACATAACCTATAAGTTTGCCAAAGTTCATACTCCTCCGTCGGCGCAATTTTCGTATACTTAAAGCGTTTCAAAGTTTCCTTCACGCAATAATACATAGATTACTTAGCTGTTAAATCAGTAGAGGTTTCCATAAGGAGGGTTCATAATATGACATATTATTTAAATTTAAATATATATATAACTCAAAGGTGACTGACTGACTGACATAGTGATCTATCAACGCACAGCCCAAACCACTGGACGGATCGGGCTGAAATTTGGCATGCAGGTAGATGTTATGACGTAGGCATCCGCTAAGAAAGGTTTTGATTAATTCTATCCCCAAGGGGATAAAATAGGGGATGAAAGTTTGTATGAAACTTTGTCAATTAAATTCCACGCGGACGAAGTCGCGGGCACAGCTAGTAATATACTAGGTGATACAAAATGGGTATACTATTTTTTTTGCAACTGAACTTTGTAAATCTCAAACTATCGGCTTTGTGGGACAGTTGAAGTACTAAAGGTTTTGTAGACTTGTGAAATCGGTCAACAGCTGTATTCCTATAACACCTTTTGTTTTTCAAGTTCCCTCCAAAGCTGATGGTTTTAGAATTACAAAGTTAAGTTTTGAAAAAAAAAGTATACCCATTATGTGTCACCTTGTATAAGAAAGTCGGCAAACAAGCGTGTGCGAATCGCCTGATGTTAAGCCGTTAACGTAGCCTATAGATGCTTGCAATACCAAAGGCGTTGTTCCCACGTTGCTGAACTGAAGGCGAGTGGGACAGAGCAGTTGGGCTCCTGGCTCTCTCACTCATCGTAGGTACTATAACGCCGTTGTTCTGTGAGAGGTGTACGAAATTGTAATAAAGTCGGTCAGCTCCAGAGTCGCCAATATTCGGGTGGCAATTTTATAAATTTGTGCTTCATTCTGTGTCGGAAACCGTAAGCTGTAAAAAAATAAATAAAAATTGGAGTGTCTGTTTGTAATATCAAAATAACAACTTTTCACTAAAACCATATGAAAGTACATACAGTACGTATAACAAAAACGCGAGTTATAAAAATGTTGTCTGTCTGTCTGTATGTTTGTTCCAGGTAATCCCCGAAACGGCTGGACCGATTTTGACGGGATTTTCACTTAATTAACAACTTCAATTTCACGCGGACGAAGTCGCGGGGACAGCTAGTTAACAATAAATAAAGAGGAATACGAACCCGCCCCTCTTCCCTTCCCTCTACCGCAGTCTCCTTCAGTTAGGTAACGTGCGAGTAACGCCCCTGATAGGCTACGGTAGCTGCATAACATCAGGCGGTTCGTACGCTTGTTGCCGACTTTGTTATATAAAAAACTAGCTGACCCGACAGACGTTGTCCTGTCTTTTAGGGGTATGAAAAATAGATGTTGATCGATTCTCAGACCTACCCGATATGCACACAAAATTTCATGAAAATCGGTCGAGCCATTTCGGAGGAGTTTGGCAACAAACACCGCGACACGAGAATTTTATATAGTAGACTAGCTGAGCCCGCGACTTCGTCCGCGTGGAATTTAACTTAACAAAAAAGCCGGCTCCCGCGTTTTTAGCCCGCGCGACAGGACCCATTTTTTTAATTTTGTTTTTCTAAAATAAAAGTAGCCTAATTTACTCCTTAAAACATCAGCTATCTGCCAGTGAAAGTCCCGTCAAAATCGGTTCAGCCGTTTCGGAGATTACCCGGAACAAACACACAGACAGGCAGACAGACAGACAGACAGACAGACAGACAGACAGACAGAAAGACAGACAGAAAGACAGACAGACAGACAAAAAAAAAATCGCGTTTTTGTTATAGTTGTCGTATGTACTTTCATATGCATTTAGTGAAAAGGTGTTATTTTGATATTACAAACAGACACTCCAATTTTATTTATTTGTATAGATAAACCATCGTATCCGGCTAATATAAAGGTAGAGTCGCAATCTCAAGATTGGTTATTTATGAGCCGCGTGTACTTCATAAATAAATCTCAGGGCTCTAGTGTTGTTGGCTGTGCTGCAGTAAACCACCTTCTGTTTCCTGAAGTATAATATAAACTCGAGTCAGTGGAACGGGATGTTATAAGATTTGGGAGAGTGGGTGAACATAGATTATTATTATTATTTAATTTTATTTTTTTATTACGCCAGACTGACATACCAACTGTATAGTCCCAAACTAAACAATGCTTGTACTATGGGTACCGTACAATGGACTGGGGGCGATCCCAATGACACCCAAATCAGGGCAAATTCGGTAAAGGCCATTTCCGAATTTGCCCCGGCGGGAATCGAACTCACAACCAGTGTGTGCAGTGAGCCAAGCGATCTACGTCATTCAAAAAAAAAAAGATTATATAAAAATGAATCTCTATTTCCTTGGTCATCGCGTCACACGTGAACGGATGGAACGATTTCGCTAATTCTGTTTTTGTTGTGTTTATTATTGTCAGGAGAAGGTTCTTATGAAAGAAAAAAATAAAAAAGTTGAGCGGAGCAATTCGAATTCAATATTCAAAGTTAAGACATGACAACGTATGTCGGGTCAGCTAGTAATACATAAAGATATTTCAGGATACTAGCAATTTAGTTTCATAAGAAAAATATTTATAAGTGGAGATATTAAAACTCGAGGTTGGCTTAATGAAGATCCTGTATTATATCAATCATTTCTACGTATGGCGCGTAGAACATCCTCGCATATCGGTAGTACCATTTAAAATAATTAGGCTGGATTAATTACTGAGTAGGCTTACTACATATTAAGTAAAGGCAAACAAAAATATAATACAGATAAGTATTCAAGTGCCAATCTATATAAATAAATAAAATTGTTGTTTCTTTGTAATGTCAAAATAACAGCTTTTTACGAAATGCGTAATGAAAGTAGGTAGAGAATTTATAAAAAAAAATGTCTGTGCCTGTCTGTTTTTTCCGGCTAATCTCCGAAACGGCTGGACCGGCCGACCGACCGATTTTTACGGGACTTTCATGTACAGATAGCTGATGTTCTAGGGAGCAACTTATGCTTCTAATACTTTTATTTGATAGAAGTACCACGCAGACGGAGCCGCGGGCAATAGCTAGAGAATTATAAAAAAATATTATAAAAATAAGCCTTGCCTAATTACTGCAGTTTAGTACCAAAATAATCTATTTGTAAGATTTTACAAAGATACCCCTCGTGTCATCGCCTTTAAATAAAATGTTTGCGGTCATTCACACGAAGAAGTCGACTTCGTTTTGAAAACACATTTTTGACGGTGCTGTGCTAACCGTGTGAATAGCCGCTTACACGATATAAGTAATTGAGCTTAACCAACAGTTGAAACATCCAAAAGTGAAGGGGACAATAAATATTAAAGTAAGGATGTTAATTTAAAAATACCTATCTATACATCTATACAAATAAATAAAATTGGAGTGTCTGTTTGTAATATCAAAATAACACCTTTTCACTAAATGCATATGAAAGTACATACGACACCTATAACAAAAACGTGATTTAAAATTTCTTTGTCTGTCTGTCTGTCCGTCTGTCTGTCTGTCTGTCTGTCTGTCTGTCTGTCTGTCTGTGTGTTTGTTCCGGGTAATCTCCGAAACAGCTGGACCTATTTTGACGGGATTTTCACTGGCAGATAGCTGATGTTTTAAGGAGTAACTTAGGCTACTTTAATTTTAGAAAAAACAATTAGGGTTCCGCGTAAAAAAATAAAAACACATGAAATCAAAGAGTATCTCCGAAACGGCTGGACCGATTTTGACGGGACTTTCACTGGTAGATAGCTGATGTTATAAGCAGTAACTTAGGCTACTTTTATTTAGAAAAACAAAATTTAAAAAAATGGGTCATGTCGCGCGGGCTCGAACGCGGGAGCGGGCTTTTTTGTTTAGTTAAATTCCACGCGGACGAAGTCGCGGGCTCAGCTAGTATTTAATAATAAAACAAACAAACACACGGAAGTCTAGTACTAAATAAAACCTTTTCAAAAGGAATTGGCTTCCTTTAAACAAGCACGCGACCCTCGTACCTATATAAATTATCGGTTTCATATCCACTGGCTTGCTTTCAATATTATTTCCAGCAGAATGAGGTTGTTCATTGTTATTTTGTGTGTCAGTGTATGTTATTGTGGAAAAAGTGATGTTAAGACGAATGTAGAGAGCCGCGGCCAACCAAAAGATGGTTAGTACCCAGGTATTTGAACTATATACCTTTTTTTTGGCACTGGTCCCGCCACACACTCCCACCACTGTAACTCCTGTAAACCAGGATCGACAATGGTGACCAATGATGACGTCGAGGTTTGTGCCTCGACGAGTCCCGGGGAAAAGTAAATTGGTTTGGAACCCGTATGAGATTAATAGACAAAAATAATAGGAGTTGGAAGAAAAAAATCCACTTCCCATTGTTGCAAAGCGGGAGCCAAAAATAGCTGGTATGCGCCAATTTCCATATAAACAAGGCTGTTACAGCTGATTAAAGTCCAGTTGTAAACAGCTTGTTACTTAATTTATGTAGGTAACTACTTAACTACTTTAGTACCTCTTTTAGGTTATGCGTAGGCCAATTCACTTCGCTTATAAGAATAAAAAAATATATCAAATGTTTTGTTTGTAAATGATGAACCTTTATTGACTCACTGGGTACCACGCGCTTCGTCTACGTTATCTTTTCCTCTGAGGTATGTACCCAGTGAATAAAAAATGCGAAAATAATAACCTAATAAGTACTTATAGACGATGGTATTATCCGTCCGTGCCCCGCTCGGGACATGAGCTGCATCCGCCGTTTCTTCGGCCAGAACTCTTACTGCACACCCTGCTATGGACCGACGCCTGACCCTTACCCCATAGAACAGCTGGCGATGCCCATACCAAACGCCAACCTCACTTTTATATGGAACAATGCGCAAGCCAAAGGACTGAAGGATGCTGTAATTACGGAGTTTTAGTAAGTACCTTTATTATGGGTACACAGATGTGCGCTTTTTACACCCACTTTTCCTGACGGTGCTAGGTTAGGTTAAGTAGAAACACTCCCCTCACAAGAAGTGCCAAAACTAGCGATACTAAAGGACGAGATTAAGTAGATCATCGCCACCATTCGGGCGGGCATTTTATCAACTTGCGCTTCATTCTGTTTGTGTCGGAAACCCAAATGTTTACAATAAATGAAACGGCATTTTATAAATAATACAAAAAATCCGCTCATTTTTGTATCGCTTCTCGTTGGTCGCGGTATAGTGAAGCACTGGCGTATTTGAGTATAAATTTAATGATATTACTTAAACTAGCAACCCACCCTGTCATCGGACGATTTTTCTATATATTATGTTCATATATTGAATTACAATGTCTTAATACATACAAACCTTCCGGAAGAAATTATCTTTAGATTGTGAAAACCACATCAAAATCAATTAGGCGGACAGACGCTCATAGCGACTGTTTTTAACCCGCTCCCACCACATAAGAGGGGTGTTATAAGTTTTACATGCATATATGTGTGTCTGTATGTGGCGTCATAGTGCCCAAGCGGATGAACCGATTTTAATTTTGTATTTTTTTGTTAGAAAGGTATTCTGATCGAGAGTGTTCTTAGCTACGTTTCATGAAAATCGGTTTATGCAGTATGAAAATTATAAGCTCTTTTGTAGTTCAAAAAGTCGCCACATCGAGGTGTTTTTAAAATTTCCAGTTTAGAGTTATATACTATTCAGAGATAGAGTTTTGTTTCATCGCTGATTGTTCTTATTTCAGTATAAATAAATCAACAAATAAATTAGTTTTGGAGATCGAAGTGGCGGTCCTCTCAGTGTTCAGCCCCGGCTCAATCGCGAGGTATCATCGCAAAGGAAGAGAACCAATCGAACTCACCGACTACTCATTCATTACTTATAGTAAGAGAACTTTATCTAACTCCCACAGAAAAAATCTTGCACAGGTTGCTTTGAAAGTTAGAAATAGGTACCTAATATTTGGGAAGTAGGCTTCGCGTTTTTCGAAATACATTTTGACCATATTCGGGACTGTTCTACTATCAAAATGGATACTATATCACTAATTATGTTAAGAAGATTCTTAGGTATCCGAAAGAAATGTAACAAGTCTTTGAAAAACCGTTTCGTGACCCTTTTATTGACTTTTTCTATCTCTTCTTTGTACCGAACTTGGCCCTGTTTTCACATAAATGTTATATTTTCAGGAATGGTGTCGATGACAATGGTTGTGCCATTCGATAAAGGTATTCAAATCGATAGAGCTGATGTGTACACTTACTTGGGAGTACCGAGACCCTCTACTAACATTGGGACAGGATTAACTAGTGCAGGTGACATTTTTTTTTATACTTTTCAAGACGTTATTTACGGAGCGACTGCCTTGTACCATGATTTTACGCTCGTAAGACGCTTTGGACTGCGTATTCTTTTGGTTATTTCATTATAATTACCTATGATCAATCTGATTCGGTGACAAATTTGAGAAGATCCGTAGGTACAGCTCTCACCTCAGGGATTATCACATTTCATGTGCGATTCTCAGTTTAAAGCCCGTATTAATAATAATAAATCTTGAGTACACTTTTGACAAGTAATGTTGTACTGGAATGACATAAGAATGACATTCCAAAAAGTCGCTCTCAGACTTGAGATTGGTTTATTAATACGGGCCTAAGATTCAAATCACTTGCTAAATTGTGAAGGCAAATATCCTGAGAAAACCTACACGTTTTAGCCAGCGTGGTGAATTGGAATCTCATGGTACCCATTTTACAAGTGTTGCTGAGTTTGGGACCATACAGTTGGTATTAATTCTCTCTCGCATTCAGAGTTAAAACATTGTGAAACTATTTTTTAATTACCACATATATTGTTTTTTTTTCCAGATCCTGAAATCGAGCGTTCCTTCAACAGTATGATAGACAACATATCAATAAGCATGAGAGAGGCGTTCATAATACAAGCCCCGTTGCATATGTCTGTGTTTATTGAAAGTACTATATGTAGCTTTCGAGGTCTCGTCCACTTCAACAAAAAATAGCGGCTAAATAATCCAGCGAATACTGCTAAAATTACGCGGTGATTCTTTGCCAAAGTGAAAATAAACCTTATTTACTTCCGCATTGCAACAAAAATCATAAACAATTGTACCTACTCAAAAGTGTTCTTTTAAACATGCAGTTAGGTTATTTTACAGAGCAACGATATTTTTTGTACAACAATTGTCAACAACAATTATGAAAATATCTTTGCTGTACAAATGACCCGTAGGTTAGCGACGTAATCCTAATAGAAAGCGATAACGCGATCATCCCATGATCGCGCGATATAATCGCGTACTATTAGGACACCATTTAACATCAGTATGTTTGAACGCGAGTTTGTACTTCCAAAATTCGCGGGTACCATGTAAACGCTTTCTATTGGACAACGCCTGCGGTACCTACTAGTAAATAAAGACATCTGTAAGACTTATTCTGAAATATCGAACCTCAAAATAATGAGTTTAAGGTTTAAAATTAGGCGTATTGTTACCACCATCTCGTTAGAAACCTGTTATTAACTAAACTCACCCTAATATTTCACATTCGAAGTTAAAGTATTTCAAAGCCACAATTGCTGAAAGTTTTCCCTTTATGAAATCCCAAAAAAATAATGAAACCACTTCAAACAATACGTGTAACGTAATATCTACTGTTTCCAAACAAATTCCTATAAAACAGAATCGGCCACAGTTATTTTTGCTAGTGATGTCCCTTTGACAAGGTACCCGGATAGTCGAGGTCGCGTTCCGATCCGTTTCAAAACTTAAAAAAAAAATGTCAAACTGTGAGTGCTTCCGAAGTTCTAAATAAAACAATTACATGTATGTTACTTTAGGCATGTTTACGCTTTGCGAAATACACAGTTTAATCAATTGTTGGCCATTTTTGTTATCCCGAAATCAAAAATAAAAAAAACTTGTTTCTGTTACAAGTGGTTTTAAAACTGCAATGTTTTTTAGTCATTGGCGCGTGTTAATAGAACCATACATTTGTCTAAACTCAATATAATACCGTCAACTAATGATATAGTTTAATAAAGTAAGTCGTTATTCGTGGACATCAGAATCATCACTAAACAAACATTGTATGTATTTTTATTTAAGTATAATATGTTGTAAATATAAAGTTCACATATTTTTTTTATACAACATAGATTGGTAAGCTAACGTACGAACCGCCTGGTGTTAAGCAGTTACTGCAGACTAGTAAAGACTGCTGCAATACCAAAGGCATTGCTCGCACTTTGCCAACCTGGAGATGAGTGTTTAGAACAGTTCCACACCCGTGACCTACAGTTGTAAATTATAATTGATAACAGGCCAGCATCAAACCGAGCAAGTGATTAGTACCAACATACATTGTATGGAAACCGGCGAGACTGATATCGAATAGCAAGGTATCTGGCGCGTATCGATAATTTATGTAATCGATATGCGTTCGTCACATCACTACACAACGGAAGTTCCATCACAGTCGCTCCCACCTGTCTGTACACAAGCCATTGTGGCGAACAATAAAATAAAAGAAATAATAATAAATAATAATGGCTGCCTCTGTTCGACACCACGGGGAGTTGGCCGCCGAAAGAAAGTAATTTCGAATCAATTTCAATTCTAAACATGATTTACATTGCATTATTTAATGTAAAGTATTTACTTTACATTAATTTTGGGCTATTTTCAGCTCTATATGAAATTTATCTTGGATCAATCGTTTTTCATGTTCCTTTCTAACCCCCGACAAAAAAGAGGGGTGTTATAAGTTTAACATATTGTGTATTTGTGTATCAGTGTGTCTGTCTGTGGCATCGTAGCGTCCAAGCGGATGAACCGATGCCAATTTTGTTTTTGTTAGATAGGTATTCTGATTGAGAGTGTACTTAGCTATGTTTCATGAAAATCGGTTCAGCCGTGTGAAAATTATGAGCTCTTTCGTAGTTAAAAAAGTCGTCGCATCGGGGGTTTTCTAAATTTTCAATTTTGGTTATATATTTATTTTATATCTCAAAATAGAAAATCGGAAAGCGTACGATCTGCCTAATGTTAAGCAGTTATCGTAGCATATAGATGCTTGTAACACCAAAGGCATTGCTCGCCGTTGCCGACCTAATGAAGACTCGGTCAGAGGAGATATGAAAGGAATAATGGTTGAGCATCCGGCTCTTTTACCCATCGTACGAAACGCAGCTATAAGAGCTATTGTACGCCGATCTTCTGTAAGAGGGTGGTACTACCCCAAGCGAGCCAGCCGGTATATAAGCTGTAGGCAATTGGCTACAGCTTGGCTCTACCACCGTCATAATCATGACATCCGGATCATAATATACAGTTATAGATCCTACTAATATTATAAATGCGAAAGTTTGTGAGTGTGGATGCATGTTTGTTACTCTTTCACGCAAAAACTACTGAACGGATTTGGATGAAATTTGGATCACAGATAGTTTATAACCGGGATTAACACATAGGATACTTTTTATCCCGATAATCCCGAAAATTTTGTTAAGTTACGTACATGAAGTCCGTGGGCACAGCTAGTTTAAAATATTGCCAATTAAATACAACGCGGGCGAAGTCCGTGGGCACAGCTAGTTTAAAATATTGCCAATAACGTTTACGTTAATACCTTTTACCTACCTATATCCCTAAGACTAGGTACCTACGTAGTTCAACGGATTTTCGCAAGCTAAGCGCCTTTTCCAATCAGCCGTGAAGATTTTTATGTTGGTACTAATTGAACGGGGTGCCAACACAGGCGGCCATAAAAGTTATTAATTGGTTTCCCGCCGTCCCCCGCCGGAAGTTGTAAATACTGACCGCTACTATTTCCGGTCAATCGACACGCATCGCCCCCCGCACTCTTTCAAACGGAAAATCCCGGGGAAATGTAACCGCGAGCTGGAAAAGATTTTCTTTTTGTTTATTTATTTTTATCCAAATAATTGGGGGTATGACTACTGTGAGGAAATTTGCAAGTAATATACAGGAGTAACAGTGATGGGAGTGTGTGGAGGGACTAGTCCCTTTTGTCAGTAATATCACGAGAAATACTTTAGATCGCGATTGATCAAGCGATGGATGGATTGCAGAAGGGGGTATAAAAATACCAAGTTTTTTTTTTATTTTTATTTGACTATATGTTGTTGGCCAGAGTGGCCATAACAACTTCACCCGGACAGAGGGCGAGCGCAAGTGCGCTCCAGCCAGAGGGGCAGGGGGGCAGCTAGCTCAAGGGCGCCACAAGGGACACGACCTCGGCTTGGGCCGCTGCCAGAAGAGGTGGCGAGGGTAAATCTACCACCGGATCGGAAGGAAAAATACCAAGTCCTATCGTGATACCCCTCATTGTTAAGCCAATATGTCGGATCCACGATTTAGTAGGCGTGGATTACGTCGTCAATCGAAATCTCAGAGTTGAGCCTCTTTTGAGGACGGCTTTTCTCTACAAATTATCAATTTAATTAGAAAATACTAAAGATATACTAGGCGAAACAAAAAGGGTATACTATTTTTTTTGCAACTTAACTTTGTTAATCTAAAACTGTCGGCTTTGTGGGAAAATTGAAGTAATAAAGGTTTTGTAGACTTGTGAAATCTGTCAACAGCTGTATCCCTGTAACACCTTTTGTTTTTCAAGCTTCCTCCAAAGCTGCTAGTTTTAGGACTACAAAGTTAAGTTTCGAAAAAAAAAAGTATACCCTTTCTGTTTCAACCTGTATATCTACAAATCTTCCGGTAGAAAAGCCCAAAACGATCGTGAAAATCACATCAAAGTTTAGAAGAACTAAGCGGACAAACAGACAGACGCGGATAGCGACTTTGTTTTATACTAGTAGATAGTAGAGATATAACATCAACAAAATTACGGTGGTACGCACGAGCTAGCTCGACCGGAATATTAAATTCAAAATTGTTTTTATTCATGTAAGCCAACAAAGCATTTATGAATAGTCAGAATCTACCACCGGTTCGGAATGAGGCTTCCACTGAGAAGATCCGGCAAGAAACTCAATGGTTACTCTTTTCAATTACGAGTAGGTACCACTCTCTCACAAAATATTGGCGTAAAGTAGGTAGCTATAATAGCTGCATTTCGTACGACGAATGATCTGATCACGTCGGGGTCACCAGTTTAGCGGAAAAGGGGAAGATCTTCCAGCCAGGCGGGTGTTATGCCTGGAGGGGCGGCCGCTATGCCCCGCTGGTTATTCTCGGGGTCTTGTATATATAGTCACGATGCTTGCGAGACTTAATATCGTGATTCAGTTTTTCTATGAAGAATCCGTACATTGTATTGAGGCGCTGCATTTAGCGCCATCTGTCCGTTTCTGTCGGCGACGTGAATGTGAGGTCGCCACAATAGGATAGCCGGAAGCCCAACTCCCCGTCCCTTTTCCTCCATCTATCCCGCTCCCCTTCAGGTTCGCGACGTGCGAGCGATAGGCTTTACATTAGGCTCTGGGCCAGTATAGCAAAGACCAAAAATAATTTAAAACTAAATTAAAGTAAAAAAAAGAATTCGCATGATTATCAATCTGTGTTATGCTTTAGCGAGACGTGGTAGAGACAGTTCTGTTCTCGCTAAAAATAGTATAGAGCTATCTAAATTGCGAACGAAAGAATAAGCACCTTATCGCAATGTTCGTTTTAAATCAGGAAATGAGATTTTTTCCACCCTTATACGATTCGTAACGCGCTCTTTCCGCGTGGCTTGCTTACAACACTTGTTAAATTTAAAATTATCTATTTAAATAATACTTACGAAACGACCACTTTGATGACCGCTTGGCGCAGTGGTTCGAGGGTCGGCCGCTCGGCTCACTGCACCGGTTGGTTGCGGTTCGATTCCTGACGGAGCCAATTTCTAAAACTATGTACCTTATCGTATTATTTCCTGGTATAGGGATCACTGAGATCGCCCCAATTCCATTACGTTGCTTAGTTTGGGACCATATTAGTTCGTGTGTTAGACTGCCGATACCTACTTATTTAACACCTACAGGCAAATTAGAGGAAATCTACAATCATAATGTATGTCGCGGGAATAGTGCTGGGTCCTGATTAGGTAGGTACGGCTACGCTGGGCTAAATCCAATAAGGGAAATATAAGGGGGAGGCAGAACTGTAAGGGTCGTTACCGGCACGATGGAGGCGGGCGCATTCCTCGGTTGGTATGGCTGGATCCTCAGGTTCTTCAGCACAATCACAACAATGGAGCGCTCCCAATGGTTTTAGAGTTCACACATAAACACACAGAAGATTAGGTAGAATTCACCCGATTAGGAATTTTAGGCACAGGAGCACGCGCGATAGCATTTATGCTACACGGAAGTCGGTCAGTACAGCGTCTTGAAGGGGGAAAAAGGACGACAGCACAAAATATCACATTATCGGGGGTAGGCAGATGATGGTAGACACACATTAACTAGCTACCTACATACACAATTCTAAAGTAAACAATGTAATTACGTCATATTCACCGGATAAATTAATTATTAAATAGCTGGAATCATAATACTGTACCTACCTATTGTTGTATTGTGTTTCGAACTTTGCATCATCTACAATTTTAGTTAATCAAGTCACCTGCTTTATTAATTAAAATTTGTATAACTTTATCCCATCAAAAACAAAACTTGTAAAAAATCCAAGTCTCGCAACTCAGTTCTCTACCGTAAAAAGAGGTGAGATACATGTAATACCAAGTCGGTTACTTTATTAAGTCCCTACTTAAGGGACCTTCTGTCTTAAGTATTACGTAACTAGCTAACCTAACAACATCTTATTATGACCATATCAATATTAAAGATCTTTTATGTTTTAAATAAAATAGATTGACTTGGCCATCGCATGAAAACACAATGTATCTCACAAGTAATGCATATTATATTAAATAAGATTGTTTAGTGCGATTGCCAAGTCAATCTATTTTATTTAAAACATAAAAGATCTTTAATATTGATATGGTCATAATAAGATGTTGTTAGGTTAGCTAGTTACGTAATACTTAAGACAGAAGGTTTCTTAAGTAGGGACTTAATAAAGTAACCGACTTGGTATTACATGTATCTCACCTCTATTTACGGTAGAGAACTGAGTTGAGAGACTTGGATTTTTTACAAGTTTTGTTTTTGATGGGATCTCATTTCTTTTTGTAGATATTGTTCTTCCTTTCATGGCAATTTCGGGCAATCTAGTCTACTTAATACTTTTTTGCGGGATTTTTGTACAATTCATATCATAAGTAAGACATGTCCCATTCTTGCTTTTTCCGTACGTTGACCATTTTACAAGTTACCTTTGAACATAATTATATCTAGGTACCTATCTATACCTAATATTCTATTCCATTATATTGTACACGGATACATAAACTGCAAATGTACACGGATTCATTAACTGCAAATGTAAATTTGTTATCCCATACATTTATATGGGATTACAAAGTTATTTATGCAGTTAGTGTATCTAGAAAACTGGACCGAATTTTCAGTATATTTTAGTTTTCCCTTTATTTATATACTAAACACTAATAGTATTCAAAATTTTAACCTTCTATGTCTTCTAGAAGTGCCTTAGAGTTTTGATGATCGGTCAGCCAGTGAGTGACAAAATTAAGAATTTTGACTAGTTATAATTCTTAAACTACCGGTTGAAATTGAATGAAATTTGATATATACCGTGTTTATACAATGCCTGCTTAGTATCTGAAAATTCAGGGTTCTAGTTTTATCCACAACGAAGTTATAGGGGGTCGAAAATGGTCATGGAAAAGATGATACGGCGGTGCCGCGCTCGACGTGCCGTGCTCGACTTGGGGGGGCACTGCCGTGCCCCCAGATTCCTCGTTATTGTAATTATAATGTTAAATACATTGAACTTGCTATTGATTTTATACACAACAGCAATAAATAAATATAATTTTAAGAGCGAAGCATTTTATAATACCTACAAAAAACGCAGTTAAAGTCCAGGTTCTGTCGTAATCAGTCTATACAGTTATTTTTGTCTCCCGCTTTGCAACGGAGGAAAATGGATAATTTTCTCCCAACTCCTCATATTCTTTCTTTCGATTCAATTCGTGCGGGTTCCAAGACTATTTGACTTTTCCCCGGGAATCGTCGAGAGCCAAACCTGGGCGTCATCATTGTTCACCATTGTCGACCCCCTTCAAGAAGTAACCGTGTGGGGGACTAGTCCCATATAACAAAAAATAAAAATATATATATGAAAGAAAAAGCAACAATATTGGCAAGTATAAGATCCTACTAATATTATAAATGCGAAAGTTTGTGAGTGTGGATGTATGTTTGTAACTCCTTCACGCAAAAACTTCTGAACGGATTTGGATGAAATTTGGAACACAGATAGTTTATAACCGGGATTAACACATATAATACTTTTTATCCCGATAATCCCGAAATTTTTGTTAAGTTAAATACTACGCGGACGAAGTCGTGGGCAACAGCTAGTAGATTAATATATTAAGGTACAACCAAAACCGCTCTAAGGCCCGCATTAATAAGTCTATCTCAAGTCTGAGAGCGGTCTTGAGTACGCTTTTGATATGTCATTTTGTACAAACAAAAGAATGACATTTCCAAGTTCCCTCACAGACTTGAGAGAGCTTTAGTGTAGAGCTAACGAAAAAAGTTCCAACTAAGTTAATTAGGAAAGTTTCGCGCGTTTATTGAGTTTCACATACAATAGATAGCTGTAGGGATATGTATTGCGTACGTGTTGTGAATGATGGACTGCGGAAAAAGGAACCTTGTTTTTAAAATAAAACCACAGCATTGTTATATTACAATATTTCTTTAACAGCAAGAAAGGCGAAAGAATGCAATGAGTTTTCCAAAATATGTTAGTTTAACTATAAGCTGTCGCATAGCAAAGACGACAGCGTTTTACTATAAACGTCGGCACATACATAGGTATAGGTATTATTATTTTCATGAGTCAATAGTGAGTCATGAAAATTAGAATAAGTTTGAAAATGAAAGAAAAATCGTTTACGTGGAAATTACACCTATTTATATTTTTTTAAGATTACTAGGAATAAGCTCCTCTGACTAAACTCAATTAGCTTGTCCTAAGACTGGACTGCAATCGTTTGATGGCAAGGACAGGAACAACCTGAAACCTCTCGGTTTCGAGGGCAGCTCCTGTAACCACTAGGCCATTGACGATTCTATAAAGGCTAAACTACTTTGTAAACTTGCAAAGGTTGCTTTCGATGAACACTGATAAGTAGTGTGGTCCTACAATAAGATATGCCTCTTGCAAGGTGGTAGGCAGCTTCGCTAATAGCAGGAACAGGGATTTCTGGAGCCCGGGATCTGAAAAAAACAGCTATATATAGGCCGGTTAACGTCTGAGACTAATACCAAATTAGTTCAGAAAAAATCTGGCTTGTTCTATTACGCTCAAAAGAATGAATATCGTTTTCAAGATTTTAAAAAATAATTGTAAAATCAATCGTTAATAGTGAAAATGGAATCAGGATTGATTTTGAATTTCGGGCGTATATCGCTCTCAAGTCTGAAAGCGAACTCGGAAATGTAATTTTAATGTATCCAGTACAAATTATTATCTCTAGAGCGTAATCAAGCTGAGATCATAGCCTCCAAGTGTTAAGAACAGAAAAACAATTTACAATAATTGAATTTTGTCAACATGTTTGATTCAATCGAGTCGCAAAAGTACCTTACACTAAAACCGCTATAGAAAATTAATATGGATAGTCTTATTAAGCACTTTTGATCTGAGAATTGCTTTAGGAAGCCATGCTTAAGCTTGAACATTGTGAATAAATATGCAAGTTGGAAAGATCCCTCCTCAATTTTCATTGAACTACAAAATAGGGTTCTTCAAAAGGCAAGTCTACATCCATTAAAGGTCCCCTTAAGTCGCAGATGTACAATCAACAAACTCGACGCTTGATCACCTTAAGGTTGCATTTTGTGTGCAGTGACCAGCAGCCACCTGCGGCTAACATGCTCATAAAAACAATTAAAACAAATGGCTTTCCAAAAAAGGGCTTTTGTCTTATCGGACGCTTTACGTCTCATTGGACAACAACATAATGGGCGAGGCAACCTATGATTACTGCCTGCAAGCGAAAAGTGTTGAAAACTGATCAAGCATCAACTTTGTTGATGGTACAGGCCGACGGTTACCTTTTACCATCAGGTTGACCATCTACCCGTGTATCCTAGGATACAAAAAAAATAGAAATATTTACCACTGCTGACGAAGTTAGGTCCCAAACTGTAGGACACATTAGAATCTGCGAAGTAAGTGAAGACTTGACCCTTTGACAATTGTATCCCATTCTCATACGGGACAACCATTGTAATGGAGACTTTTCCTGTAAAATAATAAAAAAATATTCCAGTTACCTACTTTAGCACAATCCTAAGCTACTTTACGTTTTCTTAACACAATGATCCTACTATTATTATAAATGCGAAAGTTTGTGAGTGTGGATGTATGTTTGTTACTCTTTCACGCAAAAACCACTGAACGGATTCGGATGAAATTTGGAACACAGATAGTTTATAACCGGGGTGACCACATAGGATACTTTTTATCCCGATAATCCCGAAATTTTTGTTAAGGTAAATACTACGCGGACGAAGTCGCGGGCATAAACTAGTTTATACATAATTCTATGGCCCGTATTAATAAATCGATCTCAAGTCTGAGAGCGATCTTGTAAATATCATTCTTTTGTCATACCAGTACAAATCTAATCATAATAGTGCGAATCATAATTTCCATATGCTTATGGTGAAGGAAAAACATCGTGAGGAAACCTGCATGTTGTAGAAAATCTAACCAATTTTCGAAAGACATGTAAAATCCTACACGCACTGGGCCAGCGTGGTGGATTACGGCCTGAATCCCCCTCTTAGTGAGAGGAGGCCCGTGCCCAGGAGACGTCAAAAGGGCTAAATTGTATATTTTTTTATTTATGCCAGTACAAAATGAGATGTCAAAAGCGTACTTACTTAAGATAGGTTTCGGACTTGAGATCTATTTATAAATTCGGGCCTATGTGTGTGTAACAGAAATTAAAAACAGGGTTGTATTTTTTTAAATTATCAAGTTGGTTATCAAGCGCACGGCCCGGCTTGATGTTAAGCAGTTACCGTAACCTGTAGATGCTCGCACAAAACCGACTTGAAGGGGAGGGGGACAAAGGCAGGGGTGGGGGGTCGTGTTGAATTTATCTTATAAATGTTGCTGTATAGTTTTAACTCACTGATAGCTATGTAGAAGGTATCAGAGCGTTCTACCGGCTCTCTCCCTCGGAGGTGGTATCTTATGGTAGCCTTCGGACAGGACAAAACGATCTCTTCATATTCAACTTCCAGTACGAATCTCCCCGTACTTTTGTTAATGCTGTAATTAAATTTAAATTAAATTAAATTACTTTGTGTAAATTGTCGGCTAAAATTAAATTAATGTAAATTAACATTTTTAAATAATTGAGAACAATGTTCATAATCCTACTAATATTATAAATGCGAAAGTTTGTGAGTGTGGATGTATGTATGTATGTATGTTTGTTACTACTTCACGGATTTGGATGAAATTTGGAACACAGATAGATTATAACCGGGATTAACATATAGGATACTTTTTAACCCAATAATCCAATACTACGCGGATGAAATCGCGGGGCAAAGCTAGTAATTATATAAAAACACTAGCTGAGCCCGCGACTTCGTCCGCGTGGAATTTAACTTAACAAAAAAGCCCGCTCCCGCGTTCTGAGCCCGCGCCACAGGACCATTTTTTTGTTTTTCTAAAATTAAAGTTACTCCTTAGCCTCCTCCTAGCCTAAGTTACTCCTTATAACATCAGCTATCTGCCAGTGAAAGTCCCGTCAAAATCGGTCCAGCCGTTTCGGAGATTACCCGGAACAAACACCCAGACAGACAGACAGACAGACAATTTTTTTTTAAATCGCGTTTTTGTTATAGGTGTCGCATGTACTTTCATATGCATTTAGTGAAAAGGTGTTATTTTGATATTACAAACAGACACTCAAATTTTATTTATTTGTATAGATTATTAAAATAAGATATTACCTATGTTGTAAATTTTCCTCAACTAAATAAATTACACCTACCAATTAGTTTCAAAAACAGTACTAGCTTGTGTACTGTGACGTCATAGCTAAGCAGTTTAGCAAACTTTAATGGAGAATATCGATGTATTAATTTGATATTTTTGAAAAAATAAATCAATATATGTCAACAAAAACATGCTTTGAGTGCGTTCAAGTATCCATTGTTACAACTGTTGTGGGTTGAAATAATGGACCAAATACCTGATAGTACTTACTAAAACTCCTTGACCACAACATTTTTTAGTCCAGACACTTGAGCGTCATCGTTAATAAAGGTGAGATTCGCGTGCGGTATAGGCAGCGCGGTGTAGGTGACCACCAGGGGGTCCGGGATGGGGCCGTAGGCAGGGGAACACGCCGAGTTCTCGGAGAAGAACTTGCGAATGCAGTCCAAATCGTCGTACGAGCAGGGTCGGACTACACCGGGACGAATATAAGCTGCAATAACAAGGGTACATAAGTCTAGAATGCAGGGACGGATTTACAAATTACCAAGGTATAGGCTGTAAAGTTCTTGCCGCCCTTGCCTCTACAAATGTCATGTCATAGATTATTTTTACAATCCAAAAACTTCGTTGAAATTGCACGTAAAATATTGTTTGGGTTTATTTTTGAGCTAATCAAAGCTCAATCATGTACGATTAATAAAGGCGAGGTAATGTATGCTACTTACACAATAATGTACATTCGGTTAACGTGAATAAATAATGTTTGTTGCGTTTTATTTTAATGAGGTAGCAAAAAATAAAATTATTCGGTCCCCAAATTGGCACCCCCTAAAAATCTGCCGCCCTAGGCTCCAGCCTACTCAGCCTGCTGGTAAATCCGCCACTGCTAGAATCATTTAACCACTAAACGCGAGAGGTCCTCGATAAAGTATGAAAACATAGCTTTTGCCCGCAAGTTCACTATGTAGCGTATTTTATGAATATAATATATTATTTTATGAATTATATATAGGTATATTATACTAGCTGTGCCCCGCGACTCCGTCCGCGTGGAATGTGGACCACCCTAACATTTAGGGGTATGAAAAATAGATATTAGCTGATTCTCAGACCTACCCGATATGCACAGAAAATTTCATGAAAATCGGTCGAGGCGTTTCGGAGTTGTATGTGACACGAGAATTTCATATATAAGATAATATCAACAAAAGCGCCACCTACCGGTTCCAACTACGGCTAAGAACTATCTTTAATACTCCCGTAACTATAAAATATAACTATAAAATGCCTGTATGTGTGTGTTCGTAATTCTCTTCCTAAACGGATCGACCGATTTTAATGTGTTTGCACATCTTGATAGTTCTTCGCTATAGTTGGACCCTATAATGCACACTGTTACAATAGTAAGGAAATAGGACATTTGACGACCGCTCCGCGCAGAGGTTTGAGGGTAGGCCGCTCGGCTTACTGCACCGGGTGGTTGTGGGCTCGATTCCCGCCGGGGCTAATTTCAGTAATGGCCTTTTGGTAATTTTTCCACGTCTGGATTGCACTAGGATCGCCCCCAGTCCATTGTACGGTACCCACAGTCCAAGCGTTGCTAAGTGTGGAACCATACAGTTGGTGTCAGTCTAGCGATATTTATTCTTATTATTAAAAAAATACATACCATTTATATTATTTGCTGCAATACTATTAAAACCGGCAAAACTTAAACAGAGAATGAGCCACAGCGAAAACATTTTCAGCAGTTGAAATTATATGAACTGAACATTTTGAAGGGTTTATATAGGTACTTGTTTGTGTTATCATTTAAATGTCATTATTTATGATATTGTTATTTACTATAGGATGTGCCGCGACTGTCGAAGTAATTGTGTTTTTAAATACTAAATTATTTTTGCGAAAACGTTTCCAAAGGTGCTGTATACTTCAAGCCTTTCTCTATGTGTGTCTGCCTATCTATAACTCTAAATCTCTTGACGACCGCTTGGCGCAGTGGTTCGAGCGTAGGCCGCTCGGCTCACTGCACATGGTGGTTGCGGGTTCGATTCCCGCCGGGGTAAATTTCGGAAATGGCCTTTTCGTAATTTGCCCTGGTCTGGGTGTCACTGGGATCGCCCCCAGTCCATTGCACGGTACCCAGAGTACAAGCGTTGCTTAGTTTGGGACCATACAGTTGGTGTGTTCGTCTGGCGATATTTATTATTATTATATTTATTTATTAAATAAACAAAGGTACTTATATTTTCTTTTATTTTTCGTATATATTGTAGACATACTTCTTGATGTCCTCTAATAACATAATAAGTGTGTGTAATATAGAATGTATCAACCGATGGACATCATCGGAATAAAAAAAGATTATTGTACTTATTATATAATTGGGCAATGCACCCAGTATTTGTACCCAAATATGAATAGATTTGATATTTAGGAGCAAAATTTTTTTTATTATATATAAGTTGACACACTCACCACTTACCAATCCAATATGTTTACATATACAATTTAATTATTATCAAATTAACTGCAAATTGGAAAAAGATAAATATGGGCATTGACATCACTGGCGATAACATATGTGTTCAAATTGCCACCTGTTTGTCAGGATTCATTATCAACTCATAGGTAGTTAAAGAACAAGGCCCCCGAGTATCCTTGGCTTTCTTCTTTGTAACTGGTTTCACAATAATTTGGCTGAATACTTATATTTACATGAAGCGGCTTGCTTGTACATTACCTTAGCTGCGTCACCGAGAAACCGTGCGGTCAGAATATAATAATAATAAATATCGCCAGACGAACACACCAACTGTATGGTCCCAAACTAAGCAACGCTTGTATTATGGGTACCGTACAATGGACTGGGGGCGATCCCAGTGACACCCCGACCAGGGAAAATTACGAAAAGGCCATTTCCGAAATTTACCCTCACGGGAATCGAACCCGCAACCACCCGATGCAGTGAGCCGAGCGGCCTACGCTCGAACCACTGCGCCAAGCGGTCGTCAAATATAATATACATCATTAAAAATAAGTGGGTACTGTTTTTATGTTTTTCTTTTATGATTACTAGACGTGAGTTTATCACATTACTAGTATTCCATTTAGCTCCTCCAGTTAAGCTAATACTTCTGTTAAGAGTGGGCGCACGTCAATAGTTTAATGGCCAGGATGGGGATCGAAACCGGAACCTCGCAGTTAGAGAGCGGCCAATCTATCCACTAGGCTATTGGAGCCTTTACTACTATTTATTTTTTCAGTTTTCATTTATGGAAGTTAGTTCTGTGTCAGTCGCTATTATAGTTAAAAATAATATCTGTAAGCAATACTTTTACTAGGTGAAACAAAAAGGGTATAGGTACAATTTTATTTGCAACTTTACTTTGTGAATCTAAAACTATCGGCTTTGTGGGACAGTTGAAGTACTAAAGGTTTGTAGACTTATGAAATCTGTCAACAGCTGTATTCCTATAACACCTTTTGTTTTCAAGTTTCCTCCAAAGCTGATAGTTTTATAACTACAAAGTTAAGTTTTGAAAAAAAAAGTATAGGTACCCTATCTGTTTCAACCTGCATATATAACTACAAGTACATTCAGTACGCGTATAAGATGCAGTAATTGAATGAGAGGGGTGGGTTGGCTCCAGGGGCGGTTTGCAGGAGCTCCGCAAATCTACTTACAAGCTCTTTGTATTGACTATCGCGGGTACCAAGAGCTCAGAAGAATGGAAGGAGTAGATGATCTTCTTGAAACTGCATTGTTCCCTATGATATATATATTATATTCATTTATTTAATACTAGCGACCCGCCCCGGCTTCGCACGGTTATTTTCAGTGTTTCTCTACTATATTATGCATGTATGTATTATACATATAAACCTTCCTCTTGAATCACTCTATCTATTAAAAAAACCGCATCAAAATCCGTTGCGTTGTTTTAAAGATCTAAGCATACATAGGGACATACAGACAGCGGGAAGCGACTTTGTTTTATACTATGTACTTAGTGATATAAATAGTGATTACAATTACCCGGTTCCATGGCATTGAGAAAACATGAATAAACATTCACTCGGTCAAACTGATGGCGCCGATAATTTCATGCATTGTATTGTACCCAGATGACAAATACGGCCATTCTCTACCAAAAAAGTAGAGACATAATGGAATATGCTTCTTCGTGTCAATGACTGCTAAGGTTTGTGCTCATGCTAGATTCCTATATAGAGACCTATGTTTATAAATCGATCTCAAGTCTGAGGGCGATCTTGATTAGGTACACGTTTGACATGACATTTTGTACTGGGATTACATAAGAATTGCTATGATATGGTATTGTTTATGGTATGACTTATGGTTATTACTTGAAAAATAAATGAATAAAGTTTGACACGTATTTTATTTGAAGAGAATAAGAAATGTAAGAAATATTAATAAAACACGCTCCCTCTCGGGAACAAGAATGACATTATCGAGATCGCTCTCAGACTTGAGATCAGTTTATTAAAACGGGCCTTAGACACTGTTTACAGTAAATGTAACCAACTGTATGGTCCTAAACAAAGCAACGCTTGTATTATGGACAGAGGTGATCCCAGGTACCTACAAGACCACCCATTCCCAAATTTACGCTGAAATGATGTAGCCCCACTTAATTTGAGATGTCATCATCAGTCATTTTTAGTCATAGCAGCTCTCAAATTTGAGACGTATTTGAGTTTTAAATAAGTATGCGGCGGCAAGTATCATGTACCAATTCCATGACAAGGCCTCCCCTATTTTCATCTGTTTCCAGACCGTCTTGTTTTGACGATTCCTTTAAACAACAGTCGAAGTATGGGATAGTTGCTCGAAAAATGTTTCTCCCTTGACTCCTCCATAAACAAGAGGGATTCGCACATCGTGGAACACCGCCGAGCGCCTCGGGGCTTCCGTAATGACATCACCAAACGATAGGCACTTCACTTCGCTTATATTCCGAGGATTTTTATCTGAAACGATATCGGTGTACTGCATACGTAGGTACAGGCCATACTACACAGGAACTGTCGCAAGCAACTACTTATTTATTTCTTCTGTCCTTCGATTATCCTGAAATATAAGCTGTTTGCGATTTCTAAAATAAAGTCTGTCTCTTGACTTCAAATGCATAAATATGGGACCAAAGCATTTTAATTTGCAATCTGAATCTAATAAAATATGCTAGACTAATCTAATTGAATAAAATACTTGTGTCCCAGGATCTCTAGTCTGATAGCGATTTTGGAAATTTCAGTCTTATGTCGTTCCAGCACAAAATTACATGTCAAAAGCGTACCTACTCAAGACTGCTCTCAGACTTGAGGTCAATTTATTAATACGGACCCTAGTCAGATTGTAACATTAGTCATTTCCTCGCTGATATGGGGTGAAAAGTTACGTGTTGCACTAGACTGCAAAGATTTTCCACCTCGTGCTCTTTGGATTCCTTTGCTAACGCTCAGGATTCTAATTTATGAATCACTCGCTGCGCTCGTGTCTCAATTTTAGAATCCTTCGCTTGCTTGGTCATCAAACTTGAGCTCGCGGTTAAAAAGCAACTTTGCACTCTTGTATAATAAATCATTAGTTTTGAGTATCAGACGATGTTTCCTCATTCCCTGCATTCACCGCACGTCTCCAGGACTAAGTACATGTCTGTATGTGTGTTTCAAGTCAGGGAACGCACGAAACTTTTCTAATTAACTTTGGTCGAAGTTTTTTCGTTAGCCCACAGTTCGGAGTGGCTTTTGTACTTTGTGTACCTACTTGACACCGGTTTTATTACTATTCTTGGTTATACATACCATTTCTTTTGGGTTCCATTCTCTTCTTTTTAATCTTTTAACCTTCACTAGTTGGAGAGGCACTATGAGAAGAAGAACCGAATAGTTGAATAAATAACGAATCTAAGTAGTTAGCTGGCAGAAGACCAACAAATCTAAGACCTATAAACTTCATTTTGTTTACATTACAAAGTCGGCAAGCAAGCGCACGACCCGCCTGATATTAAGCTGTTACCGTAGCCTATCGATGCTTTCAATACCAATTAATGGCGTTGCTCGCACGTTGCCGACCTGAATGGGCGTGGGAATCGGGGAGGAGGGGAAGACGGGGAATCCGGCTCTCTCTCTCATTGAACGAAACGCAGCTATTATACACAAACTATTATAATCTTATGGCGGTGACAGCATTATATACCTAAGCGAAAACTTGTCTAGAAGTCGCCATCGTATCGCAATCGTCTTACCGGCGCGGCCCCGGGGCCCAACTTAGTTCATCGCTGGCTTCTGGACAGACTCGCACTCGACTCGCAATACCTCAAAATTCCACTGTTGATAAAAGTGTACGAGGGTAATTTCACTGTTGATAAAAGTGTACGAGTGTAATTCCACTGTTGATAAAAGGGTACGAGTATAATTTCACTGTTGATAAAAGTGTGCGAGTGTAATTCCACTGTTTATAAAAGGGTACGAGTGTAATTTCACTGGTGATAAAAGTGTACGAGTGTAATTTCACTGTTGATAAAAGTGTACGAGTGTAATTTCACTGTTGATAAAAGTGTGCGAGTGTAATTTGCCTGTTGATAAAAGTGTACGAGTGTAATTTGACGTATCGCGTTACAGAATATGTCTGTTTAGACAGTGTTCCTATAGAAAATCAGTAAAAACTGACTTATTAAGATAAGCGATAAGTCAGTCTTGAACTTGGGTCTAAGGTCCCTAATAATGCTTGTACCTATTAGGTACTTATGGACTGCAATATCAATTAAGAATAGGCCATTTCTAAAATGCCTTGGGCCCGGGCAGCTGGAAATAAATTAAAATATAAAAATAATAAAGGCAAAATTATCGTTTAAGTGTCGAACAGAAACAGATTTGTTAAACAAGTTTATTTCACACACATTTACATGTCATTAATTAATCAACAATAAGGCTTCAGACAATCTACCTACCAATTATAATCAATAAACAAAAAATATAAGATTACAATTTAGTATTTTATAACAGATATAGATATGTATTTAGTTAGCTACCAAACTTAGATAATATATATTTTTTATTAATAAATTGACTCAATAGTAACGCATGTAACGAACCTTTAAGTACCTTCTTTATAATAGAAAGATTTTTCATAAAACTAATCAAAATGCTAAATTATAAGTCGCGATCATTCACACGGTGAAGACGACACCGTTTCTTTAATACATTTTTGTCATAAATATAATGTGTGAAAATAATAATTTATATAGATAATTTTATCTGCGTCCTGTGAATGACCACTAAAGGCGCTTACACACTTCTCTGTATTCGGTTTTTATCAAAGTATTGACAAAGTAAGTACAGACAATTAAGTTAGTTCACGGCATACCTAATGAAACACATAGGTACGTATATCACCGATATGTAATCACAGACTCATTTATTCATAAAAAATAGAACGATGTTTGTAGATTTTCAGACTAGAACTCCAACCAAATACTTAAAAAGTACTCAAATATTTAAGTCCTGCTTAGTGACATTGTTCAATCGCCAAATGATGGCCTAGGTTTTAATTAACACATATCTAAACTTAACAAACGCTCAGAATTAAAAATTAAGTTTTACAAAAAGTGACATAAAATGTAACTCTCAATAAAAAACTTAAAAACTAAAATGCCAAGTTGTACCTAAAGTAACTAGGTAGTAATCTTAATTACTTTATAAATAAACACTTTAAAAAAGTTTTGTTCTATGTAACTGACCGTCGAAACACAGCATTGAAAGATACTTCAGTGTAAATATTTTCAAAAACTTATCAAATGCGATACTTTCGCAACGATATGTAATTTAAACAGATTAAAGTAGGCACATTGAAGACATTAAATAAGTTAAACTTATTTAGACTTTGGAAGTTTCCTAAATTAATTAATTTTGGAAGTATAATGAGGGTAGTCTGTGAAGTAAGATTTTTTTTTTCTCTTAAATATGTATAAAGCTTCGATTAGAATTGATACATAGTTGTATAACTACAGTATATTTCAAATAGGAAGTCTCGCAGGAAGATACGAAACAAAATTGTACACAGTGTAATTTATATTGCCGTCACGTGATTACAGAGCCGATACTTCGAACGTGAAATATACTGTAAGTACTTACTGCAAATAATAATGCCTACAAGATATATGGGCAATACAGAAAGAGATTCCGTAGGTGCTAGTTCGACCTGACTGGTACCAGACGAATCGATCGACTTTCGACCGATGATCGATGATCGATCAAACGGTGCTCTATGTAGCAACGGTCGATCAATGGCGGCACACCTCTTGACTGTCATTTAACTCTCTCCCCTCTGATGCGTTAGCCCTATTCGATGCCAGATCATCTCGCGGTCATACCAACTAGATTACACTAGCATCTTTCATCTTTCTTATAATGAGGATACCACCATTCCCTAAAGTGTTTATAAACAGAAACTTTTTTTACCATATTTTCATTATTAAGAGCCTCACAGATGTCACAGACGTTTTCAGTTCTGGTTGGGTCGCGGTATTTATAGTGATTTTTCCATTTGAAGAAATCGATGTATCTTCTCGGAGAGTGTATTAGTTTGTTCATCAGGGCTGCCAACTCGTCAGGCTGGTATTTCCTACCATCTATATATGATCCAGGGGGAAGAAATCTGTAAATAAAATATAGTTTATGGTGGGGTTTTTTTATTAAGTCACTTCGCATCAGCCAGTCAGTTTACGCTGTAAGGTAGTTTTTTGTTTCTGTCAAAATTACAAGGTTATATTTTATAAATTATCTAAGAATCCAGGTAAAGACAAACCTATTCAGATTGTATTTACCTACTAGTACTTATGACAAAAATACGAATTAAAATAAGATCGATGAAATGGATTGCCTGGATAACCTCCAGGATAGCCTCAGTTACCTTGAATAATTAGCTCCACCATAGACGATCGGAACGACATAGTGCTCCAGCGCGGTCAACAACTTCTCAGTGACATAATCCTCGGCAAAAGAGTTCTCCATCGACATATAAAAATAATAATCTCTCGTCAACAACAAGTTACAGGCGCCCTCATCCTCCCTAGAACACTTCAAATTTCCACAATCACCATAAATATCGACTGTGTATCTATATTTAGCCAGGGCCTGCTGCAGTTCTGTTACGTATTCCGATCTGAAGTTCCTAGTCACACAGTGAGACACAAACCATGCCGCAGCCCTGCTTTTATTAACTAGTTTATCTATAAGCTCATCGTCTACTTCTTGCATATCCCTTAACCATTCCATCTTCAGTTTTGGTCCCATGACTTTCCCATTGTTGTCGCGAATCTTTATGTAAGTAAAGGGAATATCCGAATCCAGTCGATACGTCGACGTCCAGTTAAAAAAACCATCGAAAACATCAGCACAGACCGGGTAGTTATCAGCGGATTCCATATTGAAGAATATGTACTTCTGATGGCCGGACCTTTTGTTCGGAAGATCGTACTGATTCAGGATTCGTCCATTGAACGCTATCGCATCGAACTTTGTGAGATTGCCACCGAAAAAATGTCTATTTGCTGTGACATAGCAATTTACTGTGGAGCACTTGTTATTCAAGAATTCTCTTTGCCCATTCCCAAAGAAATAGAAGGGGGCATAAGCTGGTTGGGTCCAGAGGAGAAGATATTTGAGATCTTTCGGGAGGTGGTTGGTTTTCCTATAAACATCAGAGTACCTGAAGTCTCGGCCTACATTTTCTAAGGCTTCCTGAATTAAAGTCTCGTCGACGGGAGGGTAGTCTGGCTTTTTGACGAGCTGTATCCAGATGACAGAGAATGTGAAACTAATGCAGCTGACTATGAAGAAGAACTTGACGGACCGCATCTGCCGCAAGAATGTTGTGAGGCAAAATGCCGGCTTGCGAGGCATGTCGGTGGAGTCATATTCGGCACCTCCTTTTAAACCGTTCAATGCAGTTTCCTTGGTATCTGGAACAGATACAAAAAACTGTTAATGAGATAGAGCAGTACAGGGATGGCGAACCAATGGCACGCGTGTCATTGATGGCGCACGACATAATATTTTGGGCACGCTACCGATCGAAACAGTTTGCATTAAAGTTTAAAGTAACAATTTTTGTACTTAGGCCCGTATTGATAAATCGGTCTTAAGTCTGAGAGCAATCTTCGGCACGCTTTTGACATGTCATTTTGCACTGGTATGACGTGACCTTCACTAGTTGGAGAGGCACTATGAGAAGAAGAAGAAGAAGAATGACGTTAGGATGACATTTCCAAGATCGCTCTCAGACTTGCGATCGACTTATTAGTACGGGTTTTTAGTACAATTATTTGACGGCACGTCTATGTCCTTATTAAAAATTGTTTGAGAATATGGCACGTTGCAGGTTAAAGGTTCGCCATCCCTGTTGTAGTAGAATCGCGTCAGTTATCATGACTGTGTTCAGTAATTGGTCAAAGACAAACTCTGGGGGCTTAGAAAGAACGCGACCTTAACTGAGAAGATGCGATGAGAATCTCAATAGTTCAGGCCCATATTAATAAATCGATCTCGGGTCCGAGAACGGTCTTGAGTATGCTTTTGACATGTAATTTTGTACTGGAATGACATAATAATGACATTGCCAAGATCGGTATCAGACTTGAGATCGATCTATTAAAACGGGCCTTCATTTACTACGCTAGTAATTTTGTGTTAGATCGATAGCTTCGTTTTGTTTTTCAGTAAAAATGCCACAAACTTGAGGTAGAATTCATGTAAATCCAATATTGATTTTCGTTCAAGGTTGAACCGTAGTATACTATTTGGTTGAATAGCCAACCAGACAAGCAAAATGCTGTATAAGCCTGACTCGTGATGTGACTCGTCATATAATATACTAGCGGCCCGCCCCGGCTTCGCATGTGTATTGTACATTGCGGTTACATTATTCGAGTTTTAGTAAGGATCCCTAATTTTTTTGAAAATATATTATAGCCTATGTCACCCGGGGATAGTGTAGCTTCCCAACAGTGAAAGAATTTTTCAAATCGGTTCAGTAGTTTCGGAGCCTATTCATTACAATCAAACAAATAAAGTTTTCCTCTTTATAATTTTAGTATGATACCTATATAGGTGTATCGAACAATATAAGTTCCATTGTGCCTGTTAATAATTGATCATTAGGTCAAAGATCAACGGACGGATCTCGCGTAGGTACTTCCTTAAGGCCAAGGCCACATCGGTAAAGCGAAAGCGATGCGACGGAGAGTTCTAAACAAAATTCACTTATGTGATGTGGCCACCCGCTTACACTATATAGAGGTTTGATCGCTGTCGCCTTAGCGGTAATTCACACGGTTAACACCGATAATTTCCATACATGTCACAGCATCCATGTCAAATACGGCTATTACCTGTCAAAAGGCTACATGAATACTGCGCAGAGGCGCGGGCGCAGGCTTTAGGGCATGGGATAGCGCGACACAGTGACAGCCTGAGCACCACGCAATAGGTACCACAGTTTACATACGAACGGATATACATCTTCGATAAGACAATATTAACAAATAGTGACTCTTGCTACGCAGTAATAAAGAACAATTCAGCTCGCACAGCACTTAGTGCCTTTAATATAAGTACCTATTTACAAAGTATGAAGTTTAACCGTAATCGGAGTTTTTTTTTTATAGTTTCGTTATCTGTGTGAATGACGCCTTATAGGACCTATATTATAGGTACTTAAGTACCTACTCGTCACAGATTGGGTTAATTTCATTGACATTAATAAACTTCTATCAGTAAGCATGTACTTACCAGATAAGTGTTTAAATGAATGTCAATTGCTTAGGTCAACTAACAACTATAACTTATCTATTTTTTCCAACTTTGCGTTATGTAAGTACCTATTTTACATAGGTATTATTACTAAGTACCTACATAATAAGTATTGTGTAAGTGGCCTCGCCCGACATTGACTATGAATGATGACACACCAGTTAGGTACATTACACGCATTGACATAATTTTGAAACATTGGTAGCGAATGATTCTCCCTAGTTTGTGGCTGGGCTGTCCAAAAATAGAGACAACACATTTTCATAATATAGGTAGGTAGTAGTGATGTAACGAATGTTGGATTTTGGACATTCGCAAATGCGAATGCGAATGCCAATATTTGGCTTCAACATTCGCGAATGCGAATGCGAATGCGAATGTTAACCTTCAAATAAGAAACCCTAAATTGAAAATTAAAAAACTTTTTAATATAAAAAAAAAAAATATTAAACGACTTTTTAAATTACAAAGGAGCTGATAATTTTCAAACGGTTGAATCGATTTTTGTGAAACATAGCTAAGAACACTCTCGATCAGAACAGCTTTCTAAAAAAGAAACAAAATTAAAATGGGATCATTTCTTTGGCCGCGACGATGCCACAGACAGACACACAAATACATATGTTAAACTTATAACACGCCTATTTCTCGGAGGTTAATAAAGAGCGCGCAAAATGTTAGACTGGATTGACATTTCGTGTCGGCTGAACATAGCCGAATCCATAAGTTGAAAGAACGAAGTTCGTCACATAAAGTTAATTCGAAGAGATTTGTTTTGATTTGAGGGTAGTTTAGTATTATTTCATTAATCAAATTTATTTTATATTCCAATTTTATTGAGTTAATATTTTATTTAGACTAACAATAGCAATAGAGAAAGATCCTATTTATAATTTAGTTGCCTACCACAAGACAGTATTTTTTTTTTTAAATTCAAATATAAGTAAAAAGTGCATTATGTCCAAGTGAGCTAAGTTACGATCGAGGCTGGTTTGCAGCCAGAGACTAACACGAGGGCTGTGCTGTGATGGAGCCAAGGTGTGTAATTAACAATGTTCACGCATTTTATACGATATTTAACAACTTACTTGCGAGTAAAAAATATTTAGAATAATACATCTTAATTGAAAAAAAAACACAATTCACAGTTTTTTTTTAAGACTTAGAGAATTACCGGAACCCTTATAGTTTCGGCACGTCCGTCTGCAATCACAGTAATTTTATACAGAGACTATTAGGGCTAAAATACTGCAAACTAGCCAAAAAAAATAGTTTTGTACCGCTAAAAACTGTTTTTAAATTTTGAAAGCAAAGTTATTCCATTGTACCTCCTGTACTTAAGAAAGGGGAGTAAAAAAATGTTTACACACCCCTCGATTGAGGTATTGTTCAGTAGTATTTTGAAATTATTTGAAGGTTTCTTTGACAGTTTTTCAATATTAATTCCCGTTTACGAAATATTGAGCTTCATTGTGGCCTTTTTTACTTAAGTAGAAAGATTCATCCTTTAAATTAGAACCACATTATAAATGGTTTATTATGGGAAATAAGTAGTTATTTACTTTTCAAAACCAATATAAGTAATTAAAAAAAAAAACCTTAATTTAGTCTCAAACCACGCACCACTATTTGTGCATCCAGTCTAATCACAACTTAATTATTTGAATTAAAAATCTCTATAAGAATTTTCATCAGTCCAAAAAGAAAACAAAAGTTTATGTCACTTTTGCTGAAGATGTCTATGACAAATTTAGTAACAGAATTTCTTACTATTTTATTTAAAAAGTTGACTAATAGTTCATTAATTTCGCAGAAATTAATAGGTTACGTGAGCCTCCGTATTCGGTGTTTCATATCAATAAAAAAAAACATCACTTTTATTTTATGAGTTCCGTAGTATCGAAAAGTGGCGGGATGTCTACGGAACTCTAAGAGTATTTTATATATAAATAGTTAATGTATTTATGTATAATATTTTAATAAACATCGTTTATTTATTGTTTTAAATCCTACTAATATTATAAATGCGAAAGTTTGTGAGTGTGAATGTATATTTGTTACTCCTTCACGCAAAAACTACTGAACGGATTTGGATGAAATTTGGAACACAGATAGTTTATAACCTGGATTAACACATAACATAGAATACTCTACTTAAGTCTATGCGGACGAAGTCGCGGGCAGCAACTAGTGTTTACTATTTTTAGGATAACTCTTTACTAAGATTTTAAAAATGAAAAGGCACTAACACTAGTGCGTAATAAGCTGCTTTATGAACCTAAAAGCAGTGCAATAAGGGCCAACCTATGAGGAAGTTTGTTTAAATAATATATCATTCTTACTAGTTGTTAACATTCCATATTCGTCTATAGATAATTTCTTTTTTGTTTTTCAAAAACATTCGCCAAACATTCGCATAGATTCTTGCGAATGCGAATGCGAATGCGAATGTCAAAAAACATGCGAATATTCGCGAATGCGAATGCGAATGCGAATATTCGTTACATCACTAGTAGGTAGGTATAAAACCTACATCACATCGTATAATAGGTACATCACATCAATCACATCTCTAATCCGAATGTAGGCACTTATGTTCAGCTTATGTTACATTCAGTGATATAGAGAAGGTTACGACTTACGTTTTAAGAAGATTACAATACTCAGGCCAGACCTTGGACGTAATGACGTAGTAGGTACTTATTTATTTTTCTCACCACAATGTACATTCACAAAAAATATGAATTACACAATTTTTATAACTTAAATTATTGTGGAAGACTGGTGCCTAAACTGGGCGTTAGCCTGTATTTCAGGCCACCAGGCCTCCATCCCAGATTTTCTTATCAACTTTACAACATCGAAACAGAGCTCTTCTTCTTCTTCTTTTTTTAAAATATGGCTTTCATCGTTAGGTCGTCGATGATTTTGCCAACAACAGAGTTTTATGTGACTGATGGTCGGTAGGTCTAGGTGAGGCTTTCGAAACAGAGTTGTTACATTTAATAATTCCATGGGACAGACAGAACTTACTTTTTTTGAACCAGCTGTCAAACTATTTTGATTCATAATTTCATCAGCACAGCGCTTACACACCTTCTTCTTCACATCATTACGATCCTTCCGATTACAATACACAGTGCATCACCACTTTCACCGTCGCCTACACGGACGTCGCAAACCAGTCGGGTTATAGCGCACATGCGCACTCACCGATGTTATGCGCGTAAACACAAAAACTTGGATCTGTTCATTTTTCTTAAAAAATGAGGCCGCACTTCTTGTTTTAAAAATAGAACGCGATCACTATTTTTTAATTATACTTTTTTTTTAGACGTGACTGTAATATCTAGTGTTTGGGAACGGGTCTTTTTGGTGGGATCGATTAAACTGTGACTGGCCGCGGGCCCGCGGGGGACGGGCGGGTACTGTTTGGAGCGCACGCTCCGTAACTGAGTCGTGGGACAAGGCCATTGGAATATATCTATATAAGTACATGACAGGACAGGGTAACTCACCTTGAACGAAAAAGTTGAAGGTGCTTTCCTATAAGATAGAAAGTGGACTAACCACGCACATAGTTTTTACACTACTGAACTGAAAACACAACTTTTATGTTGCCCAACTATTGATGGTTGATGTATCGATAGTGCTAGAATGTTACAATACTATTGATAGCAATGATAAGGGCAGTGATAGCCGATTGGTTAAGCACGCGTCTTGCGGGCACCAGGTCCTGCGTTCAAACCCTGGCTCGCACCGCTGGGTTTTTCGAAATCTAGGTATGTGCGAGCGTGGTGGATTATGTCCTGAATCCCCCTCGTATTGAGGAAGGCAGTGCCCAGGAGTGGGACGTTAAAACGATTAAATTATTTTTATACTATTTATTGATAGTAATGATCGTATTGAAATCACTATCGACACTGTCAATGTGTCGACAGTAACGATACTATCAATAGTATTGACAACCTATCGATATATATAAACGATAGTTAGGCACACCACTACACTTGTTAGATAATAATAGTTTTTGTGTACACAATGTGTTTGCGGCGCGGCTTTTTTTTTTTGAATTGACTATATGTTGTTGGCCAGAGTGGCCATAACAACTTCACCCGGACAGAGGGCGAGCGCAAGTGCGCTCCAGCCAGAGGGGCAGGGGGGCAGCTAGCTCAAGGGCGCCACAAGGGACGCGACCTCGGCTTGGGCCGCTGCCAGGAGAGGTGGCGAGGGTAAATCTACCACCGGATCGGAACGCGACCTCGACTGAGAAGATCCGGCAAGAAACTCAGCGGGCTTGTCGGGTGCCAAGGTGCGTCTAGGTATGTAGACGCACCTTCTAGCGGAAGCGGGGGTTCGTCGACCTCGCCGGCGAGGTCGGTGTCTGGTGGGGAGTGTGCGTGTGTCGTTCTCCTCGACATCTGAGTCTAGGAGAGCGGTGAGTGGGTCGGGGGGGTCCAGCAACACATGCCGCGGCCTGCGGCGGCATGCAACTGGCGCGTGTGTAGGTGCATAATCGGCGGCGGCGACGATTAAGGCTATGGTGTGTTCAGAAGCCTTCTTGAAATAGCGTTCGGACGCTATTTTGAAGTGCTTCTGGATAGAATCGAGGCGTAAGTCAGAATGAAGGTCTACGTTTCTTACGAACCACGGGGCTCCGACGGCTTGGCGAAGGAAGCGGGACTGAATGGCCTGGAGGCGACTAATGTGCGAGTTGGCCGCGTGAGCGAACACAACGCTCGCATAAGTCATGATAGGGCGTATGCAAGCTTTGTATAGTGTCACCTTATTTCTAAGGGACATTTTACTCCGCTTGCATAAGAGATAATGAAGGCGACCGAGCACAAAGGCGGCTCGATTGCGGACGTTTCTAATGTGAGGACCGAAGGTCATGGAGCCATCGAGAGTGACCCCGAGATATTTAACTGATTTGGACCAAGGGATAGGCTGCTTGTACAAAGAGACAGTACCTAAGTTGGAGCGAGTGTGGCGTTTGGAGGGGCGTCGAGAGGTGGTCCTGGCAAAAAGCACGGCTGCGCTTTTGTCCGGGTTCACCTCTATTCGCCATTTCCTAAACCACTCTCCGAGAGAATTGACAGCGCGTTGGAGAACGCGTGTGATTTGAGCCTTGTTACGATGGGAGAAATAAAGCGCGGTATCATCCGCGTAAAGGGCGAGTTGCACATTGTTCGTGCGGGGAATGTCATTGGTGTACAGACTGTACAAGAGGGGGGAGAGCACGGAGCCCTGAGGGACTCCTGCCCTGATGGGGTGGGGTGAGGAGAGCGTGCCCTCGACTCGATATCGAAAGGTACGGTTTGACAAGAAGTCTCGTAAGATGAGCACGAGACTGTCCGGCACGCCTAAGAGGTACAGCTTGTAAATCAAGCCGTTGTGCCAGACTTTGTCAAACGCCTTAGCGACGTCAAAGAAGAGAGCTCCCGTGGATAGGGGGCGACCGGGGGAGGAGTTGAGACCTTTGAGAACGTACTCCGTGATGCGGTGTACTTGGTGGACACAAGAGTGGCCAGCCCGAAAGCCGAACTGCTCGTCTATGAGAAGATGATTTGAAAAGATATACTCTTTGAGTCTTGCTAATAGCAGGCGCTCATAGAGTTTGGCAATGGCCTTGAGGAGGCTAATGGGACGGTAGCTCGCAGGGACGTTGCGGGGCTTACCGGGTTTATGAATGCCGATGACTATTGCCTCCTTCCACGCATTGGGAAAGATGCAGTTCGTCATAGCGGCATTGAAAATAGCTACTAGGAGACAGATAAGTTGGGCGGGTAAGAGTTTGAGAACTCTGTTGCTAATGCCGTCAGAGCCCGGGGCCTTTTTGGGATTGAGACCTTTAATCAAGTCCTTCCATCAAACCTCGGATTCGGTTACCGGTGTGAGAGTGGTAGTGAGGGGTAAGGAAACCCTGCGCTCGACTTCCCTATCAACGAGTTCCAGGTGGTCGGGATCAGAGGATTGGGTGCTAGGGGAGCACTGGTTCTCGAGAGCTGAGGCTAGAAGCTCGGCCTTTTCGTCGTCATCGAAAGCAGGGGGGTCACCTGAAGGGCGTAATAGGGGAGGCATTGTGACAATGGAGTCGGACTTTAAGGCTCTCGCCAACTTCCAGTAAGCTAGATGCGATGGAGAGATTCCTTCGAGAAGGTCTCCCCACCGCGCGTTCCTAAGCTCGGCGATGCGACGCTTTACATCACGCTGTAAAGCGCGCATGCGAACACGGTTAGCTTCGGTGGGGTAAGAATCGTAAGCTCTGATGGAGGCATTCTTAGCTCGGACCAGTTCTTTGATATTGTCCGGCAGGACGAAGCGGTGCGAGTCACCTACCTCGACCTGCTTAGACGAGTGGCTGATGGCCGACTGGAGATGGTTGGAGAAGGCATCTACAGCCTGAGACGTGTCCTGAGGGGACGTGAGGGGTTCAGGGATGTTAACGAGGTGTGGAGAAGAGACATCCGCTAAGGAAGTACTTAGCTTATGCCAATCCATCACAGAACGCGTGGTCGGTTGAGATGGAGGGGGAGGTCCGAGCTGCATGAGAACGGGACGATGGTCGGAGTCGAGCTCTTGGAGAACTTCCAAGGAGCGCAACCGTAAGGTTATGCCCTTGAGGAGGGCAATGTCTAGGACATCAGGGCGATGTGCTAGGTTGTTCGGGAAGTGAGTGGGGTGCATGGGGGCGATGACGTCAAAGTCGAGCTGATCGACTAGGGCGTCAAGACGCCTCCCATTAGGGGTGGTAAGGAGACTATTCCACCTGACATGCTTGCAGTTGAAGTCGCCAGCCAGTATGACTGCGCTTCCCAGATCAAGGAGTGCTTCGATGTCACTCCTAAGCAGAAGCTTGTTAGGTGGAAGGTAGATGGAGGCTATGACCACGGCAGGATGGCCAGTGAGGGAAAGACGACAGACCGAGGCTTCTATGTTCGTGAGCGCAGGGGGGTCGAGGGGGATGCAGTGGAGGGACCTCCTGTAATAAATGGCAGTCCCACCCCCGCGGGCTGTGAGCCTGTCATTCCTTACTAGATTATAGTTTGCGATTTTGGGATCGCGACGGGACGGCTTAAGCAGGGTCTCCTGCACCAGCAAGAGATCAACCTGATGATCCCGAAGGAATTCACCAACCTGATCCCTCTGCTGGGAAAGGCCGAAAGCGTTGAAAAACGCTAGGGATAGGTGATGGGGTTTGGTCCGTTGGATGTGTAAATCCATTACGGGTGCTAGAGGGAGTCAAAAATGGAGAGGGAGTCGTACACATCCATGTACGACTCGATGACGCCAATCCTCTCAAAGGGATTGGTGACGTTACGGAGGTGGTGCGCTAGTGAGCGAATTCGGTCAACGTTGACGACGTTGAAAAATTCGTTCACCAGCGCGAAGTCGCTAGCCAAGTTGGTGGCGGTGGTAGGCGCAGAGGGCGTGGAGCGAGGGCGGGGGGCAACAGGGCGCGCAGGGGCAGTCTGCACCGGGAGGGAGGCGGTGGCCGTGTATGGGAGCGGTTTGCTCCATACATTGGCGCGTGGGGATGGGCGCGCTGGGAGCGCAGGCTTTAGCGCTGAGGGCGCGGGGGCGGGGGGCGCAGAGGGCGCAGTGGAGATCGGTGCGAAACACACCGGGGGAGGCGCAGAGGGCATAGAGGGCTGAGAGGCAGCCCGTGCAGACGCTTTGCGGCGCGGCCGTTACGATGTGCTCGCTAGTACTCAATTAGATGCCTACCTACTCCTTACAACTAAACAATAGTCAAACATGGAGTACTCAGGTGCCTACCAAAGAATGTAGTCATAATAATTTATGCTTGCGAATCCTTTTAAAACATAACTCAATACAATATTAACATTTATTTTAAGACACTTTGTCAATTGTCATCAGTCAGACAGACGCGTATTCGGACAGAAGAAAAAAAAGTTTGTTTAAATTTATTGAATATTGATCAAATAGGTAACATCTGTAGGGTCAGCTAGTCTTATTATAAAATTCCGGCGTGTGCGTGTGTTCGCAATTCTCCTCCTAAACGGCTAGACCGATTTTGTTTTTTTTGGTACATATGGGTCACCTGGATCATCCAGGCTGGATGGTTCTTGGCTTTAGTTGGATCTGGGAGGTGGCGATATACAGAAATTACTCTTGCAAAGCTACGGACCAAGGGCTAGTAAAAATATAGATAGGTAGGAGTAGTTGTAACTACTTACAATTTGTGCCTTTGTAACTAATAGTCCGTAGAATGTATTTATAATTACAATAACGGTTGTATCTTCGCAACATGTCTGCTGATATTAACGGGTGCTATGTTTCAAAGAATTCAAACATTTCAATACATCCGAATCGATGATTTTTTATTTGTAAACATTTTAAGCGGATGTATGTAGGTATTTAGACTACAATTAGGTTACGAATGCTAGGTAGGAATTTGTTTTGCAGTGCTTAAGACTGAGCTGAAAGGGAAGTAGTTTCTATATTGACGATATGACATTTTTAATGTAATGAAATATTCCTTTATTTTCAAAATAAGTGACACCACATTTTAACACAACCACACACTTAGGTAAGTACTTACACTCTAATATTCATGATAATCGCTAAACGGTTTCAATGGTCAGCATTTGCGAGACGGCACAGTCTATGTGTTACAATCTGCCTCAAGTTAAATTCTTTATAAATAACTTTTCTAATTTGTTGCTAAGTTTAAAACAGTTCAAAGCTGCAATAGCCAAGGTTTTCACCTTTATATGTGCCTATCCTAACCCAAAAAAAACTGAAACCACTTCAAACAACACGAGGTGTCACCACTTTGTTATACATAGGTACTAAGTATTCCATACAAATTCTTATAAAACAGAATCGGCCCCAGTTATTTGTGCAAGTGGATTTCTGTGAGACATTGGTGTTATTTTTAGACGTGATTATTTTTCGCGAAGTAGTTGCCTCGGTCATTTACTTAGTTGTTAGCCATGAGCGACACATGAACATCGCACGCACATTGTGTAAGTATGTTGGTATCGTCATTACTTGCATACCATTTCATATGGTGAAATGTGCCGAGCTTATATTAATTTAAGATCTTATGTTGCACCATGTTACAGTGTTTCAAGCATAATAAATCATTCATTCATTCATTCATACTCCAGATAGCGGCCGATTAGAGGAGTACTCAACTCTACGTCAACTAATGAGTACGAAATATTCATACGACATCTATTGAAAGTATTTGTTAGGATACTAAATATTATCAAGATATGTTTAGAAATTAGAAATGAGAAATATAGTTGTTAGATTATTTTAAGGCTAAAGCGCCCATCTAGCCCGCGAATTTCAAATTTTTTGAGGTTTTTTATAAATTTTTCAAAATCTGACAATAATAAAAGGCACATTTTGTAATTCGCGAAAAAGACCGTGTGCAGTGCATTTATTAATACATATATCCAACTTACTCTAAAACATTTCAAGAACGACAGCTATCCAGATAATCTGGCAATTTTTGAATATTTAGTGATTTACTAGTATCATATCCACCGTGATAATATTTAGAGTAAAATAAATGTATTAATAAACACACTGCATACTGTGTTTTTCGCAAATCACAAAATCTTGTCTTAAATGTTTTCAGATTCTGGATAAACTATAAAAATACTCGAAAATTTTGAATTTCGCGGGCTAGACAGTCGCCTCCACCTTAAATGAAATACATTTAAAAAACTAGTTAGCAGCCACTTTTATTAGTTTACGACCAACCCCTATCTAATTTTGACGACATGATCTACTATGAAAACAAGGTGGTAGGTAATACTATAACCTAACCTACTTCAATAAATTAAAATACGTGAAACACTTATGGTTTAATTTATAGTTCGAAAAATAATTAACAGTAATGTTTTAATTGATTGAATCAGGCGTTATCATGTTTTAATGAGATCAGTATTACAATTGGGATTAGTGCGATTAGTTAGTGGGCTAGTAAATTAAAGTTTGAGTGCCTATGTCAAGCGACCACGGTAACTCGTTTTACAAGACTATAATTTGATGGTCGTAAACGAACAGAAATAAACAACTAAACAAAATACTTAATAACAAGTTACACAACCCCGAACTAAGTTTATACCTATGAAATAACAATTTAAAATCTCTTAGTTTTATTCTAAATGTCAGTTTGCGACCGCCTGGCCGCAAACTAAAATTATTTGACCAATTTTACTTTAGTAAGCGACCACTTAATATTTTACAAGTTTTTTGTATATAAGTTTAAAGTTTAAAATATACATGAAATATGTATATTTCTAGTAAGTAATCACAACATTGGAACGCAGTCATTAATATGTAAAACATGAAATAGGCACTTACCTTGAATGCAGCACGTGCTCACTATTTTTCGTTAGTTCCACGAACCTGCGTGCGCGGAGAGCAAAGGTAGCAAAATGAGCGAGGATTTGTTGACGTTTGGGTAATACAATGCTGCCAATTTCAGTAGGTCAAAATAGTAGATCCATCCCTCTGGATGATGGTGATGATGAATAGTAGATCCATCCAGAGGGCTGGATCTACTATTTTGACCTACTACTATTTTACTATTATTATTACTACTACTACTATTTGTCGAATTCGATGAAGCGAATTTCTTCAGAATGTGATGGGAAGAATTCTTATTATTTTCGTATTTGTGCCGTTGGTCCCGTAAATGGTCGCTTACTGGCGCTGGTCGCGAAACCGATGCAATGACCCTAAGTACTACAAAAATAACGCAATTTAAAAACACATATGTCGTTGAAGTTACATCAAAAAAATAATGTTATTATCAAACTCCTTAGTACGGGCCTCTTCTCAATGCGAGGGGGATTTAAGCCATAAACCACCACAGCCCAGTGCGGGTTGGTTGACTTTAAGTCTTTCCAAAATTGGTTAGATTTTCTAAGTTTCCTCGTTATAGGTATTTTCCTTCACCGTATGCATGTGATAATCATGTTGAAACTATGATTCGCACATAGATTACAAAAAAAACCCACAGGAGCGAGCTGGCGCGGGCGGTTCGCGGGGTTTGATCTCAAAACCTTGCGGCTGAAAGACGCATTACTTACATAATCGAAATGGTTCTAAAGATTTATGTGTCTACCTACCAGCGTTGCCAGACGTCCCGATTTTGACGGGTCGTCCCGATTATTTAATCAAAATTTAATATCCCGCTTTTCGGAGATAACTCGACCATGTACGCATTGTGCTGAGGAAGCGTGGGTGGGTGGCACCAGAGATATGCTATACTAGGTGATACAAAATGGGTATACTATTTTTTTTGCAACTTAACTTTGTAAATCTCAAACTATCGGCTTTGTGGGACAGTTGAAGTACTAAAGGTTTGGTAGACTTGTGAAATCGGTCAACAGCTGTATTCCTATAACACCTTTTGTTTTTCAAGTTCCCTCCAAAGCTGATGGTTTTAGAATTACAAAGTTAAGTATTGAAAAAAAAAGTATACCCATTATGTGTCACCTTGTATAGCCTAAGCTTTTTAACGATAGGGTAAATCTGATTTAAAATATTATATTTTTATTGAAATACATTTTCTATGGCTATTTTTGTGTATTGTCACGTAAACGTAATTTTTATTCAAATAAAAAGATAAATATTTGAAAACTTCTGATTATATACTTTTTTTTACTATGTCCCGCTTTCGACGAAAGAATCCCGCTTTTTTTCACTCAAAAAGTTCCAAAATCCCGAGTTGGCAAAAAAAAACTGCCAACGCTGCTACCTTGCTACCTGCTCTTAACTACATACTAAAGAATGGGTAGGAATGATGACTTATTATTGACTAGCTGAGCCCGCGACTTCGTCCGCGTGGAATTTAACTTAACAAAAAAGACCGCTCCCGCGTTCTGAACACGCGCGACTGTACCCATTTTTAAAAATTTTGGGTTTCTAAAATAAAAGTAACATAAGTTACTGCTTATAACAACAGCTATCCACCAGTGAAAGTCCCGTCAAAATCGGTTCAGCCGTTTCGGAGATTACCCGGAACAAACACATAGACAGACAGACAGACAGACAGACAGACAGACAGACTGACAGACAGACAGACAGATAGACGGACAGACAAAAAAATTTTAAATCGCGTTTTTGTTATTGGTGTCGTACTATGTACTTTCATATGCATTTAGTGAAAAGGTGTTATTTTGATATTATTATATAATTTTATTTATTTGTATAGATTTTAGTAGGTAGGTAGGTATATTTCATTTGACATAGGTACTTACTTTAGCATCGCGAATTAATTTTAAAAATTAAATTAATATTGATATAACTAGGTAGGTATTTTTGCCTGATTAAACGTTATTTAGATCATTATTTTACTGGTAGTTATCGTAACACATAAGTAGGTAAAATGCCTTATCTACCTATGTAAAATGTTAATTAAAATATAAGGTTAAAATGTTAACCTTTTCTATAGGTACTACTGACGCCTGTTGTATGTACACGAACTAAATAAGTATAAATAAACTAAACGTCTTGCCGTCATTTCCATGATCATTATGTGGGTAGGTATGAATTTAAATAAAACTTAATAATGAAAACGTATTATTTACCTATCTTTAGCGGTTTACACAGTTAACCCGGCACCGATAATAGGTACACACTCGTACATTTTACTGTTTCCATGTAAGTAAATACGGCCTCTATCTGTCCGTGTCTAGGTATTAGGTATTTGTTCGTGTGAATGACCGATTAGTTAAACACAAATGTTTTGATAGTTACAGAAGCATTGACATCATGAGTCATGACTTTATTTGTAACTAGCGGCCCGCCCCGGCTTCGCACGGGTACATTGCGGTTACATTATTCGAGTTTTAGTAAGGATCCCTAATTTTTTTAAATATATTATAGCCTATGTCACCCGGGGATAGTGTAGCTTCCCAACAGTGAAATAATTTTTCAAATCGGTTCAGTAGTTTCGGAGCCTATTCATTACAATCAAACAAACAAAGTTTTCCTCTTTATAATATTAGTATGATTTCGTAAGTAGCAACCATCGCATTGTTTCTAGGTAGGTACCTAACTAATATCTAACTAGACCCCGATTGCAGAGCGCCACTACCTTCCTATATAGGTACTTACCTTTTTTATTTATTTTTCGGTGGAAAACCCTTTATGGGTCCCCTCCCGCCTCGGGGGAAACGAGTTTCATGAAACAAAGCTAAGAACACTCTCGATCAGAATACCTATCTAAGTACCTACTTAACAAAAAAAACAACATTGAAATCGGTTCATCCGCTCGGGCGCTACGATGCCACAGACAGACACACAGATACACAAATACCTACACATGTTAAACTTATAACACCGCTCTTTTTTTGTCGGCGGTTTAAAATCGATTCAATACACAACAGGCGTGAGCAACTGTAATATTTGCTATTTTATCTTATGCTTTGATTGGTTGGTTCTACATAGGTAGGTAAGGTATTCTTAAAACTAATTCATCTTAAAAATTTAAGAATAATAATAAAAAAAATATTTCGGTTTACTAGGTAGGTACCTATGCAATGCAACATTTGTGGCAAAGTACCTACTTCCTAGGTACCTAAACGCTAGGCGGCAGTCGGCAGTAATCTAATCAATCAATATAGCTGATTCACGCAACATGTCGAAAACAAAAAATACGTTCGCTGATAACAACATTACCCTATTACTAGTATTACCAAGATAGTACCTAGGTACCTATGCGGTTTTATTTGAAAAGTTTGTCAAACATTCTACCTATGTGTTTGATTGACGTGTTTGAGAGAAATTTTGATTGACACAGAGTTTTTAGATAGGTAGCATACCTATTTGACAAACAAGGTTCAAGGTAGGTGCCAAGAACTTGTAGGTACCTATGCGGCGGTGTTTGTCAGACAAGATCTCAGTGATCGCCTTTATACCTATCATAGACATAAAAGGACATAGGTATGCGCTATTGTTTGAAGAAAACGTGAAAATTGACCATCAAATTTGTCAACAAATTTGTTCGTATCCTAGGCTGCCCTGGCGCCTTGTATGCGCTGGTCCCACGGATTCTCGGCGTACAAGAGGCAGCTTTCCTGTGATAGGGGCAGCTCCTAACGCGTCCTATGTGGGCTGTTCCCACCCACGTACACACACATGAAGGCTTTTCCCTCGATTAAATAGCGCCTGTTCCCTTAAGTGGCCTCTAACCTCCCCTATATCGACCCTGAGCCTCGCACAAACTAAATCTAGTCACAATGAATCTAAACACTGTCCGCAGACAGCCTGATTCATCGGCAGAGTTACATACACGAAAGCCAATATAACTATCTGTGCTGAACTATCTATGCTGATCATGAGAGAAATGGAGGCTCATTTCTCTCATGATCAGCATCAACTGAGGCTTGAACACAATAATTGGGTAGGTAGGTAGGTACCTGTATCTCGATCAATTGCATGCACAGTGCAAAACCAAGCTCACTTACTGAACATCGCCGGTCGCCGATCGCTGCAAACTTCACAAAACGGACACAGTGCTATATTATATTACTTATTCTCCTTGAGACTCAACACAACACCAATACGAATTTATATTTCACCACTGCATATAAATGGCTACGGACCCGAACGGTGCCGTGCCGTGCCGTCTCCTAGGAATCAGGATATTTCCGTCGCTTGCGCGCCAAGCCAGCCTCCGCAACCGGCGCGGCGCGGCGGCCGGCGGCGGCGCGGCTGCGCGCGCATGCCTTGTTACCAACCTTACGGCCGCCGTACGTCAAACTGTCAACCGGAACGTCACGTAGCTCGTATGAAGTTCTTTACGAGTTACGCCAACCTTGCAGCTGCGGTTTTTTTAATAAGTTAATTTTACAGCCCAGGATACAAGCCTTTTGAAGTCAACAGTGTTGCCAACTACAATACACTAGTCGATTTATTGATAAGCATAATGAACTATTTTCGCATTCGCGCCAACATTTTACAAATATTTTTCTCGAATATTGCTGGCTGTTACTCATAAATACAATTTACACTATTTTCCAGGAAATCTAGGGCATTGAATGTGTTCGAAGGCCGCAAAGCAGCAACACAAAAGTTGGGAAAAATTATCCAAAAGCTCGTAGCTCGGAAAATATGTTACGCAGAGTTAGTTACGTATAGTCTGTCTTCACTTAGTGGCGTACTAGTGGCGTTATAATAGGATGGTAGAGTGGAAAAAATTCCACGGGCCCCCGCCACCAGCCCGCTCTCTTGGGCCATCTTGGGCTCGGGCTGCAGAGGCAGGAGGCAGGCAGGAGCAGAGGAGGAACCTAACCATGAGTTCGCACTGGACAAAACATGTACACGAAATATTTTGTTGTATCTATTTTTTGCTGTCATAAAATAGAGTCAACAATATTATGTTTCGTGAACATGTTTCGTCAAGTGCGAACTCACGGTAACATTTAATTATTACAAAATTTGGGATAAATATTATTTTTAATTACTTAAGGTGAAGGCGCCTGTCTAGCCCGCGAAATTCAAAATTTTCGAGTATTTTTATAGTTTATCAAAAATCTGAAAACATTTAAGACAACATTTTGTGATTTGCGACAAACACAGTATGCAGTGCGTTTATTAATACATTTATTTTACTCTAAATATTATCACGGTGGATATGATACTAGTAAATCACTAAATATACAAAAATTGCCAGTTTTTCTGGTTATCTGTCGTTCTTGAAATGTTTTAGAGTAAGTTGGATATATTAATAAATGCATTGCATACGGTCTTTGTCGCCAATTACGAAATGTTGTCTTAAATGTTTTCAGATTTTGGATAAACTATAAAAATACTCGAAAATTTTGAATTTCGCGGGCTAGATAGGCGCCTCTACCTTAAATCATTTAATTTAAGATACAAACACGACTTATATAGATAAACTAGCTGTGCCCGCGACTTCGTCTGCGTTGAATTTAGCTTAACAAAAATTTTAATTAACAAAAAATATTTGTCTAGTTCGCAGAGTTTACGGAAAGTATTTTTTTAATAAAAGTAGCTCACTTTACTTCTTATAACATAAGCTATCTGCCAGTGAAAGTCCCGTCAAAATCGGTCCGGCCAGTACTTTAAATACCAGAAGTGATAAAAGTATTTATTTTGATTTAAGGATTAATTTGTTACTACCAAATGTACATCCTAATAGTAAGTCGTAGTAGTATAATAATAAGAGGTAATAAGAATAAGAGGTAATAAGACTCGGCCACCAGCTAGTTCAAAATAAATTATCAATTCTTATTGTATTTAATGTTCACTATTTTGGCGATAATGGCTTGCACATAAAAAAACACGAAAATCTCACAGCATCGCCCTCGTGGTTTTCGATAATTGCCCCACGGGAACATACTATCGGGATAAAAGTATTATATAGGTTAAGAACTATCTGTGTTCCCAATTTGATACATTTCCGTTCAGTAGTATCGATAATTGTCCCACGGGAACATACTATCGGCATATAAAATATCCCAGGTTTTAAATCCAGGTTTTGAACTATCTGTGTTCCAAATTTCATCCAAATCCGTTCAGTAGGATCGATAATTGTCCCACGGGAACATACTATCGGGATAAAAAGTATTCCATGTTTTAATACAGGTTTGGAACTATCTGGTTTCTAAATTTCATCCAAATCCATTCAGTATGATCGATAATTGTCCCACGGGAACATACTATCGGGATAAAAAGTATTCGTGATAAAAAGTATCCCATGTTTTAATACAGGTTTTGAACTATCTGGTTTCCAAATTTCATCCAAATCCGTTCAGTAGGATCAATAATTGTCCCACGGGAGCAAACGTGATAAAAAGTATTCGGGATAAAAAGTATTCCATGTTTTAATACAGGTTTTGAACTATCTGTGTTCCAAATTTCATCCAAATCCGTTCAGTAGGATCGATAATTGTCCCACGGGAGCATACGGGATAAAAGTATTCCATGTTTTAATACAGGTTTTGAACTATCTGGTTTCCAAATTTCATCCAAATACGTTCAGTATGATCGATAATTGTCCCACGGGAACATACTATCGGGATAAAAAGTATTCGGGATAAAAAGTATCCCATGTTTCAATACAGGTTTTGAACTATCTGGTTTCCAAATTTCATCCAAATCCGTTCAGTAGGATCAATAATTGTCCCACGGGAGCAAACGGGATAAAAAGTATTCGGGATAAAAGTATTCCATGTTTTAATACAGGTTTTGAACTATCTGGTTTCCAAATTTCATCCAAATCCGTTCAGTATGATCGATAATTGTCCCACGGGAACATACTATCGGGATAAAAAGTATCCCCTGTTATAATCCAGGTTTTGAACTATCTGTGTTCCAAATTTCATCCAAATCCGTTCAGTAGGATCGATAATTGTCACACGGGAGCATACGGGATAAAAGTATTCCATGTTTTAATACAGGTTTTGAACTATCTGGTTTCCAAATTTCATCCAAATACGTTCAGTATGATCGATAATTGCCCCACGGGAACATACTATCGGGATAAAAAGTATCCCATGTTTTAATACAGGTTTTGAACTATCTGGTTTCCAAATTTCATCCAAATCCGTTCAGTAGGATCAATAATTGTCCCACGGGAACATACTATCGGGATAAAAAGTATCCCATGTTTTAATACAGGTTTTGAACTATCTGGTTTCCAAATTTCATCCAAATCCGTTCAGTAGGATCGATAATTGTCCCACAGGAACATACTATCGGGATAAAAAGTATTCCATGTTTTAATACAGGTTTGGAACTATCTGGTTTCTAAATTTCATCCAAATCCATTCAGTATGATCGATAATTGTCCCACGGGAACATACTATCGGGATAAAAAGTATCCCATGTTATAATCCAGGTTTTGAACTATCTGTGTTCCAAATTTCATCCAAATCCGTTAATACAATTACAATAATAATACAATTATTTCATCAAGTTTGTCTTTAATATAGGCATCTTCATAATTAGCTATTTACTGTACTGTAACAAAATTAATATTCTGGAGTTTTTTATTTTATCCCTGTATATTTCACCACCCCTTAAAAAATAACATTAGTGAGCTACTAATTACTAATAAAAGCGTTTTATGTCATTCAATAAATGGTGTTAATATCGAGGAAGGATGTGACGAATGGCGACAGTCCTGACGGCCGGAAGTGGGCAAGCAACCCTAGCCGCTTCCGGTGCACGCCGTCACTAACCGGAACTCCGCGAACGCGTATATTTTACGATAAAAAGTTCAATGTTTTCCGAAATATTTGTAATTAATGTTACTTAGGTTGGTATGTTATCTTTTTTGGGTTAATACCTACTCAAACGTGACTCAAATTTGTGGCTTAAAGGGTTGTTTTAGTACCAAAAAGCCTTATATCAAATTCGAGTACCATACAAATCCGTCTACAGCTTACAGTAAGTACTCAAAGCATTGAACAGATACGTAACAGGATGGACAAAGGCGACCACCGCGCAGCCCGATTCCGGATTATCCCGGCAAGATTTATTGTGTCGTCCGCACAGCGCAGTCAGCATCCTGGACCACTCCAGCCAGGGATGAGTCTACCAATGAGGTCGTTCAGATGAAGTCCTCATTAATGTACTTCACCTTTTCGACCTTCATTTTTATTCAGGAACTAACTCGTTGTAGAGGGATACTAGTTTTTGACAAAAAAAGTAGTGAGCCGAAATAGAATGAAGTAAATATTTGCCATTTAATTGAATTAAATAAATTCATTATTTAATGAATTACGTGAATTTTCAACGTAAATACCCTCATGTCTACCCTTATACTTCAAACGAATATAGCGGAAAGTTTATTTTAAATAAAAAAAAACTATTTTTATCATTCGTTCAGTACACAAAATCTTTCACTACGATTTTGCGGAAAGACCGAGTGATAAAAATGGTGAACATTATTCGATTTGGCTACTACAACTTAGCTCTACCACTATAAAACCGTCCTTCATACTCGTATAAAAAGATGAGTTACTCATCCCATCCCTACTCTTTCGCAGATTATAGACAACCCACCCTTTGCAAGATAAGAAAAGCAACGTAATACTCTTGCGAGGCTCAATTCCTATGTGAAGTGTATCATTTTCCGTCGAGTCCGCGGATTTTGGGGATTCGTGGTCAATTGTGTGTTTGAACAATGTTTTAGGAGATTCATCGCGCTTATTTTCTAGAAAGAGTTAGCAGGTGTACCTACTGCTGCACTGCAATGATAATCCTACTAATATTATAAATGCGAAACTTTGTGAGTCTGGATGTATGTATGTATGTATGTTTGTTACTCCTTCACGCAAAAACTACTGAACGGATTTGGATGAAATTTGGAACACAGATAGATTATAACCGGGATTAACATATAGGATACTTTTTAACCCAATAATCCAATACTACGCGGAATAAGTCGCGGGGCACAGCTAGTTATATTATAATATAAAGTCTTATTATAGATAATAAGGCAAGATATTTGGCGTAGTGCCTTACTTAATGCTACAGTTGGGGTTTTTACTACCAGCTGACCTTTGATTAAATCTCTCGAGACCAACCAGCTGTAACAACAGAAAGTAATTACTTACTTATTTATAAGATAGGTATCTACCATCTGATTAATGTTTGATGCAGGGAGGGACGTAATCTTCGGCAAGGCGCCATGCAAAAGGAGTTACTTTCATACGGAATAGCGTGCAAACTTCAAAAAGCAGCTACCTAAACGTCTGTCAAACGCACCTGTCGACGCTTTCGCCGGCTACTGGAGACTGCGCTCGTTTGCCAATTAGCTTGTTTTATCACTTACTAGTTTATGCCCGCGACTTCGTCCGCGAAGACTTATTCTATGTGTTAATCCAGCTTATAATCTATCTGTGTTCCAAATTTCATCCAAATCCGTTCAGTAGTTTTTGCGTGAAGGAGTAACAAACATCCACACTCACAAACTTTCGCATTTATAATATTAGTAGGATTGAAGCGAAGCTTCTATACGGACGTTCGGGGCGCTTGCCGCGCGGCCACTCTATCCGTGGTAAGCGTCAGTAGCGTTACACGATATATACCTATAACACCTATAGGTATACAGACTGTTTACAACGTTTTTAACGCTTACTTCCTACGCTTTATATTATGCTACTAGCGGCCCGCCCCGGCTTCGCACGGGTACATTGCGGTTACATTATTCGAGTTTTAGTAAGGATCCCTATTTTTTTTTTAAATATATTATAGTATATGTCACCCGGGGTAGTGTAGCTTCCCAACAGTGAAATAATTTTTCAAATCGGTTCAGTAGTTTCGGAGCCTATTCATTACAATCAAACAAATAAAGTTTTCCTCTTTATAATATTAGTATGATAAAGCTTCGCTTCTTTCGGACGCCCCTAGACGGCACTGTTTTTTACACAACACTTATTATTTTACATCAAAGAGTGCACCAACATTTCCTCAAAAACAGTAAAAAAGACACAACCTAATCTGTCAGACATAACTGTTATATAGGTATGGTTTTTGGGTGTCGTTTGTTATGAATTGTGATGACGCGACGTCTAGACAGATGGCGGTCTGTGAGTAAATAAGACAGTTTATCACTGGGTGTAATTATAAAAATAAAGATTTGTACGTACTACTAGCGACCCGCCCCGGCTTCGCACGGGTATTTTTGATCAGTGTTTCTCTACTATATTATGCATGTATTATACTCGTACATTATAAACCTTCCTCTTGAATCACTCTATCTATTAAAAAACCGCATCAATATCCGTTGCGTAGTTTTAAAGATCTAAGCATAAATAGGGACAGACAGACAGCGGGAAGCGACTTTGTTTTATACTATGTTGTGATATACAATAATATAAAAATACGCGCTTTATATAAATGTACTTAGTATTATTTTGCGCTTGCGTAGGAACTGTTATTTATTGTCTTTGGCAATGGTCTCATCGAGTGACGACGGTGACTTCTTAAAGAGGCTCGGCCTCGAAACGTTAAAAACAATTTATTTAAGGTGAAGGCGCCTGTCTAGCCCGCGAAATTCAAAATTATCGAGTTTTTTTATAGTTTATTCAAAATCTGAAAACATTTAAGACACCATTTTGTAATTTGCGAAAAACACAGTATGCAGTGCGTTTATTAATACATTTATTTTACTCTAAATATTATCACGGTGGATATGATACTAGGAAATCACTAAATATACGAAAAATGTCAGATTATCTGGATAGCTGTCGTTCTTGAAATGTTTTAGAGTAAGTTGGATGTATTAATAAATGCACCGCACACGGTCTTTTTCGCGAATTACAAAATGTGCCTTTTATTATTGTCAGAATTTGAAAAAATTCTAAAAAACCTCAAAATATTTGAACTTCGCGGGCTAGATGGGCGCTTTAGCCTTAATAAAAAAAATATTCATTCTCGTATATTGCTTCCCGTTGGCCGTTAGTATTTTTAATACTCTGGTAGGCATATGGTACGCACGTGCGTATACATACATTTTGCCATGAGTTAAGTCAAGGTTACCCACATATTGGACGACCGCATGGCGCAGTGGTTCGAGCGTAGGCCGCTCGGCTCACTGCACATGGTGGTTGCGGGCACGATTCCCGCCGCCGCAAATTTCGGAAAAGGCCTTTTCGTAATTTGCCATGGTCTGGGTGTCACTGGAGTCGCCGCAGTCCATTGTACGGTACCCATAGTACAAGCGTTGCTTAGTTTGGGACCATACAGTTTGTGCGATATTTATTATTATTTATATCAACCTGATTTAACTGACATAGAACAAAGTCCTAAACACGAATGCTAGAAGACATCAGATCCCAAATATACATTATCATATACACATCTCATAATCTCATGATATAAACTTTAAATAAGAATATTGTATACAATAGGTATATTTGCAGGTCTAGTTCTTCGGTGCTTCAGTGCTTCGTAAATTCATGGGTAACGTCGAGATTAATCTTGTATTTACTCCTCCACGCTATCCGAGCTGCATCAGCTAGCAACATGGGGTACAGATGAGGACAATTACCCCTCCCCCTCAGAGTTAAGCTTATTAGTAGATAGAGGGGGGCATTATTGAAGGCATTTTATTTTATCCCCCCGCTAAGCCTGGGTGCAGAATCTGCACTAGAATAGATACTTATATAAATTTACTAGCTGACCCGGCAAACGTTGTTCTGCCATATAAATTATTTCTTGAATTAATAATTATACTTTACACCCTATTCTCATACCAGCCAAATATATAAAAAAAAACATAATATCAATCGGTGGAGCCGTTTCGAAGGAGTAAATCACCATCACCCTGTCACGAGATTCCTGTATATTAAGTACTAGTTTCTGCCCGTGACTTCGTCCGCGTAGATTTAAGTAAAGTATTATATGTGTTAACCCAGGTTATAAACTATCTGTGTTCCAAATTTCATCCAAATCCGTTCAGTACTTTTTGCGTGAAAGAGTAACAAACATACATCCACACTCACAAACTTTCGCATTTATAATATTAGTAGGATATAATATTAATACAGGCCTACTATAAGTGTTACTCCTGAAGTATAGTGTGGCAGCCCTGACAAAGTCACCCCAGTACAAGCAGTTTATTCACAACTTCGCACATTCAGCCAACATGTCGCAGGGATAAGCCGGCACCCCGTTTTATTGCAAGACTTTTCAATAATTTATATCATAACATATGGCGGACAACCCTGAACGTAGGTAGGTACTTCAAATATTTGTTCACTGGATATCGAGGTTCTGTCGAAATGAAATATTGGTGGAGGGCCTCAAACTCAATGGTTATCTACTCTTTTCAATAAATGGTGTATATTCTCAGGAACAGCAACAGAATGTGAGCAGGCAACATAATTGCCACTTAATATGTAAATAGTAATCAAATCTCAAACAGATTTAGGCATATTAGAAAGCTTGTTTAGTGAGGTGTGCATACCTACTCAAACTTTACATCAGTTTCAAAGTTTACAAACAAAAATAATAATAAAACAGAGGGGGATAAGAAAATGATTGCTGTGGTGTGATGCATTCCATGCTAAATAAATGATTAGAGTTTAAGAACAATGTTGTAAGGAAAGTGAGTGGACCATTTCCCGCAAGCAGCCCCCGCGCACGGGCATGAATTGAAAAGCGGCATCACTCTCCTCAACCATAAGAGGCAAGACGGTGACTCATGGCACTCTTTGCTATAGGACTTTCGCGGCAATGTGGGCAACTTTCATAGATGCATTATTATCATTACCGTAATAAAAAAAATATTTCGAACATGCGATTCCACATCCTGTATCTGAGCTGATAAACAAAATGTGATAAACATAAAGGGATGCAGATATGTGCCATTATCACTGAAATACAGTAATAATAACAATAATAAATACCGCCAGACTGGCACACCAACTGTACGGTCCCAAACTTAGCAACGCTTGTATTATGGGTACCGTACAATGGACTGGGGGCGATCTCAGTGACACCCAGACCTGGGCAAATTACGAATGGGCCATTTCCGAAATTTGCCCCGGCGGGAATCGAACCCGCAACCACCATGTGCAGTGAGCCGAGCGGCCTACGCTCGAACCACTGCGCCAAGCGGTCGTCATCAGTAAACAACATGTGGTTCATTAAGGAAGAATTTTGCCATTATCACTGAAATACAGTTCCCGGTAGTAATTTTTACTCATCCGCTGATAGAGATAATCGGCTAGCTTATGTTCCGTAGAGTCGTTATACTCACACCTATGTGATTTATAAACGTATAGTAGAGCCGAGGTTTGGGTAGAGCAACATCCAACAAAACATAACCATTGCTTTAAAATATAACGTGGAGGTATATTTAGCATTTGCATACAATTTCACGTCGCTAGCAATTTTAATAATTATCGCAATCGCTACCCGCTCCGCTCGTGGTATACCGTACACCCTGAGAATTCAATCAGTATCACTGGCAAGGTGATCACCGGTGCTAAGGGTGCGTGCATAAATAACGCGGTGGCGTTTCGAGTCCACCCTCGTTCCTGTGACCCACAAGTTATGGCTTCCTTTGCTCGTATAGACTTGCCCGACCGCTCTGTGTTGCCAACGTGATATTATTACATTTCCTACTACAAAATTTGGCGTAGCATAGATCAAGTTTTCAAATTTCTCTTAAGTTCTTTAATGGTATTAAACATAATTATTTTATAACAAAATTTTTAGTAACATACAATCGAAAATCTAAACAATTTTCATAAGATATGTGCAATCCGCACTGAGCCAACGTAGTGGATTACGGCCTGAATCCCCCTCGTAGTGAGTTGAGGCCCGTGCCCAGGAGTGGGACGTTAAAAGGGCTAAACTATTTTTATTTTATTTATTTAGACCATATTAAGTAGTTGGGTAGGTATCTACGAAATAATACTTAGATCCACATACAAGTTTTGGTAGAGTAAAAACTCCTTAATGTTCATGAAAGAATAATAAGTAAAGACGATAAAGATACGAATATTATTTAAGTTAAAGCAATGAAACGTAGAATAGATTAAACTCGTTCAACACTGGCAACACTACAGTCGTTGCGTGTAACGAGATTGGGATTGCCCGATTGATGGACAGCCCCGGATCGCGGGTTAGAATCCAGTAACGAATTGTTTTCTTTTTCTCTAAGATTTTGCGATAGATCTTGTTGGTACCATTACGATTTCAGGATCTTTATTCCATGCTACGTGATAGTAAGTATTCGTTTCTTATGATACTACTGTGGTATTGTAGGTATTCTTATCCACCTGTTTTTTTTTGTAATCATTGAAATTGATTTAATGTCATATCAGCGTCTACTTATACAAACGTACAAGGCTCTTGCGGAATGCGTTGTGACGTATTGTATATGTTCCTGGGGTTCAGCCGCTAAAACAAACCTTCTTGAGCTTGAGAGAGCGTAAAGAGCACTACTCAAAGTTATGCTGTACTTACCTTTCCGACACCCCACATACTCCCTTTATGAAAAAGCTGGTGTCCTCACAGTACGTAAACTATTCATATACCAAAGCATCAGGAAATACCACAAATGTGTTGCACCCCATATTATTTTAACCCCCAAAAGAAAAGAATGCTACCCCATTCCCTGCACCAAAAGCATATTTGCACAGCACCAGTACAATGTATTAGCTCCAAAAATATATAATTCATTCAATAATACCTATAAAGTAAAAAAAATGTCAGATTATAAAATTAAAAAAAACATAACAGAATGGCTAAATAAACTTACGTACGATGAAACTGAACAACTATTGATTGTTATAAAATAAAGTATTATGTCATATCTTGGTCATATCTATTGATTAGTTTTTGGCATGGCATAAATACCTTCTAAATACCACAAAATCTCCTTCTGTACAAATACGCATTAATACATACTTACCACACTCCGTTGTACTTCTCCACACACCACTACGCCCCTACACATCTATACACATTTACCCCTGCACACGGCCACACACGTACCTAGATAGATTTATACCTCCTCCAGATACCTGCATGCTTTAACGTCTATGGAGTTGTTTGTATTTTTCTTCTTATTTATTTCTTTTTTAGTTGCTATTTCAATAAATTTGTATTTCTTTCTCCATATTATCGTTCCCATTGTGGGATATTAAGTAATTACTCTTATAATTATAATATTAAAATAAAAAAGAACTAGTAGCACTTAACTGGGAAGGAACTGTCTCCTAGGCCACAGCTTGCGCTAATCTAGGAGGCAGGATTCTGCATGTTTTATGTAAACTTTACTTTGGTCCAATAAATAAATTATTATTATTATTATAATGTGTGACTAGGTCGTCTGCACACCTCACTAAACTAGCTTTCTAGTGTACCTACCTAAATCTGAGTGATATTTGATTAGGTACTATTTACTTATTTAGTGACAGTGGCCTGTGTTCATAAATAATTGCATATTTAATAAAACAAACGAGTTCAAACGCCATGTCTGGCAACACTAGCCCCCACTCGCTCTCTCTTTCTATCAATACATGTAACGAAGCATACGTGTTTTCAATAAACTGGATAAAAAATATATTTTATTTGTTTTTATGAACAAAAATGGTGCCGTGACCAGGATTAAGTTATAACAGTTGTATGTGAGCATTAATCTGCACGTGGAACGCTTTAATTCGTGGTTTTTTCGATCATTCTTCAGTGAAAATTTTCGCCGGCGCAATAGACTAGCGACGCCATTCCTTGCGCGTGTCGTTGCCGGCAAAATTAAATGTCAAAGTCAATATAACCGCACAAATTATTTAATAAATCGCTAAACGATGCCTAAGGAAGCAAGTAGTGAGGATGTGGTCGATGCGAAGCGTTTGCGAAAAGCGATTGGACAATACAAAGCGTTAATGACGCGTGCTGAAAAATATGCTGAAGAGCAGCAGGATCAAGTTTTACTTGATCTGGAGGGTGTAAAACTCCGAATGGATGAATTACAGCGGGGACTGCAGGTTTATAAATCCCTATCCCTGGAATTGTTGTTGCTGACGGACGAGGAGCCGGGAGGTGAAGATGAAGTTGAAGAGCGCTACTTTGCTGTCATGTCCAAGCTTAAAGGGTTGGTGGAGCAAGGAAGGTCAAACCGCAAAGAAAATGAACCCCAGGTGTCAACAGCCAAGCAGCAATACAGCAGACTTCCAAAGCTAGACATAAACCAGTTTGATGGGAAAGTCATCACGGAATACAAGCCGTTCATTGACATTTTCTATGCTGTTGTGGATAAGGACGAAACATTGACTGCAGTCCAAAAACTATTCTATTTAAAAAAGTATTTAAAGGGTGATGCATTGTTATTAATTGATGGTTTACCTTTAGTTAACGCTTCATACTCAGAAGCATTACAATTACTTGATAAGCGATATGACAATATGTATTTGGTTGTTACTCATCATGTTAATGCTTTGTTGGATCACCAGCCAATCACAAGGGGTACGTCCTTAGAGCTCAGACACTTAGTATCAGTAGTTAGGCAACATGTAGGAGCGCTGCATAACCTAGGGCAACAAACTCAGCATTGGGATATGATCATCCTGCCCATAATGTTGCGCAAATTAGATGCACTGTCTTCCAGAATATATTATTCCGAGCGAGATGCCACTAAGCTACCAACATTGGAAGATTTATTAAGTTTTATAGAAAGAAGGGCAATGAGTTTTGAGGAGTCACAAGTATCTGCTGGTAAGTCAAATATTAATAAATTTTATAATAATAAGGCTGCCAACCTAGCCAATGTAGGTGGGGACCGAATATTAACATGTTTATTCTGTAAGGGCACAGGTCACAAGATATTTGCTTGCAGGGAATTTCAAACATTAAGCGCACAGGACAGAATAGATTTTGCTACAAATGAAAGTTTGTGCAAAATTTGTTTAAATATACATAAAAAGAAATGTAACTTTCATTTTAAATGTTCCATATGCAAAAGTAAAGAACATAATACCTTATTGCACTCTGAGAATAATGTTTGTAATCTCTCTAACTCACAATTGAATGGTGTGAACAAATCAATGGTTTTGTTACCAACAATAAAAGTTAACTTTCGTACAAGTGATGGTTCTTACATTACAGCCAGAGGATTGGTTGATAGTGGCAGCCAAGTATCCTTCATAAACAGTAATTTGTTAAATAAATTAAACATTCACACATTTAATCATGAAGTGAATGTTACAGCGCTTGGACAAGTCCGTAAGCCGGTATCCAGGGCTGTCAATTTATCAATGTACTCTAGGCACAACAATTACAGTTGTAATACACTGTTTTCTGTGGTTGACAACATTACTTCTATTCTTCCACAGACAAAATGTGACCTTAGTAATATTGCAATTCCCAAGTTTGTCAAGTTAGCCGATGATGAATTCAATATTCCTGGCGAAATTAACTTTCTGGTTTCAGCCAATATATTTTTTAAATTATTGCTGCCAGACAAAATAAGTTTGACCAGGGATCTATTTTTGCTGGCTACACATTATGGATACATTGTATCAGACGATATTAAGAATAATAACCTTTGTACTATTTCACAGAACATGCCGAATGATCAACAAGTTTTGCATGCCATATTACATGAAGGGAGTATAGAGTCCCTCTTACAAAGATTTTGGGAAGAACAACATACTCCTGAAATTACAAACGAGGGCATATTAAAACAAGACGTATGCGAAGTAGAGTTTCAGAAATCGGTTAAGCTCAAGGATAACCGTTTCCAAGTCAGTCTGCCATTAAAAACGTCAATCGAAGAGGTTAAGTTGGGTGACTCATTTCATATAGCTCTTCACAGGCTGAATGCTCTGTGCAAAAAATTTTTAAAAAATGAAGATTTAAAACGTAAGTATGTACACTTTATCAATGAATACTTGGCCTTAGGTCATGCTAAAAAAGTAGATTTATTTAAGCTGGAAAAGCCACTGGAGAATTGTTATGTATTGCCCCACCATGCCGTTTTTAAAAGGGATAGCCCGACAACGAAATTCCGAGTGGTCTTCGATGCCAGCGCGAAGACAGAATTAAAGTTGAGTTTGAATGATATTTTACATGCAGGTCCAGTAGTCCAAAAGGAACTATTTGATATTTTGGTTCAGTTTCGTACATACAAGCATATAGTTATGACGGATATCAAGCAAATGTATAGGCAAATTTTAGTTGATCCTGATCAAACTCATTTGCAATTAATTCTATGGAAGGAAAATATAGATGATCCTTTAATATGTTTACAGTTACAAACAGTAACGTACGGCGTGACCTGCTCCAGCTTCCTCGCGACGAGATGCTTGGTCGAGTTGGCTCGGCTTAACGTTGAACAATACCCTCGAGCAGCGTCTGTGTTTTTAAATAATACGTATGTCGACGACTGCCTTTTTGGTGCTTCATCTCCTGACGAGGCTAGGCACATCTGTCGCGAACTAGTGGAGTTGGCGGGCTTAGGCGGTTTTGAACTACACAAATGGTCTGCTAGTCACCCGAGTATTCTTGAAGGTATTGCTCATAGCATGCAGCAATCATCGGGAAACATAAACATGAACAATGCTGAGTTTGTTGTGAAAGCTTTAGGTCTTCAATTAAACATTAACTCTGATCAATTTATAATAACTCAACCATGTGGTTGTGTGTTCAAACAATGGACCAAGCGTGCTGTCCTCAGTTTCATAGGTTCATTTTTCGACCCCTTAGGATTGGCTGGACCTATTGTTACACGTGCCAAGGAGTTTCTTCAAAAGGTTTGGCAACTGAAATTGGAATGGGACACCCCATTACCAGATGAAGTTTTATTGCCATGGAATTCTTTTTTCACTGACTTAATGAATATGAAGCCTATTTTTATTAACCGTAATTTAGCTATGTGTGATGCAATTGCTGTTGACTTGATTGGTTATTGTGATGCCTCCAGCATCGCTTACGGAGCTTGTGTGTATGTAAGAGCGGTGCATAGCAACAATATCTATGTTAGTTTAATATGTAGCAAATCAAGGATTGCGCCCATCAAAACAAAGCAAACAATACCTAGATTAGAATTGAATGCCTGTTTGTTATTAGCAAAATTGTATTCCCGTGTCTACGGTTTGTTGCAAGTTAATATTAATAATAAAATTTTGTATAGCGACTCGCAGATAGCACTTTGCTGGATGCAAAAACCACCCACTAAAGATAGCTATGTTATTCGCAGGGTGAGAGCCTTACAAGAGCAAACTAAAGAATTTACATGGGCACATGTGAGTGGAGCTTGCAACCCAGCTGATAGTTTATCGCGAGGGTTGATGCCTTCCGAGCTTTGTTCAAAAATGTTATGGTGGCATGGACCGCCAGATTTAAAAAATGTGAATTATAAGCCAAAAGAATTTTGTCCCAGGGATGTCAATGTTATTGAAAGTAATGCTAAATTACAAGATGAGACAGCCGTCAATTGTAATGTAATTGAGGAATGGTTACCAATTTCTAAGTTCTCATCAATTTTGAAACTTCAACGTGTTGCATGTTATATGCTACGATTTATTAAAAACTGTCGTCTAAGAAAACAGGATAGAGATGTATCTAAACAACTACATGTAAGCGAGTATAGACATGCAATGCAAGTTATTGTAAAACATGTTCAGGCGTTGCATTTTATGGAGGACATGCAGTGCATAAAAAATTGTAAGACTATAAAATCAAATTTAAAAAAGTTATGTCCTTTCATAGATTCAGATGGTCTAATGCGTGTTGGCGGGAGATTGGACAATGCCAGCATACCTTTTTCCCAAAAGCACCCGATAATATTGCCAAAAAATTGTAATTTTACAAGACTAGTTATTCAGCATGAACATCATGCGTTGTTGCATGCAGGATTGAGATTGACTTTGTCAAGTCTGTGTGGAAAATATTATATAATTAGCGCCACAACCCTTGTAAAAAATGTAATTAATAAGTGTGTGATTTGCTTTAAGTTTCGAGCACGGAGGGCTCAACAATTGATGGCTTCATTGCCACTAGATAGGGTAGTGCAGAACAGAGTATTTAGCAAGGTTGGTATAGATTATTGTGGGCCTTTTAATGTTAAGCAATCCAGTATGAGACGGTCTGTAACATCTAAGGGTTATGTTTGCATTTTTGTATGTTTTAGCACAAAATGTACTCATTTAGAATTAGTATCCAGTCTAACAACGGAATGTTTTTTAGCAGCTTTTAAAAGTTTTCACTCAAGAGGGGGATTGCCTTCCACAGTGTTTTGTGATAACGCAAGTACCTTCAAGGGTGCTAATAATCAGTTAAGGGAACTGTTTTCCTTGTGTAAATCTCAGAGCCATCAGAGTGCTGTTATTGATTACTGTAATACTCGGGTGACTAGCAGACCATTTGTGTAGTTCAAAACCGCCTAAGCCCGCCAACTCCACTAGTTCGCGACAGATGTGCCTAGCCTCGTCAGGAGATGAAGCACCAAAAAGGCAGTCGTCGACATACGTATTATTTAAAAACACAGACGCTGCTCGAGGGTATTGTTCAACGTTAAGCCGAGCCAACTCGACCAAGCATCTCGTCGCGAGGAAGCTGGAGCAGGTCACGCCGTACGTTACTGTTTGTAACTGTAAACATATTAAAGGATCATCTATATTTTCCTTCCATAGAATTAATTGCAAATGAGTTTGATCAGGATCAACTAAAATAAATTTCACACTAATGTGAAATATAAATATATCACTCCATTTTTGTTCATAAAAACAAATAAAATATATTTTTTATCCAGTTTATTGAAAACACGTATGCTTCGTTACATGTATTGATAGAAAGAGAGAGCGAGTGGGGGCTAGTGTTGCCAGACATGGCGTTTGAACTCGTTTGTTTTATTAAATATGCAATTATTTATTAATGAGCCTGCTCACATTCTGTTGCTATTCCTAAAAACGTAGATACACCACCTTGTATTCATTGAAAAGAGTAGCCTTAGAGAGTTTCTTGCCCGATCTTCTGAGTGGAAGCAGCATTCCAAACCTATGGTAGATTCTGACTATTCATCAATGCTTTTTGGCTTACATGAATCACAACTATTTTGAGTTTTGAGTTTGGTGTGGTTATACCCTAAAATTTCTAGGACCAAAAAATATTTTTTTTTTATCAATCTCTACTAACATTGCTTGCTTGGTCTAGTGGCGGACCTGCTTTATGTTAAGTAGTTACCGTAGCCTATACATACCAGGAGAAGAGAGCCTATACCTTACTATAAAGGCATTGCTCGCACGTTGCCGACCTGAGGGGGAGGGGGACAAGAGAGAGGGGAAGGGTTGAGCGTTTGGCTCTCTCACTCAACGCACAAAACTTAACTATAATACTTAGCTAATTTACGCCGATCTTCTGTGACAAGGTGGTACTACCCTGGCCCCGAAGTTTGGCGATGTTTATTTATTCAGCAAAACCTAATAAAGTTCACAGAACACCTCCGTATCGTGTGCCCGATTACGTCACGGCTTGCCAATAAGTGCGGATCGGTTTATCGAGGTACCTACCTACCCTCATAAAATGCACCCGCCACCTAACACCTCATACATCCAGTTACAAGCTAACCCCTTCTCCTGAAACCCCAAAACACCAGAGCCCTGGCAAGCAAATATCAACCATATCATTATGTAAGTTAGAATACAAACTCCTGTGCTGAATAATGTACTTACGATGTTCAGATGTCAATGTGATGCTCCCAGATATAAAACGACCTAAACACTATAAGGTTTTTGGAGAAAATTGAACTTAATATTGTATGCTTTAGAGTGTAAGTTCCATTGTAAATACCATGTAGTTAAGGCGTTCAAGCGTTAATAGGGTGTTGGTAGAGGTTCCTTATCCATAGTTATTGCCATCTGTAGTTTAGAACAGCCATCAGCTTTGGATATCTCTTTTGGTGAATGATGTTATTTAGGTTATCTTATCAAATACTCATTTTGACTATTTGCGGGACTGGTCCCGCCACACACTCCCACCACTGTTACTCCTGTAAACCAGGATCGGCAATCATGACCAATAAAGACGTCGAGGTTTGACCCTCGACGAGTACCGGGGAAAAGTTAAATTGTCTTAGAACCCGCACGAATTTATTCGAAAGATATAATAGGAGGAGTTGGAAGAAAAAAATTGCCCTCTGGTGCAAAGCGGGAGACAAAAAATAGATGGTATGGGCTGATTCCCATAGAAGCAAGACTGTTACAGCTGATTGAAGAGCAGTTGTAAGGCATCACGGATCGTAATCATTATATTACTTAATACGTGAAGCAAAACTTTGTAGTCCTTTTCACGAAAATCACGCGGATTGTAGAGTATGAAATTTGGCTCAGGTAAAGTTTATAAGGAGTAGGAGTGCAGAAAGCTCATATTTTATATAATATTACTTAAAAATACATTAAACTAATAAATAAATAATTACACACACTACCAGGCGTTTGACACACACACATTTTTGTAACTTCCACTCGGTAACTGACTGACAAACGGCAACAGGTTTTTATTTTTTTGTTACTTGATAGTTGACAATAGAACCTTAATAGCGTTCAAACTAAAATTTTAAATGAATCTACGAATTTAGACCACGGGCGATATATACAATTTATTGGAAATAGTACCACTGACAATAGATGGCGGTACTGAACAATTACATTTAATTAAGTATCACGCTAGCTCTCTAGATCATGGATTAAACGATGTATTCAGTTAATCCCACGCATTCGCAATCCCTCACGTTCTTGACTTAAGGGGTTATCTCCTGATATATCTGGACTTAAATCGTCGAGTAATTCGTCTATATCAAAGGAAACCGTCTCCTCATGTCCTCAAGGACGTAATTTATTACAAGGATAGGCCTGGCGCAGATGTAAGTAAAATTTCGAAATTCATCAAATATAAATTAGGACTACTAAGTAGGTACTATTGAGTCAATTGTTGTTGTGATAATTGGAACGACAATATTCCATAAAGCATAAACTTACCTACTTAAGTAAGTAAGAGTAATTCTTTACAAAGACTAAGTATAAAATCGCGCAAATTATTTCAGTATCAACTACTAAAAGGAACTCTTCAACGAAATAACGAGTCCACAATTTGTGTAGAGTGATTGATAAATATTCAATTTGGCTGCACTCAGGAGAGTGAACTGCATCCACTCGTGAAATACGAGCAAGTTAACATACTCGTATGCATTGCCACTGCATATTGTATGATAGCACCTAAAATTTTGATAGGTTTATTCGTGACTCGACCTTGAACGGGCCAATCAATTTTCGCCATCTTCCCCGATACCCCGCCAACTTTTGACGAATGCATTCTCATAGAAAAATAAACGTGACCGGTGTCTTGTCTTATTGGTCTGTGGTTGCGATATGCAATTCAAAATCTGTAGTGAAGGCTTACCGCCTATGCTTATACCACGGCTAACAAGAAGCGATACGGAAATGAATAACGGACCTAGTGGATTAAAAGATTAACGTTTCCCTTGATGTATTTTTCATTACCATTAGGTAGATAAGTTGATTGTTCTCACAAACTTTCCGCTTGAATACCGATCTCGATCTCAAGAGATACCGATCTCAAGGAGGTCATTCACAGCAAATCCATTGGAATTGATCCACTCTAATACTCCAAAAACGCATCGTGAATGTGGAAAACCATGTGGATTGAGTGGCCTCGCTCCGTCAATTGGATTTGCAAACATTCCAAAATCCACCGCGGATTTGGAAGTCGTCTACCGTTGTGGACCAATTCCAATGCAGTCCCCGTGAATGACCTTCTTTAAACTGAGAAGAATGGAATTGAGTGACGCTCAGCCAAACAGTGATCGCGAGTGTAGCACGAATTTGGACGTCTTGGACCACGCACGATGTGGACCAATTCCAAATAGAGTGACCGTGAATGACCTCCTTTAGATGCAGAGCATTGGCTATGTCGGGCAATGCCAGGGTGCTGAACTAAATAATAATAATCTATACCTATACATATATAAAAATGATTCTCTATTTTCTTGGTCATCGCACCAAGCGTGAAAGGATGGAACGATTTGGCTAATTAATTTTTTGTTGTGTTTATTATTGTCAGGATAAGGTTCTTATGAAAGAAATAATTCAGAAAGTTGAGCGTAACAATTCGATTTCAATATTCAAATTTAAGACAGGACAACGTCTTTCGGGTCAGCTAGTTAATAATAAATATCACCAGACTGACACACCAACTGTATGGTCCCAAACTCAGCAACACTTGTACTATGAGTACCGTACAAACTAGGGCAAATTGCGAAAAAGGCATTTCGAAAATTTGCCCCGTCGGGAATCGAACCCGCAACCACCATGTGTAGTGAGCCGAGCGGCCTACTCTCGAACCACTGCGCCAAGCGGTCATCGCTAAACTATGTTTAAACACGTGAATATCACACCAATGATGACCATAATTTAGACAGTAATGTACTTGATAGAAGTCTGTGAATAGCCCAGTGAAATGCCCGGCTTGGTAACAACAGACTTTATTCCCACAGAACAAGCACTTAATCCCTTTATTTTTCCAAAAAGGCGCCCGGATAATCCCCTATCTCATTTGCTTGAGCCCCGTCAGACTGATATTATTCAATTTGTTGCATAAATCCGCCATTTTTCGCTCATTATTACCAACATTAAGGGCTTCCCTGTGTGACATAATTATACTTTTATAATGTAAATGGATTTTGAAGCCCCTAATCGTAGGGTTTTCTGTGATTTATTGTTGGATCAGTGCGAAATCGTTCTGAAAGTGTAATAAATACACTGTTTTGTTGGACCATACGTGATTACCACGACCATAGAACGAAAACTAACCTAACAACCTCTATTGTTCAATACTCGATATTAACCAATTTCAACAAAGTACTAGGGAAACATAAAGTATTAGGAAATGGTTAATTGCAAAGGCGAACGGCATCAATTAAATTGATATCCTCAAATGCATACTAATAAGGCTTAAATGTAAATGTTATCTATTGTGTGAAACGTAAACATCCTATAGAAACCGGTATAATTACGATTGATGTACTGTGTGTAAGTGTACACAATTAGGTCTGCGGTGCACTGAATGTGGCTAATCAAGGTGCTAGCTAATCGTTGCGGTGGCTCAGTCGAATAATCTATTTAATATTACGGATAATTCTACCTATCGATCGACCGTTGAACGATTAGCCTAAGATTTATTGTAAGCATCTATGGTAATTGTGAACCTCAGGCGGGTCGTGCCTACGCTTATTTACTGAGTTCATTATATGTCAAAAATTGGCCAAGTGCATGTCAGGCCATGCACAATGAAGGGTTCCGTAGCCATTGAAATGGCTATTAAGGAAATTATAATGTATTTTTGGTTAGCTAGGTTTTGTCGGTTTTTAAAAGTAAAATGTTAATTTTTTGTTTTATTTTAGTTACGTGCTATTCCTGTTTTGGGCACTAAGTTTTCATGTTTCTTTCCTGCGAATGGATACTTACAGGGAGGTTTTGTCGGTTATCAGAATAAAACAAACCAAAAAGAACATAAGTAGGTACCTACCTATTTACTTGAGTTGTTCTGTGAGCCCGCGATATGTGGGTTAGTTATAAACTACACAACCCTAAAAATAACCTAATAGAAGCAACCAGCATGTTACCCATCAACCAACGCTGAGAGTGACACACAAACAAAGGCAACAAAAGACAGCTTACCAGATGTTGCTTGTTGTAGGTAATACTGTACCTAATGTGTATTTTTCTTTAAGATTTGGATTTAGTGAACAATCTTGCCCCTGTCTTTTTAATTTTAATCGTCTCTCAAAATTATTAAACGATATTCTATTCATAATTTAGCCTAAGCATTAACATTGTTTAACCTAATAAGTACCATTTGGGAAACTAGTAATTCTATATTATAAACAATGAAACATTAAAAAGGCATGCCAAGATTGTTTACTAAATCCACTTCTAAGGAAATATGAAAAATACACTATGTTTTTTTATTTATGGCCGCTACACTATGCTTCATCTAATTCTTCATTTTATTTTTATATTAATGGCCTCTTACAATTGGGTCAAGCCCAATATGATTCTGCCAATCTCGGGTAACGAATAGCAATAACAAACATAATTAATAACAATACAATACAAAAATGTGACCGTCCATTTTGGAAAAAACCTTCATTCAAAAAAAACCTTCATATAATTCTATGACTTGATTAGATCGGGTGACGATATCTGTCACTACACTTCTGTCAGTGTCACTTTAAAACAAATTCTAGCGGCATGCACATACATACCTCTGGGTCACATTTTTATATTGTATTGTTATTAAATGAGTTTGTTTGTATTGCTATTTGTTACTTGACGCTGGCGAAATAGGTACCTATTAAACTGGGTGGGCCATATTTTTAAAGAAATAACAGGTAATACTACCCCCATTGTACTTACATCATGAAATTCGTAAATACTATGATATGTGTGCCATGTGCTATACTTATCCCACGTCAAAGTAAAGTAGCGCTTCCTAGGTGGCAAAAAAAAATCCTCCAGAAACTTTAAGACGAATAAAAAAGAAAAATAATCACTGCTTAGGTACACAGACATAATTGTCTCGAGTCTAAATGTATTCCAGAACATTAACTGCCAGTTTAACATTAACTGGGACGCGTCATTACCTCAGCTCTGATAGTAACTATTGGAACTTGTAAACTCATAAGATTATCGCCTGTAACTCGATTAGAAAATAAGCAAGATTTTCAAGCTTTTCAGATAAAGATTAAATCAACAAACATACTTTATACCACTTCATTTACATTATAGCGTTAGAAGGAAATATGATAATTTATATAAGGGTGAATTTCAACAAAGTCGTTTTTTCTTTCATTTCGGGTGAATTTTTTATTTTTAACTTTTTTAAAATTGTATCTGTTATTTATTGTACTTCTTAATATAGTTAATGCAAATTTTTAATGACATCAAAATATCTTAATTAACTTATGAGATATACGTGTTTAAACTTTTGATGGCACCAAAATGAAACAGCCGTTCACCGAAATGAAATAACTAGTCCCCGAAATGATCTTTAATTACGGTGACTAGTTATTTAATTTCACCTGTCCACCAAAAACGTATACAGAAGGCTTATCTATACAAATAAATAAAATTGGAGTGTCTGTTTGTAATATCAAAATAACACCTATTCACTAAATGCATATGAAAGTATATACGGTACTTATAACAAATCCACGATTCAAAATTGTTTTTTCTGTCAGTGTGTTTGTTCCGGGTAAACTCCGAAAATTAGGGTAAAAAAAAATAAAAATAATAATAATAAAAAATAAATAAAATAATAATAATAAAATTAGGGTTCCGCGTAAAATAATAAAATCACGTGAAATCCAAGAGTATCTCCGAAACGGTTGGACCGATTTTAACGGAATTTTGGATACTTTTATTTTGAAAAAAAAAACAAAATGGGTCCTGCCGCGCGGGCTCAGAACGCGGGAGCGGGCTTTTGCGATAGGTATATAAAGAAAAAATAGATTAAACTTAGCATAGGTGTGTTTCTTTATCAACTTCATGCTTTTAGTAAACTCTTTTTTTCTCATTTCAACAAACATTTTTTGTTTAATTAAATTTTTGTTAAGTTAAATTCACGCGGACGAAGTCGCGAGGTCAGCTAGTTTAACAATAAAATTATCATATAAGAAACAAAATATATTTTTTTACAAAATAATAATATAAAATATTTATTTTATTGAAATAAAACTATTTTACGGATTCTATCACGTTTATTCACTTTTTTATGTTCCCGACGTTTCGGCTGCTTTACAGCAAACCATGGTCACGGGGGGACTGAGGTGTTAGACGTCCTGATGCCATAGTAATAACTGGGTACCCTCATATTTAGTTGTTGTTTGCGGTCCGATCCACGCAGAAAGTGCTCAGTGTCTCGAGGTCTTGCAATGGTACGCTTGGTTTTGGCAGCCGAAACGTCGGGAAAATAAAAAAGTGAATAGTCTCGATAGAATCCGTAAAATAGTTTTAGTTCAATGTGTAGTATTCGCGTAAATATAAGAAAACAATATATTTATTTTATATTAGCGATGTAATAAGAGGTTAAAGGAAGACTATTTAAGCAACGCCCGCCCACCTTCAGCTCATTATTTTGCAATTTCTCAACAAGCACCAATTTGTAGATACGTTCATCTGGTTCTTAACCGACGCAATGTTAACCTAGGAACCTCCATTATGCTAAACTTTAGGTATTTTCTGGATAAAATACTAAAAAAAACACAATAAAAGGTGTAAAATAAAATAATAAGTAAAAAACAAATCTACATTTTTTAACTACTTACGGATATCTTTGCTTTGACTTTGTTCAAATGAGATTACAAATTACGTGAAGTTACATTCAACTATACAAATTCTTCGTTATCCTCAAAGCTTAGAATCCTAAGCATAATAACATCAGCGAACCTTGTGAATAAAAGGAAACTCTTCTATATATGAAACTTTGTACTTTAACAAAACTAAAAAAATAATAAATTGCGTTGCTTGTACTTAAAAATAGTACTTATAGGTGAAAGATTTTGAATAATTCGCCTGCTGGCCTGAATTTTCACTGAAATGAAGTAGTAATCAACCGAAATGATAAAACAATTCACCGAAATGAAAATATTATACACCGAAATCCAAAGCACTCACCGAGATGAGATTTTTTATAATTACGGTGAGATTTTTATCATTTCCATGGACAGTTTAGGCCACCGAATCAACCGAAATGAGAACACTGAAATTAAAAACAGGGATAAAAAAATGTATTACTAGAAATCTATTTATCTTAGGATGTCGTGAATACTACACAAATAAACGTAGTACAATAAGCTTGCTCACGAATACTTAATTAAATGTACTAGATCATTGGATGACACGTTATAACTATAAACGGAAATGAAAAGAAATTTGTCCCGTCACACAGATATGAAACACTTTCGTATTTTTCGGGACTAAGCAGGCTAGCTGCGCACGTCCTCTGACGATAAGCACATAGGCAGCATTGGTACGTAACTTTTAAGGACATGAGGGGGGGGGAGCTAGAGTGGTTCTATACAAAAATATTCTTGACAAACTTTAGGTCACCGTAATGAAAGGACTTTCTAGGACACATGCATTTTTACTTACCAGTTATTAAATTGAGGAGATATTATTATAAAACCACTTTGTGATAATACTATCACTATTCACGATTAAAATAAAAGTTGCCATCAATCTGAATAACCAATAGTTTTTGTTGTACAAGGGAAATTACACTGAAAAATGTAATGCGGACAGCTACCGAAATGAAAAAAACAGGGCTTTACGATTTTTTTTTCCTAATTAACTGCAAACCTAATGAAGAAATAATTTTGCCTCGCATAGGCACAAACCTCTTCTAGCTCGAAAAAAATAATAGAACTGTATAATAATATTCCACACTACCGATTTCATCCGTGCCGCGTAAATTTTGCTGTTGGGAAATCCACCCATAATTACAATTATCACTTACTTACGGTAGTGTAAGAAAAACATTATAAGAAAACCTGTCTTAGAAAAACTAACCAATTTTCAAAAGACTTAAAATCCGTCAAACCAAACTAGGCCAGCTTGGTGAGTTATGGCCTGAATCCCGCTCGTTTTGAGTGAAAGCCCGTGCCTAGAAGTGGGACGTTTAAAGGGCTAAATTATTTATTTATTATTATGTAGAAAGAAGGAAACAAAAGTTATTTCTAAGGCGCACAGTAATTTCAACAAAATTTGAGGTGACACAAGGTAAGAACGGTATATAAACCATTACTTACTTTGTGATATTATATTAAATACAATATTTTTATATTTTTATACTAGTTAATAAAAGTTACCAATATTGTCGACGACATGATGAGTTTATGTTCTATAGTAGGCCTCTAAAGCTCATGTTATTAGGTCTTAAGTGTTTGTCGAAAGGACTTTGACATGTTAACGAATGCGGGTTGTCTCACGCTTGCGACATCAGAGGTCAGACAGACACACTTATTGCTCCTTTAGTGAGAATACGTAATACATCGCTGACTAAGGGTGCGCGTCTACTTGAGTCTAGCGGGCTGGGTGGTAGCTTTTAACCAGTGGATCGCTTCATTTTCCACAGCTTATTAAAATTATTCGCAGCAACGGGCACCCTAACACTAAATAACTCTTGGACTGTAGGGACGGGAGGCGATCGCAATGCAGCCAAAAACAAAAATCTAATCTAAAAACAAAATCACAAAAAGTAAATTTCCGAATTTCATCCGACAAAAATTTAACCCTATTATTATACGAGCCACGTTAGTTCAATGATTTAAAAATAAGACATACCGGAAACAAAATAAAAAAAAAACACTTAACCATAGGACACAATAGGAAATAAAAGGACATAAATTTGTGGGTTTTATTTTACAAAAGTGTCGAGCGAGTGTCACCAAAAATGATAAGATTAAACAATCACTTAAAGGACTTTAAAAGAAAACGCAACTGGTATAATAACTATTTAATTATACCACACAGCTATTGGCACCCCATGATCTGACTTAATCATGTCAGCAGCTTTCTCCCCAATCATCATAGTCGGAGCGTTTGTGTTGCCGCTGGGTATCTTTGGCATTATAGAAGCGTCAACCACTCTCAAACCCTGCACGTTATGGACCCTTAATCTTTCATCTACTACCCCATCTCGACCCATTCTACAGGTACCAACCGCATGGGCAAGAGAAACAACCGTGTTCTTTGCATAACATCGCCAGTATCCAGTTGTACCCATTTTCAAGCCTCCACAGCCAGTTACATCAGCTTTTACTATATCACCATTCACTCTCTTAAAATAAGTTGTATTTACATATTTGGTCATAAACATTACGCCTTCCGTCGCCATTGTCAGATCAAGCTTGTTTCTATAATATCCTAATTCTATTATCGGACTGGCAAGTGGATTTTTACTTCGTAATGTCACTTTACCTCTTGACAATGGGTGCAGTAATACCAAAAACAATATATCAATTTCGTTTAAAGCATTAGCTTTGGCCCGAGAAAAACAAAAGGGAAAGTCGAAATTTGATATCGTTCTGCAACCATAGCCCACTAGAGCAGACGCACCGGCTCCAACGTAAGTATTAAAAAATTGAAATTGTGGCTTAAGATGGTATTGAGTATTGTTAAGACCATAATAACCCATCTGTATTGGTACTGGTATTGAGTCTACCTCGGTAACGGCATTAAGATTGAGCGCTATAGTTGATAGATCCTTAGCACCTTTAACAAACAAGGGTACTAGTTGATGGTCGTGAAAGTTTTCTCCAACTGGAAGATTCGCTATCATATCTATTTTATGTTTCAACAATTCTTCTTGAGGCCCTATCCCTGATAACATCAATATCTGAGGACTGTTTATAGTCCCAGCTGATACGATCACTTCTTTCTTCGCGTAAACTTTGATTGTATTCTTATTTACTATAACTTCTACACCGTACGCTACGTTTGTAAGAGGTTCTATCAAAACTCTTGTAACTAGAGCATGTTTCACTACACGAAGGTTAACTCTTTTGGCAGCCGGTCTAAGGTATGCCTCTGCAGTGCTGGAACGTCTACCTTCGCTGAACGTGAAGTGTGGCAGCGAAGCTCCATAGATTTCTGGTCCGTTATTCTCTAAGACTCTATTAATACCCATCTCTTCATAAGAGTCAAGTCTAATTTTATTTATTTTGGAAGTTAATTGATTTGCATTTGGTCTAGTTATTTTTACAGGACCGTCTCGTGAATGAAGTTGAGCGTTATCTGCACGAGAAAACACTGACTCATCAGTCATACCCTCGAGCTTCTTAAAGTATCGTAGTACTGTGTCCCAGCCCCATCCTGGTGATACTTGATTCCATTCTTCATAATCCTGTGGGACTCCTCTGGAGTAAATGAGGTAGTTAACAGATGAAGAGCCCCCGAGGACTTTCCCTCTTTGATAGTCAATGAATCCATCTGGATGGGCTTCTCCAATGCCTTTGTCGTATTTCGCTTTGTAGTTCCAGTCGTACTCCGTGCCTTGCAGGGTCGGGAACAAGCCTGGAATCTATGAAAATACATATCTAAGTATTTTTGATTTTGTAATGTTTGCATGGTCATTATTCATCTAATTGCAAGTAGGGAAAATTGAAAGCCGCTTACAACACCTAATAGACCGTTCTAATAAAATGTTGATAAATAAATAAACACTGCTAGGCCTTAAGTTATGGGTGGTAAAGAACTGGATCAAGGAAGACAAATACCAGTCTCAAACAAAACCAAATCAGCTCAGACGTAGATTTGACTAATTGATTTAAGAGTGGTTCCATGTCGACTCTATTGTAAACAAGGAACAGGCCAGGAAGAAAGTTAAAGGACTAACCACGCTGGTAGGGGGAGGATCACCGCCGGCTTCGATGAGAAGCACGTTGAAGTATGGCACCTCACTCAGCCTCGCAGCCACTACAGCCCCAGCCGAGCCGGCACCAACCACCACGAAATCGAACCTTTCGCCGACTGAGGAGAAACATATTTTAGGTACTAATATTATTTAGTATACAACACTGTGCACGGGCTAAAGGGCTAGCTACCTTAGTTAACTTTCCTTTTGTACTTTATTAAAACTTTAGTGCCTATACTGGCTATACATTCAAGCATCAGAATCGTTTATCTTTGCATCACGCCACCTTGCAATGTTTTTTTTACATCCTTCCTACTTACCCACTTTTATTTTGACGTGAATTCGATAGAATTCTTACGAGTCATACCAGAAAAATTGCGTCACCATAAACATGTAATCTACCTTTGAAATCAAATTCTCATGGTTACGAAGACGGCCTTCTAACCACCTACGCTGTTAACTTTAATCTTCCGCCTGTATTTGTAACTTTGTTCATTAACCTGTCAGCTGATAATCCTCCGGCCATCCTGAGGATTGGAAGACCCTCGCCAATGCCAATGTCCGGAGCAACCACTGCACTAAGTCTGACGAGCCGCATAACTGTAGTACTTGAAAGAATTCGTTCACAATCGTGTTTAATGTATTCATGATTATAGACAAATGTAGGCTTCTAAAGCTAAATAAACCATTTGTCGTTTAAGCAGCTTTTTAGGAGACTCTAAACCTTAGTACTGAATCTTTATACAGAGTCAACTAAATAAAACGTATTCGGCAGCCAAGTTAAATTAAGTCTGAAAAAAAAAACAAATAAAAGGTTACCAGTAAATCGCGACTTAAAATTATATCCTTAAGTATTTATTTTAACCCTCTAGCACTTTCACATCTTAAAATGTCACTCATTTCGTAACCCTCTTTATTCTACCCCTATCAGTAAGATGCCAGCTTTACTGATATTTTTTAGAACACTTGTGGGAATAATTGAGAAGTAACGATATAAACCTTTTAATTCACATGGCTTTACGTATCAGTAAACCGGTGAAACACTGTTGAAAAATTACCACGAACTACTTAGGAATAACTGAATTACTTACCTTGCCACTCGCTGATTACTGATTACTTGCAGGTAATGCCAGTTGCTGATTACTTGCAGGCAAATTACCGCGAGGTTATTACGAGGACTTATTGCGTTTATATTCTAAAACAAAATTAAATGCCTAAAACTCGTGCTGCGTGCTCGATTGCTAACACCTCAATGATTAATATTCCACATGACGCATTATCATTCAACATTTCGTAATTTGAAACGGATTTGATAACACCAACACCATCTATTTTCTATGTTTGTGACCCCAAAACAGATACCATTAAGGCAGTTTATTCACTGTGCCCCTTGATTCACCGTTACCCACTCTCCCTTTATTGTTATCTCTTTTATTTGCCTTTGTAGGTACCTACACTTACTTTTCACATAACAAAATCCTTACTAATATTGTAAATGCGAAAGTAACTCTGTCTGTCTGTCTGTCTGTGTGTCTGTCGCTCTTTCACGCCAAAACTACTGAACCGATTTTAATGAAATTGATGATACACAGATAGTCTAGACCCTGAGAAAGGACATAGGCTACTTTTTAATGCGAAGAAAGAGTTTTAAGGGGTTGAAAGGGGGTTTGAAAAGTTGTATGGAAGTATCGGCATTTTTAGAGCTAGAAGCTTTAAACTTATTTTGTTGGCTGTTGATTTGATATAAATAAATATGACATTCAAAGATTGTAAAAGTTTTACCCTCAAGGGTGTAAAATAACAATAGGGAATAGGGGATGAAAGTTTGTATGGAAATATAGCTCTTTGCAGTAAAACACTGCAAATAGCTCATTAAAGTATTTATACGTAAGTGACTTATTTGTAAAAAAAATAGCCTAAATAATTAAAAATGCTACCCAAATACACAATTCCACGCGGACGAAGTCGCGGGCATAGCTAGTAGTATAATAATTGTTGACAAGACAATTGTAATTGTGAGCTGGTTTCACTAATTAAATATAGATTCGTAAGACGGAATCAACCCACACATACTACTGCAAACTGAAACCAATCTACTACTAATGGCGCTAGGTTTACTTTCGGTCTTTAGGAATATGCGTTGGTTGCTGCCATGTTGGAAAACTCTATTCAATTGAAAAGTGACCCGACTATTTTAGGCACTGATAAACAAACGTAACACCTTAAATATGTGTCGTAATTAGCCGCTTAAAAAATAATAAATTCACAGGCCGCGTCCATAACCCAGAAGTGGATTTAATTAATACGATACGCCCGACAAACGCCTATAAAACGACACTAAGCTGCCTCGTTTTTTCATTTTAATTAACTATTATTGCATAAAATTTGTACCTAAATTAAAATAAAATATCAAGTTGTACAAAAAAACCGTTTTATTAACTCTAAGATACAGTTATTTGAACCCCATGATCTGACTTAATCATGTCAGCAGCTTTCTCCCCAATCATCATAGTCGGAACGTTTGTGTTGCCGCTGGGTATCTTTGGCATTATAGAAGCGTCAACCACTCTCAAACCCTGCACGTTATGGACTCGTAGTCGTTCATCTACTACCCCATCTCGACCCATTCTACAGGTGCCAACCACGTGATAAATAGAAACCACCGTATTCTTTGCATAGCATCGCCAGTATCTAGTTGTACCCTTTTTCAAGCCTTTACAGCCAGTCACATCAGCTTCTACAATTTCACCATCAACCCTTTTAAAATAAGTCGTATTTACATATTTGGTCATAAACATTACGCCTTCCGTCGCCATTGTCAGGTCATGTTTGTTTCTATAATATCCTAATTCTATAATCGGACTATCAAGTGGATTTGTACTGTTTATTGTCACCTTACCCCTTGACAATGGGTGCAGCAATACTAAAATGAAAAAATCAATTTCGTTTAAAGTATTAGCCTTGGCTTGATTAAAACAAAATTGGAAATCTAAATTTAGTATTGTTTTGCAACCATATTGTATTAAAGCGGAAGCACCAGCACCGGCATAAGTGAAAAAAAATTGAAATTGTGGCTTAAGATGGTCTTTGGTATTGTTAAGATCATAATAACCCATGTGTATCGGCAATGGTATTGAATCTAGCTGAGTGACAATATCTAGATTGTGGGCTATAGTTTTTATATCCATAGCACCTTTGACAAACAACGGTACAAATTGATGGTCGTGTAAGTTTTCTCCAACTGGAAGATTCGCAATCACATTAATGTTATGTTTGGCCAGTTCTCCTTCAGGCCCTATCCCTGATAACATCAATATCTGAGGACTGTTTATAGTCCCAGCTGATACGATCACTTCTTTCTTCGCGTAAACGTTGATTGTATTCTTATTTACTATAACTTCTACACCGTAGGCTACGTTTGTAAGAGCTTCTATCAAAACTCTTGTGACTAGAGCATGTTTCACTACACGAAGGTTAACTCTTTTGGCAGCCGGTCTAAGGTATGCCTCTGCAGTGCTGGAACGTCTACCTTCGCTGAACGTGAAGTGTGGCAGCGAAGCTCCATAGATTTCTGGTCCGTTATTCTCTAAGACTCTATTAATACCCATCTCTTCATAAGAGTCAAGTCTAATTTTATTTATTTTGGAAGTTAATTGATTTGCATTTGGTCTAGTAATTTTTACGGGACCATCTCTAGAATGAAGTTGAGCATTATCTGGACGAGAAAAAACTGATTCATCAGTCATGCCCTCCAGCTTCTTAAAGTATGGTAGTACTGTGTCCCAGCCCCATCCTGGCGATATTTGATTCCATTCTTCATAATCCTGTGGGACTCCTCTGGAGTAAAAGAGGTAGTTAATAGACGAAGAGCCCCCGAGGACTTTCCCTCTTAGATAGTCAATAAATCCACCTGGATGGGCTTCTCCAATGCCTTTATCGAGTTTCGCTTTGTAGTTCCAGTCGTACTCCGTGCCTTGCAGTGACGGAACTAAAGCTGGTATCTATAAAAAAACGTGATACCTATGTTTAAATAAAATATGTTACTTTGTATTAAGTGTAGAAATAATATAATGTCACCAAAACTACTGGTAAATTATCACCCATTTAGCTGTGTGCTTTCAAATGGTCATGGTAATCGGAAGACACACCTATAGCTCCAAATCTAATTACACCTTGATTAGACTGATTGACTAACACATGGAAGACTCGTAGTAGTCTGGTAGATTGTAAACTACGGGAAAATGCTGGGAAGAATGAGAAGGAACTAACCACGCTGGTAGGTGGAGGATCACCGCCGGCCTCAATGAGAAGCACGTTGAAGTATGGCACCTCACTCAGCCTCGTAGCCACTACAGCCCCAGCCGAGCCGGCACCAACCACCACAAAATCAAACCTTTCGCCGTCTGAGAAGAAACATTTTACTTTAGGTACTGATATTATTTATTATACCTACTGTACCTGGGTCTACGGGTCGTGGAAGTCCTGTGAGAATAACCTCGGCTTGTATTCCGCAAGTCGTCGACCTTAGGGCCTCTAGCTCATAGGAGACGTAGATGCACTCGCATGCACATTGAGGTCTTTCCAGTGGGTACCTAGGCTTACAATAGTATATTGTTACACGAGTGGTGAAAGTGACTTATTTAATCCCGAGACGGGGTTAAATAAGTATTTCACCCGAGGTAAACACTTTTCATTACGAATACAAGGAAAGTAAAAATAAAAACGAGGTAAACGCTTTTCATTACGAATACAAGGAAAGTAAAAATAAAAACAGGAATTGGCTAAATAAATAATACAAGGAAGTATGAACAATACTCTACAAATCGAAAAAAAAAATAAAGATCGGATTGCCGCCTATTTTGTTTTTTTTTCGTTGGCCGGCCAACTTCATTATTTAGCCATTATTTTTCATTTTCATCTTTAAATATTTTGCCCAAATCTATGTTATTTTAAAGAAATTGTTGAAACTAAATTATAATTAAGTAATTTAAAAATATATACTCTTTAATTAATACTTAACTTTAAGTTATTTCAATTTTACATCGTGCTGTAATTGAGTGACTGTAGAAAAAGTTTGAACATGGTTCCATAGAAATGTGGAAATGGAACTAGTTTTTTTTTATAATTTGACAGCTGTCAGTTGAAAGCTATTCTCCCGGGCCGGAAAAGTATTACTTTCAACCCGCTCCTCAGGCAACTTCAGACCTACTTTCAGAGTATGAGTAATGAAAAATAACTTTTCACCACCCACCATTACACAAAACAGGCGCTTTTGAGGTCGATTTGTGAACACCGCCCGTAGAAGAAGAAGAAGAAGAAGATGATGATGATACCTTTACACACTGTGCCCTTACATTCGATAGTCAACGTCTCGATGCAGTTGTACAACCGATAGCAATCATTCCCGCTGCACAGGATCTAATTCATCCGCCATTCGAATGAAACTTGGATTATCTCTTGCAAATTGGATCGTAAACTAGAACGCGTGTAGATTTTGAATTTGTGACAAATTTATTTAAATAATTTTCCAGTTTGTATTGAGGTCGAATTAGAGTTAATTATTACACTATTGGAGAGAGCTATGCTCGGAGTTTCTCTGAAGGATAGGATTCGCAATGAATACATCCGACAGAGAACCAAAGTTATCGACATAGCTCAAAGAATTAGCAAGCTGAAGTGGCAGTGGGCTGGCCATATCGCGCGAAGAACCGACAACCGCTGGGGTAAACGTGTTCTTGAGTGGAGACCTCGACTCGGCAAGCGTAGTGTAGGACGCCCTCCGACCAGGTGGGATGACGATGTGCGAAAGACTGCAGGCAGATGCTGGATACGGCAAGCTGAAGACAGGGCGCTATGGCACTCATTAGGGGAGGCCTATGTCCAGCAGTGGACAAGTATAGGCTGATGATGATTACACTAACCTGTCAGCTGATAATCCTCCGGCCACCCTGAGGGTTGGAAGGCGGCCGTCAAGGCCAATGTACGGAGCAACCACTGCACTAAATCTGAGGACCTGCATAACTGAAGTACTTTAAAGAATTCGTTCACAATCGTGTGTAAAGTGTTCATGGTTTCGTACAAAGGGTGGCTTTATGAAAAGGTCGCTTTCCTTTCAGGCTACCGTAATTCAAAATTCTACAAATACTAGATTGTTTTCGTCTTTTCCATAACAAAAAAAATGACTTACTCGTGCTGCGCGTCCGATTGCGAACATCTCAATGATTAATATTCCAACACATTATTATTCAATAAAAATGATTTCGTAATAGAAACAACATTGAAACCAGAACTCAACCTGTCTAGAAGCTGTATTCTTTAGATACATAAGCAAATTAATATTGTCACTTGTTTATTTACCTATTACGCATTCTATTCTGTAAGTACTTATAGGTACCTACCACCATTTCTCACAGCACAAGCTTATACTGGTTCCACAAATTGAAAAGAAACCCGATTATTTTAGACACTGATCAACAAACGTTACACCTTGAATATGTATCGCAATTAGATGCTTATGTAGGTGATAATAAACTCATATACCGTGTCTGCATGCTGAACGTACATTGAAAGAACTAAGTGTACCTAACAACTACAAGACACTAACTGCCTGATTTTCGACATAGCTATGTTAAATTAAGTGTTCTATAGAAAGGTGTAAGACTAGTTCCATTGAGGTCCATGTCAATTTTTAATTCGTTGAAACGGCTAGAACCTATCACTATGGAGTTAAATCGGTAGAGTCCAGAGACGGAATACCAACCCTCCCTTCGTCTCTTCGGATCATCCTCAATCGGCAATGGGCGAGCAATGCCTTTGATATTGTAAGCAACTTAGGCTACGGTAACTGTTTAACGTCAGGCGAGTATATAGAACTAGCTGTGCCCGCGACTACGTATAAATACTTTAATGAGCTATTTGCAGTGTTTCATGCAAACAGCTATATTTCCATACAAACTTTAATCCCCTATTCCCTATTGTTATTTTACACCCTTGAGGGTAAAACATTTACAAACTTTGAATGTAATATTTATCGAATTTATCGAATCAACAGCCTAAAAAATAAGTTTCAAGCTTCTAGCTCTGAAAATGACGAAACTTCCATACAACTTTTCAATCCCCCTTACAACCCTTTTTTCTCATTAAAAAGTAGCCTATGTCCTTTCTCAGACTCTAGACTATCTGTGTAACACATTTCATTTAAATTAATTCAGTAATTTTGGCCTGAAAGAGCGACAGACGGACAGATATACAGAGTTACTTTCGCATTTATAATATTTCTGTGTACCAAATTTCATTTAAATCGGTTCAGTAGTTTTGGCGTGAAAGAGCGACAGACGGACAGACAGACAGAGTTACTTTCGCATTCATAATATTAGTAAGGATAAGGATTATATTCTGGCAATTCTTGAGGGAAGCCCGGCAATACGAGATCATACAAGGAAATCCGAATCGTATCGGTGCCGTGTCCAACAATTTTTTGACAATAATGTATTTACTTATTACCTTAATAAATAACGGTCGAGGGGAATAATATGAACCCGCAACCTCTTATCGCTAGGAGGACCACTTTGTACGCTAGGCTATTGCCGTTTCTAAATGTACCTATCGAATTGTAGGCCTTCGAGCGTGACCCTGTTAAAACCGGTCCTAGTTAGGCACCCAGTCTAGCCTGATTACTGAACACTGCATACTAAAAGTATAAATTAGAATAATGTACCTATCTAACGAGGTTAATTTTATTAAAATACTAAGTATGCCGTATGATAATATCAAAAAAAGAAGACTGAATAGATTCACACCTCTATCAAAGAGTCACACCAATTGAGTACTTACCCAAAATAACGCAAAAAGAAAATATATTTTGAGTATATAATATTAGGCGAATAAGTGATCGAACGATCTTCCGCACCTACCTAAGAGTTGTAGGAGTGTATAAGAATGAGTACATACTTACATTATATACAACATGAGGTTAGATGATGTACTTTTCCTTGGTACTAGCAATTAAATACATTAGGTACTTATATAAATAAATAAATATCGACAGATGAACACACCAACTGTATGGTCCCAAAGTAAGCAACGCTTGTACTATGGGTACCGTACAATGGTCTGGGGGCGATCCCAGTGACACCTAGACCTGGGCAAATTACGAAAAGGGCATTTCCGAAATTTGCCTCGGCGGTGGGAATCGAACCCGTAAGCACCATGTGCATTGAGCCGAGCGGCCTACGCTCAAACCACTGCGCCAAGCGGTCGTCGCTTTTCGGGACCTGTAACTTACTATTTGTGATTCAAGTGTGTCAAATCTTTCCTTTGCACAGCTATGCAGCCAAGAATAATAGATGCCTTTTGGTTTTTAAAATTGTTTATATCATTTTACTCAACCAATCACTAATTATTTTTAAATATTCCTAAAATTCATTTACATTGTTTGTTTGTTTTCAGGGGTGTAAGTCCACGCTAACTTCTATATTAAGTTTCATGCATAACTGTAATTCAATGAGGCAAAGGACCGCCGAAATTTAAGAACTTTCTTCGTAGAACGTGTTTTTATAAGTATAAAAACAAAAATGTTATGTAAGAAAGTTTTTTTTTTAGTTTTTGCTTTTTGCCAAAGTATGTGATTTGGAGTTACGACAATTGTAGCGGAAAGCGTCGATATGATGTTTGCACCTACTTCATATCTGTAAACCATAAGAAAAAAAACTTAAAAAAATAATCTTTGAACAGGTAATGTAATATGTCAAGTTGTCTGTCACTGTCACCCCAGTTTCTGCTTTTGTCACCCTATGCCGTCATCTACGATGTCATACAAGCGAATATTATTTACATAGAATGGAGCGAGCAAAAAAGCCATATGGATAGGTTGTGGTGAAATAGTGTACGTTTTTCGCAAAGTAATCAACAAATTAAGGGAGAAGAACTCGTTCCCTCACTCCCTCATGAAAACACTTTATCCGCTTTATTCAATGTATTTTGATATTATTGGAAATAATGAATCTTGAAGAGATGACTGAGAATATGTCTTTACAATCGTAAGTACCAATATTACGCAGTTACAAAATGGTTTTACTTAATAATTTTATGTAACATTACCTAAAGTACCTAATTAGGTAATGTAAGTACCTTCTTTAGTGGGTATGTAGATTATTACCAACTAAACCTAGTTTCCAGTGGTTTCCTTCCTGTATGATAATCCACATATAACTGCATGACATAAACACCTAATTTAAAACGAATGAAAACATAATACTTATTGTTTAAATTTAACTCATTATCTGTTAAACATGTATCCTTCTCTGGTGGTAATAGTCAGTATGAAAACAGTAATTAAGTTTCCATATTAAATGGCAACTGTTATTCCTTTTAGAATAAAAAATATCTAGTTGTAAATCCTATGAAGTTCACCATGACAGTTTATTGACAATAATATATTATAATCCAGTTAGCAGATGAATATTATCAATTTTCTGAGCAGCATACAGCGTACAGCTAGCAACAGCCTTTAGAACTGTATAAGTAGTTTTAAACTAAGCAACCTACCTAAAATATAATTATAAACTGGTCCTGATTAATGTGGCAATATGCTTATATTTACAGTTTCTCTCCCACTTTGCAATTTGCGATGCAAGTGGATAATCTTCTTCCAATTCCTGTTCTTTCTTTTGATTAAATTCAATGAAGTTTTAAAATAAATTTTGTTTTTAACCAAGACTTGTTTGAAATACTATAAAAGACTACTGTGGCTCAAGGTAAGTAAGTATAGGCGGCTTGACCAACTGCACCTGGTCTAATCTATAGTACTTACCCATAGTACAACTATTTAAATTGTGACTTTACAGTCGGTGTGTTAGCTTGATGATATTATTTTACTTGTCTCTAAACTGTCTGGGGCTTAGCGGATCCTTTAAAGGCCTTGTGTGGGCCTCTAGCACCTGCCTTTTGTGTTATTGCTCCTTTAATTGTGATAAATTCATCAATGTCTTACCTTTCAGAGAAAATGTTGAAAAACGCAAAGATTATCTAGAGTGGCACGAATACTTTATGGCGACGGCTTTATTGGCGGCAAAACGGAGCAAAGATCCGAGCTGCCAAGTTGGCGCTTGTATTGTGAATAACGACAAGAAAATTGTTGGTATAGGGTAAGTATCTACTTGTTTTGGATGAGTATCGGGTATATAAATTAGATTGAAATTAGAAAACTACCTACTCAGGATCCACTATATTATGTTTCCATAACTGGCCACTCACATAAACAATATATACCTAAAAAGTAATTACAATTTTTGAAAATAGAACTCTTTTGGTTGTAGAAAGCAGTTTGTTTTATCTAACTATCACTTGTTTTGACATAGTGGCGTAATTTTTAAAATTGTAGACATGCAGTTACCATGGATTTTAACTCCTGAAAATGTTCATTGTAGATCTGTATTATTCACTATGATTTTTAGTGTAATTTGACAGCTCAGCAGAGCCTAGCCCAGATTTAAGCTGCTCCTAGCAATGAAGCAATAATGCTTCATCACGAGACGAATATTTGAATCTATCTGGCTATTATTAATAAATTCAGGTTACACTGTTTTCTAGGCCATTGGATGTGTCCTATGGCGTCAACACGAAAGTTGTGACAAACATTATAATTTCCATAACACTGAAAAAATTATAGTTACTAAACATCTCTACTTAATATCAGGTACTCTATACATATGAGATACTTACCTAAATTATTTTTCGGACTTTTGAAATAACCTATTTTCACTACCTATCAATGAACATTATAAAGCCAAATTGTGCGCCTTGATGTATCAGTTATCTCTTTATATTTGTAGATACAATGGCATGCCGGTAGGGTGCAGCGATGACACCTTTCCATGGGGAAAAAATCGGGATGAACATAACAAATTTCTCTATGGTATGTAATTAGATAAAACCATATGATGACGGTGTTAGAGCCAAGCTGTAGCCAATTGACTACAGCTCGTACGGGCTGGCTCGACCGGGGTAGTACCTTCCTCTCAGAGAAAATTGGCGTCACCATTGTCGATCCTGGCTTACAAGAGTTACAGTGGTGGGAGTGGGTGGCGGGAGTAGTCACATAAAAAAAAGAATATTGGGGTAAAGTACTAGCCAATATAGTTGCACGATGAGTGTGAGAGCCGGAAAAGGATCCCTTCTCCCGTGCCCTCCCTATCTGTCCCACTCCCCTGAAGGGGACGTATGCTCAGACGACGGAAAGTTTGTGTTGCAGCCAACAGCTTTTTGCCTTCTTCCATTTCTAATTCATTTGAAGAACAAAGATGGAAGTTGTTGTCTCTGACATCTAACTAAACCGATTTTTAGGAATGTATACCGTAACATACAAAAATGAAATTTTCAATATTAGTCCACAATAGGATAAACGGATAAATCTGTGAACATACATACACAAATATACAGATGAACATAGAATGTGCTCCTTTTTGAATTTGGTTCATGAGAAATTTCTAAGTTACGAGGGATGCCTTTTAAGTTTTGTCGTTTGAAGAAAAAAACACAACTAGAACCTTATAGTGCTTTTTATTGTTTTTCAAAGTATTCACCACGTAGCTTAATACACTTTTCCATTCGCTCAAACCAGTTATTATAACATTTATTCCACTCTAAAGTGGGGGTGTTCAAAATGGCTGACTTGAAAGCGTCGACTGCTTCTTCACTGGACTGGAACCTTTGACCACGAAGACTTTTCTTAATTTTAGGAAATGTAAAAAAATCGTTAGGGCTTAGGTCAGGACTGTATGGAGGATGGTCAAGAATTTCTACTTTTTCCTGCTTCAAATACTCAATCGTTTGACGAGCGCTGTGTGAACTTGCATTGTCGTGGTGCAGGATGATGCGTCGCTTTGAGTTAGATTTTCGAAGTTCGGCGATGACTTGTGGTAAACAAACTGTGGTATACCACTCTGCGTTAACCGTTCTACGATCATCAAGTGCAATAGTCGCAACATGGCCGGTTTTTCTAACGAACGTGGCCACCATCTTCTTTGAAGTGCTTCGAGAACGAACAACTTTAGTCGGCTTTGGCTCGTCTTGAAAGACCCAGATTGTAGATTGTTGTTTGGAATCAGGATCGTAGGCATAGATCCAAGATTCGTCACCACTGATGATGTCGTAGACGTGATTTGACTCTCCTCGGTTGAACCTTTGCAGAGTTTTCTTACACCATCTGACGCGGGCCGCCTTGTGATCGTCGGAAAGCAGATGCGGTATCCAACGGCAAACTAGCTTTCTTACACCAAGCGCTTCATGCAAGATCTTCTGAATGGTTGTCCCTGAGATGCCTAATAGAGCCTCTATCTCTCGATACGTCACATGACGATCTTCGAGAATTAGTTGTCTCACTCCAATGATGTTATCTTCAGTGAATTCAGATTTTGGGCGACCTTCGCGAGATTTGTCACTAACACTAGTATGTCCACGCTGGAATTCTAAATACCAGCGTTCGACAGTCCGCAGACATGGGGCTTCATCCCTGAACACAGATATTAGCTCTTCAAAACACTGAAGCCGTGTCAGGCCTCTTCTAAAGTTGTAGAAAATTATTGCACGAACATTTTCCTTAGAAAGATTCATTTTCGTACGTAACCTGACAGATTCTAATCGACGCTGTGACTAAACAATAACATTAATCCTAATACATTCAACTGTTTTGAGATTCGAAATTTAAACACATTCGAATATAGAACAGTTCCAAATTCAAAATTGCCGGGAATTATGGAAACGACAGAACTTAAAAGGCATGCCTCGTATGAGAATATAGGTACTTAATTTCCGTTATATGCCACACTTTGCCGGTATTTTCATGAGTTCCATTTTGTTACATTCCTACAGTGTGCCACGCGGAATTGAACGCTATTGTGAACAAGAATTTGGCCGAGTTGAAGGGGTGTACGATATACGTGAGCCTGTTCCCCTGCAATGAGTGTGCGAAGCTGATAATACAATCCCGGATCACCCAGGTGGTCTACGTATCCGATGAGAACGCACATAAGAAAGAGACAGTAGCCTCTAAGAGAATGTTCGATGCGGCGGGAGTCACATATTGGTAAGTACAAAAATTCCCAACATACTGGTGCTATTTTATTCACCAAAACACCTATTTGTATCCATATTAAAATAATATAATAATCTAGTCCTTTGTGACGTCCCACTTCTTGGCACGTGCCTCCCGTCAACACTAGGGGGATTCTGGCCATAATCCACCGCGCTGGCCCAGTGCGGGTTGGCGGATTTCACATGTCTTTCGAAAATTGTTTAGATTTTCTATGACATACAGGTTTCCTCACGATGATTTCCTTCACCGTAAGCAAGTGATAATCATTTTGTAATTATAATTCGCACGTAGATTTCGAAAATCCCCAGAGATGCGAGCCAGGTTTTGAACCCAGGACCTGGTGCCCGTAAGATGATCACTACTTCCTACCACTGTATCCATATAATATCGTAAATTAGTTTAAAAGTATGTGTCTTCATAGAAGTCGATCTCTGGAACCACTGATTCGAGGCTCAAAATGATTCCACTGTTATAAAGCTACAATATTCCTGGGACATTGGATGTGTTTTAAATTTCCACACGGATGAAATTATAAAGGCAGACTCTTGACTTAAAGGGTTCTGTCTTATTGGCCTTTTCTATGATTGATCACCGTATTTGGTTTATAATTTTGGAGGTTCACCAACCAAGTGAGTGGGTCCTTTTCCCAAATCATTTAACAGAATATTTCCGCAAAGTATTGCCTGAGCCAATCAATGTGTATCTTGTAATCATTTAACTTTTTTGCAATAACAACCAAATATGTTATTTTCCAGGCAACTGAAGCCAAAAAATAAAAGAATTGAAATAAATTTTGGACCAGATCCAGATGACGGAAACCTTTCATGATAATGATTTATCAATCGGTAGGTGCTGTATATACAATTAATAAAATGTACATTTATAAATAACATTCATGTACATTAATTTTATTAATAATTACGACTTAATGTTTTTTAATCACTGAAAGAATGGAATCCTATTAAATAATATTAACATTTTTATAATGTTGTTTCATACTAAATGTAAAAAGCGTAGTTATTTAAGGAATTGTGAATATTCTTGTACTTACTTACAATATTAATATAATCTTAATACATGACGATTTTTCAAATTACGTTTTGTTTACTAAAGGGATAGTAATGAAACAATATGAAGTAGGTAAGTATTATAATATAAACATTGAAAAACATGTGTTATTATTTTGTATTCATTTCTTGTCCTATTAGGATTTCATTTGAATCTCATTTTTAATAATGATTGTCCAATGAACAACCTAACAAAAAGGATCAAACCCAAACCTTTTCCGTCCGTCCGTTTGTTAGTAGCAAGCATTATTTGACGACCGAACAGCCCACCATTATTTTACAGTTCCGGCGAAAAACCAGCGCTGCTTGTCGCCAACTAAGCAGGCCCATAGATATAACACCTTACACTCGTATACCTACTATCATACATATTTATTATATACATAAACTATTGTTGGCGACCGTGGAAATCTTCCCTGAAAACGCCTGAACACAACACCCTTCGGCCAGTAGCCTTGGCAGCCTTTGCATATTTATTATTATTTCAACATACATAACTCTAAATTGAAAATTTAAAAACCCCCGATGCGATGACTTTTTCATTAAATGTATACTTTACCTAGTAGTTCTTCCAAATAAATAAGTGAGCGAGATTTGCGTAGCTCCCGTAGCTCAGTATTCATAGCTCACGTCGCAAATTCATCTGGTACAACTAGTTTCGATTCCAGATTATGAAAGCGCCATTTACATCGCATCAGTCGTTTTGGCTTCCTCATTTATAATCTATAACTAATGCAATGTACAATAGTCAACAGAAAATCTGTGTAAAAGTATGAGACATTATCTTGTTATGACATTATAATCATTAACATTAGAATAGACAACGAATCTAAATTTTGATGCCACGGAGGTTTAATTCCTAGTAAAAGATTATCAATTATGATTGAATTTGATGTAATAACTCTGGTTGAGGTGGACGGGAGCAGCCCAGGGGAAGAATTTTCAATAACGCTTAAATTATTTTAAATTAGATTTGTTTTTCTGTATTTTTTCTCAATGGCGGAGCAGCGACCTCTAGAATTATTATTGCGTAATATTCCATGACCATTAACAAAACAAACTAAATTTAACGCATGCGCGTATCCATCATTTGAAACGTGACCTAATGGAACGTCTTTAGTTCATACACAAATCTCATATAAAAATTGATAAAATATCATTTTTTTCCAGAATCCGGGAAACTTTTCAAATTTATAATATTGTAAAAAGCCAGTTCAGACTATTACGATCATTTAAAAATATAATAAAGCGAAATAGTTTCAGACGTTCTCAAGTGATGCAAAGATATTATTCCAATGAGCCCTAATTTCGAACGGATTCGAGCCGTGGAAGTTCGTTTTGGCCGCAAATGTGGCTTTTTTACCTACAAAAAAGCTGATGATCTTCAAACGGCTGAACCCATTTTCATGAAACATAGCTAAGAACACTCTCGATCAGAATATCTATCTAACAAAAGAAACAAAATTGAAATCGGTTCATCAGCTTGGGCGCTACGTTGCCACAGACAGACACACAGATACACAGATACACAGATACACAGATACACAGATACACAGATACACAGATACACAGATACACAGACACACAGATACACAGATACACATGTTAAACTTATAACACCCCTCTTTTTTCGTCGGGGGTTAAAAATAAGATGTCTATATTGGTTATGAAAAGTTTTATCAATGAAACAGAAATAGATTTTTTTAAAATATTTTTAATTACTCTATATACAAGATGACACGGGAGTAAGATGTAGAAAATAATAATGTTTAAAATATTTGTAGACTATGGCCCTTATTAATAAATCTATCTCAAATCTGAGAGCGATCTTGGAAATGTCATTCCAGTACAAAATGACATGTCAGGCGTCACGTCAAGATCGCTCTCAGACTTGAGATCGATCTATTAATACGGGCCTATATTATCCACTAGATGAACGCACTAGTACACGAGTACTCGACGAGCGAGACGTAACGTCACGACCCACAGAACTCGCCGCCTCAAGTGGGCTAGACTCTGAGCCGAGTCGTCTTGTACAGAACCAGAGTGCGCAACAATTTGGAATAACCAATAAAATTATTATTGTCCAAACTTTACACATACATATTTACAAAACACAAAATGCAAACTAAATCCAACAAGTGTCAATTTGATACAATGTTTGTATTGTATCGAATACAGACCGATAACTGAGCCTAATAGACGCGACTTACGTCCAATATTGTAAGGGAACGCAATCGTCCAAAGGTGACGGGGTTTCGAGCGAAATTTGATTAGCTAGGCGAGAGGGGTTGCTGCGTCTATTAGGCTTATTAGTCCGTGGTATCGAATAACCCCAGCGCCGTCAACAAAGTCGACAAACGAAAAAGTACAATACAAACTTAAGAATAAGGTTTTATTTACAAGCGTACCCACCACAGCGCGGTGGTCGGTGGCGCACTTGCCACACCACATATCTTCAGGCACCGTAACCACGAGTCACGTGACCTCACCTTCCTTATATTAGCATTGCTAGTGACAGGCCATAGTCAGATCAAGGTCATGGTACAGCGCCTTAGACATGCAAGCCCAGTCATTAAACACCTAGCACCATATTAATAAATCGATCTCAAGTCTGAGAGCGATCTTGGAAATGTCATTCTTATGTCATACCAGCACAAAGGGACATGTCAAATGCGTACTTGAGTTCGATTTATTAATACGAGCCATTAATTCCTAATCATGATACAACAATGTTGAACACTTGAGGCCACACAATAGTCATTTCATATTGCGGTCGGGTTGAGACTGCCTATAGTTAGAACGCACTACTTACCAGAAAATCGCTATGTACAGTTCGTTCATTTCTCGAAGACACGTGCTGTGACTTATGACACTGGCATATGGGTCAATTTGCAATAACTCACACGCAAGTATTGATAGAGATAAAAATACAACAAAATTCACTTCCTGTATGTTCTACAAAATTCAGTCGCTTTCCTAATATTCCCGTGATTATGATGAGATACACCCCTTAACAGAAAGTTTCGAGCGAATCAAAAGTCGCATGCGATCGTATAATAATCAAGTGCAGTGCGTTCTAAGCTTCCGTGCCTCTATGCAATTATGCCTGGTTTACACGATTCAAGTTGACAATTGGCGAGTCAACTTGCAAGCTGCTGCGCGAATTAGCAAGCGACGGTCACGAGCCGGCGATATAATTACGCAAGCTGTTTCTTAGTGGATGGCCACCTAGTAGCGTGCGACAGTCGGCCGATTGTAACACGATGACTTCACCCACAAGGGTATGAGCGTGTAGCGGGAGGTGACAAAAATTGATCGGAATCTCAAGTAGTAAAAAGAACATTCTATGTTTGCAAACAATAGTAGCATAAAATTACATTTCAGTCTCATAGAGCATGTAAAACGTAGTGGAGATTTCCAAAGGTCACCATTATTGTAACAAATTTCCTTTACCGGGTCACGCCAAAAAGCAAATACAAAGCCTTGTAATGACCAGTGTGAAAAAGTTTTCTAAAAAATCAATAGATGGCGCAAGTGAACTACCTTGTAACGTCCACTGTCAATACTCCCTGCTAGTCAAGTTGAATCGTGTAAACATTGCATAGGCACTTAGAACAATTACAATATATTTCAAACGGTACTGTTATTAGTATTGAACACGTGAACCCTATACACGACCTGATCTGACACTTGTAAAGGTCGTAGATATAAAAAAATAAATAGAGACAGTCATCTGCGTGTTCTCTCTTTTATATCTGTTCCTTTATGCGGTGGTTTCAGGTCGTATAGTCTGTAGTAGCCTCCAGACGGCACACCATAGTGTGCCAAGCCATAGCTTGCGATCAATAGGGTCGATCTGGGGATGTGCGACCGCAGAACCCAACTTGCATATTGACATGCCGATTGGTGGGGACTAGTGATGGAACACTTCACAGGTAGCGTGTGAAAAATCATACTATAATAGGTTTTCATAAGTCGCACCTGCTACCGACATAGGTCTGTACCGGTAAAAATCTTTGCAATTAAATCGCAAAGTGTTCAGTACTATCACGGTTTTTATGATAAATCAGCGACCAGTGACTTCAAAGGATTAAGTGTGATTGTGAAAATTCACTACAAATTAAAGCATTGACTGTGAAAAATCACAGGTGAAATAACAGTGAAAGAAAAATATAATTTCACCCCAGCGATCGGCTCTATCAATCGTGAGCCAAATGGTGCCGTCTGGAGTCTACTCGAAAGGGGTTATTTCTTATTACAATATGGCGGTTGGTATGGGGTCACAGGGTTAGACACAATGTGAACATTCACCCGCCGCGATACACACTACACGAAGCGATTCAATCAAGTCACTAAGGCCGTTATTAATAAATCGATCTCAAGTTTGAGAGCGGTCTTGAGTCCAGTATTGACATGTCATTTTGTACCGGTACGACATGAGAATGACATCTCCAAGATCGCTCTCAGACTTGAGATAGATTTATTAATACGGAACTAAGTTTTTTTTTTACAAAAATTTTATTGCCATTCAATAAGGTTATCACTATATTATACAGCTTATAAAGATTTTGGATTAAAAAAACATTAAAATACATCATAATTCGAGTATATTTATGGTGTTTTATATATTTAACAAAACCCTAACTGCTATTTCAATTTATCTATGTTTAGAGTTCGCGGTATAGTATTGTCAACTCCCAACGCCAATTCTGTTGATATGTAGGTGGGCCCATATTAATGAATCGATCTCAAGTCTGAGAGCGATCTTGAGTACGCTTTTGACACGTAAATTTGTAAGTACCTACTGGTATGACATTTTCCAGATCGCTCTCAGACTTGAGAATGATTTGTTAAAAAGCGCCCATCTAGCCCGCGAAGTTCAAATTTTTTGAGTTCTTTTAGAAATTTTTCAAAATCTGACTATAATAAAAGACAAGTTTTGTAATTCGCGAAAAAGACCGTGTGCAGTGCATTTATTAATATATCCAACTTACTCTAAAACATTTCAAGAACGACAGCTATCCAGATATCTGGCAATTTTTGTATATTTAGTGATTTACTAGTATCATATCCACCGTGATAATATTTAGAGTAAAATAAATATATTAATGAATGCACTGCACACGGTCTTTTTCGCGAATTACAAAATTTGTCTTTTATTATTGTCAGATTTTGAAAAATTTCTAAAAGAACTCAAAAAATTTGAACTTCGCGGGCTAGACAGGCGCCTTCACCTTAATACGGGCCGTAGGCATTAAGACATATTTCAGACTTCCAGCGCCCTGAAGCAAAACGATGTCTTTTGCGATGTAGATAAAGTTTAAAATGTCTTGTCGCTGCGCTGCCGATCGCTGGCAACTCGTTGTGAATTAAACATTACAGTTTTCTTTTGGTTAGGGTACCGTGTTGGCTATGGTGAATGGGAGGATTTATGCAGAGACAAGGAACAAAGCTTTATAAACTAAAGTAAAAATTAAATCAACGAACGCGTTATGAAACATAAAAATTTATTGCAAAATAAGAGACTACAGTGTCGCGGTACAAACGCCACGCAATTATGTTCCTAATTATACTTTATTTACAGTTTCAATTGCAATCAACGTCACGAATTCATTCTTTATTCGACAGCACTGAACGCATCCGTCTTTGTCATGTATCTAATGTACCTATACAGGACAGACAAGGACAGTTTGAGACAATTTAAGTAATTAAGAATGATATTAATAAATCAATCTCAAGTCTGTGAGCGATCTTGGAAATGTCATTTTTTTGTGATTAGAGTACAAAATGGCGTGTCAAAAGCGACTCAAGATCGCTGATGTGAGTGATCACGCCCTGATGTGAGATTTCATTTATTAATATCATAACTTCAGTAGATCCAGTACGAGTTATGACAGCTCAAACGTATTCGATTTCGAATAATGGGGCGTTGCTGGTAAATGTATAATTATATACTAATTCGAAATAAGCCGTGTACCGACTGGCCGAGCAACCTAGCGAGGCTTAATGAGAATCTTAGCCGAGGTGAAGCGCTCGCGCTGCATCGCCCGAACATTATCATCTTTTTCATTGTCGGCCCACGTCCAAAATGATCCCGAAGCTACGGCTACTGCTACAACCTCATTACCCGACCATTTTCGAAATGTGTGTAAGCTGTCACACTTACTACATCTCCCGATCTGAACACATCAACACTTTATAACCCTGGTGCAGCGTTATAAACAAACACGAAATAACCGCGAAATTGGCGGGTCAAAACGAAATCATGTTTAAATTTACAAAAAAATATTAAAACCCAAATTTATTGATATCTACCTACTACCTACGTCATATTTGTGTCCTGTACACACTCCCTGGCAATACACACAATTGTATAGTTATCAAACAATCATATTTAAAACTGTTATTTTTTAAAACCAAAACCGATAGGTACTCCTTTAATAAATAAATAAAAAATTGAAATTCTTTAATTTTGTAATATTTTCTTGGGCCTTCATCGCCTTCTTGTTATTATTAACAGTTAGAAGATATAAGGGTTTTTTTGCTGGATTATTTTAATTTCGATCGGTTTGAAACTGCGCTCGAATTACAAAATTTAAGTACAAAACAAAAACTGTGAAATTACAATGCTTACAATTCAATGTATTATCAAAGAAATACGAGAGATATTCTGGCCGAATCGTTCCTATTTTCAACTAGCGTCGTGTAAAGGCCGATGATCCGACCGGCGGAATAACAAGGCCCCACTTTATTAGGCGCGCCTACATTATACTAGCTCAATATGACAGCCCCGCGAGTCTGCTCGATATATTTAGACGCAGCTATCACTTATTTCACGAATAGACGACCGTCGTTGAAAATCGCAATTAGTTGAAATTTGTATAATTTAATCTTGTTGCAGTAAAACCTTTCAACAAACAGATAGAGAAAATTCGCAATCAATCACGTTTTCAACATAACACAAATACTAGCTTTTGCTCGCACCTTCGTTAGCGTAGCGTTAAATATTATTTATTTCTGAATATCGATAACAGCGCCATCTCCCGGAAATGGGAAGCGCTTGAAGCGGTAAATACCGCATATAATGTTTAGTGAGCAAAGGTCCATTGGCACACATCTGTTACCGGGATTTAAACCTACGACAAGCATTCATAATTCCCAAAAAAACTTAGTTGCATTTTGGACTATGGTTGGAATTCCTTTTGAATTCAGCGAATGTTTTGAATAAAAAGAACTTCCGTCCCTTCCGTTAATGTGTTTTTAAACATATATTTGTCCAAATACGCCACTTTTAGTGCCAGCATTAAACTAGTAAATACCGTACATATTTTTTTTACGTAATTAGCAGTATTATAAATCATCCATGATCATTACTGTAGGCGGCACTTCACAAGATACACGGCGCATGATATTGAAATTTGGAAAAAAACATATATTTATACAAATAAATAAAATGTAAGTGCCTGTGTGTAATGTCAAAATAACAGCTTATTACTAAATGCGTACGAAATTATAAACGGTACATACAACAAAAAACTATTTTTTAAATTTTCATCTGGTTATCTATTCCGGCTAACCTGCGAAACGGCTGGACCGATTGAGACGTGACTCTCACCGGGTAGATAGCTGATACTATATATCGTGGAGTAACTGAAGCTACTTATATTTTATTGAAATACCACGCGGGCAACAAATAATCCGCAATAATCGCGAATCCCATAATTGAGGGAACGAGCAACAAAAAAAAAACATGTTCTTTCTTTTGCAAGTGAAACCTTACTTATTCTATCTGTTTGTTGGTCGATTCCGTTGCGACGCGGCCGACTTGCGAGTCGATATAATGAAGAGTGTTTGGTACAGACGTGTTCAGTTAGCGGCGACCTCCTGCTGTTGTACGACGGCGGCGGCGGCAGACGGCTCGGCCGGCAGCTCGGCGGGCGGCTTGAAGGCGAGCGCGTGCGGGAACCGGGCCCGGCACGCGGCCAAGTACCGTTCCGTCTCCGCCTCGCACGGCCCGAAGTCGCCCTCCTTCAGACTGTCCAACACGTCCACACAGCCCTGGAAGAGGATACATGAATTTAGTTCACTTTAAAAAAATCTCTAGTATAATATATGATCAAACGTACTTTACAAGGGAAGTTCGATCATTATTATATGAGTAGCTCCATTCGACGATATAGGAACCCACCCACCACAATACCTTAAGTACAAGTTTTTGGATATACTCTAAAAGGAATGTGATACTCACAGCGTGACTGTAGGGACGTGCATCATTCGATTAATCGATGAAATCTAAAAAAGTGCGACGCTACCTTGAGGGTAAGGAAACTACCTGGTTATCCTATATCGAAGAATGGAGCTAGGAAATATAATCTCTATAAGTCGGGTTAGTTACACCATTTATAAAATATGGCTGGACCGATTTTTATGATCTTTGATTTGACAGTATTGTCTCCGCCCCGTGAGAAAGAAAAAACATTGTGAGGAACTGATTACGGCCTGAATCCCACTCGTAGTGTGGGGAGGCCCGTGCCCAGGAGTGGGAAGTCAAGACGGCAAAATTATTACTATTATTACTATGTTTCTCTGTATCACGGGCTCTGTCCAGTCCTTTGAAAGACTTGCATGGGGACATGTTTGAAGACCGCTTGGCGCGGTGGTTCGAGTGTAGGCCGCTCGGCTCACTGCACGTGATGGTTGCGGGTTCGATTCCCGCCGGGGCAAATTTCGTAAATGGTTTTTTCGTAATTTGCCTTGGTCTGGGTGTCACTGGGATCGCCCCCAGTCCATTGTACAGTACCCATAGTACAAGCGCTGCTTAGTTTAGGACCATACAGTTGGTGTGTCAGTCCGGCAATATTTATTATTATTAGTAGTATAACTAGGTGAAACGGAAAGGGTATACATTTTTTTGCAACTTTTCTTTAAATCTAAAACTATCGTTTTTGTGGGACAGTTGAAATCCTAAAGGTTTTGTAGACTTATGAAATCTGTCAACGGCAGTATTCCTATAACACAGATGGTGGTATATAAGCTATGGTACCTGTATGGAGAGGTCGGGGTAGCGCATGTCGGTGGCGGCGGCGAGCGCGGGCTGCGCGCGCGCCGGCAGCAGGCGCCGCAGCGCGCGCGCGCCCCACAGATGGTGGTATATAAGCTATGGTACCTGTATGGAGAGGTCGGGGTAGCGCATGTCGGTGGCGGCGGCGAGCGCGGGCTGCGCGCGCGCCGGCAGCAGGCGCCGCAGCGCGCGCGCGCCCCACAGATGGTGGTATATAAGCTATGGTACCTGTATGGAGAGGTCGGGGTAGCGCATGTCGGTGGCGGCGGCGAGCGCGGGCTGCGCGCGCGCCGGCAGCAGGCGCCGCAGCGCGCGCGCGCCCCACAGATGGTGGTATATAAGCTATGGTACCTGTATGGAGAGGTCGGGGTAGCGCATGTCGGTGGCGGCGGCGAGCGCGGGCTGCGCGCGCGCCGGCAGCAGGCGCCGCAGCGCGCGCGCGCCCCACAGATGGTGGTATATAAGCTATGGTACCTGTATGGAGAGGTCGGGGTAGCGCATGTCGGTGGCGGCGGCGAGCGCGGGCTGCGCGCGCGCCGGCAGCAGGCGCCGCAGCGCGCGCGCGCCCCACAGATGGTGGTATATAAGCTATGGTACCTGTATGGAGAGGTCGGGGTAGCGCATGTCGGTGGCGGCGGCGAGCGCGGGCTGCGCGCGCGCCGGCAGCAGGCGCCGCAGCGCGCGCGCGCCCCACAGATGGTGGTATATAAGCTATGGTACCTGTATGGAGAGGTCGGGGTAGCGCATGTCGGTGGCGGCGGCGAGCGCGGGCTGCGCGCGCGCCGGCAGCAGGCGCCGCAGCGCGCGCGCGCCCCACAGATGGTGGTATATAAGCTATGGTACCTGTATGGAGAGGTCGGGGTAGCGCATGTCGGTGGCGGCGGCGAGCGCGGGCTGCGCGCGCGCCGGCAGCAGGCGCCGCAGCGCGCGCGCGCCCCACAGATGGTGGTATATAAGCTATGGTACCTGTATGGAGAGGTCGGGGTAGCGCATGTCGGTGGCGGCGGCGAGCGCGGGCTGCGCGCGCGCCGGCAGCAGGCGCCGCAGCGCGCGCGCGCCCCACAGATGGTGGTATATAAGCTATGGTACCTGTATGGAGAGGTCGGGGTAGCGCATGTCGGTGGCGGCGGCGAGCGCGGGCTGCGCGCGCGCCGGCAGCAGGCGCCGCAGCGCGCGCGCGCCCGACAGATGGTGGTATATAAGCTATGGTACCTGTATGGAGAGGTCGGGGTAGCGCATGTCGGTGGCGGCGGCGAGCGCGGGCTGCGCGCGCGCCGGCAGCAGGCGCCGCAGCGCGCGCGCGCCCCACAGCGCCGCCGCCTGCCCGCGCCGCGCCGCGCTCGACATGTACTGCTCCGCGATCTGCTCCGCGCTGCGCCCGCCCACCATCTGACGCACATACACAACATCGTCACTTACTTATTGTATACAAATAACTCATAGAATTCAAACTAATCATTATAAATGCGAAAGTAACTCGGTCCGTTCGTCTGTCCATGTCTGTATCTGTCTATCTGTCTGTACCGATTTCAATGCATTTTGATAGCGAGATAGATTGAACCTTGGATAAGGCCATATGCTACATATTGTCATGAAAGTAAAACCTAAAAGGGTGAATGTTTGTATGTAAATTCCGTTCCGAGATCCACGCGACGAGGTCACGACCGAATGCTAGTTAAGTTTTGATCCAATAAACACTTATTTATTGTTCAAACCATAATAACTACCAGTTCAAATTTTATATAAATTTTGATTTCTTTTGGTCATCAATCGGATCAGAAAAAACTCAAAAATATGTAAAGTGACGAAGGAAAAGTTGTTGCATTTTAATTCCACAAACACACCCTGCAAAGAAATCGACGTATCACCAGCGAACCCTGTAAAAATAAATCAATGAAGATACACTAGAGCAGGGATGGCGAACTAATGGCACACGTGCTATTTATTGGTGTCACGCGACAAAATATATTGGGCACGACACCGATCGAAACGAATAACAAAGTAATAATAATTAAATAATTGTTTCAGACTAAGTTCAAAGTAACAAATTTTATACTAAGTGACTAAGTCTTAATTCTTTGACGGCACGTCTAGGGAACAAACGTCTCATTGAACAACTCTTTAGAAAAAAATGGCACCTTGATCTAAAAAGGTTCGCCATCCCTGCACTAGAGACTGCTAGAGCTACTGTCTCACCTGGGCGGTCTCGGCGCTGATAACGGCGGCTACGTGCGGATGTAAAGAGTCCTTTGACTCCTCGAGCCGCCGCTGGAAGCGCAGGAGGCAATCGTGCAGGTGGTGATGCGAGCTGTCCAGCTGCCACGCGCGCTTTATGCTCTGCAGCATCAGCAGGGGCTTGTCTGCAACGAGAGTCGACTGTTTAAACTCCCAGACCAATAACCCATATATACGGCATAGCCGGGCACGCCTACTCGCCTAAGACCCGTTTTAATCAATCAATCTCAAGTCTGAGAGCGATCTTAAGTACGCTTTTAACGTGTCATTTTGTACTGGAACGGCATAGGCATTAAATGTCGAAAATCGCTTTCATCTCAGACTTGGGATAGATTTATTAATACGGGCGTTACATGTGGAACGCATCTGACATTTTGCTTGGTCCATTGACGGCTCGATCTTGAAGGAACCAATTAAAACACGCCGTCTTCTCCGATAATCCGCCAACTTTTGACGATTGCATTCTCATACAATTAGTGGGCGTTAGCGGTGTCTAGGTAGTCTTATTGCTCATTTATTCCCCGAAAGACTAGGACAATCACATTTTGTCGATGATCTATTGACATTATACCGAGCACACTACCCCTATTTTTTTTTTATTGCCTGGGTAGGTACACGGGCTTATGGTCCATCTGATGGTAAGTGGTAATCGTCGCCCGGAGCACCTACACTACAACTAAAGGGCCAGCATTTTGGGGACCTGGGGCGCAAAATGCTAGCCCCTGTCGTTCGACTCGACTCACACTCGACTCGCGATACGTCAAAACTGACGTATCGCTTATCTTTAACGTCACTTTTGAGAGTTTTCCTATAGGAAAAACTGGCTTACCACACATCGTTTTCTTTGAATCTTCAGCAAGTGATAATCTTGATTGAATATGAAAGTCGCAAATGAAATCTGAAAATTCCTGAGATGCGAGCCGCAATTTAAATCTGCACACACCACACATTAGACTACAGTTACACAGTATATTTAACATTCAAAGTCCCATAGAAGCGGCGCTGTAGACGCACGACCGTAATACAATTTACACTGTGTACAGTTTAATTCCATATATTTCCGCAGGACTTCCAATATGGAATAGACTGAACTCATTACCTTTTCTATAGTATATTTCGAAGGCCATTAAATGTGTGTCTATCCTGTCTGCGGCGAGCGTTCTTAGCGGCTGTAGGAACTTGATGGCTTGCTCTAGTGGGTCCTCGGCCTGGGGAACACATAAATATAATAATAATAATTTAGCCCTTTTGACGTCCCACTTCTGGGCACGGGCAACACAAAACACATAAATAGTTAAATAAATATCGCCAGATTAATTCACCAATTGCTTGGTTACAAACTAGATAACGTATAGCGGGTAGCTATCGAACGGGGGCGATCCCAGTGACACCCAGGTGAGGGCAAATTACAAGAAGGCCGTTTCCCGCAACCAACACTGGCTGAGCCGAGCGGCCTACGCTCGAACCACTACGCCAAGCGGTCGTCAATATAAATTACATATCGTATTAACAAACAGAGAACCTTCCGTCTCTTAATGTCGGTCAATAAAACACCATTCCCACGACCGTATTACTCAAAGAGGTACCTACAGCCCACATCCCGCCTACGGTATTAAACGTAATATACCTAATAGGTAGTGAGCCCTTTGGCATTACCTATACTTAGCACAATCCCACTGAATATTGCGATTTGGGCCAGAGTCCACGCTGGTCTAGCGCAGGTTAGCGAACTTCACATATAAGCATGCAGGTTTCTTCACATATATTGTTAGGCACTCACTCCCTCTATCCCAATTCCAGCCTTCCTTCAGGTCGGCAACGTGCGAGCAATGTCTTTGGTACGATAAGTATTTAACATCGGGCGGGACGCTTGAGAAAAAAGGTACGAGCTGAGGTATCAACCTACGCCCCATGATACCAAAGCCGCCGTTCTAGTAAGATGGCTCCGCTGCTCCAAATAACTGTTCATTATAAAATAAATGTTCATAGGACAGCTGGTTAGTTCACCATCTATCTCTGAATCAGGATATAAGCGCCATATTATATTTAAATCAAAGAAATACTATTATAATGTCACATCCGTCCACAGCCCATTAGCGTTCGCCAACGAAGTGGTCTCGATCGCTGTTACAATAGGCTGACCATGCCTACTACTAGTCCCAGACAATAATCCAATGCTATGCTCTAAATTTTACAAAAAGAAAACTTTATTATGCGCCGTATTAATATATCGATCTCAAGTCTGAGAACTACCTTGAGTACGCGTTTGACATGCCATTTCGTACTCGTATGACATTTCCAAGATCACTCTCAAATTTGAGATCGATTTATTAATACGGGCCTCTTGACTTTTCACTGTGGCGGAACACCTACCTTTAGCGAAACGTAGGTATGTATTATCTATAGTATGCGTATTTGTAAGGCAATTTGAACAGCCTCCCTAGCGAAGGGTATCCAAAACATTACAAAACATAGGTACCTAGTTACTAAACTGTCATATACGAGTATGTGGACTATAAAGTTTATCTTAAGAAAAAACGTATCTAAAGTTAAAAATAAAATTCCGTTGTTTATGTGTTCGTTATTCTTCTCCTGAACGGCTTGACCGATTTTGATGGTTTTTGTACTTATGGAATCGCCTGGATGGTTTAGATCTATAGTTGGATCCGGTAGGTGGCGCTTCATTTGTCATCATATTTGCTCGTAATTAAAATTACTAAAGTTTCGAAAAGCTTGTCCGTGTCTACTACAAACGGTTACGATAGCGCTACTAGTCTTCAGAGCAAAAACGAGAATTATTTAAAAAATCCCAATACAACCCGTATTGGGCAAAGCCACCCTACACCTGACACCTGCATCGTGACTGTCCCAATGACAGACTGTCAAATTGCACATGTCATTGTCACGGCGCGGTGGGCGGATATGAGATCGCAATCAAACAGGCAGGTAGCGATCGGGAAATAATTGTTTCTAATGTTATTAAAAGCCATGTTGGGACAATATCGATACGGATAGGAAGTAAGTCCGTAGTGAGAGGTCAGTGACTGATTGTATGCAGCGTTCACTGTTCAAGGATGGACACGACGACTTTTTTACGCGCTATCTCGACGCGCGTTAAACGCAACATAAACGCAGTTTTTTAAAGACTCGAGTTTATCACATTACTAGTATTCCCGTAAGCTCCTAGAATTTCAAGTACCTAACCCTGTATAAATGGTTATTGGTGAATATTGAAAACCTTTAGTTCTAATATTGAAAACCGGTTCTGCCGACCGCTAAAACTGCTGATAAACCTACTTTCTTCGGACCCCACGATACAGGCTAGGCCTAGTGTGAGATCCACAGACAATGATTTAATTGTAAAACTACCACATAGTACAAATTTGTTATTTTTTTACTTTATCTTTGTAACACCTTGTATCCTATGGAAATAAATTATTTTTCATTTTTCATTTTCATTTTTTCAGGACTAATTCATCTGACTTTCAAACAAAAACAATTAAACTCAACTGTAACACATTCTACGCGTAGCAAAAGAAAGCCTAGTTTCCTTTCGCTAAATATCAAAAGTCATAAATCAAAAGTGATTGTTTACGTTGTTGGTAATATAATCATGTGAGGTTGATAGCTTTACTAATAATCCTGTATAACATATTCACGCCAGTATTGTCTAGAAGAGATAGGAGGCTGGAATGGTTTGGTCACGTGATGAGAAGGGATGAGAAACATGTGACTAGAAGAGTGATGAATATGAATGTGGATGGATACAGTGCGAGGGGAAGGCCAAAGAAAAGATGGATGGATTGTATCAAGAGTGATATGAACGAGGTTGGAGTGGATGTGAGTATGACAGGAAAGCGCGATGAATGGAAGGAAAAGACATACTGCGCCGACCCCAGATAATGGGAAAAGGTAAGGCAGATGATGATGATTGTCTGGAAGAGATCCTGCGATACGGCCAACTGTTTTATTATGTTACTTAATATCAAATTCGAACTCTGGTTTAGGTACGATAAAGAGTTATTACATTTTATTCTTCAAAAGGTTACAATCCTCAATTCGTGCCATAGTCGACCGCACTAGTGTCTTGCGTAGTATAAAAGGTAAACTTAAAAGTCTACTATTATTTAGATTTATAAAAAGGCTTACCCTTGCCAGTTTGTCGGGTACGAGCTCGTCGAGCTGAGGCGCCTCGGGATCGCCTTGTTCCTGCTGCTGCCTCGCCTTGTGATGCTGCTCGCGTTTCACCTGCCACACGTATGCCGCCGCCATTAAGACCGATATCCATATTGCAAGGCTGCCTCGCTAAGGCATGGCTCACGCGACAACCGTAAGACTAAACCCAGGTCCAAACACGTGTAATGTAACGTAAAGCGAATTGTGCATGTGGATGATACGCTTGCGATGATCTATTAAGTGTCGGTTTTTACGCGAATACAAACAATAAATAAATAAATATCGCCAGACAGACACACCAACTGTATGGTCCCTAACTAAGCGATGCTTGTACTATGGGCACCGTAAAATGGACTGGGGGCCATCCCAGTGATCCCAGACCAGGGCAAATTACGAAAAGGCCATTTCCGAAATTTGCACGAGCGAGAATCTAATCCGCAACTACCACGTGCAGTGAGCCGAACTGCCTACGCTCGAACCACTGCGCTAAGCGGTCATCAGACAAAGACTCTCGCAGTCGTTAGCTCGTGTGCTTCTATTCGCGTTACATTACATTGCACATTACACATGTCTGGACCCAGCTCAATATGCACAGCAATAGAATAAGATTAGGAGGCATTAGTAAAGGAGATGGTTACACGGATAATTCACTCACATATTCTGACACTTTTAGCGCTAGGTGAGATATACACGCACAGCATACTACACACGCGTAAAATGTTAGAAAATGACAACTGATGACTGAGATGACTTGATAACGATGTCCCTATGACGATTTTAACAATTTAAAATTGGTCAGAATCTCCTTTACTTATAACCTCCGTGAAAATTCTGTGCAAAACCTGTTACTTCCACCATTCTCTCTAGTTTGTCCCACCAACGATTCAGGGGGAGGTGGGTAACATGTGAATGGACTCCGCCATACCTGTACCTGTGCTTGTAACGCACTCTCTTGTTCCGCTTTGCGTTTCGCTTTCCTCTGTTTATTTCTCAGCTTCTTTAACTCCGAGGGCGCCAAATTCTCTGTGGACAAAATAGTTAATTGAATTATTAAGTTCATTGAATTATGAAGAACCTTATCATTCTATCTTTATATTAATAACGGGCTTTTATCCCATGATTGTACGCGCAGAATTTAACCCTCTAATAGCGAGCGCGCAGCGCAGGGTAGAGCAGATTTTCTATAGTATGAACAAGCACATCAGCGTACACTGCGCCGCAGGCAACGTATCGGTCCTGCTCTGTGGGTCGTTGTAGTAAAGACACAGATGCGCGATGCGTGCACATAGACACATTGACACACAGACTTATAAATTACTCATTGACATTTATTTGTCTAGTAGGGAAAATCGAGTTACATCTATGTCTTTTATCTGCGCAGCAGCAGGCGCTCGCAACCTAAGTCTGCGTCAACATGATTACCCCGACAATTCTGTACTATACCGTGCTGTACGCCTGCGTCACAGCATTATTTTAGCCTAAAGATTGGAGTGTGCTCTGTACCCAGTAGTACCCGTAGTACCGACAATATTTGATCCGATTTGGTCACATGTACACTCAACACTGTTCACGGTCGCCATAAATCAGAATACCGATTACGTGTTCGATTATCCTACTAATATTATAAATGCGAAAGTTTGTGAGTGTGGATGTATGTATGTATGTATGTATGTATGTATGTATGTATGTATGTATGTATGTATGTATGTTTGTTACTCCTTCACGCAAAAACTACTGAACGGATTTGGATGAAATTTGGAACACAGATAGATTATAACCGGGATTAACATACAGGATACTTTTTAACCCAATAATCCAATACTACGCGGATGAAGTCGCGGGGCACAGCTAGTATGCCATAAAACGAATTGTGTCACTGCCATTTAGGTACCGGTAATTGGCTACGGAAAGGCTCATTAGTGTGTTCAACATTAAAATTTTTATGCGATAAATATGTTTAATCTAATTTAGATCTAATTCGTTATCAATCACTACCAATTTAGGAATAGATAATTTAATGGAAATATATGGTGGTTATGGTAATTAATATAATATTATAAATTTAGGCCTGAACGTTTGTAATTACCACTCGTATTAACAACGAAGGGTACCAACAAGGGTACCAACACAACAAAGTTTGTTATTTTCTGTGAGACTTAACTTGTAAGTATTTTTCGGCTAAATATGTACAGGTTTGATAATAATTTTCTTTAACTGAAACGTATGCCGGAAAGAAACCGTTGTTCAACGTCTCGAGGGGTGCGAGTGAGTGCACACCATATCGAAACAATGAGTGTTGTCATAATAGAGGTGGCCCTTGGTAGCATTATAGAGACAGTTTCGCAAGCCGTTTGCATCAGCACCGGCGCATGCGCATTATGAACGAGCAGCGAGCTCTCGCCACTGCCAGGGCTGGCATGATTTAGGCCCTATTATTCTTTACCTACCACTAAGCAAAAGTCCCACTCTCCTTCCAATCTCGTACGCTTTAACTTGAACAATGCTATTTCTGCTCCAGCCCCCCTAGCCAATGACATAAGTCATGGGATCTACTTATCGTCTTGTAATGTCATTTACATACATGAAGCATAAGGATTTGTAGAAACGCTTGTAGACGAAGCCACTTGGCTAGAGGGGCAGGTCTCAGAGCTTGATAATTAAGTGACCAAATAAAATTTTACGCTTAAATTTTAAGATATTCTACTCCAATAAAATCATTGCAAAAAATTCATAGACAAAGTTCCCCACAGAATGAACCCTGAGATAGTGTAAATCGACACGTTAGTTCGCATTAGCGGCTTCCCTAAGGACCATTGTCCGGTAATCTATGGTTATTATGGGTATCAGTGCCATTTTGCCCCCATTGCCCCACTGAGCACGGGCCTGTGAGCACGACCGGTCACGTGTATATAGAAATTATTATAGTTACTTTGAAAGTTGACATCTAAAACTTCCCACTACAATCGGTATATGGTAGAATAGGCTTGTCGATAAGACAGTGCTTCACTCTACCGCACTGTGTTACTATTGGCTCGGCGGGCAGTTTTTGACGTGTCAGTCTTTCAACAGAACTTTGTTGTGCACACCTTCTTCTGGAGCAGTATTTATATTTTTTATATTGATAGCCTCTTTCCATTGGGTCAGGCCCAGTGTGATTCTGCCAATGTCGAGTATCAAATAGCAATAACAAACACAATTAATAACAATACAATACAAAAATGAGACCGTCGGTTTTCCAAAATGGAGACCTCTTTATTATAAGTACATAATATCTCTCGGAGCAGTATTTGTTTTGCCGTGTATAAAACAAACCATTTTGAGCCGATAAAATAATTGATTGACTCAGGCGTTACTTGGCGGAAATCCATTGTAAAACAATTTAGGATAAGGACCCACCACTGACCCTTGGCTTGTGAACCTCCAAAATTATAAATCAAATAGGTTGATCGATAATGGAAGAGGTTAACAAAACCTAACTCCGTCGGTCGAGTTTGTCAGTCATGAGTGTCACATGGGACCCTAATAATGTGCAATTTTCCGTGGAACAAAGCGAATTAAAAATAAAATTCAACACGTGTTTCGCCTCTGAACGAGACATCCTCAAGAAAGTTGGGCTACGAATGAGCTCACTCGTAGCCCAACTTTCCTGAGGATGCGCGACATTTGCGGAAAATTGCACATTATTAGGGTCCCTGACACTCATGACTGACAAACTCGACCGACGGAGTTAGGTTTTGTTAACCTCTTCCATTATCGATCAACCTATTTGATTTATAATTTTGGAGGTTAACAAGCCAAGGGTGAGTGGTGGGTCCTTATCCTAAATGGTTTTTTTTTTTTTCGATAAAATAAGTAAGCCAAAGTATGCTCCGCCAAAGTCTTCTTCTTCTTTTTTTAAAATATGGCTTTCATCGTTAGGTAGTAGTCAAACATCGGCCCAAAATATGAAGTAAAAGAAATGCACTACAAATAATTCATTAAAATAACCAAGTAGCTAAACTAACCAGAAATATAGTGAGCGGAAGGGAAAAATATGCTGAATTTTGGTACAAGTAATACCTACGGACATTTAGAATTCACGGTACATTATAGAATTCATGCATTTTGAAGTGTATTTTTCCTTAAAATGCGGATTTAGTAAACAATCTTAACATGTAATTTTTAATGTAATTAGCGTTTGAAGATTATTAAAAGATAAGTATTAACATTGTTTAACCTAATACCATTTAGGAAATTAATAATTATCCTATCCTACTAATATTATAAATGCGAAAGTTTGTGAGTGTGCATGTATGTTTGTTACTCTTTCACGAAAAAACTACTGAACGGATTTGGATGAACTTTGGAACACAGATAGTTTATAACCTGGATTACCACATATAATCCGTTATTCAAGTCTACGTGGACGAAGTCGCGGGCAGAAGCTAGTATATTATAAACAGATATTAAAAAATGAAACATTAAAAAGGCATACCATGATTGTTCTGTAGTCATGTGTCTCTAGCCTAACCCGCTCTAGATTTACAAATCGTGAGTCGCCGGTTGAAAAGCGAGCTAAAAGCACGATCTCGGACACAGTTGTGTTGCATTATATAAATATCCGGCACACCTAGACGCATTCCTGCCCGAAGCCGCGAACGGGCGAGCAATAGTCCGGCCCAGAGATAACACACAACCAGGTTTTGCACGAGGCTTCTACCGCCTGGACTTTAAGGATAAAAGTATAAGAATGTGTCATTGCAGTGTTTTTAAGTTTCAAGAAAGTATTACCTAAATAATTTTTTTAAGTTGTTAATTTTTTTAAAGTCATCGTCACATCGTGAGGAAACCTGCATGCCTTAGAAGATCTAACCAATTTTCGAAAGGCATGTGAAATCCGCCAACCAGCACATGGCCAGCGTGGTGGATTATGGCCTGAACCACCGTCGTATCAAGGGGAGGCCCGTGGCCAGGGGTGGGACGTTAATAAGGGCTACATAATTTATTTTTATTTTAACCTGACTTTAGCCATTTTAAACAAACTTCAACCCCCTTAATAATAAGCACAGTACAATGGCGGGTGAATAGCTACACACCGATAATCTCTTTCTGTCACCAGTAATTTAACATTCGAAAGAAGAAGAAAAACCATGGTTTAACTAAACAACCGCTAAACCACGTTAATCAATAAGGTGTGGTTCGACTCCATACTACATAGTACTTTGTTGACCTACGCATAACTTAGAATGTGTTAGGGTGGAGGCGCCTGTCTAGCCCGCGAAATTCAAAATTTTCGAGTATTTTTATAGTTTATCCAAAATCTGAAAACATTTAAGACAACATTTTGTGATTTGCGACAAACACAGTGTGCAGTGCGTTTATTAATAAATTTATTTTACTGTTAATATTATCACGGTGGATATGATACTAGTAAATCACTAAATATACAAAAATTGCCAAAGTATCTGGATAGCTGTCTTTCTTGAAATATTTGAGAGTAAGTTGGATATATTAATAAATGCACTGCACACGGTCTTTCTCGCGAATTACAAAATGTGCCTATCATTATTGTCAAATTTTGAAAAAAAACAAAAAAATGGCGCTTTAGCCTTAAAAGGAAAAATTATAAGGTCTAGAAAAATAACCTTTACATACAAGAATCATCCTTCCGATGCCGTTTTCAAAGAGTGAGACGCGTATTTGCGTAACCATTGTGCTTAATAACGACTAGGACACGTCGCACACACAAATTACTGCTCTAATTCACTGCGGGTTTCGCAAAACTAATGAAACTGCGGCCGTGGGGCCGGCGCGGGCGCACATAGAGGTCGCTAAGGTCGCAAATGCAATTAAAACTATACAGCGCCACCAACATATATATTCAGGTGGCTAATACTAAAACCACCTTTGTCGTTAAGCATCGTCATTGTTTTAGACAGATTTTTAAGACAGTAGCGACCGTGCCGACAGCAAAATGAAGTTGGTGCCATTGAACCAGACTGGCGTTTGAAAAATGCAGCGGCCTGATAAAAGCGCCGTATGCCGACCAAACATACCGATGGTCCAAACTATTAAAACGTCAAGGATTTTTGTCAGTTACTGTGCCAAATGTAAACTAGGTCCCAGTTGCATAGGAAACACCACCTCTGATAGGTCAACAGATTCCAAAATACGCCGAAGTGATTCCTTAAAGCTAACACTTCATGAAGAGGATTAGAACACACAAAAAGAAGAGAAGCAAAGCGAGACGAATCTAGAAGAAAATTGACAAATAGGGACCTTTGGCACGATTTTAGAAAATTTTATAGGACCTTGTATAACAATAGGCCAATTTATCGACGCTGACGTAAACTCATCTCATACATCGATCGACCATCGATCGTTCAGTGTGGCAACACCCTATGCATTTGCCGGGTTAAAAATAAAGCAACATCCAAACCTATTGCTTTCTCACAGCACAAAGATGAGTAGTAATTGGGCCAGCACGTGTTCGGATCGAAGAAACACGATCCAATGATACTATGCACATCCTACTAATATTATAAACTAGCTGTGCCCCGCGACTTTATCCGCGTAGTATTGGATTATTGGGTTAAAAAGTGTCCTATATGTTAATCCCGGTTATAATCTATATGTGTTCCAAATTTCATCCAAATCCGTTCAGTAGTTTTTGCGTGAAGGAGTAACAAACATACATACATACATACATACATACATACATACATACATACATACATACATCCACACTCACAAACTTTCGCATTTATAATATTACTAGCTGTGCCCCGCGACTTCATCCGCGTAGTATTGGATTATTGGGTTAAAAAGTATCCTATATGTTAATCCCGGTTATAATCTATCTGTGTTCCAAATTTCATCCAAAACCGTTCAGTAGTTTTTGCGTGAAGGAGTAACAAACATACATACATACATACATACATACATACATACATACATACATACATACATACATACATCCACACTCACAAACTTTCGCATTTATAATATTAGTAGGATTAGTAGGATGCGAAAGTTTGTGAGTGTGGATGTATGTTTGTATGTATGTTTGTTACTCCTTCATGGAAAAACTACTGAACGGATTTAGATGAAATTTGGAACACAGATAGATTATAACCGGGATTAACATATAGAATACTTTTTAACCCAATAATCCAATACTAAGCGGATGAAGTCGCGGGGCACAGCTAGTAGATAATAAATATTCAGTTCATCTGTTGAATTCTGGACCAAAGGGACCGGACATACAAATATATTTCTTGTATAAATAAATATCGCTAGATTGACACACCAACTGCATGGACCCAAACTAATCAAAGCTTGTACTATACTACATGGGTACCGTACAATGGACTGGGGGCGATTCCAGTGACACCCAGACCTAGGCAAATTACGAAAAGGCCATTTCCGAAATTTGCCCCAGCGGGAATTGAACCCGCAACCACCATGTGCAGTTAGCCGAGCGGCCTACGCTCGAACCACTGCGCCAAGCGGTCGCCAAACAATCGTACGATCGTAGCCTATAGGCGCTTGCAATACCAAAGGCACTGCTTGCACGTTGCTAACCTGAAGGGAAGTGGAACAGAGGGAGGGGAAGGCAAGAGGATGACCCTCTGGCTCTTCCAATCATCGTACGAAACACAGCTGTGCGAGCGACTACTTTACGCCGACCTTCTTTTATTCAAAGGTTATAAATGTTTATCATATGACCAACTAGCTGAGCCCGCGACTTCGTCCGCGTGGAATTTATCTTAACAAAAAGCCCGCTCCCACCTTCTGAGCCCGCGCGACAGGACCCATTTTTTAAATTTAGTTTTTCTAAAATAAAAGTAGCCTAAGTTACTGCTTATAACATCAGCTATCTACCAGTGAAAGTCCCGTCAAAATCGGTCCAGCCGTCGGAGATACTCTTTGAAAGCATGTGTTTTTATTTTTTTTACGCGGAACCCGAATTGTTTTTCTAAAATTAAAGTAGCCTAAGTTACTCCTTAAAACATCAGCTATCTGCCAGTGAAAGTCCCGTCAAAATCGGTCCAGCCGTTTCGGAGATTACCCGGAACATACACACAGACAGACAGACAGACAGACAGACAGACAGACAGACAGACAGACAGACAGACAGACAAAAAAAATTTAAATCGCGTTTTTGGTATAGGTGTCGTATGTACTTTCATATGCATTTAGTGAAAAAGTGTTATTTTGATATTACAAACAGACCCTCAAATTTTATTTATTTGTATAGATGTATAGATAGTCCCCAAGTCTATTCAACTAAGCAAAAGTATCCTAGGCGTGGCCTCATGTATGTAGTTTGAAAGGCTACGATGGAGATAAAACTCTGAACCTCTTTACTATTGATGCTTACAAGACGATACGACAGAAAAGACCGATGTAAAATCCTTCCGTTATTTTTCCCAGTTAAGATCCCATTAAATTGAAATCACAGCCAAAACATGTTTAAATATGATATTTACATTCTAAAATAGACGCTTTATCAATAATGGATCTAAGTGGTTTTTAATTTGGGAGCGATAAAAATAAACTATGGACAGAATAATAGCCCGCCGCGGTCGGTTAACGGATTCCAACACATAACATTCTAGAAAAACCCAGAAATGTCTGTATACGGGTGTAAACAGTAAGATTTACGAAGCATTTACATTTTTGTATTCAATTCTAAAAATGAAAAACATGAAATATGACATCTTCTTTTAACATTTAAATGTTTCGGAGTAAACCTGAAAAAATAAATACATAACCATACAATTAAATATACGTACATTAAAGTATTCTTATTACCCATAATTTAAGGACCAAGATATTTATTATAGTCCTATCAGATATTGGCGTTAATTATGTCGTTACACAAACTAATCCTGACTAAACTATATACATACTATCCTTCTCATATTCCTGACGTTTGAGCAAGGCATAAATCTTTTTAGTTATGTCCAAGTTACATCATACTTGGCGCTATTATTGGCACTCACTGAAAGTATTTATACCTAATCGCGGTAGCGGGACCATCAATTATTGCAGCATTCTTCTAACGGGATATTAAACAAATAATATGAAGCAGTATCATTAATAAAATGCTTGTAATAAATCATGTCTGGGTATATGCGCACGCGCATACTATTGTGAAAGCGGACCGCCCTCCACCTGCTATCCAACAATACGTTTCGCAGAGCGGGATACATTCTAAAGGGTATTTTGAGATAGATACCGTCAATATCAGTACTCAATATTATCGATAATGTTGTTTGTCATCAATAGTATTAAATAAATAAATATCGCCAGACGAACACATCAACTGTAAGGTCCCAAACTAAGCAACACTTGTACTATGGGTACCATACATTGGACTGCGGGCGATCCCAGTGACACTCAGACCAGGGCAAATTACGAAAAGGCCATTTCCGAAATTTACCCTGACGGGAATTGAACCCGCAACCACCCGATGTAGTGAGGCGAGCGGCCTACGCTCAAACCATTGCGCCAAGCGGTCTTCGTTCAAGCGGTTGCTTATGATTTTCAATAGATACTATCGATACTATTGCCGCATGCTTATACTATCGATATTATGACGAGTTTTCGAGAACAGCTATGAATACATCCACAATCGAGAGTTTAGCAGCAATAGTCACTGATTGTTTTCCAACTTTGCAGACCAAATAAATGTTATTTATGCGCATCGAGCTTCCATGTTGGCGCCCGCGCCGGCCCGCGGGACACCCATGTTTGGGAATCCCAAAATGGTAAAACTACATTTTGATGGCATTATAAACGCTTGTAAATATCATTTATTCGTTATAAGCTATACAATTCTATATCGATTTAGGAATTTAAGGAAATACCGACTATCCTAACTCACGAATCACATTAGGTTAAGACTTAAATGCTATTTATGGGGGACTTTGGAAGACGGGGTCAACGAATCAATGTGTTACTGCGAATAACGCCCGCATTCACAAACATTACTATGATATCTCACAGTTTGCGTGAACATATATCCCATTAAGAAAAGTAAAACTTTATAAAGAGTTGGTCCCTTACTTAGGCAAGTACTGTTTATGAATACTCTCGTACCAAGGTTACCAAAATGATGGTATACGAGGGATGCCTTTTAAGTTTTGTCGTTTGAAGAAAAAAACGCAACTAGAACCTTATAGTACTTTTTATTGTTTTTCAAAGTATTCACCACGTAGCTTAATACACTTTTCCATTCGCTCAAACCAGTTATTATAACATTTATTCCACTCTAAAGTGGGGGTGTTCAAAATGGCTGACTTGAAAGCGTCGACTGCTTCTTCACTGGACTGGAACCTTTGACCACGAAGACTTTTCTTAATTTTAGGAAATATAAAAAAATCGTTAGGGCTTAGGTCAGGACTGTATGGAGGATGGTCAAGAATTTCTACTTTTTCCTGCTTCAAATACTCAATCGTTTGACGAGCGCTGTGTGAACTTGCATTGTCGTGGTGCAGGATGATGCGTCGCTTTGAGTTAGATTTTCGAAGTTCGGCGATGACTTGTGGTAAACAAACTGTGGTATACCACTCTGCGTTAACCGTTCTACGATCATCAAGTGCAATAGTCGCAACATGGCCGGTTTTTCTAACGAACGTGGCCACCATCTTCTTTGAAGTGCTTCGAGAACGAACAACTTTAGTCGGCTTTGGCTCGTCTTGAAAGACCCAGATTGTAGATTGTTGTTTGGAATCAGGATCGTAGGCATAGATCCAAGATTCGTCACCACTGATGATGTCGTAGACGTGATTTGACTCTCCTCGGTTGAACCTTTGCAGAGTTTTCTTACACCATCTGACGCGGGCCGCCTTGTGATCGTCGGAAAGCAGATGCGGTATCCAACGGCAAACTAGCTTTCTTACACCAAGCGCTTCATGCAAGATCTTCTGAATGGTTGTCCCTGAGATGCCTAATAGAGCCTCTATCTCTCGATACGTCACATGACGATCTTCGAGAATTAGTTGTCTCACTCCAATGATGTTATCTTCAGTGAATGCAGATTTTGGGCGACCTTCGCGAGATTTGTCACTAACACTAGTATGTCCACGCTGGAATTCTAAAAACCAGCGTTCGACAGTCCGCAGACATGGGGCTTCATCCCTGAACACAGATATTAGCTCTTCAAAACACTGAAGCCGTGTCAGGCCTCTTCTAAAGTTATAGAAAATTATTGCACGAACATTTTCCTTAGAAAGATTCATTTTCGTACGTAACCTGACAGATTCTAATCGACGCTGTGACTAAACAATAACATTAATCCTAATACATTCAACTGTTTTGAGATTCGAAATTTAAACACATTCGAATATAGAACAGTTCCAAATTCAAAATTGCCGGGAATTATGGAAACGACAGAACTTAAAAGGCATGCCTCGTAGGACTAGAATTACTTCATTACAATCACATATTGAAGATGTGTAAATAATTTACCTAGCGTTTCAATAAACTTGACCTACAAGAACAAGATTTATTTATTTATTTATTTATTTTCTCAATACATACAATTTAGATATTTAGCATTGACTCAGAATAGAGAGGCGGCTAGAACGACAGGTATCTTACATTTCTAACATAAGCAGATGACAGGAAAGAATCATTAGATAACCTCACCTCTAGTGATAGCCAATGTAATGTCCATCACTATTACGCCAGATTTTCAAAATGGAAAAAATATGATCGTGGTAAAGCTCCCTTATATTTGTTACCATATATAAGCTATTGTAGTCTAGATAAGAACCGGTCGGCATTCAAAAACATACAAAATAATAATAAATATCGCCAGACAGACACACCAACTGTATGGTCCCAAACTAAGCAGAGCTTGTACTTGGCGCAGTGGTTCGAGCTTCGCTCGGCTCACTGCACATGGTGGTTGCGGGTTCGATTCCCGTCGGGGCAAATTTCGGAAATGGCCTTTCCGTAAATTGCCCAGGTTTGGCTGTCACTGGGATCGCCCCCGGTCCATTGTATGTACCCATAGTACAAGCGTTGCTTAGTTTGGGACCATACAGTTGGTGTGTCAGTCTGGCGATATTTATTTATTTATTTATTTTAATCTGATATAATAGACGCAACGGCTACTTTGTTGGCGAGGTGAGCCAGTCGCGTATTGCATCCGGATGCAATGCCATAATCGTAAATATAAAATACGAACAATAAATCATACATCACTTGACACCTCAACGCAAAATACGTTATCTTTAGACAGTGAAGCAAGTGCTGAAAAGCCGAGAACAACATAGAAATCAATTAATATGAGACAGAACATACTGATGATATTGTGAAAATGACTTTCGCACTTTAAGGTGAAGGCGCCTGTCTAGCCCGCGAAATTCAAAATTTTCGAGTATTTTTATAGTTTATCCAAAATCTGAAAACATTTAAGACAACATTTTGTGATTTGCGACAAACACAGTATGCAGTGCGTTTATTAATACATTTATTTTACTCTAAATATTATCACGGTGGATATGATACTAGTAAATCACTAAATATACAAAAATTGCCAGATTATCTGGATAGCTGTCGTTCTTGAAATGTTTTAGAGTAAGTTGGATATATTAATAAATGCACTGCACACGGTCTTTTTCGCGAATTACAAAACGTGCCTTTTATTATTGTCAGATTTTGAAAAAAATCTAAAAAACCTCAAAAAATTGGAACTTCGCGGGCTAGATGGGCGCTTTAGCCTTAACCAGAATATTGAAAGTTTAAAATTGAAATACATGTTATAATTTCTGATAGTCAATTTTTAGCTATCAAGGAATTTGAAGGGAATCTACGTACGAGCTATGTAACAGTGAGGCAAATATAACAGATTGGATGAAACGTTAACCAGCCTACGTGGTCCGTGCCATGTACTGAGCGATACCAAAGATAGTTGCCGGTCATTTTGTTTGTGCTCTCGTTAAATATCGTGTTGTGTGGAAATGTTAATTCCATGATTTCCTTATCACTAAGGATACTATAACTATATCTGTCTACTTTAAAAGTGTCTGAGGTAGGAACCGTTCAGAAGGAAACCTGATTTTAATACTAATTGAAAAAAAAAAATCTTATTCGTAAGAAATTTGATGTAATTTCCTTTTTCCGGATATCTATCCGGCACAAACCAATTTAGATAGTACAGATATGCACACAAATCAAACGAAACAGGTACCGACGAATCTGATAACTTAAATTCTAGTTAAAGTGCTCTACTTTAATTGTGTCGTAATTGTTGTAAACCACAAACATGAAACAAATCTTCATCGCTATTGGCCCGCGCACTATTATTACACTTGATGTTTAAAATACTCAGTATTCATATTTGAGTAGGTACGTACCTACTTAAGGTGAAGGCGCCCATCTAGCCCGCGAAGTTCAAATTTTTTGAGTTCTTTTAGAATTTTTTCAGAATCTGACAATAATAAAAGACAAATTTTGTAATTCGCGAAAAAGACCGTGTGCAGTGCATTTATTAATACATTTATTTCACTCTAAATATTATCACGGTAGATATGATACTAGTAAATCACTAAATATACAAAAATTGCCAGATTATCTGGATAGCTGTCGTTCTTTAAATGTTTTAGAGTAAGTTGGATATATTAATAAATGCACTGCACACGGTCTTTTTCGCGAATTACATAATTTGTGTTTTATTATTGTCAGATTTTGAAAAAAATTTAAAAGAACTCAAAAAATTTGAACTTCGCGGGCTAGATGGGCGCTTTAGCCTTAAGATACAAAACCACAGCCACATTTTGACATGTCGCATTCTGGACATTTTGAACAACAAAAACAAACGGTTTTATATACGCACCGCACTCTTTATCTGCCTGCCATTTGTAGGAGGATAATCACCTACTATTAATTAAAATAAAATAATACGAATCATAATTTATATATGATTATCACTTGCTTACGGTGAAGGGAAAACATCGTGAGGAAACCTGCATGTCTTAAAAACTCTAAACAATTTTCGAAAGACATGTGAAATCGGCATCTTGCTCTGGGCCGGCGTGGTGTATTATGACCTGAATCCCCCCGTAGTGAGGGGGAGGCCTGTGCTCAGGAGTAGGACGTCAAAAGGACTAAATTATTATATTTTATTAATTTAAATAAGCACAAACATTTTCCAAATAGTTTGCACATTGCTGTAGTCGCTAGTACATTGAACATATTTTATTATTGTTTATTAGTGAATTATGCACTATCACCGAATTAATTCAAACACCTTGTAAACTAGCATTCGATTAAATGCTTCAATTCCAGCTCGTAAATTCGAATACCGCAAATATGGAGCAATTTCGAAACCACCTAACAGACTATAAATCGGTTCGCGGTGAAACGCAATATCCAGTTATTTGTAAAGCTAAGCATTTCTATACTCCAACTAGCCCATGAGTCTAGCTTTAGTATGGAGATTAGTTGACACAGTTTTACGGGGATCAGTGGATTGCCTCCAGCGTATTGTTAGAAGTTTTCGTACCATATTTTATGTAGCCATTATATATAGCAACCTAATGAATTAATATCATTTTAAATAATCTGTATCTCACTCTAGTGCTATATCGAGATGGATGGTAAGAAAACTAAACCATCAAGGAAGGCTATTAGTCGCAGTAATCCAATGACGCGATGCAACCATTGGATCTTTAGTCTAAATATGACACTACAATTGAACATACCACAGTACGGGCTAGCTCGACCAGGGTAGTACCACCCTGCCACAGAAGATCAAAATAATTTATCTATTAGAGCCGCCTTTTGTATGATGAGTGACAGAGCCGCAAGACATACTCGCTCCCCTTCATCTCTCCCACTTCCTTTTAGGTCGACAACGTGCGAGCAATGCCTTTGGTATTGCGAGCACCTAATAGAGTACGATAACTGCTCAACACCAGCCAGGTCGTCCGTTTGTTTTCCGAGTTTGTTACATATAAAAAAATATTACATACTAGCTGTGCCCCGCGACTTCATCCGCGTAGTATTGGATTATTGGGTTAAAAAGTATCCTATATGTTAATCCCGGTTATAATCTATCTGTGTTCCAAATTTCATCCAAATCCGTTCAGTAGTTTTTGCGTGAAGGAGTAACAAACATACATACATACATACATTCATACATACATACATACATACATCCACACTCACAAACTTTCGCATTTATAATATTAGTAGGATCGTAAGATGTATTAAAAAGAAAAACAATTCGTTCGTGATATGTTCGTGGTAAGGTACACTATACTGTTTTTTTTTAAACTAATTTCAATACCGAATATGGATTTATCTAAACTCACGACAACGGCTCAACCCAAGGTTGGCGAATATTAATTAAATGTCAACTTCCTTATGCACCCAAATATTTCGCGTTCTAACCCCGCCCAACTGTGATGAATCATGTGTGGTGTATTTACAGTTCACCATATTATATTTTTCTTTTATTACGATTCTGAAACTATGTTCATTGCTTGTAAAAAAGCTCACCACTAGCGTAGTAGCCATTAAAAGTTTATTTTCAACTCCAAACTTTCATTAAGCTAATAGAGCAAAGCTTACATCGATCATGGATAAAAACTATTCTACCTATACTCGTATATTCCAAAAATAAAAATGTTTTCCTTATTGAATTATTGGCCAAAATTATGGGTTAGCTAAATGACATTTGATTTAGCTGACCATTTGTCATTACAAATGACAGATAAATATTAATCGATTTCGAATCGATCATCAACAAAATTCCAGCAGAAGCTATATCCAAAATTAATCTGCCGCACTGATCGCACTGATATTCAAAATTAATCCGGCGCTTGGCAATTTGAGCACGTACCATAAAAACCCGAAACCAAGAAAATAATAGCACGTCACGTTTTCAGCAAACATCACGATCGACCGACAAATCGGTAAACATCCGTTACGCATCGAATTCACAATCGAGAAGCGTAATCCTAATTACGCGCACATTGCTGAGAAAAACCCATACGGTTCCTGAGCGCGCCGGCGGCGCACACGGAATGACCAAATACGTGTAACAGGTGCTAATGTTGATGGGACATGCGTAGGAGCAGCGCACGTGCTGTGCATCAGGACGAGCCAATCGCACGGAGCGTCGGTGAACGAATGCGTAGGCGTGACGTAGACACAGGGAGACGTCAACCTTTGTGCCTAAACGGAGACAGGCGATGCATCATCACTGACGAACTTAGATGTGCTTACTGGCTTAAGATGTCAAGGAGAGGCATTGTCAGACACAGATCCTAATTTGAAATCAAGTTGGAACAAGTTATGCTTACCTTCTCTCAAACTTAATATCAAATTCGAACTCTGGTGTAGGTACAATAAAGAGTTATTCTATAAATATATCAAAGATACCATCGCATATAGTCAAACTTGACGCAACAGTAATGACGATGTTAAAGTTAAAAATAAAAAGCTTCGAGAATCATTCGCAGACGACTGTGCCCACAATGACATCATTCCCGAGTTCAAAAGTTCTGTCACTTAGACGTCACGGCATAGTTGAGCGATGAGAGACATATACAATCAAACATGAGCGTACATACTGAGTCATTGTCACAGGTCATTGTTAAACGATGAAAAAAAAAATTACGTGATGAACATTGAAGACTAATTATAGATTTGACTCTTTGCGGAGGAGTAGAAAGGTGATTAACTTCTTTGGATTACAATGTGCAAAGTTAGTAGAATACAACCCATTATATGTTCATAAATGGGCGTTAGTGTGGGCAATTGGAATAAAAGAGGTGAAACTAGATTTTTCAGAATCCCCAAAAGGTCTGGTAATTTGTCAGTAAAGTATCTGCCACTATACTGATAGGGTTTGGGTGGCCTATAAGGCCTAGCCAAAGGCCTTCATGAGCTCGACGCTTAAATAAAACTGGAAAATTTTACTCTACTTGACACTGCCTAAATGATTAAAGCGAAGCCAAAACTAAAAAAAATGCAGCTTTATTACGATGATTACTATTGAACCATATTAAAAGATCACGAAATATTTATCGTAGCGAAAGGGCCACCGACCCCGGACTTAATCGACTCAATGGACTCGTATCCGGATGTAAATACTTCTCACAGAAAAAAAATACTCGCAGCAAAAAGTTTAAATATGCACGTTCAGGATCTCACTTCCATGAACTATTCAACGTTTAGTGATTAACTTGTCAAGCACACCATAATTGTAATTGTAAACATAAGCTATTTACGCTCAGACCTATTTGTCATGGTGTTTCATGCATAAAACCAACGCAAAATTTTGCATCAATCGATTCTAGTAAACGATGATCGAGCTCGCTCCCCTATGACAGCCAGGACACGAAAGACAAATTATATTAACCATATAAGCGAGACACGTGTTTTGTGTTGTAAGAATCACTCGACCCATGAATGACATATTTCACGCAATAGAATTAAAACTTTAAGATTGAAATGATAAAGTGGATTATTCTGCACGCGTTCGTCTAGATGTCGGCAAATCAAACCGTGTACTCGTATGTAAACATAAATATATTGTCAACCCGGAATCTCCAATGCACCTCATTAATATTAAAACGCTTGGAAGACATAATAATGACCGGTTCGAGGAAACAGATAATTGCATGTGTGTTAAGAATGGCACATTAACGGCAGGTAGCTCCTGGAGATCTAGTTAGACACCTCGGTGGGAACAAATAAATCTCAAGAGTGACAAGGCCACGGAGGTGTCATTGTTAAATTATAATGGTTTTTCCAAAGATGCGATCACTAATTAGCATGAACATTGTAAAGTCTGACATCTGAAGATTTATTTTGCAACGGAAACCACTATAATATTTACACATCTAATATTATCACAAGTACACGAAACGGATGCAGGTTGAATAATTTGATTATCACGTATCTAGTTCAATTATTTAGTCAATACGTCACTCTCCGGTAGCCCGTTCAAGGTAAAAAAAAACTGCGAGATTAGTATTAATTTTGGTTAAATCATAGTTCTATAATAAGCGGGCACGCGAAAAACCGAAACCAAACCTCAGCTATCCTGTTTAGATGTGTTTGATAGGTAACATCTTACTTGACGGGGAACGGGGACGGGGATCTCCCTCAGAGAAAAATTTAAAGAAATAAATATTCTAACTGTTGTGTCACAATTTATCTATGAAAATCTCATGTACGTTAAAAAAAATGCAAATAATTTTGAGAAAAGGAGCGACGCTCATTCTATTAATACAAGGAATAAGCACAAGCTATCCGTACATGTAACTCGTCTCCACAGAATAAGTCATTCTTTTATGGGACAATGTATACGTTTTTACAATAAGCTTCCCAATGAAATCCGAGATTTACCTATCAATAAGTTTAAAACCCTAATTAAAACTAAACTCAGTGCAAAGGGTTATTACAAAATCTCGGATTATTTGGATGATAAATCAGCTTGGGACTAAGCAGCTCAAATCTCGACAGTCAATAATAATTTCAAAGCGTAGCGTGTATTGCCCTACTAGTCCGAATTATTTGTGTAATTCTTGGTAACACCAAAAGGCAACACACTGGAGCTATTATAATATTTATGTTAATATCTACTACCCTTTGTAATTATTGAATATAAGCAACTGGCGATAAAAAAAAAAAAATATGACATGTAAAAAGACAAGCCCGCTGAGTTTCTTGCCGGATCTTCTCAGTCGAGGTCGCGTTCCGATCCGGTTGTAGATATAAGAAAAAAAAAAATGTAAAATTGACAATTTGTAAGTGCCCCCGTAGGCCTACACAAAATAAACGATTTGAATTGAATTTGAATTGAATTGAATTTGAACGAATACATGATATGCAGCGAAGACTGGCGAATATGCCAATAGTAATAATTATATGAATCAGAATACTGCACAATGCCAAGTTGGGTGTTGATCGCATCTGCGCGCTCCCGCCCACGGGACACGACAATTTGTCGATTCGCAACGCGTATTGCTTTGTTTTTGTTACTCATTGGGACTGTATCTGCGTAGAAAATGGAAAACTTAAATGGCGAGTCATTGATGATTTACTCTTAAGGTATTTTACCATTTATAGAGCTTACACTGAAACCACTTTTTAAAATGTTTCCTTTAAAGGTTGTATCCCTTTGATAAAAGAATTGTATCCATGTCTTATGATCGGTAAGTTCAACGATGCTGTTTGGATTCTCGGAAGGGACAGCTCAAGCCGTTTGGAAAGTATAATAGCGACGATTATACCCAAAACACAGTGTGTCGACTTATTTATATGAAATAAACTTTCCAATGGCTTCATCAAATTGATGCTTAGTGTAATTATTGTAGGTAAACGCACTTTCTCTCGACAATATAATGTACAAATTGTTTATTAAATACCAAGGTTCAAGCATTAAGGTTAGCCGATTGGCAACAAACGCCGTTCTTTGTCTTGTCGTTACTTGAAATTATTAGACCAAGTCATACTTTGGAGATCAGATCAACTTAATGCCAGTTACACTTGGCCTACAATCCTCTATTACCACTGTTATTCTGTTCGACAGAATTAACAGAGTTTCTTACCGGATCTTCTCAATGGAAGCAGCATTCTGAACAGGTGGTAGATTCTGACTATTCATGAATGCTTTGATGACTTACCTTGATATTAATAATTCTGAGTTTTGAGTTCGAGTTACCACACAGTGATCGATCTCTAACATAAATGCCAAGATTTTACACAGATTTCGAAACCAAAAACGCAAAATCTTAAATTACGTTGTAAAATATCCGGGATTTTTGGCTGGAAATGCTGAAATCTGGAGCAATAATAGCGATGGCAACAGTATCGATGCATCTGAGCTCGTAGGTGAAACTGTCTGAAGGTCAGCCGCTGTTGCTGGCTTCTTAACAGTTGATCTAACTATTGTTTAGAAGGCACGGTACACGGTTAACTTAAACAAAGGGCGAGATCAGACGTGACATAAATACGAGATCCGCGTGATTACCGGGTGTAGAGTAGCCATGTAGACATTTAGTTAATGTATTTTTTATATGCATCTGAGTCACTACATATCTGAAAATGTTTCTGGGAATAGCTGCTTTGTGGTGTAACTTTATTTTTTACTTGATAGGATTTATTGATTGAAGTCGATGCCTCATAGTAATTTATATAAACAATATTTAGTTTTAATTAGTTTATGCTCATTAAGTAAAACCTATTTTTAAAGTGCCGATAGACTAGCCTTAACTTCTGAATATGTATGCAAATGCAAGACACGGTTGCCGACTGCTACGAGAAAAATGGATTTTCATTAGAACATTTATCTTTTGAGCTCTAAGCCCCGTATTAATAAAGATCGCTCTCAGACTTGAGATAGATTTATTAAAACGGGCTTAAGAATCTGTAGAATAGTTTACTAACTGGACAAAGAAGACAATCCGTGGTTAAACAAAACAGATGGCATCGCTAACCATGTCGTTGACACCAGACGTCAAGCGGTGTGTCGTGCGCGCTCAAAATAGATGTGAAGTCAATAAACATGGTTTATGAATCTGTTTAATTGTTGATTCATTCGCTAAATTTACAATAGGCGTAAAACTGTTCTGGGAAAAGAGTAAACGTAGTCAGCTGTGTTTCAAGTCTGACGTAATGTAGGTAAAGGCATATTTTCGGATATTCTTTTACTGGTAAACATTTTTATTTTCTTCTGCGGGATGTAATCAATAAATCATCGTCTCCCTAATGGAGTTGAAAGGTGGTTAACTGGCTGCTCTAGCCATACAAGCTGCAATTAGTTCCTCAGCCTCTTGACATTGACCAGCTCGGTATAAAGGAGACCACCTGGTGAACCCAGGTGTTTCTGGTACTAGGCTATTTATATGGCGGGTTCTAGGAGTTTATTCTGTCAAAACCACATTATTTGAAAGGCTTTAAAAATACTACTAGGTAAGCCAAATTAATTTTACACGTATATCATATAATCACTTTAAACTAACAAAAAATATAATTTTGTTAAGTATACTTCGTTAACACATGAAAAAATCTACAACGATTATGTCAAACGTGCGTAGTCGTATAAATAAATGCTCACTTCCTGCGTCGGTACAAACAACACCTATATAAATTATATAATTACATAGTCACGGGTTAAAATGATAGGTGTCTAATCAAGCTTTATTTGTGCCGAGCCGGCCTTGCAGACCATGGGGCGAGCGTTCGCTGTGCGGTCCTACATAGACAAGGGATAATTATTGTTCACTAGCATCTGCCCGCGACTTTGACCGCGTGGACTTAAGTAAAGAATGTACACTTACAGATTCAATAATTATATAAAGACACTAGCTGAGCCCGCGACTTCGTCCGCGTGGAATTTTGATCCTTTCTTAGGGGATGTCTACGTCATAGTAGCTTTATGCATGCAAAGTCTCAGCCCGTACGGTTTAAAATTTACAAAGTTTCATACAAACTTTCATCCCCTATTTTATGCCCTTGGGGGTAGAATTAATCAAAATCCTTTCTTAGCGGATGCCTACGTCATAACATCTACCTGCATGCCAAATTTCAGCCCGATCCGTCCAGTGGTTTGGGCTGTGCGTTGATAGATCACTATGTCAGTCAGTCACCTTAAGTTTTATATATATAGATAGAAGATTACAAATTCACGACTGGTGGGTAGATAAACATAACAATGAACTATCTAGGTACCTTCCAAACCCTATGTTATAAACTATCCGTATGCCAAATTTCATCCAAATCCTTTCAGCAGTTTATGCGCGATCCACATTTGTAATATTTATAGGATTTACAATGGTACTTATTGGTACACAGCGCCGTAATCGTCACTCATTACGTTAAGTTTAAGTGACATGGTGGTGACCTCATGGACATGACAGACCCATGTCGGCACGTAGCGCCCATGTGAGGTGATGACCCAAGACCAGTGAGTATCATCATAATGCAATACTCATTGAATTTGTAAAATGTATACAATGAGTAGGTACTTATATACTTCCTAGAATAGGGTGTTATTTAATTTCTACTGAAATTAACAACTGTATTTTCTTCTAGCGTAAATATGAAGCCGCAATTAGTATTGTAGGTACCTACAAACATTATGGTGACGTGGCCCGTATGCTTTGTCACTGTTTTAGGATAATCATTTTTGGGATGCACTTTGCGGGCAATTAATCCTACTAATATTATAAATGCGAAAGTTTGTGAGTGTGGAAGTATGTTTGTTACTCTTTCACGCAAAAACTACTGAACGGATTTGGGTGAAATTTGGAACACAGATAGTTTATAGCCGGGATTAACACATAGGATACTATTTAACCCGATAATCCCGAAATTTTTGTTAAGTTAAATACTACGCGGACGAAGTCGCGGGCACAGCTAGTGTGATATAATTGAAGAGATTTATTACATTTAAATTCATAGATTCATGTTGTTAGTATCGGTAAAAGTAACTAAAGTGTTACATTAGACTCAGAAAGCCAGGGGTGATACTCTTAGCAACGATATTCGATATAACGTGAAAGTTGTCGTGTCGAATCCTACTCTAAATTCCATCTTTTTTGCCGTCGTATATCGTCTGAACTAACGATAATTTTGTATCGTTCGTTCAGTAATCGATACGACGGCTCATAATTATCTTTAGCATTTACTACTACGACATTTTGGCTATCCAACGCCAAGCTGGGTAATTAAAACAAACGTCTTAAAGTTTATTTATATTCTCCGACAGAGCGGAAACTGACGTGTTTTTATGAATTCCACTAAATTGGTCATCAATTACTTGTAATAAGCCCCGCAGGTACTTGTAATCAAAACACGCGATCGTTTCCTCAATGCTACGGAGCATGACCGGCGCGTCCTTGGGACAGAATTAGATGGATTATTACAGAGTAATTATTACCTAATTTATGGTATTACGTTACTCATTTAAATACTTCCGTCAACACATGGTGTGCTGAGATAATTTCATTCCTAGAACCACTGGTACTAAGTTGATTTTGATCTGCAGAAGTATGTGTGGGTTGGTTCCATTCTGCAAAACGATATACAATTAATTACGGTTTGTCATAAAATAGATTGCACACTGAGATAATACTTGTCTAAGTGAGGTACAAACTCTATTAAACAAGTTATTTTTCTTTGTAATTTAAATTCTCTAAAATTTGTAATTTTTCTCAACGGACCGCGCTTTCCCGCGCGCTGTGAGCTCTCATAGTATTTTTCGTAAATAAGGGCGTAAGATTTTTTATCTGCGTTAGCCGTTAGAGTGCACGTCAATTTAGATTTACGACCACAGAAGTAATACTAATATTTAGATCAGAAGGCGCGGTGGCGCCTCCTCCGCCAAGACGCCTAAAACAAAGTATCCTATTCTTGAAGCGAATTTTTTGCAATACATTTCATAACAACAGTCGTGAACATAGCTGTGCTAAAAATAACCATATACATATATATATATTCACGATTGAGTTATTATCCTATCTGATACATATAAATGGGTAATACAACGCCTCATTATTTATCGAACAGGATACTGAATGCACTGAATATGTAATTAATGTATGTGATGTTATGGTAGATGGAATTGCTTATAATAATGTATACAACAGTTAGTTATTCCTATTAACTGCAATATTTATGGTTTTTGTAAAGTAGTGAGTAGGTATATTTTTACAAACATGGTTTTGCATAGAGTGGCCAATATAAAATGAACCGTATTGCACAAGCTTAAGACACAAGAATGCTGTAATATTTCGGTCACATCTAAGAGAAACTTAATGTTTAAAAAATTCAATCGCGGCAAATCTCTTGGCACGTTACGCGGGCGCATACATCCGCATGCGGACACTTGTATGCCATTATTTATTAGTATATAACTCTTTCGACCGCAACGATGATCGTAAAGATCCTTCTAAACGGCCCTCTGGTGGGTACTGCCATTTATCAAAATGATGGGCAAGATGTTCAAATTTGTTTGTATAAAATAGTTATACGCAAAAAAATTCAATAGAATCCTATAACCACCAAGTTTCTCCCCAAAGTTTAGATATAGGTATAGGCTAGCTACTACTAAATACTTAACTATTCTAACTAAACCTCTAGCTAAACCCCCGTCTGCACTGACGAAACATTTACAGATCTCTCTAGTTTTTACCAGTATATAATAGAGACATTCATATCTACATATATAAAAATGAATGTTTGTCTGTATGTCCTTTATAGAATCGTAAACTATAAGGATTTGATCATGTCATGATCTTCAGCTAAGTGTTGTGCATGAGCCCACAAAGGTTTCTGAGTTGGTACGAACAATCTTTGACAGCGTAGCAACGCGCGCCGGGTACAGCTAGTTAAATATAAATTCTTATAAATGTTTCTTCAGTGTAAACTACGGGTTACATGCCCCAGCAACTACAGTAACAACATACTACAGTGGCTATTCCAACTTTTGGGTGTTAACTGTAGCTTTCCAAACGTGAAGCCTTCCAATATTAATGACATGAAATCACAACAGATTCACTTATACGGAGGTGACACCATCTATTCGAGACCTTTAGCGCTAAGGACTTACCAACCGTTAAGAGCTCAACCGTTGGTTGATTGTCGTTTGAAGCACAAAGGATATTTTTAGCCATTAGATGTTAAAAAACGTTAACAAAACTTTTCGAATATGGCTTAAATAAGCCAATCTCAATGCGCATGCCACTATGACCTCTATAACATAGCTATAACTATAATAAAATAGCATAATGATACAGGGTTTTCTGACTAGGTACGCCTCGGTTGAATGGGTACAGTCGTGGACCACGTTTCGCAGATTATAATGTTGTTTCAAGGCTTTAGACCGCTTCGGGATAGTGCTATTTATAATTAGGCGAGTAAGCAATGATATGCTTTAAGGTAATTGGATTAAGATATAAATTCTTTGAACAGTGCGCCATTATTTTTTGTTGTACTCACCAGCTTTATGTCCCTTTCAAAAGTAACGACTGATGACATCTTACCTGAAACAATCAAATAATATTTTACTGTAAGCATTATTTTATATAATGAAGAACGTAATGACAACATAACGAGGTAACAATGACGCACATAAATATTTTTTAGAGTTTAATTGTCAAAAATTGAGTTTCGCATAAGGAATGCATAATATAAAATACAAATAAAACAACATTCCATGTCACAATTACATTGTTTGTACATATGCTTTCGGAGACCCTCTTCAATCTCATCATGCGTTATTATGGTACTTCAATCCCGCCGCTGCAAGTCATCATCCAAGTTACTGAGTAATCGACGATGGAAAAAGGTCACTACGCGAGATGAAATGGCACAATGATCGTGCAAATTGAATTGAATTGAGCGATTATTCTTCTGAATAAAGAATAATCGCAGCATCGCAATTATTTTATCTTCAAAAAATTTTCGCCTTTTTAATCGGCTTCAATAAAGGAGGAAGTTCTCAATACGAACAGTATGTTTTTTTACAATAAATTTTAACGGAATGTATGCGTGCCACTGAGCCTAGCCTGGCGCAAGCGCCGATCAGTTTGAGATTGAGCGCAACAATGAATATTCTAATGAGGTATTCAATATTTTTCCCGCATTTAGAACTTGCTTTCTTCTCACCGGACCTTCACTTAGGCAAACTCTAGAAATTTGACTAGCCGCCCTTGTATCCTCACTATCTACTTAATTGCGAATGAATTATTTGCAAATCTATTGCGACCGCGACCCTTGAAAATCGATTCATCTGCCGATTTAAAATTAAAACTGTAGGTCAGTTTAGTTATAGTTAGAAAGTACTTAATACATAATAATACTTCAGCCCTTTTGACGTCCCACTCCTGGGCACGGACCGTCCCCCACTACGAGGGTGATTCAGGCCGTAATCCACCACCCTTGCCCCGTGAGGGTTGGCGGATTTCACATGTCTTTCGAAAATTGGTTAGATTTTCTAAGACATGCAGGTTACCTCACAATGTTTTTCCTTCACCGTAAGCAAGTGATAATTATATAGAAATTACATAAGTACTTGATCTCATTATATGGAGTACCAACCCATACAATAATTAATTGTCATCTGCGGTCACCAGTGACCGGCTATCTAAGGAATTCGAAGTAAACAGTTGAGAACCGGGCCAGATGGCGGGCGCGCGCCCCGGTCACGATCCCGTCTGGCATGATAATATGACCATTACGTGCACCTTGTCACGCATCTGCGCAGTACTGGGCGCAGACACAATAGAGTATCTACTTTGATAAAATAATAATAATAATAATAATTTAGCCCTTTTGACGTCCCACTGCTGGGCACGGGCCCCCCCTCAACATGAGGGGGATTCAGGCCATAATCCACCACGCTGGCCCAGTGCGGGTTGGCGGATTTCACATGTCTTTCGAAAATTGGTTAGATCTTCTAAGACATGCAGGTTTCCTCACGATGTTTTCCTTCACCGTAAGCAAGTGATAATCATATAGAAATTATGATTCGCACATAGATTTCGAAAAATCCAGAGGTGCGAGCCGGGATTTGAACCCAAGACCTGGTGCCCGCAAGACGCGTGCTTTAACCAATCGGCTATGACTGCTATCTACTTTGATAGATCAAGAAATTTAGACGAGAATAAACAACGGCGGAAGATAATACAAGTGACCCCTATGAAGCATTCCCGATTTATCTCTTATCAATTATGGCGTCTTTATCGGAAGACAGAAAAAAACGTTCTCAAGTCTGAGAGCCATATTGGAAATGTAATTTTTATGTCATATCAATACAAAATAACGTGTCAAAGTGTAATCAAGATCTCATTTCCTTATGCCCGTATCAATAATTCGTTCCCAAGTCTGAGAGCGATTTTGTAAATGGCACTTGTGTCATACCAGTTCGAAATCAGATGTCAAAAGCGCACTCAAGATGACTCTCAGACTTGAGATCGATTTATTTCTTAAAATTAATACCAGCCTTAGTGATTGAAGTTCATAGAGCAAAAATAACAATGGCTCCAGATGGAGAGCACTACCCATCAAATAGAACTTAGCTGATCCCTTATTTGGGTAGCACATAATCTTTAATATTTTCGATTCCCGGACTCTACCGAACTGTTTTATCGTGCTTCACCGACAATTGTAACTCATCCAATGAATTCAAATGTTCGAAAAAAAAACAGACAGTTTAATTGAACTTTGATATGTAGTCAGGCATACAGAGGCCAACTTCAAGATGCGCCAATGGCATCTAGAACATCGCCATATGAGAACGCAATTATTCGTGCGGGCACACATTAATTGCTGACCGTACTCCTTACAAGTAATTAATCGTTGATTCTGAACGCGATGCGCGTATGCGTGTGCTGAGCAAATTAAAAATACGCTAAATGCCTACGCATCTGCATACAGACGGGACAGGCGAAACGTATGCGTCCGATCGCATCTGCATTCATATGGAAATATATAAAAATAACTCGCGTCAAGTCCATCGCGCACTGATTAATGTGGAAACGTGGAATATTACTGTGGCTCTACCATGAGATGCTTGATGCGTGAGCTTTATAACGCAAATTGTACTGTGGCCACTAGCGATATGCCATACAAATATTTTACATAGGTACAAGCGAACGTATTATCTCGTGGTAGAGGTACTTTATTGTTGGAGTATTTCATTAAAAATGTACTTAAAGCAAAATATTTTGCATAGGGCCCTAAAAAAAGCCAAAGACGATGTACCTATACCACAGAAAATATAATGATGGTTATTTTCTGTTGGATGGTAAACTAACCAGTTTGATCCATTTACTCGCTATCAACCGATAGCGAGTAAATTGATCAAACTGTAAGGAAAAAAACCCATGATATTATTTTTTGTGGTAGGTACATCATACCTAATTTTTTAAATTGAAATGACACCGATAATATATGAAATATATTAATGTTTTTTTTGGGTCCTGCAAAATCATCCCTTTTTAACCCCCGACGAAAAACGACGGGTGTTATAAGTTTAACATGTGTATCTGTGTATCTGTGTGTCTGTCTGTGGCAACGTAGCGCCCAAGCTGATGAACCGATTTCAATTTTGTTTCTTTTGTTAGATAGGTATTCTGATCGAGAGTGTCCTTAGCTATGTTTCATGAAAATCGGTTCAGCCGTTTGAAGATCATCAGCTCTTTTGTAGTTTGAAAAAGCCACATTCACGGCCAAAACCAACTTCCACGGCTCGAATCCGATCGAAATTTGGGCTCATTGGAATAATATCTTTGCATCACTTGAGAACGGCTGAAACGATTTCGCTTTATTATATTTTTAAATGATCGTAATAGTCTGAACTGGCTTTTTACAATATTATAAATTTGAAAAGTTTCCCGGATTCTGGAAAAAAATGATATTTTATCAATTTTTATATGAGATTTGTGTATGAACTAAAGACGTTCCATAAGTCACGTGTCAAATGATGGATACGCGCACGCGTTATATTTTGCTAATTGTCATGCAATATTACGCAATAATAATTGTAGAGGGCGCTGCTCCGCCATTGAGAAAAAATACAGAAAAGAAACTAATTTAATATAATTTTAGCGTTATTTGGACGTACTAGGTAAAGTATACATTTGATGAAAAGGTCGTCACATCGGGGGTTTTTAAATTTTCAATTTAGAGTTATGACATAGGAGTATGAGATAGTAATGCGACAAATTTCAATCAAAAATGTAAACCCCACATGTATATTTTGAACGCTAACCTACTTACCCCCTGTATTAACATTAGGATATTATGCAAATATTCATACTTACATAAAAACAAATAACAAAACGATTCGTTGCATCAATCTATTGTCTGTTTAATTATTATCGGCGTGTAACATCACGCGAGATGTACTAACTCACTAAGACAAATGTTATTATCTATGCATAAATTAGTAGGAGATTTTACAACCTGTGCATCATACAACTATGTTACAATTTATAACATTACTATAGAACAAAGAATTTTATTACTTTTTAATTAGGCACAGACATAATTAAAGTTCTGAATACATTAATGCAATAATGAAATCATGAATGTTTATTTATGCTTCGTATCTTTAAATTAATTCCTTTGTCTATGCGACGCGTGAAAATATAAAAAACTCTACCGTCCTCTAACTAAAATGACGTTATCCAATATCTGCTAGATTTTCAATCTTTGATGTCATTTAAATCAGAAAGAAAACTCTATATTCAGTATTTTTCCATCTTCAATCATTTTTGAGATTTAAAAAATGCCAAGTGCTTGTCACAATGAAGGGTTACGGAACCCTAAAAAGGAATAACGCCGGTATGCTACTTTATTTAATGTGTTTTTTTTTGTTTTTTGGCTACAGTGTAAACTTTAGTTTTTGCAGATAATGACATTTTAGTGAGCGGACGGCTGAACTGAGACTGTGTCTTGTTTTTCTAGCTTTTGCTCCAGAAATGTAAACGTCAATGGGCTATTATATCTTTGACTATCATATTTCGCCACCAATTTATTAACAACTAGCTGTGCCCCGCGACTTCATCCGCGTAGTATTGGATTATTGGGTTAAAAAGTATCCTATATGTTAATCCCGGTTATAATCTACCTGTGTTCCAAATTTCATCCAAATCCGTTCAGTAGTTTTTGCGTGAAGGAGTAACAAACATACATACATACATACATCCACAGTCACAAACTTTCGCATTTATAATATTAGTAGGATTGCTGAATTTATTACTCGATGTAGTTACAAAATGTACGTACACAATTTTATAATAAACAGGTGGAAGGAAACTGGTATTGCGAAATGATACGTGGCCAAATTCCCACAATTAGTCAACAAAACAACAATCCGCTAACGAGTATTTGATTAATGAAATAACGCATATCATAATGGCACTTTATAAGCACCAATCGCAGCTGTAAGCTAGAATTATGGATAACTAGTCGTTGTTAATTGAATGTTTATTATCAACTTGAAGGTAACAATGGGTACACATCTGACAATTAATATTAGCGCAAATAACTTATAATTTCAACTAGTATTCCCGTTATTATGGTCAAAATAATACCACCGACCATAATTCATTTTAATTTTAAACGTCATTAAAATTTATTGTCAAATACTATTTGATACTGGCACGCAGAATGCACTACGTCCCGCCCTCCAAAAACTGTCACCGTTTGTCAGTCAGACAGTCAGTCGGTATGGAGGTTACAAATGTGTGTGTGTGTGTGTGTGTGTCAATTCATGGTAGTGTGTCTAATGTTTTATTTATTGATTTTAATGTATTTCTAAGTATTATAAAATAAAAATATTAGCATTCTGCACTGCTTCTCTATACAAACTATAATGTGCCAGATTTCAAACTTCTCCGTTCGTGCAATTTTCGTATTAAGCGGTTGAAAGTTATGGTTCACGTATTCATAATATCAATATTCAAGCATTTGTTTTGCTCTCAATCCAAATTTGAAACCTCTACAAACCTCCTATTTACTTACCTCTTGAAAACATCCGCAAATACATCCAAAATCCTGTCATTAAGTAACCGAAAACGTTTTGCTATTACATTGCACGTTGCGTAACATTCAATTAAAAGCATACATCGTAACAGCACGCAATGTGAGTGTTACATCAAAAACACGTCGGCTAGATAGGACATCACGAATAGCGACTTCAGTGGAATATGCATAACGAAATATATTACGGCGGCCGCTCATGTGAAATGTGTCTCGGACCTATTGTTGCGGCGTATTCGATGTCGGTTTCTTATTAAAAACAAATTCTGTGCGTACAACAAATAGAGGTGATGGGTTAATAAGGCATTCGTTACTATTGTTCTCGGTATAATGGTATTAAGCTATTACGCTCATCAAAATACCTCTCAATTATTGAGTAAAGTTACGAAGTGTTTTTTTTTATGTAACAAAGTCGGTAAACAAGTTACGACCCACTTCATGTTAAGCCGTTACTGTAGACTTTAGATGCTTGCAATACCAATGGCATTGCTCGCGCGTTGCCGACCTGAAGAGAAGTGGGATAGAGGAAGGAGAAAGGGGCCGGCGGTTAGGCTTCCAGATTCCTCACTTATCGCAACTATAATAGCTACTGTTTTCTTATATTTACGCGAATACTACACATTGAAATAAAACTATTTTTACGGATTATATCGCGTTTATTTACTTTTTATGTTCCCGACGTTTCGGTTGCTTTACAGCAACCGTCACAATCCTCTACAAGATGCAGGGGTATACAAACTCGATTGTGAATGTGGGCTCTCCTACATAGGGCAAACTAAAAGATCAGTAAAAACCCGCGTAAAAGAACACAGCTGACGTGAAACACCGGCGCTCCACGAAGTCTGCAATCTGTGAACATGTACAGGACCGCACCCGCCATTATATCAGATTTGATAAACCACAGATCCTCGCAAAAGAACACCGATTCCGACCAAGGATGATACGTGAGGCCATTGAAATTAAAAAACATCCTAATTTCAATAGGGAAGATGGCTGGGTGCTACCACCAACTTGGGATCCAGTAATTAATATAATTAAATCCAAAACCAAGCGTACCATTGCAAGACCTCAAGACACAGTGAGCACTTTCTGCGTGGATCGGACCGCAAACACCCAATAAATTTTGAGGGTACCCAGGTTTTTAACTATGACATCAGGACGTCTAACACCTCAGTCCCCCCGTGACCACGGTTGCTGTAAAGCAACCGAAACGTCGGGAACATAAAAAGTAAATAAACGCGATATAATCCGTAAAAATAGTTTTATTTCAATATAATAGCTACTTTACGACAATTTTCTGTGAGAGAGTAGTACTACTCCTGTTGTCCGGTAGTCAGTTGGCTACACCTTGGCTCTACCACCGTAAACATAACCTAATATAATAAAGAATCGTTGTCATTCATGCAAAATGTAACGTACTTATGTTTGATCATCACGGTTATCAATCTAGAGTCGTTACATTACTGACAGATAAAAAAACAACGTGAAACTAAATTACGTAACCTGCAGTGTGAAGAACAAACAAATGAGCAGTCAACTCTCATGAGTGACTAATTAAGTTAAACAACCAAGCGTCAAGCCGGCAAGACAAAGAGATAACACTTTCATGAGATGACAATACGCGACGCGTGTGAAAGTGTGTGCGAGATGACTTTCGAGCTATCATAAACAGGGTTTAAGCTCAAGTAACAATATACAAGGAAAACCATCGTGCCAAGAGGCATACAATTTCACTTAAACTGCAACTTTCTTTAGCTTCAAAGAATCTTGTAATTCACGACCATACTTCAAGTTGAATAAACCGTTTGGAACAAAAGGAAAGTTAAAATGCAAGGAATGGATTTCACCAATAAATACTCTAATAACAAATCGATACTAATATTATAAAGAGGAAAGATTTGATTGTTTGTTTGTTTACATTGAATGGGCCCCGAAACTACTGAACCGATTTGAAAAAAAAAATCACTGTTGGGAAGCTACACCATCCCCGGGTGACATAGGCTACATTATATTTTGAAAAAAAATTGGTATCTTTACTAAAACTCCAATAATGTAACACAATGTGTAAAATACCCGTGCGAAGCCGGGCAGGCCGCTAGTGTAAAATAAAAGACGCGTATTTACATAATACGTAATTAAGAAATTAAAACTAGCACAATTCATTACAGACTTGTTTATGACAGAACAATAATTGTCAGTTTCACGCTAAAAGCAAACAAGAATCAAATAAATACGTTAGTAATTAGCAAAAAGTCTGTAGTTTTATTGAAGACAAAAACAATGCAACCGATTATTATGCAAACAAATCGTGAGAAGATTTATAAAACTATGAGTAAAAGTCCAAACAATACAACTCGCTATCACTGCGAAGACACCAATTGAAATAAAACGACAAGTGAGATAGAAGTATTTTTTTAAGAAATTATAAATCACAGCATTGGCAATATCATTTTCTTTCACCCACATTCAAATTAGATATACAGTGTAGTTTGACGCTAGAGAACATGCTTAGATGAAAGTCTAGCAGACATTGTAAGTAACCCCTATCGCTATCACTAACTAGTCTATTTCACATACAAATCCCCGTAGACGCGACGCATAATTTAGTTCCGTGTTTTTCCACGGGACTTTTTATGTAAAATAGACTTAAGGTGATGGGGGCGGTCGTGTTCTCCATACATATTTCATTCCGAATTTATACGAGACACACAAAGTTTTTCCTTAAAACAATGGATTTTATCACTTCTAAATAAATTATTGTATTCGCATCTAATGATTTCAGGCATTTAAAAATAGATTAACATAATCAAAATCGATCGTAAAATTTGTTAAATTTTACGCCTGTGTGTGTGAATTTGTCAGCGCCATCTGACTAAATTAGGCCATTATTAACATAAAATTTGTACTTAGAGTAAACTGCGTGCTAATAGTGTACTAGTTGAAATGACAGATGGTGGTGACCAAATTTTTATTGCAAATATGTATATCCCTATATTGCGCCATCTATATTAATAATTCCGTCAAAGGGTACGGTAGACTCGATTGAAACGTAACCAGAATAATAAAACTTAAAAAAATAATGATTTTGAGTCGACAACATATATCCGCAAAATTCGGATTGTCGTGATAAACAATGTTATAATTATAATATTCGGCACAGTACCGCCATATTTTCTATGGACGCATGTCAGTCAGTGTCAGTGATGACAGAGCAAGTGTTCTTAGTTGGTGGGCCATATTTTTAAAGAAAGAAGAAGAAGTGCATTTATTGATTGAGCTGTCAGAACAATAAAATTTAGTGTTCAATGTTCATGATGTTTCCGTACGAGTATTCATTTCATTTAGTTTTGCTTTGCATAGTGATTAACTTTCATCATCATCATCATCAGCCTATGCTTGTCCACTGCTGGACATAGGCCTCCCCTAATGAGCGCCATAGCGCCCTGTCTTCAGCTTGCCGCATCCAGCATCTGCCTGCAGTCTTTCGCAAATCGTCATCCCACCTGGTCGGATGGCGTCCTACACTACGCTTGCCGAGTCGAGGTCTCCACTCAAGAACACGTTTAACCCAGCGGTTGTCGGTTCTTCGCGAGATATAGCCAGCCCACTGCCACTTCAGCTTGCTAATTCTTTGAGCTATGTCGATAACTTTGGTTCTCTGTCGGATGTATTTGTATTTCTATTAACTTTGTTTGGATGTAAACACATCATGCCGAAAATGCCGGGCGAAGCCGGGTTTTCATCTTTTATTATCATAATAATAACATTCAATAAAAAAATGAAGTAACGAGCTAAGTATTTTTAATATTTTCCGGACATAATACAATACTAAGTTTCTAATAAATAAATTAATGTATCGCTGACATGATAGGTACTCGTATCAGATAAATAAATAAATATCGCCAGACTTACTCATCAACTATATGGTGCCAAACTAAGCAACGCTTGTACTATGGCTACCATACATTAAACTGGTGGCGATCCCAGTGACACCCAGACCTGGGCAAATTACGAAAAGGCCGTTTCAGAAAATTTCCTTTGTCGGGAATCAAACCCGCAACCATCCGATGTTGTGAGCCGAGCGGCCAACGCTCAAACTACAGCGCCAAGCGGTCGTCAATTCGCCACACGAGGTACTACGTTGTTGCAGACGCGACGTTGTCAATTGGTAGAGAGCGGCGACTTGACAACGTCGGATGTCTATTATAAAATCGTTTGTTGTCGGAAATATTTTTTTCGTTTAGTGTATTATAGGTAGGATCACAGATATAGATTTACATAGATAACGCAAGTATCACGATTTGTATTGAAACCAAGCGTGCCAAATTTTTAACACTTACTGTGATGTCATAGATGGCGGGAAATCCAAACCGATTCAAAGACACCGATGCCGCTGATGCCCCTCCGCCCGCTACGATTCTCTCGAGTGATTATCTCGCTCATACTCATATTTTTATATCTGTAGTCGTGAAGGACTGTAAGTTATAGGCGACCAACCTTGACGCTTGGTCGGGGTTTTCCGACACGCTAAGTACATACATTTGCGTTATCTATGTAAATCCATATATGTGGGTAGGATAGTGTTGCCGCTGGCTTAGGATTACCGTATAGGTACATAAAAATGAAAATTTACTGTATTTGCCAAATAAATACCGAACCTGGTATATACAAACCATAGATACTACTGTACTATCTATACAAATAAATAAAATTGGAGTGTCTGTTTGTAATATCAAAATAACACCTTTTCACTAAGTGCATATCAAAGTACATACGACACCTATAGCAAAAACGCGATTTAAAATTTTTTGTCTGTCTGTCTGTGTGTTTGTTCCGGGTAATCTCCGAAATGGCTGGACCGATTTTGACGGGACTTTCACTGGCAGATAGCTGATGATAAAAGGAGTAATTTAGGCTACTTTAATTTCGGAAAAACAATTAGGGTTCCGCGTAAAAAAATAAAAACACATGAAATCAAAGAGTATCTCCGAAACGGGTGGACCGATTTTGACGGGACTTTCACTGGTAGATAGCTGATGTTATAAGCAGTAACTTACTTTTATTTTAGAAAAACGAAATTTAAAAAAATGAGTCTTGTCGCGCGGGCTCAGAACGCGGGAGCGGGCTTTAGTTAAATTCCACGCGGACGAAGTCGCGGGCTCAGCTAGTATTATATATGTACACATGTACTAGGTAAGTCCTACTAATATTATAAATGCGAAAGTTTGTGAGTGTGGATGTATGTATGTATGTATGTTTGTTACTCTTTCACGCAAAAACTACTGAACGGATTTAGATGAAATTTGGAACACAGATAGATTATAACCGGGATTAACATATAGGATACTTTTTAACCCAATAATCCAATACTACGCGGATGAAGTCGCGGGGCACAGCTAGTATGTAATAAATATTGGAATGAAGTTCCTTATTGCGCGTTGCGAAAAGGGGGCTAGACGGAACAAATTAAGACCAAAAAATGTGTAACGACACTTTTTTCGCTATATGTGCGGCGTGCGCGTGTTTCTCTGTATGTCTCTCTCTCTCCCTTATAGAAAGCAAGCCAGTTATTATTTTTTTCGTATCGTCTTTCTATTTCGCATTGAACAGTGTGGTGTCGCGACTAACTTTTCCTTTTCCTGTTCCTTTTCCTTTTCCTTTTCCTTTTCCTTTTCCTTTTCCTTTTCCTTTTCCTTTTACTTTTACTTTTACTTTTACTTTTACCTTTACCTTTACCTTTACCTTTACCTTTACTTTTACTTTTACTTTTACTTTTACTTTTACTTTTACTTTTACTTTTACTTTTACTTTTACTTTTACTTTTACTTTTACTTTTACTTTTACTTTTACTTTTACTTTTACTTTTACTACCATCGACGATTGACGACCGCTTGGCGCGTCAATCGTCGATGGTAGTAAACTATCTAGTAGTACGCTCACTACACCGGGTGGTGGCGGGTTTGATTCCCTTCACGGTAAATTTCGGAATTGGCCTTTCCGTAATTTGCCCTGGTCTTGGTGTCACTGGCATCGCCCCCAGTCCATTGTACGGTATCCATTGTCCAAGCCTGGCTTAGTTTGGGACCATATACAGTTGGTATGTTTGTCTGGCGATATTTGTTTATTTATTAGTATTATTTTGATTGAGCTGAAGCTGTGATAGCCGATTGCTTAAAGCACGCGTCTTGCGGGCACCAGGTATTGGGTTCAAACCCCGGCTCGCACATCTGGATTTTTCGAAATCTATGTGTGACTCATAATTTCTATATGATTATCACTAGCTTACGGTGAAGGAAAACATCGTGAGGAAACCTGTATGTCTTAGAAGATCTAACCAATTTTCGTAAGACATGTGAAATCCGCCAACCCACACTGGGCCAGCGTGGTGGATTATGGCCTGAATCCTCCTCATGTTGAGGGGAGGCCCGTGCCCAGGAGTGGGACGTCAAAAGGGCTAAATTAATATAGTTATTACTAGCTGTGCCCCGCGACTCCGTCCGCGTTCTGCTGAAATTTTTCCTGAATTTTCTTTGCTATAAACCTCACGGAGCCCGAGACCTTTCCAACGAATGCAAAACCGTGGAAATCGGTTCGTGCGTTCTGGAGTTATAGCGTCAGGAAGGAAAACCCGACTTATTTTTATATAGTAGATTATCTTTGTTGCAACCTACGTAGTGGAAATCATCAAAGAACTGGCCTGTTAATAATTAGTTTTTAAATTCCGTGTAATTTATATTGACATTTGTATTACATAGAATGTATTCTCTTTGCATAGAATTCTATTCTGTCTGTCAAAATACGCTGTACATTAAATATCTTGTCTGGCCTCCGTATATGTTTTTATTTAATCTGCTACTCAGAACAGTCGTCGTCAAAGGTACAACCACAGCAAACTGTCTTTAGTAGCTCTTCAACAGCAGTGGGTGCCAACACAACGTTGAGCTTTGCAAAATTAAAGGGAAGCGTCAACTACGCGGCTTGGAGCTTCGCCATGAAGATGTACTTGATCGACAGCGAACTATGGGACTGCGTCATGAAGCCTGCGGAGGAAGTTGACGACTTTCAACGCAAAGATGCCAAAGATCCAAGATTTGCTTGAGTCTAAGCGAACATCTATATCTCATCGTCATGACAGCTGAAACTTCGAAGGAAACATGGAAGCGACTTCGGGAAGCCTACGCTGACAGCGGGCTTGCTCGACGCTTACAACTTATGAAGAAATAGCTTGGTACTAAACTTGTATTGTACTCGAACATAGAAGCCTATGTGAATGACATGCGTGCAACAACAACTGATTGCCAATCAAGCTGGTCTGGAAGATGAACTTGTTGGTGTGATTATGCTGGCAGGACTCAAGGACAGCTACAGCCAATGGTGATGGCAATAGAGCATTCCGGCACCTCGATATCTACAGACTCGGTTGCATCGATCCTGCTGAAGGAAGAACGCCGAGATGCCTCTGCTACAGTAGTGCCTTTTCGTCGTCTAGTGTAAATAGTGTGCCTAAGGTGTCGTGTACATATTGCAAAAAAGTAGGCCATGTAGTGTCTCAATGTAGGAAACACTACTAACGCTACTCTGTATAGGACTCTAGGTCCTTTAATTTTGATAGAGACACGATTTTTATGTTGATTTCTTGTAATTATTGTTGTTGTTATAAATAAAAATATGTTCACATGGAAAACCACATCTATTTCTCAGTAATGTATCTCATATGTTAGAAAAGTGGAATACACAAACAAGTGTATTACAGTTATATTTTCACTATATTTAGTAACATCTAAATATATTACTCAAAGGTGACTGACTGACTGACTGACATACTGATCTATCAACGCACAGCCCAAACCTCTGGACGGATCGGGCTGAAATTTGGCATGCAGATGTTATGACGTAGGCATCCGCTAAGAAAGGATTTTGATTAATTTTACCCCAAAGGGATAAAAGAGGGGATGAATAATCCCGAAATTTTTGTTAAGTTAAATTACACGCGGACTAAGTCGCGGGCACAGCTAGTCAGACAATAAAATTATTCTATAACAGATGTATATTTTTTATCGGTTTTTTAGAATGATGAATACACATACAATAATGAATTTTACAATAGCAAAAATATAATATATTCGCTATTTATTATAAAATAAAAGTACGCCCTCTAGTGGCTAGTGGCTAAAATACACCTTTTGTCAATGTGTGCGTGTATGTATTACAATAAAAAGTGACAGAAGTTTTTCATCGGAAAACGCTTAGATTATGAATTATTTTAGGTTGATATTATTGCGTATGTCAATGCAGTATAATAAGTCTTATTCGCAAACAATAGTATTATATCTTAGAAATGCTCAAATTTTGCGTAAAAAATAAATAAGTAGAATCTGTTGACTACAGCGTCATCTTGAGAGAAACTGCAATAAACCCGACCGACGCTTCAACCTTAAATAGGAATAACTACGTCTGAAATTACTTTAGCCTGACTGTGATGACATAACATTTAGACGCAGCTTCTTAACATTAATCTTTAATTGAGATAATGGCAACTATTGTTATACCATCAAACAATTATCTATTACATAAAATAAGTGCTCAATTATGGGCAAAGATTGTTATATGACAATCGTACGAGAGCATTAATTATGTACGAGGAATGCAAGATGGAACCTATCCCAAGTGACGTCACGAGTCAATTGTCAAACGATCAGGTTATTCCTAGAGACGTGTCGATAAAAAGCAATGCATATACAGTACCTCATAATCAGAGCAATTATATTTAGGTTGAATTAGTAGCTCTATAATAGGTACCTACACTGGTGCTGAATGCCGAATTCATAGCTTGTATCTATATTATCAGGGACAATTGGACCTTATTTTGCAAAATGCAACCAACCTAGAACCACTAACACAAAGTTGGTTTTGATCTACAATAGTGCATGTGGGTTGGTTCCATTTTGCAAAAGTAGGTCCAATTTCCGTGCGTTCAAGCGCTTTTGACATACCTATTATTGGAATCAAATATAATCAGCTCACGAGTTAAGATCCAATTAGTTTATTTACGATCCGTGGTGCCTTACAACTGGTCTCTAATCAGCTGTAACAGTCTTGCTGCTATCGTAATCAGCCCATACCAGCTATTTCTGTCTCCCGCTTTGCATCGCAGGGGAGTGGAACTTTTTTCTTCCAACGAATTCTATTCTTTCGATTAAATTCGTGCGGGTTACAAGACAATTTAACTTTTCCCCGGGACTCGTCGAGGGTCAAACCTCGACGTCATTATTGGTTACCATTGACAATCTTGGTTTACAGGAGTAAAAGTGGTGAGAGGGTGTGGCGGAACCAGTCCCAAAAAAAAAACCAATATAATAAACATATTGCAACAGTAGTGGAAAATTTAACCATCCTAGTCCCTTTTTATATTTCCACTCGCTTATGCGCAGATAGCCTTAAGCCATTTAACTCCTAGCTGTTTTTGCGCTGCCGTAGCCATTGTATACGGCATTTAGTCCCAATCATGATGATTGCCGATGGACATCGCACTTACATAAACGCATCTGAGATTACCACCATCTTCATCACGAACAAAAAGTTTATTTGCGTTTTTTATATATACGACTACTATTTCTGTTTAATGATTTCAACTGATAAATGATAGATACCAAATGCATATAGAATATCCATTACATTATGCTTTTTGTTTTGCTACACTTAAATAACATGCAATTAATAAGTCTAGATGGAGTAACATCTGCCTGGATAGATTACAAGTTGCAAAACTATATTAAAATCTAGCGCAGTAGCAATATGCCAATGATGGCTGAGAGGGACAGAGTGAATATAGAAGCATAGACACACCGACCGCTTTCTGTATCTCTTGTACAACTGTCAAGCTCACTCATTAATTTAATTTACACATCAGTTCATAGAAACACCATGCCTGCGAATAATTTTCCTTATTCGATTGCGGCAGGTCAATCTTTGGAACTTTCGAGGATCTTCTCAGCGATTTCATTAGTCATCTATCCTGGGGTTAAGGAAAACACGCTGAATAGATAATACCATAGAGATTATACTGCACTTTGCATTTATGTATGCTCTGCGTTTCAAGAATAAACAAACCTACTTTCTACCCTGACGAAATACAACCTCTAAAACATTTTCGAAATCTTTAAAAAAAAGAGTTCAACACGACTTGCCGATGGAATATCAATCAAGTTGGAGAGTCTGCAAATTATACATATCATCTGTCCGTGTTGCGGCCACTTCGATCGAGTGTTGCCAGACTTATGCAACTGTCAAAATATATAGCACATACTTGTTGCATGAGGATAACAACAAGGTTGTTTAATATATTCATTCATTATGCCGTATGACTGGACAGTGTTTACGTATTAGCTCTTTGGCTGCTTATTGGTGTGCAGTTATTTATGGAGGCGAATGTTTTATCATTACCTACTTTATGAATTTACCATAAGTAGTTTTAATAGGCGCTTACTATGTTTAACATCTTCGAACAATGAAATAATATCTTATATATATAATAAATAACATTCTCGTGTCACAATGTTAGTTACCATACGCCTCCGAAACGGCTCGAGCGATTTTCATGAAATTTTGTGTGCATATCGGGTAGGTCTGAGAATCAGCTACTATCTATTTTTCATAACCCTAAATGTTAAGGGTGGTTCACATTCCACGCGGACGGAGTCGCGGGGCACAGCTAGTCTATAATATATTTTTCCTCCTAAAGTGGATTTTATAAAATTATCAGATTTTTCACAACGGATTTCCCCATAACCTTCCTTTAAATATTTTAAAGGTAACGTTATATTTATAGCTCTTTGCTCAATATGTCGCATTTTGTCTACAATCGGAATGCAGTCCCATAATTCATATTTCCACGTCCAACCATCTCGATTACCATGTTTGGCATGATATGACAATTAACACGCCTAAATCGCGCTTTGTTCCACAACGAATAGCTTACATGGCAGTACCCATTATTTTGTGTAGATTAAAACCACATTTTCCATTAGCCCGAGATTATACAAATTGGTACTGTCAAAACAAATTTGTATTGGTCGTACAAACATTCTTAGATGTTAGGAAATTAATCACTATTCTTGGTTATATGTAAAATTTATTCGTTATTAAATCTGCAAAATATGTCATAGGTAAAACTGAACAGGATATTATTCTCTAGATGACTGGAATCATTTTTCATCTATACAGCATGTAGATAGAGGAACAAAGAAGATGTGATTATGGACATTTGAAGTGTTCCAGATTGTAATCTAACTTGCAATGAACTCAATCAAATACATATTATGAACAAGTAGAAGAAGCAGCCTTATACAGATAACAAATTGCTTCCTCCTGCGAAATATTTTATTTTTTTCTCAACACATACATAGGCACGGAAATAAGGGTTTGTACTGAAAATGACAAGAATAGCGTGCTAGACGCGGATGTGCATCAGAGCTGTCGAGACGCGCCGGTAGGCCAGGAAGCATTATAACTGTTGTAAATATAAGACGAATGAATGTAAGGCATGTGGATTCAAGACAATTTTCTTAACATTTTGATGTACAAAACAAACTTTAATCAGAATATAATAATATATCATTTCGGTATTAGCTTACTTATACAGACCACACCAAGTTCTTTGAGGATCATAAATAAATAAATAAATATCGCCAGACTGACACACAAACTGTATGGTCCCAAACTAAGCAACGATTGTACTATGGGTAACACCCAGTGACACCCAGACCTGGTCAATTTACGAAGAGGCCGTTTCCGAAATTTGCCCCGGAGGGAATCTAACCCGCAACCACCGTGTGCAGTGAGCCGAGCGGCCTACTATACGCTCGAACGACTGCGCCAAGCGTTCGTCGTATTATCTGTCTTATACACTTCACAACAAGTTATTTTAGGATCATTATCTGAAACATGTTGTAGTGGATGTTCGTTTTTCTTGAACTTGCCTAAAGGATCGCTTACGCGCCAGGGATACAGTGGACAAACAAATAAAAGATGACAAGGATACTATGCCAGTAACATAAAGCGATAGGGATCCTGGCACTGTGCCATATACAGAAGCAAGAAATGCGTTGCAGTGCTTACTTCCAAAAACAGCAACGGAAGGTTAGTTTAAGAAATCAATGATAGCCAACGCCACACTGCGGACTGGTTCCATAAAAAACATCAATATTATAGATTCTCAACTTACTATCTATCTTGAAGGAATTCTAATAATAGGAAGTACGATGGCAGTTTTTCTATACAATACGAACGCGTAAACAATACGGATGCAGTCTCAGATGAGGAAGCCGCGTGGTTTATCTGTCGTAAAACCACCGCAATTGATACCTCGATGGCCGTTTAATGCATAACATCACATCTCGGATGGTAATTGCTTAGTTGAATAGTGTATATTATTACTTGGGTTATAATTAGAAACTCCGCGAGATCGAAGCAAAATACGCTTATACTTTCCCATGTTTTTTTCTAACTGCATACTTTCGATACCATACTCGTATAATAAAACGCGTAGCGGATTACTTGGCGAATCAAATTTATTTTGTTCTATGCCTAGTCTATTAACACGATAGATGAAGAATAGAACATTCTTATAAACATGAACAGTAGTACCTAGTAAATTACAATATCTCAATAAATTGATCAAGTTGTACCTATTTTTATTATTTTAACCGCAAATAACGTGTTTTCTTGCAAAATTTCCCACAATCATGAATATTAATAAAGATTCAATGTAATACATCACGCGCACCCGACCTTGCAAGGTCGCCGGCGCGTACGCAGCGGTCCGGCGCATTCGCCACAAATTAAGACTTACACAATCTGTACAGATGTATCTAAGATCTTCTGTGATAAGTGTACCGACTGCATTATTATGCTATTTATAAATAAAAGACATGTTTCACTACTCTCTGTGACTGCGTAAGCGAGGTAATAAGATGGCATGCAAAGTACGTAGCAATTGTAATAAAATGCTATCTGCAACATAAAGGTGCCATTGTAAGGCCTCAATAGCCTAGTGGTTAGAGGGCCGTCCTCGTAGCTAAGAGATTCCGGGTTCGATCCCCATAATAATAATAATAATAGCCTTTATTTAACAATCAGTCTTACAATATAGTTACAATAATCTTATTTAATTGTTTGACACCGGTACGTGAAGATTGTCTTGCTGTCCAGCATAGGCCTCCCCTAGAGTTCACCATCGAATGCGATTCCGCGCTTGTCTTTTCCAAGTATGTCCCGCTATTTTTTCGATCCCCATACTAACCTTTAAACTATTGAAGTGAGCCCACTCCTAACACAAGCATTAGCTTAGCTGGAGGGGCTAACAGGAATACTAGTAATATGATAAACTCAAATTGCTAGTAATCATTTAAAAAGCATATCCTGAACAAACTTTGTATTTTGTGCACGACAATAGTGCTGTTTTTTTCTATAAACACAAATCTCAAGTATTATTCAGTTTCCCAAACAAAGGGTACACTTCAAATCGTGAACAAATGTCGGCGCGGGCGCAACACACCCGTATTTATCAATCATAACAAAGCCAAATCGTGTTTGGTACGAGGGAGGCGGCGCCGCTCCGCCCTGCATTCGTTACATATGCAATGCGAAATTGCAGTTGCTAGAGAACAAAGAAAGGCTATGTGTATCGATTCTACGTCTTTAATATGGAGATCCTATAAATATGAGTATTGGTAATAATCACCATTGACTCATTATCTAAACAGTGACCGAAGGGAAAATGTAGAGATACCGATAAAAGTCTTTCTAGAATCTTCTTCCTCTTGTGGATCATTGAGAAGACTTCAATACCCAATAGTACAGTAATTGGCAATAAGTAATAAGTTAATAGTAAATCAGATAAAAACTCAAAGGATCTTTACATAACACACATCAATCTCATCCAGATACAATCTCTAAACAATTAAAATAACTAAGGACACACCTTCTTGATACACAATAATCAAAATCCATTTGATCCTAACAATGTAACCACCATTGTACCGACGCTAATCGAAGGCAAAGCCAATGACAATGAAGAATGTGAAAGGTGATATATGGAGTCTATTGAACTGATTGGTAAACAGTAATTTAACCATGAGATACTATCTTAACATACTGAATAACATATCTATGATGAACATGGCAAGGAATAAAAGCTAAACAAAAGGGGCGAAGAGGCCTATTGCTGCAAACCCAAAGCAATCTCTTTCACGAATAACCAGGGATAAACTTGGAGGAGCAAATTAAAAGGATGACGGTCGGCAAATACTGGACCTAAATAGTAAAGTAGAAATAATGGTATTAAAGAGAAAAGGGCCTATATACCCACCAAGCAGTGGATCGATTCATGCAAGAAATAAGATGAAGCATGAAACTTTTGTGAGTGTATTTGATTATGAGGGTAAAGCAAATGGTGTATAAGAACAGTAGAAAATAATCGCAAACATTCCGTTTTAGGTGGCACAAAAGGCCACCACGCTTTCATAGCCTTGACGTGTCTGCCCACGATCCGCCTCAATGATTCATACATCTTGTCTAGAGTACTCTAAACTCCATCTATATTCGCGTACGCTACTTAGATGTGATAGATAATAAGTGTTAATACAGTCCGTGATAGTGATAACATAATACATAAAATATGAACCCTCACCCAGAATATGATAAAGGAAAAAATATATTATTAATATTAGTAATAAAAAAATGCCTTGCAAAAACCAAACGGCGCAAGATGAAACGAAACGGTCTATGAACCACTGTTATTTCAGGTATATTTAAATAAGAAACTTTACTGCAGCGATTGGCGTAATAAGACTATTATAATATGGGAACATGTTTTGAACAAGAATAAAAATTGTAATCAAACAATTATATTTTAACAAATTGATTCGCGATAGCTGTTTTTGACAACCGTGACTGTGCCCATGACAAATCACGCACAAAATTGGTACAAAACAATTTTCTGTGAACAACTATGTTTGCCGTTACTGAGAAATGAATACAGCTGTGTCAATTACAAACGCTTTTATTATAAAAGTTTATACACATTTTTCCCGTAATAACAATAAAGTTAATGATTTCATGGAAAATTAATTGGACTACAGCTGTTTGCTACAATTTAAAGTGGAATTTAAAAACGCAGAAAGCGGTAGTCCAAAACGACGGCTATGAAATTGAATGAAGTTTTTTTTTATAAAATCACTAGAGAACCGTCTATAGTAAGAGTGCCCTGACCTTAGACTAGCTTACTATCTTTCTTTATTTTGTTATATAGATATCTTAGATCCAAACCAACAATGCAAACAATCGCTGCACATTCATTAACACCATGAAGTAATCCACTAATATTGCTTCAACAGCTTCAATCTCGATTCCTTCTAATGATAATTTGTCATAAAACGTAGGAATTTGGAGCACATCACATCGAATGAATCAATCATTATCATTTGAAACTAATACCTGTACACACAGCACACGACCAACTATTTAATTAATGATCTCAACAACGCAATCTATCAAATCCACAGCGAATAACAAGTCGAAATAAATAGCCTATCGAACCTTGGAGCTCAGTCAAATTGTGTAATACTATAATATGTATCGATCAGATTATCTTAAAAGGTCCATTTATAGTCAACGCGCGGTTCGTACGAAATAATCACGAGAAAAACGAAATACCGTAACACGGCGAGTTGAGCATGTCACGATTTTTAAAATCACCATTTGTTTAGTAGGTCAACGACAACGAGGCTTGGGACGGTGGAAGAATAACGACACGCGCATGCGTTTCTGGCCTATTTCCCAGGATTTTTTTTGTGCAACGTTCCACGCGATCCTTATAAGGGGCCTAACCTTTGGTTATACGTGGCTAGTGTGTGGGTGTTCAAATGCATTGTCACTGTCTGTGATAAATCTGTATTTGGTAACAAAGGATCGTCATGTGGCACACCTTTTCTTTGCAAATTTAAATTCGGTTGATGTTATTTTACAAAAGTATACCATTTGAAATTCATATAGTGACTTTTTTGTGCAAGGTCATTAATTGTATGACACGCTGCAGTAAATTTGGTTTTTAAACAACATTTATTTATAAACTCTTATCTACACAGGCCGTCCAAACTTACATTAGCAATGGACCGATTCTTCAAATGACCCATTCATCACAAGATATTGCAAGAATTTCAATCCTATCCTTAGCTTTAAGATCAGCGTACACCAGGCCCGTAATATCAATGTTTTTCTTCTAATTCATACAAATTAAATTAATTTATATTACGCAACACAAATCTCATATCAGTTGCTCAGTAGCTGAAAAGGAAACAGATCAATCCAGCACTTCAATCTACCACGATACTGGAGCGCTTCAGCGCTTAAATCTTACAATGAATGAAGTATTAATTAATAACAAGTAGATAATCTATGTTGTGTAAACGAGAGAGCTTTGAACCTATCAACATTAGTCAAGGGTTTTATTTCAAGAACAATTTTGAGCTAACCATACCAGTATGCATCTGAGGATGTTTATTTGGACGAGGCAGTACATTATGCGCAAGATCCCAGATCTCCGCAGCGGTGTTAGCAAGCGTTGTCGCTTTCACGCTTTCCGGTCGTTCATCACCCGCGGCCGGGACGATTAGTTTCGTGTCAGTGTCGACAGGTGCAACTTGTCACTTGTCGTGAGGTATGACTGCGTGGGCGCACTGTGTATGCATTAAAAATCAATGGATCGCATGATCATGAAAATTAGAGATACGATTGGTGACGTAACAGGAACAGACATTAAAAAAAATACTGCCCCATGATATCATATTAGTATGTTCATAGACAAAATTACTAGTTACATAACGGCAATAAAACCACGCAACAACCCAAAAGAGTAGTGAAGATCAAGATCGTTGGCCGGTCACCAGACGATGCTATCCGTTTCAAAATCATAGTTGAGGTAATCGAGCCATGTTTAGTTAGAGGGGGCTGACCGCTGCGCGTGCGCATCAATCGAAACGGTCAAGTTCACGGCGCGCGCGAATCGCCAAATCGAGCTCGTGCGCATCGCATTTGATAGATGATCGTTAGTCCAACATTTCTCGTTTCGTTATTATCTTTACACGGTTATTTAGCTGTGTGAATTCAAACCTCAGTTTATTAATTACATTAGGATTATTACATTAAGAAGATGAATGTAGGAAACATCTTTATCCGGGAAAAGATTTTAATAGGAAAAAGGTAAATGACGTACGTGCTTCTTTTTCCGGATTTTTCCCAATATTAAAAAAAAAAAACCAAAGACCAAGAATATATAGTGTTTACCACGATGCTAGACATTTTTCATCATTTAATTGGTGCGATTGATGTGGAACCAATTATTGGTTGGTGTTTGTAAGAGAAACAAAAGTTAAAAAGTGTGGATAATTTCAAGCAAATCGATTTTTAATTTGTTACGGATAGATAAATAGATAAAAACGCCACAACCAAAAAACGTGAACAAATAATCTTCTGTAAATGACCAAAGATAGGTAAGTACCGACCACTGTACTGTGTACTACAAGGCAGCGACATTTTCATGAGTTCTTGTTCTTACAATAGGATTGCAGGATCGCAGTTTGAGCACGGCGACGCTTATACTAGGTGAAACAGAAAGGGTAGGTATACTTTTTTTTGCAACTTTACTATGTAATTCTAAAACTATCGGCTTTGTGGGACAGTTGAAGTACTAAAGGTTATGTAGACTTATGAAATCTGCCAACAGCTGTATCCCTGTAACACCTTATGTTTTTCAAGTTTTAGAATTACAACGTTAAGTTTTGAAAAAAGTATACCCTTTCTGTTTCAACCTATATATTGCCGTTGAGGTGCTCAACTTCGAACTATATGTCGTGATTTAACATTAAACGTTGGACCGCAGTCGTGATACTACTCTCGCTCCCAGACAATAAACTTTGTATATATTAAAACATAGAAATCGAAGAAACCTAAGTTATATTTTCAAATATTAATTATATATATAAGGTATTTGCCAACAGCTTGGCGCAGTGGTTTGAGCGTAGGCCACTCGGCTCACTGCACATGGTGGTTGCGGGTTTGATTCCCGCAGGGACATATTTCGGAAATTGCCTTTTCGAAATTTGCCCAGGTCTGGGTGTCACTGGGATCGCCACCAGTCCATTGTACGGTACCCATAGTACAAGCGTTGCTTAACTTGGGACCATACAGTTGGTGTGTTCGTCTGGCCATATTTATTTATTTATTTCCGCAGAACTTTGACTCTGAAAATTTGATATTGTAAATTGACCATCAAAATACTAATAACATTTAGCATTCCCAATGACAGTGACTAGTCACAATAGTAACCGAACAGTAAAAAGAAAACTCATATTTTACGGAATAAAAACATACATACATAAATTACCGGAGCGAATCTTAAATTGTAAGACACGGTGAAAAAGCAAAGGTCGCGTCGGTCATCACAGGGTCAAGTTTACGATCGACCGGCCGCTGTGGGCGACGAGTGACCCAGATGCCCGGAGGCGTCAAGTGCGTCTACGAATACGGCTAGACATACTTTCTTTTTGACCTAACGCTGTTAAATACTATTAGGGTAGGGTATACTTATGGGGTATGGCTTGACAGATTTTACATGCTTTGGGTATCCAACAATCAAGATTTGTGACGGTAAACATGATTTGTTAATTAAATTGTTATTAATAATTAACAAATGTTTTAATAAGATACTGCTTCTGCTAAATCAAATGTTAAAGACCAACTTAAAAAATAAAGACTTAGCCACCAGTGGACCACTGTCAGTCGCGTAAGCCCGGATCTGCAGTAGTCTTCAACGAGGACGAAGAGATTCTTAGCCTAAATTGTCTAAAACCTAGAAAAGCACCCTTTTTACAATTACCTAATAAAATGATAAACATATAAAGTAACTGTTAATGTGCTGTCAAAATATAAAGATAACAAGATTGCTCATCGCAGGATCAAGTTCATGGCCCTGGAGCCATCGGAGCGCCACAATGTGGCCACGCCTCGTTGCCCGCAACATCCACTGACCCAGTACTGACCTAGATATCAGCTAAGGCGTTATCACTACTCGACTGTTCATCTCAGAAAGATGTTCATCGCGTATTTATATCTCGAAAGAGAAAACAAGAAGAGGAGAGGAAGAATGTATGTAAAGGTGTACTACACTATAATTTCACTGATGGTAATCAAGCACATTTAAAATACAGGCGCCATTTGCGATAACTCTATACACACTTAGAAAATTCCTGGTTCCTACTCTTTAATCGAGATGTCTCAAGTAGCATACGAGGTGAGAATACATAATCAAGCATTATCTATTGCAATCACATTAATTTTGAATAGCTTGTTAGCTCAAAGCTTATAGACATCATAAATAATATAAACTTGTATCTGGAATTGAAATTACTGTCAGGCGTTCGATTATGTCTGTGACACAGTTTGTGCATACCTTTATGTCCTAGTTCAGTAGAATAATGCTTTTAGGTGATAGTACGAGTCAGTGCGTCCGTTATTCGAATTCATTCATTCGATTATGCGCAAATCGGAACTTGAAATATGGTCAATGATAAACGTTGGACTGTTCATTTGTGATATATGTGAAAATAGCTGTAAAAATGGTAACTGTATGAGACAAGTCGTAGTTTTAAAACATACATTTGACACGTTTTTTACGCTATACCCATCGATAACCGTATTGTTTACTATGTTAACTGTGGCTATAAATTATGTTTCATTGAAAAGATGAGATCGACGGTCAAACTACAAATTGTCAGTTATTTTTCATAACATATCTCACTGCGATCATTTTGTATTTTCCTGCGGCACATATCTTATGATTATGATGTATCGGCGTAAAAATATTCCTCAAGTATATTACCAGCAGCGCGTGCGAGATACATACAGCGCCCTATAAGCATCGACTTCGAACAAAACCAAAGTGAATGAATTCAGAGAAACATCCCACTTATCTTGGGCGTCGAAGGCCTCTCCATCTGCAGTCAGGTCAAGGTGTCTTTCTAAATTGCATTTCCATAGTAGTCAAAGAGGATATATTATTAATTATCCTCCTACGGTATGTAATGTCGGGCGCAAAGCAAGCTAGCAAAACCTAAGGCTCGTATTAATAAATCGATCTAAGGACTGAGAGCGATTTTGGAAATGTCATCCTAACGTCATCCAAGTACAAAATTACATGTCAAAAGTGTACTCAAGTTCGCTCCCAGACTTGAGATAGATTTATTTATAAGGGCCTTAAAACACCAACAGTAAAAGTTCGAATCTGTTGTTCGAAATTCGAAGCAAGTAGCACAGCGCACTGAGAACCGTCAAAGTTTATATATATTGATACCATACTTAGACAAGTATTGTTCGTGGATACGACCGTATGAAAATCCATGAAGACCAAAGAGGGCGTTCGACGTTCATACCGGTCGCGTTCGCTTTCCACCGCATGGTCTGCACTCATCGTTACGGACACACATAACATTTCAATAACATGGCTAACGTTCCACAAATCCCGAAAACAAATGACTACCAATAAGAGAAGAAAAGTCAGGCATGTACTCAGGCACCAGCGGTGCTATCTTCCACAGTTTATAATGACAGGTAAGATTTCGTAGATGATGTGAATATTTCGCACGACGAGTGAGTCTGTCCCCTCCCCTTCAGGACGGCAACGTGCGAGCATTGCCTTTGGTATTGCAACTTGCAAGGATCTATAAGCTACTATAATGCATGAACTTCAAACAAGTATAAACAAGTACAGTATAATAACAAAAGATCAACTATCTCTTTATTGTTCGAGGTTCGATCAACCGCGTCGTGGTATGACAATGACCTCAACTGTCTCATACATATCTCATACTATATAATTATATTAGATCAAACATACTTATACCTATACACACATAAGCGCAATGATACAAAAGGATCATATTCTTGCAACGTACCTAAATGGTTTTGATGATGGGATTTCAATTTAATCAAAGAGATACAGTAACTAGTTGAGGCCGAGCTCACCCACATAGTAACGGATCGTCAGAACAGTAACCAATTGTTTAATGTAGGTACTTATTGATAACAATCCTTTACCGTTCTAATCATCCGATAATATTTTCTACTCGGGTTTCCTTCCATATTAATCGACGCCAAAGCAGTTCAAGCTAAATATAAAAATAACTTTTTTATCATGGTGATAAGATCTGAATTTGCTATAACATATAAATTGGGACGAGTCACGTTCCCCGACCATATAATTTGAACATAAACAAAAACTGCTAATTACGATTTATGAAACCTAACATCGAATATGGTCTTCCCCGTATTAGAAAAAAGATTGAAACATTATTAGCGTGTTGCTAGCTTGAGTATTCTCATATCTATACAAATAAATAAAATTGGAGTGTCTGTTTGTAATATCAAAATAACACCTTTTCACTAAATGCATATGAAAGTACACACGGCAGCTGCAGCAAAAACGCGATTTAAATTTTTTTTGTCTGTCTCTCTGTCTGTCTGTCTGTGTGTTTGTTCCGGGTAATCTCCGAAACGGCTGGACCGATTTTGACGGGACTTTCACTGGCAGATAGCTGATGTTATAAGCAGTAACTTAGGCTACTTTTATTTTAGAAAATCTTTGTTTTTTAAATGGGTCCTGTGGCGCGGGCTCATAACGCGGGCGTGGTCTTTTTTGTTAGGTTAAATTCCACGCGGACGAAGTCGCGGGCTCAGCTAGTCTAATATATAAAATTCTCGTGTCGCCGTGTTTGTTGCCAAACTCCTCCGAAATGGCTCGACCGATTTTCATGAAATTTTTTGTGCATATCGGGTAGGTCTGAGAATCGGTCAACATCTATTTTTCACACCCCTAAAAGACAGGACAACGTCTGTCGGGTCAGCTAGTTATCATATAATTGTTGACCATGTTCAGATGATTTAGGAAATAGTAGATATTTTATCATTTTGGTAACTTGGCACACAGAATGAGACACTATCGTAAGATGAACGATGCAATTTTGAAGAACCACAGCCTAAGAACTGCCAGTGTAAATAATTATGAAGAAATTACATTATCAGTATTGCAATAAGTATAAGAAAAGCCGTGCAGATTACGAGGTATTACTGTAGTAACAACAAATCGAGGGGCGGTTACCGCAGCCGCTATTAGATGACGAAATACTACCAGGTGCGCCTGCGCATTGCTGGCTCCGAGAAAGAATAAATACATAAATAATAAATATCGCCAGACTGACACACTAACTATATGGTCCCAAACTAAGCAACGCTTGTACTATGGGTACCGTACAATGGACAGGGGCAATCCCAGTGACACCCAGACTAGGGCAAATTAAGACAAGGCCATTTCCGAAAAATACTCCAGCGGGAATCGAACCCGCAACCACCATATGCAGTGAGCCGAGCGGCCTACCCTCGAACCACTACGCCAAGCGGCCGTCAAAATGCATCTACAAGGTGAAACATAATGGGAATACTTTTTTTTTCAAAACTTAACTTTGTAACTCTTAAACCATCAGCTTTGGAGGGAACTTGAAAAACAAAAGGTGTTATAGGAATACAGCTGTTGACCGATTTCACAAGTCTACAAAACCTTTAGTACTTCAACTGTCCCACAAAGCCGATAGTTTGAGATTTACAAAGTTAAGTTGCAAAAAAAATAGTATACCCTTTTTGTTTCACCTAGTATAGGTAGGCATATTTTATAATGCACTCATAGATAGGTGGGTACGGACGAATGCACATCTCAGAAAACATTTCTAGCATAAGCAGAGTTCTCTGTATCAATAATAATTAGTTTTTGATGAAATTTTACCTTAAGATGTGAAGCCGACCGTACTATACTCTAGAACATTTTATTCAATCCCTTCAAGGTGAATCAACGAAGAAACCCACCAGAGAAATTCAAAAAATGTAAATAAGTTTTTTGGTCCCAAAAATATATTAAAATTTCAAAAACCGCAGTAAAAAAGTTCATACACAAGAGCACAAATACTTAGGTAGCAACCCACCGACATGTATAAGTTGATTTTCCACAACGTTCGATAATTTTTCAACCACCTTTTTACTTCGTTCGATAGACTGATGGCACACGTAATCATAGCTGCATTAATCGATCGCAAAGCTCATTTGCAGGAACAACAAAAACTCGTGTGGAAAATCCAGTCTGTTATTACAACCAATATGCGCAAATATGGTAACGAATAAGTGTAATTATGATGCATCATTGCCGGTGTAACCTATTAAATCTAGCATAGTATTGAGACGTGGGCGTGTAAGCCCAAGTAGACTGCAAACAGAATCATAGAAATAGTTGACTCATGTTCTAATTACATAAATAGATATCATTTGTACTGAGTTCACCAAAAGAGGATTAATTTTTAAAATTAAATTGATTTAAAAAACACAGAGCTACTGGCATGAGACATCACCGTCATAAGTCTCACTCTCTCAATCTCTTAAAAATCCCATAGAGTTGGAGTGCAAAATACATTGAAAAAGGTTCAAAAGTTCTAAGAAAAGCCAAATTTATTTTTAATAGTATTTTTTGGTCATTCAGTAAATTATTACATCACTGGAAAAAGGTGAGCTTTTTGTAGAGATTTAAATCATGCCTTCGTGTCATGCTAGCCGTATTACAACCAATTCGTTTTTTTTTGCGTGAACCACACTCAACGTATAATTAGCATAGAACCGAAACCGCTTATTTAAAGTGTTAAATACGATCAGACAAAAGATCTATCACTATACTCAATCATTTGACACGTAATTAATTAACCAAGATATAGCAACATTTAAAAGGTAATTTACTGATACTATGTTTAAAAAAAAACATGATAATAAACTGGAATCGCTACCGGGTCAAGCGAAATATAAAATTAGCATCACTTTACTTAGCACCGCACATTTGCTTACTTTTAATTTGATCCCTATTATTATGTAGCTACACACTCTTATCATCTGTTATCACGAAATCACCATCACAGGTCTATGGACTTTACATTTAAGGAAGCATGCGTTTGCTCTCGTCCACTACGTCGCCAAGAAAGGACTTGACTCTGCGCGCACACAGTCGCCGGAAACAGCTGTAATTATGTATTTTTCGTATAGTATCCCATACTGTGCACTGAGACGCTAACAAAATTACATATAGTTCTAATCATTACTCTTTAGATTTATAATCTGACTGTACTATTTTTGTAATAATTTATCACATACCTACTAACATTTTTTAGCCAACGTTGATGATTAACATTACATTAGATTACATATTATTACTATCACATACATATTACAAAAAATAGCCAAAGGATTCAAGAAAACCGGTAGCTGGCGCCAGTCGGAAAATATAATTGGCGTCTATTTTTCTGTTTTATCTGAATATTAGTTTGTTTACAAGATCGACACTAGATTCGGCTACACGTTCGAAAATAGTATCCATTATTAAATAATTTACATATCAAATATTAATTGAGGTGTTGGTCTGTATTCTAGAAGCTACTACAAAATCGTTTATCTAATAAGAAGTGTAATAAAAATAGGCATTTGCAAAAGGTGCACGACAAAGATTAATGGCTGGTGCCGGATATGTACAGCTTACACTTAATTGGCTGCATGCATCGGCTGTCTCCGCAACACGATCTAGTCTGAGCGAAAAATCCTGTTTTAATTTTTACAGTACAAAAAAATACAAATTTCCATTAATATATTTTATACTTTGAATATTCCAATCTTTGTCAAAACAACTATAAATAGCAATATTATTTGGTTAACAGCTTTATGATCGCGATCATTAGTTATATTTGTACGTCGAACCAGTTGTCCGTTCTATTTTAAGATAAATCGATAATATAACACCGTGAACATTTACTTGGATCGACGATAAAATAATACAACGAATGCTTTAAATCGATTCTGATCCGATACATAAGGTTACAATTAATACATTACAATCATCTTTTCGTTGTCGTCGTTAGCCTTGGCAGACTGGTCGTGGTCATCACTCAAGGGTAGGTGATCAGCACACTTGACAATCCTTCACCAATCCTCACGCACTTCTGCTCCTCTGGTACATTCATAGACCATTAATTGACTCTTATTGCGGCCTTTACTTGGTCTGTCCAACGCACAGGCGCTGTGCCGCCTGCTCTTTTGACTTAACATTCCCTATACCCCCTATAGCCCCTCTACGGAGCCGTCCCCACGTCTCAATACGTGCCCGAAGAAAGTGGGAATTCGGGCCTGCACGATGGAAGATAAAATTAGCTTGATACTAAGTTCCTCAAGAATAGAAATGTTTAGTTCTGAAATGAGTCCAGGATATCCCAAGCATTCTTCACTAGCACCACATTTCTAGAGTGTATATCTTCTTTTTCTCAGTCATCTAAATTGTCCACGTCTCGGCGTCCACAGAAATATGGGAAACACTAATGATCTGCCAAGCTGTGTTCTTATGGCTTTAGTGATGTACCGGTACTACCATATTTTTTAAACTTAACCATAGCCAATATGCACTTTGGTGGACGTGGTTACAATCTTTATTCACTGCACATTGATGAATTAAATGTAATACATAAATTTACTTGAGTTGTTAAGACAATTTTTTTTAAATTATAATGGCGCGATTTTCTCGCATCCGCCATGTTGTGGAAACGCGCGGGAAAGTGGAAAGTGGTTGGGTTATCTCATTGTCAGTGTCTAGGCCGCGTCATTGTCTCTTCCCGTGTGAAAACTGTGCCTTAAGGCTAAAGCGCCCATCTAGCCCGCGAAGTTCAAATTTTTTGAGTTCTTTTAGAAATTTTTCAAAATCTGACTATAATAAAATACAAATTTTGTAATTCGCGAAAAAGACCGTGTGCAGTGCATTTATTAATATATCCAACTTACTCTAAAACATTTCAAGAACGACAGCTATCCAGATAATCTGGCAATTTTTTTACATTTAGTGATTTACTAGTATCATATCCACCGTGATAATATTTAGAGTAAAATAAATGTATTAATAAATGCACTGCACACGGTCTTTTTCGCGAATTACAAAATTTGTATTTTATTATTGTCAGATTTTGAAAAAATTCTAAAAGAACTCAATAAATTTGAACTTCGCGGGCTAGACAGGCGCCTTCACCTTAACACGAGTTGGAAATAACTAATGGTATGAAAATGATAAACTACGCCGGAGAATAGCTCATGTTCATTTAAACAGAGTTCATGTGATGACATTGTTTCTAATATAATTTTAAAATATTACAGTTTTTATTGAAAACCAAACCAACTGTTCTAATCATTTTTAGTTGAAACTTGTTTTGTTTTAATTGTTATGTTGAAAAACAGTTTGAAACACATTCTTTTCTCATGTTCCATCTATAAGGTTTCATTTATATAGTTGATACAAAATTGGTTTTATTTCTCTTTTGGTTTGATATTTTGGCCCCCCAGATACAGTGCGTATATTTTTAAGAATTCGGAATATTTGCGACAAATATCCGCAAAATTGGTCCAAGACAGGATTGTCCGTGATCACTTGTTTGCTAATATTAATCGTCACATCTATATTAAATAAATTGAACACAACTAAATAAAAACAAAATAATTTTTATTTTAACATTAATTAAGAAATTCCAACATTAGCTTTATGCATCCCAAGGTCTCGCATCCAAAGGTCACGAACCGATTTGTTTGCTATTCTTTATATGAGCCCGCTTTTTTGGAAAACGCGTGGGCGTTTGTTTATCCTTCACGACCACTAGTCTTTTGGCCATCGGAATTTTAACGACCAGGTTTTATCGAATACAACATATTATCTCGCTAACAACACTATAATTGTTAGTGTATAACAATAGATACGATAAACAGCCATAAGGAATGATTGAGAATTTTATTTGCTGCCATAAAACGTTTTAAATAATGTAATTTCTTGGTTATGCTAATATCAGAGCGACGAGATCGCCTAAAGTAGAAATATAATGGCTTGTTTATAATATTTTGGCATTAATCACGACCGCGGCCGCGACGTCCCTGACAAAATTCGTATGAAATGGACGAATTACCATTTGTTGGCGCCAGCAATCAAATGTTGTGGCGATACCAGTTTGTTACCGTCAGAGAAGGCCTAATATGGTCGGTTCGTTCTTAGCGACAGCATAAATGTGTATAATGTGTCATCTTCTGAATAGGTCAAGTTCAAGAGATTTCTCGTTTAATTCTTATTTTATGATTGTATTTTGTTATAAACGAATCACTATTAGCGAAACACTATTAATGCTCTCAATAATCTTCATAATTTCGTTCTATCCCTATCTAGAGATCATAGCAAAAACGTTGTCGAAAATACCTAAGCTGCACCTATATTATCAATAATAAATTATAATATAATAATATACAAAAATATAAATCCGCGTAAACTCGTTTAAAACTGCTATAAAACTTAAAATCGGCATCCATATCGAGCAATCTCAAAAAAAAATCGAGCAACTAAAAATACCAGGTCCGACATGGTTACCAAAAACCTGCCGGTTGTGGTCGCAAATCGTAGGTTATTATTCTTGTACCATCGTGTTTTGATGGGAATTCCGGCGACCTGCGCATGCGACCGTCCCCGCTCGGAATGCGGAGATGACCGCGCGGCCCGCGTTTTCGGCGTGTTTTTGCCTTTCTCATTAGCATACGCCGGCTCCGGCGTTAGATTAGCGCCGTTTAAAGGCTAAAGCTACGCTGTTATCTATATTTACTACATGAATACAATTTGTCGACCGAGTCAGATTTATTCGCAACGGTTGTACGTGATTACCTTTTGCCGATACCTACGTGGAGAATTAATTTGTGCTGATCCGTCACAATTTCTTAGTGTAATTTTCACTATCTACATAAAAAAAACAGGCACAGTGGTTTGAGCGTAGGCCGCTCGGGTGTCCGCTATTGCACATGGTGGTTGCGGGTTCGATTCCCGCAGGGACAAATTTCGAAAATGATGTTTTCGTAATTAGCTCTAGTCTGGGTGTCACTGGGATCGCCCCCCGTCCGTTGTACGGTACCCAAGAAATCAAATTCGACCCTTACCGTTTGGTAAGTTTTACCGTTTGGGCAGATGATGGCGACAAACATGTTGTTATTATTATATACAATAAACAACCTTATATCAGCTGGGTATTTAACCCCCGACGGCGATAATGTTCATTTTGTATTAACCCATTTATCTCGACCCTTTTAATTACATACCCATATAAATTAAGGTAGAAACAATTAACTAAATGAGGTTTTCGAGTACAATAATATGTTAATTTGAATGATAATTATTTTTTTATTGAAAAAGTTGATGTTATCGGTCGATTTGCGTAGGTACTCGTAATGATCTGCAAAAGTCGATTGTTATTTTACGTGTATTGTCCTAGGCACAGGCCTCCCCTCAATGCTAGGATTCAGAGCATAAACAAATCACGCTGGCCTAGTGCCAGTGCGTGTCTTTTACGTCACCGTAAACATGAGTAAATTGCTTAAATAATTTATAATTAAATTTCAATCAGGTATCGGAGAAAATCAAATTTAATACGAGCTGGAAAATTCATGGATGAAACATAACTCTTTCTTATGAAGCATTATATAGAGGTTTAGATGTTCTTTAGAAAAAAATTACAGACCTTTTTGTTTTAGTACTAAAATCGTCTCCTTCTGACGTAGATCCCTCTGCTTTAACCGTTTTATATAAATAGCCAATCACGCAATGAATTCGCAATGTCATTTTCTCAAACAGATATAACATAGCCGTCATTCACCCAGTCATTGCGTTCCTCTAATACATATTCAATTTATTAGTAAGCCGACACGTGACTAGAGCTACCGCAAAGTTTCTAGAATCTAGTACAGGGGTGATATACATTGATCTAATGAATACAAAATACCTTAACCGCAAAGCAACAGTTTACAAATATTATTAATAAAATAAAGTCGGCAGGCCTGTGCACGATCCGCCAAATGTGAAGCAGTTACCGTAGCCTAAGATGGGTGCAATACCAAAGGCATTGCTGTGGTGCAGAGTGGTGCAGAGGATGGAGACAGGGATATTCTTTCGGCTCCCTCATGTACGGAACGCAGCTTTAATTGCTACTTTAACACTTATCGTCTACAACAACGCACGGCACGCCCGGCAGATGTCAAATATGTGTAGAGTATAATATGCGCGCCGACACACTCGTGGGAGTCGAGCGAGAGCGTGGGCGTAGAGGGGCATGACGGCATGAGAGAGCGTCATGCCATTTGCTGTGACGGCGTACTGGGTAATAAAAAATAAAAATACTTGCACTAAAAATCAAAATGCTCCTTTTAATTTGTGTTACGTGGCAACCCTACACGTGACCATAAACTTGTGACGGATTCGAGGTCGGTGTCGGGTCGGCAGATCATCCGCACGTTTCCGAACGTAACGCGGTAACGTAAATCAATGGATTACGTAACGTACAGTGTTATTTAAACTCAATAATATATTACAGATCTTTCTCGGAGGCCCAGTGACAAGAATCGTAATAATATGATGATAAATTACTTGAATTATTATTGTGCATTCTGTATGTAGATCAGGTCGGGTCCCTGCGTTTTCCTCATACTTACATGCAGGAATGATAAGTCTTAAGTACTAGTAAATCAGACCGGTAATCACAAACTTTAAGATATAATACTGAACGTGAGAAAGACTTAAGAAAATTATGAGATGCATGGTATGAAAAGTGATTAGGAAGAGATTAGAGTGGACGTCGTATGACATACTAAATGACAGAATGCAAGAACAAGACATAATGCGTCAACCTGATATAATAGAAAACGGTAAAGATTCGCATAATCTTATAATGATTAAGCCGACAAATACTCGTAAATATATATTTTGATTACTGCGCGTCACAACCTAAAAGCATCTTAAAAGCAATCATTACATCTAAATAAACCGCAGAGATGAAAATATTGCCTTTCCCTTCTGGGACTACTGTTTGCGCACGACCACGATATTTCAAGAAAATAACGGCATGAAGCCACGTGATTATGAAGTTAATTCATAACATAATATTTAAATAACGGGTGTATTTTAAGGACGACGTATTTGCCGAAACACGACCATGTTTGCATTTTATATTTAAACAATAAATTACAAAAAACTGTTTAAACTTTCATATAATTAGTACGCAAACGCCGCAAACGAGCTTACGACCCGCCTGATGTTAAGAAGTTAACGTAGCCTATAGATGCTTACAATACCATGGGCATTGCTCGCACGTTGCCAACCCCGAGATATACACGGACAGACGAAGAGGACTGTGACAGAGGTTAAGGCTTAGGATTTAGGCTTTCGGATCTCTCAGTCATCTAACGAAATGCAGTAAAAAATAGCGAGCCATCATAAATCTTTCAAATACATAGTTTTATTAATAAGCTTCATCCAATGCTACTAACACTTAAGTCGCTTCCGGCTGTCTGTCCCTATGTATGCTTAGATCTTTAAAACTACGCAACGGATTTTGATGCGGTTTTAATAGATAGAGTGATTCAAGAGGGAGGTTTATATGTATAACACTGATAATTTTAGCGACGTGCAAAGCCTGGGCGGGTCGCTAGTCAACTATAAGTATAAAAGGTAAACTACTTGTTTTTCACTGTTCATTATTTATTTTTTAAACAGGTCCCACTGGTCCGCCGTGCATAGGTTAACGCACTTGCATATTCACAGATAATGAGCAAGCGTGAGCAATTTGCGGCAACAATGTTGAGCCATTTAGAGCCATTTATATATTATTTAGTTGTGGTAGAGTCGACAGCTTGTATAAGGGCTAACTCGACCGGAGTAGTACCCCCCTCTCACAGAAGATCGGCGTTATATAGCTATCATAGCTGCGTTTCGTACGATGAGTGAGAGAGCCGGAAATCCAACCCCTTCTGCTGTCACGCTCCCCTACAGGTCGGAAATGTGCTAACAATGTCTTTTCTATTGCAAGCATCTATCTATAGGCTACGGTAACAGCTTAACATCAGACAGGTGGTACGCTTGCTTGCTGAGTTTGTTATATAATACGTCAGCAATTAAAACAATCTGGCTCGGCAAGCGGCGGTGCTTTAGAAATGATTAAAATGATCCCTTTCCCTTCAGTAGACAGGTGTTTTCCATTTGCCATACCACTTTCTATCTGACATATATAACCGTGTAATAACGTGTCAACCGTTATCATATTGTCTTGAAACCTAGACCGTATAATTTATACATTAAAGTTTACTTTCAAGTGTCTCATTTTAACTGGATAACATGATGTTGCAACAATACCCAGTTCCGTCCGCGGGAACTTGCGTCGTAGAGTCGTCTTGCATCCGTTGCGTAAGAGTCTCTATTGCATACAAAACCTTTTATTATAGTAGTAATGTGTGTACTTAAATATTTTTTATACTAATGACTGGACCAAAATTATAAAATTTTTTTTGGACTGGGCCGGTTTTACACGTGTAAAGATCCCCTAGCAAGTACGTAGAGACACGACAAAGTTGAACTGGAAATTAAAAAGGCTGTATTTTCATATAATATTGAGGGCAAATAATCAACCACAAACTATAAGAAAACGTCTCTACACTTGTACAATGTTCATCTCTAGCATTTACGACGTGTAATGTGACATATCACGAAGCACGCAGCAAAGCTCACATTAATTACCACAATACAACCTCCATAGCAACCATACCACCGCATTCTACAAAACATTTACATCTAATTCAATCTAACACCGCAATATACGGGGTGACTTCCAAATCATTAGCGACATTTCGACTCTACATAGATAGTTTTTTTTTGTGATTATATTGTGATTATTTTAGGTATATTAATCAACACCTCCATGGGATAAAAATAAAACGCACAGTAAAATTAAATGAAAGCTCAGGTTAACAATAAGCAAAAACACGCGGTCTGTGCAATTTTATAAAAAAAAAACGATTCGTTAAATTATGATAAAAAAAACTAAATTATGTAGAGCCATAGTTTTAAATATTGCCAACGATGCCGAAGTCAGTTCGTACAACAAACAAGCTTAATTATAGGTACTTATAACTCGCGTAATACTGGCAGCTTATGAGGAGCGGAGATACCATAAATTATACGATCGGTGATAAAAAAAAGTTACAAAAAGGTAAGAAAAGGCGCCGCGGCGGCCGGCCGTCGCGCCGGGCCGGCGGGATCCGCGTACATCCCAATCGTTTGGCATTTTTCTTATATTTTACATGTATATATACGTATATAGTTTTGTGGACCGCGACCCGCCCGCAAATCCGCAATCTCGCCGGTGCGACGACCTTGGTATTTTACGAGCCGTTATGAATAATTCGCAAGGGCAAATATTCTGTATGGTGACGAGGACGACGGCGGGAATCAATATATTGATTAGATACTCGTGTTTCCATTTATTTTAGCATATTTCGGCGAGAATTACATCCTTCTGGTGACAGGCGATGACGCATGAGAAGGAAACGCATTGTTTAAATTTTAATTACAAGTGGAAATTCAAGTTAAAGATTATTAACGATTCTTTTATTTGCCTTATGTAACTTTTGTGTAATATACTAATAAAGACAGCATATTTCTTGTTTATAATTATGTGAAATGTCATACAAATGAAGTATTAACATTCAAGATTGACGAGTAGTATCACTAATAACTTTTTATAATATCTACAAGTCGGACAAACACTTTTAACTTAATATATCTATACGGAACTTTTTTTAAGAAACCGCTATACATACAAATAATTATCGGATATGTTCGATGTATTTATTGAGTTTGTAGCACGGAAAAGGGTGATTCTATTAATCAAATACAATACAAATAAATCAATAAAAACCCCGGATTCGGCCTGATTGAATCCCATAAAAAGTTAGTGCAAATAAAACCAGAAAATGGTCCTTATAAAACTGACGATTCATTAGGGAGTAACAACCGCTATTACGCCAGAGATCCAGCAACCCTGAGATATAAACCACCTATGGTCCGCTGACTTCCTGGCTCAGTGGCAGCTGTCCTTGCCAATGAAACACCCGCTTTACAATCCCTTTTTTTTAAGGACCAGTCCAGTGGGGACACATTCCCAGCACGATTGCTTACTTCTCTGTAAGCCAGGATCGAATAGAGTCCAATGCTCACGACTACAATCCCTTTATAAAATTACGGTGAGCCTATAAATTCATTTGCAAGCCAATTAACGTCACTTCGACACATGGCAGTAAATATGTAAACAAAACACAATAGCCAAACAAAGAGCTTCAAGATATATCGCTAACGACACCGTGTCTAAACAATAACATCAGTACGATAATCGTGATTTTTGAACGCCCCATTCATCATACGAGATTAAAATGTCGCACGGTGTACAAGTTAATGCAATATCAAGATCAAAAGATGACTTACATTAAAGACAGGGATGGATGTCATGCAAGAAGATTTTATACAGATACGCAAGAAGGTGGTAAAGCAAGTCGTTTTAAAAATGACATGTCTACATATCGCCCAGCAGTATGTTACTGACATTATGACGTTTTCTTGTATGCACACATTCGCGTATGTATTTCGAGTTTGATAAATTAAACACAAATTGGAATACTATTTTTGTTATGTTTTTGATATGAAATCATTTTTATTAATTTGATGGATACCTAATTCTACATAAATGTATGAGAATGCAGATTATATTTAATAAAGCGTGTTGGACCAACAAGGTTTTTTTCTAAATACCTCGTTTGACAAAAATAACTACTTAATTGAAATTGAATTTATATTCTATTAATTTAGAACACGCAGTAAATATTAATTTGTGTAGTTTGTAAAAAAAACAGTTTTTATAAACATGTCTATGTTTTAAAACATAAAGCAATATCTACCAAAGACAAGTTCGATATTTAGTTTCCATACAAGACATTAATTAGGTATAGCGAAAAATTAATACGTATTTCAACTGCTCGTACTTGGTGCACGCTTATTTATACAAAATTAATAGGTAGGATACAAAGACATGGCATTTTTTACCAGATGCAAGTTATTTACCTATCGATCAAATGCCAACTATTCACCTGTTACATAACAGCGACATCTGGTGCGATAATGGCCTTTACGTTATTAAATAATAGGTAATATATTAATTTTTACGACATTTTTTTGGAGCATTCTCTGAACGGTTCGAATAAAAACAGGTTAATTGTGATTTAATTAGCGATAATAAATTATAGCGCGTCGTGGCGGGGGCAAAGCTCGCATAGGTATTACAATTAGCCCGCAGATAACATTTAAACGACTTTTTTGAACATTTCTCGTAGTCTGACACTATTCCCAGCCGGAACAGAACAAGTTATTTCTCATCACTATGCATTTATTTGTTCCATAAAGAAATATTTTGGAATTGAATTTTTCTAGAATAATTCGATAATAAATAATGTCCTGTCTCATAAATAACTGACACGCAGACCGTAGCACTATGGAAAGGAACCAGCAGGTGCGCTAGAATAGCAACTAGCAACAAACTGTCCGGCTATATCTAGCACAACGACCTATGACCATAATAAGTGTAGGTAGTGGTGTACAACAACAAATACATTTCTTTCTGCGCTATTAAGCAAGAGACCAACCGAGCATACAGCTTACAACACAGCGCCGGAGTTGCTGAAAAAAATTGTTTCTCAATGTGGCGGCAAAATATTTTAATGAGACAATAATTCCTCATTTTTTGCGCACAAATGCTAGACAGCTCGGTCACGTGGCAATGCACGACCAATTCTTGCATTTCGTGTTGAAAATAAACAGTTAATCATCAAGCAAACAGAGATGGTGTCAATGGCGTGACTGTCGTAGTCACAATCAGGTGACCGCTCATCCAAGAGTTTTGTAATATCCTTGCACTACCAACTATTATGACTGCAACTATAATCGCTTGTATCGTATTTAGAAGACACATTATATCTTTGAATAATAATATAAAATTCCGATGTGCCTGTATTTGTAAACTTTCTCCCAAACCGCTTGACCGATTATGATTAGATTTTTTTTGTACTTATAACCTGGATGGTTCTTAGCTATAGTTGGATCCGATAGCTGAAGTGTATGTTGTCAACACCCACCCAGAAACTAAAATTTACGCTAGCAAAGCAGCAGGCAAAATCTAGTTCTTTTATATTAATAGTTCCCACAAGCTTAGAAAACAAACAAAATGAATAATCATTGTGTGAAGTCATAAGGGCTTTTTAAAGTTCGTGTTAATAGAAGCTTGCATAACGAAACCGCAACTTGCATCTTGTGCTAAGAGATCGAACGAAACGTGCTAAAAGATCCGTCGAAACTAATTGGACCAAGGCTCACCGTGTTGCGGAACACCATGAGAACACGTCGAACGTAACAATTGAATTAAAACGGTATACCGCCGAGCATTGAACGGGTTCGACGTAAAGTTTACATCTAATTGGTTAAGGTGAAGGCGCCTGTCTAGCCCGCGAAATTCAAAATTTTCGAGTATTTTTATAGTTTATCCAAAATCTGAAAACATTTAAGAGAACATTTTGTGATTTGCGAAAAACACAGTATGCAGTGCGTTTATTAATACATTTATTTTACTCTAAATATTATCACGGTGGATATGATACTAGTAAATCACTAAATATACAAAAAAATCCAGATTATCTGGATAGCTGTCGTTCTTGAAATGTTTTAGAGTAAGTTGGATATATTAATAAATGCACTGCACACGGTCTTTTTCGCGAATTACAAAATTTGTCAAATATTATTATTGTCAGATTTTGAAAAATTTCTAAAAGAACTCAAAAAATTTGAACTTCGCGGGCTACATGGGCGCTTTAGCCTTAATTGATAATAATCAACACCTCGAATGCCGTTGGGAGATGAGATATAGGTGCAATATACAATGAAATTTTTAATGGGTCATAAATGGTTGGCCGAAGATTTTGTTACAAGATAAAAACTGGTAAAATTCTAATATAAGTTAATACTCAATGGCTCTTCTTTTTATTTTGTTCACCAAGGGATATAAAACAAAATCTTATATAATAATTATCCGTTAACAAAACAAGTTACTATGTGGGTATTTCTCAACATATTTCTCACAGCAAAATTAATTAGGAATTCCAACAATTCGACACACACCTAGAAGCCAAGAAACACATACAGTAATATGTTCGCCAAAAAATAACAAATTCATATCAAATTAATGTATAATACCACCGTATGTCAGACGTCACGGAATAATTTGACAATATTTGGCCGAATATTAATTCCAAAAGTGGTTATAAAAAGCTACGGAATGATAAACAATAACACGATCGAACATTACAATAATGACGTCTGGATATAATTAGAATATTTAAATGTGTCATTATAAAAAATATTTTTCGTATGTCCGTGTCCGTTGTCTTTTAAATACACGGATAATATTGAACTATATATAACAAATATTTATATTATCATACAACCTAGATAACGATGGAGTTAGGCATAATAAAAACATGACAAAAACTTATTTCCCAAATAAATCGCATAGCTCTATCTCAAAAGCCCTGCAAATAAGTACGTAGTTAATAATAGCAGCAATATTTAATGGTCTTATGCAACTATGAAGTGTATAGTCTAATACAATAGGCTGTACGGATGTAACCGATTCTAATATCGATAAGCGCCAACCGAATTAAATCCATAACAATCAATGGAGACACTTAAACCGGACAGAGCGATACGTCGGAAGCAAACTGTTTAACACAATAAACTTCAAATGATGAAGGTTTCATAACAGAATCCCATCAAAATTCAATAAGGACAAAAATGAAATACATTATTATCCGTCTAGCCAAAATAAAAGACACTCAAACACAAAACACATCGGAAAACTGTTATAATTCCCCTTTTATTGGGGGAAAAGGCGAGAGGAGCCGCGGGAGACGCCTAGCGGCGGTATAAAAAAGCAATGCACCCACCAAAAGGCGTCATGAATATTCGATTACATAATTTAAGTGGACGTACGCAGCCGATTTTAGAGGGCACGGGCGTACCGGCGCCTCTGCGGATGCTACTACAGTCTCTCGAAACAATTGCGAACGAGGAAGTGATGCGAGAAAACATCCCGGGTTGAGGCCCGGCCTGGCCCAGCCCGGCCCGGCCCGGCTCGAGAGCCTGGTAATCAAATATTACATTGGACTGTTTTGGTGGTCTCCTAACGGCAAGAACGTTGACCTAAATATAAAAAAAACGAAGAAGGAAACAAAAACCAATCTGTATGCAGTCCACTGATAATATTAATGACCGCGATGGTTTTCTGATGAAATGGAAATGTGTGTAATCAACAGATTTGCGGACCTTATAGAAGAGAATCACCCTGGGCTATATAACCGCTGCTGCACAAATAATCTCATGACTTATCGCGCCTTTTCTCAGAACATGTACGCCCTATGATCCGCTTCTATTATAAGATCCGGACGATTTCAGAATTATGACAACATTATTTATCAAATCTTGAGACGAATCAGAAAATAGTGACTAATTTTAGAGCGTATGCCAATAACACGTCGAGTCTCGTATTAATTCTGTGAACCAACATAAAACCACAGCTGTTGTTGAATGAAATTGCCGCCAAGTCCATTGCGTAGGATAAAAGTGAACCCTACCATGAGACATTCGTACTAAATTATATTTTGCCGTGACACGCGTGCTATTTAAAGACGCATGATGATGGGAATCGCGTTATTAGGCTTAGTAGAAGCGTGACTTAATCTCGATTCGGAAAATCGTAGTAGGGTCACCAGAGTTATGGAGTGGTCAAGCGATCAGAGCAAGCGAGCGCCTTGCTGGCGCGGAATGTGGCACGGACGCGCCGCGGCGACACCACCTAAACACGATTCTGAGAAAAAAAACATAATGAAAATAACAAACGACCATCGCGAATCGCTTCCAAGCCGCGGCGCTCGTGGATTGTCCAAGTGGTTAGAATTCCGCTCCCAAAATCGGTATAAGTCGTACCTAATGTTACCGTTCAGTTACCGATAGACGGAACGAAAGCTTTTCTCTTGACGTAATTTCATTTATACTTGTGATGAAAAAAATGTGTTAATTATCTAAAAACGAAGCAAGTGTTTAGGATAATTGTAATCACAAACTACTGATACAGAAACAATTCCTGTAAATACTTTAACTGTGTTAGTTTCATCTCGTTAATTGGAGGACAGTTCCAAAAAAGCTTAATTGGCATGAAGTTTGACGTATCAATTCACATAGCACAAGTAAGTGTACCTACCCACGCTTTTTATTATTAATATTACAAATATTTAAAAATAATCGAGGATATCCACTTTTATGGACCGGTAACATTGTAAAACAATCTTTGTAAAGTAAATAATGCGCCCAATTAACCGCGCAGCCATCTTTACTTATAACGGTGCGGTGTCAAATGTTATATTAAACAAGCTAAAACGATTTTTGTACCAATTCATCTTTCAAGGATTCCATTTATCGTCTTGAAAACACGGTTCCGCGTGTCAAAACTGTCTAAACTACCAGAAAAGATACCTTGATCGGCGTCATCGAATCAATAACAATATGTATAGACACAAAAGTGCTGAAGTGAAAATACATTTACATTATCGGTGATAAAACACAGACGCGCAGACGTGCTCTTTACCGAAATAGGTCTCAAAATCGAGAAGAACAGTCTAAATTCGAGTTAAAACGTCCGCAAGCGGATTCACTTCAATTGTTTCGCCCCAAAAAAAAATATAAAAAATTTAGATCCGGCTCGGCGCACACAAGACATAAACACATTGATACACCGCGTTGATAAGGTTCGGAGAAGACGATATTATGGTAATACGCATGCTCCGGTCCCGTACGGGGCCCGTCCGCGACCTTCCGAGGACGCCGCGGTGTCGATGACTCGTCTCGTGCGCTTGCGCAACGCAACCGCCGCTCGTAGATGATCGCCGAGAAGCCGGCCCGGCTGGCAACACATCGGGTCGAACGCATTCTGACAAGGTCATCGATGTTATCCCTTTTAGGGTCGAGGGTCATATAATTTTTGTATCTTGATAGGTATGAACGCTGACATGCATATTAAGATACCTCCTATAGGAATTATCTCAAGGTGATGTTTAAAACAAATTAAGACCTAAGACCTTAAAGGGAATCCCTTTCTCGTAAGGAAGGTCAAACAAAAATATCAGAACAACTAAAAACCAACAAATACTATTACCTACAGGTTATCGACAAACTTTTCTGCTCACTAAAAAGTCTACTTACTTAATTCCTTAAACAAGGAACAACTAGGAAATTCTATAATTGGTATGTTGCAGCGGAAGTGGTCGCAATTTAAGTGACATCAATAGTGTCCGCGGAATGAACGGGAACAGCCTCATTATATTAAAAGTCGACATCTGCGGCGTTCCGAGAAAATTATTTATCACCATTCTGAATTCCGCGATGATGCAGTCAGCTTGGATAACCTAATGTCACACATTAGATAAGAGTGCAATTGCAAGAGTTGTGACCTCACATTTGTATGTACTTACAAATGAGATTCTCATTTATTTTTAGTGGTTTAAGTAGCTATACAGACCTTTATAAAGCTAGGGCAGCGAATAACTTTGCTACTATTAAAGGTTAGCTATGGAGAGGTTCCCCCAAAAAATAAGTTTTATTAATGATGCGAATTTATTTTAGTAAGGCTTGAAGAATGTTGGCGCAAATGGCTCAGCAGTACCAGAGTGAAACAGAGAAGATGAGCCTTTGCTGAGCAGTGGGACAATAAAAGGCTACACAAAAATCTTCTGCTATCATGAATGAGCATTAGTTCTCATAGACGATTACGTTAGAAATGATGCATTGGAGCATCAAGCCCCGCAATGGCTGACAGGGAGATCCTTTTAAATGGATTTCGGGCTTCCCTTGGTCATAACCGTAAAAGGTCAATGTGCTCGGGTTTCCCCAAAACGATGCCTTTTTGTTTCGACCTACGTCACCTTAAGGCCGAAGCTTTGATGCAAGCTGACTCGACAGATATTGACTAAGGTGCTGCGGTCGCAACGCAAATATAAATGACCTGTTGCCAAATTAAAATCATTTCTTTTCTTTAGGTCTACTAGGGCACTTACAAATTGTCGTTTGACATTTTCCCTTCAGAACGCGAGGTCGCCTGAAAAGATCAGGCAAGAAGATCCTATTATTTATCTCCAAGGGTACTTGTCGCGAATTGCCTGAATTTCATGTGTCCTTATTTTCTGTCTCTGGTTTTGATAATCAATTCAATCGACGACCGCTTGGCGCAGAAATGGCCTTTTCGTAATTTGCCCAGGTCTGTGTGTCACTGGGGTCGCCCCCAGTCCATTGTACGGTACCCATAGCACAAGCGTTGCTTAGTTTGGGACCATACAGTTGTTGTTTCAGTCTGGCGATATTTTATTTAATTCGGTTTGTATGGTAGACACGTATGAGCATAAAAAATGCACTTGTTACGCATAAATTAGAAATCAATTGCTCAAAAAATAACCTGCTAATTACGTTAGTATTAACAAGTCTCCTACAGCAGGTTCTGCACAGTGTCGTGATTCATTGGTGCATTTCTTAGGTTAATTAATTGTGAACACACAACAGAAAAATCTTGGGTTTATATCCTATGCCCATAACTTAACCGCAAAACGGTTTAACCCACATGAGTAAGATCTAAACTTTGCACTTTCTTATGATGCCGAGTTTATTACCTTAACCGTAACTTTAACCTTATTAAGATGGGCATCAAACAAAAAAGATGTGCTGGCATTCCCGATGGGTTTATATTACGCAAACACGTTTAAAGTCATAATTAAACCGAAATAACTACGAAACCGAAACCGAAATCCGAATAGAATATAATAGAATATAACATAACCCATAACCCATAACCATAGCTAGATAACATCTAAATATTATGTACCTACAGCTTGTACGGAATCATAAATTATCCACATATTCTGCATAATATCATCAATTTCCTGTCAGACCTTCGTAATCCAGTTTTTTTATTGATCACTTATCGATTTACGTAGACACGGTCGTTATAAGGGCATATTATGCGGACATGACGTCATGAATCCAAGACGAGCTCGATTAGCGTAATCTGTTAATACTAACACGACATCCGTGTACACAATTAGGGTTAACCCATTATTTTCATCTCAACAGTACTTAGAATTATAATCGTGGGCATCGTATTATACATGCGCATCACATTGCCGTGTGTACGGTGTGACGAGCAAGGCAGTGTGCGTCGGTCAGGTCGGTGTGTGCGTGGGCGAAGCGCACGCGCTACGGCGGCGTATTTACACCGTCGCCCCCTACCACCGCGGCCACTCATGCGCCGCGCGACCTGCCGAACACACGTGCACCCCACCACTGACCGGCGCCGTGACCCTCGGGACTGAACAGAACCGACATTCCACCGCCAAGCGACACCAGCCACGCTCCAGCCCCAATATGTGCCAGTGACTCGAGTGACAAAACAGAACAAGTGAAGTGACTTTACAGCGGCATCGTGTGATGTGCGACTGAAGGGTGAAGAAGAAAAGTGATCATAGCCGCAGCCTCGACCGTTTAACAGAAAACGTAAGATTGTGTTTGTTTACAATCACCGCATGATTATGTAGGCGCGCTTAATATGTTCGCTAGTGGTGTCGCGAGGACAATCGCGGGTATCCAGCAGGGTCCCCGACCTAGATCTCACGGGCTAGACGCCGCCGGCGCGCCGACAATAAGCGCGACTCCAGAAACAATGCAGGCAGTATCGCGACACAAATATTATAGTCAAAGTTTCACAGAGCGTAGCCTTCGACATAAAATCCAATGACGCCTCAACAAACACCTGTGAGAACGTTAAGACAAAAGTGTTTCAAAGCCCGGTGTCAGGTACGTTGCCCAACCGTTCAAAAATATGCTTTAGCCGTAACCAAATTCAGTAGACGTCAAGTTTACGCGTTTGCAATTAAATCGATTTAGCAATCTATATGAGGAAGTAAGCTTCCTAACTAAATAACTAAGTGTTGATTGAGTAAATATTATTATTAGTGCCGTGGGAGAAGCGCCCACATATTGACAAGAATATGCCCACGCGAAATTAACATCGTAAACAGTTTCCGAATAAACTTCTAGAGATGCATGAATGAATGAATGAATGTCTTCATGATTCATCACTTAGGATACGTAATATAAATGAACTTGAATAATTTATTATTTAAAATGTCTCAAGAGCATATCTGAACTTGTCCAATCTGGAAATCATCATCAATAAATTTGCTACCGTGATCATTATTGGTTTTAACAAAGAAGATCATATTTTAAAAGCGCGAAATATTGGTTTCTTTCGAGCTTAAAGCTGTATAGGAATGAACAAGAAACACAATAATATTTTCTAAATTGAATTGCAGCCACGCAAGCTTAAGTTATCCGCGGCATTATAATGAGCTAAGAATTGGTTAATCTTGTAATTCCGATACAAAGTTCACAATAATAAAACTAAGATCGAGAACGATCAATACCCGTTTAAAAGTGTGTGATGTTAGACGAACAGATAACGGCAGAACCGGACCTACATACGTACGCGCGCAAAATATATAATCGTCGATTCGTCAACAATATTACGTGACATTATAGATTACATTGAATAAAATTCTAAAACGGTTGACGCGATACACGTACCGGACGAGCGGCTCCTAATTGCTATTCAAAGAAAAACCTTGTCGCCAATAAAAAAGTACCCGAGGAAAACTGAATTGTTATGAACACCAAATATACCTTGGTCATTTAGAATTCATCCCTCCTTATTGCGGTTGAAATACCAAAAGTTTTTGGTACCTAACGGCTAGATTAAAAATAAACTCTTGTGTTCATGTTGATGATCCGTTATATCATAATACACAGGCAAATCGTTTCGTTGCGATCGCGTATGTAGTATGAAATAAAAGCGAACGAAAGCTGTTTCTATGAGTACGAAAGACTTTGCATGATATAACAAAGTGATGGTGCTAGAGCTAGATAACATCTGAACATTGGGGAAACACATGGATATAAACATGTAACTAGAAACATTAACGAAGTAACTGGATGCTGACAAAAAACTTAATATCTCAATTTTTTTATCAATACGGAACAAACATAGTTCAATTAAAATAGAATCAAAAAATTTTATGAATCCGCCAAATTAGTCCAGATAAATCGTGTGAACGAGTAACAAATGTCGATTAAAAACGCGGATGCAATGAAACTAATATCCGTGAGTATGTAGCGTAAAAAAGAATCTAAACATTTAGATAAATATCATATTGGACCATGAAATTTGTATATTTCCGGTGAATAGAAGTTCTGGAACAAAACTTTCTAGGTGATAAAAAGTATGCTAAGAAACCTGATATAACACCTACTCGTGATTTAGAAAGTCAATGCTGTTGTTCCTCTGATACATTCAATGTACCATATCGGACATGTCTACAAACATGTCAAGTCTATGTTAATGAACACATAGGTTACGATTCAAATAAGGAATTAAACTAACTCATTCAAACCACATACTTATAAAGATTACTTAATAAAATTATAGTTAAAATGATAATTCCGGAATTATTCTAAGAATTTTAATTCAACTGAGCCAATTTATTTGCCGCATAGATGACATACCGAAGTCTTGAGCAAGACCTTGTTTGTACCAGGCAAATATTTTGCAAGTAACAAACGGAAATACAAAGAGCATTAAAAGTCAGGAGTTGTCGTGAGTCAGGGGTCAAGTGACCTACAGTTGTGCCAATGTGAAGGTGTTCATTCGATTTATTGTACCTACGTCGCATATTGTATACGATGACACATCGTCTTGAAGGCAAGTTTACCTTCTTAATCCCGGAATGCTTATAATCCGTGGAGGAATCTACCTTGGGTTTATTCTCTTGCATTGTAGATAATACTTCAATATACCTACTTATATTATTTAACCTTAGCATAAACTGCAGATTACATCAGCGTCTGTTATAGCGTTAAAGCTAAACTATGGATTGAAATGTCTATGGAAACCGTTTGCATCATTTGGCCAAACATGCACTTTCTAAGCTAAAATGTTATTAGCTGTATTAGATTTGAAAGCTAAAACCATTTCGCCGTCGCCATATTTCACGAAACATATTGGCGTTACCTTAATTTCAGTTTTATTAATTATTACATTTGAGTGGGAAACATGGCCTCGCTCCAATTCTAAATTGTTGTCAACATCGCAAATCATAGCAAACGGAAAAGGTGATATTTATATTGCCAAACGAAACACAGATCGAGCTGGACCGATTGTGTTGACACCACTTGCGAAAACGTCTAATTCAAATTTTCCTCGCATATCTTGAGTGATTCAAGTGATGATAATATAAACATAAGATCACGTCATGAGCTCTCGTGTATGAGGGCAAAAAATCGTATCCGGCTCCAAATGATGAAAAGTCCGCGATATCGTTGCAGCAAAAAAGGAACAACGCTTGTATGAAACCGGTCGGCAAGTATTTCGCGTATGAGCAAGGTCTACGAAAACACAGTCGAGAACAATGTACAATGACAAATTGTGTTGTGTGTAGCAACTCCGAATGTCTCCAGTGTGACAGGTTAAACAATAGACGCGCTCTCAGCAATTAGTTGCGCCCGCGCATCGTCAGCACCGTCATCGCTAATCACCGTGACGAATATAAGCCGCCATTACGGACCCTTGGTCACGTAACATGTAACATTGTATGAAGTACCGTGGTGGCGGCAATCGACGTGTCTGATAAACCGATAGATAAAGACAGCTATGCGATCAGCGTAATTGCAGAAAATATTGCAAAATCCGCTATTAAAATATGCAGCTTTTCCTCGCACGACTCGGAGCGAAGGACTCGGGCGCAATCTAAGGTTGCCTATTATCCGCCACGCTCCGAAAACCACCAAAAGGTAACACCAGAACAGCGGAAAAATTTTGAAACTCGTTGCACAAGCGACGCCCCTCGTATTAAACAATAAAGGAGTAACTAATAACGACGATTATCTATCTGAAATCAGTTAATTGATGTTTACTACACCGGTAGAAGGAGGGCACAAAAGCCGCCCACTGTATCATCGGCCAGATCCGACTTACCCATGCAATGTTTCTTACTGATACAGTTAATGCGACAGCAAACTTACCTGAAACAAAGAATATACAGGTTACATGTAACATTCGTACGAGAAATAAAAACAAAGATAAGCAAGTTCAAGAGTTAACAAGCCACACTCACGTATCCGTACCTCTTCACGTTATTATAAAAAATGGCAAACATACTAAAGATGCCGTAATCGCAATCACCGATGACACGTGAATAACTAGCATTAGACGTGAATAACAAGATTACGTACGGTCACACAGCGTAGAACCATTCGGTAATTGCGAAACAAGAAAGTGTTCAAACAAAGAAAAGAAAGCGCGCACGCATAACAAAAGCGTATCACGTAGCTAATGCTTTTCTGTGAGAACTTATTCTGTGAGATACATACAATTTATATATTATTACATGTAATGTTATTGTACCGTCATAATATAGATCACGTTTTCGTAACCGCTCCACTTCCTTAATCTCAAGGCTTGTTTGATAGCGACATATAGAGATATTAAATAATAGACGCAACATGGACATCTATGGCAATATGGACCGCCGATCGCGACTATCACGAGCTTACTTGGACGGGCTATGCGGAAGTTTCTGACATTTTAATCGGTGTGAAGGTTATTTTTGTACTCAAGGGTGGGATTAACACTTTGTATGCATAAACTGTATATTTTTATTTGGAAAATATTCCGAAGGCGTGTCATAACAGCGAGTAAGTAATAAAAAATACCATTATCTTAATTCAAGTTTATAGGAAACTTGAACCTGGAATTATTTTGAGCATTTCAATGAAAAACTTGTTTTTTGCATGACCGATTTGCTACGTCACTTTTATTGATTTCTCGGCAATTAATGGAAAGAATTAATTGAACTGCAGACCATAATAATTGCCAGTAAAATCGTTATAAATTGTAACGATTACACAATGTACGCCAAAGGCACCGGCCGACCTTGTATGCAAAGGCAGTGGCCATAAATCATAAATCTGCCAACAATGGAGCCCATGACAGAACACGTAGTAGAAATAGTTTGAAATATTTCACTATGAAATGGCTGCGAAACGGCGCGTGCGCACTCCACGACCGTAACCGGTCACGATTTAGAAGAATCAATTTTTTATAAAATTGTGACCTTAAGTAACAAAGAAACTTGTTACCCATTGTGCAAAGTACAGTGTTTCAAAAATTTTGGAGATGATAAATATTAAACAGCTGCAAAATAAGCACAAGTGTGTAATATACAATGAATCAAAGGCGTTTGTAACAGCAATCGAACAATAATTCACATAATGAGTGTACACAACTTACAGCTCGATGTCAGCAGCGCCCACGCATTAAGGCGTTGTATAAAACTTGCGCAATAGTCAACTAAGTACTGGGATTTAGCGCGAAATAAACATTATATTAAGGCAACGCGTTGCTAAATCCGCAAAAGATAATCTAAATTAGAACTAACAAGTAAAGGAATTCATAAAAGTTCCCACATTAAAATACAAGGTCGTTTAATTGGAAGCCTAAAACTGTAATCATAATAAGGCACGTATTACAATTGTAACACACAAGTTCGTGAGACTGTCCCGTACAACATTAACTCAGAAAATCTGAATAACAAGCGACTTAGAATTGATAGTCTACTTAGATTTTATTATTTCTAACTTGGAACTGAGTTAATAAGGCTTGACAGACAGGACACCGTATTTAGATAAGTAAATGACATAACGCTCTAAGATGGTGCATTTGATACAAAACTGGTTGTAGGAGGATGGCACCGCCTTGACCGACAGACTTGTCCACAGTAATTGCCACAAGCCGTGACACTATTAGCATTTCTCAGAGCCAACCGCAGAAATACCTATGCGTACCGTTTGACATTTAAAGGAACAAGAACGTACGGATTGATTTGCTAAATTCCATTGTGAACTGTTAGCGATAATATTAAATGGATTGTTAGATTGAAATTTGCAGTTTTGAAACCGGTTATCGTTTGAAATTTCAATAAATCTATTAATTAAATTTCATAATTTCATTTTTGCACTACACCTACTGGAAGCTTTAATAGTAAATAAGTCTTCATGAAGAATCGTAATTATACTACTCTAGCCTCCAAATCGTACAACATCAATAATTTCTCATTAGCCAATGATAATTTAGTATCAATTGCGCAAACCATTTTAATGCTTTATATCGAAACAATGGTCCAGATAATCATTAATATCAGACGCAAACAAAAGCTCGGTGATTTAGCGGAGGTTAGGAAGGTGATCCAATTGGCTTCGGAATAAAAGGAATCTGTAATGAGGCTGTTGATCAATCAGCCGAGCCGGCACGCGCCGGCGTTTAGGCAATAATTAGGGCTGCCATTACATACAATTAATAATCGTTTCGAACATGATTTATTATATCGTCCATGAACAAGTATTTTTGTATCTCTGACCATTAAATTGCAACATTTTATCATTTATAAAAAAATATAAAGGGTACTTTTTATACTTTATTTTCAATACTTAACTTTGTAACTCTAAAACTATCAGCTTTGGAGGAAACTTGAAAAACAAAAGTTGTTACAGGGATACAGCTTTTGACAGATTTCATAAGTTTACAAAACCTATAGTACCTCAACTGTCTCACAAAGCCGATAGTTTTAGATTTACAAAGTTAAGTTGCAAAAAAATAGTATACCCTTTCTGTTTCACCTAGTATAGCAAAACTTAACCAGGGTAAATGTTTTGATGAACCAACAATATTATAGAAAAAACGTTTCAGAATAATACTTATTCATTAATCAGCTGAAAATAAAACATGTACAGAGCTCACTACGTGCCAGCCCCGTCAAGTCAATCACTAATGATGCTCGCACGCTTTAACCGTTCCACGTTGGTTGCTCCACGGTGCTAAATATTCTTTGATTAATTGTCATACATAACGCTCTGCGCACGCGACCACAATCGTCGATGATACGCCAATTAGATTCGACCTAATACATGCAAGTGTTAGCAAGCATTAGATAATAAAACGTGGTTTTCTATTAACGGCATTATGTCATATTTAGAGTTGTCAACAAAAGCCAAGATAACCTCTATTTAAAGACACAATAAGATACATTCGCTCGTGTAAATCTACTTAATTGGATGGGGTTTTGACGACCATAGATGTTATGACGATCTTGCCTAGAAATAGTCTAAGTAATCCCGTATTATCTCTCTACAAAAGACTAAGTATAATCGGGTCAATTTCATGATAATGTCACAATTCGCAACGCTCAAGGGTCCCAATGCCGCGCCGGGTCGATTCGATACGCTTTCGTAACACACCAGCGCGACAGACCAGCTTAATGTTACCGTAACACCACATATAAGACCGTTTATTGATTGCTGATCGCAATACTACACAAGTTCTGTGTCGTGTCTACGCTTGACTTAATTATTTAAAGTACTAAACAAGTTAGCTTCAAAATATTCCATATTGTTTTTACGGAGTAACTAACATCTATATTTGCATTTAAGAGAAGTGTATTCTTAAGAATTTACTTCGATACGTTTCCAACATTATAAATAGATAAATAAAATAAAATATCGCCAGACGAACACACCAACTGTATGGTCCCAAACTAAGCGACGCTTGTTCGGATATCGTACAATGGACTGGGGGCGATCCCAGTGACACCCAGACCGAGGAAAATTACGAAAAGGCCATTTACGAAATTTTCCCTAGCGGGAATCAAACCCGCAACGACCCGGTGCAGTGACCCGACCGGCTTACGCTCGAATCACCGCAACAAGCGGTCATCATCATGGATTAAAACAATCACTATCTTCACTTCAAGCGATACTAGGACTAGCATACACACAGACATATAACAAATCAATCATAACCAATCATAAATTTATTACAAATAACACATTGTGCAATAATATCGGTACGCGTGCCGGACATACGAGGGATGCCTTTTAAGTATTGTCGTTTGAAGAAAAAAACACAACTAGAACCTTATAGTACTTTTTATTGTTTTTCAAAGTATTCACCACGTAGCTTAATACACTTTTCCATTCGCTCAAACCAGTTATTATAACATTTATTCCACTCTAAAGTGGGGGTGTTCAAAATGGCTGACTTTAAAGCGTCGACTGCTTCTTCACTGGACTGGAACCTTTGACCACGAAGACTTTTCTTAATTTTAGGAAATGTAAAAAAATCGTTAGGGCTTAGATCAGGACTGTATGGAGGATGGTCAAGAATTTCTACTTTTTCCTGCTTCAAATACTCAATCGTTTGACGAGCGCTGTGTGAACTTGCATTGTCGTGGTGCAGGATGATGCGTCGCTTTGAGTTAGATTTTCGAAGTTCGGCGATGACTTGTGGTAAACAAACTGTGGTATACCACTCTGCGTTAACCGTTCTACGATCATCAAGTGCAATAGTCGCAACATGGCCGGTTTTTCTAACGAACGTGGCCACCATCTTCTTTGAAGTGCTTCGAGAACGAACAACTTTAGTCGGCTTTGGCTCGTCTTGAAAGACCCAGATTGTAGATTGTTGTTTGGAATCAGGATCGTAGGCATAGATCCAAGATTCGTCACCACTGATGATGTCGTAGACGTGATTTGACTCTCCTCGGTTGAACCTTTGCAGAGTTTTCTTACACCATCTGACGCGGGCCGCCTTGTGATCGTCGGAAAGCAGATGCGGTATCCAACGGCAAACCAGCTTTCTTACACCAAGCGCTTCATGCAAGATCTTCTGAATGGTTGTCCCTGAGATGCCTAATAGAGCCTCTATCTCTCGATACGTCACATGACGATCTTCGAGAATTATTTGTCTCACTCTAATGATGTTATCTTCAGTGAATGCAGATTTTGGGCGACCTTCGCGAGATTTGTCACTAACACTAGTATGTCCACGCTGGAATTCTAAATACCAGCGTTCGACAGTCCGCAGACATGGGGCTTCATCCCTGAACACAGATATTAGCTCTTCAAAACACTGAAGCCGTGTCAGGCCTCTTCTAAAGTTGTAGAAAATTATTGCACGAACATTTTCCTTAGAAAGATTCATTTTCGTACGTAACCTGACAGATTCTAATCGACGCTGTGACTAAACAATAACATTAATCCTAATACATTCAACTGTTTTGAGATTCGAAATTTAAACACATTCGAATATAGAACAGTTCCAAATTCAAAATTGCCGGGAATTATGGAAACGACAGAACTTAAAAGGCATGCCTCGTAAAAGGAGTGGCCAACAAGCAGTTGGGTTCCTATGTCGCAAATGCCGGCTTACAGCCTCTAATAAATGAACAGCAGCTAACTTTTCCGTCGTTCCGTAAACTCAAGGAGATACATACAATTACAGGCTAGAAACATATGGATCTACCTTCGGGGTAAATACCTGTAATTACCACCTCTTTATCCATAACTAAATTGTTGCCTTTGGCTGTCGCAGACATTGGTTATCGTATTGGTTATTACATTTTCAATTTGTATAATATTGCGCCGTTCCTATTATTGCTTTACAAGGTGAAATCTGTGATTATTGCGGCACTTGTGAATATTATATTTGAAACTACAGACATACGCTCCAAAAAATCGATAAAAGACGATTTCCTATTCTAGACGATCGTCAGAAATCATTGGAAATCGTTATTTTATTAGACTGAGTTACAGTTATAACTGCAACTCGTATTTTATTGGAAAGCGCGCAGTGAAACGTGGCAATCAGTATATCCTGGCGTCGGTAGAAACGGCCAACAAAAGGCCGATGGAAAGTCGGCGCCGACCGCCGAGCACGGGGCTCTGAATACAAATTGTCAACAATGCATCACACGGGAGAATTTCCCAACGCTGTCGCAGTGAAACTAGAACATAATGAAAGATTTTTTCCTTTGCAATTTGTCTCTTTTTTATTTTGTTCTCAACGTGAATTACAATGAGCTGTGTTGTGCTAATAATGCCTTATCGACCAAAACAGTACTAGTAATCAGTTTTGTTACAGTCTGATAGAAATCTCTTAGGCACCCGCGAGGTAATTAAAAATCGCGAATAAGGAACGTGATATACCGCAGTTGGTAAACGTTAGAGCAAAAATTTCAAAACCACTCAATATCTGGTTAATTTCGCAGCGCAAACAAGGCTGCCAACATTGAAAGCCTACGCCGTCGCACTCCCAGACTGCTGGTTGGTTAATCACTGCACGTTTTGTACTGACCGCAAAAAAAAAAACCGGGCACCTTGCCACGCAAGGTTACGCGTTCTGTCTCAGTTTCCATAGCTCATGTCAAATAATTATAACAATGCGCACGGCGGCACAGGGCTTCGATCGCGGCGTATTTTTAACGAAGGTAAACGGCTTCAGGCTATTGCAAATGAAAGGATGCAACCGAGATGAGTAGCGGCACTCTTAGCCAAATGTCAAGACGCTATTCGCAATGAACTTTACGGCTCACCTGTCTTTTGGTGCAAACATTGCAAAATCTTGCCTAGCGTTCGTACAGATGTATCGTTAGTATTACTTATCGGGTGCAGAAAGCAATATAATCGTTATGCAACAGTTGCCCAACCTATGCAACGTACACAAACGAACAAAGCGTATCAAGGTCGTTCTTTATGAGTCACGCGCCTAATGGACGATATCGTTTCCCTCTTTCACGAGAAAACCGCAAGTTGAGATCGGAGTAAACGATGTTGTAGATACTTAATTTTAAGTAAGGAAAATGCCACAGCGACCTGTTGTGGTAATAGGCACTCGGTATCCAGCCGCGGTACAATCGAAAGGAATTAAAACGTCGATAGAGCAAACCATGGAAAGCGGTTGTCGCACGCCGCCCTTTCTGATCCGGTACAGGTTCGATCTCGATGCATAGTTTAGCACAATTACGGCGGGTTGGGCTCGTGTTATATCGAAGGCGAAATCGAGTCCAGTGACCGTTCCTTTCACGGAGCCCTGCCACGCCTACACCACGCGGCGACTTTGCCTTCACTGCCCTAATAGCTCACTATCTAGTTCTACCATTATCCTGACAGGTACAGTACGCCTGCGAGCGCTTTTAACGCAATCGACTTCATTTTAAAACAGCCTCGCTAAGTGGATATCATTTCCAACCCACACCACCTACAAATAAAGCTAACTAAAAATCTTTATTGTTTGGAATAAAAGCCATTGCGAGCGCTAAAGATTCCCGATTATGAACGCAATTTCGTGACTCCGCAGTTGATTACGTTACATTACAGAGGTCGTGCCAAAGTAAATTGAAAAAAATACCCGATCATAGTTTAAAAACTTGTGGAATTGTATGGCGTTAGCGGTAACCGGCGCTGCTAATCAACATTTCTCTCTAGAATTGAGGTTACGCAGACCCACTATGGAACAATGTACCTAAACCCCGGCCGATATCCACTTAAACAATACGATGACAGAGTCACATTAGGCACGACAGTGCGATATTAACGTATTATTTAGGTTTCGCGGCCTTCCTGTCTCGCGGCGGGCGTTAATTCGCCATTCAGTTTACAATTAAACGCTTGATTCTCAATGCCAGCCGGGCCGGTGGTCGGTCTACAAAACTTGATAAAAGGCGGGTGGTAGCGCGCGGCCCGCCAGTGGCCGAATCACTCGCCGACGCTTTTTGTCTCCTCCGGTCCTTTCACTTCGCGCGCTCATGAACGACAACGGAGCAAATTCGTGTAACAAAGAAAGCCCCACTTAGATAAGTTCATAAATTATTGTGCAGTGTTTATGTGTGTTGTTGTGTAATTTTGCTAAAAAGTGATGTTTTCCACACTTTCAGATGGTGAGAGGGGCGGCGTTGGCGCTGATGCTGGCGCTGGCATGGGCATGCAGCGCTCAGGGCAGCGTTCTCGTGCCTACCTACGTACTGCCGCCCGACTCGTTCGTGCGCGATCAGCGGAGCCTCGGCCAGCCGCCTGACAGCACCCACGCCGAGTCGCAGCGTACTATCAAGCGCCTCGTCGGCGGACACCTCAAGATAAAACCAGAGAAGGAATACGGTGCCTCTAAAAATGCTATATTGTTCGACGGCAAGAGTGCAAGTGGCAAATTCGCAGGCGTGATCGCGCCGGACCAGTCGGGCGGCAACGTGGGATGGAACCAGGGCATTTGGGACGACGGTATGCTCATGTCCAGCGCCGGCGAAGGGAAAGATTCCCCGAAAACTAAGGAAGTTGAAGAAGATAAGAAGACGCTGTCCGATCAGGTGGCCGAAGGAAAATATGGTCTGATACAGAACGAAATCTTCTCGAAAACGCCTAAGCGGCCAGGAATAGTGAGCTACGAGCCCAACTCGGAGACGAGGTCAAAAGATAACCTTCAAAGTCTTGGAGGGCTCCAGAAAGATGAAATATGGCTCGCGGAGGACCACTTGCTGGTCCTGAAGGGAGGGTCATTCCCCGAACGTACCAAAGAGGAAAGTAGACCATGGCCACCGATCGATGACTACCAAGCGCCCAACAGGCAAGTAAAGCTACCGTCGAAACCCAAGGTGCCACCGCCCTTTCCAGTACGACTCTCCGACGACGGACCGCTCGTTTTCCTCACGCCAAACGGCAGTGTCCCTGCGTCCATTTTCGCTCCCTTCTTTACGGGAGAGGGCCAAGGCCCTCTACCTCCTACGCCATTCCTCTTTCCACAAGGAGCGCCCTACCCCTCGGGTGACAATCAAGGAAACGCTACTGCCGGGGGAGCGCCGCAGCCAGGTCCTCCGTTCCCATTCCTACCCGGGAATGCGAGCGAAGGAGCATTAGCCTTCCTCCCATCCATGAACGGCTCTTTTCCAGAAGGTTTTCCACCGGGAGCAGTGTTTCTACCACCACCCAGCAACCAAACAGACCTGTACGACGAAGACGACCCTTCGATATACTATCCGCCGCCCTACAATTTTTCTTACCGCGGTGATTACAAGAATAAAGTGCCCGCGGGACCACTCGTGCCTGGAATTGTATTGCCACCGCCGCCAGACTTTTTCGCACCGTTGGAGGAGAGTACGACTACTGAAGCAGACAAAACTACGACCACTAGGCCACTTAAGGTGATGCACACGAGGCAAAAGACGACCAAGAGGCCGGCGACCACGCACACCGTGCACCGCACCAAGTACAAGACTCGACCCACTACGACAGAGTCGATCAGAACAACTGAGTCGATCAGAACGACAGAAACACCGACAACTGTAACGACACCGGCGCCAGTCGAGATTGTGACCACACAGAAAACTAGAAAGCCACAGCGGATCCCGTCGCGACACCCTGTACGTATTCAAAATCTACCGGAAGACAAGCCAACGAGACCGAAAACCGAGAAACCGGTTTACAAAACAAGAACGAAAGTTACGTCAAAGCCTCTATCCGTGGCAGTTATTTACGATTATCCGGAACCTGTATACGACAGTAAAGTACCGCCAACGTCTGAAAAACCTTACATAATTTACGACTTGCCACAGAACACACCACCGGTAACCACGAATGACGTAACGTCGACGCAGGTGCCACTGAGAGCGCATTACTCGAACACACAAAACGAAGTGCCCACGACAAAATTGCAACCGGTGTATAGGCAACAGAATGACAATGCGTATAGGTCATTCTATTTCTATGATGAGCAGCCGAAGTCGTCACCGTCGCCGGCGACGTACTTCGATGGAAGGAATTACTACAAGACTGTGCCGGCGCAAGCGTCGTATCCGCAGCAGCCGAATGTAAATAGCCAGTCAGGATATTCCTCGCCTGTGGACGTGACATACGGCTCCATTGATCAAACCGACGCCTTGTTCCTGTGGCCCCAGCAGCAGCAACAGCAAGGGCCTCACACGCTCACACAGGAGTACTTCAGCATACAGAAGCCGAGACCGCAGCCCGTTTTCGTGCAGCAACCGAAACAACGGCCGGACTCTTTCTATCAACAAATTGCTGACATCCAACAGACTATTGATTTCTTCACGACGAAGAGGCCAAAAACGCACTCTCACAGGTCGCGGCCGCACAAACCGAAACCTATCACATCGCGGCCTGTGTACCAATTCAGTTATCAAACGCAGCCAAGACCAGAGCAGCTGCCGTTCCGTGCACCCAAACTGGACCCCGAACCCTTCAGGCCTATGGTGAGCTACAGCAAGCCGTTTAACGCGCAGAGCGAGTTCAATGCTATTACGCCGTCTGTGTCGCCTGGTTACCACCAACAGTACCTGATTGAGAACGTGCAGGTAACCACGGAGACACCAACACCGACGAGGTATTACTCGACACCGAAGACGAGAGACGACGACTATGACGACGCTCCTAAGGAGATCAGGAATAATAACAATAACAGAAATCAAATCCAAGGCGACCAACCAGCCCCTGTCGCTCAACACAGGTACCCGAGCACGACGCCGAACCCGATCAGTCAGGGTTACTATACGAAACAAGACGAGACATACTTCGATGACATCACCAAAAACTCATTCGATGTATTCGGTAAGAAACTGGAAGACAACACACACGACGTGCACGGTTTAGGTGTGACACAGCCCCTGGACACCGTGAGGACACCCATAGACAACAACATAAATCTTCAATACGCATACGAGATCGTCGAGTCCCAGAGTCCTAATCCACCATCCCTGGAGAGAGACACTCTTGTGAACTACCGCCTGCCGCGGCCGCCTGTGAACCCTGACAGCGAGCCAATCCCACAGGTGAACGCCGAACTGATAGATCAGAAGCCGCCCTCACTAGCCGGCGACATATTGGTCAACGATCGCCTGCCGCGACCGCCTATCGACCCTGACAGCGAGTTCATACCCATACCCAACCCCGGGTACAGAACATCGCAACAATACCGAGAGCCAGCGCATGCGCACAGGCCGCAGTACACAGCCGAGCAGTACGATTTGAATAGGCCGTCCCTAGTCGGCGACACGGCAGTGAACTACAAGAGGCCGCTGCCGCCGGTTAACCCGGACGCGGAGTGGATAGAGCCGGTGAATACAGCGGGCGAAGGCCGGCCCGGCTCGTACGTGTCGTACCGGCTGCCCGGGGAGGGAGCCCACGTGTACTTCCTGACGCCGCGGGCCGCGCGGGGAGGGGGCGCGCGGGAGGGGTACCGGGCGCCGGGCTACGGCCGGTGAAACCAAAGCTCTAGTCTGAACTGTGTAAATAGTAAAGCGCAAATGTGATGTTAAAAGTGTCCTAAGTAGTGTTAGATGCGAGAGACCAGCGGCCGCGCCCGCGTTGCCATAATATTTAAAAAGAAACGCGAGTTTTTAATTAATGGGTGTTTTATAAGCGATGTTGTGAACAACGGACGCTCTTTTGATACGTTTATTTATTAAATTATTTTCTAAGTGACTGTGGTGCATGCATAATGATCGTTAATTTATTTATGTCAGTATTCAGAGAACTATTATGGAATTATGTGATAGTGTGTGGCGATGATTGTGGCAACGATTGTTGTTTATAAATAAAATTGTTATTTAAATTGATGAAACATCAATGTGATTTTGTATTGTATTTTTAAAACAATGAAGTTGAAATAAATTCGTGAAAAAATGTTACTTAATTATATCTGTAGTTTTTTTTTGTTACCTCTATACCTACGTTTCGCTTGACCAATCAGAGAATACCTGTACAATATTATATCACTCGAATTATTATTCTAACCAAATAAACTGGATCACTGTCCGTGACAAGTATTACATAAATTATGTATTAATGACATAAGACTAGTTCCACAAAACAATTCTCCGTGTCTAATAAGGCAGATGAATATTCAACAGCCACAACTACATCTATTCAAGAATACTCAGAATCTATCGAAGTGACGACCGCTTGGCGTAGTGGCTTCGAGCGTAGGCCGCTCGGCTCACATGGTGGTTGCGGGTTCGATTCCCATCAAGGCAAATTTCGGAAATGACCTTTTCGTAATTTGCCCAAGTCTGGGTGTCACTAAGATCACCCTCAGTTCATTGTATGGTATGGTACCCATAGTACAAGCTTTGCTTAGTTTGGAAACACACAGTTGGTGTCTGTCTGGCGATATTTAGTTATTTATTTATAATAACACTTTGAAATATTAACCAAGAACATTGGCACCGAAAAGCCTTATAACAATTATCTACTGATGTATATCACATCACAATGTCAAAGCGTAAAAACATTCACAACTTGACCTAGTCCGGCCGTAATTTATACGAGACAAGGCCACGTGGCTACCGCGCTTTCTCTTAAGCGTAATTATTACGCGCATACATTGTGAGCGCATAAATTAATTATCATATTTACACACCAGTTTTTTTTTGTAAACGGATATAAGGGCCATTGAACTGAAATGCCCCAATTATGAAAGGTCTTATGCGGATTGTGGACATGAGTTCAAGGAAAAATATTTTTATGTAGGTAGATATGCTTATGGCGCTCATTAGGGGAGGAGATGATGATGATGATGATGATGATGAGATATGCTTAGTATAGGGTATTTTTTAATTTATAACCGACTAGATTATATTGATAGAAGACGACGTATGATGATCGTAAATGAGTAAGGCAAACAGCAATATGAACTGTATCTGAGTGTTAATAAGAATGAAAGTTACTCTCGGCCAGTGGATGGCGCTGCGCCGTCCGCCAAAAGCTCAAGGGGCGCGAGCATGATTATAGACTTTATGTATGTTAAAATAGATTTAATTTTCGACTGGCTCGGGTGTCCAGGCCAAACTACCAGCGTTTCCTATGTACAAGACAGTTTGCTAGATTAACCGAACTTAAGCGTGATTTTCTCACACTAGTAATGAATTAATATTTTATCAATTACTTCATCAAATCAAATCAAATATTTTTACCGAGAGGCATGATAAAATAAGCATTTAAAGTAACAGTCGTTTACCGACAGCGCCTATTACGTGTACAGGCTCTGTTTGTAAAAACAACAAAAGTGATATTAACGCCTATTGTCTTAATTACGCAATCCGAGCGCTTGAACTGTGTCACAAGAGATTGCTGTTAAGTAACTTTGAATAAATGTTATCTAAAAGTAAACCGAACCTGATTCGGAATTTCTCAATCCAGGCTTCCTCTCAATGAATTCAGAGCATAGCATTATTACAAGCCTTCAAGGAGGTGGGGCGATCTCGTTCAAAAATTAATTAGGGAAGAAGCTAGAATGCTTGGATAGTGTAATCTTGTCAGTTTAAAAATATATCACTACATAACATTTTATAAGCTATTAATTGAACAGATTGCAGACAAAAACTCCCACTGTTTTTTTCAATTAAATTCGTGAAGGATTCAATAAAATATAGCTTTTGCAAAGGACTCAAGAGGGTTAAACTTCCACATCTACCTTGGACACCACTGTGGACTCTGACTTACAAAAGTAAAAGTGGTGAGGAGTGGGCTTAATAAAATAATTATGGTAACTTACAGAAATACTACTCCAAAATGAGTCTGACTGAAGGAAGTATTACCGAACCCATACAATGAAGTAAGTCATTTATTAGATGAACTGTGCGCGCGCACTTCCGTATTTCCGATGTAAGAAGACCGAATTGTCCGGTGTAAGATAAGTGATGCATGCCGATTAAAACGAACAGGCGGCTAATGACTTTAATCACAATGGCCCATCAATGATGAAAAATAGGTATTGATTACATATGTATATTGATAGGTATTGAGGTATTGAAAATAGGTATAGGTCCACTCGCTTTCCTCTTAAGGTGAAGGCGCCTGTCTAGCCCGCGAAATTCTAAATTTTCGAGTATTTTTATAGTTTATCCAAAATCTGAAAACATTTAAGACAACATTTTGTGATTTGCGAAAAACACAGTATGCAGTGCGTTTATTAATACATTTATTTTACTCTAAATATTATCACGGTGGATATGATACTAGTAAATCACTAAATATACAAAAATTGCCAGATTATCTGGATAGCTGTCGTTCTTGAAATGTTTTAGAGTAAGTTGGATATATTAATAAATGCACTGCACACGGTCTTTTTCGCGAATTACAATATTTGTCTTTTATTATTGTAAGATTTTGAAAAATTTCTAAAAGAACTAAAAAAATTTGAACTTCGCGGGCTAGCTGGGCGCTTTAGCCTTAACAGCATTGTTGTTAAACTCTATACATTTATTTAGCATGGAAGGCATTACACCAAAGCAATTATTTTCTAATCCACCTCTGTTTTATTTATTTTTATTATTATTTTGGTTTGTTAACATTTAAAATGATGTAAAGTGTGAGTAGGTATGCACACCTCACTAAACTAGCTTCTGATGTAAATACCTAAATCTGAGTGAGATTTGATTACTATTTACTTATTTAGTGACAATGGTCTTGCCTGCTCACATTCTGTTACTGTTCCTGAGAATGTACACCATCTTTTATTAATTGAAAAGAGTAACCATTGAGTTTCTTGCCGGATCTTCACAGTGGAAGCAGCATTCTGAACCGGTGGTAGATTCTGACTATTCATGAATGCTTTGTTAGCTTACATGTATAAAAACAATTTTGATTTTGATCTAATTTTTTCGAGTTTAAAATATGAAACATTTCAATTAGTGAAAATGAGGAGAGTGCGCGTGCGCACATGATAATCTCGCACAGAGCAACAATGTGGTTGGTACGGTCAATTAATTTTAGACAACACTAATTGTACTACAACACAACACTAATTGTCCTAATTTGTAAACTCATGCATCCCTCACGGAACCTATCCAGCAATCTGCTCTTAAATTAGCTGTAACAGTCTTGCTTCTATGGCAATCAGCCCATACCAGCTATTTTTGTCTCCGGCTTTGCACCTATTATTACTTTAGATTAAATTCGTGCGGGTTCCAAGACAATTTAACTTCTCCCCTGGACTAGTCGAGGGTCAAACCTCGATGTCATTATCGGTCACCATTGTCGATCCTGGTTTACAGGAGTAACAGTGGTGGGAGTGTGTGGCGGGACCAGTTTTTTATGTGTTACTAGCTGTACCCTGCGCGCGATGCTACGCATCTGTCAAAGATTGGTCGTACCAACTCAGAAACCTTTGTGGTCCCATGCACAACACGTTTCTGAAGATTATGACATGATCAAATGCACAGTTTACGATTCTATAAAGCACATACAGACAAAATTTCATTTTTATATATACTAGGTGAAACAGGAAGGGTATACATTTTTTTTTGCAAATTTACTTTGTAAATCTAAAACTATCGGCTTGTCCCACAAAGCCTAGTTGAAGTACTAAAGGTTTTGTAGACTTATGAAATCTGTCAACAGCTGTATCCCTGTATCACCATGTTTTATTATTGTATTGTTATCGTCATGTTTTTCAAGTTTCCTCCAAAGCTGATAGTTTTAGAATTACAAAATTAAGTTTTGATAAAAAAAAGTATACCCTTTCTGTTCACCTAGTATACATATAGAAGATGTGTGTACGGTACCTGTGTCGGGCTCGGCGGTCTGCGGCGCGTCCTGCAGCGGCTGCGCGTAGAGCCGCAGGTACACCTGCATGGCGACGCGCGCGCAGCGGAAGTAGAAGGGGTGCGAGCGCAGCACGTCCTCCAGCCGCAGCAGCCCCACGTACGAGCGGAGCGTCATCTTGCGCATGCAGTACGAGTGGAAGTCGAACTGGTCCTCCATTATCTCCGAGAAATGCTGGGGACAAGATCGGAGCCTGTTATACAGTGTTTTTTGAAGTATTTTAGTCGCTAGCAGTCTCTAAATAATAACTATACCGTGCACAACAATAAGCGATACGAAATGGTAATGATGTTCGAGTTCGAATCGGCAAGGTAAGGGCGGGACTTGCCGGCATCCAGTCGACCATTTTATAAATTCGTGGTTCATTTTGTGTCGGTAACATTAATGTTAATTAAAAAGAAATGATGGCGAAACCACTACTTAATCAAATAATTTAATAAATTTCATAGAGTTTCTCATTAAATCTCGCAAGGGCATTCAAATTGCGCCCAAACTCGCCCAAAGACAGTTGACCAACGTCATAACAAACGGAACAGAGCCGTGCGAGAATTTAGACACTTTTCATGTAAAATTTGGCCACAACAAGCCTGCGATAATTTCAAGGGAAAGCTTTTGCGCTACACACACAGGGAACTTGACTCACCCTATCGACTTCGTGAGCTTTCTTTAGGGCTTCGCCCCACTGGTGTTGGCGCTGGTACGCGGCCGCCGCCTCCGTCTGGAACCACATGCACTGCATCTCGTTCAGGTTCTCTGTCGCCGGGACACCTGTTGATACACACAAATTGTCGATAAGCTTTCAGAAATATCGTCACATCACTAAAGACACGCTGAAAAAGATCTCAGCCTTGCTCATATGGCAATACATTTAGTTTAGTTTTATGTACGAACAGCATCAGCAATTGGGGAAGACGGCGAGTTTTGATTGGTCTCTTCAAGATTGAGCCGTGAACGGATCAATCAAAATGTCCGGTGCCCTCATACATATTCAGCGGCAATGCATCTGTTACGGTCTATTTCACATGCAAAGCCCCGTATTTTTTACATCGTGAGGAAACCTGCATGGCATAGAAAATTTAACCAATTTTCGAAAGACATGTGAAATCTGCCAACCCGCTCTGGGCCAGCGTGGTGGATTACAGCCTGAATCCCCCTCATAGTGGGGGAAGGCCCGTGTCTAGGAGTGGACTCCAAGACCCGTAATAATCAATCTCAAGTCTAGTGATTTTGAGTACGCGTTTGACAAGAGCCAATTTCAATTCGCAATTTCCAAGATCGCTCTCAGACTTCAGATAGATTTTCTGTGTCTATCCTAAAACCGCATTGGTGCGTACCTTCTCTGGTGAACTTGGCACACATCTCCTCTGCCCGCTTCACGTGGCCAGCGCGCAGCATGTATCTGGCGCATTTACTGTTCACATAGCGGTCCGCCGTGTCCATCGCCTGCGCTTCTTCTAGCCACTGGTACGCCGACACGGGGTCCCCTGCGTGCTGGAATACGAGGCAAACTATTAATATCACCAGACTGACATATCTACTGTATGGTCCCAAACCCAAACTAAGCAACGTTTGTACTATGGGTACCGAAAAAATTACTGGGGGCGATTCCAGTAAAGCCAGATCAGGGGCAAATTACGAAAAGGCCATTTCCGAAATTTGCCCCGACGGGAATTTAACCCGCAACCGCCATCTGCAGTGAGCCTAACGGCCTACGCTCGAACCAATGCGCCAAGCGGTAGTCAACTTCATGGATAGCCTTTTTTAATCACAATCAAGTGAAAAGTATTTTATTAATGTGGACCAACAAAGCATTTATGAATGGTCAGACTCTACCACCGGTTAGGAATGCCGCTGCCACTGAGAAGATCCGGAAAAAACGCAATAGTTACTTGCTTCAATAGTATCAAAGATGGTGTTCGTTCTCAGGAACGGCAACACAATTTGAACAGGCAAAAATTTCTAGTAGTAATACAATATTACTGAGCTAATTAAATCTCACTCAGTAGGAAGGTACTGGTTAGTAAATACCTAATCGTTTATTTCCCGTATTTTATTAACTGACGCCTTCTGATCAAAGCTAATTGCTTGCTAGTTGGTCATACAATAAATTCCTTTTTAACAACTTTACTAATATAATAATAAATAATAAGTTAGCCCTTTTGACGTCCCACTCCTGGGCACAGGCCTCCCCTCAACACGAGGGGGATTCAGGCCATAATCCACCACCCTGGCCCAGTGCGGGTTGGCGGATTTCACATGTCTTTCGAAAATTGGTTAGATCTTCTAAGACATGCAGGTTTCCTCACGATGTTTCCTTCACCGTAAGAGAGTGATAATCATATGGAAATTATGATTCGCACATAGATTTCGAAAAATCCAGAGGTGCGAGCCGGGGTTTGAACCCAAGACCTGGTGCCCGCAAGACGCGTGCTTTATCCAATCGGCTATCACAGCTTCAACAACAACAACTTTACTAACCTTATATATTTTCCCCTTGACAATAAACAGTTCTATTAACGTGGGCGTGTGTTCTATAGCCGTGTCGATGTAATGTAGCGCTTTGTCAGTCTCCTGCTTGTAGTCGAAGTGTTGCGCGGCGTAGTAGTACGCCCAGAGCAGCGCGCTGGCCGGCTGGGTCGCCTCCCCGGGCTCGGCGCTGAACGTGCCGGACTTGGACAAGTTCTCCATGTACTGCAGTATCAGTTTCTCTATCGTGTCCGCTTTGGTTTGATCCTCGTATAACGATCTGGAATTTGTGTAAAACATTTCATATCACCAAATGTGATACTCAAACTCTAACTCAAAATTGTTTTTATTCATGTAAGCCAACAAAGCATTTATGAATAGTCAGAATCTACCACCAGCTCGGAATGCGGCTTCCACTGAGAAGATCCGGCAAGAAACTCAATGGTTACTCTTTTCAATGATAAAAGATGGTGAACATTCTCAAGAACCGCAATAGAAAGTGAGCAGACAACACTATTGTCACTAAATAAGTAAATAGTTATGAATTGTCACGCACATTTGGGTATTTAAATTAGAAAGCTATTGGACTGGGTGACTTTATCTATCATTTCACTTCCGTCAGTGTCACTATAATAATATTATAATAATTATTTAGCCTTATTAACGCCCCACTCCTGGGCACAAGCCTCACCTAGATACGAGAATTCACTACATATATAAATTATCCCGCCGCAATATCACCTTCATATGTGTACAAAGTTTAGCGTCTATGGTATCCCACGCTAAAGTGGCGCCGCTCTGGTGGCCAAAAAAACAAGAACGCCATAAATTAAGTTTTTTTTAAATTTTTAGTATATTGTGTTCTTTAAGTTAAATATCGCCAGATAGACACACCCAACTGTATGTTCCAAACTAAGCAACGCTTGTACTATGGGTACCGTACAATGGACTGGGGGCGATCCCAGTGACACCCAGAACAGGGAAAATTACGAAAAGGCCATATCCGAAATTTACCCCGGCGGGAATCGAACCCGCAACCACCATGTACAGTGCGCCGAGCGGCCTACGCTCGAACCACTGCGCCAAGCGGTAGTTATCGAATAAATTAAGATGCTCACCTCATGTCAACGAAGAGGGGCGGTATTCCTTTATGCAGTCCGTGCCTGAGGTACTCGTCCACGAGCCGCTGGAACACGGGCTGCGCCTGCGCGTCTGTCAACTGCAGCCGGCGCGGCGCTATCGCTTTGGGATATTCTTTCCTGGAACCATTAAAAACATGGAATGAACCAACACGTACATGAAGTTGGCACCAAATCGTTTGTTTTTCAACAGGATAAGAAATAAATACAGCAGTACATTGTACGGTACGGTATAACGCCGATCTTTTGTGAGGAGAGTGGTATTAGCCTTGTCGAGCCAGTCCATATTTGAGCTGTAGTCAATTGGCTGCAACTTGGCTCTAACACTCTAACGTTACGCCGATTTTATGTGAGAGGGTGGTACTACCCAGGTCGAGCCAGTCTGTATAGTATGAGCTGTAGTCAGTTGGCTACAGCTGGCTATTGGCTGGTAGTCTGACCCTAAACCATTTCACTTACTTATATACATCGAAGAAGGCCACTTTTTCATCAGGATTACTTAGTTGTTTAGCTTCTATTAACTTCTGATAATACATCACATTCTCCGGGTTTCGCTTCAGCAAGTCTTCATACACAGCCTCAGCTTCTTTGAACCTGAAATCACAATAATAAATAAATAAAAGAATACTTGTTTTTTGTATAAAGTACAATACATGCGTGGACGTTTCGTAAGATGAGGGAGAGACCTGGTATCCCAAAAAGATTATAGACAGTATTAATTATAGACAGTTTCATGAGGACGCGTGAATTATTGCAAATTGATCCATATGCTAGTGGCATAAGAGTCACAGCACCCGTCTTCCTGAAATGTACGAAATTCAACGGCCCCTAGGTGTTCGATACGTCGTGGACTGAATGTTTCTATCTATGGCGCATCGATCAAGTCTAATATACTCTCAAATTTGAGCTGCCTTTAAGTATTCGCCGGTAAGGCCAGCGCAACCTCATGCTTGAGACCCAAATATAATCACAGTACAGAAAAAATGAAACAGATAATAAATATCGATTGATCAGTCAATCACGCAATTACCACAAAAAAGGGCCACAAAAAATCACATATGACAGAAGACTGTTATCATAATATTACACAATCGTGTCCATTGATATGTCGTATTTACAAGCATTGAATATATTTGAAGCTTTGATAAAGATTTGAAGGCATATTAGACAATACATTAAATCATCATCGTGTTCATTCGCGATTCAAGGCCTACCAGGTTTATCATATAGCTTTTTTTTGCAGGCATAGTCACTACTAGGCTACACCACGTCTAAAACATTACTGGCAACAAATGATTCTACTTCGCCATTTTTGAAAGCGTCAAATCCCAAACTTTGTATTGGCTGGTCCCACCACACACTACCACCACTGTTACTCCTGTAAACCAGGATCGACAATGGTGACCAATAATGACGTCGATGTAGTGATCAGATCACGAGTTTAGGTCCAATTAGTCTAATTACGATCCGTGGTGCAGTCTTGCTTCTATGGCAATCAGCCCATACCGGCCATTTTAGTATCCCGCTTTGCTCCAAAGAGGTGTCTTTTTTTTGCAGACAATTTAACTTTTCCCTGGGACTCGTCGAGAGTCAAACCTCGACGTCATTATTGTTCAAATCCCTAGTACTGTCCTATTTACTAAGATGCCATCTTTTAATATTACAAACGGACGCTTTTATTTGTTTTTACACAAATACGAAATTGTGTTTGTATATTCGGCTGAGCATAACACAAAAACTGCTGGATGGATTTCGACGAAACTTGGTACAGGGGTAGAATACACTCCATGGTAACATATAGGCTACTTTTATAATACGATAATAACAATAAAGTTATAAACATAATTTTAGTTACCTACTTAAATTGTCGTTATTATATCGCATTGCAAATAATATAAATGTACTAACCTCTTCAATTTCAAATAATATTCACCAGAGGTTTCTTTAATAGATAACTTGTCCAATATTTGACTTTGGAACTTCTGCAAATGCAGCAGGGCCCTGTCGTACTGGCCTGACTCCGCTAATACCATGTTCTGGTACAAGAGCAGTTCTGAATGTTCATAATCATAGGGGCCCTTCATCTGGTTGGTGCGGAAGGCATCAAGGATGCTGTTGGCCATCTCGTAGTCACCAAGAAGGTGGTAGCTCATGGCGAAGCCAATCCACGAGGCTCTTTGTGTGGGTCTCAACATGAAGAGTTGATAACGAGTATCCTGGAAGTAGTAACAATCGTTGTACTATAGAAATGGTTCAAGTATGAAAAGTTGGTGCAAACTAAGTACTTAGGTACTCTAAAGAAACACTTCTTCTGTAATGTCAATGTGACAATTATATTGTTATAAATAATAATAATATCGCCAGACTGACACACCAACTGTATGGTCCCAAACTAAGCAACCCTTGTACTATGGACTAGGGGCGATCCCAGTGACACCCAGACCTGGTCTAATTACGAAAAGGCCGTTTCCGAAATTTGCCCTGGTGGGAATCGAACAGTGATCCGAGCGGCCTACGCTCAAACCACTCTGCCAAGCTGTCATCAAAATGAACGAGACCACACTGTTCTGGTGTAGCTATAGCAAGTTTGATTAGCACCATTAGCATCTAGGTTGTGTTATTAATAAGCCCATCTATTATATCTATTTATCCACCAAATTATTTATATACCAAGAAACCTAAAAACAAACAAAACAAGGTATCCAGTATCAGTTTAATATAGGTCACTATCTTCTCCCGCGACTTTGTTCGCATGGATCTCGGAACAGAGTTTAATTTCGCGATAATAGGCAGGTAGCCTTCACAAAGGTCCAATCTATCTCTATACTAATATTTATCGAAATTGGTTCAGCAGTGTAGGCGTAAAAACGTCACAGGCAGACATACAAACAAGGTTACTTTCGCATTTTTAATATTATAGTGCATTTTTCTGTCATGTCTGTATGATATGAAAGCGTATCCATATTTTATGTCTTAAACTCATTACTAACAACGCTTAAATTGAAGATTCTATATGGAGATTCGCGGCGTTCACCGCGCGGCCGTTCTATCCGAGCTAAGCGTCTGTGACGTTACACAGGTATATATAGGTACCTACCTATATATACCTGTGTATACCTATGTATACCTATACACAGGGGCGGCCTACGCTTTATACTATAAAACTTCGCTTCTTTCAGGCATCCCTAGGTGGCACTGTTTTTATTTTTTCATGAACTTACTTTATAACCCTCCAAATCCCTCATCTGGATTTGCAACAATGACAAGTCCCTCAAAATCTGAATATTCTCCTTCTCCCATTTGAGGGCATTACGATAACACTTGATGGCCTCATCATACTTCTTGTCGGAGCGCTGGAGCAGCCCGTACACGTGCCAGCAGACCGGTGACTTCAGGTCATTGCGGAGGCCACGGCGCACATATTCATATGCTTCGTCTTTGCGACCCAGGCAGTTTAGTGTTAATCCCTTCATTGCCAATGTTTCTGAAAATTTTTGATGATTTTTGTTTGAAATAAATGTGGTCTTTGACTTTTGGTGTTCTATACCTAGAGAAACCCACTGACTGACTAACGCACTCATTCACCGCAAAATCTCTTGAAATTTGGCATACTTATAATATGTTCTCAGCTTTAAGGGGCTGAATAAGGAAGTTTTGATTTGCACACACACAGTCAATAGTCATAGGGAACAGCTAGATTTTTTTTATATTGGCCTGTACTACAGTTCCACTCCTGGGCAAAGGCCTCCCCTTTTAGTTTCCATGTTGCTCTTATACATATATCCACAAAAATATTTACTTATTGAATAAATACTATTATTTATTAATATTAAATTATTAATGTGGTATATAGGCAGGTACTTTGAAGATGTTAGTTATATTATTTTAAAAAAGATCAGGATGTAGCTTTAATTCATTATAGAAATTGGTCATCTTTTAATATATTATAGTGTTGGAAGTTTTGGAGCTAGGCCTCAATGATTATATACTGTTATGGCAATAAATAATAATGGTTTGTAATTTAATAATAATATAGAATACACGAAACCTCACCTCCATGCTCTGCAAATTTTGGATTAGACAGTATCTGCTTGGCGAATTTCAACCCATTCTTATATTGTTTATGTTCGTAACAGCGCTGGAAGATAACGATGCATATATCATACAATATATTAACCTCTATTATTAGATGCAACTAGGAGCTCGCCTAGAACATTTTGTTATTAAATTGACATGAAAACAACACTTACTCATAAAAACATACCGTGAATACCTCACCACAAGGTTTACCGCCAATTTATAGCAACAATACGGCATCGATATGAATTGCATTATTTTATAATAACTCAAGAATCGCCAGGAATGACAAGCAGCTCCGAACCGAATTGTATGTTTACAATCTCACTTACCAAAATTCTTTTGAATAGTGCATTTTCTTTAGGTGGCAAAGGATTACTGGGTGGCATATTGTTCGTAATTGCAGAATCCTTACGTTAATTCACTAATAAATTGTAGTATTTCTAAAAACCTCGTGGGAAACCAAAGAAGTCGATGAAGGATTGAATTTTGCAGTCTATGGTTTCATTCTAGGACCAGGTCACGTGACCAAATTATTATTGCCAGTGTATGCAAGGAACACTTTTTTTTATTTAAATTTGCTTTTATTTTCGTAAATTGGCGTAAAAATATTTGACTCTTAAACTTAGTTGATAATTTATGTCATACATAAATAGATCTTTCCTTACAATGTTGAATAAATGAAATACAGGGAGGTGTTAACTAATGGTCTAAGATGAAATATTGCATTGTCTATGATAAATGGTTGAAGTGTGGATTGAATATATGAATACCGCTATAAAACACCTACCTATCACACCCTATTCTTATTCCAATGAAGTTCTTATTATGAAGAAAGTGTTTCAAGAATATTTTCTAAGGTAATGTGAAATTTAATATAAACGTCTAGAACTCAATAACATCAGTTCATAAATTTTAAAGTCAGTCGACTTTATAAACACGATAAAAAGCAGGAGTTTCTAGTCTATGTGAGTTCAATTGTCAACTGTCCTTGTCAGCCTTGTCAGTGTCAGCAGTCGAACAAAGCAAATAAAAAAATAAATAAAAAATATTTATTTTTACAGATTTGATTTAAACAACTGTGTGATTGTTCATAAGTTGAAATCAAAGAAACTTTACTTTTTATCGTAGTACAAACGAACATGGGCATAGAAAACATGCGTCGTTGGCCGATGTACATTGTATTCGCCGTGTGTATTCTGTTATTACTTTCACTATTCAATAGTTGGAGCGTCGAGACGGAATTGCGAACCAAGCTTGCGGAGATAAGCTCACAATTGCAGGAGTGCTCGAAGCAGCAGACATCTTGCATGGAGGAGTCACTGACTCTCCTCGAACAACGGGACGGTTATGTAGTAAAAGTGAACGAGTTAGAAAAACAGAAAGTGAAACTGATCGACGACGTCGCTGATTATAAAGGTAAACTATCAAAAACTGAGGGTCAACTGAATGATACTAAAGTGGAAATAGAAATGTGCAACACAGAATTGCAATCTTATAAAAATTTGCAAGCTAGCAAAAAAGCTTTGTTAGAAGCTATTAAAATTGAGAAGGACTCACTGACGGCTCAATTAGCTGAAAGAAAACAGAAGGTAGAAAGCCTGGAGAAGGAGATTGTGCAGCTAAAGTCTGCTTTGACAACTAAAAGTGGGCCAAACCCTTCTGGGATCTCGAAGGTCACACCAGCCGCGCAGCCTCCAAAAATAAGCCCAGCATTAAGCGCCAAAAAACCAATATATGAGCAAGTATTAGAGAATGATGCCAAGGAAGAAATTGAGGACACAAACGGCCAAAATGATGGCATTGATTTTGATCCTCAAATCAAATAATTCTATTTTTTTGCAAGATGTGTTTTGGTGGCCTCTTAGTATTCATGAAATCTCAGGGTAGATAGAAAGAAAGGCATCACTTGAGGTTTACAAAAATGTTAACAATGTGTTACAAGCCAGATTTCCTTATCTGACTTATCTATATTCAATGTGACACAAAAGATAATGCAGCTATTTTTCTATATTTTTATTTGGTGATTCTCAAAATTGTATGTATTGTATAGTCTCTGATTTTTTTAAGTCACAATTTATATGGTTACCTTATTACAGGTCTTCATCTATCTTATAGGATTACTAGATGAATTAATTATTGCCATTCACATACATAACAGTAGGGTTTATTGCTCTCATCATAATTGCAAAGTTTGATTTATTAGTTGTACTGGCAAAAAGCGAATTATCATATTAATTTGTGTTTTTATAATTATGTGTGGCTTCTCTTAGAATGATTCATTCATAGGAAACCAGCAGATTGTTTGTTATAATGTATGAAAAATAAAGGATTGTTGTATTTACAATAATTACAATAATACTATATTATATTAACATCTGGATATGTAATATTAAAATTAAATCTGTTGCTTTATGAACTTATTCCTTCCCCTACCGGGCAAGGGGACATAATATTTCATTATTAGTTAGTATTACATTATATTGAAATAAATTTATTGGTCTCACTGCTGGCCAAAACGTCCACCACATTATTTTACAAGGTATTATTAATTTATACAGTGCTCAAAACCTATGTACCATCTAAATTACTAGTTTGCATTTTTACTACTGTAATATTAAGATTTCTTTGTAATTAAAATAAATTATCATAATACATACTGAATTCTAAAATAAATTAAAATGGCCATGAAGCCACACACTAGTTAAGTGATTACCGAATTAGAATGTATATTTGTGAGTGATAAATATATGAATGTGGAGTGAAAATTTTGAAGTCCCAAAGGCCAGATGTGATCACCTACAGAGAACATGACCTTTTATTAGACTGTATAGTCTATCTGCACTGGCTGGCTTTGCTATACAATATAAATGCTTACAAAAAATATAAGATTAATTAATTATGTATCTCTCCATCGAATATAACACATTGTCTTGTTATATAGTAGATATCTAGTATCTATACCTAATGTTTAAGTTATTGTTGCGTCAGTGTTCACATCCTAAGAAGATGGCAAAAAAAATATATGAACAAAAACCTAGAATCGACAAGAATCCAATTTTTACCAATGGGTTAACTGTAATAATTATTCAACGTCACCAAAGGGCTACCCTGAAATACAAAATAAAGTAGATACCAAAAAAATGGGTTTTCGACATCGAACTATGAAAGCAAATGTAGTTGTATTTTATCTTATTTTTATTTGGGTTTGCAATAACTAAATGTTTACAACAGATTGTTCAGCTAAACCCCTGAATATAAATACTACCTGAGCTGATAGAATACCTGATGGTTAATCGACTTATGGATTCCATTTTTTTTATGCACCTACATTTTATGAAGCCTTCACAAGCACCATATACTTACCTACGTTTTTTTGTCGATTCTTGGTTTGTTTTTGGCTGTCGTCGCCATAAGAGCAATCCACATAACTTATTAAATTAGCCTAGTATGTATGTTACTAGCCATGATGGTGCCAGAAGATATAGATCTGAGCTCGTTAATAATTATTTTGCTCAAAAATGAAATTATTACAACATTATGTATTTAAAATGCAATATGTGCCTACTCAGTTAATTAATAGGTACCTACTGAATTAATTACAACCAGTTTCAAATGGTATTATAGTTTAACAGTTTGATAACGTTTTGGTTACTACCCATGTGTTATACACGCCTGTAATATTAAGGAATACAAAATCATATTATAGATTTTTAATTACTTAGCCTGTTTCACTACCCTTCACGCTACTTTTAATACATAATTAACAACTGAAATAAATTGTAACTCAATCTCAAACTCAAAATTGATCGTATTCATGTAAGCCCACAAAGCATTTATGAATAGTCAGAAATTACCGCCGGTTCGGAATGCTGCTTCCACTGAAAAGATCCGGCAAGAAACTCAATGGTTACTCTTTTCAATGAATAATAATGTACCCTGTCAAAAGGAAAGTTGCAATCAAAAAGGAAATGACCATAAATTATTTCTAAACAGGTTTTATTTATCTTAAACATCTCTAGCATAATCAAAACAAAAATATCCCCATCGTCATTACTTCAAAAGTAACGAGTTAACAACATAAAGCTTAAAGTACAGTTAAAACTAACAACATACTTAGTACTTGGAAATCTCATTTACAATCTATGCATTTGCCAAATATCCCTAAGTTAGAAGCTAAATTAAAATGAGAAACACGCGCTGTTCGCATCGACGTACTACTATATTAGTTAAACGCGTTTAAGATTACTTATACAATGTACTTATGTACAAATTGTGTCGAATACTAAAAAAATAAACACGATTGGCACTACATAATTTTAAGTTTGTGACTTAAATGAAATAAGGCGAACATTATAGGATTCAATCTGAGTATAGGTTGACAGGATTATCTCGAAAGGCAACACATTGGCGCTATCCTCTTTATACCTATTAATAATAAGAAAATGACAATTTAAAAAAAAAATGTAAAATAGGCAAGCCCCTGAATTTTTTGCCGGGTCATCACAGGCGAGGTTGCGTTCCAATAGGTTTATACACTTCCAGGAAAAAATAAAAAATTACAACTTGCGTGCCCCGTAAACCTAAACAAAAGAAATGGTTACGAGGGTAGTTTGAAAACCAACACTCCTCTCCTTCACAGGACCTATCCTACTGCTAATATAAGGTGGAGCGCCCACTAGGCCTACCAAGTCGAGTAGCATCGAGTCAACGACGAGAACCGTTGAGACACTGGGTTTTATGTTAAGTTAGCAAGTAAACGAAATAAAGAATTGCATGATGAGCACAAATCTTGTCCGATTTTTTATGTAACAAGACGGCAAACATGCGAACGACCCGCATGATGTTAAGCAGTAAACGTTGCCTATAGATGATTGCAATACCAAAGGAATTGCTGAGGGAGAGTTAATCTTCCGCCTCTACCATAACTATTTTATGTTCATCTTTTGTCAGTGGTTGATACGACCTCGGTCGAGCTATCCCGTAAATGCCATGTAGTCAATTGCGTATAGCCACTCTACCACCATTATCATTAATACAAATCGGATAAAATTGTATCAAAGTTTTAGTTAGCTACAAATTGCATGGAAAACCCTGAGATGTAACTTTATATAACTGGATTATTAAATTATGGGCACATCTCTGTTTCAGGGTGACTGCTCAAAACAGGGTTAATACGGTTAATTATGGAATTGTTATTAAAAATAATTAACCAAATAAAGCGTGTGAATAAACCAGTCGCATGCAATTTTAAGCCAAGTGAAAACGCAATACATAGGTTCGTTCGAATCGTGTAACCCTCGCCTTATTTACACTTCAAAAATGTATATTGTATCTATAAAAAATAGAATAAGAATCACAATTATTTCTAAACTAAATCCTTTCAACTAAAATGAAACTAATGCTAAAGAGAATAAAAGCTAGAAATCGGTGGTAAATAGAATAGTGGAATTACAAACGAGATCCTATTGAAGACGGACAGTTAGATGCTAAAAAGAATCGTTTCTAAAGCATATTGAGTGCATTTTCCTTTGCCAGTAAATTCATAATTCAAGCAAGTTCATTTAAAAGGAATTCTAAGTTCACCAGGATTTCATTATTCACTGAATTAAACTCTAATGGGCCTATGTACGGCATAGCTACTTATTATTACATGCTGCTAATACAGCAGTTTCACCAGTACGACAAATGGGTTAGACCATAGACCCAAACATTATTTTTAGATAGGGCCATCAATCATCCTTGTAATCCAATGTAAAGACAGAGCCAAATAAAATCTGGGATTCCGAGTTTAAAAACTTAATTAAAAATAAATAACAGTAAGCCACGCCGCACACTGAAATGACGTTTTTACCGTTCGCGTTATAAATATTGTCACTCTTTTATCAGATTAATTCATTGCTCATTTGAAATTACTCAAACGAAAACACATTTTCTGTTGAATGTCTATAAAAATAGAAGCTGAAAACTAAAATGATACAAAAACAATATTTCTGTTAACACGTTGCCTGCGGGAATCACGCCTAGCGTGTTTTTGGTAATGTTACGCCAGTGCGACTTTACGCACCTGTTGTGTTTGAATATTTTTCCATACAGCTGTGCGGACAAACACACGCCCTGTGTGTCATTGCCGCTACGCCAGTGCGGCCCACACGTCTGGCGTGTTATTGCACGTTGCCTGCGGGAATCACGCCTAGCGTGTTTTTGTTAATGTTACGCCAGTGCGGCCCACACGTCTGGCGTGTTATTGAAAATAATACACAATGAATATTATAGATGACCAAAATAACGATTATTATTATTTTGCCGTGGTCAAATTGATTGAAAATATTAAATAACACGGACGATAATTAAATACATACGTATTATTACGTATACATAGTAATTATCGTCTTAATTTGTTTCATTCTTGATTTAATATTTATGTTATTAAGTAAATATATTTTACACCTGCTCTCCTAAATTGATAATATTATGATCCTGGTGCAGGCATACCTACCTTCCTATGTAGGTGTATATATCATTGAAACCAATGATTTACAACCACACGTACCATAGTCCTGTAAAATCCGTAAGACAAATTTAATTGTTACTTGCTGACTGTCATCGGCTTCCGCGCATCTTGGCGTAATAAAACCATATAATAAAACCTCTTTTGTTTGCATTCTTACTACCTGAAACTGCGGCCGTCCGATTACTAGTTTTTTAGTAACTAAATTCATCAACTTGCTTGACGTGCATCATAAAGTGATTACAAATTATAAAATACCGCCTAAGTGTAGGGTTCCATAGATATTTCAATAACGAATTTTTCTTTTGGCTAGATTAGATAGGTTTCTCGGATATAATAAATAACCAAACCACAAGGATTTCCTTCAGTAGGTACCGAAATAAGTAAGCAATAATAAGTTACTTAATTCGCTTTGTTATTTAATTTGGGGAGAGGTGCACACAAGCAAACTGATCTCTTGATTTGCCTGTATGCACCTCTCAAAAAGTTCATTAGTCCGCGCTAATTAATTTAGTATTTACAATGATTGAAGCGTACAGCTGCGAGCTCAAAGATATATTATAATGAAAAGAACGAAACCATACCACGATTTAAATTCGGCATAGCGACATCTATCGAATCTTCCAACTGATTTGAGATAAATATCGATTTATGATTGAAGGCATGCTGGTAATTAGATTTATTATTCTATTTACATATTACTAATTATATTTTTACACCAGCTCTCCTTTATTGCTAATATTCTGATTTGTGGTGCAGGTAATTACCGACCTATGTAGATACACACAACTACATAGAAAAGTAATTACCTCAAAATAATAAATAGTAAACAACAGCCCTATATTTTTGTTGTTACGCCTATATGCAACTAATGATTTACAACTACACATACCATAATCCTGTTTCTATTGTTATAATCTTGTAAGACAATGGATCGTTGCTTGCAGACAGTCCGTCGTCGGTTTCCGCGCAGCTTGGCGTTATAAAGCCATAAAATATACTTCTTTTGTTTTCATTCTTACTACCTGAAACTGCGGCCGTCCGATTACCTTAGATTATGCAATAAATATAGCATGGGACAAATATTATGAATGGCGCATTGTCGTCGCGGTACGCTCGTTATGCGTTTTACATACAAGGTTACTAGTTTTTCATGAACTTACTTGACGTGCATCATAAGGTGATTACAAATTATAAAAGACCGGCCAAGTGTAGGGTTCCGTAGCCATTTCAATAACGAAATTATTTTTGGCTACATAGGATTCTCGGTTATGGTAATAAACCAAACCCAATGGACATTAGTAGGTATGTATCTATATACGACTTTCATGAGTATAAAAAATAACCCTAACCTAAACTACCTATATTGTTTTGCCTGACTAGGATTTCTGGGTGGTCATACAAACCACCACCACTTACCACACCTCCACAACTAGTTAGGTAGATACCTACTTTGGATAAGTACATAAAACAAAAATGTATTTAGCCTGGTAGACTATCAATCGAAACCTCTTCATATTGAGAATACCCAGCTGTCTGGTTTGGTGTGTCACTGTAGCAGTGTTTGTTTATTGCTATGGGATTCTGATTTTGTGCTGAACAAGTACAATATTATAAAATAATAAAACAATGTTTATAAATATAATATTATAATGGAATAAAAAAAATCACCTATATATATATAAGCAGTCCCAAATGAGGGTGTATTAGGAAGGTACCTAATACACCCTCATTTGAGACTGCCTTACAGTTCATTGAAAAAAATTTTGGGAGCTCTATGCGAATATAATAATATATCAATTATTGTGTTCGCATAGAGCTCCCTCGCCGGATTATAATGCGCCGGCGTGGCGGCGGCGGGCCATCCTTCAGCTTCTGAGCCGCAGCCACAGCTGCGCGCCACGCTGCGCGCAGCTCCTGCAGCTCTTCCGCGTTCATGACGCGGCGGCGCCGGCGCTCCGCCTCCGCATCGTTGCGGAGGTGTTGACGGTATAGCCGCGCCGCCGCGTCTTGGAACAGACGCTGCTCCATGGCATACGCCTCGACCCCCTCCTCAACCCCTTCGGCCACCACAGGGAACTCAGCCTCCCTACAAAAAAAGAACACTCGGTTGCACTTCTGATCCAATATAACCATTTAGTAATCTTGCATGTAATGTGAATATTTGCAATTCATTCAGAATTATTTTAGGAATTGCAATACAAACTCCCTATGCTGTAGGTGGAGTAGGTATGTATAGCAAAGACACATAAGTTAAAATTTGTGTAACTTTTATACTTACAAATGTGGTGCCGGGGTGCCACGAGGCAGGGGTACCTCACGTCCACTGCCACTCCCACTGCCGGTAGTTCTAAAAGTAATGAAAACAGGCAATTGATACAAAGCAATATGTTGTAAATTAATTAGTATAGGCAGTTAACCCAATGGCTATTGGATTAGACAGTATCAGACCTCCACGAAAGTTACTATAAAACTGTATGACTTGTATATTAGTACTTCAAAAGTAGGTCCCCTTATAGGAATGGATTAGTGTTTTATGTTATGTAAAACAGGCATTAGTGTTATTGTATGGAAACATTTGTCAAACATTATTATAGCCACAATTCATGCCTGTGGGTATAGCAACAAACCCCGCTTTACCAGTTATCATTGAATGGGAATAAAACATTTGTATATGACATTCACTGAGCTATCTGCTGGCAACAAAACTTCATTGTTAGTGGGCGTCAGGTCATAGTCCACCAAGCGGATCCAGCATTGTGAGTTAGTGAGCCAGTTGGTGATCTTGAAAAATTCCCTTTCACCATTTAGCAAAGGTTAGTTATCACTGATAGTTATTATCTAATATACGCATATACTTAGATACTCTTGAATCAGTAACTTACTTGAAAGTGTTGCCCATGGTACCTGAAACAAGTTTTGTTAAGTTTAGTATGTTAATCCCAAAATACTAGATATCTTGAAAATTGTGAGCCCAGGACATTTAGCATGAGTGTAATTATATCTCGGCTTCAAGGCTATCGATGACGACGCATTTCTTGTGCGCGCATGCATATTATAAAGTTTGTTGTAAAAATAAAGAAAGTTACAACACTTACCTAATAAACTTTTTCCACAGACGTGCCACAAACTTTGTGTGTTTTTGTGTTTATGTTCCATAAACCATAAACTTTTGTTTTTTTATATCTTCGTTCGTGTTCTAGAGTTGAATTAGTGGTGTACCGATTGATTGTTTTAAGTATCGTTATCAAATTGATTATGGTTGATTTATAATAAAATTAATAAATTAGTATCTTGATTAGGGAAATTCCCTTATGAACACAAAGATTTATTACTTACGCGACAAATAGAATCCCTTCAAGTAAACGAAAAATAAACGCGACGTGAGAAAGCCTCATGTTAGCAATCGATTGATAAATTATTATTCAATCGATCATCTTGATAAATTATTTATAATCAGTTTTGTCATCATCAACAGCGATTTCAATTGGTTTTTTTTTCAAGTTAATTTTTCAACCTTATAAATAATTATTTTTCATTTTGTTTGGGTAAATGGAAAAGCTATGCAGAACGTAATTTTGGGGAAAATCAGAAACATAAATCTACCAAGATGGGGTGAACGTCACCTCCGCCGCCGCCGGCTTGCTTGAGTCAAAGTAATATAAGGCTGTAGGGATAGAATCTCCGTTCTATGGCTTTACGCGTATACAAAAATTAATAATTTTAGCCCTTTTGACGTCCCACTCCTGGGCACGGGCCTCCCTTCAACACCAGGGGGATTCAGGCCATCCTCCTTATATTTTTGGTTTTTATGCTAATCCGAAACTAATGCTTTACCACACGTACCATAATCCTATTTCTATTGTTATAATCTTATCTTGTGGAATCCGTAGGACAATAGATTGTTGCTTGCGGACCGTCGCGTCGTCGGCTTAGAGTAATAAAGCCATAAAATAAAACCCCTTCATTTCACGGGCTCAGCTAGCTTGCAGTAAATTTCTTGAAATGAACTGACTTGTAGCTAGCTATACCTTATTTGCTTTATTCTTAAATTTTGGGGAGGACATTGAATGTCCGTCTACCTAATCTCGTGATGGATATTCAATGCCCTCTCTGAACTTGCCAACCCCAAATTACATAAAGCATGAATATGAACCAAACAATACCGCGTTCAAATTCGTCCTAGCGACATCTATCGAGTCTCAGTCGGAAGACTCGATAGATGTTTGTATTTGATATAAATATCGATTTATGATTGAAGGCATGCTTGTAATTAGATTTATTATTCAATTGACATATTTATGGTACTAATTACATTTATACACCAGCTCTCCTTTATTGCTAATATTCTGAATCTGGTGTAGGTACCTTCCTATACACACAACCTCAAAAAAATATAATAAATACGGACAAAACAGTGACATCAATTTACGCGTATTTCGGTCTTCACGTACATATATTTTATAAATCCTCACATTATCCGGCTAAATAATAGTTGTAATAACACACTCAATACATTATAGATAACCCTCATTTATATAATAATGATAACATAAAAACATCATGATAACCAGTTTCTTCGTGTTGCAATACAGGGCCGTCTAGCTTTGCTAGTACTTATGATACTGCAAAAAAAACTTATGGCGGTTGTGACACATAAATACGGATAAAACGGAATCTGTTTATCATGTGCTTGAGAATAGTATTGCGTGTGGTTTGCGTATTGTATTCAATAATTTCAACACGTCTTTCAGAGCCCGGATAGCTCAGTCGGTAGAGCATTGGACTTTTAATCCAAGGGTCAAGGGTTCAAGTCCCTGTTCGGGCGGTAGTATTTTTATGGTTTTATATATTTTCTGTATTTTTTTATAATATATTATGTTTATTAATTTTTGTTGCAGGAGTTTCGCGTAGGACTCTTATAATTAATTGCACACCAAAGTATAGGTACTGGTTTAATTTACCAAATAAAAGGACGACAAAGGTACAACGATATACAACTGCAGAGATGTCAATGTTTTATTATTTTTTATAGGCCTCTTCGGATAGGTACCTATATCAATATCTTTGTAGGTACATCAACCAATCACTTTTTTATGTTACACTCTGCCTACCCTGTTTCAAAAACCTATGCATGCCACTTATAATATACATAACATCTACTGTAAGGCTTCGTTTCTTTCGTTTTTCATTGGACTATGCAATGAATGAATATACATAATAGTAGGTACTTAAATATGATTTATGACTACTAGGTTGTTATGTTCAAAATAAGGCTTTAGGGATAGAATCTCCATTCTATGGCTTTTGGCTTATACAACAAAGTAATAAATGTAGGTACCTACGTACTTTCCTGTGTAGGTATATATGTATCACATAAATAATAAACAAGCAAGTCCTTATATTTTTTGTTATTATGCTAATCTGAAACCAATGCTTTACAACCACACGTACCATAATCCTGTTTCTATTGTTATAATCTTGTGGAATCCATAAGACAAGAGATTGTTGCTTGCGGACCGTCGTCCTCTTGGAGTAATAAAGCCATAAAATAAAACACCTACATTTCACGAACACGCGTGCTGCGACTAATTTGCAGTAAATTTCATGAAAGGAACTGACTTATAGCTAATATAAGCTATACTTAATTAGCTTTATTCTTTAATTTTGGGAGAGATGCACACAAGCAAATCTGATCTCGTGATTTGCCTGTATGCATCTCTCAAAAAGTTCATGGTAGGCACTCTCAATTCATTGTAAATAATAAATAAAGTATTTACAAGATGAGATGCTGTAATCGCCAACCCCAAATTACATAAAGCATGAATATGAACCAAATAATACCGCGTTCAAATTCGTCCTAGCGACATCTATCGAATCTTCTGACTGTTTTGAGATAAATATCGATTTATGATTCTTCAATCATGCTTGTTATTAGATTTATTATTCTATTTACATATTTATGGTACTAATTACATTTATACACCAGCTCTCCTTTATTGCTAATATTCTGAATCTCGTGCAGGTACCTGCCTGTACACATAACCACATAGGAATGTTAGTACCTCTAAAAATATAATAAACACGGACAAAACAGTGACATCAATTTACGCGTATTTCGGTCTTCACGTACACATATTTTATAAATCCTCACATTATCCGGCTAAATAATAGTTGTAATAACACACTCAATACATTATAGATAACCCTCATTTACATAATATAATAATAATAATGATAAAATAAAAACATCATGATAACCAGTCGCCAATATGCCCTGTCATCAATAGGTGATAAAAGGCGTGAGTTCAAGCCACTACTCAAAAAATATTTTATAAAGAGTTTTGATATATTTTACCTAAACAATTATGCAATTTTATTTTAAATTGTGACAACTTATGTCGGTTGCGACACATGAGTAGATAAACGGATTCCGTTGATGTGGTTGTGAATAGTAGCATTGCGTGTAGTTTGCGTATTGTATTCAATAATTTCAACACATTTGTCAGAGCCCGGATAGCTCAGTCGGTAGAGCATTGGACTTTTAATCCAAGGGTCCAGGGTTCAAGTCCCTGTTCGGGCGGATACTATTTTATGGTTATATACATTTATTGATATTTTCTGTTTTTTTTTTATAATATATTATGTTTTTTTTCCGAAGTTTCGCGTAGTACTCTTTGCACACCAAAGTATAGGTAATCGTTGAATTTACCAAAGAAAAGGACGACAAAGGTACCTACAACGATATACAACTGCAGAGATGTCACTGTTTTATTATTTTTTATAGGCCTCTTCGGATAGGTACCTATATCAATATCTTTGTAGGTACATCAACCAATCACTTTTTTATGTTACACTCTGCCTACCCTGTTTCAAAAACCTATGCACGCCACTTATAATATACATAACATCTACTGTAAGGCTTCGTTTCTTTCGTTTTTCATTGGACTATGCAATGAATGAATATACATAATAGTAGGTACTTAAATATGATTTATGACTACTAGGTTGTTATGTTCAAAATAAGGCTTTAGGGATAGAATCTCCATTCTATGGCTTTTGGCTTATACAACAAAGTAATAAATGTAGGTACCTACGTACTTTCCTGTGTAGGTATATATGTATCACATAAATAATAAACAAGCAAGTCCTTATATTTTTTGTTATTATGCTAATCTGAAACCAATGCTTTACAACCACACGTACCATAATCCTGTTTCTATTGTTATAATCTTGTGGAATCCGTAAGACAATAGATTGTTGCTTGCGGACCTTCGTCCTCTTGGAGTAATAAAGCCATAAAATAAAACACCTACATTTCACGAACATGCGTGCTGCGACTAACTCTTTTTTATAAATAGCAATAGTTTACCCCTTTTATGAAATGAATGGACTTATATCTAAACTTTATTTGCTTTATTCTTTAATTTTGGGAGAGGTGCACACAAGCAAGCTGATCTCGGGGTCGCTTGCGTGCACCTCTCAAAAAGTTCATTGGTTTCTCTGAATTAATTCATTTAGTATATACAGTGATTGAGGCGTGTAGCTGCGAGCTCAAAGATGTTATCATGAAAAGAACGAAACCATACCACGATTTAAATTCGGCATAGCGACATCTATTGAACCATCTTCTAAATATCGATTTGTGAATAAAACGCTTACATAACTGTAAGGCATGCTTGTAATTAGATTTATTATTCTATTTACATATTTATGGTACTAATAACATTTTTACACCAGCTCTCCTTTATTCCTAATATTCTGATTTCTGGTCTAGGTAATTACCGACCTATGTAGGTACACCAACTACATAGAAAAGTAAGTACCTCAAAATAATAAATAGTAAACAAGCAGCCCTACATTTTTGTGCCGATATGGAACTAATGATTTACAACCACACATACCATAATCGCGTTTCTATTGTTATAATCTTGTAAAATCCGTAAGACAATGGATCGTTGCTTGCAGACAGTCCGTCATCGGTTTCCGCGCAGCTTGGCGTTATAAAGCCATAAAATATACTTCTTTTGTTTTCATTCTTACTACCTGAAACTGCGGCCGTCCGATTACCTTAGATTATGCAATAAATATAGCATGGGACAAATATTATGAATGGCGCATTGTCGTCGCGGTACGCTCGTTATGCGTTTTACATACAAGGTTACTAGTTTTTCATGAACTTACTTGACGTGCATCATAAAGTGATTACAAATTATAAAAGACCGGCCAAGTGTAGGGTTCCGTAGCCATTTCAGTAACGAAATGATTTATGGCTACATAGGATTCTCGGTTATGGTAATAAACCAAACCCAAAGGACATTAGTAGGTATGTATCTATATACGACTTTCATGAGTATAAAAAATAACCCTAACCTAAACTACCTATATTGTTTTGCCTGACTAGGATTTCTGGGTGGTCATACAAACTACCACCACTTACCACACCTCCACAACTAGTTAGGTAGATACCTACTTTGGATAAGTACATAAAACAAAAATGTATTTAGCCTGGTACACTATCAATCGAAACCTCTTCATATTGAGAATACCCAGCTGTCTGGTTTGGTGTGTCACTGTAGCAGTGTTTGTTTATTGCTATGGGATTCTGATTTTGTGCTGAACAAGTACAATATTATAAAATAATAAAACAAGGTTTATAAATATAATATTATAATGGAATAAAAAAAATCACCTATATATATAAGCAGTCCCAAATGAGGGTGTATTAGGAAGGTACCTAATACACCCTCATTTGAGACTGCCTTACAGTTCATTGAAAATATTGTGGGAGCTCTATGCGAGTATAATAATTTTTGTATTATTATCCTCGCATAGAGCTCCCCCGGCGGCTACTTCTCGTGCGTAGCTGCTGCCAGGCAACCGGCCTCTCGAAGGCCGCGTCTGCAGCTGCGCGCCACGCTGCGCGCAACTCCTCCAGCTCGTCCGCGTTCATTACGCGGCGGCGCCGGCGCTCCGCCTCCGCATCGTTGCGGAGGTGTTCGCGGTATAGCCGCGCCGCCGCGTCTTGGAGCAGACGCCGCTCTCTAAGGGCGAGCGCGTATGCCCCGTCGTGGGCCAACGCTTCGGGCACCACTTCAGCCCCCACTTCCACACGGGCTGCAGCGTCCCTACAAAAAAAAACACTCAGTTGCACTTCTGATCCAATATAACTATTTAGTAATATTGTATGTAATGCGAAGTAAAATAATCTTTGCAATTCATTCAGAATATTTTTGGGAATTGCAAGACAAACCTGGGGGTTTGTCATGCAATTCCCAAAAAAAACTATTACAAGTTTAGTTTACTCTAGCTACATACCTAATAGAATGGGTTCTATTAGGTATGTAGCTAGAATAGGTATGTATAGCAAAGACACATAAGTTATACTTTGTGTAACTTTTATACTTACAAATGTGGTGCCCGAGCCTCCGCCCGCTCTACCCCTTCGGCCACCAGGGGATCAGGCACAGACGCCTCAGCATCCCTAAAAAAAAACCCTCAGTTGCACTTCTGATCCAATATAACCATTTAGTAATCTTGTATGTAATGCGAAGTAAAATAATCTTTGCAATTCATATAGAATATTTTTGGGAATTGCAAGACAAACCACTATTCTATGGTTCAGGTACAGCAGCTGTGTATAGCAAAGACAAATAAGTTCTAATTTGTGTAACTTTTATACTTACAAAAGTGGTGCCCGGGCCTCAGCCCCCTCTCTGCTGGGTTTCCTAAAAGTAATGAAAACAGGCATTGATACAAAGCAATATGTTGTTAATTAATTAGTATAGGCAGTTAACCCAATGGCTATTGGATTAGACAGTATCAGACCTCCACGAAAGTTACTATAAAACTGTATGACTTGTATATTAGTACTTCAAAAGTAGGTCCCCTTATAGGAATGGATTAGTGTTTTATGTTATGTAAAACAGGCATTAGTGTTATTGTATGGAAACATTTGTCAAACATTATTATAGCCACAATTCATGCCTGTGGGTATAGCAACAAACCCCGCTTTACCAGTTATCATTGAATGGGAATAAAACATTTGTAGATGACATTCACTGAGCTATCTGCTGGCAACAAAACTTCATTGTTAGTGGGCGTCAGGTCATAGTCCACCAAGCGGATCCAGCATTGTGAGTTAGTGAGCCAGTTGGTGATCTTGAAAAATTCCCTTTCACCATTTAGCAAAGGTTAGTTATCACTGTTAGTTATTATCTAATAAACGCATATACCTAGAAACAATTGAAGCAGTAACTTACTTCATTATATTTCCCATTTCCCCACCTGAAACAAGTTTTGTTTAGATTAAGTATGTTTATCCCAAAATACTAAATATCTTCAAACACTAGATATTTTTGAAATTGTGAGCCCTGGACATTTGGCATGAGTGTAAGTACATCTCGGCTTCACGGCTCCCGATAAGAACGCATTTCGTTGTGCGCACAAGCACATTACATTGTTTGTTGTAAAAATAAAGAAAGTTATAACACTTACCTTCAAAACTTTTTACTTATATACTTGTAGGGCTCTGAAGTGCCATAAACTTTTTAGTGGTGTACCGATTGATTGTTTCAAGTATCGTTATCAAATTGATTACGATCAATTTATAATAAAAGTCATAAATTAGTACAATCTTGATTGGGCAAATTCCATGATGAACACAAAGATTTATTTACTTACGCGAGAAAAAGAATCCCTTCAAGTAAACGAAAAATAAACGCGGCGTGAGAAAGCCTCATGTTAGCAATCGATTGATAATTTAATCGATTATCATGATAAATTATTTATAATCTGTTCTTGTCATTATCGCTGTCTGTGAATCTATCTTTCCGGAATAGGTCAAATTGTGCACTTATTGTTTTTTTGTCGTGATTATGGCTTTAAAAATATATGAATAAATATATCCTATAATATAGATAATATTAGATTATCAGTACTTATGATATTATATCCGGTTCCGGTATTTCCCATTTAAAATGGTGGCTTGTTAGGAAATTCTAAACCTAATATGTACTTACTTATTTTTGATGAATGTAATATAAAAAAAATATGGAATGCCAACTAATAATTTTGTGAGGGTTTCACCACGGTACCTTATTGCTTGAGTGAAAGTAATATAAGGCTTTAGGGATGGAGTATCTATTCTATGGCTTTACGCTTTTACAACAAAGTAATAAATGTAGGTATCTACCTACTTTCCTGTGTAGGTATATATGCATCGTAAAAATAATAAACAAGCAAGTCCTTATATTTTTTGTTATTATGCTAATCTGAAACCAATGCTTTACAACCACACGTACCATAATCCTATTTCTATTGTTATAATCTTGTGGAATCCGTAAGACAATAGATTGTTGCTTGCGGAACGTCGTCGGCTTGCAGTAATAAAGCCATAAAATAAAACCCCTTCATTTCACGAACACGCGTGTTGCGACTAATTCATTTTTATTTTTTACTAATTAGCAATATATTTACTCTTTTCATGAAACGAACTGACTGATAGCTATAGCTATACTTTATTTGCTTTATTCTTAAATTTTGGAGAGGACGTCGAATGTCCGTCTATCTAATCTCAAGATGGATATTCGACGCCCTCTCTGAACTCGCCAACCCCAAATTACATAAAGCATGAATATGACCTTGCGCTAGGACGAATTTGAACGCGGTATTGTTTGCAATACCGCGTTCAAATTCGTCCTAGCGACATCTATCGAATCTTCCAACTGATTTGAGATAAATATCGATTTATGATTGAAGGCATGATTGTAATTAGATGTATTATTCTATTTACATATTTATGGTACTAATTACATTTTTGTACCAGCTCTCCTTTATTGCTAATATTCTGATTCTGGTGCAGGTACAAGCAGCCCTATATTCTTGTTGTTATGCCTTTATGCAACTAATGATTTACAACCACACATACCATAATCCTGAAAATCCGTAAGACAATGCATTGTTACTTGTCGGCGACCACCGCGGTGTCGTCGGCTTCCGCGCAGCGCGTCGTAATAAAACCATAAAATAAACCTTTTTTGTTTGTTTTACTGGCAAAGTCGGCTCAACTGCGGCTTTGTTTCAACTTCGACGGCTGTCCGATTTCATTGGACTATGCATCTAATGAATATAAATAATAGAAGGTAAGTAAGATTTATGACTACTAGGTGGATTTGTTTATTTTTAAGTGGGGATGAGGTGCGATTTTTAATAATTATAAATCAGTCTAGTTTCGTCCGCAGTTGCGTTAGCTGGCTAGTTCTGTGCCGCTTATTATTGTGAAGTACGTGCGTGAAGTGGAATATTACGATGTCCGCCGACGATATCGAAACCAATCTGGAATCAATGTTCCAATCTTCCGATAGGTTGGTTTGTGATTTTTTGTTTTGTTATAAAAAAAAAGTGTGAGCCTAATTTAGTGAGTGTAAAGCACTAGTTCTATATTTTTCAATTCTGCTATTATTAGTGAGGAGAATGGAGAGGAGTGTTCTTCTTCTTCTTCCTTATCTGAGGAGGAAGTCGAGGACACCGGCAGCCAAGCAGAGAGTGAGCTGTGGGAACCAACCGGCCAGCTGCCATCATTCCCCTTCACCAACGTTGGGCACATCAACGTTGGTCCAGCTGAGTCCCCATTTGATTTTTTTAATTTATTTTTCAACACCATATTTATGACTGAACTTGTTTCGAGCATAAATACTCATGCCATGCGCCTCCTCTTGGAGGACAGGCATGAGCATAGTAGGATTCGCCAGTGGAGGGATACCAATGTCGATGAACTACATATATTCTTGGGTATACTTTTTCACATGGGTCACATAAAATTAAATAGGATTAACGATTACTGGAGAACAGATAATTTGTTTAATTTGCCTTTTAAAAATTTCATGTCTCGCGATAGATTTTTGGTTATTTTGCGTAATTTTTGTTATTCGGACGATACTTTGTATAATTCAAATGACCCTAATCGTTTTGTCAAACCGATAATGAATTTTTTCAACAATTTGATGAAGGTATTGGTCGTCCCTCCAAAAAATTTAACTATAGATGAAAGTGTTGTCTTATGGCGCGGTCGTTTGAAAATTCGGCAATACATTCAAGGTAAAAGGCATAAGTATGGTGTTAAATTATATGTGCTCACGGATACAAACGGTATAACGCAAAAAATGCACATGTATTGCGGAACACATGACTCTGACCTACAGGGAAGAGGCCATGCTGACAAAGTTGTTATGATGTTGATGGAAGATTATCTTAATGCAGGTCACTCGTTGTACATGGATAATTTTTACAATAGCGTGTCACTTGCGGAACAGTTGTTGTCTAAAAAGACACATGTTACCGGAACCCTCCGAGCTAACAGATCTCGAAATCCCGCCATAACTAAATCAAAATTAAAAAAGGGGGAAATACTGTCCAGATACAATTCTCGCGGAGTATGTGTGACTAATTATAAAGATAAAAGGAATGTCTTTATGATTTCAACAGAACATAATTCTGAATTAGTAGAACACAGAAATAGACACGGTCAATTAACGCTCAAACCTAAAGTAATTGTAGAATATAATAAATATATGAAAGGTGTTGACAGAAAGGATCAATTGCTTTCTTATTACCCTTGTTATAATAAATCCACCAGATGGTATAAGAAAATCATAGTACACGTGATGCAGGTCATGTTCTTGAATGCATTCATGTTGTACAACGAGCAACAGCGACAAACTGGCACTTCAAATATTATGAATTTTTATGACTTTCGTATAGATGTTGTTCGTAAATTATTAAATATCAGTAGCCCACGCATAAATATAATTAGTAGACCCACAAGCCATAAAGTCAGTACCAACAGAGGGGAGGAAATACATTTGCCAGAGGAGTTGCCTAAAAATGACAACGGCAAAACTAAAAGAAAAGACTGTCGCCACTGTTTAGACACACGTAATATTCGAAAAGCCACTTTATTTTATTGCCCCCTCTGTTTCAAAAAACCTGGCTTGTGTTTGAAATGTTTCCGAAATTATCATAGATATTAATCTTATAATGACTATCATCAGACTTGAGTCCAAGCTTAGATTTTATTTGTCAATACCTTTCGTTATTATTTTTTTGTACATAGATACACATACACTTTCTTTTTTTTCTATTTGTTTTAATAATATTGATTACATAAATGACTACGTATTGAGGTATACTTCCATTGACCATGTTCATATTTTTTGTTTTCTGGTTTTCTGACTCTTCTTGACATATTTTGTATCCGTGATTTACATAATGAGTAATTTTATTTGTAATTTTGTATCTGAATATGTTCCTACTATATCACATTTTATTTTACAGATGATCTCTGCTGCCTAGTTTATTTTTGTCATTTTAATTGTTGTATATACCTGAATTATTGATTTTATTTGTAATTTTATGTCGTTGATTTTGCTGATTACTTTTATTGGTGTTCTTTTAATATTTTGTCATTTTTAATTGTTGTAAATACTTAAATTATTGATTTTATGTCGTTGATTTTGCTGATTACTTTTATTGGTGTTCTTTTATTATTTTGTCATTTTTAATTGTTGTAAATACTTAAATTGTTGATTTTATTTGTAATTTTATATTGTTGATTCTGCTGATTTATTTTATTAGTATTTTCATGTTTAATAATTGTACCTATAGGTAGGTACTTAATTGTACATAGTTTTGGAAAATGTATCAAGTCGACGCATACTTCTGTAAACGGACACCAACTTATAGCTACTCGCACCAGGTTTGGTTTAGGTTTGCAGCAGTATGTGTGGGTTGGTTCCATTCTGCATAACTATATGCAATTGTTGATTTGTTTGTACGTATGTCTTATCATAATGTATATTTTCGGTGGAAGAGTGAAAGTCTGGGACGAACTCTACAGGGTTGCGCGGTAATGGCGGGGCGCTAACCCCCCTCCCTCATAGGGAGGGCCGAATGTATGCATGGTCATTGTCTACCTAGTAGCTATATATTACCTCTGACTTGTATATTCCATATTTTATAACCCGTGGCACTGTCCCACTCCTGGGAGAAGGCCTCCCCTTTGTCTCTATAATATATACATACATAATATCTATACTTATTATATAATATTTCCACTCAAAATATTACTATGTATTTTACAAATCCTATCTGCATGACTGCTTTAGTAATATTGGTAACAGTATTCCAGAAAATTAAACAATAAAGTATTTTTATCTTTTTTATATATTTATGTAAATATAATGGCGTCGCACTGCCTGGCGCCGTGCTCGCGCGGCGGTGTCGGCCCATCCACGACACCATTGGAAGTCACTTCCGGGCCGCCTGGCGAGCTTCCTCTAATGCCTGGCGCGTTTCCGCTGCCGCAATAGCAGTAAGCCATCTTTCTTTGAGGATGAGCGGAGGCCGAACCAGCTGATGCACACACCCCAAACAGGCCCGGGACGGTCGCCGGACCTGCAGCATGCAACGGATGCAAGGTTCGAGGGGTTCGGCATCCTGGTGATTTTTGAGCAGGGGCTTAACCTGCTGGTGATCACCAATTTGGGGCTCATCCGGCTAATGGTTATCTTCCTCTACGCTGAAATAAATAAAGTACTTTTTATCAACAGAATTATACCTATTTCATTTTATGTCATTACCCTTTGCTTTAATTCATAAAACATTTACATGAATTAATAAATTAGTATTTATGAAGTTATCAGTATTTTTTGCAAAACATTTGTTAACAACATTTATCAAAGTAAATATTTGGTTAGAATTCGGAATAATCCCAGCTTTATTGTTAGATCAGCAAATTGTCAAATGTCAATCTGAACCTATAAAACTAGTCAAGGTAACATAGGTATCCCTATATTTTATCACTATACCTATACCTAGATATATTTTTCACATTACAGTTACATTGTGGTAGATAATAGTTATTTATGCAGTAGGTAAGTACCTACCAATTATTTTGATATTTTTTCTGTACATGATGTCACTAATTTTATATGATACTAATTACTCACCGGCTGACAACCCATTTTCGCGAAACAATCTCGTCCAGGCAAAGATTCGTGATGGTATCACACACAATAGATTGGCGGTTGGCGGCGAACAAACAAACAGGAAATAAAAAACCATAGACTAAGATGTAGAAAATCACTCACGTCAATCAATTTTTTTTGACGCAGACAGCGCCATGAGCAAATGCAGAAGACGGATAATCTCGACTAGTTTGCCGACTCCTAAGGAAGTCAGCGGGGCTATAACGGATCAATATATTATATCATTTATATTTCAAATCTCAAAAAACTATATTTATTATATATGTGACATATATTTTTTTCCGAGTATCACATCTGTATTAAATTCGGTATATTTAATATACAACTTTTAATTAGTATACAACTTTTTTTAACGTTCCTGTGTACCTACTATCGACCTATACTACTTATATAATACTAATAGGTTCATGTCACTACTTATTATTTATCGTTTTGTCATTTTTGCATGGTAATAGTGTGCATAATATAAATCTAATATATTGGTAGTTGATATTTTAAATTTTTGCCTATAAATACATATGCATCACTTGATTTCGCTCGAATAGGTACACTTATAAGTCGACAATTTGACTTCCATTCCGGAAAACATAAATTAGGTATTGTATTGACATTGTCAGTGTTGCTGGCATCGTCGTATATAATATGTGTCGACTGAAAACCGTAAACAATATGCACATACATAATATACCTACCTATCGCATCTCTGTGAAACAATGTATTTGGAACAATATAAATGCTTATTGTAAAAGTAAGCATGTAATTTAATATATACTTGAATGATTATCCTCCTAATGAATACCTAAAAATAAAAAGTAAAGAAGCTAGAACCTTTTGCTTAGTTATTTATTGAATGGAATAGAAAACACGGAGCCCTCAAAATATTATAAGACGTTTATTATCTCTATATTGAATATAGTTATATAGGTACCGACTTATTTCCAAATAATCACATTAGTACCTACCTACTCATAATTTAACACAAGGTGTGAGTTTTTACGCTGTGCTGAAACAATGTTCGCACACGCCAGGCGCGTGGGCCGGACAGTCGTAGCGCTAACACAGGGTGTGTGTTATCCGCACTGCTGTAACGATATTCGCACACGCCAGGCGCGTGGGCCGCACAATCGTCGCGCTAACACAGGGTATGTGTTTTCCGCACTGCTGTAACGATATTCGCACACGCTAGGCGCGTGGGGCCGCATAGTCGTCGCGCTTTTTTTTTTTTCTCAACGGCCGTGCGTCAAACACACCTGGTGTGTAAAGTACCGCATCGTAGGCTTTATAGGGTAGAGCGCCCGCAGGCAACGTGTTAATATTCGCATTATATTATTGTATTTTACCTACACAGAGTAGATATTGTAAGCAGAAAAGAGACAGATTTATTTAAGTCCACATTTACCGAATTTATTAAACACCGTACCGTACCGTAACTTAAGTCTATAATTAATGTACCTACTTAAAGTGTAAGTTTTGAGTGTTTACAATTTATAATGTTTGGCCAATGAATAAAACGCCGTTAAAAACGTTGTCTGTATAAAGATAGAGTGACCTCGTACTCCGTGCTGCATCTATTAGCCTGGATGCTTATCTAAACCTTGTTTTTCGGCAACGATAGCCCCGGTCTAGATAACTCGACGCGATACATTTCCCAAACAAACTGGCGTCTCGATTACCTACATTTTATATATTAATAATATAATTTATAACCACTTTTATTAACTCTACATAGATTCATTTTATTCCCCATACCAACATTAAGAATAAATAAATAATCTATGAATAAAAACATAGTTATTGAAGCCATTGTTGTATTAAAAATAAATATTACAAGTATGAAAACTAAGGCAAACACTGACGTTAGTTTGAGTTTGAGTGAACTAAAGTCGTTATAAATACCAACAATGAATGTAAGTACCCACCTGTCTTCACATAATTACATTCTACAGTTTTCTAGTGTCCCCCAATCGGAATTCCACAATGTGGTGTATGAATAAAAAACCGGACAAGTGCGAGTAGAACTCGCGCCCTGAGGGTTCCGTACAATATTTTATTATGATTTTAGATAGTTTTCCCATTCCTGGATTCCAATATCGATACCGGCAAGACATTTTAATAATAAATAGTTCCCAAAAATGCTTAAACAAATTCGGGAACCCAATACAAACTGCAACCAAACTGAATACAAACTACTACAATACAGACCCTTATTTTACACACTAAGGGGTGAAATTTTACAAAACGCTGAAATTAATATTTTTTATTTGTAATAAGTAGCCTCAATACTTATTTTCATGTCTCTAGGCTCATTTAATTTTTTTACCCCATACAAACTTTCACCCCCTATTTTATGCACTTACGGGTGGAATTTTCCAAAATCCTTTCTTAGTGGATACTTGCGCTATATAAGGTACTTACTGTCAAAATTTCATGATTCTGACATAAGCGGTTTGGGCTGTGCGTTGATTCCTTTGTATTGATAAGTGAATTTGCGAAAAGTATCAAAATATGTGACATAAATCACCGTATCTTTTGATTGCGTTGACTTAGAAGCCTATTTTTTTTAGACCCACAAGGGACCATAGCATTAGATATTTGGTATTAATTTCAACTTGATAACTCTACCCGTTTCTGAGAAAAAAGGTCTTGACAGACAGACAGACAGACAGACAGACAGACAGACGGACAACAAAGTGATCCTATAAGGGTTCCGGTTTTTCCTTTTAAGGTCCGGAACCCTAAAAAGCATCAACTTCACCACAGAAATCAAGCATGCTCTAAATGACAGCTGAAGTAAGGTCGGCGCATTATCTCAATAGGCTCAAGGAGAAAATTAAAACTGAACAAAAGAAAATTGAACGAGTGTATTTAAAAACATATTTGACCTCGCCGTATTCACCACAAAACAACCTATTACTGAATGCATTTTGAAAATATGGTTATTAAACCTAGTGCAGTCATTTTTTTATATTGTGCTGATATATTCACACTCAGAATTTTCCTACCAGTGCTGTTGTTGCAATAAATTACTACCTATTTCACGCCGACCGTCGTATAAATGATCACTTTCATTAGCTACACATTATGACACAGTTATGACCAACCTCTATGTGTGATTTCTTACGTCAGGCTAATGAATCTTTATGTCAAGTTTACTATCACCGTCACTAGTTTATCAAATGAACAACTACACCCAATCTCTTCTGTAAACTAATTGTACAGCATCACTCATAACAATCAATTGATTAGTCATAGAAATCGTTTAACGTCGCCGGTTCTAAGTGGCACCAGTTTGTAATGAAAACCGTACTTGTCAGGTTTCTGGTCCTAGTTTTCCTTATTGCTTCGTACTAATTTATTTTCTAGTTTTCCTTTGCATCTCCATGGGTTTCTTTATTGGACATTATTATTATTCTAAACATGTGTTGAGCACGCATTAACTGCGTGAGGTCTGTAAGTTTTATGGTTGGGTTAACTTGTATGGCTTGTAGACACAACAAAACTTAGAGGATTCCAACTACAATTATCCATAAAACCTTTTTGGGTAATCAGCTTGGTGTTCATAGAATCTTACTGCGCCGACACCAACATTATTCCTTCCTACTTACAAATCCAAGATTCATAGAAGCAGACTCTTTATAACCGAATCCAAAAAGAAGGAGGTTCTCAGTTCGTGTGTATTTTTTTTCGAACTACTGTAGGTATTATGTAGATAATGTAATTTTCGAGAATGGCGTTAGTAGCCTTCATTATCATTAGGCAGGCGAGTGAGAAGTTCTTATTAACTGATACGACATGAATTTGGAAATAAATATATCGGTTGGTAATAAATATAAGAAATTATACAGTACAATATTTTCTGTCAACGTAGGTAACTATTTAAAAAAAGGTTAATAATTGAATTATTATTATGTATGTGGAATTTCTAAGGGAAATAACTGGTAGAGCTAAATCCTTAGTGTAGATAAGATAAAACATAATTTATGAGATGTAAATAAAACTGAGGCCTCTTGGGTCGTGGAGATCCGGAGTAAAGACGACATAAACTGCTGCTATAAATCAAATTTACTGACTGTATTTAATGTTGAATTGAAAGCGACATAATGGTAGAACTTTTAACTGAAACAAATAATGATGTCTCTCAGCACAATTTGAAATAGGTTTTTTTTACGTGAATACGTCACAGGCAACTAGCTTAGTTAGCCGTTCAATCAACAGCCTAGCCTCTTTACG